>CM067842.1:289662479-290912479 GCA_034509565.1 Triticum monococcum
CGACAGATAACCCGGCGGTCTAAGTCCATGACGATTTTGGATGGAGAGTTATTTCATCCCAGTGTTTCCGGAGCGTTGCAACGGTGTGTTTCCCCTAAAGAAGGTCAAGAAATCCTTCATGAGATCCACGAAGGTGATTGTGGTCATCACGCCGGGTCAAAATCTTTAGTGGCCAAGGCGTTTCGTCACGGTTTTTACTGGTTAATGGCTCACGCTGATGCAGAAGATCTGGTCAGTAGATGTGATGGATGTCCGAAATTTGCACGACGAGTGCATGTGCCAGCTCAAGAGCTCTGGATGATTCCAATCACTTGGCCGTTTGCAGTCTGGTGGCTTGACATGGTGGGACCTTTCAAAAGGTCTAAGGATAAAAAGACGCATCTCTTGGTGGTTGTTGATAAGTTCACCAAATGGGTTGAGGCAGAGCCTGTGAGTAAGTGTGATGCAGCCATGGCGGTTCAGTTCATGAAAAAAGTAATCTTCTGTTTCGGTTTTCCACACAGTATTATCACAGACAATGGCACTAATCTATCCCAAGGGGCTATGGAAGAATTTTGTCAGCGAGAGCACATCCGGCTAGATGTTTCTTCTGTAGCTCATCCTCAATCCAATGGTCAAGCTGAGAGAGCCAATCAGGAAATTCTGAAGGGATTAAAACCCCGGCTTATGGTTCCTTTACAACGAACGCCAGGTTTTTGGGTAGAGGAATTTCCTTCAGTGTTATGGAGTATCAATACTACACCCAACAGGTCTACGGGTTACACACCCTTCTTCATGGTTTATGGAGCAGAAGCAGTATTGCCCAGTGACATCCGTCATGACTCACCCCGTGTGGCGGCTTATGTTGAAGCTAACAATGAAAAAGCCAGACAAGATGCGCCTGACTTGTTGGATGAAGAAAGAGACTTAGCAGCAGCGCGATCAGCAATTTATCAACTGGACCTACGTCGTTATCACAGCCACCAGGTTAAGTCCAGGACTTTTCAGGAAGGCGACTTGGTGCTCCGGCGCATCCAAGATATTTCAGATGCACACAAGTTATCCCCACCTTGGGAAGGACCCTTTGTGGTCAGTAAAAATTTTAAACAATGGGTCCTACTACCTCATTGACGTTCGAGAGCATGCAGACTCACGTAAGTCGGAAGAGGAGACCCGCCGGCCATGGAACATTGCTCAACTTCGGCCATATTACACCTGAGCCACCGGCTCTCAACATGTACATACGGTCACATTGTATATACTATGATAAGCAATAAAGTAAGACCATCGGTCTCCTTTCTTTTCACAGACTATACATCTTTATTATTTCTTACAAGTGACTATTAAGGAACTGATCATATTTGAATCAAGTTTAACCTTTTTGGTCCAGCTCATGATCGTATCCGAATCTAGCTGCAAATCTCATGGTCACTTGGGGGCTTCCTGTTCAAACATAGGTCGTATTCGAACCAAAGAGAACATAGCTGTCGTAACCCTCTTGATCGGCTCAAGTCCAAACTCACTTGGGGGCTTCTTGATCGTATTTGAATCATAGCTTAACCCCTTTTGAGTCTGACTTGGATCGTATTCGAATCAGGGTCGTTAAAAACCTCTCAAGGTCATTGGGGGCTTCCTATTCAAACATAGGTCGTATTCGAACCAAAGAGAACATAGCTGTCGGTACCCTGTTGATCGGCGCAACGCCAAAGCCACTGGGGGCTATATGGTCGTATTCAAACCTTAGCTTAACCCCTTTGGTCCGGTTTACTGATCGTATTCGAATCAGAAACCCCCAACCTTTTGAATACAGAGTTAAAATTATGTTTATTATCTGTTGCTTGCCTTTGAGATTTTGTTGTTTCAATATTACAAATAAGATAGCCTGGTTTTCTTCGCCGGCTCAATTATTGGACAACACAGCCGCCCGGGTTATTTAAGCCGGTGGATCAAGGATCCAAAGGTACAAGTTACTAAGAAATGATGATCATTGAGTATTCGAGAAGTATTAACTTTTCATACATATTGAATTATCAAATTCACCACCCGGATTATTAAACCCGGTGATCTAACGACAACAAGGACAAGGTATGATTCTTACTTATACGCACTTACCCGCTGCGTTAACTCCAACAAGAATTCGTATTAAACCTTATCCTTTCTTTATATTTGTCTCTGTTTTTTCTATTGAGGTAAATATATTGGCTATAAATTAGGGTGTTTAAGCCCGTTTGGTTCTAAACCGCCTTGCCAGTCTTTTTCTTGTATTCACAGGAACAGGGTTCAAATATCACAGACAAATATTAAACGACGCACACATTGGAGTCTGGACACAGATTCACATAGAAATATTTTATGCACGATGGCATAAGCAAACGTGCGGTGTTTTAGCAACTAAAGTTATTACAAGGCTTTATAAGCCTATGAAGATGATCATTGTCCCTCCCTCACCGGTTCACCACTATCTGGTTGTTGGAAGTTAGATTTTGACCAATCAAAGCCGTTCATGGCGACAAATTCGGCTTCGTCATCAATCAGGCCGATCGGGTCAATTTCCGGAGCAAAGGTATCTTCTCTCACAGGTGGGATCAGATCTGCTACTTTATATGAAGGAGTGGCCATCTTCTTATTTTCACTATCAAAACCCGGCTGGTACTTGTCCACATCGGTGTCCTCTCCAAGACTAGTCGCCTGAGGCCGGACTTCGTGTACACACGCTATGAAATTGTCTTGGTCAAACGGAGACCCGTCCTCCTTCACAGTAGGGTAACCTCTTGCCACGTCTGCCGGATCTAGGTCTGGCACCCAAGCCTTGGAACGGCTTGGAGCAGTCAAAACTCCGGCTCACGCACAGGAGCATTTTACTTCTTGGAACCGGGCAGGAAGGATGGACAGCTTCTTTAGGACATCGCTGAGCCGGTTGGGTCCTTGATTAGCAGGAGATATGGCAGCTAGAGCCCGTTGTGCGCTGATATATAATTGTTCAACCAGAGTGTATACTGCTTTCAGTTTAATCAACGGATCTTGGCTTAGATTCTTACTTCGTGGGCCTGCATATATATTTTTAACAGAGTCAGTTGGCAGATTATACTCCAGTTTGGCAAAAAAATACACGAAAGGTCAAAACAAGGCAGCTTACCAAAGATAGCAGCGACCATCTAAGACACCCGGCCCTTTAAACCGTTTAGCTCGGTTGATGTTTCGTTCAGAGCTGTTTCGGCTGTCTTAGCTTGCCGGGTCAGATGTGTTTTCTCATCTTCCCAAGTTTTCTCTTTGGCAGCAAAGCTGGTCTTCAAATTCTCCATTTCAGAAAGGCTTATTTGCAATTTGGAGGTGGAAGACCTGATTTCTGACTCCTGACTCGCTAGTCGGGTCTTTGCGTCAGTCAGTTGAGAGTTTAGTTCAGACAATGCATTCTGTGAAACATTCAGATAAGTCAAGACTTGGTTTTAAATTCCCGTATCCAAATTCAAGATTCAAGTCCCAAGTACTTTACAAATAAACCACTTGGCACGTGGGGGCTAATGTATGCCAAATCAAGTTTTTTACGACTCTACCAATATATTTGAAGTCCCAAGTCCTTTACAAAGTAACAACAATTGGCACTTGGGGGCTAATGTCCGCATTTCATCAAGTTTTTCAAGGTTAAGCTGAAATGTCAAGTACTTTAAAGACAGATTTAAATTCTAAAGTACCGATTTATTAATGATCAAAATAAACCGGTCCTTGGGGACTATGGGTGAAGTTTTGTTCTATCAATACCAGGCAAAGATTTAGAGGTAAAAGTTTCGGTTTATATTCTAAGTCTACAGGTTATTTCGTTTGTCTCATAATCTGAAGACTTGGGGGCTGAAGGAATATTAGTAAACCGGAAATAACGTACCTCATACTTCAACTGAAGCTGCTTGACCATCTCAATCTCAGACTCACGACTGGAGTGTACATGATTGAGATAGCCGGATAAGATATCACTGGCATTAAGACGGTCATAGTTGGCAACATCAAAATGAACCTTCTGCCTCTCCAATGCTTCTTGCTTAGCTGTGCACCAAGCCAATACCATTGGGTTCCCCGGCTCAACAAAGTGGCTACAAGTAATTTAAACATCTTGAACACGGGGAGGCGGCGGGTCGGTTAAGCTTGACGATCCAGCCATAGGAGGGTACATAGTAGCTTTGTCAAGGGACGGCTCCGGAGGATTTACTTCATTGACAATAGGCGGGTTTTCTGGGGTGACAGTTAATGGAGAAGGCGGCCTAGCCGGCTCAGATGCTAGTACTGACGGGTCTTCCGCTGGTTTTGTTACCTTCGCCTTTTTGGATTTAGCCTGGCCGCTAAAGAAAAAATATATATTACAGGACAGTCAGCATCAAGATACAATTGATCAACCCGGAAGAAAAGAGGATTTCTGATTACCCAGGAGCAGTCTTGAAAGCCGGAAATTGTGTTTGTGATGATTCGCCTCAAGAACGAGACACCTCCTGAAAAGGTAAAAGAAAGGAATTAAAAGGAATATGATGAGCAGGATTCATTAAAACAAGTTAAGGACAGTAAAAGTAAACCTCGTTCGGGCATTTCCGAGGGGTCCGTTGAAGGTCGACAGCCGGTTCATCTTCAATCTCAGCTTCACGGCGGCTTTTGTGTTGCTGCTTTTTCAAATGAAAGTTGGGATCCAAGTGAGCTAAGGGGATAGAAAACCTTACTTTACGGATCACTCGTCGAACTTTGTGTCTTGGTAAGGGCTCTGAGTCGGAGGAAATGATAGTTACCTCTGCTTCCCCGGCCTGACTGGCCCCAGTGTCATCCTGGTAAGGACCAGTGTCAATAAGATTGTTAAAAAAATTGGCCAAGGGAATCAAGGGCTACCTCCGAGTCAGACGAGTCATCAAGCTTCATTAAATCTTCAACCGTGGTTTTCTTCTTCTTCTTCAATTTCCGGGTCGTCTTCTTGGTGTTCATAGCGGCGGCTTTCGCCTTCTTGGCAGCCTCGTGGTCATATTTCACCTTCCAAAAGTCATAATTGGCTTGCAAAGACAAGAATAAAGATCAGTGCTAAAGTAGTATAGCTGGGCAAAATACAAAGGAAACGAGATCAGAATATGCTTACTTCTGGTACCGGGTTAAGCTTGCAGAAGGGGTTTAACCCAACAATACTGCAGTCTTCATATTTTCCGTTCACCAAAAGGTTTGACGTTGAAACAATGCCTTCTTCGGTGAGTTCAACTGGGCTGTGATGAAGAGAGTCGTCCGGGCCTCCACCGTATTCATACATCATTTTTGATCGACGGCTTAATGGAATAACCCGCCATGAGATCCAGCAGCGGGTCAAATCTACTCCAGTTAAACCGTTCCCCAACAAAGCGTTGATTCTTCTGATGGATGGAAGCAGCCTCTTGCATTCAACTATAGTGAGTTTATCCGGAAGGGTGAACTTGGAGTCAAGACGACCGGGGCGGTAACCCGGCAGCGGCTTCTCGTTTGCTGGAGAGATATCCTGAAAATAAAACCAAGTTTGGTTCTAGTCCTTTGGGTGACTTGGTAAGACGATGAGAGGGAAGACAGCACCCTGACGGTGCTGAATTGAGATGCCTCCAAGTTCTAAGCTGGGACCGTTGGTGCATTTGTTTTGCCGTCTCAGATAAAAGTACTCTCTAAATAGCTCGACGGTCAGCTCTTGCTGAAGATACACCTCACAGAGTACTTGGAAGTTACAAATGTTGGAAATAGAATTGGGCCCAAGGTCCTGAGGATGGAGTTTGAAAAAATGAAGGACCTCTCTGAAGAATTTTGAGCCGGGCGGTGAGAAGCCACGGTTCATGTGGTCAGTGAAGACAATCACTTCTCCGTCTTTTGGATTGGGGCGTTCTTCCTCCAGGTCAGGAGCACGATAGGCCATGACATTTTTTAAGGTAGAAACCAACGACAAAGAACTCTTTTAACCGTTCCTCAGTTATGGATGAGGGGACCCAGTTACAGACGGTGGGTGTCTTTGACGGCATGATGTGCAGAGAACTAAAAAATAAATAACAACATGCCGGCTCAGTTTACGGTCAGTTATAAAAAAAGTAATGGCGGTTTAACTAAGGGCTAATGACATATAGGGAAAAGAAAGCCGGAGCGGTAAGCCGCCATAACTACAGATTTTCTGTCAGGACCCCGATCCTAGGTCACACTGATCTAGCATGTAACACATCATATCACTTTGTGGCCTCACGCATGGTATTTCCACGGGTGCCACCTTACCTGGCCCGGAACCGTTTGCGCCTTTTGGCTCACGTATATGATAGTGTCGCTAGCATCCTTATGACAAAGAACCCGGGCCGACATGGCTAGTCGTGAACCCAAAGCGGCACTAACCCATGGGGACAGGCATACATGAATCAACCTCGAGCATGTCGGTCAACCAGCGTGTGAATCCGGGCTGTAGCGCTGGGCTAACAGGACTCCGGTAACCCGGGCTGTAGCAGGCTAGGCAGGACTCCGGATGTCACCGCGTGACATTTCCCCGAAGGGACAGACATAGGAACGAAGTGAAACACATGCCGGCCAGTCAAGTGTCCTGAGCAGTAGTGCTGGGCTAGCAGGACTCCGGTGATCCGGGCTGTAGCGGACTACTATCGCTCAGAAGCACTAGACTACATTTCCCCATATGATAGGCTGCCAAGGATAAACAACTAGATAGTCGGATCCCACACATACCAAGCATTTCAATCATACACACAATATGCTCGATATGTGTGAATACAACATGGCATCACAACATAACTCTACAACTCAAGTATGTATGCATTAGGCTCCGAGGAGCGAGATATTACAAGCATGGGTCTCATGACCCAACAATCATAGCATACAATGCAAAGCACATGCGGAAGCTTAACATGTCTGAGTACAGACATCTATAAATGAAAAAGGCTAAGAAGCCTGACTATCTACCAAATCCTGTCGAGGGCACAAGATCGTAGCTGAGGTATCAAGCTAAACGTCGAAGTCCACGCGGAACTACTAGCGAGACTGAAGTCTCTCTGCAAAACATAAATTAAGCAAACGTGAGTACAAAGGTACTCAGCAAGTCTTACATCAGAACTAACTACATATGCAACGGTATCAACAAGGGGGGGTGGTGGAGTTTAACTGCAGCAAGCCAGCTTTGACTCAGTGGCTAACCTGGACTACGATTGCCAGCAACTCTTTTGAGGTGGCGCACACGAGTCCACATATTCACCATTCAATACACCACTATGGATCCGCTCTCGTCTCCCTACGAGAAGGCCATCCATAGCACTCACTCTTATCTTGCGAGTTTTAGAGTATCCACTTTCACTTGTCTATGAACTGTTATAGGCAACCCAGAAGTCCTTTACCGTGGACACGACTATTCGAATAGATCATTTATAACCCTGCAGGGGTGTACTTTGTCACACATGTTTCCACCACTTAGCGTCTGCACACGACATGTGCTCGGCAGACTTCAAGCGAAAGCCGACGTGGGTGTAGACCACGACCTGACTAACCACACAAGTCTCTAGTCCAGGTTTATCGCCTATTCGGGTTCCATCCGCGAGGAGATCCGGCCGGAGTTTCGCTCACAGCCCCAAACGCTGTGTGCAGGGTTCCCGAGACACCAAACGGGCGCCCGGTACACCGTGCCACAGTGTATCTACCGCATCATAGCCCACCCCTAGGGTCAGCGCTACGCACGGCCGCCAACACATATCCTATAAACACCAGAAACTAATTGCAACTCCTGGACAGAGGACGAGAGGGGTCAGTAAGTCGAGCGGGGTCATATTTCAGGGCCCAGCGTGTGGTAGTAGCTGTTTCATGGATCACAGACACAGAACTCAGTTCCTGAGGACGGTTTCAATGAGACAACCCACCATGTACTCCTACATGGCCTCTCACCGCTACCTTTACCAAATCGTGTTCACACACTTAGCTCTCAACAGTAGGACATGTTTACACACCTCCGATTCATCCCTGATGAATCGGACCTGACTCAACTCTAAGCAGTAGCAGGCATGACAAACAAGCATGAATGAGTAGGCACATCAGGGCTCAAACAACTCCTACTCATGCTAGTGGGTTTCATCTATTTACTGTGGAAATGACAGGTCATGCAGAGGATAAGGGGTTCAACTACCGCAACAAGTAACAGATGAATCGTTGTTGTCCTAATGCAGTAAAAGAGAGCAGGAGCGAGAGAGGGGGATTGTATCGGAATGAACAAGGGGGTTTTGCTTGCCTGGCACTTCTGAAGATAGTATAGCTCTTCATCGGTGTCATCGATCTCGTCGTCGGAAACAACGTCTACTGAGAGGGGGCAATCACCGACAAACACAAAAGGGAACCACAATCAATGCAATGCACATACATATGAATGATATGTCATATTAAGGTACTGAATTGACCTAGTGCAACAGTTAGTCATATTCATTGAAGTGGAATTCAACCCTATAGCAAATTCCAACTCCAAAACTAATTACTATTTATTCCATAAACATGAATTGTCCTGTTCAGTGATGTTAACTTGTTCAAACATGCATGAAAATGGTACAGATGGATTCCTTGAATTTTTCTGATAATTTTACATATATAATTTATCTTATTTGGAGTTACGGTTGAATTTCTATGATTTTTCAAAGTTTTGGATATTTTCTGAAATAAATAAATCATTTAAGATTTATTTAAATCCCAGAAAAGGATTACTGCGTCAGCATGACATCGTCATGACGTCAGCAGGTCAACGGGGCAGGGCCCAGGTCAAACCTGACCAGTGGGACCCACTGGTCAGTGACCCAGTGCCGGTTTGTCTCACAGACAGGTGGGGCCAGTCAACTGCCACGTCAGCGTGGTCAACTCTGGCTTGTGGGGCCACTGTGTTTAGATTAAACTTAACTATTTTTGTTAGCTGGTTAGTTAGGCAGTGGGGCCCATCTGTCATTGACTCAGGTGGTAGTTAGTGGGGTAATTAGCCCCTAACAGCCGGGTTAGGTCGGCGGTTAGTCGCCGGCGACGTCCAGAGACGGCGGCGTTGCTCGGGCTTTGCCCTCCGGTGACCAAATGGGCGGCAGAGGGGCTCTACGTGCAGCTGCGACTCGTCCGCGTCCAACGGTGCGGTTAGCTCGAGCCGGGGTGAACCAGAACGACGGCGGGGAGCACATCCGCGGCGGCGCCCGCACGGGGTTGGCCGGGGCGGCGTTGTGGTGTCCGGGAAGAAGAGTTGGTGGAAGCTACGGGCTCCTGCAGACGCGGGGATAACGATGACGCATGCGGGGGCGGCTGGTTCGGGCTCTGGCCACGGCGGCGCCATGGCCGGCGGCACGGAGCTCTCGGCTCCGGTGGCTAGACGGCTAGAGGATGGGATTGACCGCGGGGAGAGGGGGAAAATGCTTGGGGGCTCACCAGGGTTTGAATGGAGGGGAAGGAGAGGGCGGGAACGCTCTGTAGCCGGCGAATTTGAGGACGACGTCCGGCGGCAAAGACGGCGATGGTGGCGCATCTGCAGGGCATCCGGGGACTCAATCTTCGGCGTGGAGATGCGGTGCTCGTCTGCAGTGCTTAAGGCCATGGTGGTTTGGCACGGGAACGGCGGTGGGCGCACTGGTGGCAACGGTGGCCGGCGGTTTCTCTCGGGGCTGCTCGAATTTGGCGCTAGGGGAGAGGCAGAGAGCCAGAGAGGAGTGCGGAAGGAGGGAGAAGGCTGCACGAAGTCTCCAGGCACGGATAGGCTCGAGGGGAGGCCGCCAGCACGAAGCAGGAGGTGGAGGCCTCCCGGCGCGCGCGTCGACACGGCGTCGTCCTCCTGGCAGAAGCTAGGAGACGACTGGCAAGGTGGGTTGGTGCCTTGGTGGGCTGGGCCAACAGCTGGGCCGCCAGGTGGGTTGGCCTCTCTGGTGGGCTTCACAGGTGAGGCCAGGTAAGTCTTTCTCTCTCTCTCTGTTTTTTTTCTAACTCTGTTCTTTTTCTATTTTGCAGGTTTGTTTTGAATTTGGTTTTGAAACCAAATCAATTTTGTTGCTTCTGGAAATATTTTTTTTTGAAGCTAAAAGAATAAAACCAAAGCTCCACAAAAATATTTCAGAATTATTGGACCTATATTTATTTAATAGTAAATATAAATCCAATTCAAATAGCTATTGATTTAATTCAAATGCCCAGAATAAATATTTCTGTGAATCCAAAAATATTGGTTTGAATTTTGCCTCTTGCCAATATTTTTAGAGAAAACAGGAACATTTTCTTAGGTTATTTCAAGCAATTTTTAATGTTGATCATTTTTGAGGTGATTTATGAGGGTTTCAACTAACCTCAACTCAACTATCATAATGATTTAATTCAATGATCAAAATGTCCTGGAAAAATATGCATCATCTCTGGTAGACGCTTTCACCTTTTCCCATAAATCATGAACATTTTAAAAGGATATTTTGAGGTCATTGAAAATATTTTGGTTGAACCTATTTGAATTGCATTTGGTGCTAGGGTTTACCAATCCCCATTTCATATTTAATTGAAAAATAAACATGATGCATGGATGCTTGTGCAACTATTTGCAAACAAATTCTAGGGCTGTGACATTTTCTCAGAAAGCAGATTCAGCTAAGTGTTGACATAAACACGTTTTACCAAGCTGTCATTATTATTTTGGATCAAATGGCTGTTCTGAAAAGAAAAAATTCCAGACCTAAAAAGTCCAGTGCAGACGAGTTCATCAGCTAACAAAGCGTTTATACAGGAAAAAGGATCTACAACTATCAAAAAAGAAGGCAAAACAGCTACCGCAGCAATTCTGTAATATCTGATGATCAGAAAGAGGCATTGGGGGTGAAATCTATCGACAATCTATAAAGAGCGGCGATGAACACCGACAAACACCGATGAACCGAGAAGTTGTAATGCGGATCTGAGGCAGAGAAGGAAAGAGACTCACAGATGCAGAGCTACTGTGGGGGTCCATCGCGTTTCTCTGGACAAGTCAGGTCGATGCAGCGGCCTAAGGTGGAGACGAGGAGATCTGCGGCGGCGGTAGAGATCAAGCGGCAACGAAGCAGAGAGAGGAGGAAGACGACCGGAGGAGGAGAATGAAAAAAGACCTAAGTAGTACCTATTTATAAGGGGGTGCACGAACAGGCAGGCGCGAAAATCAAGGAGACCTGAATAAATAATTATCCAAATAAACGGACGCCTCGATTCTCGGAAGGCATTAAAAATGAAAGATCCGTTGAAAGATGACGTCATGAAGGTTTTTTGTGTTTTCAGAAGATGACGTCACGGCGGGTTACAGAAGTTTTCAGACAGAGGATGCATTCCACCTAAGTATTGAAGATTGACAAAGAACAAAGTTCAAAGTCAATCTGGGGCCTAATGTTGGGGATATTACTACCAGTATGACCCGCCCAGGAGGGGCCGGGTCAGCTCTGATGGCGGGTTACAGAAGAAGCCCGATAAACATTCAAGATGATAGTTTACTAAATGTATAGAAGGCCCAAAGGCCTGGGGCCGGCTTAAGGCCTGATACTGTAAACCGCCGTATGTAAGGAAATACTTGTACAGAAAGGCATGTAAAGGAAGTCACTGAGCCAGACACGATTATGAGACGGTCGGGACTCTATAGGCCACCAGGCGTTAACCCGTGTATATAAGGGGACGACCTGGTGGCGGTTTAGGAAAAGAAACAACCAAGTTGATAACCAAGCCGGCGAGTTGAGCCTCTTGGAGATTGAAACCTCAGCAATACCAATCCCAACTAGATGTAGGCTTTTACCTTCACCGTAAGGGGCCGAACTAGTATAAAAACTCTCTTGTGTGTCCTTTGTCCCGATCAACCCCTTTAAGCTTCCTAGTGCGATGGCCTTACGACTAAGTTCTTGCTCTAGGACATTTGCTGTGTCAACTCCATGACAAGTACCAATCTCAAGTGCTTGGCATGATCCTCCTTGTTCTTTGAAAAAGACCAAAATATCATCGAGATACACCAAGACAAAATCATGTGTGTAAGGGTTGAAGATGAAGTTCATCATGCGAGAGAACGTTGGAGGAGCGTTGACAAGGCTGAAAGACATGAAAATATATTCATAAGAACCATAGCTTGTTCTGAATGCTGTCTTGGGGATATCTTGTTCACGAATGCGAATCTGATGATAGCCCATACGAAGGTCAAGCTTGGAGAATACTTGAGCACCCTTAAGTTGCTGGAAAATCTCATTGATATTGGGAAGTGGGTACTTGTTCTTTATTGTTTTCTTGTTCAATGGGCGGTAGTCGACACAAAGTCGGTCTGTGCCATCCTTCTTCTTGACAAAAAGAACACCACAACCCCATGGAGAAGAACTCGGTCGGATCAGACCCAAACGCTCTTGTTCATCGAGTTGTTTCTTCAGCTCCTTCAACTCTTTTGGTCCAAGCTTGTAAGGACGTTTGCAAACAGGTTTCGTGCTAGGCTCAAGATCGATGACGAATTCAACTGGCCCATGAGGAGGCATTCCTGGAAGCTCTTCTGGAAAGACGTCTTGATATTCACAAACGACTGGAATCTGAGATATGGCATCCAACTCGCCCTTCTCATTGAGAGAAAATAGTCGAATGGTATCATCACGGGCGGCATAGATGATCACATCCTCAGACGAGTGTGTCAATTGAATCTGCCTGGTAGCACAATCAAGCTGAGCCTTGTGCTTAGAAAGCCAGTCCATGCCGAGAATTAGATCAATATCCGAGTCAGCAAGAAACATTGGAGAGGACAGAAATTTATAGTCTCCCATCTTGATTGAAACATCCGGAGCCATCGTGGTAGCCCTCATAGACTTGGCCGGAGAAACCACTCCCATGGGTTTACCCAGCATTTCTGAAACGAAGTCATGCTTTGAAACATATGATCTTGACATGAAACAATGCGATGCACCAGTATCAAAAAGGACTTTTGCAGGAGTAGAGTTAACTGGAAAGTTACCCATGATCACTTCTGAAGAGTCCTCTGCCTAAGCTGCACTCATCATGTTGACCTTAGCATGCTTGGGATTACGCTTGACCACTGCATTGCTGGCAGATCTCATAGGAGGAGGAGGAGGCGGATGGCGCTTTTGGTTGAAGCATTTGTTTGCATAGTGCCCTTTCTGCTGACACTTGTTGCAAGTAACCTCTGAGAACGGCTGGTGATAAGGAGCACTTGACCTTGGAGCATGAGACGGAGCTTTGCTCTGATAGCCTGGGTTGGGTGGGTGGGACGATCCATTGCCACCTTTACTCTTCTGCTGGTAAGACTGACAGAACGGGGGAGGAGGAGGCAACCAGAACTTCTATTTATTAGCTACCACTAGATATGAAGAAGACGATGGAGCTGCATCCCTGACTCTCTCCTTAGATGCATCACACTTGATCTGAGCAGCTTCTTGCTTTAGTGCCATGTTGTTGAAATCATCATACTTGGTCGGCTCAAAAAGCACGAGAGCTAGCTGCAGATCTTCTCCGAGGCCACCTCTGAATTGATAAATCATGCTCTTCTCGTTAGGGATGTCTTGTTTAGCGAAGCGAGCGAGCCTCTGAAACAGGATGTTGTATTGGTAAACAGACATGTTGCCTTGCTTGAGATTGCGGAACTCCTCGCGCTTACTCTCAGCAACACTTTGAGGAATGTGCTGAGCTTTGAAGTCTCGGCGGAAATCATCCCAGGTAATCACACGACCTCCTTTGGAATCTTTGTATTGTTGATACCACTCAGCAGCTTGGTCCTTGAGCTAAAATGTAGCAAACTTGACAATGTCCTCAGGCCTGACATTGCTACACTCAAAATGTTTGCAGATATCCACGAGCCAATCGTCAGCATCCTTGGCCTCGACACATTTACTGAAGGACTTCGGCTGGTTTGCGAGGAACTGATTGAGGGTAGCAAACTGAGCTTGATTGTTGCTTTGGCCTTGATTTCCTTGGTTACGTTGTTGCAAGAGCTGCAAAAGCATCTGTGTGTTGGTGTTGGTGGCGGCCATGACAGCTTGCCATGCGTCAGGTGGTGGAGGTGGAGGTGGTGGCGGAGGTTCCGGATTCTAACGCGTTGGAGGAGCCATCCTGAAGAGGTTGACATCCGTTAGCATCTTGAAAGACATATATTCAAGCTGAATCAATGGATCGAAATTGCAACATATAGCCTTAACATTCGAACAAGAATGAACGAATGAATTCCAAAGTAAATCATCACACTTCCATAAATTGAGAAGCCACTTAGATAAAGGTAGATGAATAAAGCAACAAGGTACGGACATGGACAAATATTTGGTAAGGATTAGCCAATCACAAACCAAATATCTATGGGAAGAAAATACTAAAGCTACTTGAATTCCCACCTATAAAACTCCCGAAACTTTCTGGTTATGCAATCAGGTGTTGGGGATACATGGGAAGCATAATATCTCACCCAAAACTAGCAAATCCTACATCCAGCTGTATCCATCCTTCTACACATAACCAAGAAACCTTCGGAAATCATTTACCTCAACCTTCGAAAAGCATCCGTTATACGAGTTATGGCAATACTCCCGAACTCCCGCCCTAGTACTGGGTGGCGTCGAGGTTATCTCACCAACAACTGCATAAAAGAGATTTTCGATGTCGGTGAACTCAGGTATTCCAGAACTGCAACGATAAAATTGTGACGACAACACCTCGGAGCTCAACTCCCCGGGACACTGCCACAACCCCTAAATGTCAGGAGGCACCAAGAACAATGTTCTCATCACAAAACCATCAAAACGATTCCAAGATACCCGCGTGATCCTAAATTTTTTTTAGTGAAATTTGAGAAGAGAAGAGTCAAAACTCTACATCAGGAGGCCTCACCAGAGCGACGAAGGGACTGAGAAGTAAAAAGAACCCTACTCTCCGATATATATAATCCTATAAGGCTCAAAACATTTTTCTAGACGCAACAACGTCAGCGATTCGATCAAGCAGGGGGCTCCTAAGTCGGGGAAGGCTCTGATTACCAACTTGTAACACCCATGATGCGGCTATATCTCCCACGTGTCGGGGCACGACTTAGAGGCATAACCACATGGTAGGCATGTTGCAAGAGGGGTAATCTTTACACATCCCATGTATTGAATAAGGAAGGGGTAAAGAGTTGGCTTACAATCGCCACTTCACACAATACATAAATATAGCATTAAATCATCCAGAATACAATCAAGTTCCGACTACGGAACCAACATAAATAAAAGACAACCCCAAATGCTAGATCCCCAATCGCCCCAACTGGGCTCCTCTATGGATCGTCCGGAAAATACACATAGTAACGTCCCGAATCCTCGTCGAACTCTCACTTGAGTTCAGTAGCGTCCCCTGCACTGGCATCATCGGCACCTGCATCTGTTTGGAAGAAATCTTTGAGTCACGGGGACTCAGCAATCTCACACCCTCGCGATCAAGACTATTTAAGCTAATGGTAGGAAGGGGTAGTGAGGTGGAGCTGCAGCAAGCACTAGCATGTATGGTGGCTAACTTACCCAAATGAGAGTGAGAAGAGAAGCAAAGAATGGTCGAGAAGCTATAATGATCAAGAAGTCATCCTGAAGCTACCTACATCAAGCATAACACGAGACCGTGTTCTCTTCCCAGACTCCGCCGAAAAGAGACCATCATGGTCACACACGCGATTGATTCATTTTAATTAAGTTAAGTGTCACGTTTTCTACAACCGAATATTAACAAATTCCCATCTCCCATAACCGCGGGCATGGCTATCGAAAGTTCAAAACCCTGTAGGGGTGTCCCAAC
The DNA here is from genome assembly GCA_034509565.1 of Triticum monococcum. NCBI lineage: Eukaryota > Viridiplantae > Streptophyta > Magnoliopsida > Poales > Poaceae > Triticum > Triticum monococcum. The sequence goes on from CM067842.1 coordinate 289,678,221, forward strand.
TTAGCCCATCACAAGCTCTCACGATCAACGAAGGATATTCCTTCTCCTAGGGCGACCCGATCAGACTCGGAATCCCGGTTACAAGACATTTCGACAATGGTAAAACAAGACCAGCAAAGCCGCTTGATGTGCCGACAAATCCCGATAGGAGCTGCACATATCTCGTTCTCAGGGCACACCGGATGAACACTACGTACAACTAAAACCAACCCTTAAGTTTTCCCGAGGTGGCGCTGCAAGTGGCTCTATTTTGGACCAACACTCAGAGGAGCACTGGCCCAGGGGTTTAAAATAAAGATGACCCTTGAGTCTGCGGAACCCAAGGGAAAAAGGCTTAGGTGGCAAATGGTAAAACCAAGGTTGGGATTTGCTGGAGGCGTTTTATTCAAGGCGAACTGTCAAGGGGTTCCCATTATAACCCAACCGCGTAAGGAACGCAAAATCACGGAACATAACACCGGTATGACGGAAACTAGGGCGGCAAGAGTGGAACAAAACACCAGGCATAAGGCCGAGCCTTCCACCCTTTACCAAGTGTATAGATGCATTAAAGTAAACAAGATATAATAATGATATCCCAATAATAAACATGTTCCAACAAGGAAAAAACTCCATCTTCACCTGCAACTAGCAAGGCTATAAGAGGGGTTGAGCAAAGCGGTAACATAGCCAAACAACGGTTTGCTAGGAAAGGTGGCTTAGAGGCTTGACATGGCAATATGGGAGGCATGATATAGCAAGTGGTAGGTATCGCAGCATAGCAATAGAGCGAACAACTAGCAAGCAAAGATAGAAGTGATTTCGAGGGTATGGTCATCTTGCCTGCAAAGTTCTCCTATTTGACGAAAGCTTGATCCTCATAAGCATACTCAATGGGTTCCTCGATCATGCACTCGTCTCCCGGCTCTACCCAAGGCAAGAACACAAACAAAAGACCAACAATCAATCACGGTGCAATGCGCAAGCAACATGATGCAAAACATGGTATGCGGGATGTCATATGCAATGCATATGCGTGCTCCGGAAGGAAAATATTTATCAAGGCATTAACTTGGCAAACCAAGTGCGCCTTTGGAAAGATGAGTTGATTTTGGCCAAAATCGATATAAAGATCACCGGAATCGGATGCACGGTTTGCAAATGGCAAGCAAAACAATAATGGCACAATTCTGCGATTAACAGCACGATGCCATCTAGAATGCAACAAGAAACTAAGCTACTGCAGTCCAAGATAGCAACAAAGCACATGGCAGTGATCTACTCAAGATGCTTGACAAAAGATGAACACTGAGCTACGGCTAAATCACACAAGAGCAGGTTCAAACAAGCATGGCAAAAGTGCAAAAGATTACAGCTTCACGGACTTAGTGAAAATACTAACATGCTAGGAATAACATCAGGAAGCCAAGTTTAGAGCAAGCAAACAACATGCTACAGGAACAGATCATAGCAAAACAAGGCATGGCATGAATCTACTCAAGGCATATAACAAAAGTCCCTTACTGCCCATAAGCCAAACAGGATCAAAAGATATGATGGCACCCATGTAAACATAGCAAGTTTCATTAACAGATTCAGACTTAGCAGAAAACTGGGCATGGCAAAATAGAGTTATGAAGGCCACTTTGTGAGCTCTATTTACTCACCACAAGGCATTGCATGAAAAACTAAGCATACTACCAGCAAGAAGACATGATCATAAGGCTAACCATGGCAAGAACAAGTTCAAAGCAAGCATGTATCAACTAAACCAACCTTGGCAAAATTGATTAATAGGTAAACAATCTGCTAGGAACATTTTATAGCAAAAGTAGAGCAAGATTATGTCATGCTAGGTTACTCCATAAATGCAGACAGGGGCATGCTTGGATAGAGCATAACCATATGTCCAAATCATCCTTAATTAAGATACTCAAAAGAAGCATGGATCTCACTATAGCAACATGAATACATGGCATAAAAAATTAACAGCAGGGAAATGACTTAGTAAAGTTCTAAGTCCCTGAAATCAGCAATATCCCAAGAGCTACTTTGCATGCTTGTGCTAGTCACCAAAAAGATCACAAAAATACATGGCATACACCCCTGTAAAGATGGCATGGCATAGATCAAAACACATGTAGAGCTCATGCCCATATGCAGCACACAACAATTGTAGTAAAAATGACAAAAGCTCATACTCTGCTAAGAATCAGCACCTAACTTTTTATAGCACTCTTGCATCAGTCATTTGGGCTTCAAGATGGACTCAAACAAGCATGTCACAATGGAACAAAATGAAGAGCACATCATGATGGACATTTTGATATAACATGCATGCAAAATGGATCTACGGATGAGGAGTTATGGCATGTTGAACAGGGCTTCAGAATGCAAAAATAAAATGACTTAGAGGAATTTTCGGGTCAACCCTAGTCTTCAGATCTGGATCTGGCGCGGAAGTCGAGGTTGATGGGGGAGCTCGCCGGAGTTGGAGGGGTGGTCGCCGGAGATGGAGGTCGCGGGATCCGGCGGGGCGGCGTGCGGTGGAGGAGATGGGCCATGGAGGAGATCGGCGACGGGGAGGCGCGGCTCGCGGGTTCACGACGGCGGAGCTCGGTGGTCGGGGCGGGCGGCGCCGGCGGAGAGCTGAGGCGGCGCTAGTGGAGAGCTGAGGCAGCGCCGGCGGAGAGCTGAGGAGCGGGGAAGCGAGGCGACGATGGGGGTGCTCGGGCCCGGGGCGCGCGGCGCGGGCCTGCCCTGGGCCAAGCGGGCCGGTAGCGGTGGGAGGCGGTGGAGCACCATGTGGCATCATGCGGTTGGCTGAACGCGGCGGCGCGATCTGTCCGGCGCGTACGGACACGTCCGGTGGCGGCGGAGGGCGAATTTTTAGGGTTTGGACCCGGGATTTGGACGAGGAGCACATATTTATACCTAGAAGGAGGTGGGAGTGTCCAAATGAGGTGTAGTTTTAGACCACACGATCGTGATCGAACGGCCGAGAGGATGGGGGGTTTTGGATGGGTAATTGGGCCACTTTGAAGGGGTGTTGGGCTGCAACACATACGGGGCCTTTACGGTTTCCCGGTTAACCATTGGAGGTCGTAGGATCCGGCGGGGCGGCGTGCGGTGGAGGAGATGGGCCGCAGAGGAGATCGGCGTCGGGGAGGCGCGGCCCGTGGGCCGGCGGCGGCAGAGCTCGATGGTTGGGGCAGGGGGCGCCGGCGGAGAGCTGGGGCGGCGCCCGCGGAGAGCTGAGGAGCGGGGAAGCGAGGCGGCGGCGGGGGCGCTCGGGCCCGGGGCGCGCGACGCGGGCCTGCCCTGGGCCAGGAGGGCCGGTGGCAGTGGGAGGCGGCGGAGCGCCACATGGCAACGCGCGGTTGGCCGAACGTGGCGGCGCGATCTCTCCAGCGCGGACGGACACGTCCGGTGGCGGCGGAGGGCGTATTTTTAGGGTTTGGACCCGGGATTTGGACGAGGAACACATATTTATACCTAGAAGGAGGTGGGAGTGTCCAAATAAGGTGTAGTTTTTGACCACGCGATCGTGATCGAACGGCCGAGAGTATGGGGGTTTTGGATGGGTAATTGGGCCACTTTGAAGGGGTGTTCGGCTGCAACACACACGAGGCCTTTACGGTTTCCCGGTTAATCGTTGGAGTATCAAGCGGACTCCAAATGGCACGAAACTTGACAGATGGTCTACCATTGGTGTACCATGGCCGCTTGGCAAATCTCGGTCCATTCCGAGAAATTTTAACACCCGCACACGAAAAGAGGCAAAAGGGGGCACCGAAGGACATAGGAGTGTCGGATTGCAAAACAGACAACGGGGAAAATGCTCGCATGCATGAGACGAACACGTATGCAAATGCGATGCACATGATGACATGATATAAAATGCATGACATGGACAAAATGCAAAACAAAGACAAAACCCAACCATGAAGGGAAAATCATAACTTAGAGCCAAAAATGGCAAGATTCGGAGTAGAAATATGGCAAGTTACATCCGGGGTGTTACACTGCTCCTCTGAACAACAACAAAAACATCGCTCAAGAAAAACTCTGCTCACACCTCAAAAACACAAATACTGCTCAAGCTACTCGGTCCCAGCTATCGGCCGCTCCTTGTGCAATTCTTCGTTTATTAATTATATAGGTTGACAATGGTGTGGGACCGTGATGTCAGGAAACCAGGAGGAAGCAAAAAATATAGTTGTATATACTAATAAGGAGGCACTTGCGTACGTGCGGCTATGGCCCTGGTGGGATCCACTATCATCCTCTCCAATTAAAGTCATCTCCTGATTCCTCATGTTCGTTGACCATGTTGACAACGTGAGATGGCGGCGCCACAGCGAGCGCAACAACTCGAAGGATGACAGAGAGAGCCTCGCGGGCCCTATGGATGGTCTGATACAGCACCCATTGCTCATTCAGGAAGCCAGGATCATAGGGCCACATGTCCGTGACGGCATTGTCGCTCGCTTTTTCGCTGGCGATTCGTCCTTCCACAAGCTGGTGCTCGTTGAGGAGACGGAGATTGCAGCACGGGTCCTCTTGCGCTGCTAGCTCTTCTGCCATTAGGGCGTCGAAGTGCGGCCGCACCTGCTCTATGCTGAACACGGCACGAACCGGCTTGGGCGGTGGCGTCGGGTCCTGGTCGGAAGCCACGTCAATCGTCTGATTGTCTCGCTCAGCTCGGAGAGCTTGCTCGTGAGAAAGCATGTCCGGCCGCTAGACCGGACCGCTGCCAAGCACAAGTCTGACTGCCCTGGCCCACCCAGACTGCCTCCCTCGCCCGCGCATGCTTTCCGCCTGAAACAGTCAGCGCCGCTTCCTGGTGCAGGCAATTGCTCCGCGTTTAAACGACACAAGTGTCGTCCATCTGTCCGTCTACCGCCCACATTAATGATACGCGGTTGCCGAGGTGGCTACTCCGGCGCCACCCGTCTGTCCCTCTATCACTATTGCTATATAAACAGCTGTGTCGGCCATAGCCGCAGTCATCCGCCTATGTTCCCCTTCTCCTGTCCACACCACTACTTCCCACCATGGCTTCATCGCGCTCCAGTGATCTTCGGGGCGGGAGGACGACGGACCATAAGGAGATGGCAGTCGTTGCTGCCAACTGGCTGGCCGGCAGGCAACCGAAGGACAACAGCGTCTCAATGGAGAACATGGTAGTCGATGATCCGGCGCCAATCCCCTCCTCCACGCCATCCTTGTCGGTGCATTGCACCATGACCATCGGCGAGGACCGTGCCCAATACATGGACATGGTGAGGTAGAAGCGTGAGGAGCAGTTCTGGGAGGCGCGGGATGATGTCGCCTACAACCACCATGTCTTCGAGGAGCACCTGCAGGCGGAGGAGCCGATTGCCGTGGGGCGGGCGGAGCAGGAGGCGCTGCTCGAGTCGTACCCCTCCGCCTGCGAGAGCCATCTCGCGCGATGGCAGTACCGCATATGGGTGGCGGAGGTTGAGGACACCTACAAAGAGGATGATGAAATGGGCGAGGCATTGTTTGGCGAGACCGACGACGAGGCGGAGGACAATGTCGGCTCCTGCCCCGCCGGCACCGAGGCGGAGGACTTCGTCGGCTTCGGTGAGGCCCTGCTCCGCCGAGGCCCCGCCCTGCCACCAACGAGGCAGAGGACATCGCTGGCCTGCCAAGGCCCCGCCCTGCCGGCAATGAGTGGGAGGATTTCCCCTGCTCCGTCGAGGCGCCGCCCCGCCGGCAACGAGACAGAGGACATCGCCGGCTCCGTCGAGGGCCCCGCTGCCAATGAGGCCGCGCCACACAAAAAATGAGGGAGAATAGAATATGGTAGGTTGCCGCTGCTCGGGTCCAAGTAAGGCCACCGCTGCTACCCTCAGGTTGAAGCCAAGCTTGGCAGGTGACCATTTACGGCCGGTTAGCTTCTTGGCGGCGACATGGAGTTGGAAAGCTGTGCTGGAGAAGGACGCTGTCGGGGGTGACTGATCCCCACGGACACCTATGGGACCACGGCGGACCGGGGCCCCTTTCGGTTCGGCAGGGGGCGAAGAGTGCACGAAGAGCAGATCGAGGCGAAGCGCACGAGCGACGCGATCGGTTTACCCAGGTTCGGGCCGCACGGATGCGTAAAACCCTACTCCTGCTTTGGTTTGTATTCTGTTCTTGCTCAGGAACGACGAATGCTACCGTATACTTGGATGGCTAGCGAGACCGAGCGTGAAAATGATCCTCTCCCCCCCTCCACTGTTGCGCATGGGCCTCCTTTTATATGTCAAAGGGGTCATCGACAGGTGGCAACAGAGGTGAGGGTAAAAATGTAAAAGAGGTGGTAGTTGGCGCCACCGCTTACTACAGTTGTATCATACCTAACCCTGACGGCAGGGGACAAAGGCATTAAATGCTTGTCTGTGTCACCTAGACGGTGCAGAAAGGGACCGCCAGGGGCTCCACTGTTTGCCACGATGGCTATCTGTAAGTGCATCTAGTGCCACCCCTAGTTGGTTTTGGAGTATTGACGACAAACCTAGTTGAGGGACTAATGTGTTTGTGAGAATTGCAGGATAACACAGGTAGAAGTCCCTCATTGATTCGGTTTATCTACCAGAGATGACCCCCAAAAATGTACGAAGACATTGAAGACAATGGTGGTTCATGAAGACATTCATGTCGAAGACAATGACATATGAAGACTCCCCATGAAGCCTTTGGAACTCGAAGACTTAGATCCTTCGTAGTTTTACTTTATTCATGTTGTGTCATGGGAACCACCGTACTGTTAAGTGGGGTCCAAGAGAACCAGTCAGGATGACTGAAGTGATGCCTAATTCAAATCCTATGTCTTCGAGTGAAGACAATGAGAGAAAATCTTGTCCAGAGTCAGACAAGTCAGCTTTACTTGCAGCCCAAGTAAAGTTGCCGTGAGAGTTCAAAATCCGACCGTTAGTACACGTGTCAGTTCCTTAGTGACCTAGGGTCATTTCGGACAAATCAGGTCAGGGTTGCCAAGTGGCTATAAATAGTCCACCCCCACAACCATAAACGGTTGGCTGCTCAGATTTCAGTGCACGGCTTTTGTCGTTTGAGAGCAACCCACCTCGAAGCCTTTGAGAGAAAATCCTTAGTGAGGAGAAAAGCCCTAACCACCCAGAGCCAGAGTAATTGGGCATCACTTAAGTCTTCTTGTCTGAGTGATCTGAAGACTTATTACACTTGAGGACTATGCATCCTCCAGAGGTTAGGCGTCGCGTTCTGAGCATCCAAGAGAAATTGTGGATTGCCGGTGAACAAAGTCTGTGAAGGTTTGGGAGTCTACCTTGAAGACTTACCAGAGTGATTGGGCGGGGTCTGTGTGACCTTAGCTCAAGAAGAAAACGGTGAGGACTGGGTGTCCTGAGCTGCGTGTTCAGGACTGGGTGTCCGGGACTGTGTGTCCTTTGGTTTAAATACCTAGCCGCTCCAACCAGACGTACAGTTGTCACAGCAACTGGAACTGGTCCAACATATCATTGTCTTCAACGTGTCACTGGTTTCATCTTCACCTCCCTTTACTTACCAATACACATTGTGAAGCTATTGCATGCCTGCTTGATCTTCTGTCTTCACAACCTGACTGTATGATCTGTTTGGCTTCATAACTTCTTCCAACCTGATCCTCATTACACTGAAGCTATTTGACTCTGTGCTTTCACTGTATTGTACATTTGACTATGGCTTGCATTGTGTAATCTACCTTCCGCTGCATAGTGATAGGCTTGTTCACTCTGTTTGTCTTCATAACTTCCGCGTTTTGAAGACTTTCATAAAAATCGCCTATTCACCCCCCCTCTAGTCGATATAACGCACTTTCAATTGGTATCAGAGCAAGGTGCTCCCTTGTTCTGTGTGATTCGGTTTAACCACCTGGAGTTTTAGCTATGTCGACTGCAGGGATAATTAAAGTCTCCGCTGCGTGCCCCGTCTTCGATGGAACTGAATATCCCTACTGGAAGAATAAGATGCGCATGCATCTTGAAGCCATTGACGTCAACCTATGGTATGTCGTCGAAAACGGCATTCCCAAAGCTGGAGAAGGTGTCACTGCGGCTGATGTCAAGAAGTTCACTCAACTGGACTCCACTGCCAAGAATATTATCTGTGGTCATCTGACCAAGGGACAGTACGGCCGTGTGAGTGCCTTGAAGACATCCAAGCTGGTCTGGGACTGGCTCTCCAAGGTCAATGAAGGCATCTCAACCCAGAGAGATCGGAGAATCAGTGTTCTTCGCAATCTCTTCAACCGCTTCAAGCGAAATGACAATGAGAATGTCCAGCACACATTTGACCGGCACACTGACATCACAAATGAGCTTCAAGCCCTCGGCGCCACTGAGATCACCAAACATGAAATCGTCAAGACGCTGCTAAGATCACTTGACAGTTCATTTGACATCCTAGCCCTGATGATTCAAGAACGTCCAGACTTCAAGACACTCGATCCGTCTGACATACTTGAGAGGCTCAACACACATGAGTTTCAGCTTTCTGAGAAAAGAGATATCTACGGTCCAAACTATGGGCGAACTCGTGCCCTTAAGGCAAAAGCTGTGTCATCATCTGAAGAAGAATCTGACAGCAGTTCTGATGATCCTGAAGACATTGGACGGGAACTTGCAATGCTAGTGAAGAAGTTCCAGAGATTCACCAAGAAGAAAGGCTTCAGAAAGTCTTCACGATCAAGCTCAAGGAATGATGAAGCTTCTGCGCATGACTACAAGAGGAAAACTTGTCACAAGTGCAAGAAAACTGGACACTTCATTTCTGAGTGTCCACAATGGGACAATGAGAACAGAAAGAAGAAGAAGAGCAAGGAATATGACTCTGACGATAAGAAGACGAAGAAATACTCAAAGTCTTCGTCCAAGTCTTCCTCAAAGTCTTCATTACACAAGAAGAGTTCATCTGGCAAGGCTCGTGCGTTTGTTGGCAAGGAAATGGATTCAGAGGAGGAGTCCGCTTCTGAGGAGGCAGAGGTGGAGTCTGAGGAGGAGTCTGATTCAGGCATTGCAAGTTTGGCTACAGCCTATGTCGCCAAGTCCATCTTCAACACTGAAGACAATGACTCCATCACCATCACCGGTGCAAATGACAAGGACGACTCTACTCCCACCTACTGCTTCATGGCACGTGGTGCCAAGGTAAACACACGCACTACTCACTATCGAACATCTAGTGACGATGACTCTGACTGTGATTCAAAACCCAGTTACAAAACACTTGCTAAAATTGCTACTGAACAACAAAAGGCCATGGAACATATTCAAAAACTGTTAGACAGAAGCGATGATCTGTTGGGTGCTGAAATGACTCGTTCTGAATCCTTAATTGAAGACATAAAAAATCTTCATGTTAAGTATCAGGAACTCGAAGATCGTCTTGAGACTCTCTCAACTACTCATGAAAAGCTCTCCTATGATTATCTTCAGAAGAAGCAAGATCTTGAGAAGTTGAGAGCGGATCATGAAGATCTTCAAAAGGAAAACGAGTCACTTCGAGCCGAACAGATCAGTTCTGCTAAGGAAGGATTTGAACCACCATGCCTTAAATGCATTGAGCGTGATAATGCTATTTCTGTTACTGAATGTTCCACTGCTACTGCTGTTGCAATATCTTCAACTGTTGAAGTGGTAACTAACCCCTCTGCTCAGGATACCACTGCTATTGCTGATGAAAATGCTAGGTTGAAGACATTGCTTGAAACAGGGATGTACAAAAGTCTCAAAGGACATCAGACACTATGTGATGTCCTCAAGAAGCAGATTCTGAACCGAAACCCTAGCAAAGAGGGTGTTGGGTTCGTGAGGAAAATTAATGCAGATGGCTCTTACTGGAAACCTGAGCAGTACCCCAAAACCACATGGGTTGCTGCAAAGGACTCCTCATCAGATCCATCCAATCTATCTGGCTTCACTTGTGCTAATCCAATTATCATTGATGAATCCTTTGATGCAAACTATAAACTGTTTAGGAATCAGAATGGTGAAGTATTTGCCAGGTACATTGGTACTAACTGCAGGAATGGACCGCCCATGAAGAAGATCTGGGTTCCAAAAACGTGTCTTGAGAATCTTCCTGTGAATGTCCCCATGACACCTCACATGAAGAAGACAAGCCTCAGACCAAAGACTTCATATGGTCCAAAGGCTTCATACAGGCAGAGGACTCATCTGAGCTGCACTAACGCAAATGTTTTGCAGGGAAACCATGCTCAGTCTTATGAGAACGGTTCTTCAAACCGTCATTCTCATATGACCAAAAACTATTCTGCCTATTCTTATGAGTACTACTGCCCACCTGCTAGACTGTTTGCTAGGGCTCCAAAGCCAAAATTCTCAGATGCTGCACTTAGACTTATTGCTTCTAAGCCACCCTTGAAGATGTGGGTGGTTAAGAAAGCTTAACTCTCTTTTGCAAGGAAAGGTCTCCAGCACAAAACCAAAATCTTCTGATGCTATTGCTGGGGACCTTAAAAAACTCGTGGGGCGCACAATCAAATGCCCGAATGGCATCACTATGTATTTCATATCTGAATCGCATGCTACTCTCCCTGCTTGTCCTAACCTGGATCTCAGTTTTCATAATCCACTGGTTCGTCAAATGTTTTTGCTTCACAACACTCTTGGTGAAGCCTATCCCCCTAACTGCACTGTAGGGTACGACACCAGTGACTTCAGAGTCTTCAGAATGGATTATTGACAGCGGGTGTACAAATCACATGACTGGCAAGAGAAGTCTCTTTATGGACTCAACCTTACGTCCATCTGACAAGAGCCACATCACATTCGCTGACACTGGTAAAAGTAAAGTACTAGGTCTAGGTAGAGTTGCAATCTCAAAGGATCAACACATGGATAAAGTCATGTTTGTTGAATCCCTTGGCTTCAACTTAATGTCTGTCTCAATGCTTTGCGATTTAAACATGATTGTAATCTTTGGAAAATATCGTTGTCTGGTACTAATGGAATCTGACAAGTCTCTAGTGTTTGAAGGGTATCGAAAAGATGATTTGTACGTGGTAGATTTCTCAGCAGGGCCACAGCTTGCAGTTTGTCTTCTCGCAAAGGCTTCAGAATGCTGGCTTTGGCATCGAAGACTTGGGCATGCTGGCATGAGGAACCTCCACACCCTTGCGAAGAAGAAGCACGTCATAGGCATCGAGGGCGTCAAGTTCAAGAAAGATCACTTATGCGGTGCCTGTGAAGCTGGGAAGATGACAAGGGCAAAACATCCTTCGAAGACAATCATGACCACTACTCAACCCTTCGAACTGCTTCACATGGATCTCTTCGGTCCTACCCACTACTCAACTTTCTCCACTACTGCATGCCTCTATGGATTCATCATTGTTGATGATTACTCTAGATATACTTGGGTGCACATAATCCTTTACAAGACTGAAGTACAGGATGTCTTCAGACGCTTCGCAAATCGGGCAATGAACAATTATGGCGCCAAGATAAAGCACATCAGAAGTGACAATGGCACAGAATTCAAGAACACCGGCCTTGACACATATCTTGATACATTGGGCATCACTCATGAATTCTCAGCTCCATACATGCCACAACAGAATGGCATCGTCGAACGCAAGAACAGAACACTCATTGAGATGGCCAGAACAATGTTAGATGAGTACAAGACACCAAGAAAATTCTGGACTGAAGCCATTGACACTGCATGCCATACTATCAACCGTGTATATCTTCACAAGCTACTGAACAAGACATCTTATGAACTTCTGACTGGCAAGAAGCCAAATGTAAGTTACTTCGGAGTATTTGGATCAAGATGCTGGATCAAGGACCCTCACCACACCTCAAAATTTGCTCCAAAAGCACATGAGGGCTTCATGCTTGGATATGGAAAGGATTCGCACTCCTACAGAGTCTTCAATCTCTTTCACTACAAAGTGGTTGAAACAGTGGATGTGCGGTTTGATGAGACCAATGGGTCACAAAGAGAGCAACTACCAGATGTACTAGATGAAGTTCCAGCCAGTGAATCAATCAAGCTAATGGGAACTGGAGAAATTATACCTTCTGAAGCTCGTCCTGAAGAAGAACTTATCATCTCAGCACCTGATCCACATGAAGACAATGCTCAGCCTGAAGACATTCCTCCCCATGACAACGTAGATCAGCAAGAGCAAAGTCTTCGACCCCTACATCCTCGTGTTGCCAATGAAGTGCAAATTGACAGAATAATTGATAGCATCAATGCACCTGGTCCACTGACTCGTTCAAAGGCAACTCAACTGGCAAACTTTTGCGGACACTTCGCATTTGTTTCAATCACAGAACCCAAGAAAAGTGATGAAGCCTTTATGGAACCTGAATGGATTCAAGCTATGCAAGAAGAGCTTCAACAATTTGAGCTGAACAATGTATGGGAGTTAGTTAAGCGTCCTGATCCACGGAAGCATAACATAATAGGCACCAAATGGATATACCGCAACAAGCAATATGAGCATGGCCAAGTCGTCAGAAACAAGGCTCGTCTCATTGCTCAAGGATATACTCAAGTGGAAGGCATCGACTTCGATGAAACATTTGCTCCTGTGGCCAGACTTGAAGCCATCCGTATACTGCTGGCCTATGCAAATCATCACAACATAATCCTGTATCAAATGGATGTAAAAAGTGCCTTCCTCAATGGCAAAATTGAAGAAGAAGTGTATGTTGCGCAACCACCTGGGTTTGAAGATCCAAAACATCCTGACATGGTGTACAAGCTCAAAAAGGCACTATATGGCCTCAAACAAGCCCCTCGGGCCTGGTATGATACACTCAAATACTTCCTGAAGAGCAAAGGCTTCATACCTGGTTCCCTGGATCCCACTCTCTTCACAAAGACATATGATGGTGAACTGTTTGTGTGCCAAATATACGTGGATGACATTATCTTCGGCTGCACCAATCAGAAGTACAGTGAGGAGTTCGGATATATGATGCAAGAGCAATATCAGATGTCTATGATGGGGGAGCTGAAATTCTTCCTCGGTCTTCAGATAAGGCAACAACGCAATGGCATCTTCATATCTCAAGAGAAATATCTCAAAGACTGCCTGAAGAAGTTCGGTATGCAAGACTGCAAAGGCTTCACAACACCAATGCCAGCCAAACATCATCTGGGTCCTGACGACAATGGTAAAGAGTTCGATCAAAAGGTATACTGCTCCATGATTGGTTCTTTGCTTTATTTATGTGCATCTAGGCCAGATATTATGCTTAGTGTTTGCATGTGTGCTCGGTTTCAAGCGGCACCAAAGGAGTCGCATCACTTAGCAGTGAAGCGAATTCTTCGATATTTGGCTCACACACCAACTCTAGGGTTATGGTATCCAAAGGTCTCAGAGTTTGATCTGGTTGGATTTTCAGACGATGATTACGCTGGTGACAAGGTTGATCGGAAGTCCACATCAGGCACATGTCACTTTCTGGGCCGATCTCTTGTCTGTTGGTCTTCAAAGAAGCAGAACTGTGTATCTCTCTCCACTGCTGAATCTGAATACATTGCTGCTGGATCCTGCTGCGCTCAGCTTCTTTGGATGAAGCAAACCCTCAAGGATTATGGCATTCATCTGAAGCAAGTGCCACTTTACTGCGACAACGAAAGCGCCATCAAGATCGCCAACAACCCAGTTCAGCACTCGAAGACAAAGCACATTGAAATTCGTCATCATTTTCTCAGAGATCATGTTACAAAGGAAGACATTGATATCATACACGTCAACACTGAAGAGCAATTGGCAGATATCTTCACCAAGCCCTTGGATGAGAAGAGATTTTGCAAGTTACGGTGTGAGCTAAATATCTTGGAATCCTCAAATGTCCTGTGATCAGGCACACATCCTAACACTTATGCATGATGATGACTTAGATGTGCAACACACAAAGTAACGTATATCTTCAATCAATGAAGACATACATTCTAAGTGTGAATACATTAACGTGGAATTTGACCTCGGAGCGCCACGATAATTGTGCGCCGTGCCTGGGTCCAATACTTCCTATACGGTGGGTAGCGCCACCACCAAATCTGCTTGAAGTGTTTTACTCATGGCATTACATTTGCTATGTCTTCACATTTGGTTTGGCTTCAATCTCAACATGTCTTCATGATTATCTTCACTATGTTGATTATATATGCACTGGTGTTCTGTCCTCTACAGCATTCACTTATAGCTATGTCTTCTTGTCTGAATCTTTTGAACTAAGTGAATGTGATCGGACCCTAACCTCTCCATGCTTCCTACCTCAAACTCTATCTCTCCAAGTCATATGCACTCTATTGAAACTGTCGAATGTCTTCACTGCATCCTTGTCAGAAGAAGACACAGAGACAAACTTTAAAACGGCTTTCAATGATTTTCCATCAACTAGAATTCCGGAGAAGTAGGAACGACTCCCGACAAACCAGGCGTGCGTGGGGTGAAACTGCCCCCACAATTCCGCATGCTGGCCACGTACTGATCAGATGCGAATCGCCAAGGGCACCTGAGTAATAGCGCAGTGCCGCCCATATCCCTATAAATACACGTTTCACTGCGGTCATTATCTCTTCTTCCTCCCTCGCACAAACCCTAGCGCCACCGCTAACTCTCAACGACGCCGGCGACCAAGTGCTTCACTGCCACGACCTCTCCGACGCCATTCTCACGCCGACAGCGGACATCAGTCTCTCCGCCGTCGCCCTAGGTGTCTTCCGTCGCCAAGTTAGGGCACGGAGGATCGAACTGCTCGGCCTCACCTCTCATCTCGTCTAGCAGTTCCAAGTCTGGTAAATAACAAGCCTTTTTACAGCCTCTTTTGATCCTATTGATCCATCACTTTCTGCCAAAAGAGGTTTCTATTCCTTCAAGTTTCATTCCTCTTGTCTGAATCTCATAACTTGCCTAGCATATTCACTTGTTCTTCATGAAGTAGTTAGATTCCTCACTTGTACTGATCTATGGGTTCGTACAAATCTGGAACCAACTTCTCTTCTATAAAGTGAATGTCTTTGCATGATGAGGTCAATGTCTTCTACACTGATTTATCTTCAAAATCTTCTGAGAATGCATATGACCTCTTCCCCTTCCCTCGCACCTTAATGCTGTCACAGGTACATGTCCGTGGGAGAATCTTTTGGTTCTCATAGTCTGCATTCATTTGCGGAGTTCCTACAGCGTCACATCAATTCACCCGAAGCAAGTTCCTGTTGGTCAAGCAAAAGGAAGCCTTTGAAGCCTTTGAAGCCTTTGAATCCTTTGAAGCCTTTGAATCTTTTGAAGCCTTCCAAGTTAAGCTTCATGGCATCCGAGAAACAATCAAGGAAGGGAGGCAGACAGAGACGGGGTGACACATCTAAGGATCTGCCTGAAGATTTGGCAGAAATGTACCAAACAGATCCTGAAGAAAGCTATGGTCAGCGCAAGACACGAATCCAATGGATTCGCAGGTATTGGGCAGAGCAGTGGTTCCTATACCGCTTCGTCACCAAAGAATATGCAGAGAAGTGCGCCATCAAGAGGCCATGGGGAGATGCCTTGTACAAGAATCTCGTACCCTGAACCAGAGACGAAGCCATTGCTCAAGGCTTCTTTCCATGCATGGTCAGGGGACAACAGCCAGCTGATGCACATCCATCATCCCTTCTCTGGTGTCGCGATGACATTCTGTTCAAGCGCAACTTCCAATTTGCCCAGAACTCTGCGAAGCAAAACAAGAAGGAGTTTGGGTTGGACTTCAACCCTGGTCCCTCCAAACCAAGGGCAGATGGCACACGCGACGCTAATCCCAATGTCATCGGGCCATTTGCCAATCTCGACGGCCTCATCACTCACATTATAGTCCAAGGGACTGCCGTGAACGACCCTCCAGCAGACACTGAGTCTGATGATGCTCCTACTGCCCCAGAGCCGAAGCAGATGAAGAAGAAGCCAAAAGCTTCCAAGCCAGTCGCCTCTCCCAAGATCTCCAAAGCGATGCCATTGGCCACTGCACCTCCTGAAGCCAGTGTGCAGTCTGAAGACTTATCAAGAGTCTCCAAGCCTCAAGAAGCAAAGAAACCGCAGCCACACACCAGCAAAGAGCTAACTGCCGCTGCCGTTCTTCGCTGTGAAGCCATTGATCTGTCCAATGACGAAGATCTTGGTGATGACGCTCTTGAGCAACTCATCAAGAGCAAGGAGGAGGCTGAAATCTTCAACAACCTACCACTGTTTGATGCAGCAATCATCCACAAATTCATTGATGAGTGGTTTGAAACACCCAACATCAGCTTCGACGATCTGCAGCTGCCCATTGGCCTCAGCGTAGCCTTCCAAGGAGCTATCGCTTCAGAACTCGCTATTGCCCAGCGCATCGTGGAACTGAAGCAAAAGATAGATTTTGAAAAGGCTCAGTTTAAGCAGAACATGGCCACGCTCAGCGTCCAAGAAATCAAAGACTTCAAAGTCATGCTGCATGAGTTGAAGGAAAACTTTATGCAGAAACGTGCAGAGGCTCAGGGTTCACGCGAGCGCATGAAGAATTCGGCTGATCTCTGTGTACAGGCCTACAATGAGGCCGAGAAGCGAAAGGCACTTGGGCGTCCCGGCATCGACCCCAGGATGGCCGCTAAGAAGAAGAAGACGCCCACCGTGGCTGAAGAAGAGGCCCCACGCCAAGAAGCTGTTCCAACTGTCTTCTCCACCGCCAAGCCTAGCTCGAAGCCAAAGCGCTCAACCGCTTCAGAGCTTAAGAAGACAAGGATAGCCGAAGCTAAAGCAAGGAAGAGGAAACACTCTGAGGCCTCTCTTTCAGACCCCACCATCAAAAAGCGCAAGTCCAAGAAGTCTCGGGCTGCTCCCACAGAGCCCTTGATAGTTGAACCCCTTTCCGTTCGCCGTCCTCATGAAGATCATCAGATGACTGTCCATGAGCCTGCTCTCACCGAGGCTCAGCATGATGAAGACATTCCAGCAGCCGACCCCACCGCTGCTGAAGACATTGGTCTCCAAGACAATATACAAGATGATGCAGTCCTTCCTCAGCTCGAATTGAGTGAATTGCTCAGCATTGGTCGTCCCCTGACACCAATCACACAAGATGCATCGTGGGCAGATCGCCCACAGGAGGAAGAGGATGAGCCCCAGCCCACTGCAACTCCACCGGCGTCGCCTGCATTCTGTAGGCTTCGCAAAGGACCAAGGGCTCAGACTGCTGACGACATTCCGGCTGCATCAGCCGAAGAACAAGCAGAAGAGCATGAAGAACCTCAAGCTCCATCTCCCCCACACCAGCAAGAAGAAGTTCTCAAGGAGGCTGACACCACTGCGGCTGCCACACATAATACTGAAGCATTTGTGGAACCCGACCAACCAACAGCTTCAAGAGATACTGAAGCCACTGCCTCTGACCCTTCTGTGCCTGTGTCTGCTGCCGGACCACAGTTCAATTATCATATTGTGCACAAGCCCCAGGTACAGAAGCCAATCCCACGACTGCCAAGGTTCCCAGGTCCAGTCACTGCTCCTGGCTCCTTCAATGTCAATAGCTTCAGGGCAGACAACACTTTCTTCAACCGCTCCAAGAACCCTTACTCAAGGGAAAAGATTGTGTCAGATAGGT
Source organism: Triticum monococcum (assembly GCA_034509565.1). Lineage (NCBI taxonomy): Eukaryota > Viridiplantae > Streptophyta > Magnoliopsida > Poales > Poaceae > Triticum > Triticum monococcum. The sequence goes on from CM067842.1 coordinate 289,695,830, forward strand.
TCTGGAGCTACCCACAGCGCAGCTACTACTCCTGCGTCCTCTACAACCAGAGCTGTATCTTTCCACATCAGCGCCTTGAAGTTGAAGCTTTTGCTGGTCTGCCTGGTCTGGAAGAAGCCCTGGACTGCTTCAAGCAAGTTGGCCTGCTGCCGTTTGTCACGGATGAAGAGCACTGGAACGAAGAGCTTCTGCTTCAGTTCTATGCCACATTGCACATCAAGGGCTACAACAGAGATCCGAAGACTTGGGTCCTGGAGTGGATGACCGGCAACGTCCATCATGAAGCCAATGCATTTGATATCATTGAGCTCACCGGTCTACCCACTCCAGGCGAACTCTTCGAAGAAGGCTGCCAACTCCATACTGAAGCAGTTGAGAGCATATTTCAGCGACCTGAGCCAAATATGAGTCAGATGCTCTCAATGATGAAGCCATTGCCTTCTGACGCACCTTACCCAACGGAGTTCTTCGTTGAAGACTTAGAGTACCTGCCTAGAACTATCTATCACATCATCACGCGGACTCTATGGCCCAATAAGGGGCACTCTCGATATGCCAAGGTTGAAGGTGCCATGAAGACTCTCATCTTCTGCATCCTGCACGGCAAATGCTTCAATGCCCAGGATCTCTTCATACGTCAACTTGCTGCGTCTGGCTCAGATCTTTTTGGTCTGAAGATTTATGCTCCATGGGTTATGAGGCTAATCAAGCTCCACTCTGCAATATCATATCAACCATCAGCCCGCAACCACAGAATCTTCTTACCCGATGTGGACACCTCTGCTGAAGCTATTTATCCTGAGCCTGCCAAACAGCCACTAAGTCTTCAGAATGCAGAACACCAAAGCTTCACTCAACATGATGAAGGTGTTGAAGCCATTTCCAGAGTCTATCCAATGGCTGGCACCACACGTGCCCCTGCATCCACTGAAGCCACTGACAGCGAAGCTGGACAGAGACCCAAGAAACGCGCTCGTACACTCACTGATCGTGAACTTCTTGTGGCTCTGCATCAAAAGCAAGATAGGCATCACGACTGGCTCAAGAGGCAGATGCACAGTATCATGCAAGACGTCAATCGCATCAGGAATCTGGCCACCAAGAACGCCTTCGTCGCACATGAAACCTATCGCCGCACTTGGAAAGGCCTCACAATGATGTGCACTGAAGCTGAATTGCAAGAGGATGGCTTCAAGGAGCGATTCAAGTTTGACTCTACATCCCCCAGAAGAGCTGTGTTGCGTGGGACTCCGTCACTTGAAGAATCCGAGTTCTCTTCCTCTGCTGCCACCATGACGGGAAAAATCATTGAGGAAGAAGACGACGCTACATCACCACCAATATCTTCAGTGCGCGTCGTCACTGCACCAAGCTCGCCTGCACCACCAAACGTCTCCACCGACCCTGCTGCGCCTGGGAACGCATAGAAAACTCTATGTCTTCAAACCTTTTTGGTCATCACTGACAAAAGGGGGAGAAGCATATGATGTTTATAGTCTTCAAGCGGGTCAATAATATGGGCGGGTGCTTTATATTTTGCATTTTGCTTCGTGCTTACAACTCTCGTTTTGCTACATTTGGTTCTTTGAGTTGTAACACTTAAACTTGATGGTCGTCTGCTACTATGTTTGCCACTGTGTTCTTGCGAAGATAAATTCCGCATGTACGACGACAATTTCCGCACTCTTATCATTTCGCAAACGTCCATTTTTCATTATGCATATCATTATCTTCATATATCTTTACGTGCATGATGGATTGTCATCATAAGTTGAAGTGGATTCCCACAAATACAACCTGCTGTGTGCATTTGCATTCCAGAAGCAAATCACTTATATGCACATCTTCAGGGGGAGCCCTTGCAGCTTATGAAGACAATTCCTTTACAACTTCACAAATTATATTCCCCGTTGAAAACTTCAACTAGTTTGTCATCAATCACCAAAAAGGGGGAGATTGTAAGTGCATCTAGTGCCACCCCTAGTTGGTTTTGGAGTATTGACGACAAACCTAGTTGAGGGACTAATGTGTTTGTGAGAATTGCAGGATAACACAGGTAGAAGTCCCTCATTGATTCGGTTTAGCTACCAGAGATGACCCCCAAAAATGTACGAAGACATTGAAGACAATGGTGGTTCATGAAGACATTCATGTCGAAGACAATGACATATGAAGACTCCCCATGAAGCCTTTGGAACTCGAAGACTTAGATCCTTCGTAGTTTTACTTTATTCATGTTGTGTCATAGGAACCACCGTACTGTTAAGTGGGGTCCAAGAGAACCAGTCAGGATGACTGAAGTGATGCCTAATTCAAATCCTATGTCTTCGAGTGAAGACAATGAGAGAAAATCTTGTCCAGAGTCAGACAAGTCAGCTTTACTTGCAGCCCAAGTAAAGTTGCCGTGAGAGTTCAAAATCCGACCGTTAGTACACGTGTCAGTTCCTTAGTGACCCAGGGTCATTTCGGACAAATCAGGTCAGGGTTGCCAAGTGGCTATAAATAGTCCACCCCCACAACCATAAACGATTGGCTGCTCAGATTTCAGTGCACGGCTTTTGTCGTTTGAGAGCAACCCACCTCGAAGCCTTTGAGAGAAAATCCTTAGTGAGGAGAAAAGCCCTAACCACCCAGAGCCAGAGTAATTGGGCATCACTTAAGTCTTCTTGTCTGAGTGATCTGAAGACTTATTACACTTGAGGACTGTGCATCCTCCAGACGGTTAGGCGTCGCGTTCTGAGCATCCAAGAGAAATTGTGGATTGCCGGTGAACGAAGTCTGTGAAGGTTTTGGAGTCTACCTTGAAGACTTACCAGAGTGATTGGGCGGGGTCTGTGTGACCTTAGCTCAAGGAGAAAACGGTGAGGACTGGGTGTCCTGAGCTGCGTGTTCAGGACTGGGTGTCCGGGACTGTGTGTCCTTTGGTTTAAATACCTAGCCACTCCAACCAGACGTACAGTTGTCACAGCAACTGGAACTGGTCCAACATATCATTGTCTTCAACGTGTCACTGGTTTCATCTTCACCTCCCTTTACTTACCAGTACACATTGTGAAGCTATTGCATGCCTGCTTGATCTTCTGTCTTCACAACCTGACTGTATGATCTGTTTGGCTTCATAACTTCTTCCAACCTGATCCTCATTACACTGAAGCTATTTGACTCTGTGCTTTCACTGTATTGTACATTTGACTATGGCTTGTGTTGTGTAATCTACCTTCCGCTGCATAGTGATAAGCTTGTTCACTCTGTTTGTCTTCATAACTTCCGCATTTTGAAGACTTTCATAAAAATCGCCTATTCACCCCCCCTCTAGTCGATATAACACACTTTCACTATCTTGTCAGCGCCTGCTTGCAACCGCACGCCCCTGGCTGCACAGCCTCCCGCCACGTACGCCAGGAACGGTCCCAGCGCGACACGTTGGTGGGTGAGCTGGAGCGCGGGCTGCGGAGTAGTAGCTTGCCGCGGCAAGCGCCTTGCCGCGGATGCTGTCTTGTCGCATCCGGGAGCTTGTCGCTCACCGGGTCTTGTCGCGTCCGGGAGCTTGTTGCTCACCGGGTCTTGCCGGGACACATGATGCATTGCGGCAAGTTCCTTGAGATGTCTTGGTTGGCCTCCCCGGCAAGCTCCTCTTGCCGGGGTCTTGTCTCCTTCCCGGCAAGCTCCTCTTGCCGGGGTCTTGGATACTTTGTTCTTGAATGGCTCCAAAAGAACCACGGAGGACCTTGGCGGTCGCCCGGCAAGCCTTGCCGCGGGGTGCTGCGACTGCCTGTGCACAAGTTCGGGTTACTAAGGTACCCCTACTTTAGTACACCGACAGGAGCCCCCGGGCCTGGGCCATACACGGTGCTGAGCGCTGTTGGGCCAGGCCCAAAACAGTGCACGGGCACGCGCGGCCTGGGTCACGCCGTATCTGACTCCGCATTCACTGCGCTCTCCCCGAGCGGCACGCGTCGAACGCGGCGTCGTGCGTGACATGGGCGGCGCGCGCGGGGCTAAGCCCCGCGTGCATGCGTCATGTCGTGGGTGGTTGTTTATTAGGAAAGGCGGAACGTCCGCCACCTCCTCCCCTTTATAAGCAAAGGGAAGCAGGGGTAGTGCGCCCACTTGCCCCCATTCCGCTCCAATCTTGAAAAACTCCGCCCCGCCTCCGTCTTCCCAAAGCACACAGAGCGCAGCGCCCTGCCCCCCCCCCCCCCCCCCGCATTGCCACCAGCACCACCACGCCGTCGACCTCCTCCACTGCTTCCGCCATGGCTCCGAAGGGCGACAAGGGGAAGGCCGTGAAGTCGACCGAGGCACAGCGGCTCACGGCGATGCGGAGGGAGCGAGCCATCTTCCCCCCCAAGCTCGACGCGAAGGAGCTACGGGAGTACTATTATCTCTTTTGGGCGACGGAGACGCGAGCTCACCCGCGGACCAAGGTGCTCCCGGGCGCTGCTCACGCGACGGCTCCGGATGGGTACCCTTTCTTTGCCGTCTTCTTCTACTGCGGGCTCTGCCCGCCTTTTTCCGAGTTTTTCTGCGATATCATGAACACATACAATCTCTGTCTCCTTGACTTCACTCCCAACGCCGTCCTCACCATGGCAGTTTTCGCACACCATTGCGAGAACTTTGTCGGAGTCCACCCTAGCGTAGCCCTTTTTCACCACTTTTTCATTCCCCGGGTAGAGAGGGGAGAGCCCCTGTCCGGCGGAATTGCCTGGGTCTCTAGGACCGGCAAGAAGGAATCTTATCTGGAGGGGGAGTTCCGCGGCAAGTGGGAGGAGTGGAGAGCGGATTGGTGTTGGATTGTCGAGGAGAGCCCGCAGCCATTCACCGCCCGGCGCCAAGCAGCAACAGTGCGCGGCAGTGACTGGAGCGATGTGGCCCCGGAGGACAGCAGGCTGAAGATTGCCGTCACCAGGATCCAGCGCCTCAGGCTTGCCGGGCTCACTGTAGGGGCCGTCGGCGCAGACTTCCTTCATCGCCGCATCGCTCCCCTGCAGGAACGGGGGAGGCCTGCTTGGGAGTTCAAGAATGCGGCAGACGTCATGAGGCTGCGCCCAGGCCTCAACTACAATTTCACTGTCCTTGAGCTCAACGGCATACTACAGGAGCTCTTCAAGTATGATCCAGATCACCCGGAGGTCTTCCGGTTGCCGCAGGGCGTCGTCCCTTTGTGCAACAATTCGGCGCTCGACCGCATCAGGGCGATCATGCCACTGTGCGATTCGCACGGAATCGTGCCAACTTGGCAAGAGCCAGAGGACGAGGTTGTGCAGCAATTCTTCGACGACTTGGTGGAAGTGCCAATCCGCGTCGACGAGAAGGACGGCCTCACCCGCGACACCACCGAGGCGGAGTTGGCGTACATCGCCACCAGGTTGGAAGAGGCGGCAGCAGCTGCCACGGCGGGCGAGTTCGGCTTCACCTTGGAGGAGGCTGCGGCGGCAGAGGCGGCAAACCGTGCCGAGCAGGAAGATCTTGCCGGCAAGAAGGAGGTTGCCGGGCACAATGCCGGGCCAAGCCAAGTTGCCGGGCATGACACCGAACCGAGCGAGCCTGTCGATGATGCGAGCGGCTCTTTGGAGATCGACTCCTCCTCCACTTCGTCCTTCGACAGCACGCCGCCAGCAGTGTCTCCGTCTCCACCAAGAAGGCGCCTCCGCAAGGCCGGGTAGCGAGGCGGCAGGCGGGCCGGCAGTCGCCGCGCCGCACGACGCACTCCACCGCGGCAAGCACTGTTGCCGCGGGAGCGCCCCATGCTGCTGCTTCGACTGGAGCGGGGTCTTCCCGGACTGCCGCTTCTGCTCCCGCCAAGCGGCCAAGGGAACCTACCCCTCCACCTTCCCGTGCCAGACGCGGGCCGGATTTCGACTTCTCCGCGTTTAGCTCCGACGAGGAAGAAGAAGAGGAGTAAGTTCTTCTTATTGTACTCGCAATTCTTTGTTCTTTGTTGTTTTTTGTCTTGTCTTTTTTCTCACTTGCCTTTCCCTGCATCTGTTCCTTTTTAGGACTCTGGCGCAGAGAGCGGCAAAGAGAGCCAAGGTGCCGGTGATCATCATCGAGGACGAACCCACTGCATCAACAGGGGACGTGCCTGAGACGAACTTGCCGGACCCAGCGGCTGATCTTCAGAGCAGCCCCCAGCGTAAGTGTTTTGCTCGTTCTCTGCTGTCGGGCGCGCACGAAGATTCTTTCTTGCTGATGCCTGTTTGTTCGACTTGTGCAGGAGCAGAGCAGCCACACCAGGAGAGCCTGGAGGCCGCTCCCGAAGCGCCAAGGGAGAGTCCTCCGGCGAGAGAGGGGTCTCCGGCAAGGGAGAGCTCTCCGGCGAGGGAGGAGACTCCAGCAAGGGAGGAGCCCCCGGCAAGGGAGGAGGCTCTGGCAAGGGAGGAGCCCCCGGAAGGGGAAGGACCTCTGGCAAGGGAGGAGACTCCGACAAGGGATGAGCCCCCGGCAACGGAGACCACAGTTGCAGACCCTGGCACAGGTAACTTCCTTGCTTCCAAACTCCCCTTGGCTTCTTCGTCTTCTTGATCTTTCTCTTGGGTTTTGCTTGAATTTTGCTTGAATTCTCTCCCCTCTTCTGGCCGTCAGGTCCATCTGCCGCAGAGCCGATGGAGACTGAAGTCGCCGCCGAGGATGCAGCCGGCACCGATGAGGAGGCCGCCAGGGCTGCCGCCGTGGAAGCGGGCGGGGAGTCTAGTGGTCGTACTGACGACCCAGAGGCCGCAGGAGCGCCAGGCGCTGCTCCGACTACCGACTCCTCCGCCGCAGCCTCCGCGCCAGGCTCCGATGAGCCCCAGCCTAGCGTCTACCTGAAGGACGGCGAGGACATCTTCATCAACCTTCCCTGGGCGTCAAGCTCCAGGGCGTCGATCGAGGGGGAGATGCCGGACGGAGAGGTGCTTGCCTCCGCCGGGCTAAAGCTGGTCTACGCGCCAAGCAGCAGCAGCGGTGAACCTGAAGAGGAGCGCCTGCTGCGGAAGCTAGTGGCGCTCTACCGCGCCCGGCAGGCCAAGCTGGAGTCCCGCGAAGCACTCGTGGCGAAGGCCGGCGCTGATATCGAGAAGCACGCAGAAGAGCTCCGGGGCGCCAACCAGGAAGCTCTCCGCTCCCTGGCAAAGGAGCGGGAAGACCTTGCCGAGGCGCAGCAGGCCTTCCTCCTCGAGAAGGCCGACGTCGAAGAGCGCCAACGCCTTGCCGCGGAGAAGTTGTGTTCGCAGGAGGGTGACTTGGTGCAGCGGAAGGTCCACCTCGACATCCACGAGGAGGAACTTGCCGTGCGCGAGCGGGCAGTTGGCAGAGCCGTCAAGCAGGCCGAAGACGCCGCCGCAGCTGCCGAGGCCGCCAAGGCTGAGCTGGAGCTGAAGGTGGTGCAGCTGGAGGCGGACCTCAAGGTGAGCGGCGACGAGCTTGCCGCGCTCAAGCTCGAGTGTGAGAAGGACGCCAACAGCTATTCGGAGCTGCAGGCCCTTTTCACCGAGAAGGGCAAGGAACTAGACGCCGCCAAGAACTCCAACGCCGATCTCGAAGTGAAGTTGGCGGCCCTGACCAAATCTCTGGACGGTGCCAAGGAGCAGGAGACGGCCCTGAGGAAGGAGGTCAAGGCCTGCAAGGTGCTGCTGGCGAAGGCCGCTGCCGCCCGGAAGACTTTGTCAGAGAATGTGGAGCACTGGACGGAGGGTCTGGTGGACGTCGCCGCGGACGTCGACGGGGAGCTGGCGCAATTGGGGATGGTAGATCTCGGGTACTCCTCCGACGAGAATCTCCAACCCAGCGCCAAGCCGACTTTGTTCTTCAAGGGCGTGGCGACGGCGCTCCAGCGACTCCGGGAGCAGATCCCAAAGCAGCTTGCCGACGAGTCATGCAAGATTTGCGCGGGAGCTCTCGAGAAGGTGCTGATGAAGGTGGCCTTCCGCAACCCGGGTCTCCGCCTCACCAACATCCTCCGAAGCTTGCTGCCAGATGCTGATCTAGAGGAGCTCAAGGCCCTTGTCGCACCTATTGTGGACAGGGTGAGCGGAATCAGGAGGGTCGAGGGCGACCGCATAGACTAGGCCATTTATCTTCTTCTTTCTTTGTCGCTATCAATCATGTCATGAAAAACAGTCTGTTAGAGCTGCGGCAAGTTATTTTGTAATATATTCTATCCTTAGTAGTAATTGCTATATTATTTCCTTTACTTGACTCTTTCCTCTGTATGTTTTTACCCTACGCTTTTAGGGAACTTGCTGGCGCAGGCACCTTTGCCGCGAGCGCTGAGTGCGGAACGTCAGCAGTGTGCTGGCGGTGCCGCAGCTGACAAGAAACCTTGTCGCAGAGCTAGTCGCAGCTCACTTAAGTTGTTGAGCGGACTCGAAACAACAGTAAGGGCGCAACTAGCCGTGCCCGCGCCGGCAAGAAACCTTGTCGCAGAGCTAGTCGCAGCTCACTTAAGTTGTTGAGCGGGCTTGAAACAACAGTAAGGGCGCCACTAGCTACGAGTTGGCTCCTCCGTGCACAGGTTTTCCATACAAGGGACGGTCGTTCAAGGAAAATAACTTAAAAAATCTAAAGGAAATCTGATTGCTCAGACTTTGGCAACTTATCTTTTTTGTTACTTGCTTCCCGGCAAGGCGAAAATTTCTTGAACGACGCCTCGTCCATACCGTATCTTCTCCCTTCCCCCTAGCAAACTTGTGCGCGAAAGGACCTCCTTTTCCTCGCGGAAAAGAAAGAAGGGGAAATAACAGTATGGAGCCTTATGGCTCGTTATTGCCTACCGGGGGTAAGTGCTGCACAAAATGTCAGATAATACATGCAAAATTTAAAAAAGCATGAAATAGACAAGGTGTGCTGAGCACATACTCTTCATGCACGGGATCTGCGCCCGGCTTTGTACAAAGGTTTACATGCAACAGCAGCAAGACTTTGTATAAAAAGTGGTTGCCGGACAGGGTCCGACAACCGCGCCTTACGGGTAAAACTTACGAAGATGCTCAATATTCCAGGAGCTGCTCACTGGTATGCCATCTTCGGTCTCCAGGCGGACAGCGCCAGGCCTGGTGACTCGTTTTACCCGGTAAGGGCCTTCCCACTTCGGCGTCAACTTGTTGGAATTCTTGGCGGACTGAACGCGCCGAAGAACAAGGTCGCCTTCCTCGAAGCTTCTAGCCTTAACTTCGCGGCTATGGTAGCGGCGCAAAGCTTGCTGGTAGCAAGCGGCTCGCACAGCAGCCTGAAGACGGTCTTCCTCAAGGAGCAGCGCGTCGTCTTGTCGCAGCTGCTCTTGCTCAAGCTCGTCGTAAGCGAGCACTCGAGGCGACCCGTATACGAGTTCCGTGGGGAGAACTGCCTCCGCTCCATAGACTAGAGCGAAGGGTGTCTGGCCAGTGGCTCGATTTGGCGTCGTCCTGATCGACCAAAGAACCACCGGCAGGGCGGCGGCGAACGGTGCGAGGAGCGAGATATGCTCGGACTTCTAACTGCGTTAGAAGGAGCAGTACCTCGTCCAGGCGACCGTGCCATGCTCGCGCCAACATGTTGGCGTGTGTGCCGGTCTTGAGCACTCCGGGATCCGCCAGCTTGATCTTGGCCCAGCAAACGTATGGTACCATGAGTACCATGACGCTGCTGGTCCCGCGCCTCCTGGGACGGGCACAGAGCGTGTACGGACGCCGAGGTCTTGGAGTGCGCTCGGTCGTTGTGGGAGCCGACCGCGCCGCCGACATGCAGCGCGGCCTTGTCCTTGGACCTGGCAGCACCATGAGTCCCCTCGTTGGCGCCCGCTCTTCCGCCGGCGCCTACCCCACCAGCCGTTCGCTCCGGCGATGGTGGGCTCGGCGCAGACGGAGCAGCCACCTCCGAAGCCTTCTTCTTCGGCGGCATGTTGATGAAGATGACGAAGATTCGGCTCGTGCGAACATCGGATCAGGTTCACACAGCCTCGACGCACCCCTACCTGGCGCGCCAAAGATGTCGGGGGTGACTGATCCCCACGGACACCTATGGGACCACGGCGGACCGGGGCCCCTTTCGGTTCGGCAGGGGGCGAAGAGTGCACGAAGAGCAGATCGAGGTGAAGTGCACGAGCGACGCGATCGGTTTACCCAGGTTCGGGCCGCACGGATGCGTAAAACCCTACTCCTGCTTTGGTTTGTATTGTGTTCTTGCTCGGGAACGACGAATGCTACCGTACACTTGGATGGCTAGCGAGACCGAGCGTGAGAATGATCCTCTCCCCCCCTCCACTGTTGCGCATGGGCCTCCTTTTATATGTCAAAGGGGTCACCGACAGGTGGCAACAGAGGTGAGGGTAAAAATGTAAAAGAGGTGGTAGTTGGCGCCACCGCTTACTACAGTTGTATCATACCTAACCCTGACGGCAGGGGACAAAGGCATTAAATGCCTGTCTGTGTCACCTAGACGGTGTAGAAAGGGACCGTCAGGGGCACCACCGTTTGCCACGATGGCTATCTTGTCAGCGCCTGCTTGCCACCGCACGCCCCTGGCTGCACAGCCTCCCGCCACGTACGCCAGGAACGGTCCCAGAGTGACACGTTGGTGGGTGAGCTGGAGCGCGGGCTGCGGAGTAGTAGCTTGCGGCGGCAAGCGCCTTGCCGCGGATGCTGTCTTGTTGCGTCCGGGAGCTTGTCGTTCACCGGGTCTTGTCGCGTCCGAGAGCTTGTTGCTCACCGGGTCTTGCCGGGACACATGATGCGTTGCGGCAAGTTCCTTGAGATGTCTTGGTTGGCCTCCCCGGCAAGCTCCTCTTGCCGGGGTCTTGTCTCCTTCCCGGCAAGCTCCTCTTGCCGGGGTCTTGGATACTTTGTTCTTGAATGGCTCCAAAAGAACCACGGAGGACCTTGGCGGTCGCCCGGCAAGCCTTGCCGCGGGGTGCTGCGACTGCCCGTGCACAAGTTCGGGATACTAAGGTACCCCTACTTTAGTACACCGACAGACGCTGTTTCAGTGACTTAACTATAGGTGCAGTTGGGTCACTGACATGTGGGCCCAACAAGCATCTGGTCCACATGTTAAGTCACTGAAGCTTCTGTTCGGCTGAGCCGGCCATGGGTGGGTAGCTTCAGTTAATTAATTATACCTCAAGTGCACCCCTTTTTAGTTGAAGAATATATGAAATGTAATGAAATCTGGCATGATATGAAATCCGGCCATGTATGAATGAATTTAGTTCGATTAGTTCGAATTCTTGTATCACTAGCATTGGATGAACATGCAAAACAATACGTACTAGCATTATTCCCAGGGTGATCACCTTATTTGCAGCAGTTTCACACGTACGCCCTTCGGTCCTTTTTAGTCTGCATATAAGTTTTGTCTGAAGTCAAAGTATCTCTACTTTGACCAATCTTATAGAAAAAAGTATCAACATTCACAATGTAAAATCAACTGACTTGAAAGAAATCTAATATGCGAATTAAAAAGGAACAAAGGGAGTACAGAGAATTTGAGCAGCTTTTTAGCATTTCTATACATTGCAATCAAACACACAGGCCTGGCAATTCATAGAGAACATTCAAAACAATCGATGATTATGCATCTCAGCGATTCACATGTCAAAGCCAATATTTACTTCACAATTAAAGAATAAAGAAAAATCGATCGATGCTGCTGACAGCAAAGGGCGTCCCATTTGAAAATATCAAACGCATGTCTCCTTGCTAACATCAATGAGCAAAATTTGACAAGGTTGTCCCATTCCAAAAGGTTGAATGTGTGTTATTTTGCATACATCAATGAGTAAACTTTGACAAGGGTTTCCCATTCCAAAATATCAAATGCCTACAATTGTGGAATGGGCGGGGTTTGCCATCACTTCGGACATTGACATGGCACCTCGTCCTAAATAGACCAGCAGTTCTTTTTGTGCAGTTCCACCAAAATCAACCAAATTCACGCATAGCTTGTATGATTTCACCTTTTTTATGTTGCAACGCCTAGAACATATCGGCACCTCCTTTCTTGTGGTGGAAATGAGTGATTCGAGAATATTCGATTTATCCGAGAACATTTTGTGCAGTTCTCATTGAAATCAAGCTGAGCGCCCATGTTTGCATAAATACAAAAAAAGTGATTGGTATAAAGCAAATTGTACTATGAATTGACAGTTTAAATAGGCAACCTACATGATCCATGCAGAGTACATATTTAGAAAAATGGAACTCACCGGAAAGAACCCTAAAACAACATTGTATTGGCCATCACAACAACAAAGATGGAGATTCGTGAGTCCTTCTGAGCTGAAGTTAGTTTGTTCTTGTGGGCAGTAATGTAACCATCCTTCAACTACTTCCTTCCGATATGAAGAGGATGATCTTATTGTGCAAAGACAAGAGAACAACTAAATGCTGCATCCATGTTTGCTTGAAATAATGGAAAGGAAATAATTAAAACAACATAGATGAAGCACTTCTCAAGGACAATACCACTTTCTCATGACAGTATCTAAACAGTAGCACAACACCAATAGAGATGACAAAGCTCAATCATATGGATGAAATCCGTGGGCCGATACCAACCTTTATTAGGAGGCTTATTGTGTAGAGCATGCAGATGAAGCACTTCACAGGAACCATCTGTTGTTATCTACTGTGGTTGTCATGCTACTATATACTCCTTGATTAGTTTAATGTTTCCAACATCTTCTTGTGCAGTTCCACTAAAATATATGTTAACTTCAAAGAAGATACTTGTTTGCACAAGTAGAGATAATTACATATTACATTAAGAGTGACATCAAATCAGTGGCAAAATAATTGCTCGTTCCATCCATAGCAATAAATTAAGATGCAAAACTATATCATTACTTGTGTCATCACAGTTCCAGTGCTTCATTACAACACCGGGAGTTGATTTTTGTTTTTCTTCCGCGTGTTCTTCCCCTTCGTCACTTGGTTCAATAATAGACAAGCTTCGCCTTCAATGTAAGATTTGGCATGTCAATTAGGGAGCACAAGTATAGCACTAGACAACGACATTAATTTTCTGATGATGATAGCAAAATACAGGCCAACAATTGTGAAATATCATTATCTTACCTCAATGGAATACTGTGGTGTGCATACAGATTGGAAGTCTTGTCTCCATTTGTGCAGTTCACTAAAATCAAGCACCATTACCGTATAAGTAGCACAACATATGAAAGCACACTACACAATCATGTGAAAGAAGGCTAGTACTGAACTCTCATGAGGCGGAATTCAAACAACTCACAAGAAGAAGATCTGAAACAAATTTGCCAACATGGATAGGTAGTCGGATCTCCTCTTGTGCAGTTCCACTAAGATCAAGCAATCAAGCAACATTGTCCGTGTGACATTTTGGTTGAACTGCACAAAACACTCTTAAAAAAGTGTTTTGTACAGTGCAATAAAAGATTGCAATAGCAACAATGTGAAGTAGATAACTCTATTTACACAGAGGTGCAAAGGAAACAACTGCTGGTCAATAACGGTAGATGACACAGAAGCCCACAAAAAGAAGCATCTAACTTATCTAAATGGGAAAGAAAGTAAGACAGTAGCATTTCTCAAACAGTGGCATTGATTCATATTAACAGAGAGATTATATTAACAATAAAATTCGTTAAACATGTAATTTGCTTTTAACTATGGCATTGCTTTGATTTTCTAGCGGCATTATTATAGGGTGTTTGTTTACAGGGACTTTTTGGTGTAGGGACTAAAAAGTCCCTTTTAGTCCCATATAAACCAAATAGGAAGGACTTTTAGGGACTAAAAGTGGGCATTTGGGACTAATGAAAGAAGACCCTGAGGGAGAGTCTTTTGGGGACTTTTGCCAACAGTTGCCCCTGCCCCGCATCGCACCTTATCTCTATTAGTTCATTACTAGGGGCAACATGGTCTTTTAGCATGTCATTTAATAATCTCTAGTCCATGTTTAGTCCCTGGAACCAACCAGGTAGGGACTAGGGACTTTTTAGTTGGGACTAAAAAAAGTCCTAGGACTTATTAACCAAACAGGGCCTTAGATTAACAACAGCAAAAGAGTTGTATGGGACAGTGGATGCACCAGCACCATGTGCATATACCGATTATAAAGGGGTGATGCACAGTCTGTTGCAACAAAGAACAAACAACCAAGGAGCATATTTGTGTTGGTCGTGGTTTTGTTATCTTTAGACACCTTTCCCTATGTGAGGGTAGCAAATCTAGTCCTGCTCAAACTCTACAGCCTCGTCCCCCAAAACAGAAAGATTAGTTCGTTATAGATGTGCATAGTGCATTTGTCATTGTTTTTCCTTTTCGACCAACGTAGGTGTTGGATAGCCAGTCTGTACTACTTTTCCCCCTTCCTTTCCTCTTTGAACCATGTCCTAGATTCATGCTATACAACTTTCCCCACTACTTTCCTGTTTGATCCAACACCTAGATTCGAGTGCAGAAGCGGGAAAAGCCCACATGCAGCTAGAGCAATGCATGTGGAATAAGTAAATTATACCTTAAAGTTATCGGGGTGTGGCTTAGTGGGCGGCCGAAGGCCGATCTGCCCACACTATGTATGGTAGTGAGGAAGAAGGGGTCGGAGGCCCTCCCGCACCACCACTAGATGAAAGAGAATAGCTGCGCCGGTAGTGGATTCCCTCCTTCGCTGATGGCGACAGTGTTAGCCTCCTACCCTTCCCGGCGAACAGATCCTGCCGGCTCTTTGACCAGCAGTGAGGGGAGAGAGAGAGAGAGAGAGAGAGAGAGGACAACTAAGTCTTGCTTAGATCTGGAGAGGGGGAGAGAGTATGAAGAGAGCAACTACAAGCGCTGAGGCTCCAGCGTGTGTATATATAGTGGAGAGAGAGAGTGAAGAGAGCAAACCCTAGAAAACAAGCGCCAAGGCTGCAGCGTATATAGATGGAGTGGTTTTCTCTTTCTCTCCATAAAAATCATTTTAAATTTTGCACGAAACAGAACTCTTAATTTAATGTAGTGAAGAAAAATAATAGGGGCAATGCTAATACGTGAAGAAAATTTAACACTCTAAGGAGTCAACTCGCAATTAATGATGCACACCTCCCGGACATGTTTACTAACGTTCACGTGTGGTACACGACCCTCCGAAGTGAACAACAACTGAACCACACACGGTCAAAATATCGGAAAGGTGGGCTGCACCATCCTCCAATTTTAAATATTTTGGGCACTTGTATTCAGCCTAAGTCGGTGTGCCATCGTATGTACTAAGAGTTACAGTGGGTGCTAAGAAACTAGGGCGTATTGAGAGTAATTGCCATGCCATTTATTTGTAGGGTCACTTGCAAACTGTGAAACTCGGGAAAATCTTTTGCCTCCATTTCGGAAAAAACAAGAAATTCAATTTTAATTATTTAAGTTTGTACACTTTGCTCTCTTCCAACAATTTTTGGGCACTTGTATTCGACCTAAGTCAGTGTGCCACCATATCTCGTACTACTCCCTCTGTCTAGGTGTAAGGCTGGTCATAGTGGGGAGTAACTTATAGTAGTGTCATGCATAAGATACTAGTCTAAATTACTACCTTCATAGTGCAAAGTAACATAGTAGTAGTGCCATAGAGAACTTCATTTATTAGCTTGTAGACTCATCTTGTCTTGGGAAGTGCTATGTTCAATAACATATTATGTTACCACTTCTCATTAACTACGTGCCACATAAGCAAAATTTTCTTGGAGTGCGCTATGTTACTAGCTAAGTTACTCCCACTATGACTAGCCTAAGTCACGTTAGAAGGTGCAGCGGGACCAAGGTGCAAGTAGATTGGAGGGTAAGGAGAAACTTGACCGGTCCTTCCTCCAATCAAAGCCCTGATTTCTGTCTCTAAATGCAACAATTAATCACAACAATTAAGAGATGTCGTTTTAGCTACCATGCAGGGCCACTATTAACTCGCATGCAAGCCGACTTTGATTCCTTGACTGATCAACGCGTAGTTGTGCTCCATGCATTGGGTCCGGGGGAGATAATAAGGTAGAGTAAGTAACAACGCTCCCTAGCAACAAGGCTAGGAGGGAATTGAGATGCGAAGTTAATGGACGATGCCTAAACATTTTGGGAATATCTGATTTTCGTAAGATGACTTAACACCTAGATGGAGGGAGTACTACTCCTCAGTCCAGGTTTGATGGAATATCCGTCACCTCTTATCTTCTTGTATGTAGTCCATTTATCTCACTTCTTGTGGCTTCCCACTCGCATGATATTCCTGTTCTATGAACCTGTGTGTGCGCGTGTGGGTGTGTGTGTGTGTTTTAACAGCCTGTGTGTGTTAGAGAGAGTGACACATCGACCTACTCCTATAGAGAGATGGTGTGTAGTGTATGATTTAGCCGCGAGAGTCTATGCATCCTCTCATTTCTGGGCGTCCGGTTGGGACAGCTGCCACGCCAGCTCCTGACCAGCCTGGCCCACCCAAAGCCCCTCCATCGCCCACATGCGCTTCCCCCCCCCCGAAATGGTCAGTGCCACTCCAGAGAATCGGTGCCGCATTCATGCCCGGGCAGAGCGGATGTGACCTCTCATTGGCGCCTGCGTTGAGGGGAGAAGCGGATTCAAGAGTGATGGTTGTTTCGTCCGTCCAGCTTACTGTAGTGAAAGGAGGTATATTACAATTTTCTCCATTTTTACAGCAGAGGAGTGCGACAGTAGTGAAAACCAAGGTGAAAACACGCAAGCTCAGTGATTACATGGCCCACCTCACAATATCATCATATTTTCTTGACACCGTGCGATACCTAACTCTTTACATAGTACTCCCTCCGTCCCAAAATGTAAGATGCTTTTTGACACTATACTCATGTTAAAAAACATCTTACATTATAGGATGGAGGGAGTAGTATATAGTACGTACTGTAATTTATCAGCAAGATAAATTTGTACAATGCTATGATGCTTCGAGCTTCTGTTTCATGTATCTTGCATCCAAGGTTTCCCCGTTGCAACATTTCATCAAATACAAAGGGGACTAACATGCATGCTATTGCATCTCAATTTTTGATAGATCATAGCCAATATGTACTCCCTCCGTTCCAAAATAAGTGTCTCAACTTTATGCAAACTTTAGTACAAAGTTGTACTACTACTAGAGTTGACAGTTATTTTGGAACAGAGACAACTAAAGAAAAAACGATCCATGCAGTCCCTAGCCCTTGAACCCTAAACCCTAACCAGGCTTTAATTTGCTAGCAACGTTGAACCTTACGAAGAAATGAAGTTTGCAACCCTTTGACCATCGGATCATTTTGTGCAGTTTCACTAAAATTGAGATGAGCATCCCTATGGCAAAGAAACTGAAGAAGCATGATTAGAATAAGATTACTGGGACTAATTGATGAGACATAAAATCATCACAAATATAGTAGAAGCCAGTAGAGGTACGTGCGGGGCAAAGAAGTAGAGAAATATCCACATGGAGCAATGTAGGCAGCTGGGGCGGTGGTGAAAGCCAGTTGTAAAGGAAGTTGTACCTGTGGGATGTCGGGACGTAGCTCAACCTAGAGGAGGGCGGCGGGAGGCGGCAACTGCCCACGTTGTGGCAGTAATCAAGGGACGAAGGCAACCGCACTGGCTTTGTGAGAGAGAGAATGGCGAGGACCCCTGATCGGGACATGCGGACAGTGGGTTTTCGCCGTCGGCGATGGCGACCACATCTACAGAAAGCATCCACCCCTTCCCACGGTGGACGTGATCCAACCGGATGTTAGAGGTGTGGTCACAGTCGTTTTGTTCAAGAGAGTGTGAAGAGAGCAACCCCAGCAACAACCGTGTAGGCTCGTCCTGGCTATGTATATAGTGGAGCAGTTTCTTTTTCTCTCCATGTGTATCTATTTATATTGTGTGCGTGCCACTGAAGAAAAAAAACTTTATTTATAATTGACGTGGCACCATTCATGCGTGGTTCCTGACCCTCCATTATTTATAAGTAACTACTACTAGATGCATCAAATTATCACGTGGGCTGCATCATCGTACAGAAATGAGCTCCACTGTGTCACGTGTGTGGTTGGGGAAGACACAAAAGACACAAAGAGTGCTAATAGTACTACGTGTGTGGGTGTGTGCACCTCTTCTCTTCGAGCATGGTTATTAAAATTATAGACCACTACTCTTCCACGCGGTGATTATATGGGCAAAAAGTACAGGCAGTAATATGGACTAATAAATCATTTTTTACTTTGTCTCTTTCTCTTTTTGTCTCATTTACTCATTTTACATAGGAGCACGTGTAGAGGATGGCTATTTGTTTCGATGGGACTTCTTCATGGGGTTTAAGACTAAGTAGCTCCGAATTATTCCCGCTGCCCACCACTCTGAATCGTGCCATCTATGATAGTACTCCCATTGCAACAATGAGGTCCACTAGGTCTAGCACATCCTGTAAGAAGAGACTGTCACGCAAAACATACATCTTGGTGCCTTCTTCCTCATATAGTACGTACCACTGGTGCATACTACTAGTACTAGTACTACTCGTTCTCCTATAAACCTTGCGCTTGGCATCTCAAAAGTATTAATGTTGCGCTTGGCTCTTCGCCTCTTCGGGAAGTCCAGCAATAATGGTACTACAATATATCGTTCTCGCTATCTGAGACCGAATGAATTGTTGCACGTCCACCATGTGGGCAAGGGTCAAGCGAGGGTCGAGGGGCGAGGGAGAGTGCGTACTAGTACGTTTGTTTAATATGGACAACATACATAGCAAAATGAGTGAATCTACACTCTAAAATATGTCAATATACATCAGTGTTTCAAGTATGTACTAGTAGTTCATATTGAAATCTACTAGTAAAAGACATATATTTCAAAAAAATATGATAATCTCTCTAACCAAGTTTGGGACGAGGAGTAACGGAGATAGTAGTAAAATTTTCTCCTCGTCCTGCGAGCCACCACGCGCGTGGGTGAGGGAGCAGGCGTAGGCGTAGTAAGCAAGCTTCTCCTCATCTTGTGATTCTGTGATCCACCGCGCTCGTGGACGGGGGAGATGGTGTACTAAGCAAGCTTCTCCGCGTTCTGCGAGTTGACGAGACACATCAAAAGTAATATGTACAGAGCATCTCTAGTGTATAGAGCCCTGCCTCTAAGGTAGGCCCCGCATGGTTTGCCTCTTTTTTAACATAATGCGACAAGTCACAATTTGTTTGTTCACCCACGGTACATGATCCTCCATCAAGTGGACAACCAGTACACGTGTCAAATTACCATGTGGGCTGACTTTTCATACAGAAATGAGCTCCACCGTGTACCCACGTGGGTGTGGTTGGGGAAGAGACGGGAGTACGTGCACCGTGTGTGCACCTCTTCTCTTCGTGCACGTCCCCCACCTATGTGGGTGTGGGTGAGAGAGATACAAACCTAGACAGGTGGCGTGTGCGTTCGTGAGTGTTTTTTGTTGGGGGTGATTTCATGAATGTATTTGTGGGAATATGTGTCGATGATATCTCAAACAAAATTTTGACACATGCAATGTGTCTGAAATAGAGGCATGTCTATATCATATATAGAGGGGCAATCCATGAGAAGAGATGAAGGGGTCATAGATATCGATAGAGTCAAAGAGAGGATCAAGTGGGTGGGTGTGAGATCGATGAACAAAGCCATCAAAATTGTGTGTGTGCGAGTCAAAGATATAGGGCGACTGACGTAGTGGAATGTCAGAGGGCATAGGGAAAGTTTGTGTGTGGCAGGGAGACATGACTAGAGCGCTCGATGTATTGGTGTGTGTGGGGGGAGGGGCAGAGACCTAACTAGAGAGGTAGATCGACTCGTATATGTGTTGAGAATGAGAGACCCCAGCTATGTCTTGATGGAGATCGGTCGACATCCATACATAAGTGAAGGACGGGAAATAGGTTGGGACAGAGAGAGAGAGAGGGAGGGAGGGAGGGAGAGAGACAAACTGAGGGTAGAACTGCAATATTATCAATAAGAGTGGGGATATGTTTCTGTGTGTGCGTGTGCGTGATATATGTGTCGAGAGGCATGCATGGATGATGAAGGGGGGCATGTGTTTGGTAAGTAGACCTAAGTAGATCCGTAGATCAATTGTTGTGTGTCGGAGGAAGGGAAAGACATAACTAATGAGGTAGATCGATGGGCGTGTGGGGAAAACGAGTTATAACGACCTAGCTCGCTATATGTATAGCAGGAGATCGGTCGGTGTGCATCCATTTGTTAGAGGCAAATAAGGCCCAGCGAGATGGATAGACAGAGAGAATGGAGCTAGGAGGTGGTGCGAGAGGCCTACTAGCTAGATAGAGGGAGGAGTGTGCGATTGTGAGATCGATGAATAGAGGGGCGAGAGTTTACACGTGTGTGGGACCATATGAGAGACATGAGGCATGGACACAAAAAGGAGGAGATGGAAAGTGCATGTGTATGTGGTAGGCAGACATTGCCGGAGAGGTTTATCAATCGGTGTGTGTTGGAAAGGAGTTGTAGAGACCGTGGGAGAATGACCTAAAGAAAAAAGGAATGTGCGCGATGGATAGAATGCTGTGGGGGGGGGAGGGCGAGGAGGGTGTGTGCATGCACGAGAGAAAGTTAGTGTTAGCTACAAAGGTTACAGGATTGTGTGGGTGTAAGAGACTAACAAACATCATAATTTGATATGAAAGTGGACTCATATATTTGAATAGGAGATCATAGTGTTATAAACATATGCATGCATGAATATAACGGTGATACACGTGGTGTGGTTTTGGACATGTTATACAATAATGTGATAATGTGTGGTGTTTGCAACTCATAGCTAAATATTGAACAATCTAAACCATACTATACATCGAACCATCTCACAAACGATGGTTTAACTTGACAATAATGATGATTGTAGATCTTATTAAAATAGAGAAACGAATTCAAATGGTTTAACTTGACAACAATCATGATTCTAGATCTTATTCAAATAGAGAAACGAATTCAAATTTAGTTCATATCGAAGTAGTAGTATATATGTCTCGAATGCACTAAAACATTCATTTGAGTAGCAGGTTGCATGCATTATACACGTAGTGAAATATTTTAATTGAACATAACATGAATTCAAAGTTTTGAATGGACATTTGTAGTGTGAATTGATTTGACACAGTAAACAGGACTAGACTCTCTTGTGTGGTGCAAATTGATTTCTTTTTGTTTTCTCGTCGAGGGAAGTGCAAATTGAATTGGTACAGTACACGTTAGGCTTGTCCCGAAATTTCAACCCGCGCCTTGTTACCCCGAAATATTGAAGATATATCTTTGTCTCATTGTGCTCCAAAAACTCCCTCTATCTCAACCCGCGCCTGGCTATCCCAAAATTACAACGCGCGCGAAAACTCCCACCTCCTGCGAAATCCTGACACGCAAAATGCTCGTGATACCCCTGAACCGAAAGAAGCGCCTAGCTCAAATCGGTGGTGGTACTTTTGTAACTTACCCCACATTTCGGATAAGTGTGTCCCTAAGCCATGGTTCCCCCCTCCCATCCCATCCGCCCACCCATTCGTACACCGAGGCCGCGAAGCCCCACACCCTCCTTCATCCGCCACCCACCCGGAGCCTCTTCCCTGATGACGTCGTCCACAGCAACACCTCAAAGTCCCTCATCCACCGCACTGGATGAGGATCCGTCGTCGATATCATCGTCCTGCCGATTCAGCCAGCCCGTCCTCCACCTCCAAGGAGCTACCCCGATGTTCCCCTCATCTTTCGCGCCACCTCCATTCCCACACCACCATCTTCACCTGCACCATCGGAAGAGCAACATCATCACCGTTTCCTCGGATGAAGCTGGGGCCTAATAGGTGCCACCAAATAGGTTCTACACTAATCACCGCATTTTCTTCTTGATTCGATCTCATGGTGCTGCCGACGCTCGGTCCCGAGCTGACATGGCGCGGCTCCTTCCACGGTAGCGTCGCCGGCCACTTCCTCCACAGTGTCGCTCCCTCAGTGGTGACGTCCACATCAGTAGGAGCTACTGCTGCTTTGGCTCTTGCTCACGTTGCTACTCTTGCTCTTGGTCCCCTTCCTGGTCTGCTCTTGCTCGTGCTGCTGCTCTCGCTCTTGCTCTTGCTTGCGCTCTTGCTCTGGCTCTTGCGCGCGCTACTGCTGCACTCTTGCAGATCCTGCTCTCCCTCGAGCCCCTGTAGCTGCTACCCGAGATGGTGCTACACAACCAGCTGCCCTGGCTCTCGCACGTGCTTCTGCTCTGGGCGCTGCTGCTACTACTTTTCTACTACTAGTGCATTCTGTTTCGACAGTAAAATTCAGTTTCGAAAACAAAATTCAGTTTTGACAGTTAGATTCAGTTTCGACAGTTAAATTCAGTTTTGAAAGTTAAGTTCAGAGATGAGTGGCTGATGTATTTTACATCTAGAAGTTTGTGGTTATGTATCTTACATCATCTATTGGAGATTCTATTAGAATTCCACTTAGGTTAACATTGTCTCTCTTGTCCTTCTTTAGTCTCGTCGTCGTACAACTCACCGTAGCAGATCCAACGACGAAACCCTCCATCACATCGGAGCAGTACTCCGGGCTCCATCTCCAAACGCCTAATATCTTCTTCCCCTCCTCCAATAGCCAATTCAGCCTGACTCACCGACCAACCCAATCACGCTGAGATCGACATGGCTTCGCCAAAGAGGTTGTACACTTGTTGCATCGCTTTTTTACTCTACATGTTATATATAATGTCCACTGAGCACATGTAGTAACGTGAAATACGATTAGTTTCTCCTATATGACAAGCAGTGAGGTACCAGGCAACTTAGCTATCCATGATGGACTCTCTTGAACGCCATCATTATTTATCTCTACGCGTTTGAGCTGTGCATTTGCTGATGGGCCTGGGAGTTGAGCTAGTAGGGCAGTGGCCTGGGTCCAAAGTAGTAGAAGTAGCACAAAAACATTTTTTGAGTGTAGGCTTTCCCTGCTCAAGCCTGCCTACTAGAATTCCCAGTGCTTGAAAGGAAAAGTGAAGGAAAACATAGGAATTGGAAAGTTTCCTATGGTACTACAATTCATGCATTTGGTTTAAAGGAATGGAGGAAAGGAAAATTGTAGGATTTGTTCCTTTAGTGTCTCCTTCAAAGAAAAACCGTAGGAATTTTAATATCCACTTGTCCACCTTTTCAAATTCCTGTTCATGAAGCACAAGACTAAGAGATAGTAGCATAATAGCATTATAACCGTACATTTTCTTGTGGTTTGACTTAATCTCACCATGCTTCTTTGCATCATGTTATCTTCCAATTCTTCTGAACCAACCACCCATATTGGCAGAAATCCAGTGTTTTTAAATTCTCTATTTTGCATGTGCATTCCTATCCTACAACTATGTATTTCCTATCCCTACGTTGTTAGAATCCTCCAATTCAAATGAGCCCTTACAGAATTACTTCTCTTACAGATAGTTGTCAAAGAAACCCTTATGTGGTTTGTCCCACTCCTGCTGCACCGTCGTCCACCCCAGCTCAGCTGCTCCGATGACAGAAGGGTCCACCACAGCAGGGATCCGGCCTCCAGACTGTCTTTCGCCGCCTCAGATCTTCTTCCCCGCCACCGGCAGCCACGACAACTGCATTATTATCATCAACCAAGCAGATAACCTCGAGGACTACACGGATCTGCAAGAGAGGTCGCACTCTTTTGGTTCTGCTTACGTTATGCATCGCTTAATATTACATGCTACTTTACCGTCCTATTCACTGATTAGACTCTGAATCGGCTCCAAACTAATGCTCAAACTTGAGATTTTAAATGGTTGTGGGGTACATATCGGGGCTGCAATCAATAGTATCTATCTACTATCTGGTTAATCTCTGGTGTCTAC
The DNA here is from genome assembly GCA_034509565.1 of Triticum monococcum. Classification (NCBI taxonomy): domain Eukaryota; kingdom Viridiplantae; phylum Streptophyta; class Magnoliopsida; order Poales; family Poaceae; genus Triticum; species Triticum monococcum. The sequence goes on from CM067842.1 coordinate 289,719,632, forward strand.
TATGAGTTTCATGTTGGGTGGGAAACAAACAGTAAAGAAGCTATTATCTGTATTTTTAACTGAAGCCATTATCTGCCTGCTATCATTGGTTTTGGGTCTATCCATAGGTTGCTACCATCACTCCAGATTTCTGCATGCACTCGTCACATAATCTCACTATATTTTATTCTTATGCATGTCAGTTATTGTACCAAATGGAACTGAACATGTAGAGCAAAAGAGATGAGCCTTGTGTGGCAATAAAATTTCATGCAGTCGCCGCTCCATGGTGGGCGCAAAGGCAGCCCACCTCCACCCATTTCGGAATGTAATCAAGAGGAAGATAAATGTTCTGGGGGGATTCAGAAGGAGAAGACCACTCCTATTTACCCCCTGAGGTCTTCGCTCTAACTTGGCATGCTGATGTTGATAATATCATGCATATGGTGCCTTGCATTGCTTACTTTATACATCAAGTATGTCATCTGCTTAGTTTAGACATGCTTTGTGTGAATGCCATCTGTTTAGTTTATTTATCGTATATGTGAATTATGCAATGCCATCTTGTTTAGCCAGGCATCATATATGTGAATTTTGCAATGCCATCCTACTTAGCCAGTCATCTTATATGTGAATCATATCATGCCACCTTTTTTTCATTATGTGTTACATTTGTCAACAATGTTAGTACATTCAACTACTCTTCGTGTGCATCAGCCATTTGACACGATGATGGAAAATTCTGGAGTGAAAACAAGGCCATCAGAGCAGACTATGCTATCTAACGAAGCGCATATGTCGCTTGTTACAGATAGCTCCTCATAGGAGGATTCAGAGACAGATGACCAGTCCTATCCCCCCCCCCCGAGGTGTATGCTATAACTTGGCAGGGTTATGTTGCTCATATCGTGTGTATGGTGTCTTGCATTGCTATGTCATTTGCTTAGTTTAGACATGCTTTGTGTACCATATATGTGAATTATGCAATGCCATCTTGTTGCAAGACATTATATATGTGAATTAGGCAATGCTATCTTGTTGCAAGGCATTATATATGTGAATTATGCAATGTCATGTTGTTTAGTCAATCATCATATATGTGAATTATATCATGCTATCCTTTTTTCTATTACGTGCTCCATTTGTCGACAACTTTTGTATATTCAACTACTCTTCTTGTGCATCAGCCATTTGAAGCGGTGATGAAGTATCTGGAGTGAAAATAAGGTATTCAGAGAAGACTATGCTACCTGCTGAAGCAGACATCCTGCTGGTTACAGATAGCTCCTCAGAGGAGGATTCAGAGACAGATGACCAGTCCTATTTCCCCCCATGAGGTATATGCTCAAACTTGGCAGGGTTATATTACTCATGTCATGCATGTTGTCTTGCATTACTTAGTTTTTACATCATATGCCATCTGCTTACTTGATTAGTATATAAATCATATATTTGAATTATATCATGCCATCATGTTTACATAGACAGCATCTATCTGAATTATGGCATGCCAACCCATTTAATAAAGACATCATATAGTTATACCATCTCATCCTGTTTAGTGTTTACAGTCATCATATTTTGAATTATGCTATTCTATCCGTGAATTATAGCATGCTATCATGTTTCCATAGGCGGCATGTATGTGAATTATGGCATGCCAACCTATTTAATAAATACATTATATAGTTATATCATGTCATACTATTTACATAGTCATCATATTTTGAACTATGTATTTCCATCCTTTTTAGTTAGCCATCATATATGTGAAATTGTGTCATGCTATCCTGTTTAGTTAGCCATCATATATGTGAAATTGTGCCATGCTATCCTGTTTGGTTAGACAACATAAATGTGAATTATTTCATGCCCTCTTTTATCCCCCGCTATCCATTGCACCTATCTATCATACAATGTCTGTACATTCAATTACTTTTCTTGTTTATCAGCCATTTGAATTAGAGAGGGCGATGGCAGTATCTAAGGGAGTAACAACACAGTCTTCAGAAAAGATAGTGCTACCAGTCGATGCAGATAAAACCACGGTTGTACTTGCCCAAGAACCAGCCCCACCACACATAACCCAAACTCTCGCAGATTGTACCCCTACCCGGTTGGACAGAGAACCAGCGACACCCCTTCTAACCCCAACCCCAACAGATAGTAACCCAGTTCCAGTTGACACAGCAATGTCTCCACCACAGAGCACCCAAACACGAGCAGTTAGTAAGGGAACTGCAGTGCCCAAAGCACGAGGACCACCACTCTGAATCCCAATTCAATGCTTAAAGTAGAAGAAGAATTGTTCTTAGGTTAGGTTCTATAGCTATGGTTCATACTCCTTTGCTCTTGCATCACTGTATTTACTCATACCAACTATTTTCAAATTTTAAGGATGGAATTGAAACTCCAATGGCGCAACAGGTATGTTTTAAACCTATTTCTTTAACTAGTTTACTGTTCTAACTTGCTCTATGTTGATTTCAGTTTCAATTGAATAAACAGTTATGTTATCATGTCATGCACATTACAAGTGTTGTTATTGCTCTATAGTTTCCCACACTTATATTCTATCTATTCTGCTTTGTCTTAAACAGATATTATTTGAACTGTGTCTCTATCTTGATTTGGCAATAAAAACTAGAATGATATAGACCATACAGTGACCATGGTACATAGATATATGTTTGTTTCATGTTGTTATCCTATCCACTTTACTAATATACTGATTTACCAAAATGAGTTTCATATACAACATGGTAAACCTGTGATGTGTCTTCTTGTTTCTATTTTAGAATGCGGACAAAATATTAGAGAAGAGTACCCCGTTATATAATGGTAAAGGAAGTAATGCAGATAAGGTTCAAGATAGTGAGACATCCGTGTTGGTCTCCAAGAAAGTTGATAAAAAAACTATCGTGACAACAGTGAGACAACCCAAAAGTACTGTCTTGATGTAGTGTTCGAGTTACTGGCCACTAATGCTGGCACAAGCTCTTCAAACTCGCTACCTGATTCAGTTCATCTTCTTGAGTCTCAACTTCAAGTTGAAAGACCTCATCGGATGTGCTATGACACGAAGCCGAAGGACTGAGGAAATCCCTCCAGAATTCAAATGCATACTTTCTGGTGCAACAGCAAACGCTGGAGGATTTAAGTGCCAAACAAGAGAAAGTTACTAAGCTTGCTAACCATCTTGCCACCATTATGGGTACCCAGGATATTGTTTCTCGACATCTTCTGAAGTGGTTTCAGTTCTGGACTCATTTTATGCGGCGTTTATTCACTACAAGAAATATGTCAACTTGTGACCTTCTGTTAGTGACCCTGGAAGAATTGGTCATAAATCTACGACCATTTGAGACCAATTGGTCAAAAGTTGTTCGGGGGCTCCAAACCCTAAACTATAACGACCATTTTGGTCATAAAGGTCGTAATTTCCTTACACAAAATGGTCATGAAGCAGACAGCACCAGTCCGCTGCCTTATTTCTAGCTGATCATGACCAATATAGATGGTCATAACCTTGTAAATTGTGGTGGATTGCTATGACTAGGCGCCACATCATCAGTTTTAGCTATGTGTCATGTCCATGTGTCAATTTTTGCCCTAGGTTGTGAAGCAACCTATATTTCTATCATTCCCAAAATTCCCCAAAAAAATTGGGCATTCTTTACTATCCAAATCATTTCCTCATGACAATGTTCAACTCCATTTCCTTGGTAGATCTTCCTCGGCAAATTTCCATAGTTTTTGTTCAGCTCTAACTATTGTGAAGGAAGTACTACCTAGGCATATCCTAATGAGCTGCCACATATTCTATATTCCCAAACCATAGCTCTCCACAAAATTTGAGCCCTATCTAACAATACATGTGAGCTCAGCATCCAATCTTTGTTTCTGGTGATATTTTTAGTTTGTGAAGCAACTATATTTTATGTTAATTTATAATTGCTTAAATTTTACCACGACATGACCCTACCCAAAGAACCTCCCTCCCCCAAATTTTAGCTCATTTATTCTAGGAAATTTCCCTCAGCATTTTTCCCAATTTTCTGTTCAATGGAGAGCATTGTGAAGGAAGTACCATTTTTATTTATCCAAATGGTATGAAAATTTTGAAGTGCCTTCATATGCCCAAATTATCATCCTCCTCCAAATTTCAGATCAATCCATTCATTCATGTGAGTCTAACTTCAACATTCATATTTTTGTCCAGTGTGGTATGTTGCAAAGCAAGTGACACCTAGGCTCCTCCATTTGAGCTGCAAATTTTCCATGAAAGTGTCCTTAGTAGATGATCATCCTCGGCCAAAACTCAGGCCCATTGGCTATGTGCATTTTCCCCACCACTAATCAAACACTTGGGAGCTAATTCATGTTTGAGCTCAGTTCAGTCTCCTCATGAGATTCTTCTATTTCCTTCTTCATCCTGACACTTATAGGGGGAGTTCCTAACCCACTAGACATGCCTAGGCCACCCGGAACGTGTGGCAACACCATGGTCATGCGGTAACCATGCGGTGGGCATGCGAGTTTACGCACTCTAGAGTTGCGGCCCTCGGCCACCATCCAAACCTCAACATATCGCCACCAAACCATGTATTTCTGATTAAAAAGATACTTATGTACCTAGAAATAATTTTTTGACAAAATAAAGAGCAAACTATGAGGTAGCTGCAGTTCAAATTTTACCTGCTTCCTACTGAATCGGCGGAAATTTGTCTTTTTCATGAGAGGTGGATCAAATTTTTTGACACCCAACCATATGGTCAATTGTGCATTAAATATGTCCTATCATTTTAAAAAAATGATTTGGTCCAATATTGCAACAAAAATATGGTAGGTCCTTCACAAAAAAACTCATTTTGGGCACTCCAAAAATAGAAAACGCTTTTTTGCCAAAGAAAATTAGAACTTGCTTAGGCAATATTGTTTGCCATCCTAAGATGCACCCTTGTGCACAATATGAGATCATTTGAATAAACTATGCCATGAATGTGGCCATAAGATTGATCATTTGGCTTGAAAGCCATGCATCTTCACGCATGATAGCTCTTTTTTTAGAACACTTTTTTAAAAACAATTGTCGTGTTACAAGTTTATTATTTTTCCTGGTAACTCGATCACATACAATGACACAGTGCGAAGGTTTTCCAAATTTTCAATTTTTTTTAATTTTTTATGCCCGTTTCAAAATGCGGTCAAAAGGGCGGGCATGACCGTTCCTAGCTACTGGTTGAATCTTGGAAATTTTTTGATGTTTCTCTGATTAAATAGATAATTATGTACCTAGAAATGATTTTTGGAAAAACAAAGAGCAAACTATAAGGCAACTACAGTTCAAATTTGACCCGCTTTCTACTAAATCAGCAAAAAATTGTCTTTTTCATAAGAGGTGGATCAAAGCTTTTGACACCCAACTATTGTGTCAATTGTACATTAAATATGGCCTAATATTTTATAAAATTGATTTGGTCCAATTATTCAACAAATATATGGTAGATCCTTCACACAAAAAACTCATTTCGGGCATTCAAAAAATGAAAAATGCTTTTTTTTGCCAAAAACTCATTTCTCACGACACCTTTTTAAAGATATTTATCTTTTTCATGTTTTTTTTTGAAAACTTGTTCACATTTTGGTGACACAATGATAAGGTTTCCATTTTCTTTTTGAATTTCTCATGTCATAAAATAGCTGACATGATTTTAACACATTATTTTTAGGCAACTAAGACCAATTTAGATGGTCATAACATCATACTGCATTCTGATTGGTCCGTGGACGTTTCACGCGGATCATGCATCATACGTCGTCGGATGCTTGCGGATCCAACGGCCGTCCTCAACCCTTCCACACCAACCGCGATACTCTAGCTGGTCATCCCCCCCCCGGCCTCCTTTCTTTCCCACATCCATCCATTGATGCCCTTCCAGAGAGCTCGCCTCCTTCCTTCCAGATCGCTGCCGCCACCGCCCTCCGGCGGAGCTCGCCGCCGTCCATGGCCTCCCCCACGCCCTACTCCTCTCGCCCCTTCCCTTCCCCCACCCAACCAAACCAACAAGCCCACCCGACACCCTTCCTCCTCCAAGAAAGCAAAGCCGTGCCCTCTCCCCTCGGATCCATGGCGCTGCTCAGTGTCGGCACGGCCGTGGCGGCGTGGGCGGCCCTTGCGAGCACGCGTGGTCGCCCCGGCGCTGACGGCGGCGGTGCGGGCGTGCCTCGCCATGTCGGACACGCTCCAAGTGGAGGCCGCCTGCATGAGCCTCGTCAGCCTCGTCTCCGTCCGGCTGCTGCGACTGTGGCCTGAGCGGCAATTTAGGTGGGAGCCCATGGCTGGGGCCCTGGAGGGGGCCGAGGCTGACATGGAGGAACCGGGCTGCCGCGAGTTCCCCATGGTGCTCGTGCAGATCCGCTGCTTGAAAGAGGTGAGGCGTCCGGATTTTCGTCACGGGCTATAGCTTGAAAGCAGAAATTGCCTCGTGCTGTTGACGCTGCTTGAAAGAGGTGAGGCGTCCGGATTTTCGTCACCGGCTATATCTTGAAAGCAGAAATTGTCTCATGATGTTCACGCTGCTTTTGGCCTTTTGCGCTCCCTAGTCTGATTCAATGTTAGAATGTACGTGTTAGTGCATTGTCGATAAATTGCTCTAGTCTATGGAAAAACTAGTATCGCACTCGGGACTAGTCTATTGGGGTTTGGAAAAATGCGTCTCTACGTTGCCTATATAGGTTTACGTTGGAATGTACGTGTTAGTGCACTGTCAAGTATAGTACAACTGTTCTACACAATAACTGTTAAATCATTAGGTGACATTCTTGTTTATGTTGTTGTAGGGAAAAACAGTTGCCAGTGCAGGTTTAGCGTTTTGTTTACATCTCTTGGCAGCTGCCTGGCAATGCGAGGTTTTGCCTCGCAATAGCTTTCTGCTAAGTTTGGAATGTGGTTGAACCTCGGAACGCTGTTCTTATGTGCCTTGTTGATTCATAGTATTTTACACAAGGATTGTTGCTTATTCCTATTTTATTCTGATTCCCTTTCGAGCAGTGAATCCTCCCGCCGCCAGATCTCGCCTGATTCCGGTGACCTCCGGTGGCGCCCAATACACCACCATGCCCCCTCCCTGCTGTCTTCCTCCCCCGCACGAGCCGCCCGAATCCTCCATAGGTATGTTCTCCAGTAGATGAGAGAATCGATGGGCGTAGCTTGAGCACAACCGGGTCTGTCATGTTGCTCTGTTTTTCCTATGTTCTCACCTCACATGTGTGTCCATTCCATCGAGCAGCTACAGTGCGTACTGGATCCACCAAAATGCATTTCCATTTATTGAATCTGATAGAAAAGTGACAGCATGGCCTTGCTAATAGTACTTCGCTGAGGGAAATCCGTTAGAGCATATTTGAGACATAGATATACTAGTGTAACAGCTAGAGCATATTTGTTTCAGAAAGGCAGCAAGCATGATTATTAGTATTTCAGTGACGCTGATGCTCATTGTTGTTGCCCTTTTTAGCTGAAACCCACAAATACAGTTAGAATTTTCCTTGAGATATCTATGTATGAGTGTCAATACAACTTATACAAGGGAATTATTCAGGCCTAACTTATGTAGATGTAAATGCATATTACTACTACTCAACAACCTTTAACTAGTCACTGTTACTGTATGAAAGAATTCATGAACTGGGATTTTGTTTAAGTAGCTACTGAATCTGCTTGCTTGCTTATGGCAGACATACATGTCTTACAAAGTCATTATTCTTGTTCGAAGCTAAGCTAGGCTACTGCAGTTCCAACAAAAAGCAGGGGAGCCACTCTTTTTTTCTCTTCATCACTAATAAATTCTTGTTTGAATGCATATCCTAGGGGTGGTGAAGCTGGAAGCCTTTCCTCCCCATAAAAATAATTTTCTCTTCATTATGAGCAGTGATCTTATATAATTAGCTGCTAGGAGTGTTTATATACTTGATCACCACACCTCTACTGTTCTGGTTACTTTTGCTTTCTTCTATGTAGTTTTCCAGGGCATAATAGTTTTATGTGTGGCTTGTTATTGTGTTACCATCCTACTTTCTCGTACTGACCCTACCATCAGTGACACACCTCTTGGTGATTTTTGTATTACCGATGGCTTAATATTTAAACTGTTTAGCTTGATTTGAAATTGAAATCATAGGGTTCTTTTAATCTCAGTTTGAATTGTTTGTAGTTGCTCCAGGTCCTTCTCTAGCTGTGTTTATAACTGTCTTTGTTCCTTTTTTTGATAACAGGACCAGTTTGATGGAGTTCCCAAAATGCCCGACTCCAACGGCAATGGCATGCACCGCGAGGAGGAGGATGGCCTCTTCATCGACTCCGGCCCCGTCCTCCCCGATGCCTAGTCGTGGCCCTGTGCACGGCGGAGACGGCTTGGTCGCTTCCTCCGGGAACCTATCCCCTTGATCTTGGTGCGGCGGCGGGCGCATCCACCAGATCCGCTGGCGGGTAACAAGGCCGTGGCTTGGACCTTGCCGTCCTCTACCAAGGAAGGAGCGAGCTCGCGTAGATGACGGTGGTCGTGCTCCACGAGCTGTTTTGTGGTTCCTGCAATCAGGGGAGTTCCTCGCAAGACAGCGCCCTCCCTCTTCTGCTTCTTCTACTACCTACTGTTGCTGTTGTTGCTGATTGGTCTATGCACGGTTGGTAATCCATCAATGTTTATTTGCTACTGCCTGAGCTCTGTTTCTCTACATGTGAGCGTGTTGTTTGCGCAGTGTGGATGCTTGGTCCTTGTGGAGATCGTCTAATAGACAAAGTTCCCCTATGTTAATATTACGAGAATGGAGTAGTGCATTCTGGTTGCACATGTGTTCTAGATTTTTTTTGCTGGTAAACATGTGGTCTAGATGATTCTACCTTGTTGTTTCTGATGTTATATTTGGTTTATCTATGTTGCATTGCAAATTTGCAATGATGTTTGTTGCCCAAGAAACTAGTGAATTAGAGGCCTGAGATTTCAATAGTTTGGAGGAGAAACCAATGAATTCAGATTGGAGTGAGAAATCTATCCTAGTTTCAAATAAATAGGTTTATTTTTTAAAACTATGCATAGATTTGTAACAATGAGCATAGGTGGTTATAGGTTGCTGTGATGATGAATATAAATATTAAGAAGTGCCCATGCATGGCGGTATACTTGATACCATTGTTTTGATTGTTTTATCAACATGCCTTTGAATCTTCCGTTCATACATGTAAACTATACATTGTAGCTACTGAGTACTTTTTATCGACATATTAGCTAATTGTGTACCTAAATATGACCCAGGTACAATGCATACAGCATGATGCTTCTGCTGCCATAACTTGTTTTCTTGTCTACCATCCAGGTACAATGGGAGCAAGTTCATCCTCCTCAATCCCTAGCTACTGCATGACTGCCGGGGTGCATACTCCCTATAGTTCCTGGAGCATCTCAACCTTTTATTGTAGTAGCTGGTATGCTTGATGTGTGTATCTTCATCTCCTTACTATTTTGATAGAACCATATATCCTGATGCATGATGATTATGGTCTGGTTTGTTAGATATGATCAACTGGTGCTTAAAATTTGACATGCCTCGAGCATCTGGACCTCTTATTGTAGTAGCTGGTATGTTTGATGAGTGTATCTTTGTCTCCTTACTATTTTGCTAGAACCATAAATCCTGAAGCATGATGATTATGGTCTGGTTTGTTAGATCTGTTCTGCTGGTGCTTAAAATTTGACATGCCTGGATTCTGAATGAACTCGTTCTTACAGTTCTTTTCACTTCTATGATCAATTTATTAGAGTTGCACATCTCAGTATACTATATAGCGAAAAAATCCTAGCTAGTGAGAACATTTGTCACTCCATGAACATATACTAGTTACCGTTAGTCATACTATTTATCTACATGGCATTTGCTGTCAATTCTTGCTTATAAGTTATTGGATCCTCATTGGCTACTGTTTGATGTTCTGTACACATTCTTATTCTTATATTTTCATTCTTATTCTTTGCACAGGTGAAGTGCAAATCCAAGTCCGAAGCTGTGAAGCATATCAACAAACAGTAGCATATTATGTGTTGTAGTTGTAGGCAGTAGTAGGCATATATGGCTTGTAGTATACTGTAATGATTGTAATAGACTAATTTAGTGTTGTTTTGGATGAATTTTGTTTGCTCTCTGGTCTGTTCGAGATAATTATTGTGTATGTGATTTGAATACCTGTGAAATGGAAACCTGACAAGGGGGTCCAAGTTATAATGGTTGTTTGGCAAAGTTTGAAATTTTTGGTGTGGGACCAATTTTGTGATAAGTATGACAAGTGGGACCGATTTGTGGTGGAACTAGCTGCAAAATAAAATGGCTGAAAATAGAAAATCAATAGACTGTAAAAGGTCGCGTCCTAGAAAATGAAAGGCTGAATTTTTGAGCTAGGTCCATGTAGCTAGCAAAAATTAACTGTTGGGCCAGGCCCATGTAGCTAGCGAAAAATAACAGAAAAATAATATTAAATGCGCTGAATTGTTTTTTGACAGAAAGACTGTAAGGGAACCCCCTATAGTATAATTGGTGCAACAAACCCAAATGCGCTGAATTGTTGGGCTTGGCCCATGTAAAACAGTGAATTGGACCGGGCTGATTCTTGTCAACGACCTTTTCATTTGGTCGCAATTTTGCCACGTTAGCTTGCCACGTCAGATCCGACGTGGCCTGGGCAGAGAGCTAGCGACGAAAACAGAAGGTCATAGGATCAACGACCTTTTGTTTTGGTTGTGTCCTTCCACGACCTTCTCACAGAGAAGGTCCTTAATTTCAGTTTATGACCGTCAGCTTTTGACCATCTATTTTTGGTCATAAAAAGGTCGCAAATGAAAACAATGAACTTTCAGTGACCAATAGTGATGGTCTCAAGTTGACATATTTCTTGTAGTGATTTGCATTGGTCGCCAACTTTGACAACTAGTGTATGTGGTATGCTACTTTGTTCCCTATATTTGCACTGGTGGCGAACTTTGATGCCCAGTGGATGTAATGTGTGTAATAGCCGTGATAGCCTAGCGTAAGTTGCTTGCTTATTTGTTTCCTTGTTGTCTTGTTTATTTGTTTGCTTATAGTCAGTGCAGTTCTTTTTCTGTGGTTTGCTAGTGGCCTTAATAACCTATTTTTTAAAACTAGGCCACAATGACCATGGGCTATATATTTACTATAGTGACCATGGGCCTCCTATGGGCCATAGAAACAATGGGCCTTCTACGGGCCGTAGAAACAATCGGCCTTCTACGGGCCGCAGAAACAATGGGCCTTCTATGGGCCGTAGCATCAATGGGCCTTCTATGGTCCATATGATCGATTGTCCAAACATGGGCCAATAACAGACCGCATTATGGGTCGTAAACGGGTTAGAGTTGGAATCGTCCGTTCATGGGCCGACCATAACGGGTCATCGTTAATCGGTCGTATTTGATGACGCTATGAAAACGGCTCAATGGATTAACGGGCCACAAACGGGTTGATTGTAACCACGGGCTGAATTTGGTCCATAGCCAGAAAAGGCCAGTAACGGGTCGTAAGTAACCGAATGCTGGAAATGAGCCCAAGAATAAATGGGCCCTGAGAAGGCTGAAAGATAACACGGGTTGGAAATGGCCCAATGGAATAATGGGTCGTTAATGGGTATAAAGCGGTACACTATTCATTACGGGGCAGTTTCACCACGGGTCGTTAATGGGCCAAGAGTTACAAAGGGCCTCATATGGGCCGAAAGACGTCATGGGCCATACATGGCCCGGAAGTTATAACGGGCTGGAATCATATTGGACGGCCCAGATGTAGCTACTGGGCTTATTTCGGATAGGCCATAACAGGCCGTGAGTTAGCGGGCCGTAAATGGGCTATATACGAACAGGTTGTTAACAGGCTTTCCGTGGGCCGGCCTGCTACCTTTTGACCAAGTCAAACGGGTCGGCCTTTCACCGGAATGGGCCTCTGTTCGGCCATGCCACGTGTTGTTGTATCATAGGCGCCTCATGTCCAATGTGTGGATGACATCTATCCTAACGGTGAGCCGACACGTGGTTCCTCTGGCCATTGAGAATTTTATACGTGGAAAATCCACATTGGTCCGATCTGTTAACGGGTTATTGGAACCAAAACCGAACCCGATAGCTTAACAGCGACCTATTACGGTGGATCCCACGTGTTGGTTACCCTTGACGAAAGCACTTCCATGACGCGCCATTTATCATCATGGAAGTGGACACTTCCGTGATGATAATTTTGGTAATGTCATGGAACACTTTTACGACAGCACAGGTATGACTATCTATATTCTGTCATAAAATCGTCATGGATGTACATGCATGACAGAAAACGTGACCTACTGTGACAAACATGTATCATCACGAAAGTGTATTTTTTGTAGTGATGGCCTTAGCTGCTGGGTGGGCGCTGGCACCCGCCACAGTTGTTTTTGAATAATAACAGTGGCGGGTGCCCCCACCTCGCCTGCCACTCATTAGGGTTCACCTATAAGCCCTTTCCCAGTAGTGGTGTGGAAGAGGTCCTTCGAGACGGTGATGTAGAACCAGCGAATAAGCGTGGCATCGATGGCCATCCACTCGGCATCGCCCTTCATGGGACTTGAGTTGACGGAGTCGTTGATGTGGTCATGGATTTAATTCTCGCGGAATACCAAGGAGAAGTATGTTTTCTAGGCATAGTATGTGGACGTGGACTGATCAAGATGGGCAGGAACATGGTCGAGGACGTTGATGTCACGGATATCTTGGGCAGAGGGTGGGTTGGGTTCGATGAATGGGTTGGAGGCACCGGAGACAAAGGAGTAGGTAGGAGAAGACATGGTGATGGTGGTAGAAGGGAGATGGGATGGCAGCTCGGTTGGGAAGGAGAGCAACAACAGAGGTGGATGTAGCAGCTCGAGTTGGAGAATAAGAAGAGCAGTGATGGGTTGGAGGGCAGAGGCTCGGGTTGGAGGAGGAGTAGGGGTGGATGTAGCAGCTCGGGTTGGAGAAGAAGAAGAGCAGCGAAACGGGTTGGAGGAGAAGGAGCGCAGCGGCTCGGGTTGGAGGAGGAGTAGGGCAGCGGTAGAAAAGAGAAGAAGAGCAGCGGTGGCAGAGGGATGTGATGGCTGAGATGGTAGGGAGGGAGTGGCGCAGCAGCGGCAAGGGTGTGCAGCGGTGGCGCAAAGAGGATGGCGCGGTAGCAGTGTTGGGAAACGTTGCATGGAAAACAAAAATAGTTATATGCACACGCAAGATCTATCCATGGAGATGCATAGCAACGAGAGGGAAGAGTGTGTCTACGTACCCTCATAGACCGTAAGCGGAAACGTTTGTTAACGCGGTTGATGTAGTCGAACTTCTTTGTGCTCCAACTGATCGAGTACCGAACATACGACACCTTCACGTTCAGCACACGTTCAGCTCGGTGACGTCCTCTGCCTTCTTGATCCAACAAGACGGAGAGGTAGTGGATGAGTTTCAGCAGCACGACGGCATGGTGACAGTGATGATGAAGCTATCTCCGCAGTGCTTTGCCTAAGCACTATGAAAATATGACCAAGGGTGTAAACGATGGAGGGGGCGCCACACACGGCTAAGCAATTGTTGTGGTTGTGCTAGGCGCCCCCCTCCCACATATATATAGGTGGGGAAGGAGGGAGAAGCCAGGAGGCACCCCCAAGTAGGCCAAATCCTATTTGGGGTCTCCACCAAGTGGTGCCCTCCTTTCCTTATTGAAGTGTCGGAGGGAGGAAGGAGGAGGTGGCGCCCCCTCCCTTTCCTTTCTCTCCTGAGGAGGGAAAGGCAGGAGGGCGCACCCCTCCCCTTTCATTCCCCTAGAGTCCGTCGTCCATGTAGAGGGGCGCACCAGCCCCCTAGTGGGCTGGTTTGTCCCCCCTTTGGCCCATTAGGCCCATACACTTACCAGGGGTGTCTGGAACCCCTTCTGGTGACCGGATGACTACCCGGTGCACTCCGAAATGCTTCCGATGTCCGAATACCATCGTCCTATATATCAATCTTTAACTCTCGACCATTTTGCCTTTATCATGATTTAGGAAATATAATAATAACAATTTTATTATTGCCTCTAGGGCATATTTCCATCAGTCTCCCACTTGCACTAGAGTCAATAATCTAGTTCACATCACCATGTGATTAACACCCATATTTCACAGCGCCATGTGACCAACACCCAAAGAGTTTACTAGAGTCAATAATCTAGTTCACATCGCCATGTGATTAACACCCAAAGAGTACTATGGTGTAACGCCCACGATGCGGCTATATCTCCCACGTGTCGAGGCACGACTTAGAGGCATAACCGCATGGTGGTTTTCTCGCAAGAGGGGTAATCTTCACACAATCCGGTGTACTGAATAAGAAAGGGATAAGGAGTGGGCTTACAATCGCCACTTCACACAAATAACAAGTTAAACATACATCATCCAGAGTACAATCAAGGTCCGACTATGAAACCAAAATAAAAGAAGACAGCCCCAAATGATAAATCCCCGATCGTCCCAACTGGGCACCACTACTGATCATCCGGAAAAAACACATAACAATGACCAAGATCTTCATCGAGCTCCCACTTGAGCTCGATTGCATCCCCTGCACTGGTATCATCGGCACCTGCAACTGTTTTGGAAGTATCCATGAGTCACGAGGACTCAGCAATCTCAAAACCCTCGCGATCAAGACTATTTAAGCTTATGGGTAGGATAAGGTAATGAGGTGGAGTTGCAGCAAGCGCTAAGCAAATATGGTGGCTAACATACGCAAATAGGAGTAAGATGAGAAGCTACGCAACGGTCGTGAAGCTAGAAGTGATCAAGAAGTGATCCTGAAACCACTTACGTTCAAACATAACCCAAGTTGTGTTCACTTCCCGGACTCCGCCGAAAAGAGACCATCACAGCTACACACGCGGTTGATTCATTTTAATTAAGTCAAGTGTCAAGTTCTCTACACCCGTATATTAACAAATTCCCATCTGCCACATAACCACGGGCACGGCTCTCGAAAGTTTATACCCTGCAGGGGTGTCCCAACTTAGCCCATCACAAGCTCTCACGATCAACGAAGGATATTCCTTCTCTCGGAACAACCCGATCAGACTCGGAATTCCGGTTACAAGACATTTCGACAATGGTAAAACAAGACCAGCAAGACCGCCCGAATGTGCCGACAAATCCCGATGGGAGCTGCACATATCTCATTCTCATGGCACACCGGATGGGAAAGACGTTGGGTTGGCATAGACCCTGGTTGCCCAGGGGGCGGACATCGCGCAAGTTGGACCAACACTCAGAGGAGCACTGGCCCAGGGGGTTAAAATAAATATGACACTTGAGAGCGCGACGTCCAAGGGAAAAGGCTTAGGTTGTTAGGAAAATGTAAAACCAATGTTGGGCCTTGCTAGAGGAGTTTTATTCAAAGCTAATTGTCAAGGGGTCCCATAACCCCAACCGCGTTAGGAACGCAAAATCAGGGAATATAAACCGGTACGACGAAAACTAGGGCATCAGGAGTGGAACAAAACACCAGGCAAAAGGCCGAGCCTTCCACCCTTTACCAAGTATATAGATGCATTAAATTAAACAATAGATAATATGATATCCCAAACATATCCGTGTTCCAACATGGAACAACCTTCAAGGCACCTGCAACTAGCAGCGCTATAAGAGGGGCTGAGCAAAAGCGGTAACATAGCCAAACAACGGTTTGCTAGGAAGGTGGGTTAGAGGCTTAACATGGCAATATGGGAGGCATAATAAACAAGTGGTAGGTAGCGCGACATAACGATAGAGCGAACAACTAGCAAGCAAAGATAGAAGTGATATCAAGGATAATGGTCATCTTGCGTGAGATCCCGCAAGGAAGAAGAACGAGACCAAGAGGTAGACAAACCAACGTAGTCGAACGGATCCTCACAAACGCAACGGAACCGGAACTTTCAAGGAGAAGCGCAACCGAAAAGAAGCAAACAACATGGTAACAACCATCACATAAACATGGTGTCATACATTAACATGGTGGCATTACTTTGCATGTTTAAAAACTCTAAAATATGGTTTAGGGCAGAACAGTAGCAAATCCATAAATTTCATATGAGAATTTTCCGGAATTGTTGTTTGTTGTTTCCGGCCTCATTTAAACTTGCCTAAATAGTTAGTTTAATTATGCTTCACCTCTTGTCTAACGACCAAACCTCAAACAGTCTGATTTCTGTGCATTAGTGTCATCCCTGGATCGGTAATGCTGACACGCACAATACTTGAGGATTTATAACAAAGTAGCAATCACACACAAATTACATCAAATGTCTCAAAAGAAAACTTATTACAATAAATATGGCTTAAGGCCATCTAATACGATAACAGCGGAAGGCTTGGAAGATAAAGTGAGTCCATCAACTCCAACGGCATCACCGAGTGAAAGACCACGACCTAAGGCTCCTTACTTGTCGTCTAAAAAGTTTGCAACATGATACGTTGCAACCCGAAACGGGTCAGCACATGGAATATGTTGGCAATGTAACACAAGAGAGTAATGAACAGAATAATTCTATCACTACATGCATATATGGCTGGTGTAGGCTATATGGTTAATAGGTTTTGCGAAAAGCCATTTTCTTCCTACTGGAAAGGAATATATTTTACTTAACTACAAAGTTGGTTGAAAAACATTGAGAAGGTAAACCCCCTCTCAATCCCAATTAAAAGTAATCAATAACCCAATCAAATTTTTATAATTAAGAGTGATGAGATCCACATGATAATCCAAGAACCAGATACTCAAGATGTCCATAACCGGGGACACGGCTAACCATGATTAGTTTGTACACCCTGCAGAGGTTTGTGCACTTTTCCCCACAAGACTCGATCTCCTCCGTTGGATTTATCGCACTACATGATGTTTGAGAAATGGATGATCGAGACACAGTCTTTCCGAAGAGGTCCCCTTAACCGATAGATAGGCCGGTACACCTACAATCCCCTACATCTGCTAGCCCATCATGGAAAGGTTTCCCACAACTTACTCAACTATGCCAGAGCCCATAATGGCATGTGGCTGCACACGGAAGTTTCCAGCATGAATAATCTTATGATCCCTTTGAGCCTGGGTGGCGGTCCATAGGAAAATCACACGGTACCCCGGGATTTCCAAAAATACAGGCAATCACTGGATACCCCAGGTGCCTCAATCCACCCAGATGTGCATTAAAGTTGCCACCTTAAGTTGAACCATTAATTAACAATCTCACATCTATCATGAATACACTCAAACCCAATCCACGTCTACGAGCATAGCAGAGCAGTATAAGCATAATGTAGAAGTAACTCCCAGGGTTTGATAATAAATAGGTGAATAGGTACTACCTCAATCTACTTCCCAACCCACAATTTATTCAGATCCTAACCATGCAATTGTTTGAGGGTTGATCTAATGCAATAAAACTGGGTAGTAAAGAGGTATGATCAAAGTGTTACTTGCCTTGCTGATGATCCGCGAAACCTAGAGACTCTATGTAGCACGCTTCGCACTCCGGGTACTCTATTGCAATCAAACAAGCATATAATAAGCAATCAAGCAAATAATTGAGGAAAATCCGGAAAAAAAACTGACGCGCAGGCTAATGAACGAACGTTCGCTGTCTGTGGCTAACTGATGAAAACCGTTCGTTAAAACGAATGTACGAACGAACTTCCGCTATTTAACTAAATCTAAAAAACCGAACCGGATCTAAAAACGGATCTAGGTTTAGAAAAATACCGCTCAGTTTTCTTACATAAATCGAGGCGGCGGCGGCTACCTCCGACAGGGCAGTGCGGCTCCGGCGAGGCGGCGCGGCGGCGGGTGGCGGTGGCTGCGGCGAGGCACGGGCGGCTGCGGCGGCGAGTGGCGGCGGCGGCGAGGTGCGGCGGCAGCAGCGTCAGGCTAGGGTTAGGGTTTGGGGCGGCGATGCGGGTTGGGCTGGGGCTGTGGGGCGGCGGCTTATAAAGGGGCCGGCTCGAAGTCTCCTGGCCGGGTACGGCCCGAAGTCAGTTTGACTTTCTTTTTAAATAATTCCGACGTGTAGAAAAAGAAAGAAAAGAAATAATGAACGAACTCCAAAAAACCCGAAATAAATTTTCCCCGTCCTCTAAAAATAAGCCGGACAAGGTGAACATTTGTTTGGGCCTAAAATGCAATTTTAAAAACGCATATTTTTCCTAATTCAAATAAAATAGCGATAAAACTCTGAATAAATTTTTTTTTTGATTTTAATATTAAATCTTCGATATTTCTTTATTTTTAGGAAGTCATTTTATCCTCTCTCTTTTATTTTTATAAAAGTAATATTCGAAGAGAAAATAATTAAAATCAAACGATCCTCTTTTCAAAATTCAAGAAAACTCGAATTTGAAAATAATGAAATCCCCAACTCTCTCTGCACATCCTTGAGTTGCGTAGAATTTATAGGATCAAGCCAAAATGCAATAAAATATGATATGCAATGATGATCTAATGTATAGCATTCCAAATTGAAAATTTGGGATGTTACAAACCTACCCCCCTTAAGATGAATCTCGCCCTTGAGATTCGGGTTGGCTAGAAAATAGGTGTGGATGGTCCTTGCGTAGGTTTTCCTCTCATTCCCAGGTGGCTTCATCCTCAGTATGGTGGCTCCACTGAACGTTACAGAACTTGATAACTTTGCTGCGTGTAACTCGGCTGGAAAACTCGAGAATCTTGACTGGCTTCTCCTCGTAGGTCAAGTCGCTATCCAACTGTATCGCTTCCAGTGGCACTGTATCTCTCAGAGGGATATCAGCCATCTCTGTGTGGCACTTCTTCAACTGAGAAACGTGGAACACATCGTGAACTCCTGATAATCCTTCGAGCAATTCCAACTTGTAAGCAACTTCTCCCATCCGTTCCAAAACTTTGTATAGTCCCACAAAACATGGTGCTAACTTTCCCTTAACTCCAAAGCGCTTAACTCCTTGGAGTGGTGATACCCGAAGATACACTCTGTCTCCAACTTCGTAAGCTGTCTCCTTGCATTTAGAATCCGCATAGCTCTTCTGCCTGGACTGGGCTACCTTGAGTCTATCACGAATCATCTTAACCTTCTCTTCCGATTCTTTAATCAAATCTGGTCCAAACAACTGTCGGTCTCCAACTTCATCCCACAACAACGGTGTTCTACACCTCCTTTCGTACAATGCTTCGAAAGGGGCCATCTTCAAACTGGCTTGGTAACTATTGTTGTAAGAGAACTCTGCGTAAGGCAAATTATCGTCCCAACTAGATCCATAATCTAGCGTACAAGCTCTCAACATGTCCTCTAGAATCTGATTGACTCTCTCAGTCTGTCCATCTGTCTGTGGGTGAAAAGTTGTACTGAACTCTAGCCTGGTTCCCAAAGTTTCATGTAACTGATTCCGAAACTTTTAGGTAAACTGGGTTCCTCTATCTGATACAATTGTCCTTGGAACTCCATGCAAACATACAATCCAGGTCATGTATATCTTTGCCAACTTAGCACTGGTGTAAGTGGTCTTCACTGGGGATGAAATGAGCTACTTTTGTCAAACGATCGAGTACAACCCATATCGAGTCATAGCCTGAACGAGTCCTGGGTAATCCCGTGATAAAATCCATGCCTAGCTTATCCCACTTCCATTCGGTTATCGGCAATGGTTGCAGCAATCCCGATGGCTTCTGATGCACTGCCTTCACTCTCTGACATACATCACAAACTGCTACATACTCCGCAATGTCCTTCTTCATTCCGGTTCACCAGAATCTATCCTTCAGATCCAGGTACATCTTGGTATTTCCTGGGTGAATCGAATATGGTGAGTCATGGGCCTCCTGCAAAATCAGCTTCCTAATCTCCTGATCATTTGGTAGATATACGCGGTCCTCAAACCATAGGGTATCGTGCTCATCCTCACGAAATCCCTTGGCTTTTCCTTTGCTCATCCTTTCCTTTATTTTGGCAACCTCCTTGTCCGTCTTCTGCGCTTCTCTGATCTTATCCATCAAAGTAGACTGAATCTCCAAAGCTGCTACATAACCTCTCGGAACTATCTCCAAACATAGCTCGCGAAGGTCTTCTGCTAACTCCTTGGGTAACTCTCCTGTTATGAGTGTATTGACATGACTCTTGCGGCTCAACGCATCGGCTACTACATTAGCCTTTCCGGGATGATAGTGCAACTTCATATCATAATCCTTTATGAGTTCCAACCATCTCCTCTGCCTGAGATTCAACTCCTTCTGCGTGAAGATATACTTCAAACTCTTCTGATCCATGTATACCTCACAATGGTTTCCGATAAGAAAATGTCTCCAAGTCTTCAACGCATGCACTACAGCTGCTAAATCCAAATCATGCGTAGCATAATTTAGCTCATGGGTTTTAAGCTGTCGTGAGGCATATGAAACAACTCTTCCTTCCTGCATAAGCACTGCTCCAAGTCCTTGACGAGAGGCGTCGCAATACACTTCATAATCCTTGTGTTGATCTGGCAGAATCAACACTGGTGATGTAACCAAACGTTTCTTCAATCCCTGAAAACTAGCCTCACACTCCTTAGTCCATTTGAATTTGGTGTCCTTCTTTAACAACTCCGTCATAGGCTTTGCAATCTTTGAGAAATTCTCAATGAATCTCCGGTAGTATCCTGCGAGTCCAAGAAAACTCAGGATTTCTCCAACTGACGTGGGTGACTCCCAATTTGTCATAGTGACGACTTTGTTGGGGTCTACTGCTATTCCTTCTCCAGATATAACATGTCCAAGGAATCCAACTTCCTTCAACCAAAACTCACACTTGCTGAACTTGGCGTATAGCTGATGTTCTCTGAGCTTCCCAAGTACTAAATGCAAATTCTCCTTATGTTCCCCTTCATTCTTCGAGTAGACCAGAATATCATCTACGAACACCACAATGAACTTATCCAAAAACTCCATAAACACCTTGTTCATCATGTTCATGAAATAGGCAGGTGCATTAGTCAGGCCAAATGACATAACGGTATACTCATATAGCCCGTACCTTGTGGTAAAAGTTGTCTTAGGTATATCCTGCTCTCGAATCTTCAACTGGTGGTAACCTGATCGCAGATCGATCTTGGAAAACACCTTAGCTCCTTGCAGCTGATCAAACAAAACATTGATCATCGGTAGTGGGTACTTGTTCTTGATCGTTACTTCATTCAATCCATGATAATCAACAACCATCCTTAATGATCCATCCTTCTTCTCCACTAGAAGTACTGGTGATCCCCAAGGTGACGAACTTGGGCGAATATATCCTTTATCCAGTAACTCCTTAATATACTTCTTAATTTCCTCTAAATCCAATGCGGGCATCATGTACGGTCTCTTAGATATTGGCCCTATGCCTGGCAAAAGCTCAATCAAAAACTCGATGTCTCTATCCGGTGGCATGCCTGGCAACTCTTCTGGAAATACATCCGGGAAATCCTTCACCACTGGTACTTCCTCCTGTACAACTCCTGTTAAGGAATTTACGTGAGTCCTAATCGGCACATGCCGGGATACATACTTGATCCTTCTTCCTTCTGGGGTGGTGAGCAAGATCGACTTACTAGTGCAATCGATGTTTCCTCCATACATCGATAGCCAATCCATACCCAGAATCACATCCAGACCTTGCGACTCCAGAATGATCAGATCTGAGGGGAAAACGTGCCTTCCTATGGCTAATGGTATCTGAAAACATCCTTGGCTTGCCATATACTCTGCTCCTGACGAGCTCACTAACATAGGTGTACTAAGAACTTTGGTGGGCAGTTTATACTTATCCACAAATCCCCTTGATATGTATGAATGCGATGCACCAGTATCTAAAAGTACGACTACAGTAAAAGACTTAACCAAAAACTTACCTATTACTGCATCTGGCTGGGCTTCAATCTCCTCCACGTTAACGTGGTTCACTTGTCCCCTGTTTAAAGGGTTAGGCTTCTTCCCAGAGCTTCCATTGCCGTTTCCGTTCTTAGCTTCAGGACATTCATTGGCGTAATGTCCAGTCTTCTGGCACTTGTAGCAAGTAACGTGGCTTAGATCTTTCTTGGCGGGCGTTGCTGGGTTGGAACGGTTCTGTCCGTTGCTTCCTCCATTACCATTCTTGGAGCCACTATGGTTGTGAGAACTTCCTCCACGGTTATGCACAAGTCCTCCCGAGTTCGGGGTGAAATGGGGTCTCTGCTGAGCTCCAGAATTGTACTTCCCTTGTCCATACTTCCTCTTGCGGTTATCAATCTGCTCCTGCTTCCCTTCAATCATGAGAGCTCTATCTACCAACTGTTGGTAGTTATTAAAGGTTGCTACCATCAACTGCATGCTCAGCTCATTAATCAGTCCTTCCAAAAACTTCTCCTGCTTAGCTGCATCCGTAGCAACGTCATCTGGGGCATAACGTGCTAGCTTGCTAAAGTCATCCACATACTGGCTAACGGTGTGTCCTCCTTGGCGTAAGTTGCTAAACTCACGCTTCTTTATGGCCATAGCTCCTGCTGATACATGGGCAGTGCGAAAAGCCTGCTGGAACTGGTCCCATGTAGCAGTGGCTATAGGATAGGTGACAGTGTAATTCTCCCACTATGAGGCTGCTAGTCCATCCAATTGGTGCGCGGCAAAATGCACCCTCTCAGCATCTGTGCATCCTGGAGTGGTTAACTCCCTTCCAATCCTGCGGAGCCAATCATCTGCAGTTATCGGCTCAGTGCTACTGGAAAACACCGGTGGCTGCAACCTCAGAAAATGGGCTAAATTGTCAACTAGGGGTGGTGGTGGTGGGTTGTTGTTGTTGTTGTTGTTGTTCTTGCCTTGGTTCTGAACTAACAACCGCATCAGGGTATTCTGCTGCTGGATCAACTGAGTGAGCTCCGGTCGAAAGGTAAATCTGGAGTCACGTCTCGGAGGCATCTGAGGGTTTAGAGGGAAGAGAATAGAATAGAATGAGGTCTAGTGAGAAAACACTACCCATATGCACATGAGACAAACACAATCATATCACTCAATCAAGCAAGCAAGGGCATACAATCGGTCTAGAACTATCATTACAAAGTTCTTGGACTATAATATTTACATGGTGGAATACTACTACTGATATGGTGGTCGACTACAAATATTGTTCGGTCAAAGACTCCATGATATCCGCTCCAGCTTCATCAATATAGTCATCATCACTATCATCGGGGTCCGAGTCGGTGTCGTCGATGATGATGTAGTTCTTTGGGCAAGTGGAACCGTCATCTTCTCCTCCTGGTGCGCGGTCTCCCATGAATACTCCTAGCTTCCTTGTCAGGTCGTCATTCTTCTCCACTAGTATGACGATTTCCTCCTCATAATCTTCACGAGTTGCCTTGAGTTCTTCTTCAAGCTTCGTGATCCTGGTCATCGCCTTCTTTAGATCTATCATGCCTGCGCACATCTGATTTTCCTGGCGGCGAATGTGCTGGTTTAACTCCTGGATGAAAGCTGCAATGGATCTATCCTCCCTGGTGCTGATCATCTCCCATTCCTCATCTCGGTGCCCACAAATCTGGTAGATAGTATCCTTGAGATCCTTGTGGTAAACTTCTCCAATGCGTCCCATGGTGATGTGAGCTGCCATACTCTTTCCTAGACTCCAGGTTGGTGCATCAAAGGAAAACTCTATGGGCTCAGTGACTGGCGTAAATGTCCTTCCTGGAACTTGAACTTGAATCATCCAGCTCTCCTCTTCTGGTAAAGTGGCATTGTAAGTCCCGGTGAATCTTGGTATTCCAATGTTCAGGTACTTAGTGACTTCGTTCAAATGTCGTCCAAAAGGTGCTTCTTCATCCGGTTGTGCAAACTTGTTCCTTGCATCCGCCATCCTAAAGAGTAGAAAATGGAGAGAAGTCAGAAATGACAAGAGGGTAGTGATCTAGGGTTTTGGCTTAGTGGTCGTGTCCTACAGTCAGCGTGTGCTCTGATACCATCTTGTAGCGACCAGACCTCAAATAGTCTGATCTCTGTGCATTAGTGTCATCCCTGGATCGGTAATGCTGACACACATAGTACTTGAGGATTTATAATCGAGTAGCAATCACACACTTATTACATCGAATGTGTCAAAAGAGAACTTATTACAATAAATATGGTTTAAGGCCATCTAATACGATAACAGCAGAAGGCTTGGAAGATAAAGTGAGTCCATCAACTCCAACGGCATCACTAAGTGAAAGACCACGACCTAAGGCTCCTTACTCATCGTCTGAAAAGTCTGCAACATGATACGTTGCAGCCCGAAATGGGTCAGCACATGGAATATGCTAGCAATGTAACACAAGAGAGTAATGAACAGAATAATGCTATCACTACATGCATATATGGCTGGTGGAGGTTGTATGGTTAATAAGTTTTGTGCAAAGACAATTTTTTCCTACTGCAAAGGAATATATTTTACTTAACTACAAAGTTGGTTGAAAAACATTGAGAAGGTAAACCCCCTCTCAATCTGAATTAAAAGTAATAAATAACCCAATCAAATGTTTATAATTAAGAGTGATGAGATCCACATGATAATCCAAGAACCAGATACTTAAGATGTCCATAACCGGGGACACGGCTAACCATGATTAGTTTGTACACTCTGTAGAGGTTTGTGCACTTTTCCCCACAAGACTCGATCTCCTCCGTTGGATTTCTCGCACTACATGATGTTTGAGAAACGGATGACCGAGACACAGTCTTTCCGAAAAGGTCCCCTTAATCGATAGATAGGCCGGTACACCTACAATCCCCTAGATCTGCTAGCCCATCATGGAAAGGTTTCCCACAACTTACTCAACTATGCCAGAGCCCATAATGGCATGTGGCTGCACACGGAAGTTTCCAGCATGAATAATCTTATGATCCCTTTGAGCCTGGGTGGCGGTCCATAGGAAAATCACACGATACCCCGGGATTTCCAAAAATACAGGCAACCACTGGATACCCTAGGTGCCTCAATCCACCCAGATGTGCATTAAAGTTGCCACCTTAAGTTGAACCATTAATTAACAATCTCACATCTGTCATGAATACACTCAAACCCAATCCACGTCTACGAGCATAGCAGAGCATTATAAGCATAACGTAGAAGTAACTCCCAGGGTTTGATAATAAACAGGTGAATAGGTACTACCTCAATCTACTTCCCAACCCACAATTTATTCAGATCCTAACCATGCAATTGTTTGAGGTTGATCTAATGCAATAAAACTGGGTAGTAAAGAGGTATGATCAAAGTGTTACTTGCCTTGCTGATGTTCCGCGAAACCTAGAGACTCGATGTAGCACGCTTCGCACTCCGGGTACTCTATCACAATCAAACAAGTATACAATAAGCAATCAAGCAAGAGCACGGGTAAAACTCAAATAAGAGATCTAACCAGAAGGTTCAACTTAAGAACTCCGGTTTGCAAAAAGAATCAAATCAAACGAGGCAACAAAACTCAAACAGCGAAAGAAACAAGCTTCGTTTACTAATTTGGACTAAAGCCAAATTTTACAGTAGCAAAAACTTGTTTAAGTTGGTTAAGCAGAAAGAGGGTTTCGAGACGAAACTCTAGGCGCTTGAATCGCCTGGTTCCCATAAACGAGCAAAAAGTTATACTAAAACGAAATCGGATCAGAAATCACGATCGAAAATAATCGCGGAAAATCCGGAAAAAAAAACTGACGAACTGGCTAACGAACGAACGTTCGCTGTCTGCGGCTAACGGGCGAAAATCGTTTGTTAAAACGAACGTACGAACGAATGTCCGCTATTTAACTAAACCAAAAAAACCGAACTAGATCTAAAAAATGGATCTAGGTTTAGAAAAAAACGCTCGGTTTTCTTACGTAAACCGAGGCGACGTCGGCTACCTCCGGCGGTGGTCTGGCAGCACGGCGGCGATGCGGCTCCGGCGAGGCGGCGCGGTGGCGGGTGGCGGCGGCGGCGTCGGTGGCGAGGCGCGGCGGCGGCGGCGCGGGCGGCGGCGGCGGCGCGGGCGGCGGCGGCGGGCTAGGGTTAGGGTTTGGGGCGGTGGCGCGGGTTGGGCTGGGGGTGCGGGGTGGCAGCTTATAAAGGGGCTGGCCCGAGGTCTCTTGGCCGGGTATGGCCCAAAGTCGGTTTGACTTTTTTAAATAATTCCAATGTGCAGAAAAATAATGAAAATAAATACTAAACGGACTTCAAAAATCCCGAAATAAATTTTCCCCGTCCTCGAAAAATAAGCCGGACAAGGTGAACATTTATTTGGATCTAAAATGCAATTTTGAAAAATGCATATTTTTCCTAATTCAAATAAAATAGCGATAAAACTCCGAATAAAAATCTTATTTGATTTTAATATTAAATCTTCGATATTTCTTTATTTTGAGGAAGTCATTTTATCATCTCTCTCTTTTATTTTTATAAAATAAATATTCGAAGAGAAAATAATTAAAATCAAACGATCCTCTTTTCAAAATTCAAGAAAACTCGAATATGAAAATAATGAAATCCCCAACTCTCTCCGTAGATCGTTGAGTTGCGTAGAATTTATAGGATCAAACCAAAATGCAATAAAATATGATATGCAATGATGATCTCATGTATAACATTCCAAATTGAAAATTTGGGATGTTACATCTTGCCATGTTTAACAACATTTAATATTGTTGAGTACATAACCAAGAGAGAACTAAATAAGTCATGTGGTCTTTTGTCAATATGCAACTCGTTGCATATTGTGCTTCGCTTAACTTGTAGTGTTGTTTGTGCACTTTGCCATGCCATGCCCCATTAAACCGGACATGCATCATACTTGATTGTGCATCATGCCATATTTATGTGATGGTTGTTTACCATGTTATTTGATTCTTTCCGGTTGCGCTTCTCCTTGAAAGTTCCGGTTACGTTGCGTTTGTGAGGATCCGTTCGACTATGTTGGTTCGTCTACTTCTTGGTCTCGTTCTTCTTCCTTGCGGGATCTCAGGCAAGATGATCATTACCCTCGATATCACTTCTATCTTTGCTTGCTAGTTGTTCGCTCTATCGTTATGTCGCGCTACCCACCACTTGTTTATCATGCCTCTCATATTGCCATGTCAAGCCTCTAACCCACCTTCCTAGCAAAATGTTGTTTGGCTATGTTACCGCTTTTGTTCAGCCCCTCTTATAGCGTTGCTAGTTGCAGGTGCCTTGCAGGTTGTACCATGTTAGAACAAGATTGAACCCAAAGCTAAGCACTTCTCCCATTGCAAGAAAGATCAATCTAGTAGGCCAAACCAAACCGATAATTCGAAGAGACTTGCAAAGATAAACCAATCATACATAAAAGAATTCAAAGAAGATTCAAATATTGTTAATAGATAATCTGGATCATAAACGCACAATTCATCGGATCTCGACAAACACACCGCAAAAAGAAGTGTTACATCGAATAGATCTCCAAGAGAATCAAGGAGAACTTTGTATTGAGATCCAAAGAGAGAGAGAAGAAGCCATCTAGCTACTAGCTATGGACCCGAAGGTCTGAAGTAAACTACTCACACATCACCGGAGAGGCCATGGAGTTGATGTAGAGGCCCTCCGTGATCAATGCCCCCTCCGGCGGAGCTCCGGAAAAGGCCCCAAGATGGGATCTCTTGGGTACAGAAGGTTGCAGCGGTGGAAATAGGGTTTCGTGGTGCTCTTGGATGTTTGCGGGGTTTGTGAACATATATAGGAGGAAGAAGTAGGTCAGTGGAGCAACGAGGGGCCCATGAGGGGGGAGGGCGCGCCCAGGGGGGTAGGCGCGCCCCCTGCCTTGTGGCCACCTCGTTGATTGCTTGATGTCCACTCCAAGTCCTCTGGATCACATTTGTTCCAAAAATCACGTTCCCAAAGGTTTCATTCCGTTTGGACTCTGTTTGATATTCCTTTTCTACGAAACACTGAAATAGGCAAAAAAACAGAAATTTGGGTTGGGCCTCCGGTTAATAGGTTAGTCCCAAAATAATATAAAAGTGTAAAATAAAGCCCATTAACATCCAAAACAGATAATATAATAGCATGGAACAATCAAAAATTATAGATACGTTGGAGACGTATCATGTATCCAGTTGTTTCCTTAGGGTATCCTATGAAGATGCACTTCTCCGATTTGGGTTTGAGCTTATCAGGCTGAAGCCTTTTAACATAAGTGTCGCAACCCCAAATTTTAAAAAATGACAGCTCAGGTTTCTTGCCAAATCACAGTTCATGCAGTGTCATCTCAACGGATTTAGACGGTGGCTTATTTAACGTGAATGCGGTTGTCTCTAATGCATAACCCAAAAACGATAGTGGTAAATTGATAAGAGACATCATAGAATGCACCATATCCAATAAAGTACGGTTACGACATTCAGACACACCATTACGTTGTGGTGTTCCAGGTGGCGTGAGTTGTGAAACAATTCCACATTGTTTCAAATGAAGGCCAAACTCGTAACTCAAATATTCGCCTCCGCGATCAGATCGGAGAAACTTTATTTTCTTGTTTAGATGATTCTCCACTTCACTCTAAAATTCTTTGAACTTTTCAAATGTTTCAGACTTGTGTTTCATCAAGTAGATATACCCATACCTACTCAAATAATCTGTGAAGGTCAAAAAATAACGATACCCGCCGCGTGCCTCAACACTCATCAGACCGCATACATTGGTATGTATTATTTCCAATAAGTCATGAGCTTGCTCCATTGTTCCTAAGAACGGAGTTTTAGTTATCTTACCCATGAGGCATGGTTCGCAAGTATCAAATGATTCATAATCAAATGTTTCCAAAAGTCCATCCGCATGGAGTTTCTTCATGCGCTTTACACCAATATGACATAAACGGTAGTTCCACAAATATGTTGCACTATCATTATCAACTTTGCGTCTTTTGGCATCAATATTATGAATATGTGTATCACTATGATCGAGATTCAATAAACCATTCACATTGGGTGTATGACCACAGAAGGTTTTATTCATGTAAACAGAACAAGAATTATTCTCTGACTTAAATGAATAATTATATTGCAATAAACATGATCCAATCATATTCAAGCTCAACGCAAACACCAAATAACATTTATTTGGGTTCATCACTAATCCTGAAGGTAGAGGGAGTGTGCGATGGTGATTGTATCAACCTTGGAATCACTTCCAACACACATCATCACCTCGCCCTTAACTATTCTCTGTTCATTATGCAACTCCTATTTCAAGTTACTTAGCAACTGAATCGGTATCAAATACCCAGGGGCTACTACGAACACTAGTAAGTTACACATCAGTAGCATGTATATCATATATATATATATATATATATATATATATATATATATATATATATATACCTTTGTTCACTTTGTCATCCTTCTTATCCGCCAAGTATTTGGGGCAGTTCCGCTTCCAGCGGCCATTTCCTTTGCAGTAGAAGCACTCAGTTTCAGGCTTAGGTCCAACTTTGGGCTTCTTCACGAAAGTGGCAACTTGCTTGCCATTCTTCTTAAAGTTCCTTTTCTTTCCCTAGCCCTGTTTCTTGAAACTAGTGTTCTTGTTAACCATCACACTACAACAAAATCGCCCCTATACCAACGCATTTGTACCAACGATACTGTAGGATCTGTTGTTTATCCCACCTCCCGCATTTAGGGGCTGTTTGGTTGCAGACTAGTGGCGCCACATATGTTTAGCCGCACTTGCGGCCCGCCACAAAGTTTGGCATTGAAAACGAGCGCCACAGAGTGTGGCGAGAAATCAACTGCAAAAAACACTGCGCGTTTGTGGCGAGTCTAACTTTAGGAGGCAACCAAACAGCAGCCTAGGGAGCTGTGGCCCGCCGCACCTTCGGCGTGGCAAGGTGCGGCCGGCAACCAAACAGCCCCTTAGAGCTAACCTCCTCATCCCCAAGGCTTCCGCTCTTAGAGCCAACCTCCTCTACCTAAAATAAATCAAACCTTCTCGTACCAACACCTACCTCATTTGCCATCTCTGTCCCCCGATTCTCCTCTTTCTCATCTGACTTCCATGACGAGCCGCCGCCACCTTCGATTCTCCCTAAATCAGGCGATGTCCCGCACCGTCGCTCATGGGCCAGTCTCCCCCTTAGTGCACTCCTCCTATATTCCTCCTTGGCGACGTCCTCGACGCCACTGCACGTGTCCCGCAGTAACTCTAGTCGACAAGGATCGCCAGCGCAGCTCGCTCGCCTTTGTTTCAGTGGTCACTACTCCGCGTCGCTGCTTCCGCCTTCCAGCTCAGGCATGGATCTGAAACAAGCTGTGGTGTAGGGTGATGCTGCCTTCTCTCGGTGGTGGTTGGCAGTGGAGACGGGCCCGAGGAGCATGTGGTGGAGCTCTGGCCGTGTTCCTCACCTACCAATTGGATCCCACGCGCGCGGGTGGTTCTTGTGGCTCGCGAAGCCTTCGGCGGCGATGGTGCTCCTTTTGGATTTATTTTGGTGCCCACCGTGCTTTGGTTGCCCCACGTGCGTTTGTCTGCAGTTGCGTGTGTGCTTCGCTCGTGTGCATGTGTATATGTGTGTCTGGTGTGTGTGTGCGTGCTGATTGAAAGTACAACACTATTACACTGCTACTGCCACTAATTGCTATGCCCATGCTACTGATTTTGCTGCTCCTTGGTTCCTATACAGTAGACACTTGCTATCGCCGCTGGTTTCTATTGCTACTCTCGCTGATTGCTATTACTGTTGCTGCTGATTTTCCTACTCCTTAGTACATATACAATATATAGAAGATAATATGCATTCCCAAATAAAAAATATTGAAGATCTGTATGTTTTAAAATTCTTGCAAATTGAACCAACTACTTTTTATCTCTTCTCTAATCTTTCTCTCCATCAGATTCTCTTTTATGCTCTCCATTGCAAAAATTACTCAATATGTACAATAATAATCACGGAACCCTCTAGCTCCTTTATGATTCCACGGTCCCTTGTCCTTGCAATTGTTAGTATTATTTGTTCCACCTGTATCTCATCATGTGATTTTTTTCCTTGCAATTTTTGTGCCTGCAAGATGTCAGCCAACTGTCTTTTGGTATCTAAATAGATGCAGTAACTATGATGTTGGTATGAAACTGTCCTACAGGTCAGGTTTCGAACTGTTGACAATAGATGTGCAGATCGGTAGATTTTGTTAAAATCATTAACTTGTCTGGCCTGATTGTGTAAGGGATTAACTTGCTTTAATGGCGTATAGTTTCAGGGGCCGATGGAAATGTACAGCTTATGGAATAATCGCAGAAAGTCGGGTAACTCATTCGCTTACTTGATAAACCCTCCCCTGGTTTAGGCCACTAAGGTGTCCATTTCCTTATCTCCTCCTCATGACGTAACATTCTTATTTATTCCATATCCTTAATTTTTATACTAACTGGTCCTATGAATCTTTGTTAGTTAAGTGTGTCAATATATGTCTATTTTTCCGGTCTTAACGGCATGACAAGTGGTACATGATTAGGGAGCTGAGATGTGACCAAAGATCAAATCCTCTTGGTTATGTGATATTCTACATTGGCAGCAAAGGCACATGGGTAGTGTTTCCTAAAACTGGGTAAGTACTGACATAAAATTGTTCATCCATTACTTAGGTTTACTTTTATTCAGATTTTTCAACCATTACATAGATAGTCCCTGATGCATTTTCTTAAATATATATTTAGCTTAGTGCTAGGTTGGTCTTGAAAAATTAAATAGTGCCACATTAAATAATTTTTATTTACCTTTAAACACCTTGGATCCTACCTTCTCTAGAAACAAAAATCCACTACTTTTTCCTAGAGAAGCTTAAATCTAAAGAAGTGTTTCTATTCTTGATTGAGAAATTATACTGGTTGTAAGAGTCTTATTCTTGATTGAGAAATTATAATGTGACATTTTAGTTCTCAGGTAACTACAAAGTTTTGTGTGATGTAGATTAGTTAATGATTTTGAGCTATTCGCGTTGAGTTCCTTTCTCCAAATACATCATACCAAGCATGAGCAGGACGTGAGTAATGGTGACACTAAACTAGTTAATGTCCACACCATTGGAGAACGGAAATACCCAATTTTGTGTAGTCCATATTATTTCTTACCTACTCATCATTTAGTTGGTTGCTGAGTTCATCTCATTGTTGATATAATATAATGTCTAGACAATTGTTAGTAGTGAATACATGTTGCTGGCTATTCATAGGGAACAGGCACACGCAATTGGCAAAGATAATCAGTCTTTTAACATGTCCTCCAACTAAATTATTTGTCAGGTATACATGAGATTATGTCTTTTCCCCAACAATATTTTCTTGCACACTTTGTAATTTTTATGTGGATCCTTTTAGGTACAGTGCATAGTATGTATATTTTTAAACTTCATTTTGAATTTACGCCCAAATAGTATTATGATTTTTCTTTATAGGTTGCGAATTTCAATACAAGATGATTACTGTGACGCCCCCGATTTGACCGTACACTAATCATACACGCAAACGTGTACGATCAAGATCAGGGACTCACGGGAAGATATCACAACACAACTCTACAAATAAAATAAGTCATACAAGCATCATATTACAAGCCAGGGGCCTCGAGGGCTCGAATACAAGAGCTCGATCATAGACGAGTCAGCGGAAGCAACAATATCTGAGTACAGACATAAGTTAAACAAGTTTGCCTTAAGAAGGCTAGCACAAACTGGGATATAGATCGAAAGAGGCGCAGGCCTCCTGCCTGGGATCCTCCTAAACTACTCCTGGTCGTCGTCAGCGGGCAGCACGTAGTAGTAGGCACCTCCGGTGTAGTAGGAGTCGTCATCGACGGTGGCGTCTAGCTCCTGGGCTCCAACATCTGGTTGCGACAACCAGGTAGAAGGGATAGAGGGAAAAGAAGGAGAAGGCAACCGTGAGTACTCATCCCAAGTACTCGCAAGCAAGGAGCTATACTACATATGCATGGGTATCAAATGGAATAAGGGTATCATATGTGGACTGAACTGCAGAATGCCAGAATAAGAGGGGGATAACTAATCCTGTCGAAGACTACGCTTCTGGCAGCCTCCGTCTTGCAGCATGTAGAAGAGAGTAGACTGAAGTCCTCCAAGTAGCATCGCATAGCATAATCCTAACCGATGATCCTCCCCTCGTCGCCCTGTGAGAGAGCGATCACCGGTTGTATCTGGCACTTGGAAGGGTGTGTTTTATTAAGTATCCGGTTCTAGTTGTCATAAGGTCAAAGTACAACTCCGGGTCGTCCTTTTATCGAGGGACACGGCTATTCGAATAGATAAACTTTCCTGCAGGGGTGCACCACATACCCCAACACGCTCGATCCCATTTGGCCGGACACACTTTTCTGGGTCATGCCCGGCCTCGGAAGATCAACACGTCGCAGCCCTACCTAGGCACAACAGAGAGGTCAGCACGCCGGTCTAAATCCTATGGCGCAGGGGTCTGGGCCCATCGCCCGTTGCACACCTGCACGTTGCGTACGCGGCCGGAAGCAGACCTAGCCTAGTGGCTTTCCAGTCCAATCCGGCGCGCGCCACTCAGTCGCTGACGTCACGAAGGCTTCGGCTGATACCACGACGCCGGGATACCCATAACCGCTCCCACGTAGATGGTTAGTGCGTATAGACCAAATGGCCAGACTCAGATCAAATACCCAGATCTCGTTAAGCGTGTTAAGTATCCGCGAACACCGACCAGGGCCAGGCCCACCTCTCTCCTAGGTGGTCGGAACCTGCCCTGTCGCTCCGCCCCAAAGATCCACTCGCGGGTGCTCCTACGAGCCTACCCGTCTATAGTCACCACATGTATCATGTATAAAGTATTTAGTATATACCCGTGATCACCTCCCGAGTGATCACGGCCCGATAGTATAGCATGGCAGACGGACAAGAATGTAGGGCCACTGATGATAAGCTAGCATCCTATACTAAGCATTAGGTTTGCAGGTAAAGGTAACAACAGTAGTAGCAAGGACAGGCTATGCATCAGTATAGGATTAACGGGAAGCAGTAACATGCTACACTACTCTAATGCAAGCAGTATAGAGAAGAGTAGGCGATATCTGGTGATCAAAGGGGGGGCTTGCCTGGTGGTTCAGACAAGAAGGAGGGGTCGTCGGTGACGTAGTCGACCACAGGGGCATCAGCATCGTCATGGGGTCTACCGAAGAGAAGAGGGGGGGAGAAACAGTAAATACATAGCAAGCAAGTGCATAACAAGACAACAGGCAGAGCTAGACGTGTTCTAACGCGGTATGAGGTCATACCGGTGAAGGGGTGAACATCCGGGTAAGTATTCCCGGTGTTTCGCTTTTTCGGACAGATGAACCGGAGGGGGAAAGTTGCGTGTTCGGTATGTTAGGGATGCGTGGCGGACGAACGGGCTGCGTATCCGGGTTCGTCTCGTCGTTCTGAGCAACTTTCATGTTGAAAACATTTTAATCCGAGTTAGGGATTAAAAGATATGATTTTCTAAAGATTTTAATAATTTCTGGAATTTAATTAATTATTTAAATCTAACATTATCCAAAACAGTGTTTCCGATGTCATCATGACGTCAGCATGATGTCAGCAGTCAACAGGGGCGTTGACTAGTCAAACTGACGTGTGGGTCCAGCGGGGCCCACCTGTCATACCCTGTTAGGCTAATCAGGTTTTAGCTAAACTAATCACAGTTTAATTAGACTAATTAGTTAATTTGATTAATCTAATTATGATTAATTAACTTAATTCATTAATTAATTAATTAATTAATTAATTTTATCATTATTAATTTTAATTCCTTTTTTTAATTATTATTTATTTATTTATTTTAACGTTCTGGGGCTGGGGCCCCGTTTGGCAGTGGCCCAGAGGGGCTTGCGGGCGAATGGGCGCGCGGGGCGCCCGTTAGCGGGCAGAGCCCACTAAGCCGGCGCAGCAGGGCGATGGTGGCCACGGCGCCGGCCAGGGGAGGCGCCGGTCGTCGTTGATGGATAGGGGAGAGGGAGGAGCAGGGCGGCGCGCGCGCGTGCACGCGGTGGCCAGGGGCGACAAGCGGCGGCGCTTCGGGTGGAGGACGCGGGCCTCCGAGCGGTGCCGCGGTGCAGTGGCCGCGTGCGCTGGGCCGGCGGCGGGCTCGCGCTGGCCGGCAAGCAGGGGCCGCGGGCGTGGTCGACGAGGACGGGCGGAGCGGGGAGGGCTGCAGGATCAGGGGGGCTGCGGCCGCGGGTGCGCGGGGAGGCGCGGGCGTACGCGGTGATAGGCGCGACGGGGAGTCGGTGACCGCGGCGAGGAGAAAGGGAGAGGAGGGAGGCGCTCACAAGGGGGGGTAGGGCACGCGGCAATGGGGGCGAGGGGGCAGTCGGGGACGAGCGGGCGACGGGGAGCAGGCCGGCGGGGTAGGAGCTCCGGGCGGCGGCGTCGTTCCACGGCGAGGAGGACGGGGCGGAGATGAGGGGGACGGGAGCGACGGCGGGGGGGCTCCGGGCGGCGAGCACGACGCAGATGAGGTGGCGCGGGTCCCGGGCGGCGTCCTGGATGGTGAGCGCCGGCGACGGGGTTGGGGCGCCGTGCGGGACGAGGGGGGTGAGGGGCGGCGCCGGCGTCGGGCCCGATCCCGATTGGATCGGGGGAAGAGGGAGTGGGGGCGCGAGTGGGGGGGGAAATGGGGATCGGGTCGGTTAGGGCTGGGAGGGGGGATGGATAAGGGGAGGGGGAGGGGCCGGTTGGGCCTGCGCCCGAATGGGCCGGCCAACTAGGCCAGTAGGCCGTGGGGGGGAGGGGGGTTCCCTCTTCTTCTTCTTCTTTTGTCTTCTGTCTTTTTTTCTTTTCTTTATTTGTTTTCTTTTCTGTTTTCATTTAAGGTTTCTATTATTTTAGCTTTATAAAATACCAAGTTAGCACCTAAATTAGTATTACTAATTAGGCATCTGCCATAATTATTTTGGCACACTACTAATTTAGTTATATTATTATAACTTTATGAAAGACTTTAAATTAATTGCTTTTCCCTAAGCTTTGGTTATTTTAGTGAATTAAACTATTATAAGAAATGTTGGTTCCTCCACCATTATCACTCATGAATTATGTGTCATATCCAGAACATTTTAGTTTTGATATTGGAAAACTTTTATCGTTTGACCTGATCATTGATTTGAATTTGTTTCGGTTTCGAATCAACGCGAGTTTATCAACAGTAACCGAGGTGACGTGGCATGATTAGCATGGGATTACTGTAGCATGATTATCCGGGCGTCACAATTCTCCTCCACTACAAGAAATCTCGTCCCGAGATTTAGGAGCGGGAGTAAGGGGGTGGGGGATCTGGTTACATAATTCTAACGATTTTTCTTGGTCATAGTTGCTCTTCTCGAAGAGGTCGTTCCATTACATTGATGTCTTCATTTCTCTGCTTCAGGTCATCATGATGAAGTTGTCGTCCTTTCTTCGGGAACTCCATCGTACTTACGAATAGGTAAGGGGCAGCTTTACGACAATTGAATGTTATAAGGGAAACTCATTTAGGGGGTATCCCAAGAATGATCATAAGAGTATCTCTCGAGTTGAACAATTAAAACACATCGAGAGCAAAGTAAGAAGGTACCATAAGCATTTTGAAACGGATAGACAATCTTCGTTGCCTGAAACAAGGCAACGGTATAGGTATTGTGTTTAATACCAGAATCGATGATTTCTCGGAAGGTGGCTCGTGAATCACAAACGAGGCCAAGTGCGAGGAATTAAATTTGGAAACCGGGGGTGTATAGGAGAGTCAGGTTTCGATCCTGTGGAACTATGGGTTATGGGCCCACCATGTGGTTAAAAGTAGGTAAAGCGTTGATGTCTTGCTCGGTCGTGATAGCAAGACATGTCAGAGGGTAGCCTATCATTTATGTTGGCAACAATGTCGGTACCAAGGGCGAGGGACGAAGAGAACCATTTTCCTGCTCGTTGAAACGAGGCGGACCAATAGGCAAAGTTCTCGTTCATCGGTGGTTACCGGAATGTCAACAACAATAGTAACAGGGTCTTACTGACAGAGTTGTACGCCGAGGTACTTATAAAAGCAGTGACGTATTACTGCTTAGATCATATAAACCTCAAGAGGGTTAAACAGAACAATGGAAAGGAAATTATGATTATCAGATTTAACAGAAGAATGGAAAGGAAAATGTGTTTAAACACATATTTCAGGGGTATATCCTTCCCAAGGACAAACAGAGCATGATATCCGTGGCAGGATATCATGTAGAAAACCCTTTAAGTAAGGGAAGAGAAATTTCATGACAGTACCCATACAACGGTGTTTGGATAATGGTTAAAGAAAACTTAGCATTGCGCTTTCAATGCTCTTATTGAAAATCGGAGTACCACAAACATGCTTCAAGAAGCATTGACATGGTATTCAAGCAAAGGTCAGATTTTGGAAACACAAAGGATCCATCAGGAATAGCTTGTGAAATACGTCTTACAATTTCCTCACGGAAGAATGGCTAAACTAGCTAAAAAGGATACTACAACAATAGGTCCTCCGGCCAGGTGTGCTAGGCCTGACATAACCTTACCGGGTCATATATAAAGACCAACATTATAACTCTTGGAAATAAGTTCCAACCATCATATCTGACCGAGATTTAGATCTGATTGGTGTCACGATACCTCAGACTTAGGATGCCTGAGAAGAAAAGGTGCGGCACAATTTGACGAGATGACATTGTAAGATTCTCGGGAAATGAACTATGGAAGCGAGTTCCGAAACAAGAGTTCATCAGTAAACCAAGGAGAGGATGAGGAGGTGGCTGATAGGCTCAGCAAC
This sequence comes from Triticum monococcum, assembly GCA_034509565.1. Lineage (NCBI taxonomy): Eukaryota > Viridiplantae > Streptophyta > Magnoliopsida > Poales > Poaceae > Triticum > Triticum monococcum. The sequence goes on from CM067842.1 coordinate 289,757,471, forward strand.
AAATCATCGCGATTTCCAAAGGATTGATTTCCACAATTATGTGAACAAGGAAATATCATTTGTCGGATCAAATGTCATAATGATGTATGCTCGAGGGAAACATACACAACTGAACAATGATAGAAGGGTGCAACCAGGAATCTGGACTAGGTAGCACGATCAATGTTTGAATGATGATTCAATAATCCATAGACTTAGAATGAAACTGTAGACCAATAACTTCAAGCAATAGGGTTGCTAGAAGTTTAGAATTTGCACAACACAGACCATTAGTCGGTATTCCGGTTAGAAACAATACGGAGACCAAGAAATGAACGCAAAAGGCGAGAGATATTACTATATCAAGAATTCTCAAGAGGTGGTAAAATTACCACGACATTCTTGACATAAAAGGTGGTAACATTCCAAGGTAAAGAAGAACAAATGCTGTATAGCAAGGATCTCAAGGTATAACCCAAAACACGAATAAGTTTGTGTTGGAGGGAAGGCAATAAAGTGGCCGATGATAATACAATTCATCGGGGGCAAGGATGGTATTTCTCATCATGAATTCAATTGATATCCAGGAAGACCTCATAAGGTTGATGATCTTCATGGCACATTGGTCGAGAGATTTCAAGATGTAATCAATCAGTGACAACATCAAATCAAAGGAAGGATGAAGCGGAAGGTTATTGGAACCATGGGCAGGGCACAAACTTGAAATCAAGCTTGTTGTTCAAGGTGAACTGATATGACGAGGAAGATCGACGTAAGCTAGCTCATCATCGAAAGTTGTGCTCCGGGATTAAGGCCCAAGTAGCACAGTTAAAATTAAGCACGATAATGATATAGCCGATCAGGCTAGGAATGACATGATCGAGTACAAACTCGGACTTAAAGAAGATTATCAAGAGTTGCTGAACCGTAGGGCAGACTCGGTTCAGTTATCGGTGTCTTTGAGTGTTTAATAACTCAGAGCCCATGAAAACTGTAATCAGTGAGAATGTAGTACTTGATGGAGAACTCATAAGAAGTTATGCAGTTTCAAGATAATCTCGAGATACCAGGGGGGTAATACTCGAAGACGGATCAAGTAGAGGTTGGACCGAGGTATTGATCCACATGAGACAAGTGCTTACACTTGCATCGAAAATGGTATTTAAAAGAGAACATGGTCAGAACCACGATTGTAAAAGGCCGGTTCCCAGATATAAGATGAACTTATACCAAGGGAACTAATATCATTTACAAGAAGCTTCGATGATAAGTTTCACATCGGGTCCATGGGCATGAACGCAAAGGCTCAAGGTCGACTCCCAATTCTTCCATGCATAACCTTTCATTTTACTTCTCGCTTTTGATGAAGCTGTAGTATAGAAATTTTATCTAGCAAAATACCAGAAGAGTATGACTCGTGAAAACTTTCGAGTTCACACAGTTTAGAGAAGGCATATGTTCAACCCATCAGGGCATCTTAGGAGTATATACCACAAATTTCAAGAATAAATAACACCAGCTCGATAGTAGAGCATGTTTGAGAAAGCAGAGGATACAATTTACCAAAGGTATTATGTATCCGAGGAAAGGCTCACAGACTTATTGAATATGAAGGACGTTGTCGGATAAAATCCCGCAAATGATCTGGTGGTTCTCAAGGGATCTGGTGCGAGCATCGGTACTCAACCAGAGGGAGAAACAATGCAAGGAGATCAGACTTTAGAAACAACTGACTAATTCAAGGCTCAAATGCAAAGGAATTATCAATTCCAAGACAAGGGATCAGAAGCAATCCTCTGATCAGGGATGGATAAGTTGAATAGCCTTAAGGGTACAATCGACAGCAATTTGATTGGTCGAGATCCAGCTCATGTTTTAAAATAACGTCTAAGCCGGAAAGATAATTTAAAAGGATCAATTGATGATTGCGTGCATTCGCACTCAAGTTGAATCAATAGGATCAAAAGACGATGTCTAAGGATACTAACGAATATCGCCAGGCATATGGAAAGCATCCATAATGCAAGCAGGCAAGTATTGCAGAGCAATAAGCTACTAAGGATTTTGGAGGATCGAATAGTATTTCGAAGACCATTGTGAAACACATGAACAACTGGGGATGAGTGGATACTCGACAAATGCGAGGATTTAATTGAAGGGGTATTCATGTGGCAAGGAACTGCTAGGCAGTAGGCACAAAGTATTCTCGGAACAATAGAGAAGACTTCGGGGTATCTTGTAATAACAAGATCAATGGGGGATGATCGTATGAATGGCAAGTGTAAGTAGTTATCCATAAGGATTTATCGGTGGTCGGGAATAGCAAAAGTGATGGGCACAAAGTCTCGAGAGGAACAACCAAGAGTATCTTCGGAATCTTCCGGTGAAGCAGGCCATCATCTGGAATGAAGGGGCTCTCCGGGAGAAAGTATTTACGAGATCCTAGAGTCAAAGTTAGTAAATTCATTTTAACCCGAATAGAAGAGAGATCAGAGCCCCAGAGTAATGATTGAGGAGTAAAAGATCCTAATACCACCCAAATGGCGACGTGGGCCCATGGGCCACACAGCCATGTTAGTAAAACAGTTTTCATCGACTAGACTCCACTTCGGCCAAGGAGTTTGGAAAGGGAATTCCTACAGGCAGTCGGCTCTGATACCAACTTGTGACGCACCCGATTTGACCGTACACTAATCATACACGCAAACGTGTATGATCAAGATCAGGGACTCACGGGAAGATATCACAACACAACTCTACAAATAAAATAAGTCATACAAGCATCATATTACAAGCCAGGGGCCTCGAGGGCTCGAATACAAGAGCTCGATCATAGACGAGTCAGCGGAAGCAACAATATCTGAGTACAGACATAAGTTAAACAAGTTTGCCTTAAGAAGGCTAGCACAAACTGGGATACAGATCGAAAGAGGCGCAGGCCTCCTGCCTGGGATCCTCCTAAACTATTCCTGGTCGTCGTCAGCGGGCAGCACGTAGTAGTAGGCACCTCCGGTGTAGTAGGAGTCGTCATCGACGGTGGCGTCTAGCTCCTGGGCTCCAACATCTGGTTGCGACAACCAGGTAGAAGGGATAGAGGGAAAAGAAGGAGAAGGCAACCGTGAGTACTCATCCCAAGTACTCGCAAGCAAGGAGCTATACTACATATGCATGGGTATCAAATGGAATAAGGGTATCATATGTGGACTGAACTGCAGAATGCCAGAATAAGAGGGGGATAACTAATCCTGTCGAAGACTACGCTTCTGGCAGCCTCCGTCTTGCAGCATGTAGAAGAGAGTAGACTGAAGTCCTCCAAGTAGCATCGCATAGCATAATCCTAACCGATGATCCTCCCCTCGTCGCCCTGTGAGAGAGCGATCACCGGTTGTATCTGGCACTTGGAAGGGTGTGTTTTATTAAGTATCCGGTTCTAGTTGTCATAAGGTCAAAGTACAACTCCGGGTCGTCCTTTTACCGAGGGACACGGCTATTCGAATAGATAAACTTCCCTGCAGGGGTGCACCACATACCCCAACACGCTCGATCCCATTTGGCCGGACACACTTTTCTGGGTCATGCCCGGCCTCAGAAGATCAACACGTCGCAGCCCTACCTAGGCACAACAGAGAGGTCAGCACGCCGGTCTAAATCCTATGGCGCAGGGGTCTGGGCCCATCGCCCGTTGCACACCTGCACGTTGCGTACGCGGCCGGAAGCAGACCTAGCCTAGTGGCTTTCCAGTCCAATCCGGCGCGCGCCACTCAGTCGCTGACGTCACGAAGGCTTCGGCTGATACCACGATGCCGGGATACCCATAACTGCTCCCACGTAGATGGTTAGTGCGTATAGACCAAATGGCCAGACTCAGATCAAATACCCAGATCTCGTTAAGCGTGTTAAGTATCCGCGAACACCGACCAGGGCCAGGCCCACCTCTCTCCTAGGTGGTCGGAACCTGCCCTGTCGCTCCGCCTCAAAGATCCACTCGCGGGTGCTCCTACGAGCCTACCCGTCTATAGTCACCACATGTATCATGTATAAAGTATTTAGTATATACCCGTGATCACCTCCCGAGTGATCACGGCCCGATAGTATAGCATGGCAGACGGACAAGAATGTAGGGCCACTGATGATAAGCTAGCATCCTATACTAAGCATTAGGTTTGTAGGTAAAGGTAACAACAGTAGTAGCAAGGACAGGCTATGCATCAGTATAGGATTAACGGGAAGCAGTAACATGCTACACTACTCTAATGCAAGCAGTATAGAGAAGAGTAGGCGATATCTGGTGATCAAAGGGGGGGCTTGCCTGGTGGTTCAGACAAGAAGAAGGGGTCGTCGATGACGTAGTCGACCACAGGGGCATCAGCATCGTCATGGGGTCTACCGAAGAGAAGAGGGGGGAGAAACAGTAAATACATAGCAAGCAAGTGCATAACAAGACAACAGGCAGAGCTAGACGTGTTCTAACGCGGTATGAGGTCATACCGGTGAAGGGGTGAACATCCGGGAAAGTATTCCCGGTGTTTCGCTTTTTCGGACAGATGAACCGGAGGGGGAAAGTTGCGTGTTCGGTATGTTAGGGATGCGTGGCGGACGAACGGGCTGCGTATCCGGGTTCGTCTCGTCGTTCTGAGCAACTTTCATGTTGAAAACATTTTAATCCGAGTTACGGATTAAAAGATATGATTTTCTAAAGATTTTAATAATTTCTGGAATTTAATTAATTATTTAAATCTAACATTATCCAAAACAGTGTTTGCTGATGTCAGCATGACGTCAGCAGTCAACAGGGGCGTTGACTGGTCAAACTGACGTGTGGGTCCAGCGGGGCCCACCTGTCATACCCTGTTAGGCTAATCAGGTTTTAGCTAAACTAATCACAGTTTAATTAGACTAATTAGTTAATTTGATTAATCTAATTATGATTAATTAACTTAATTAATTCCTTAATTAATTCCTTAATTAATTAATTAATTATTTTTATTATTATTAATTTTAATTCCTTTTTTAATTATTATTTATTTATTTTTATTTTTATTTTTTTTAACGTTTTGGGGCTGGGGCCCCGTTTGGCAGTGGCCCAGAGGGGCTTGCGGGCGAATGGGCGCGCGGGGCGCCCGTTAGCGGGCAGAGCCCACTAAGCCGGCGCAGCAGGGCGATGGTGGCCACGGCGCCGGCCAGGGGAGGCGCCGGTCGTCGTTGATGGATAGGGGAGAGGGAGGAGCAGGGCGGCGCGCGCGCGTGCACGCGGTGGCCAGGGGCGACAAGCGGCGGCGCTTCGGGTGGAGGACGCGGGCCTCCGAGCGGCGCCGCGGTGCAGTGGCCGCGTGCGCTGGGCCGGCGGCGGGCTCGCGCTGGCCGGCAAGCAGGGGCCGCGGGCGTGGTCGACGAGGACGGGCGGAGCGGGGAGGGCTGCAGGATCAGGGGGGGCTGCGGCCGCGGGTGCGCGGGGAGGCGCGGGCGTACGCGGTGATAGGCGCGACGGGGAGTCGGTGACCGCGGCGAGGAGAAAGGGAGAGGAGGGAGGCGCTCACAAGGGGGGGTAGGGCACGCGGCAATGGGGGCGAGGGGGCAGTCGGGGACGAGCGGGCGACGGGGAGCAGGCCGGCGGGGTAGGAGCTCCGGGCGGCGGCGTCGTTCCACGGCGAGGAGGACGGGGCGGAGATGAGGGGGACGGGAGCGACGGCGGGGGGGCTCCGGGCGGCGAGCACGACGCAGATGAGGTGGCGCGGGTCCCGGGCGGCGTCCTGGATGGTGAGCGCCGGCGACGGGGTTGGGGCGCCGTGCGGGACGAGGGGAGTGAGGGGCGGCGCCGGCGTCGGGCCCGATCCCGATTGGATCGGGGGAAGAGGGAGTGGGGGCGCGAGTGGGGGGGAGGAAATGGGGATCGGGTCGGTTAGGGCTGGGGGGGATGGATAAGGGGAGGGGGAGGGGCCGGTTGGGCCTGCGCCCGAATGGGCCGGCCAACTAGGCCAGTAGGCCGTGTGGGGGGGGGGGGTTCCCTCTTCTTCTTTTTTTTGTCTTCTGTCTTTTTTTCTTTTCTTTATTTGTTTTCTTTTCTGTTTTCATTTAAGGTTTCTATTATTTTAGCTTTATAAAATACCAAGTTAGCACCTAAATTAGTATTACTAATTAGGCATCTGCCATAATTATTTTGGCACACTACTAATTTAGTTATATTATTATAACTTTATGAAAGACTTTAAATTAATTGCTTTTCCCTAAGCTTTGGTTATTTTAGTGAATTAAACTATTATAAGAAATGTTGGTTCCTCCACCATTTTCACTCATGAATTATGTGTCATATCCAGAACATTTTAGTTTTGATATTGGAAAACTTTTATCGTTTGACCTGATCATTGATTTGAATTTGTTTCGGTTTCGAATCAACGCGAGTTTATCAACAGTAACCGAGGTGACGTGGCATGATTAGCGTGGGATTACTGTAGCATGATTATCCGGGCGTCACAATTACTTGGATCTTGGAGAACGTATGATGATTCTTGGTACTTGGAGGAGAAACAAGGCAGTTCTTTGAATGTTTAGAAATTCAATATTTTCTTTTATTCTATTTTCTAAGGAAGTGATTTACCCCTAGTAGATGATACTTCCATTGTACGTAATGTAGCAGATGATTCCATTCAATAAATATATCATTTTCATTTCTACTCTATCGAATTTTGCTAAAGTTCTACCTTGTACCGCCATTCAAACTACCTACTGTTACAAATGATTATATATGGAGGTTATTCTATTTTGCAAGCACAAACAATGTTATAAATGATTATATATATGGAGGTTATTCTATTTTGCAAGCACTAACTCATAGAAGCGTTGCATGAATCTGTTGTTGCTTTGCAACACATTATTGCCTCGATTACCAACGGATATATATACATTGTAGTGGACCTTTGCAACGCATATGAATCCGTTGGTTTAGACCTTAGCAACGCTAATACAAACAAACGGCAACGCATCTATGTGTTGTTGAAGGGGGGGGGGTTCTTGTTGTAGTGTCAACACTTGATTCTCTTTCTTGATTTCTACTTCCGCCCTTTCCAGTATCGCAAAGAGCTCGGGAATCATTTTCGCCATCCCTTGCATATTATAGTTCATCACGAAGTTCTAGTAGCTTGGTGATAGTGACTAGAGAACTCTGTCAATCACTATCTTATCTGGAAGATTAACTCCTACTTGATTCAAGCGATTGTAGTACTTAGACATTCTGAGCACATGCTCACTGGCTGAGCTATTCTCCTCCATCTTGTAGGCGAAGTACTTGTCAGAGGTCTCATACCTCTCGACACAGGTGTGAGTCTGAAATACCAATTTCAGCTCTTGGAACATCTCATGTGCTCTGTGGCGTTCAAAACATTTTTGAAGTCCCCGTTCTAAGCCGTAAAGCATGCAGCACTAAATTATTAAGTAGTCATCATATCGAGCTTGCCAAACGTTCAGAATGTCTGCATCTGCTCCTGCAATAGGTTTGTCACCTAGCGGTGCATCAAGAACATAATTCTTCTATGCAGCAATGAGGATAATCCTCAGCTCACGGACCCAGTCCGCTTTATTGCTACCATCATCTTTCAACTTAGTTTTCTCTAGGAACATGTCAAAAATAGGGGAGATATATCATGAGCTATTGATCTACAATCTAGATATGTAAGACTATTAAGACTAAGTTCATGATAAATTTAAGTTCAATTAATCGAATTACTAATGAACTCCCACTTAAATAAACATCCCTAAAGATATCTAAGTGATACATGATCCAAATCAACTAACCCATGTTCGATCATCACGTGAGATGGGGTAGTCATCAATGGTGAACATCTCTATGTTGATCATATCTACTATATGACTCATGTTCGACCTTTTCTGTCTCCAGTGTTTCGAGACCATGTATGTACATGCTAGGTTCATCGAGTTTAACCCAAGTATTCTGCATGTGCAAAACTGTCTTACACCCGTTGTATGTGAACGTAGAGTCTATCACACCCGATCATCATGAGGTGCTTCGAAACGACGAACTTTGGCGACGGTGCATACTCTAGGAGAACACTTTTATCTTGAAATTTAGTGAAGGGATCGTCTTATAATGCTATCGTCATTCTAAGCAAAATAAGATGCATAAAGGATAAACATCACATGCAATCAAAATATGTGACATGATATGGCCATCATATCTTTCTTTTGATCTCCATCTCCTAAGCATCATCATGATCTCCATCGTCACCGACTTGACACCTTGACCTCCATCATAGTGTCATTGCGTCGGGGTCGTCTTGTCAACTATTGCTTCTACAACTATTGCTAAAGAATAGCAATAAAGTAAAGCAATTACATGGCGCTTGCATTTCATACAATAAAGAGAAAACCCTAAGGCTCCTGTCGGTTGTCGATATTACAAAACATGATCATATCATACATCAACATATATAACATCATATCTTGACCATATCACATCACAACATGTCCTGCAAAAACAAGTTGGACGTCCTCTACTTTGTTGTTGCAAGTTTTATGTGGTTGCTACGGGCTTCTAGCAAGAAGCGTTCTTACCTACGCAAAAACCACAACGGTGATCATCAAGTTTACTTTTTTAACCTTCTTCAAGGACCGGCCGTAGTCAAATTCGATTCAACAAAAGTAGGAAAAATAGTTGCATGTCAGTCGGTGGAACCGGTCTCATGTGCGTGGACATGTAAGGTTGGTCCGGGCCACTTCATCCCACAATACCGCCGAATCAAAATAAGATGTTGGTGGTAAGCAGTATGACTATCACTGCCTACAACTCTTTGTGTTCTACTCGTGCATATCATCTACGCATAGACCTGGCTCACATTCCACTGTTGGGAAACGTTGCATGGAAAACAAAAAAAATCTACGCACACGCAAGATCTATCTATGGAGATGCATAGCAACGAGAGGGGAGAGTGTGTCTACGTGCCCTCGTAGAATGTCGGCAACCTCAAATCTCGAATCTGGAGAAGCCCCTCATATTGAAGCTTTGGTGAGCTACAATATCCACCTAGTCCAAAAAGCAAGATTTGTGACCTTCAGGCACAACGCCCGGAGGCAGTTTCCTGAGTTGAAACGCTGCTCAAGCCTCTCCGGCTTCAGATCCAGGCATGGAGCCACGCCATCTTGGCCGAGATGACCAGAACTGTCTGCCGTGCATCCAAATCCCACACAGTCACCTTCAACATCCCTCAAGAGGGAGGTGTCATCATCACCGCGGGATGCAGTAACAACGAACGCCCATCCCCAAACTCGACAACTAGGGCACCGAGCAACTGGAGTACCAGAACCCGAGCACCCCGCCCCCACTGATCCGCCAAAGATGCCGAAGTTGATGCCACTCGCACGAGGAGAGGACCGGAGGGACTTATTCTTGAACTACAGCGCTGCCCTCGCCTCACCACTACCGCCAAGAAAGAAAAATTCTAGAAAATCCTAGAACTACACAACCCATCTAGGCAGAGATCCGGGTTCCCTAACTCCTCGTTGCGCCTACAAGACACACTGAGGCCACAGGGACCGCGGCCTCGCCGGCAGGAGCCACTAGCCTCTACTTCGCCCCTTGTTGTTTTTTCCTGGAGAAGGAAGGAGAGGGTTCATGAGAGCGCAAATATTCTCCTAAATCTTGTTGGGTTCTATAGAACATGCCATTCTATTCCTGCATTTTGAGAATCCTGCGAATCAAAAGGCCCCTGATGTGCATGTATGTGAGGATCCGTGATTGTACTACTATGTTAAAGAGGTTGAAGTGGCTGGCCATGCCTGCATATTCTTCGTTCTACGGTTCCGTGCCGCTCCAACGTGATGACCCAAACACGGAGAGCCCGATGTCATTTCAAGTCGCAAAATACTATTTGGCGCATGACCTACCCTCTCGCTTAGGATTTACCTACTTCAGTGGCGGCGACGCCGGCGTTGAGTCTCTCTCCCATGCCCCTTTGCTAATAGCCAATGATGTTCGCTTGGGCTCCGCGGCTTGGCGTTACGTTGTCGATGGTTTTTCGCGAGGGCATCTAGGGCTTTGTTTTCGGTCCAGATGGGACCGACTGCTGCGGATCACCATGGCTGGAGGTGCGAGGCTGCTGCGGATCACCATGGCTAGAGGTGCGAGCTCAGCCGCTGGAGCATGAAAGAAATACGCTGTAGTGATGAGTCGTTGGTGGACCTTGCAAAAAGAGGCTCTGGACAGCGGTGAGTATGCATGCAAGCCACCCGAACATCCCTGTTGGCTGGCCGGGCACACACTCATGCTGAAGTTAGAGGTATGCTTGTGATTATACATGGTGTCGAGATTACCTAGAGGGTTCAGTTTTGGTACTTGCTGAAATTTTTGTATCCTGATGATGGAGACCCTGGTGGAATGAGTGTTGGAGGTGAGCTATTGCTGGTTCCACCTATGCTACTGGACAGAGGTAGTAACGAGGGTAAAGAACAAAATATAGCAAGATCAGCAGGCTCTCTAGAGGAGTACCGCCGGGCGCAATCAGTATCTTAAGCTGGAATTGTTGAGGCGCAGGCAAAGCCTCGACAGTTTGAGAGCTTCATGAATTCACGAAGAAATGTGCCCCTAATGGCAGCTTGAAGCTACGTCGGTATTTCTCCAAAGAGGAAGGGATGATGCAGCACATTGGCGGTAGGTATTTCCCTCAATGATGAAACCAAGGTTATCAAACCAATAGGAGAACAAGCAACACAACGTAAACATCACCAGCACACAAATAACTGATAACCCACAAGTATAGGGGATCGCAACAGTTTTTGATAAGTAAGAGTGTCGAACCCAACGAGGAGCTAAAGGTAGAATAAATATTCCCTCAAGTTCTATCGACCACCGATACAACTCTACGCACGCTTGACGTTCGCTTTACCTAGAACAAGTATGAAACTAGAAGTACTTTGTAGGTATTGTTGGATAGGTTTGCAAGATAATAAAGAGTGCCTAAATAAAAAGTAGGGGCTGTTTAGATAAGGAAACAATAAAGTAAATATAGTGAGTGTGGAAAAGTGGTGGTAGGAGTTGCGAAATTGCCCCTAAGCAATCGACTACTTTACTAGACTGATAGCAAGTATTATGTGGGAGAGGCCACTGATAGCATGTCATCCCTGACTTGGAATTCTATGCACTTATGATTGGAACTATTAGCAAGCATCCGCAACTACTAATGTTCATTAAGCTAAAACCCAACCATAGCATTAAGATATGTTGGTCCCCCTTCAATCCCGTATGCATCAATTTCTATGCTAGGTTGAAGCTTCTGTCACTCTTGCCCTCCAATACATAGTCCTATCAACATACAACTAACCCTAGGGTGTGATCCACGCGCGCAATCATATGATGGGCACCAAAGGACAGCAACATAACCATAAGCAAATTAAATCAATCATAGCAATTCATCAACCACCGATAGGACAACGAAAATCTACTCAGACATCATAGGATGGCAACACATCATTGGATAATAATATGAAGCATAAAGCATCATGTTCAAGTAGAGGGTACAACAGGTTGTGGGAGAGAGGACCGCTGTAGATAGAGGGGGGAAGGTGATGGAGATGTTGGTGAAGATGGCGGAGGTGTTGGTGTAGATCGCGGTGATGATGATGGCCCCCGGTGGCACTCCGGTGCCACCGGAAGCGGGGGGGAGCCCCCTTCCTTCTTCTTCTTCTTCCTTGACCTCCTCCCTAGATGGGAGAAGGGTTTCCCCTCTGGTCCTTGGCCTCCATGGCACGGGAGGGGCGAGAGCCCCTCCGAGATTGGATCTGTCTCTCTGTCTCTCTCTGTTTCCGCGTTCTCAGATTCTTCCCTTTCACCGTTTCTTATATTCCCGGAGATCCGTAACTCCGGTTGGGCTGAAATTTTGACACGATCTCTATCCGGAAATTAGCTTTCTTGCGGCAAAAGAAGGGCATCAACCGCCTTACGGGTGGCCCACGAGGGTCAAGGGCGCGCCCTCCTGCCTCGTGGCCACCACGGGCACCGTCTCGCATGGATTTTTCTTCCCAAAAATCATATATATTACAAAAAAATCTTCGTCAATTTTTATCCCGTTTGTACTCCGTTTGATATGGATATTCTACAAAACAAAAAACATGCAACAAACAGGAACTGGCACTAGGCACTGGATCAATATGTTAGTCCCAAAAATAGTATAAAAAGTTGCCAAAAGTATATGAAAGTTGAATAATATTGGCATGGAACAATCAAAAATTATAGATACGACGTAGACGTATCAGCATCCCCAAGCTTAATTCCTGCTCGTCCTCGAGTAGGTAAATGATAAAAAAGGTAATTTTTGATGTGGAATGCTACCTAGCATAATCTTGATCACATATCTAATCATGGCATGAATATTAAGACACAAGTGATTCAAAGCAATAGTCTATCATTTGACATAAAAACAATAATACTTCAAGCCCACTGATAAAGGAATCATGTCTTTTCAAAATAACAAGGCCAAAGAAAGTTATCCCTACAAAATCATATAGTCTGGCTATGCTCCATCTTCACCACACAAAATACTCACATCATGCACAACCAAGATGACAAGCCAAGCAATTCTTTCATACTTTTGACGTTCTCAAACCTTTTCAACTTTCACGCAATACATGAGCGTGAGCCATGGACATAGCACTATAGGTGGAATAGAATGGTGGTTGTGGAGAAGGCAAAAAGGAGAAGATAGTCTCACATCAAATAGGCGTATCAACGGGCTATGGAGATGCCCATCAATAGATATCAATGTGAGTGAGTAGGGATTGCCATGCAACGGATGCACTAGAGCTATAAGTATACGAAAGCTCTAACTGAAACTAAGTGGGTGTGCATCCAACTTGCTTGCTCATGAAGACCTAGGGCATTTGAGGAAGCCCATCGTTGGAATATACAAGCCAAGTTCTATAATGAAAATTCCCACTAGTATATGAAACTGATAATTTAAGAGACTCTCTATATGAAGAACATGGTGCTACTTTGAAGCACAAGTGTGGTAAAAGGATAATAACATTGCCCCTTCTCTCTTTTTCTCTCTTTTTTGTTTTTTTTCTTTTTTTCTTTTTTTGTAGGCTTCTTTGGCCTCTCTCTTTTTTTTGTGGGGCTTCTTTGGCCACTTTTATTTTGATAACCTCACATGGGACAATGTTCTAATAATGATGATCATCACACTTTTATTTACTTACAACTCAATATTACAACTCCATGTCTAGAACAAAGATATGGGTCTATATGAATGCCTCCGGCGGTGTACCGGGATGTGCAATGATCTAGCGTAGCAATGACATCAAAAACGGACAAGCCATGAAAACATCATGCTAGCTATCTTACGATCATGCAAAGAAATATGACAATGAATGCTCAAGTCATGTGTATGATGATGATGATGAAAGTTGCATGGCAATATATCTCGGAATGGCTATGGAAATGCCATGATAGGTAGGTATGGTGGGTTTATGGTACCGGCAAAAGTTGCGCGGTACTAGAGAGGCTAGCGATGATGGAAGGGTGAGGGTGCGTATAATCCATGGACTCAACATTAGTCATAAAGAAATCACATACTTATTGCAAAAATCTATTAGTCATCGAAACAAAGTACTACGTGCATGCTCCTAGGGGGATAGATTGGTAGGAAAAGACCATCGCTTGTCCCCGACCACCACTCATAAGGAAGACAATCAATAAATACCTCATGCTCCAACTTTGTTACATAACGGTTCACCATACGTGCATGCTACGGGAATCACAAACCTCAACACAAGTATTTCTACAATCCACAACTACCCACTAGCATGACTCTAATATCACCATCTTTATATCGCAAAACTATTGCAAGGAGTCAAACATATCATATTCAGTGATCTACAAGTTTTATGTAGGATTTTATGACTAACCATGTGAATGACCAGTTACTGTCATCTCTTTAAATAGATATGAGTGAAACAAGAGAGTTTAATTCTTTCTACAAAAGATATGCCCGTGCTCTAACAAATATAAGTGAAGAAAAAGAGCATTCTACAAATGGCGGTTTTCTATGTAAAGAGAAACAGACAATCTAAACTTCAAATGATATAAGTGAAGCACATGAAGCATTCTATAAAGCCATACTCAAAAGATATAAGTGAAGTGCAATGAGAATTCTATAAATCAGCCAAGGACTATATCATACCATCATGGTGCATAAAATAAAGATGAAAACTAAATGCAAAAGACGCTCCAAGATTGCACATATCGCATGAACGAAACGAATCCGAAAACATACCGATACTTGTTGAAGAAAGAGGGGATGCCTTCCGGGGCTTACCCAAGCTTAGACGCTTGAGTCTCCTTGAATATTTACTTGGGGTGCCTCGGGCATCCCCAAGCTTGAGCTCTTGCCTCTCTTCCTTCTTCTCACATCGAGACCTTCTCGATCATCGAACACTTCATCCACACAAAACTTCAACAGAAAACTCGGTAAGATCCGTTAGTATAATAAAGCAAATCACTACTCTAAGTACTATTGCAAACCAATTCATATTTTTTTGCATTGTGTCTACTGTAATATAACTTTTTCATGGCTTAATCCACTGATATTAATCGATAGTTTCATCAAAACAAGCAAACTATGCATCAAAAACAGAATCTGTCTAAAACAGAACAGTCTGCAATAATCTGAACATTCACCATAATTCTGATACTTGAACAATTCTAGAAAAATTAGGAAACATAAAAAATTTGTATAGGAAGAAAGTGCAAAAAGAATCAGAACCATTTGACGTTCCATCTAAAAATGTAAAATCGCGCACTACAGCCAAAGTTTCTTTCCTGCACCGTACAGACCATCAAGCAAATGTAAACATCCTAAAGGCAAACCTTGGCACATTATTTTTATTTCTAAACTTTATAAAAGCACACAACATAAATAAATGACTCTTTAAAACTTCCGGGTTGTCTCCCTAGCAGCGCTTTCTTTAAAGCCATTAAGCTAGGCATATAGTGCTCAAGTAATGTATCCACCCGGATCCCAAGGTATATCAAAGCCAATTTTAATTAACAATGATTTGTAATTTAGTGGTGAGCACAAGGTAACATATATCATGTAATGACGAAGTCTAACTCTCTTCCTATGCATCGGCATGTCATAAAAGAACAATTCATGCACACAAAGTAAAGGCCAATGCGTAGTATAAATAGTTTCTTGCAATTTTATCATATTGGAAACATAGAGAGGCGGAGATATAGTTCCTCTCTCATAATAATTGCAAGTAGGAGCAGCAAGCACATGCATATTATATTCATCAAAATCATCATGTGAAACGGTAAAAGGCAACCCATCAATATATTCCTTAATAAGAGCAAATGTAATGCCCTCGATGCGGCTATATCACCTACGTGTCGAAGCACGACTTAGAGGCATAACCGCATTGAAAGCAATGTCGCAAGTAAGGTAATCTTCACAACAACCCATGTAAATAGATAATAGGGGAAAAGGTACATAGTTGGCTTACACTCGCCACGTCACACAAATACATGAATATCATTACAATCATCCAATACACTCATAGTCCGACTACGGTACCAAAATAAAAGATCAACCCCAACATGCGACACGGTCCCGATCGCCCCAACTGGGCACCGCTACTGATCATCAGGGAAAGACACATAGTAACAGCGAGAGTCTTCGTCGAACTCCCACTTGAGCTCAAGCACATCATTTGGAACGGAATCATCGGTCCCTACATCTGGTTTGGAAGTGATCTGTGAGTCACGGGGACTCAGCAATCTCGCACCCTCGCGATCAAGACTATTTAAGCTTATAGGTAAGGCAAGGTAATATGTGGAGCTGCAGCAAGCGACTGGCATATATGGTGGCTAACCTGTTCGCAAAAGAAAGCGAGAAGAGAAGGCAAAGCACGAACAAAGAACTATAGAACAACATACGTCAAGCATTACTCCAACACCGTGTTCACTTCCCGGACTCCGTCAAGAAAGAGACCATCATGGTAACACACACGGTTGATTCGTTTTAATTAAGTTAAGTTTCATGTTATCTACAACCGGACATTAACAAATTCCCATCTGCCCATAACCGCGGGCAAGGCTTTCGAAAGTTCAAATCCCTGCAGGGGAGTCCCAACTTAGCCCATCACAAGCTCTCACGGTCAACGAAGGATATTCCTTCTCCCGAGACATTCCGATCAGACTCGACATCCCGGTTCTACAAGACATCTTCGACAATGGTAAAACAAGTCCAGCAACACCGCCCGAATGTGCCGACAAATCCCGATAGGAGCTGCACATATCTCGTTCTCAGGGCACACTCAGATTGTCCAAACTTCCGGTAGGCCAGCCCAGAGTTGCCCCTGGTGGCCACCGGCGGCTGACGAGGTGGACCAACACTCAGAGGAGCACTGGCCCGGGGGGGGGGGGGGGGTTAAATAAGATGACCCTTGGGCTCCGGAAACCCAAGGGAAAAAGAGGCTAAGTGGCAAATGGTAAAACCAAGGTTGGGCATTGCTGGAGGAGTTTTATTCAAGGCGAACTGTCAAGGGGTTCCCATTATCACCCAACCACGTAAGGAACGCAAAATCCGGGAACATAACACCGATATGACGGAAACTAGGGCGGCAAGAGTGGAACAAAACACTAGGCAAAAGGCCGAGCCTTCCACCCTTTGCCAAGTATATAGATACATTAAGATAACAAGATAATATAGTGATATCCCAACAATAAACAATGTTCCAACAAGGAACGATCTCCAAACTTCACCTGCAACTAGCAACGCTATAAGAGGGGCTGAGCAAAGCGGTAACATAGCCAATCAACGGTTTGCTAGGACATGGTGGGTTAGAGGTTTGACATGGAAATTTGGGAGGCATGATAAGAAAGTGGTAGGCATCGTAGCATAGGCATAGCAAAAGAGCGAGCATCTAGCAAGCAAAGATAGAAGTGATTTCGAGGGTATGATCATCTTGCCTACAAAGTTGTCAGAGTTGACTTGATCCTCGTAAGCAAACTCAATGGGCTCCTCGTTAGCGAACTCATCTCCCGTCTCTACCCAAACAAGACAAACAAGCAAAAGGAACACAATCAACCACGTGCAATGCTCGAACAACATGATGCAAACATGGTATGCTAAGCGGGATGCGATATGTGATGCATATGCAAGATTTGATAAGGAATGATTGAACCTGGCCTCAGCTTGAAAATCCAAGAGTGCCACTGTAAAGGTGAGGTGATTTCGGTTGAAATCGATATAAAGAACACCGGAATCGGATGCACGGTTTGGAAATGGCAAGCAAAACAAATATGGCACCGGTCTGCGATAATCAGCAAGTAGCCATCTAAATGCATCAAGATAATTATGCTACAGCACTCAACCATGACAACCAAATACATGGCAGGGATCCATTCATGATTCTTGACAAAAGATGAACACTCAGCTACGGCCAATTCATCCATTAACAGGTTCAAATAAGCATGGCAAAAGTGCAAATGATAACAGGTTTCAGACTTGGTGAAATTAACACAAGTTTGGAATTTAACATCAGGTAGCACACTTTGGAGCATGAAAACTATATGCTACAGGAACTTAACATGGCAAAGCAAGGCATGGCATGAAGCTGCTCAAAACACTTAACAAAAGTCCCTTAGTGACCTTGAGCCAAAAGGGATCAGAAAATACAATTGCAAGCATGTGAACATGGCAAAAACATAATCAGATTACACACTTAGTGAAAAACTGGAGCATGCAAATCTGTTAACAATTAGGCATGTTCACAAGCTCGATGCACTCACTACAGAGCATGGCATGACAAACTAAGCATACACCCATAAAGAATACATATCCTAGAAGCTATACATGGCAAGAACAACAACATAGCATGCACGGACCAATAACAACATCCTCGGCAAAATCGCTAACAAGTCAACAATCTGCCAGGATTCACGAAATAGCAAAAGTAGAGCTCGATTGACTCAAGCTAGGGTACTCCATAATTGCAAACAAAGACATGGATGGATAGAGCACCACAACGTTAACAAAACATCCTTACTGATCATCCCCAAAAGAGGCATGGATCACTAGGAAACAACATGAACATATGTCATAATGACACAAATCAGGACAAGGACTTAGAGAAATTCTAAGTCCCTGAAATCAGCATTAACGAATGCACTATTTTGCAAGCTTGTGCTAGTCACCACACATATCACAAAAATACATGGTAAGCACCTTTGTAAAGATGGCATGGCATATAACAAAACACATGTAGAGCTCAGGAGCATATCATGCACACATTAATCATGGCAAAAATGACAAATAGCTATTTGATGCAGCAGACCTGACAATCTTATCATATAGCCCTCTTCCAACAGCATTTCAGGCATCAATATGAGCTCAAATGAAAATGATGCAATGAGATGAAATGATGTACTCTCTGAGGCGAACATTTTGATATGCTACACGCGCAAATCGGAGCTACGGATGCGGAGTTACGATGCGATGAACAATGCAAAAAAATATGCAGACTTGGGGGAAAAACGAGGTCAACCCCTAGGGTTTCACTGTAGCAGATCTGGATCGGGTTCACTATAGCGGATCGGGGTCGCCGAAGCCTTCACCGGAGTTGAAGGCCGCGGTGGCCGGAGACGGTGTAGAAGGCCGGCGGAGCTCGTCGGACGGCGAGGGAGAGGACGAAGATGGAGGCGGCGGCTCCCTGGCACGGCGACCGAAGCCTCAGGGCACGCGGGACGGCGAGGTGCGGCCGGTGGAGGGAGAAACTTGCCGCGGAGGAGCTTGCTCCGGCCGACAATGGCGTGGCGGCAGGGATCCGGCCATAGGCGGCGGGAGGCGGCGCGACGAGGCTCTCGGGCGGCGGGGACAGCGCGCGGGCGGCACAGAGGCTTCGGGCCGGGAGGGCCCACGACGGGCCGAGTGGGCCGGCGGCGATGTGGGGCGCGGCTCGCCACGTGGCGGCGGCGGCAGCTTTGTCCGACCGGACTGGACATGTTCAGCGCGGCGGATGTGTAGGGAGCTAGGGTTAGGGTGCAAATGACCCGGGATTTTCGGGGAAGAGACATTTTTATAGGTAGGAGGAGCTAGGAGAATCCAAATGAGGTGCGGTTTTCGGCCACGCGATCGTGATCGAACGCTCTAGATGATGGAGAGGGTTTTGGTGGGTTTTGGGCCAAATTGGAAGGATGTTGGGCTGCAACACAAACGAGGCCTTCTCGGTCCCTCGGTTAACCGTTGGAGCATCAAACGAAGTCCAAATGGTACGAAACTTGACAGGCGGTCTACTGGTAGTAAACCAAGGCCGCTTGGCAAGTCTCGGTCCAATCCGAAAATGTTTAACCCCCACACATGAAAAGAGGTAGAAAGGACCATCGAAGGAGATAGGAGCGCCGGAATGCAAAACGGACAACGGGGAAAATGCACGGATGCATGAGACGAACACGTATGCAAATGCAATGCACATGATGACACGACATGAGATGCATGACAAAGTCAACAACATATGGAGACAAAAACCTGAAGCCAAGGAAATAAAATAACTTAGCGCCGGAAACGGCAAGAGTTGGAGTACATATAAGGTAAATTACATCCGGGGTGTTACAGCAAACTTCTCCGATATAGTGTAGTTTGGAGAATTCAAAAAGATAATAGGACTATCATGTGTGGGTGCAATAGCAACAATTTCATGTTTAACATAAGTAACTATAGCAAGTTCATCTCCATAAGCATAATTCATATTGGCATCTTGGCCACAAGCATAGCAAGCGTCATCAAAAAGGGATATTTCAAAAGAATCAACGGGATCATAACAATCATCATAGCAATCATCCTCCGGTAAGCGCGAAGGGAAATTAAACAATGTATGAGTTGAAGAGTTACTCTCATTAGAAAGTGGGCACGGGTAGCTAATCCGCTCTTCTTCCTTTTGTTCTTCGCTCTCCTCCTCATCTTTTTCATCCAATGAGCTCACAGTTTCATCAATATCTTCTTCCATAGACTCCTGCAAAATATTAGTCTCTTCTTGGACAGCGGAGACTTTCTTAATAAGTGCATTAATATTGGAATTGTATTCATAATTCTCATAGCAATATTTAAGGATAGCTAAATTTTCAGGTCTATAAACCGAATCATCAAAATCTTCAAACTCTTTAAACATAGATTCAATTTCATAAGCACCCATAAAAGCAACAAATTCTTCTATTTGTTCCACACCATAGTAATCATATATACCATTAGCATAAGAAGCTAAGGTTTTATTATCATTAAATTCACATGAAAATGGAAGGTGTGGAGCCTTCACCTTAGAGCAACAAGTATAATCATATCTCAAGTATAGTTGCCTAGCATACCAATTCAATATATGAATTTGATCCCATAATAGTTTCCCTTTTTGTGTCAAGGGGTAATCCCTAAAGTATTCACGTTGATCCAACGTTACTCCCATTACATAATTGAATGGGGTTTTCTCAGGATTACTAAAGTAGTACATAATAATTTTCACATAACCAGCATCGAGGGTTTTAGGAGGTTCCCCATCTCCATGAGCAGCAAGTACACCTAATGTTTTTGGTATTTCGTGTTCCATATCCATAACTAAAGATAAAGAACAACTAAGAATAGCAAATAAAAATTACTTAGTGATAAAGCAAACAAGCACACATGAGAATATTCACCCCACGCTATTGCTCCCCGGCAACGGCGACAGAAAAAGGTCTTGATAACCCACAAGTATAGGGGATCGCAACAGTTTTTGATAAGTAAGAGTGTCGAACCCAACGAGGAGCTAAAGGTAGAACAAATATTCCCTCAAGTTCTATCGACCACCGATACAACTCTACGCACGCTTGACGTTCGCTTTACCTGGAACAAGTATGAAACTAGAAGTACTTTGTAGGTATTGTTGGATAGGTTTGCAAGATAATAAAGAGTGCCTAAATAAAAAGTAGGGGCTGTTTAGATAAGGAAACAATAAAGTAAATATAGTGAGTGTGGAAAAGTGGTGGTAGGAGTTGCGAAATTGCCCCTAAGCAATCGACTACTTTACTAGACCGATAGCAAGTATTATGTGGGAGAGGCCACTGCTAGCATGTCATCCCTGACTTGGAATTCTATGCACTTATGATTGGAACTATTAGCAAGCATCCGCAACTACTAATGTTCATTAAGGTAAAACCCAACCATAGCATTAAGATATATTGGTCCCCCTTCAATCCCGTATGCATCAATTTCTATGCTAGGTTGAAGATTCTGTCACTCTTCCCTCCAATACATAGTCCTATCAACATACAACTAACCCTAGGGTGTGATCCACGCGCGCAATCATATGATGGGCACCAAAGGACAGCAACATAACCACAAGCAAATTAAATCAATCATAGCAATTCATCAACCACCGATAGGACAACAAAAATCTACTCAGACATCATAGCATGGCAACACATCATTGGATAATAATATGAAGCATAAAGCACCATGTTCAAGTAGAGGGTACAACGGGTTGCAGGAGAGTGGACCGCTGTAGATAGAGGGGGGAAGGTGATGGAGATGTTGGTGAAGATGGCGGAGGTGTTGGTGTAGATCGCGGTGATGATGATGGCCCCGGTGGCACTCCGGTGCCACCAGAAGCGAGGGGGAGAGAGCCCCCCTCCTTCTTCTTCTTCCTTGACCTCCTCCCTAGATGGGAGAAGGGTTTCCCCTCTGGTCCATGGCCTCCATGGCACGGGAGGGGCGAGAGCCCCTCCGAGATTGGATCTGTCCCTCTGTCTCTCTCTGTTTCTGCGTTCTTAGATTCTTCCCTTTCACCGTTTCTTATATTCCCGGAGATACGTAACTCCGATTGGGCTGAAATTTTGACATGATCCCTATCCATAAATTAGCTTTCTTGCGGAGAAAGAAGGGCATCAACCGCCTTATGGGTGGCCCACGAGGGTCAGGGGCGCGCCTGGGGGGCAGGCGCGCCCTCCTGCCTCGTGGCCACCTCGGGCACCGTCTCGCGTGGATTTTTCTTCCCAAAAATCATATATATTGCCAAAAAAATCTCCGTCAGTTATTATCCCGTTTGGACTCCATTTTATATGGATATTCTGTGAAACAAAAAACATGCAACAAACAGGAACTGGCACTGGGCACTGGATCAATATGTTAGTCCCAAAAATAGTATAAAAAGTTGCCAAAAGTATATGAAAGTTGAATAATATTGGCATGGAATAATCAAAAATTATAGATACGACGGAGACGTATCAATAACAAATACTCGCAACCCGGCGTGTAAAAGAGGTTGTCAATCTCTTTCGCCCCAAGATAGGCAAATGGACATGAATAAAATTGTAGTAGATTGATAAATCGAATGCCAAATGATACGTCTCCGTCGTATCTACTTAGCCAAACACTTTTGCCCTTGTTTTGGACTCTAACTTGCATGATTTGAATGGAACTAACTCAGACTGACGTTTTTTTTAGCAGAATTACCGTGGTGTTATTTATGTGCAGAAACAAACGTTCTCGGAATGACCTGAAACTTCACGGAGCAACTTCTTGGAAAATATAAAAAATACCTGCAAAAGATGAATGCCAGGGGGGCCACCACCTGTCCACGAGGGTGGGGGGCGCGCCTGCCCCCCTAGGGGGCGCCCCCTACCTCGTGGGCCCCCTAGTGCCTCTCCGACTGCAACTCCAACTCTATATATTGTGTTTCGGGGAGAGAAAAATCAGAGAGAAGAAATCATCGCGTTTTGCGATACGGAGCCGCCGCCAAGCCCTAAAACCTCTCGGGAGGACTGATCCGGAGTCCGTTCGGGGCTCCGGAGAGGGGAATCCGTTGCCATCATCATCATCAACCATCCTCCATCACCAATTTCATGATGCTCACCGCCGTGCGTGAGTAATTCCATCGTAGGCTTGCTGGACGGTGATGGGTTGGATGAGATCTATCATGTAATCGAGTTAGTTTTGTTAGGGTTTGATCCCTAGTATCCACTATGTTCTGAGATTGATGTTGCTATGACTTTGCTATTCTTAATGCTTGTCACTAGGGCCCGAGTGCCATGATTTCAGATCTGAACCTATTATGTTTTCATCAATATATGAGTGTTCTTGATCCTATCTTGCAAGTCTATAGTCACCTATTATGTGTTATGATTCATTAACCCCGAAGTGACAATAATCGGGATACTTGCCGGTGATGACCGTTGAGGGAGTCCTGGATTAGGGGGTCTCCGGACAGCCGGATTATATCCTTTGGCCGGACTGCTGAACTATGAAGATGCAAGATTGAAGACTTCGTCTCATGTCCGGATGGGACTCTACTTGGCGTGGAAGGCAAGCTTGGCAATACGGATATGTATATTCCCTCCTTTGTAACCGACCTTGTGTAACCCTAGCCCCCTCCGGTGTCTATATAAACCGGAGGGTTTTAGTCCGTAGGACTACAGACAATCATACCATAGGCTAGCTTCTAGGGTTTAGCCTCTCTGATCTCGTGGTAGATCTACTCTTGTACTACCCATATCATCAATATTAATCAAGCAGGACGTAGGGTTTTACCTCCATCAAGAGGGCACGAACCTGGGTAAAACTTCGTGTCCCCTGCCTCCTGTTACCATCCGCCTAGACGCACAGTTCGGGACCCCCTACCCGAGATCCGCCGGTTTTGACACCGACATTGGTGCTTTCATTGAGAGTTCCTCTGTGCCATCGCCAGAAGGAAGGATGTCTCATATCGTCTTTAAAGACGGTATTACTGTCGGGGGAGCTTTGGCTGTCGGTCAAACTCTTCGGCTAGGCGGTTTCATCATGACCGTTGTTCGGCCGCCGCGCCGACGATGACTTCTCGGGTCATCGAAAATAGCCTCCATGTCAAATTGGCACTCGCCGAAAAGATGGATCCAATGGAGCTCGCCTCCTTAAACGAGCTCTTGGATCGCATTGCCGCCTTGGGAGTCGCTACGGACTATGATCGGATTGGGCTTAAACCAGATCAAAGGGAGATTAACTCTCCACCGGTCACCCATCATATTGCAGTGGTGGAGGAACAATGCGGCGACCTTTCCTCCATCTTGAGGACCAACTATGTCCGGATTCCCGATCTCTCTGAGCCGGACACCCGTTCGCGGGAGGACAACATCCAATCCCTGAACTTAGGGTCAGGTAGCGGGCCAGGATTATCGGGTCACACCCCGGAACCGGAACTTCCAAAATTGGAAATTCCTTGGCCCCTGGATGACCGATCATGTGAGGGTTCGGATTCAATTCCACCCACCCACCCAAACATAAGCGATCTTTCCCACATCAGGCAAGAGCCCCAGGAAACAGTACATCACTATTGGGCTAGATTCCTCCTTGCAATGAACAAGGTTAAGGACTGTCGCGAGGAAGACGCAATCCTATTCTTCTGCAATAATTGCACGGACAAGGGAATCCTTAACGCCATAAATCGTCGTGAGATAACACGCTTCGCTGACTTGGCGTCCATAGTACGAAAGTACTGTGCGATGGAAAGTGCCTGCAAAACCGAAATAAACTTTTGGGATAATCCGGCCCTGAATACAAACCCAGTCCGAAACAAAAAAGGGTGCATTATCACAATACACCCGGGTCAACTAACAAAAAGCAAAAACCCTCTACAGGGTATGGAACCGTACTGGAGGGATGGCTCAACGGACCCTGCAAAATTCATAGTACAGCGGATACAATAGCAACGCACAACCTTAGAGCACGTTGGATACTCTGGCAGGTGGCCAAAAGTGGTGAGGATCTTCTTCTCCCCAATACCACAGAGCACCATCCCATGGATAACAATACGGTGTTAACGGTCTTCGAGACCTTCGCGTCAAATAATAGGTGCAAGCGAACACTCCGCAGCATGGCCGAAATCTGCCACGTAGCAGCAATAAATCCATGGAGTGACACGGCTATTACCTTCAATGCCAGTGAAGAACCTAAATTCTGAACAACCCGAGCACCAGCCGCACTGGTCCTCAGTCCAATCGTGGACGGCTTTCGACTCACCAAAGTACTCATGGACGGCGGCAGCGGATTAAACCTCATCTACGAGGAAACTCTTCAAAAGATGGAAATAGACTGGAACCGCATTGAGCAAAGTAGCACAACCTTTAGAGGAATCATCCCCAGTCGGGAAGCACGCTGCGGTGGGAAAATCACACTAGATGTGGTATTCGGCACGCCGGATAATTACAGGTCCGAAGAAATTACATTCCAAGTGGCCCCGTTTAGCAGTGGTTATCACGCTTGTTAGGACGAAAGGCGTTCACAATCTTCCAGGTCGTACCCCATTACGGGTGCATGAAGCTCAAAATGCCCGGGCCCAACAGAATCATCACTCTCGCCGGTGATCCGGACACAGCACTCCATGCCGAAAACAAAACAACTGCACTGGCCCTTGAGGCATTATCCGAAGCCCTCTCGGCTGAGGAATTAACCGCGCTACGCTCCACAGTGGACAAGGACGAAGTGATACTCGACAAGAGATCCAAGTCCACCTCTTTTAAACCAGCGGATGAAATAGTCAAATTCCAAGTCCACCCAACGGACCCTACAAAAACAGCCTCCATCGGGGCACAGTTAAACCCCGCTGTGGATGCCGCACTACGAGAGTTCTTGCGCGAGAACTGGGACATATTCGCCTGGCATCCCTCAGACATGCCAGGAATCCCATGCAGGCTGGCTGAGCATAGCCTCAATATCCTAAAGGGATTCAAGTCGGTTAAGTAAGCTCTTCGGCGTTTCTCCGAACCTAAGAGACAGGCCATGGGAGAGGAACAAGCCAAGTTATTGGAGGCCGTATTCATCAGAGAAATAAAACACCCGGACTGGCTAGCAAATCTGGTGATGGTACCAAAGAAGGAGAAATCCTGGCGCCTTTGTGTCGATTTCAAAGACCTCAATAAAGCTTGCCCAAAGGATCCCTTCCCCCTCCCACGCATCGATCAAATCATTGATGCTACCGCAGGACACGAGTCATTGTGTTTCTTCGACACATACTCCGGTTACCACCAAATCAAGATGGCGGAGTCCGACCAAGCCGCAACGGCATTCATCACACCATACGGCCCCTTCTGTTTTAACACAATGCCTTTTGGGCTCAAAAACGCCGGCGCAACATATCAGCGCATGATTCAGACATGTCTGGAGAAACAAATCGGCAAAACAGAAGAGGCATACATAGACGATGTGGTCATCAAAACCAAACATGTTGACTCTTTGATAGACGACTTGAGGCTCACATTCGACAACCTCCGAACATACGACATCAAGCTTAATCCAGAAAAATGTGTTTTTGGCGTACCAGCCGGAAAGCTCCTGGGTTTCATTGTCTCCAATAGAGGTATTGAAGCTAATCCGGCCAAAATCCGAGCTTTGTCACAGTTGGCTACCCCAACAGACCTCAAACAAATCCAGAAGTTAACTGGATGCGTGGAGGCTCTAAGCCGCTTTATCTCTCGCTTAGGAGAAAAGGCTTTACCCCTTTATCGCCTCCTTCGGCGCACCGAACACTTCGAGTGGACGGACGCGGCCACAGCCGGACTGGAAGAAATAAAGGCCATTTTGGCAACCAACCCAATCCTGGCCGCGCCAAACATCAGCGAACCAATGTTGTTGTACATTGCGGCAACTCATCAAGTTGTCAGCGCAGTGCTCGTTGTCGAACGAGAAGCAAACGGACACAAATTCCCTCTTCAAAAGCCGGTATACTATGTATCCACTGTCCTCACTCCATGCAAATCACGGTACCCACATTATCAAAAGATAGCCTATGCGGTATTCATGGCATCCCGGAAGCTGCGACACTACTTTCAAGAGTGTTCGATTTCAGTAGCCTCGGAAGTGCCACTTAATGATATTATAAACAACCGCGACGCTACGGGTCGGATTGCCAAATGGGCCATTGAGCTCCTCCCGTTCGACATAACATACAAACCTCGATGAGCCATCAAGTCGCAAGTATTGGCCGACTTCGTCGCCGAATGGACGGAGGTCGAACTCCCTAAAGAGTACGGCGCATACTCCAATTGGATCATGCACTTCGACGGTTCTAAAATGTTGGCTGGTCTAGGGGCTGGCATCGTCCTGACGTCCCCAACCGGAGATACCGTTCAGTACGTACTGCAAATATTGTATACAGACTCCAACAATGCAGCCGAATACGAAGCTCTGTTGCATGGTCTTCGGATGGCAGTCTCCATGGGCATTCAACGCTTGGAGGTGTGTGGGGATTCAAACCTCACAATATCCCAAATAAATGGAGATTTTGACGCCAAGGATCCCAAAATGGCTGCCTATCAAAACGCCGTCCTAAAAATGTCAGCTCGGTTCGAGGGGCTCGAATTTCACCATGTGGCTCGGGAAAACAATCAGGCAGCGGATATCCTCGCCCGCATCAGCGCAAAACGCGATGCAGTCCCCCCCCCAACATATTTTTGGAAAGGCTGTTTAAACCATCCGTAGTATGGGATGGGGACACCGGTAACAACAGTTCGGACCCGGACAAAATACCCGATACCGAACTCTTTGACACAATTGGAGGCCCCGCCACCGAAATAACACCTTCAGCCCACGAAATAATGGCCATTATTGCCCTGTGGACTGAACCATTCCTGGCCTACCTAACTAGACAGGAACTTCCGGAGGACCAAAATGAGGCACGCTGCATAGTGCGGCGATCCAAGGCCTACAGGGTCCATGAGGGAGAATTGTACAAAAAAAAGTACTACCGGAGTCCTTCAAAGGTGCATCTCCGAAGTGGAAGGGCGGAATCTTCTGGCAGAAATTCACGCCGAACTCGGCGGTCATCACGCCGCAGCCCGGGCTCTTGTAAGCAAGGCCTTCCGTACAGGATTCTATTGGCCAACGGCCCAGGCAGATGCACAGGACTTGGTCCAACGTTGCGTTGGTTGCCAGCTCTTTGCAAATCAAAGCCACATGCCGCCCACCGCCCTCCAAACAATCCCCATTACATGGCCCTTTGCGGTCTGGGGGCTTGACATGGTTGGACCCCTTAAAGGGGGAACCCACAAGAAAAAATACTTATTGGTCTTGGTGGATAAATTCACCAAATGGATAGAGGCCAAACCTGTTAAAACAGCCGAATCCGGACTGGTGATAGACTTCATATCCGGGGTTGTACATCGTTATGGCGTCCCCCACAGCATCATCACTGATAATGGCACGAACTTGACGGCCGACGAGGTAAAACTCTGGTGCAGCAAAATGGGCATCAAGCTCGATTATGCTTTGGTCTATCACCCACAAACCAACGGTCAAGTCGAGGGAGCAAACGGTCTTATAATGAGCGGCATTAAACCCAGATTAGTGCGCTCCTTAACGGAGTCTAACACGCACTGGGTAGAGGAGCTTGACTCCGTACTCTGGGGGTTGCATACCACGCCGAATCGTAGTACCGGATATACACCCTTCTTTATGGTGTACGGCGCAGAGGCAGTCTTGCCCTGTGACATAATTCATGACTCACCTCGAGTGCGCATGTACGAAGAAAGAGAAGCCGAGCTCGATCGGCATGACAGTCTAGACACCCTGGAAGAGGAGCGCGACGTAACCAAAGCCCGTTCCGCATTTTATCAGCAACAGGCTCGCAGATACCAAAGCAGAGAAGTACGGGCCAAAACTTATAATATTGGCGAACTAGTTCTACGCCTGCCGGATAAGAAAAAGAACAAGCTCGAGCCCAAATGGGAAGGTCCTTTCATTATTGACCAAGTTCTGACCGGTGGAGCGTACCGACTCCGGGATGCATCGACTAGTCGACTCGAGCCGAACCCATGGAACACGGCCAGGCTCCGAAGATTCTACGCCTAGCACCGGACTCTATGTTAGTCCCCTCCCTTTGTCCATTTTCGACATATACATCATCTGTCTTGTTTCTCTTTCTTTCTTTCTTTTATTATTTCTCTAGGCCTTCAAGGGTCACCTTGTGCCTCGCTTGTACATTACAGATGCGCTAGCCGCACTCTTCCTAACTGGGGCTTCTTTCACAGAAGCTTAAATTATTTATCTGGGCCTCATGCCCAACACATGTGTTATACTTCCGCATGTACCTTTTTTCACCATTATATGCATCGATATAACTTAAGTTTTGGCCAAGCTGGGTTGCCTGGCTCTTGTATTTATGCCCTACGTTCCCGTTAATTCGGCTAGGGCATAAGGGGAGCACCTCTACGATTGTTACTGCCAGGTCCGCCGGATGTGTACCTCAGACTAGGTGAAGCCGAAAGCTAGCGTTCTTTAGGGAATATTCGGTCGGTGAACAAAGGATGATTTTTATTTATTGTCCATATCTGCCCCCAGATGTTTTTTCTGCGTTTCCTATCGCAGTCCGGACATGCACTTTAGGGCATGCTTACCCAGGGAAAGGAACCCTTAACGGAACTATTCTCCCTGGAAGATGTTTCTTACTACCCATGTAACATAACATAACTAGTTGGGCACTTGTCTGATAAAGCACTAATGACCCCTACGCCTGGTCTCCACGCATACCCCGGTTTTATATAACTGAGCGGGTATTCGGATTCACTCCGGACTATTGGGCCCGCAGGTTGAAGCGAAAAGGTCTGCAACGACAAATGATCTACAATCCGGCTAGAAGGCATTATACATGTCACTTTAATTACATAGTCATGCAGACTGACTAAATTCCTCCTCTATACCATCCAACAGGCGGTCTAGCTTACAATCCTGTTGGGAATACTTTGCAGCTAATTCTACTTGCCCATAAACTAAGCTAACGGGGATCTCTTTTCCGTCGGGCCCCACAGGTCCGACCTCGGCCATCTGATTTGGGTCTGCCTTGGTATATCGTGTCTTCACCATGGCCCAGGCTTCTCGGGCACCCTATCGGCAGGCTGATATCTTCCATAATCGGAAGCGTCGCTGTGCTCCCTTCAGCTTCTCCGCAAGCTCTGCAACGCCTTATGGCAGGGAGACGGACGGCCACAAGGCCTGGGCAACACCCTGCATCACTTGTAGAACTTGTTCGTGCAGATGTGACAGCTCGGATAGAAGATCACCCGCAGACTCGGGCATTCCCTCCGCGGGACGACCCGTCAGCATACCTACAGACATAACGTTGTTAGTCAGCTTCTTCGCCGAACTCCTTTAAAAGGAATCGTTCAAATACTTACTGAAAATGTCGCGCCGAAGCCGCTTATTCTCCTTCTCGGAGTCCGCAAGCTGGCCCCGAACGTCTTTTAGTTCCATGTTCAGCTTAATATTGGCGTCTTGGAGATTGTTTTTCTCCCGCATAACCTAAGTCAGCACGCGTTTGCCAGCCTCTAGCTGTCGCATAACATGCTGGTCCCCCGGATTTTTTCCGGATTCATCTGCAAAATCAATTGTTAGATCTGCAGACACGCCGCACACTATATGGTAACCATCATTCTTTAAAATAAATGTTACCAGCGGGAGGCTTTTTCTATTCCTGCAATGTGGCAAGAGCGGCCCGCAGTTGGGTCTTGCATTCCTCCAGCTCCTGGGACAGCCTAGTATTCTTCTCTATAAGAACTTGCACATTAAAGATGATCCTTAAATCAGTTCTGCTAACTGTTTCAAGTCTCAGGGGCTACTGATACATATAAATCGCCAGATTTACTCACCCGTACATCCTTTACATACTGATCCATGGCTCTGGCTAGACCATCTTGAGCAGCACGGAGGTACGCCTCTCCAGAATTGAAGGCGTCGAACGCCTCTGGTGAGAAACAAGCGTCGCGGAGTACGGCCCGGCGGCGCCTATGATTCATGGCGCTTTCCACTTCTGAGTTTGTAGCGGATAATCTATCTGCATCCTCTGTAGGGGGATTATCCGGCGCCTGCCCCATATCGGTTTCCGCCTCCATGTCCGGTCCTGGCGCCCGACTGGTGGAAGTTTGATTGGCAGCATCGCCGGACATATTCCAGCGAGCGTTTTTTCTGTTAAAGAAACGCGGGCGTCATCACATTTTGAGAAAGACGACAACCACGGAGTGGGGTTTTTCCTATACCTTTGCGCCGGCGTCTCCGTCCTGACCGCCTTCCTTTTTGGCCTACCCGGCCTCGGTGCCTCTTGTTGGCGCGTTGCTGCGGGTTCGGCAGGGCGTCCCGAATGCCTTCCCTGTAAAACATGCCATGTGTATATGGTGGGCGAAGTGCCTAAAAGGGGATCCTAGTTTTGGAGTTGGGACTTTTTGATTTTTCTTACCTGCAATGCAGGGAGCAGTCCGGGATAGTCGGTCGTAATGGCCACCAGGGCATCATCGCAGCTTAACTGATAGAACTGTCGGTCTATCAGTTCCACGGAGATAACCGGATCTTCTTCAAGTCCGGAATCGAAGGCCCGGTCAGGGTCCTCTGGTTGTGGAGAAGGGCTGCTGACCTCCTTTATGGCTTTTCGCAGTTCCTGCCGCAAAGTGGCAAGGTGAATACTTACGACTAAGAATGCGGGAAAAATGGGAGCAAGGAGATATAACTTACCCAGCTTGGAGGATTGTACATGGAGAATCCATCCCGTGGCTTGATGCGGGTGAACTCCTCTTCCTCACACTTGAACAGTTCGGATAGAATTTTTGCTAGAGCGGCTGCATTATTCGGACCCTTACACTCGCAGTGGGTGGCGTCATCCGCCCCGTTATAACACCACAAGGGGTGCCCACAATATTGAAGTGGCTGCACTCCCCGCATTATGGAAATCGACATAACTTCGATTATTTTCAATCCTGATCAAGCCAGTGCTTTGATCCGGTTCATCAGATAGAGGACTTCTTCGTTGTCTTCCACTTGGGGGCTCCGTGGGCGCCAACTTTGGCGCTTCTTCAAAGGAGCATTGTTGAACTCGGGAAGACCCTGCCGAACAGGGTCCGGAAGGGGGACGTCCTCCATATAAAACCATTCTAAAGGCCAGTCTTCGGACGGCTTCTTCGGGGTACCGGACAGGTATCCGGTATCGGCGATGCGCCATATTTCGGCTCCGCCCACTTGATAAAGTGATTCCCTCTATGTGCGAGGGACAAGGCAGAATAGCCTTTTCCACAGCTCGAAGTGAGCCTCGCAGCCCAGGAACAACTCACAGAGGGCCACATAGCCGGCGATATGTAGAATGGAGGCAGGGGTGAGATTGTGTAATTGGAGGCCGTAGAACTCCAGGAGCCCGCGGAGGAACGGGTGAATTGGAAATCCGAGTCCCCTTAGTAAATAAGGAACAAGGCAGACCCGTTCCCCCATGGAGGGACAAGGAAGGCTCTCCGCTTGCGCCCCGCCATTGTAGGTGGCAAGCCTGGCTCGAACGGGCACCATATACGCCGGAGGCAGAAATCCCTTAGTCTACAGCTCGACTAATCGACTGTGTGGGACAGAACACCTCTCCCAATCACCGGGCTTAGGGCTACGGGGGCGAGAGGAGGAGCTGCGGAGGTTGGCCATGCTGGAATGGATCTTTCCGAAACATGCTCTAATGAATTCTCGTTGGGGGAGGATGGTATGGATCGGATCTAAGAATCCCCATCCCTTTAATAGTCAATTTATTTATCTGGCTAGGGGGGAGAATGTAAAAATGCCCTGGCACCTCGTATTCATTCGACGTGTGAGAGATAGCCCTTATTGGGCACAGAAGCCAAGAGGTTCAACATTTATGGAGCCGGACACTGCTTACGAACACTTGAAAGTTGGAGAAGAACCCGCCTTGCAATGCCGAAGACAACACTGCGCGCCGGACTCATCGTCATTGAAGCCTGGTTCGGGGGCTACTAAGGGAGTCCTGGATTAGGGGGTCTCTGGATAGCCGGATTATATCCTTTGGCCGGACTGCTGGACTATGAAGATACAAGATTGAAGACTTCGTCTCGTGTCTGGATGGAACTCTACTTGGCGTGGAAGGCAAGCTAGGCAATACGGATATGTATATTCCCTCCTTCGTAACCGACCTTGTGTAACCCTAGCCCCCTCCGGTGTCTATATAAACCGGAGGGTTTTAGTCCGTAGGACTACAGACAATCATACCATAGGCTAGCTTCTAGGGTTTAGCCTCTCTGATCTCGTGGTAGATCTACTCTTGTACTACCCATATCATCAATATTAATCAAGCAGGACGTAGGGTTTTACCTCCATCAAGAGGGCCCGGACCTGGGTAAAACTTCGTGTCCCCTGCCTCCTGTTACCATCCGCTTAGACGCACAGTTGGGACCCCCTACCCGAGATCCGCCGGTTTTGACACCGACAATCGTAGTTTGAGGAGTTCATGTATTCACTATGTGTTAATGCTTTGTTTCGGTTCTCTATTAAAAGGAGGCCTTAATATCCCTTAGTTTCCATAAGGACCCCGCTGCCACGGGAGGGTAGGACAAAAGATGCCATGCAAGTTCTTTTCCATAAGCACGTATGACTATATTCGGAATACATGCCTACATTACATTGATGAACTGGAGCTAGTTCTGTGACACCCTAGGTTATGACTGTTACATGATGAACCACATCCGGCATAATTCTCCATCACCGATCCATTGCCTACGAGCTTTCCATATATTGTTCTTCGCTAATTTACTTTTCCGTTGCTATTGCTATCATCACTACAAAATACCAAAAACATTACTTTTACTACGGTTACCTTTTGCTACCATTACCACTACTATCATATTACTTTGCTACTAAACACTTTACTGCAGATATTAAGTTTCCAGGTGTGGTTGAATTGACAACTCAGCTGCTAATACTTGAGAATATTCTTTGGCTCCCCTTGTGTCAAATCAATAAATTTGGGTTGAATACTCTACCCTTGAAAACTGTTGTGATCCCCTATACTTGTGGGTTATCAAGACTATTTTCTGGCGTCGTTGCCGGGGAACATAGCTCTATTCTTTGAGTCACTTGGGATATATATATATATATATATATATATATATATATATATATATATATATATCTGCTTACCATTATGAAGAACTTGAGAGATCCAAAAACCAAGATCTATCCCTCAACTACGAGGGGAGGTAAGGAACTGCCATCTAGCTGTGCACTTGATTCACCTTCTGTTTTGAGTAAGCTTGCGACACCTACACCTGCTTCTGCTATTCGTTCTGATATGTCGCATGTTATTGATGATGCCACTTCTGCTATGCATGATACTTATGATGAAACTACTTCTATGCTTGATACTACCGTGCCACTTGGTGATTTTCTTGATGAACAAGTTGCTAGGGCTAGAGAAATTGAAAATATTGAATCTGATGATACCGATGAAAGTGATGATGAAGAATCACTGGTTATTCCTAAGGGTTATGTTTTTTATCAAGAAGCTTCTTTAGCTATTTTAGCTTGCAAAGATAGATATGAACTCAAAAGATTATTAGCTAAATGGAATAAGAAATCTCTAAATGCTAGAATGAAACCTGACCCTGCTTTTGCTACTTCACCTATCTGTGTTACTGATAAGGATTATGAATTCTCTGTTGATCCTGATATAATTATTTTAGTTGAATCTGAACCTTTTCATGGTTATGAATCTGAAAATGTTGTGGCACATCTTACTAAACTGAATGATATAGCCACCCTGTTCACTAAAGGTGAGAGAACTCGTTACTTTTATATCCTTAAAATATTTCAATTCTCATTAAAAGGTGATGCTAAGATATGGTTTAATTCTCTTGATCTTGGTTGTGTGCGTAGTCCCCAAGATATGATTTATTACTTCTCTGCTAAATATTTCCCTGCTCATAAGAAACAAGCTGCTTTAAGGGATATATATAATTTTGTGCAAATTGAAGAAGAGAGTCTCCCACAAGCTTGGGGGAGGCTTCTCCAATTACTTAATGCTTTGCCTGATCATCCTCCTAAGAAAAATGAAATACTTGATATCTTTTATAATGGACTAACTGATGCTTCCAGAGATTACCTGGATAGTTGTGCTGGTTCTGTTTTCAGAGAAAGAACGTCGGATGAAGCTGAAATTCTATTGAATAATATGCTGACAAATGAAAATAATTGGACACCTCCGGAGCCAATTCCTGAGCCTATTCCTAAACCAACTCCGAAGAAGAGGGGTATTCTATTTCTCAGTCCTGAAGATATGCATGAGGCAAAGAAATCTATGAAAGAAAAAGGTATTAAAGCTGAAGATGTTAAGAATTTACCTCCTATTGAAGAAATACATGGTCTTAATTTACCGCCTGTTGAATAAACACATGATCTTAATCCTTTACATATTGAAGAAACTCATGGTCTTGATAACCCAACACAGGTAGTAAAGGTAAATTCTCTCTATAGATAGGATAAAGCTGAAATCCCATTTACTAAATTTGCTAGCCCATGTCTAGATGAGTTTGATAGATTTATGGCTAAGCAAGAAGATTTTAATGCTTATTTTGGTAGACAATTGAAATACCATTCAAATATGCTTGAACACTTGGGTGATTATATGGCTAATGTTAAAGGTGAACTTAAACTTATTAGTAAACATGCTTCTATGGTTACCACTCAAGTAGAACAAGTACTTAAAGCTCAAAATGATTTGCTCAATGAATTGAATAGTAAGGATAATGATAATGTTGTTAGAGTTATCACTAGAGGTGGTAGAATGACTCAGGAACCTTTGTATCCTGAAGGCCATCCTAAGAGAATTGAGCAAGATTCTTAGAGAAATAATATAGATGCACCTAGTTCATCTAAAAAGAAGAAAAAGAAAAATGATAGGACTTTGCATGCTTCTAGTGAATCTGTTACTGAAACACCTGAGAATCCAAATGATATTTCTATTTCTGATGCTGATACACAATCTGGTAATGAACCTGAAACAAGTGATAATGTTAATAATAATGTTCATGATGATGCTCAACCTAGCAATGATAATGATATAGAAATTGAACCTGTTGTATATCTTGATAACCCACAATCAAAGAATCAACATTATGATAAGAAAGACTTTGTTGCTAGGAAACATAGTAAAGAAAGAGAGCCATGGGTTCAGAAACCCATGCCTTTTCCTCCCAAACCATCCAAGAAAAAGGATGATGAGGATTTTGAGCGCTTTGCCGAAATGATTAGACCTATCTTTTTGCGTATGCGATTAACTGATATGCTCAAAACCAATCCTTATGCTAAGTACATGAATGATATTATTACAAATAAAAGAAAGATACCGGAAGCTGAAATTTCCACCATGCTTGCTAATTATACTTTTAAGGGTGGAATACCAAAGAAACTTGGAGATCCCGGTGTACCAGATATACCATGCTCCATTAAAAGAAACTATGTTAAAACTGCTTTATGTGATCTTGGAGCCGGTGTTAGTGTTATGCCTCTCTCTTTATACCATAGACTTGATTTGAATAAGTTGACACCTGCTGAAATATCTTTACAAATGGCTGATAAATCAACTGCTATACCTGTCGGTATTTGTGAGGATGTGCCTGTTGTAGTTGCAAACGTTACTATTTTAACGGACTTTGTTATTCTTGATATTCCCGAGGACGATAATATGTCTATTATTCTTGGAAGACCCTTTTTGAATAATGCATGGGCTGTTATTGATTGCACTAAAGGCAATGTCACTTTTCATGTTAATGGTAACGAGCACACGGTACATTTTTCGAGGAAACAACCTCAAGTTCATAGTATCAACTCTATTGGAAAAATTCCATCGATTATATTTGGAGGTTTTGAATTTCCCCTTCCTACTGTCAAGAAGAAATATGATATTCTTATTATTGGGGATGTGCATATCCCCGTTAAGGTACCACAGTGTTATTCGAAATTTCTCCAGTTCCATGTTATTCAGAATGAGTTCGTTAACAAGACTTGATCAACCTTGTTAGTGGATTCCTTTCGATGATCATGAGATGGATGAAACTAGAAGGCACAACCTTCTGTACCCCACTTTTACTTTCTGTTATTTATATTAAATAAAATAAAAATAAGTATTTTTCTATCTGTTATCGGATTATCCGTGCAATATAAAAATACCCCAAAAATAAAAGTTCTTCAAATGCCCTGAAATTTAAATATGATTTTTTCGAGAATATTTGAGAATATTTGGCACTGAGAACACATCAGGGGGGGTCAACCACCTGCCCACGAGGGTGGAGGGCGCGCCCTACCCCCTGGGCGCGCCCCCCTGCCTCATGGGCCCACAGTGGCCCTCCTCCACTTATCCTTTCACCCATATACTCCTTCTTCCTCCCCCAAACACAAATAACCAGCTCAAACCCAAGTCCAAGCTCGTTTTGCTGCCATTTTCGATCTCCTTTCTCAAAGCACCTCTCACAAAACTGCTTGGGAAGATTGTTCCTTGGTATGTGACTCCTCCATTGGTCCAATTAGTTTTTGTTCTAGTGCTTTATTCATTGCAATTTTTTGCTGCTTAGGTGACCCTGTTCTTGAGCTTGCATGTCAAATTTATATGGTCAAAAGTAGTTTTGATGCATGATATAGGCTCTAGACACTTGTAGGAGTTGTTGCTATCAATATTATTGAGTTTGGTTTATTTTTATTTTGAAGTTACTAAAAATTTCAGAATTTTTCAGAAAATGATAAAGAGATTTTTGAGGGGCTCATCGAGCCGAAGCTCAAGGGAAAAGCAAAATGAAGAGGCATAGAAGCCTAAATATAATTTGCCTCGCATCGTGGAGGTTAGGCCGTGTGAATGGCACTCCGATGAATTCTTGAGAGCAACCGGGATTTATGAGGATTTTTATGAATTGGCAAAGAATGCAGGCCTCACCTACTTCCTCCACAACCAACGCGAACAGTATCTCTCACTCACCAATACTTTTGTGCAAAACTTCTACTATTATCCTAGGGAATCACCTCCTTCAGTAGAGTTTCATTTATATGATGTGGTTAAGAAGATGTCACTTTATGATTTTTGTCAAGTTTGTTTGATCCCATTTGAGGGAAGTTTAGAGGAACTACATCGCAAGGATGTGGAAGATTTAATTGATACTATCACTGTAGGGGAAACTAGGAAGGTTTCCGATGCACGAATCACTAGCATACATTTTCCTGTTTCACGCTACATTGCAATATTTGCTAGTCGTTGGTTAATTGGTCACGGAAACTGTGGAAACCTTAGTGTTCCTGATATTTTTATTCTATTCCACGGTTTATACGTTGATAACTCTGTTAGTATGGGCAGTATTATTGCTAAACGGTTAAGTCTTAACCATACAAAAGGACCCATCTTTGGTGGTATTTATGCTTCAAGCCTTGCTACACATTATGATATACCTATTAGGCACTATGAAAAAGAAGAAAAATTGTTGCCTCGTGTTTATTTAGATTATAAGAGTATGGTAGCACATGATTTTATTATAAAGAATAGGGAAGGGGAGCTGAAATACAAACTGTTCTTTGATAAACATCATCATGAGACTATCACCTTGCCTGCGCCTTCCTTGTTTGATTTATCTTCAGGCAAGTACCTCGTCTCGCCAAAGGACATTCACGCCTACCGGAACCCTACATCAGCCACAGAGCCAGAGGCGGAACCACAAGTTGATCCTCCGCGACAGTCTAATTACCTATGGGATCCGGAGATGATTGCCAACCAGTGGCAATCGGAGTCTTCTTCTTCTTCTTAGTACGACCCCAACTATTATTATGGATATCCGCCAGGCCAGCCGTGGCCATAAACCAACTTAGGTCAAAAGCCTAAGCTTGGGGGAGTACGTATTTCCCATCGACATTACATTTATGTTCACACACTCATTGCCAGATGTCGGTGCTTATACTTTTTCATTGTATCATCCATGCTAGTTTATTTTCCCTTTTTATGCTTTCTTCTTGTGTGTTTAATAAACCTTAAGAAAAACCAAAAAAAATAGTTGTAGCTTTTAGTTAGTTTAATTTCCATGCTTGTAGTAGTAATTAAAAAGAAAACCCAAAAAGATTTCATGTTCTTCTTTTACTTGTTGGGAGCTCTCCCGTGTAAATAGTTTTATTTCTTTTCTTTGGGGTTGATAGGAGAAGACCATAATTAAATTGTTGAAGTGGCTCTTGTATGCATACTTGTTGATCTGACAAAAGAGCCCATATTGCCTTGTCTTTTCCTGCTTATTGAATGCTTGCAGATTCCAGCTTAGTCCAATGCACGTGCACTATTATTATTATTCACGTCGTTCGGTCGTGGAAGTGAAAGGCAATTATGACGATATATGATGGACTGGCTGAGATGAGAAAAGCTGGTATGAACTCGACCTCTTTTGTTTTTGTAAATATGATTAGTTCATCGTTCCTGATTCAGCCTATTATGAATAAACATGTTTGCAATGACAACTAGAGATCATAGTTCCTTGTGCGATGCTTGATTAGCTATGAGTTATAATGGTTTACCTTGCGTGCCAACATGCTATTGAGATGGTTATGATGTGGTATGATAGGGTGGTTGATACGTCTCCAACGTATCTATAATTTTTGATTTCTCCATGCTATATTATCTACTGTTTTGGACTATATTGGGCTTTATTTTCCAATTTTATATTATTTTTGGGACTAACTAATTAACCAGAGGCCCAGCCCAGAATTGTTGTTTTTTGCCTATTTCAGTGTTTCGAAGAAACAGACTATCAAACGGAGTCCAAACAGAAAAATCCTTTTTGGAACGTGATTTTCTTCTCGGATAAGACCCAGGAGACTTGGACCCTACTCCAAGAAGTACCGGACACGGTCACGAGGGTAGGGGGCGCCCCCCCCCCTACAGGGCGCGCCCCCTGCCTCGTGGACCCCTCGGTGCTCCACCGACGTACTCCTTCCTCCTATATATACCCACGTACCCCCAAACGATCAGAACAGGAGCCAAAAACCTAATTCCACCGCCGCAACTTTCTGTATCCACGAGATCCCATCTTGGGGCCTGTTCCGGAGCTCCGCCAGAGAGGGCCGTCATCACGGAGGGCTTCTACATCATCATAGCCCCTCCGATGAAGTGTGAGTAGTTTACCTCAGACCTTCGGGTCCATAGTTAGTAGCTAGATGGCTTCTTCTCTCTTTTTGGATCTCAATACAATGTTCTCCCCCTCTCTTGTGGAGATCTATTCGATGTAATCTTCTTCTTTTGCGGTGTGTTTGTTGAGATCAATGAATTGTGGGTTTATGATCAAGTCTATCTATGAACAATATTTGAATCTTCTCTGAATTCTTTTATGTATGATTGGTTATCTATGCAAGTCTCTTCGAATTATCCGTTTGGTTTGGCCAACTAGATTGGTACTTCTTTCCATGGGAGAAGTGCTTAGCTTTGGGTTCGATCTTGCGGTGTTCTTTACCAGTGACAAAAGGGGCAGCAAGACACGTATTGTATCGTTGCCATCGAGGATAACAAGATGGGGTTTATTTCATATTGCATGAATTTATCTTTCTACATCATGTCATCTTGCTTAAAGCAT
The DNA here is from genome assembly GCA_034509565.1 of Triticum monococcum. Lineage (NCBI taxonomy): Eukaryota > Viridiplantae > Streptophyta > Magnoliopsida > Poales > Poaceae > Triticum > Triticum monococcum. The sequence continues at coordinate 289,797,837 of CM067842.1, forward strand.
TACTCTGTTTTTAACTTAATACTCTAGATGCATGCTGGATAGCGGTCGATGAGTGGAGCAATAGTAGTAGATGCGGAATCGTTTCGATCTACTTATCACGGACGTGATGCCTATATACATGATCATGCCTAGATATTCTCATAACTATGCCCAATTCTGTCAATTGCTCAACAGTAATTTGTTCACCCACCGTAGAAAACTTATGCTCTCGAGAGAAGCCACTAGTGAAACCTATGGCCCCCGGGTCTATTCTCATCATATCAATCTCCATCACTTTTGTATTGTTTTGCTATTTACTTTGCTTTTACTTTTTTCTTTGCATCTTTATATCAAAAATACTAAAAAAAATTCTATCTATCAGATCTCACTCTCGTAAGTGACCGTGAAGGGCTTGACAACCCCTAATCGCGTTGGTTGAGGGTAGCTATCGCTTTGTGCAGGTACAAGGGACATGAGCGTGGGCTCCTACTGGATTGATACCTTGGTTCTCAAAAACTGAGGGAAATACTTACGCTACTCTGCTGCATCATTCCTTCCTCTTTGGGGAAAACCAACGCAAGCTCAAGACGTAGCAAGAAGGATTTCTGGCGCCGTTGCCAGGGAGTCTACGCAAAAAGTCAACATACCAAGTACCCATCACAATCCCTATCTTCCGCATTACATTAATTGCCCTTTGCCTCTCGTTTTCCTCTCCCCCACTTCACCCTTGTCGTTTTATTTGCCCTCTCTCTCTATCCTCCCTCTCTTTCTATATTTGCCTCTTTTTGCCCGTTTCTTGTTTGCTCGTATGGTTGGAATAGTTGTTTATTTATTACTAAACAGATAACTTAAGATCTATGGATCCTCATCCGCTTGCCAATCTTTTTAAGGGATCGAATTATGATGAACCAATTCCTAGTGATTGGGATGCACTAGATTATCTTTATAAGCTTTTGCCTGAAATCCATAAATCTGAAAATCGTGATGAAGTGCTTTATGAAGTGACTCATGATAGATCTTTGAATAAAAAGCATGATTACAATGATTTTATTATAAATTCTCTTGATGTCAATGGTGCTAATAAGATGCAAAACCCTAAGCTTGGGGATGCTAGTTTTGCTATGTCTACTACTTGTTGCAATGATTATGATTGGGGTGATTCTTCTTATGATCTTGAAAATTTATTTAAACTCCATGATGAATATGAGATTGATAATAGTGTTTGCAATATTATTTAAAGTGGATTTGGAAGAGTGTCAATTTTAGATCCCACATATTTGGAGAATGTTCAATCTTATGAAAATCTTATTAAAAGTGGGTTTGGAGAAGTCATGACTTTAGTTAATGTTAATCCCACTATTTTGGAAGAGTGTCAACTTTGCATGCATGTGGATCATGTTGAAAATATTGTATGTGATAGCTATTTTGTTGAATTTTCTTATGATCCTACATGTAATTACTATGAGAGAGGAAAATATGGTTGTAGAAATCTTCATGTTACTAAATTACCTCTCGTTATGTTGAGATTGCTATTGTTTCTTTCCTCTTCCTTGCATATGCTAGTTTTTGCTTGCCTTGGTAGTTTGTTTGCCTATAATATGCCTATTAATAGGAAGTATGTTAGACTTAGATGTGTTTGTCATATGTTTTATGATGCTCTCTTTGTGCTTCAATTCTTGTCTTTCATGTGAGCATCATTAAAATTATCAATGCCTAGCTAGAAAGGCTTTAAAGAAAAGCGCTTGTTGGGAGACAACCCAATATTTTTCCTTTCTGTTATTCCATAAATAAATTATTTAGCCTCTGTTTTGTTTGTGTTTTTTGTGTTTAATTAGTGTTTGTGCCAAGTAGAACCGTTGGGAAGACTTGGGGAAAGTCTTATTGAACTTGCTGTAAAAAACAGAAACTTTAGCGCTCACGAGAACTGCTGTAATTTTTATTTGAAGAGTGATATTTAGTTAATTATTTTTGCAGATGATTAATAGATAAATTCCTCACGTCCAGAAATTTATTTTAGAATTTTTGGGGTTCCAGATTTTGCGCTAGCTACAGATTACTACAGACTGTTCTGTTTGACAGATTCTGTTTTTCGTGTGTTGTTTGCTTATTTTGATGAATCTATGGCTAGTAAAATAGTTTATAATACATAGAGAAGTTGGAATACAGTAGGTTTAACACCAATACAAATAAAGAATGAGTTCATTACAGTACCTTGAAGTGGTATTTTGTTTTCTTTCGCTAACGGAGCTCACGAGTTTTCTATTTTGAGTTTTGTGTTGTGAAGTTTTCAAGTTTTGGGTGAATTCTTTTGATGGATCATGGAACAAGGAGTGGCAAGAGCCTAAGCTTGGGGATGCCCATGGCACCCCCAAGATAACCCAAGGACACCAAAAAGTCAAAGCTTGGGGATGCCCCGGAAGGCATCCCCTCTTTCGTCCACTTCCATCGGTAATTTACTTGGAGCTATATTTTTATTCACCAACATGATATGTGTTTTGCTTGGAGCGTCTTGTATTATTTGTGTCTTTGTTTGTTAGTATGCTACAATCATACTTGTTGTACACACCTTTTGAGAGAGCCATACTTTAATTGAAATTTGATAGAATACTCTATGTGCTTCACTTAAATCTTTTGAGCTATGTAGTTTTGCTCTATGCACTTCACTTATATCTTTTGAGCGTTATAATCTTGCTCTATGTGCTTCACTTAGATCTTTTAGATCATGGTGGTGGTTTGTTTTAAAGAAACTATTGATCTCTCATGCTTCACTTAAATCATTTTGAGAGTCTTAATAGCATGGTATTTTGCTTAATATAAATATGCTTGGTGTTCAAGATATGTGAAATTTTCTTTTGAGTGCATTGAATACTAAGAGAAGATTGAAGCATGATAATTGTTTTGAGATATGGAGGTGATAATATTAGAGTTATGCTAGTTTAGTAGTTGTGAATTTAAAGAATACTTGTGTTAAAGTTTGTGATTCCCGTAGCATGCATGTATGGTGAACCGTTATGTGATGAAGTCGGAGCATAATTTATTTATTGATTGTCTTCCTTATGAGTGGCGGTCGGGGATGAGCGATGGTCTTTTCCTACCAATCTATCCCCCTAGGAGCATGCGCGTAATACTTTGCTTTGACAACTTCTAGATTTTTGCAATAAGTATATGAGTTCTTTATGACTAATGTTGAGTCCATGGATTATATGCACTTTTTCCCATCCTTCCACCATTGCTAGCCTCTCTAATACCACGCACCTTTCGCCGGTATTATACACCCACCATATACCTTCCTCAAAACAGCCACCATACCTACCTATCATGGCATTTCCATAGCCATTCCGAGATATATTGCCATGCAACTTTCCACCGTTCCATTTATTATGACACGCTCCATCATTGTCATATAGCTAGCATGATCATGTAGTTGACATCGTATTTGTGGCAAAGCCACCATTCATAATTCTTTCATACATGTCACTCTTGATTCATTGCATATCCCGGTACACCGCCGGAGGCATTCATATAGAGTCATATTTGTTCTAAGTATCGAGTTGTAATTGTTGAGTTGTAAGAAAAATAAAAGTGTGATGATCATCATTTTCTAGAGCATTGTCCCAAGTGAGGAAAGGATGATGGAGACTATGATTCCCCCATAAGTCGGGATGAGACTCCGGACGAAAAAAAAGAGGCCAAAAAAAGAGAAAAGGCCCAAATAAAAAAATGAGAGAAAAAGAGAGAAGGGACAATGTTACTATCCTTTTACCACACTTGTGCTTCAAAGTAGCACCATGATCTTCATGATAGAGAGTCTCTCGTTATGTCACTTTCATATACTAGTGGGAATTTTTCATTATAGAACTTGGCTTTGTATATTCCAATGATAGGCTTCCTCAAATTGCCCTAGGTCTTCGTGAGCAAGCGAGTTGGATGCACACCCACTTAGTTTCTTTTGATGAGCTTTCATATACTTATAGCTCTAGTGCATCCGTTGCATGGCAATCCCTACTCACTCACATTGATATCTATTGATGGGCATCTCCATAGCTCGTTGATACGCCTAGTTGATGTGAGACTATCTTCCCCTCTTTTTGTCTTCTCCACAACCACCCTTCTATTCCACATAGTGCTATGTCCATGGCTCACGCTCATGTATTGCGTGAAGATTGAAAAAGTTAGAGTATGAAACAATTGCTTGGCTTGTCATCGGGGTTGTGCATGATTTAAATACTTTGTGTGGTTAAGATAGAGTATAGCCAGACTATATGATTTTGTAGGGATAACTTTCTTTGGCCATGTTATTTTGAGAAGACATAATTACTTTATTAGTATGCTTGAAGTGTTATTATTCTTTTATGTCAATATGAAGTTTTGTCTTGAATCTTTCTAATCTGAATATCCATACCACAATTAAGAAATTTTGCATTGAAATTATGCCAAGTAGCACTCCACACCAAAAATTCTTTTTTTATCATTTACCTACTCGAGGACGAGCAGGAATTAAGCTTGGGGATGCCTGATACGTCTCCAACGTATCTATAATTTTTGATTGCTCCATGCTATATTATCTACTGTTTTGGACTATATTGGGCTTTATTTTCCACTTTTATATTATTTTCGGGACTAACCTATTAACCGGAGGCCCAGCCCAGAATTGCTGTTTTTTTTGCCTATTTCAGTGTTGTGAAGAAACAGAATATCAAACAGAGTTCAAACAGAAAAATCCTTTTTGGAACGTGATTTTCTTCTCGGATAAGACCCAGGAGACTTGGACCCTACTCCAAGAAGTACCAGAGGCGGTCACGAGGGTAGGGGGCGCACCCCCCCCCTACAGGGCGCGCCCCCTGCCTCGTGGGCCCCTCGGTGCTCCACCGCCGTACTCCTTCATCCTATATATACCCACGTACCCCCAAACGATCAGAACAGGAGCCAAAAACCTAATTCCACCGCCGCAACTTTCTGTATCCACGAGATCCCATCTTGGGGCCTGTTCCGGAGCTCCGCTGGAGAGGGCCGTCATCATGGAGGGCTTCTACATCATCATAGCCCCTCCGATGAAGTGTGAGTAGTTTACCTCAGACCTTCGGGTCCATAGTTAGTAGCTAGATGGCTTCTTCTCTCTTTTTGGATCTCAATACAATGTTCTCCCCCTCTCTTGTGGAGATCTATTCGATGTAATCTTCTTCTTTTGCGGTGTGTTTGTTGAGACCGATGAATTGTGGGTTTATGATCAAGTCTATCTATGAACAATATTTGAATCTTCTCTGAATTCTTTTATGTATGATTGGTTATCTTTGCAAGTCTCTTCGAATTATCCGTTTGGTTTGGCCAACTAGATTGGTAGTTCTTGCCATGGGAGAAGTGCTTAGCTTTGGGTTCGATCTTGCGGCGTTCTTTCCCAGTGACAGAAGGGGCAGCAAGACACGTATTGCATCGTTGCCATCGAGGATAACAAGATGGGGTTTATTTCATATTGCATGAATTTATCTTTCTACATCATGTCATCTTGCTTAAAGCGTTACTCTGTTTTTAACTTAATACTCTAGATGCATGTTGGATAGCGGTCGATGAGTGGAGTAATAGTAGTAGATGCATAATCGTTTCGATCTACTTGTCACGGACGTGATGCCTATATACATGATCATGCCTAGATATTCTCATAACTATGCCCAATTCTGTCAATTGCTCAACAATAATTTGTTCACCCATCATAGAAAACTTATGCTCTCGAGAGAAGCCACTAGTGAAACCTATGGCCCCCGGGTCTATTCTCATCATATCAATCTCCATCACTTTTATATTGTTTTGCTATTTACTTTGCTTTTACTTTTTACTTTGATCTTTATATCAAAAATACCAAAAATATTCTATCTATCAGATCTCACTCTCGTAAGTGACCGTGAAGGGATTGACAACCCCTAATCGCGTTGGTTGCGGGTAGCTATCGCTTTGTGCAGGTACGAGGGACTTGAGCGTGGGCTCCTACTGGATTGATACCTTGGTTCTCAAAAACTGAGGGAAATACTTACGCTACTCTGCTGCATCATCCCTTCCTCTTTGGGGAAAACCAACGCAAGCTCAAGACGTAGCAGTGGTATCCTCCTCTGAATGATTTAAGTGACTTGACTTGGCGCATGTTCACGCATGTAGTTGAAACAAAATCAACATAGCCTTCACGATATTTATGTTCATGGTGGATTATATCCTACTCATGCTTGCATTCGGTGTTGATTAATTTTAATGCATGTTCATGACTATTGTCGCTCTCTAGCTAGTCGCTTCCTAGTCTTTTGCTAGCCTTCACCTGTACTAAGCGGGAATACTGCTTGTGCATCCAATCCCTTAAACCCTAATGTTGTTCCACATGAGTCCACTATACCTACCTATATATGGTATCTACCTGCCGTTCTAAGTAAATTTGTATGTGCCAAACTCTAAACCTTCAAATAAATATCCTGTTTTGTATGCTCGAATAGCTCATATATCAACTAGGGATGTATGTATCTTCCATGTTAGGCGGGTTATCCTCAAGAGGAGTGGACTTCGCTCCTCACTCATGAGATAAATGGCTGGTCACCGGGATGCCCAGCCCCATGCTTTATGCAAACTGAATCAAAATAATTGCAAACAAAACTCCCCTTGGGACTCTTGTTAGTTGGAGGCACTCGTTGTTTTGAGCAAGCCATGGATTGATGCTTGTTGGTGGAAGGGGGAGTATAAACTTTACCATTCTGTTTGGGAACCGCCTATAATGTGTGTAGCATGAAAGATATTTCCGTCTCTTGGTTGTTATGTTGACAATGAAAGTATACCGCTCAAAATATTATTCACCTTTGTTTTAAAACCGAGCTCTGGCACCTCTACAAATCCCTGCTTCCCTCTGCGAAGGGCCTATCTATTTACTTTTATGCTGAGTCATCATCTTCTTATTAAAAAGCACCAGTTGGAGAGCACCACTGTCGTTTGCATTCATTATTGTTAGTTTACATTGAGTATGACTTGACTGGATCTCTTTTACCATGAATTACAATGTCTAGTCAGTCCTTGGTCTTTAAAGGTGCTCTGCATTTATGTTTTGCAGTCTCAGAAAGGGCTAGCGAGATACCATCTTGTTATATCATATTATGATTGTTTTGAGAAAGTGTTGTCATCCGAGATTTATTATTATTGCTCGCTAGTTGATTATGCTATTGATATGAGTACACTTGAGACCTAAGCATTATTGTGAATGTGGTTAGTTATAATCTTTGCTGAAAACTTGAATGCTGGCTTTACATATTTACAACAACAAGAGCAAACAGAGTTTGTAAAAGTTTTTCTTTACCACTTTCAGTTTGTCAACTGAATTGCTTGAGGACAAGCAAAGGTTTAAGCTTGGGGGAGTTGATACGTCTCCATCGTATCTACTCTTCCAAACACTTTTGCCCTTGTTTTGGACTCTAACTTGCATGATTTGAATGGAACTAACCCGGACTGACGCTGTTTTCAGCAGAATTACCATGGTGTTATTTATGTGCAGAAACAAACGTTCTCGGAATGACCTGAAACTTCACGAAGCAACTTTTTGGAAAATATAAAAAATACCCGCAAAAGATGAAGGCCATGCCGGCCACCACCTGTCCACGAGGGTGGGGGCCCGCCTGCCCCCCTAGGGCGTGCCCCCTACCTCGTGGGCCCCCTGGTGCCTCTCCGGCTCCAACTCCAACTCTATATATTGTGTTTCGGGGGAAAAATCAGAGAGAAGAAATCATCGCATTTTACGATACGGAGCCGCCGCCAAGCCCTAAAACCTCTCGGGAGGGCTGATCTGGAGTCCGTTCAGGGCTCCGAAGAGGGGAATCCGTCGCCATCGTCATCATCAACCATCCTCCATCACCAATTTCATGATGCTCACCACCGTGCGTGAGTAATTCCATCGTAGGCTTGCTGGACAGTGATGGGTTGGATGAGATCTATCATGTAATCGAGTTAGTTTTGTTAGGGTTTGATCCCTAGTATCCACTATGTTCTGAGATTGATGTTGCTATGACTTTGCTATGCTTAATGCTTGTCACTAGGGCCCGAGTGCCATGATTTCAGATCTGAACCTATTATGTTTTCATCAATATATGAGTGTTCTTGATCCTATCTTGCAAGTCTATAGTCACCTATTATGTGTTATGATCCGTTAACCCCGAAGTGACAATAATCGGGATACTTACCGGTGATGACCGTAGTTTGAGGAGTTCATGTATTCAATATGTGTTAATGCTTTGTTCTGGCTCTCTATTAAAAGGAGACCTTAATATCCCTTAGTTTCCGTAAGGACCCCGCTGCCACGGGAGGGTAGGACAAAAGATGTCATGCAAGTTCTTTTCCATAAGCACGTATGACTATATTCGGAATACATGCCTACATTACATTAATGAACTGGAGCTAGTTCTGTGTCACCCTAGGTTATGACCGTTACATGATGAACCGCATCCGGCATAATTCTCCATCACCGATCCATTGCCTACGAGCTTTCCATATATTGTTCTTCACTTATTTACTTTTTCGTTGCTATTGCTATCATCACTACAAAATACCAAAAACATTACTTTTACTACTGTTACCTTTTGCTACCGTTACCACTACTATCATATTACGTTGCTACTAAACACTTTGCTGCAGATATTAAGTTTCCAGGTGTGGTTGAATTGACAACACAACTGCTAATACTTGAGAATATTCTTTGGCTCCCCTTGTGTCGAATCAATAAATTTGGGTTGAATACTCTACCCTCGAAAACTGTTGCGATCCCCTATACTTGTGGGTTATCACCAAATAAAATAAATAAGAATAAAATACAGCAATGTATTTTTGTATTTTTGGTTAAATAGACCGGAAAATAAAATCAAAGGAAAAGTTGATTGCAAAGGCAAATAATATGAGAAAGAGACCTGGGGGCCGTAGGTTTCACTAGTGGCTTCTCTCGAGAAAAATAGCGAACTGTGGGTAAAAAAATTACTGTTGGGCAATTGATAGAACTTCAAGTAATCATGACGATATCTAGGCAATGATCATTACATAGGCATCACGTCCAAGATTAGTAGACCGACTCCTGTCTGCATCTACTGCTATTACTCCACACATCGACCGCTATCCAGCATGCATCTAGTGTATTAAGTTCATGGAGAAATGAAGTAATGAAATAAGAACGATGACATGATGTAGACAAGATCTATCTTGTAGAGATAGACCCCATTGTTTTATCCGTAGTAGCAACGATACATACGTGTCGGTTCCCCTTCTGTCACTGGGATCAAGCACCGTAAGATCGAACCCACTACAAAGCACCTCTTCCCATTACAAGATAAATAGATCAAGTTGGCCAAACAAAACCCAAATATCAGAGAAGAAATACGAGGCTATAAGCAATCATGCATATAAGAGATCAAAGAAACTCAAATAACTTTCATGGATATAAAAAGATAGATCTGATCATAAACTCAAAGTTCATCGATCCCAACAAACACACCGCAAAAAGAGTTACATCATATGGATCTCCAAGAGACCATTGTATTGAGAATCAAACGAGAGAGAGGAAGCCATCTAGCTACTAACTACAGACCCGAATGTCTACAAAGAACTACTCACGCATCATCAGAGAGGCACCAATAGAAGTGGTGAACCCCTTCGTGATGGTGTCTAGATTGGATCTGGTGGTTTTGGACTCTGCGGCGACTGGAATTGATTTTCGTTGACTCCCCTAAGGTTTCTGGAATATTGGGGTATTTATAGAGCAAAGAGGTGGTCCGGGGGCACCCGAGGTGGGCACAACCCACCAGGGCGCACCCTGGTGGGTTGTGCACCCCTCGAGCACCCCCCAAGCACTGCCTTGGCCCATTGGGTGTCTTCTGGTCCATAAAAATCTCTGTAAAGTTTCGTTGCATTTGGACTCCATTTGGTATTGATTTCCTGCGATGTAAAAAACATGCAGAAAACAGCAACTGGCATTTGGCACTATGTCAATAGGTTAGTTCCAAAAAATGATATAAAATGATTATAAAACATTCAAGATTGATAATATAACAGCATGGAACAATCAAAAATTATAGATACGTTGGAGACGTATCGGCCCCTATCGTGCTTTGTATTTTAGTAACTCGGATAGACAAGACAAGGGTAGAAAGCATGGCTAGTTCGATAGGTTTTGATACAACTTTTGCAATAGACAGTAATGGTAGGAGTGGAGGCATTGTCATATTCTGGAATAATACAATAAACATTGAGATTTTGGGCTACTCTGTGTACCACATTGACTTTTAAAATTCTTGATCCAAGGAGGGATCCTTGGAGGCTAACCGTCGTGTATGGCGAAGCCCAAACACACTTAAGGCATCAGGCGTGGGAAGTGCTTAGAGATATATGTGGAACTAGTGACCTCCCATGGCTTTGTTTGGGGGATTTTAACGAAGTATTACGTCTGGATGAACATGAAGGGATTGGAAAACGAAGCAATGCACAGATACAAGGGCCGGGATGTGGTGGACAGTTGCATGTTGCTGGACATTGGTTTCAAGGGCAGATTTTGGACATTCGAAAAAAGGTCGCGGGAGGTACCTATACAAGGGTCGGACTTGACAAAGCATTAGGATATGCAGAGTGGAGTGCCCAGTTCCCATTGGCATCGTTGAGTCACTTGATGGCGGCATCGTCGGACCATAGTCCAATCCTTTTACAATTGGATGGAGTGACGACAGTTCTGGGTACAAGCGGATCTCTATTTCGGTATGAGATTGCATGGGACACACATGAAAACATGAAGGACAGGATACAAGAGTCATGGGCAGCAAGTCAACCTTCTATGAGACTACTGGAGATTAAAGAGAAGCTAGCACCACTATCAAGTAGGCTCAAGAGGTGGAATTTAGACACGTTTGGCTCTATGCGAAAGGAAATAAAACACTTAAAGAAGGAGTTGGAGAGATGTCGTAATGTTCCTTCAAGAATTGGCCCCTCTCATGTAGAACTAAAAATCAATGAGCGATTAGTTGAACTCTATCACTGTGAAGAGATCTTGTGGAGGCAGCGTTCGAGGATCAACTGGTTAGCGGAGGGTGAGAAAAACACTAATTTTTTTCATCTTTGGGCAAACATGAGGAGTAAGAAAAATATGATCAAAGCATTATCAAATTCGTTGGGGGTTATGGTTGAGTATACAACTACTTTAAAGGAGTTGGTATCTAGTTTCTACAGATATTTGTACACCTCAGAGGGGGTATCTAACATGGAGGCCATGCTAGCCCATGTTCCAGCGAAAGTTACAAATCAAATGAATCATATGTTATGTGAAGCTTATACGGCAGAGGAGGTAAAAGTGGCTCTCTTCCAGATGTTCCCCACAAAACCATTGAGTCCAGATGGTTTCCCGACACATTTTTATCAGAGGTGTTGGGATGTATGTAGTGAGGAAGTGTCAAAAGCGGTCCTCCGTATTGTCAGGGGGAAGAGAGTCCAGAATGCATTAATGATACTTTTCTGGTTTTCATCCCCAAGGTAATGAATCCAACTTTTCTAACACAATTCAGACCTATAAGCTTATGTTATGTGTTGTACAAGATAGCCTCTAAGGTTGTGGCCAATCGTTTGAAGCAAATTCTCCCTGACATAATTTCTCAAGAGCAGTCAGCCTTCGTGCCAGGGAGACTCATAACTGATAATATCATATGTGCCTATGAGTGCTTGCATTTTATGAAGAGAAGTAAGGCAAAATCAAATACCCAATGTGCCTTAAAACTAGACATGATGAAAGCTTATGATAGATTGGAGTCGGCTTATTTGGAGGCAATAATGAGTAAGTTGGGATTTGCACCATTATGGATCAAATGAATTATGAGTATGATTACATTTGTTTCATTTTCAGTACTCTTCAATGGAGAGAAACTTGACCAATGTAAACCTACAAGAGGGATTCGACAGGGAGACCCAATCTCCCCTTACCTCTTCTTGATCGCAGCGGAGGGCCTTTCGTGCCTTTAGAAATCCAGTTCTCAGTCATCCAGTTTTGTGGGGGTTAAGGTGGCGCTGACAGTCCCGGTTGTCAACCACCTTCTCTTTGCTGATGATAGCCTGCCGCTGTTTAAGGCGAGTAATGAAGGGGTGGTTTCTGTGTCAAACTTGTTGGAAACTTATTGCAATGCTTCCAGTCAAAGGGTTAATAATGATAAGTCGTCGATCTTCTTTAGTAAAGGGTGTCCACAACCAGTTCGTGATAGTATGAAAAACACCCTAAATGTGCATAATGAGCAACTCAGTGAGAGATACTTGGGGATGACAACTGATGTGGGACACTCAAGAAATGGTATCTTTAAATATTTGAGAAACGGGGTTTGGGAGAAGGTTTGGATGGATAAACTTCTATCATATGCAGGAAAGCAGGTACTGATTAAGGTCGTGGCCCAAGCAATCCATGTTTACTCCATGGCCTGCTTTAGGCTTCCCAAAGAAGTTTGTGAAAGCATAACATCAATCATTCGTCAGTTCTGGTGGGGGAGCAAGAGAGGGAGGAGGAAACCAAGTTGGGTCTCGTGGGATGTGTGTACACAACCAAAGTATCTTGGCGGTCTCGGTTTTAGAGATATGGAATTATTTAATTTGTCCCTTCTTGCAAGCAAGCATGGAGACTGATTCAAGAGCCCAACACGCTGAGTGCAAGAATCTTGAAAGCAATTTATTTTCCCTCTACTGATTTTCTTGGAGCAGAACTCGACTCCCAGCCTTCACAAGTATGGAGAGCAGTGGTTGATGGAAGAAACATTTTGACTCGGGGTATTACTAAGAGGATTGGTACGGGTGAGAATACAAGCATCTGGGAGAATAATTGGATCCCACGAGTGGGATTTAAGAGGCCTCTGGCCTTTCTGGTTTTGAATCATCCTAGGCGAGTATCGGATTTATTTGATGCCACCTCGGCATCTTGGTGGGAGGAACTAGTCAGAACAACTTTTACGGCGTTTTATGCTGAAGCAATCTTAAAAATACCCCTCTGCTCAAGACGTATAGGTGATTTCTGGGCCTGGGATGCTGATAGGAGGGGAAGGTTCTCAGTAAGTTCAGCTTACAAGATGTTGGTTAGTACAAAAATTGAGAGAGAAAACTGGTTGGAGAACATGGAGGGTCCGTCTGATACAACTACAGAGGAGCTGAAGTGGAAACGGTTGTGGGGTATTAATGTTTCATCTAAACTCAAAATAAATCGGTGGCATCTCTGCCAGAATTCACTGCCCACGGCCGACTTGTTACACCACAGAAATATGTCTACTACGTTGGTCTGCTCAATCTGTGCAGCAGGAGATAACTGGAGGCACGCATTATTGAATTGTATGATGGCTAGAAGTGTATGATCTCTGGCGCCTGAGCAAATGGTGGAACACATGTGTGCTCATCAAGAGCTAAGTGCGAAAGAATGGTTGTTTATGATGCATGAATCTATGAACCATGATAAATTCACAAGGATGGTGGTCACTCTATGGGCTATATGGAAAGCGAGGAAGAAGACGATCCATGAGGAAATCTTCCAAAGTCCTTCGTCAATCCACTATTTTATCAGTTCTTTTCTGGGGGACATCTCGACATTAACAAAGCCAAACCAGAGTCAGAATCGCTCCTCGATAGCTCGTCCTTCGTCATGGCAAGCACTACCATCAGAACATGTAAAGATCAACTCTGATGCAGCTGTTTTCAGGAACGGCAACGGTGGGGTTGTAGCTGCTGTTTGTAGAGATGAGGATGGGATTTTTCTGGGAGCATCATGCGTCACATATAGCAATCATACGAATCCGGAGACTCTAGAAACAATGGCAGTGAGAGAGGCTCTAGTGCTTGCAGAAGATCTTTATGTGCACAAAATACAAGTGGCATCAGACTGCAAGACAATTGTCGACGGAATACAACAGGGTTCAGCAGCAATTTATGAACCAATCATACATGAAATAAAAGACCGTTCTCATACTTTTACTTCTTGTAACATAGTTCATGAGTTTAGGACATCGAATACCGAGGCTTATAATCTCGCTAAGCATGCTTTAACACTAGAGTTCGGCCGTCATGTTTGGCTCGGGCAATCTGATGATTTTCTTTTTATACATGTAATTATTATGATGATTTAATAAAACTTGACGAGATTGTCTAAAAAAACCATGTGGCAGCAGCATAAATATAATTCGCCGCACCACGCTGCCCAGCGAATCCACAGCTCATAATAACTCACGCCTGCCAAAAATAAATAAATAATTTCGCCCGCCTGTGCAGCCCCCCTCCCCCCTTCGCTCGCTGCCGTTTTTCTCTCCCCTCCACCCGCCGCCGCCGCTGCCGTATTCTCCGCCCCATCCGATGGCTTCTGCTAGGGTACGCGCTGCTTCGGTTGCATTCGATCCCGCTCTGTTTAGGTTCTGGTGTCGGTTCGATTCTAGGGTTTGATGCCTTGCTTCTGATGATTTGCTACTAGTTTGGTGCTGTCCAGCAGATGGAAGACCGTGGAGCGTTCGGGACCAAGAGGTCGCGCAATGACGGTGAGACAAACCCCTGATCTATGTTGCTGCTTGTTATTATTACCTGTCTTTTCGCTTGGGCTGCGTTAACTAGGAAGCCGGGGATCTCCCTCCTGGGGTAGGATTTGGTTAAGAGGGAATTATTTCTGTGTATTAATAACGGTTTTGCTAAAGCACATCTAGATGTACCCTAAGTTAAGTATTGCACGTCTAAGTCCCATGTCATTGATTTTACGTGGAGATTCATGCGGTTTTTTTTTTCTTCCTTCGTTTTTCATTTCGTATAAATGGGATCGAATGCTGATCTTGTATCCTGAGGGTTTTTTTTTCGGAAATTATAAATTCCGAATGTTCGGATTTTAAGTATGGCAACGTGAACGTTTTTTATGACAGCTTTAGTTCACGTGAGGTTGGCAAACATGACAATTTTCTGACAAAAAAATGAACTGGGACAAAGTTGCCATGTCTTAACAACCAAAGTTGCCATGAAAAAACGTTCGGAATGAAATGCTTAAAATCCGAACGTTTGTGATTTATCAGGGTCCTTTTTTTTAATTGTACTACATGAATGAATGGATTGTAGGGCTGTCCTTCGTTGTTTTATTGTCTGCATGCATAACTTTGTTTTTTGCGACTGGTTGTCCACCTGTAGAAATTTTGAGGCTACCCGTTTCTGATCCGCCTCCCCCTCCGCTGGTAGTCTAATCTGAATACAATTTTTTTAAGAAGAATGAATGCGAAAATTAGTTGGGTTCATGATTTTTTCTGAGTTTGTATACCGAGTCAAGAGCATAGCAAGTACTGATGATTGATACCCTTGACGCACACACGCATGGACGGTACTGGATTATTTTTTTCTTATATGTCGTGCTATTTCACTGTAGTACTCAACTGTATGATTAGCTTAAGACCATCCATGAATTCATTGCTCATCATATTAGTTTGTACCGCATCTACTGCATCGAGTTCTCGGGTGGATCAGTTCACATTTATAGCTGTTGTTTGTTACCACCAATTATGTTCACAGATTTTGTGCAGTTTTAGACTTTTGGTCCCTTGTGTGGGTGAAGGTTGTACCTGTCTAAGTTAGTCTCTGGAAGATTAGAAGCATCCTTACGTAAAAAAAAGGAATGTAAAGCGGCATCACATACAAAAATAGACTTTCCTTGGCCAGCAGGCTTGCAGTCTGGTATACTTGTTATTTCATCGCCGGTACCATGATTTACTTGCATTGTTGGAGGAACACTCCTAGAGTTAAATATCCTTGTGTTTATATACTGTCTTTAAGTTTTCTTTGTATATTTTACCGTCTAGAGTGTTTTCTCTCTTCTAGAGAGGAAACTTGTCATGCTGTCATGGTTTACTTGAGTCTTGTTGGTTAAAAGAAGGTTCTACTATTTTCAGTGTCTGTAAGGGAGGGTGACTGGAATTGTCTTCAGTGTGGTAATGTCAACTTCAGTTTTAGAAATGTTTGCAACCGTGGAGCCTGTGGTGCACCTCGTCCATCACCGAGTCCAAGCCCAGTAAGTTGTAGATTCCCCAAGTAATGTCATTACTGATGGAAAATAGGTCAACATTAGAGCTTCAGCTTATTTTCTTTTATCTTTGGTGGAGCGCATATAGGCTCAGGTCTGTATGTGACAACATACTGGTCTTGCTCTTTTTGGGTTTCCCCCCCAACCTTCTATAGCAGTAAAATTCAGAAGAAAAATTCCTTTGTCGATGTGAGGCTGATGTTTGATATAACTTAGTAGGCTTATCATTTGGGCATCGTCGACCATTAACGAAGTGATGTATATTTCTGGCTTTACTGTGATGGTTGCTTAGTCTTTGATATAAAGGCAACATGAAGGGGAACAAATTTATGCTGACATGTCTGTACCATTGAAGAAACACTTCTTAGTAACTTTGTTTGTCTTACAGAGAATGATGCCAGCGCTCGCTGGTGGTGGATATGATCGATCGCCTCTATTTTACAGTAGCACTGGTGCCCCCCCGCCTCACATTCCTCTTGGATCAGCTAGCTATGGTGCTCCATATCCGCATGTTGGAATGCGGTATAGTTATGGTCCACCAGTTGGACCTCATGGCTCATATGGTCTCAGTTCTTCTTATGGCCAACCTGGTCCAATGGGGGGTCTGTATCTCTTTCCTGAATGTTAGTTGCAGTCATTTCATGATTTAGTTGGAATGGCCTATGATTCCTCTTGTTAATTGTTGTAGGGATGGGTTATGCCCACGGACCTGAGTTGGGTCGATATGGACCTGAGTTGGGTCGATACGGCTATGGATTTAGAGGATCTCCAATGCCGGTTTGTTTTCACTATCAACCATACAACATGTTATGCTTTGTATACTGGTTCTGATCTTGGGGAGTATCTGACCATCTTATGTGTGCATGAAGGTTTCTAGCCCATGGTCTGATGGAGCATTAGTGGAAAATAATAACAGCACTGCTTCACGAAAGCGGCGTGGAGGTAAATTATCCCATCCATTTCTCTATATTCTACTAATTGTTTTCTTTTGCAACAAATCTGTTCTGGTTTCCTGCCTCCGACCTTTATTAGTGTTTTGTGGTTATTTTCAATGGCATTTCTGAATTTGACTGATTTGTTCATGATGTTTACATAAAGTGATGCAACAAATGAGATTATTTGGTTTGTTTCTTATGGAAGTTACTGTTTATAGGCCCAGATGGACTGTCTGAGGGTGACTGGGAATGCCCCAAGTGTGGTAATGTAAATTTTGCCTTCAGAAACACTTGCAACATGAAGAAATGTGAAGAACCAAGGCCGACTCCTGTAAGCATAATACTCCTTTTTACATCATTTCCTGTGTCTTGAGACTGGTCATAAATGACGCTATTTTTCTAACCATCCCACAAAATCCAGCGATATGGTTTGCATCACTCGTAGATATTGTGCTTTTATGTTTGTGCTCTGATCATTGTGGTATGTACATTATCGCTATACAAACATTATGCAAGTACATGTATTGGTGGCCTATGGTCTAATTCCTCTCCAGACTGTCTTTTTCTCATCTCATATACACTAACTCATCCTCCTCCTGCAGGGAGCTAATTCGAGCTCGTCGTCTCGCAAAGACAAAGATGCCCCAGAAGGGAGCTGGACCTGTCCGGAGTGCAATAACCTGAACTACCCCTTCCGCACAGTGTGCAATCGGAAAGGGTGCTCATGTAGTAAGCCAGACTCATCAAGCAACTAGTCCTAGCTTCTCAACCGTGATGTGAACTATCGTCGAAGCATTGTTGTACCCTAGCTATACAAGCTTACTGTAAACTGCACAGATGTGTTTTCTGTTCCCTGTGAACAAACATTCATATCGACTATGCAACTTCCAGAAAAATATTGACCTGCTAAATTTTAGTCGTGCTTTACAGTTGTTGAGTATATGTGTTATGTGCATATTGTGTATTGGGCCTGCCTTCTAGTTCCTTGTATAGTTGAGGTCCGTAACTCATCTTTGTACATCATGTATACATGCCTATGCACGAGAGCAATACATCGTGCAATTTACATATTTTACGTGGTATCAGTTTCCGGGTTCTAATCCTAGCCTTTCGGCGCCGCCATCGCTGCCACCGCTCGCGCGCCTCCCGCGCCGGCCGCCGTCACCGCGATCTCCTCCTGCCCCGGATGCCGCTTCGGCCTCTGACCCTGCAGCCGCCGCTCACTATGGCGTTGCCCCTCCGTCTTCGCATGGATACGGGGCTCCTCCTGGTTGGGGCACCAGTCAGTGGGTCAACATCCGCCCGTGGAGCAGCCAACGGGCCAGCCTTGTTTTGCCTCGCTGCCCTTGCAAGGCTATGTGTACGGCCATGCGTACGGCGCCATGCAAGGCCAGCCAACACATATTTTACGTGGTATCAGTTTCCGGGTTCTAATCCTAGCCTTTCGGCGCCGCCACCGCTGCCACCGCTCGCGCGCCGACCGCCGTCACCGCGATCTCCTCCTGCCCCGGACGCCGCTTCGGCCTCTGACCCCGCAGCCGCCACTCACTATGGCGCTGCCCCTCCGCCTTCGCATGGATACGGGGCTCCTCCTGGTTGGGGCACCAGTCAGTGGGTCAACATCCGCCCGTGGAGCAGCCAACGGGCCAGCCTTGTTTTGCCTCGCTGCCCTTGCAAGGCTATGTGTACGGCCATGCGTACGACGCCATGCAAGGCCAGCCAACGAGCAGCCTTGTTTTGCCTCGCTGCCCTTGCATGGCTATGCGTACGGCGCCATGCAAGGTGCGTCGCCCGCGATGCCTTTAGGCGCACCGCCCGATCCACTTGCCCGTGGCTGCCAACCGCATCGCCAACTACATTGCTGCTGCCGCCCAACCGCGCCAACCGCCGTCGTCGGACCAACGATGGCGTCCGCGGTCCGTCCGTCTTCGCCTCTGTCGTCCCGCCGCCGGCGCCCTCTGGCGCGTCGGCCCCACCGCCATACGGGGCGGCCGCCACCTACGACGCGCCCGTTCCCACGTACGGGAATCCTATGTACGGGGCATACGAGGCTCCGGTCGCATCCACGTCCGGGTCTCCGCCTGCGTACAGGGCTCCAACCGCGTGCGAGTCTCCGCCTGCATATGGGGCTTCGACCGCGTACGAGTCTCCCGGGTACTGGTGGGGGTCGTCAGCGGGCCAGCACTCGCTGCCCGTGGCCCCTCCGACGTCGTCGGCACCACCGGCCCCCATGGCCCTCTCGGCGCCCCTAGCCCCCTCGACGCATCATGCGTACTATGCGGCTCCGCAGCCGTATGGAGAGTACGCACCGCCGCAGCTGAGCGGCGGTTACGGCTTCGTCATGGCGTCTCCGTCCCCCTCGTCGTCCCTGCTGCCGGCCCCCTGGGACCCGGTGCTCCTCACTGGGCTGCATGCCGCTCGTACGCGAACAACTACACTGGAGGTGGTGATTTGTACATGGACACCGGTGCCACGGCTCACATGTTTGCTCATCCTGGTAACCTTGCCTCCTTCACTCCTGTCTCTACCGACCGCCGCATCATTGTCGGCGACGGTTCCACAGTTCCTATCACACATGTTGGGCACACTTCTTTTCCTTCTAATTCTACGCCTTTATCTTTGTCTAACATACTTGTGTCTCCTCATCTTATTAAGAATCTTATCTCTGTTCGTTGTTTCACTCATGAAAATCCTGTCACTGTTGAATTTGACGAGCTTGGTTTTTGTGTTAAGGACGCTCAAATCAGGATGGTACTCCACCGATGTGACAGGTCGACGAGCTCTATTCGGTGCATTCACCCTCATCCACCACCACCGCACCGGTCGCTCTCTCCGCTGGAGTTGATCTCTGGCACGCTCGCTTGGGTCACCCCTACCCCGTCACACTTCGTCATATTCTTAGGAGTTTCAGTTTCAGTTGTCATAAGATTGAGGACCATACCTATCATGCCCGTCGTGTTGGCAAACATGTTCGCCTTCCGTTCAATAACTTCACCATCATAGCTTCTTTTCCTTTTCAGTTGATCCATAACGATGTGTGGACCTCTCCGGTTCCTAGTAATTTGGGCTATTTATATTATCTGGTTATCCTTGATGATCATTCTCATTATGTGTGGACTTCTCCTTTGCGCAGAAAGTCGGATGCACTCTCCACTTTGACGGCTTTTTACTCCTATGTCAGCACGCAGTTTGGGCGTCCCATCCTTGCTCTTCAGACTGACAATGGAAAAGAGTTCGACAACCTTGCTTTCCGCACATTTCTGTCGCATCACTGCACAGTTTTTTGTCTCACATGTCCGTATACTTCACAACAGAACGGTCGAGCCGAACGCGTCCTTCGCACTCTGAACGACTGTGTTCGCACGATCCTGTTCCATGCTAATGTGCCGCCTTGTTTCTGGCCGGACGCACTCGCCACTGCTTCTCTTCTCCTTAACCTTCGCCCTTGCCGCCCACTGTGGAACTATGCACCTCACCATCTTCTCTTCAGTACGCCCCCATCTTATGATGGCTTGCGTGTTTTTGGGTGCCTTTGCGATCCTAGCATTGCCGACTCCGCTCCTCACAAACTCGCACCTCGTTCTGTCGCATGCATCTTCATTGGCTACCCCTCCAACTCAAAGGGATATCGGTGCTACGATCCCGTCTCCCACCGTGTGTTCACTTCCCGGCACATTTACTTTGATGAGCATGTGTTTCCGTTTCACCAGGTACCCACGGTTGTTCCTCCCGCCACCGGTGAGGCAGGCTCCTCGACGCCTCTCTCAGGGCGCTCGCGCGCCTCTCTTGGCCCGCCCTTTGGCTTTGAGGCGCACCCCCCGCATGCGGCGCCTCCTACAGCCACGGTGCTGGCGCCCCCGACGTTGGCGCCCGTGCCCCCCCCCCCCCCGGCGCCCCGGGTGCCCGCGGCCCCCTTGGCGTCCCCGGCGCCCCTGACGTTGGCGCCCGCGACCCCCGCAACCACCTCGGCGCCCCCGGTGCCCCTAGTGCCCGCAGCCCCCTCGGCGCCCACGCCCCCCGGCGCCTATGGCTGGTCTGGTCACCCGCGCCCGTACGGGCGTTTTCCGCCCGAGCTCGCGTTACGCCTCGGATGACTACGTCCATGCGGCGTCCACCACTGAGCCGTCGCCGTTGCCATCCTCTGTTCGAGCCACTCTTCGTGGCCCGCTCTGGATGGCTACGATGCAAGAGGAGTTTGACGCCCTGTTGCGCAACCGGACGTGGCAGCTTGTCCCCCGTCCCCAGCACACCAACGTGATTACCGGGAAGTGGGTCTTTAAACACAAGCTCCGTCCTAATGGTACCCTTGATTGCTACAAAGCGCATTGGGTCGTTCGTGGCTTCCGACAGCGTGCTGGCATCGACTTCACCGACACCTTCGCTCCGGTCATTGTGATGCCCCCGATTCAATCGTACACTAATCATACATGCAAACATGTACGATCAAGATCAGGGACTCGCGGGAAGATATCACAACACAACTCTACAAATAAAATAAGTCATACAAGCATCATATTACAAGCCAGGGGCCTCGAGGGCTCGAATACAAGAGATCGATCATAGACGAGTCAGCGGAAGCAACAATATCTGAGTACAGACATAAGTTAAACAAGTTTGCCTTAAGAAGGCTAGCACAAACTGGGATACAGATCGAAAGAGGCGCAGGCCTCCTGCCTGGGATCCTCCTAAACTACTCCTGGTCGTCGTCAGCGGGCTGCACATAGTAGTAGGCACCTCCCGAGTAGTAGTCATCATCGACAGTGGCGTCTGACTCCTGGGCTCCATCGTCTGGTCACATCAATCGAGTATAGAAAGGGGGAAAGGGGGGAGCAAAGCAACCGTGAGTACTCATCCAAAGTACTCGCAAGCAAGGAGCTACACTACATATGTATGCATCGGTATTAAATGGAATAAGGGTATCATATGTGGACTGAACTGCAGAATGACGGAATAAGAGGGGGATAGCTAGTCCTATCGAACACTACGCTTCTGGCCACCTCCATCTTGCAGCATGTAGAAGATAGCAGAAGGCAAGTCCACCAAGTAGCATCGTGTAGCATAATCCTACCCGGCGATCCTCTCCTCGTCGCCCTGTTAGAGAGCGACCACCGGGTTGTATCTGGCACTTGGAAGGGTGTGTTTTTATTAAGTATCTAGTTCTAGTTGTCATAAGGTCAAGGTCCAACTCCAAGTCATCCTGTTACCGAAGATCACGGCTATTCGAATAGATTAACTTCCCTGCAGGGGTGCACCACATTTCCCAACACGCTCGATCCCCTTTGTCTGGACACACTTTCCTGAGTCATGCCCGGCCTCGGAAGATCAACACGTCACAGCCCTACCTAGGCACAACAGAGAGGTCAACACGCCGGTCTAAATCCTATGGCGCAGGGGTCTGGGCCCATCGCCCATTGCACACCTGCATGTTGCGTACGCGGCTGGTGAGCAGACCTAGCTCCCTTATACAAGAGCATGCGTTCCAGTCCAACCCGGCATGCGCCGCTCAGTCGCTGACGTCACCAAGGCTTCGGCTGATACCACGACGTCGAGTGCCCATAACTGTTCCCGCATAGTTGGTTAGTGCGTATAGGCCAGTAGCCAGACTCAGATCAAATACCCAGATCTCATTAAGCATGTTATTTTGAAGTAACCGCAAACGCCGACTAGGGCCAGGCCCACCCCTCTCCTAGGTGGTCTCAACCTGCCCTGTCACTTCGCCACAAAGTAACAGTCGGGGACCGTCGGGAACCCAGGCCAACCACTACCTGGGTGGAACCACATCCCCTTCAACCCCCAACATCAGAATCACTTGCGGGTACTCAATGAGCCGACCCGACTTTAGTCACAACATTTATATGTATAAAGTATATAATATATACCCGTGATCACCTCCCGAGTGATCACGGCCCGGTAGTATAGCATGGTAGACAGACAAGAATGTATGGCCACTGATGATAAACTAGCATCCTATACTAAGCATTTAGGATTTGCAGGTAAGGTATCAACAGCTGTAGCAACAATGACAGACTATGCATCAGAATAGGATTAATGGAAAGTAGTAACATGCTACACTACTCTAATGCAAGCAGTAGAAGGAGAGTACGCGATATCTGGTGATCAAGGGGAGGCTTGCCTGGTTGCTCTGGCAAGAGAGAGGGGTCGTCAACACCGTAGTCGTACTGGGTAGCAGCGGCGTCGGTCTCGATGTCTAGCGAGAGAAGAGGGGGAAGAAACAATGAATATAATGCAAACATATGCATAGTGATGCATGACAAGACAAGTAGCGGTGCTAGGGTGCCCTAACGCGGTATGAGGTGATAACGATGAAGGGGGGAAACATCCGGGAAAATATCCCCGGTGTTTCGCGTTTTCGGACAGATAAATCAGAGGGGCAAAGTTGCGTGTTCGCTATGCTAGGGATGCGTGGCGGACGAACGGGCTGCGTATCCGGATTCGTCTCGTCGTTCTGAGCAACTTTCATGTACAAAGTTTTTCCATCCGAGCTACGATTTATTTTATATTAATTTTAAAATATTTAAATCATTTTTAGCATTTATTTAATTTATTTTAATTCAACATTATCTGGAATAGTGCTTGCTGACGTCAGCATGATGTCAGCAATCAACAGAGGTGTTGACTGGGTCAAGCTGACGTGTGGGTCCCATCTATCATTGACACATCGCCCTAACTAACATATTAGTTAGTTTAATTAGATATTTAGGTTAATTAAGTTTAATTAGTTTAACTAAACAGGATTAATTAAGTTAATTAATTAATTTAATTATTTTTATAATTTTTATAATTCTTTTTTTACATTTATTTTCGTTCTTATCCCGGGGCGGGCCCCAGCGGTCAGTGGCTCAACCGAGCCACTCGGTGATGGGCATGCGTCCACACGCACAGAGGCGTGGCCGCGGCCGTAGTAGGGCGCCGACGAGCAGGGACGAGGCGGGGCGCATGCGGTGTAGTTGGGTGGCGCAGGCGAGGCACGGCAACGGGCGGGCGGCGAACACGGCGAGGGCGCCAGGCGGGGCAGCGGGAGCAGTGGGGCGTCGGGGCGGTGCGCGGATGGGCGCCGGCGTGGAGCAGCGGCAACAGGCGAGGAGCGGCGCCGGTGCGGGCACGCAGAAGGAGGAAGGGGGGCCGCAGGCGCCGGCCGGCAGCAGCGGACGCAGGGGCGACGCGGCGGAGGCAGAGGCGGGAGCCGAGCAGCGACAGGGCTACGCTGGCGGCGCGAGCACGGGCGCCGGGCGCAGCGTCACAACAGAAGTGCCGGTGAGGCAACACACGAGGGGGGTGGCCAGGTCGGTCTCTGCGCAGTGAGCTGCGGTGCTATACGGCTAAGAGGGCGGGACAGGGGAGGAGGACGAGGTCCTCACCCACGTTGTCGGGAAGAGGGCGTTGAGGCTTGGGGTAGTTCGTCGAGGGAAGAGGATGGGGAGGTCCGGCGATGGGGTCCGACGTGTCGAGGCGGCGGGGGCGTCCAATGACGCGACGCCGTGGAGGAGGACGAAGGCGCGGCGGGGCGGCATCGGGCGGCGATGCATCAGGGTCGGGCAACGGGCCGGCTGCGGCGGAGGACGTGGAGGCGCGAGAGGGAGGGAGCTGCGAGGAGGAGGCCGGAGGGCGGCGCTCGGCGCCGGCGGGCGGCAACTGTCCTCGGGCGCGGGCGCTCCGAGAGGAGGGGAGCGAACAAGGGCGCCCGTCCTCCGTGCGTATGCGTGCGTGTGTGTGTGTGTGTGTTCTTCATGGGTGACGGAGCGGGGAGGGAACGAGGGAGAGTGGGGGGTCGTGAGGGAACCGGGGTGTAGTGGGCTATGGTTGCGGGTGGGAGGGGTTATGCAGGGGCGCGGCTGGGCCAGCCTAATGGCCTGGTGCCCTGCTGGGCCGAACGGCCCAGGGAAGGGGGGGGGTCTTGCTTCGTTTTTTTGCTTTGTTTTGTTTTTGTTTTACTTTACTTTTTATGTTTATAGTTTAGAATCTAATTATTTTAGTTTTGTAAAACACACCTTTAGCACCTAGATTAGCATATCAAGTTAGACCTGGGCCATAGAAAGTATACTGCCAAATTAAATTATTTAAATGTTATATTAACTATAAAAGGTATTTACTTAATTGTTTTACCTACTGTTTTAATTATTGTAGAGCTGTTAAACACTTCGTCAAAGTTTGGTTTTGCCACCACAATTACCTAGGATTTATCCGACACATTTAGAACATTTTTGTTTTAGCGTTTGAAAACTTTTGCTGTTTGCTTGATTTTGACTTTGAATTTGAATTGGTTTTGAACTAACGCAATATTAGCAACAGTAATCGAGGTGATGTGGCATCATTCACAAAGTTTTACTATAGCTTAATTACCCTGGCGTCACAAATCTCCTCCACTACAAGAAATCTCGTCCCGAGATTTAAGAGGGGATTAAGGGGGAAGGGATTTGGTTATGAAATTCTAACGAGTCTTCTCGGTCTTGGTTGTTCTTCTCGAGGAGGTCGATCCATAACGTTGATGTTTTCATACCTCTGCTTCAGGTCAACATGATGAAGTCATCATCCTTTCTTCGGAGTCTTCATCGTACTTACGAATAGGAAAGGGGCAGCCCGACATCGATAGAATGCTATCAGGGGAAATCATCTGGGGGTTACCTAATGAATGATCACAAGAGTAACTCTTGAATAGATACTTAAGAAAATATCGAGAGTAAAGTAAGAAGGTACCATGAGAAGTTTCCAATGGGCAGGCAATCGTTGGATGGCCTAATCAGAAGGTGAAGGGGGTTCAGAGCAACGAGAATAAGTATTGTGTTTGATACCAGAATAGATCACTTGGCAGGTGGCCCGTGAATAACATAAGAAGTCAAGCGCGAGGAATTACTTTGAAAACAGGGTGTACAAGAGAGTCAGGTTTCGATCCTAGGACCAGTGGGTTATGGTCCCACCATGTCGGTTAAAAGTAGGAAGGACGATGACGTCTTGCACAATCATGTAAGCAAGGTATGTTAGAGGATAGCCTATCAGTTATGTCGGCAACAATATCAGTACCAAGGGCGAGGGATGAAGAGAACCATTTTCCTGGTCATTGAAATGAGGCGGACCTATAGGCAAAGTTCTCGTCCATCGGTGGTTACCGGAATGTCATCAACAAAAGTAACAGGGTCTTTCTGACAGAGTGGTACAACGAGGTGTTTACAAAGCAGGGATATATTACCGCTTATATAATATAGATCACAAGAAGGTTTAAACAAATCACTGGAAAGGAAAAGTTATTATCGGGTTTAAACAGAACAATGGAAAGGAAAAGGTGTTTAAACACATATTTCAAGGGTATATCCTTCCCAAGGACAAGCAGAGCATGATATCCATGACAGGATACAACGTAGCAAACCCTTTAGGAAAGGGGAGAGAAATATCATGACATTACCCATGCAACGGTGTTTGGATAATTGAGCAAGAAACATTTAGCATTGGGCTTCCAATGTTCTTGTTGAAAATCGGAGTACCACAGACATGCTTCGAGATAGCATTGACATGGTCTTCGAACAAGGTCGGACTTTAGATACACAAAGGATCCATCAAGATCAACTCATAGAATAAGTCTTACAATTTCCACATGGAAGAATGGATAACGTTGCTAAAAAGGAATCTATAACAATAGGGCCTCTGACCAAGGGTGATAGGCATGACATCACCTTACCGATATATAAGGACCAATGTTATGACTCTTGGAAAATATATCCCAACCATCATATCTGACCGAGATTCAGATCTGATTGGTGTCAGGATACCTGAGAAGAAAAAGGTGCGACACAATTTGACGAGATGACATTGTAAGATCCTTGGGAAATGAACTATGGAAGCGAGTTCTGAAACAAGAGTTCATCATTAAACCAAGGAAATGACGAGGGGGTGGCTGATGGACTCAGCGACAATTCATCGAGATTAACAAAGATGATTTCGACAATTATGTGAACAAGGAGATAGCATTAGTCAGATCAAATGAAATAATGATGTATGTTTGATGAAAACATACACAATTTAACAATGATAGAAAGGTGCACCCGAAAATCTGGACTTAGGTAGCAAGATCAATGTTAGAAGGGTGATTCAACAAGCAATTGACTTAGAATGAAACTATCGACCAATAACTTACAAGCAATAGGGTTGCTACAAGTTTTGACTTCACACATCATAGTTAAATGGCTGGTATCCTGGTTAGAAACAACACGGGGACCAAGATATGAACGGAGATGGCGAGAAGTATTACTATATAAAGAATTATTAAGAGGTGGTGAGATTCTCATGACATTCTTGACATAAAAGATGGTAATACTCCAAGGCAAAGAATAACAAATGTTGGATAGCAAGGATCTCAAGGTATAACACAAAACATGAACAAGTTTGTGTTGAACGGAAGGCAATAAAGTGGTCGATGATAACACAAATCATTGAGGGCAAGAATGGTATTTCTCATCATGAATTCAGTTGATATCCTGGAAGAGCTCAGAATGCTGATGATGATCACGACACATTTGTCGAGATATTTCATGAAGATGTAATCGATCGACGATGGCATCAAGTCAAAGAATGATGAAGCGGATGGCTATTGGAACCATGGGTACGACACAAACTCGAAATCAAGCTTGTTGTTCAAGACGAAATGATATGACGGGCAAGATCGATGTAAGCTTAGCTCATCGCCGAAAGTTGTGCTCCGGGATTAAGAACCAGGTAGCATAGTTAAAATCGGCACGAGAATGATATAGCCGAGCAGGCTAGGAATGACGTGATTGAGTTCAAACTCGTAAGTAATGAAGGTTACCAAGAGTTGTTTAATCGCGGTGCGGACTCGATTTAGTTATCGGTGTCTTTGAGTGTTTAATAACTCAGAGTCCGTGAAAAATTGGAATCAGTGAGAATGTAGTAGTTGAAGAAGGACTCATAAGAAGTTATGCAGTTCTGTGATAATCTTGAGATACCAGGGGGTAATACTCGGTGACAGATCAAAGTAGAGGTTGGACTGAGGTATTGCTCTGTAGGAGACAAGTGCTTAAACTTGCACGAGAAAGGGTATTTAAAGGAGAACATGGTAGGAACCACGATTGCAAAAGGCCAGATCCCATATATAAGATGAACTTTTACCAAGGGAATAATTAATTTAAGAGAAGCTTTAATGATAAGATCTACATCGTGTCCATGGGCATGAACACAAAGTTCAAGGTCGATCCCACTTCTCCAATGCATGACCATTCATTCACTGCTCTTATTAAAAAATGATTTGAGTGTGAAAACCTACCTAGCGAATTACCAGAGGAGTATGATCCGTGAAAACATTTCGGGCTGACACAGATTAAGGAAGGCATAGGTTCAACCCATCGGGGTATCTTAGAAACATATACCACAAGCTTCAGGAGCGAATAACTCAAGTTCGGGAGCAGAGCATGGTTGGCAAAAGCAGGGGATACAATTTACCAAAGGCATTATGTATCCGAAGAAAATCTCACAATGTTTAATGAATATGAAGGACGGTGTCAAACAAAATCTAACAAAGGATCTGGTGGTCCATAAGGGATCTGATGTGAGTATCGGTACTCAACCAGAGGAAGAAAGAATGCAAGAGGATCAGATTATAGAAACAACTGACTAACTCAAATCTCAAATGCAAAGGAATTATGAATTCCAAGACAAGGGATCAGAAGCAATGCTCTAATTAGGGATGGATAAGTTGAATAGCCTTAGAGGTACAATCGATGGCAATTTGATTGGTCGAGATCCAGCTCATGTTTAAAGTGACGTCTGAGCTGGAAGGACGGAACGAAGGATCTGATTAAGGAATGCGAGCATTCGCAACATATTGATTCAACAGACTCAAACTGATAATGACTAAGGATGCCAATAAGATTACCGGACTTATGAGGTTAATCATAATGCAAGCAAGCAAGAATTTCAAGAGCAATAGGATGTTGAGGATTTTCGGGGATCGAATGGCATTTCAAAGACTTTTGTGAAATACATGAATCAACTGGGGATGAGCGGATACTCGTTAAGTGCGAGAAATTATCCGTAAGGGTATGTCTGTGCCAAAGAGCTGCAAAGCGGTGGGCACAAAGGATTCTCGAATTGTCAAAGAAATTTTCAGGGTATCAAGTAATAACAGGGGCAACTAGGAACAAAGGTAAGAACAACAAGTGTAAGCAGTTATCCATAAGGATTTATCGGTGGTCGGGAATAGCAAAAGTGGTGCGCACAAGGTCTCGAGAGAATAACGGAGAGTATCTTCGGAATCGTCTGGTGAAGCAGGCTATCATCTGGAATGAAGGGGATCTTTGGGTGGATGTGATCACGAGATCCTAAAATTAGATTTTAGCAAGATCATTTAACCCGAATAGTAGAGATATCAGATTCCCAGAGCATAGATCGAGGAGTAAAAGATCCTAATACCACCCAAATGGCTATGTGGGCCCATGGGCCGCACAACCATGTTAGTAAAACAGTTTTCATCGACTAGACTCAACTTCGGCCAAGGAGTGTGGAAGGGGGATTCCTACAGGCAGTCGGCTCTGATACCAACTTGTGACGCCCCCGATTCAATCGTACACTAATCATACACGCAAAAGTGTACGATCAAGATCAGGGACTCACGGGAAGATATCACAACACAACTCTACAAATAAAATAAGTCATACAAGCATCATATTACAAGCCAGGGACCTCGAGGGCTCGAATACAAGAGCTCGATCATAGACGAGTCAGCGAAAGCAACAATATCTGAGTACAGACATAAGTTAAACAAGTTTGCCTTAAGAAGGCTAGCACAAACTGGGATACAGATCGAAAGAGGTGCAGGCCTCCTGCCTGGGATCCTCCTAAACTACTCCTGGTCGTCGTCAGCGGGCTGCACGTAGTAGTAGGCACCTCCCGAGTAGTAGTCGTCATCGACAATGGCATCTGGCTCCTGGGCTCCATCGTCTGGTCGCAGCAATCGAGTATAGAAAGGGGGAAAGGGGGGAGCAAAGCAACCGCGAGTACTCATCCAAAGTACTCGCAAGCAAGGAGCTACACTACATATGTATGCATCAGTATCAAATGGAATAAGGGTATCATATGTGGACTGAACTGCAGAATTGTAAGTGCATCTAGTGCCACCCCTAATTGGTTTTGGAGTATTGACGACAAATCTAGTTGAGGGACTAATGTGTTTGTGAGAATTGCAGGATAACACAGGTAGAAGTCCCTCATTGATTCGGTTTTACTACCAGAGATGACCCCTAAAAATGTACGAAGACATTGAAGACAATGGTGGTATATGAAGATATTCACATTGAAGACTATGACAAGAGAAGACACCACGTGAAGCCTATGGAACTCGAAGACTTAGATGTTTCGTAGTTCTTTTTCATTTGTGTTGAGTCATAGGAACCACCGTACTGTTAAGTGGGGTCCAAGAGAACCAGTCAGAATGACTGAAGTGATGCCTAATTCAAATCCTATGTCTTCGAGCGAAGACTATGAGAGCAAATCTTGTCCAGAGTCGGACAAGTCAGCTTTACTTGTAGCCCAAGTAAAGTTGCCGTGTGAGTTTGCAATCTGACCATTGGTACACGTGTCAGTTCCTTAGTGACCCAGGTTCATTTCGGACAAATCAGGTCGGGTTGCCCAGTGGCTATAAATAGTCCACCCCCTACAACCATAAACGGTTGACTGCTCAGATTTCAGTGCACGGCTTTTGTCATTTGAGAGCAACCCACCTCGAAGCCTTTGAGAGAAAATTCCTAGCGAGGAGAAAAGCCCTAACCACCCAGAGCCAGAGTAAATTGGGCATCACTTAAGTCTTCTTGTCTGAGTGATCTGAAGACTTATTACACTTGAGGATTGTGCATCCTCCAGCCGGTTAGGCGTCGCGTTCTAAGCATCCAAGAGAAATTGTGGATTGCCGGTGAACGAAGCCTGTGAAGGTTTGGGAGTCTACCTTGAAGACTTACCAGAGTGATTGGGCGAGGTCTGTGTGACCTTAGCTCAAGGAGAAAACGGTGAGGACTGGGTGTCCGGGACTGTGTGTCCTTTGGTTTAAATACCTAGCCGCTCCAACCAGACGTACAGTTGTCACAGCAACTGGAACTGGTCCAACAAATCATTGTCTTCAGCGTGTCACTGGTTTCATCTTCACTTCCTATTACTTACTGTTACACATTGTGAAGCCATTGCATGCTTGCTTTATCTTCTGTCTTCACAACATAACTGTATGATTTGTTTGGCTTCATAACTTCTTCCTACCTGATCCTTATTACACTTCAGCTACTTGTCTTGTGCTTTCACTCTATTGAATACTTGACCATGGCTTGCCTAGTGTAATCTAACTTCCGCTGCTTAAGTGATAGGCATATCTATACTGTTTGTCTTCATAACCTTCACGTTTTGAAGACTTCCATAAAAATCGCCTATTCACTCCCCCTCTAGTCGATATAACGCACTTTCAATTGGTATCAGAGCAGGGTGCTCCCTTGTTCTGTGTGATTCGGTTTAACCACCTGGAGTTTTAGCTATGTCGACTGCAGGGATAATCAAAGTCTCTGCTGCGTGCCCCGTCTTCGATGGAACTGAATATCCCTACTGTAAGAATAAGATGCGCATGCATCTTGAAGCCATTAATGTCGACCTATGGTATGTCGTCGAAAACGGCGTTCCCAAGGCTGGAGAAGGTGTCACTGCTGCCGATGTCAAGAGTTCACTCAACTGGACTCTACTGCCAAGAATATCATCTGTGGTCATCTGACCAAGGGACAGTACGGGCGTGTGAGTGCCTTGAAGACATCCAAGCTGGTCTGGGACTAGCTCTCCAAAGTCAATGAAGGCATCTCAACCCAAAGAGATTAGAGAATCAGTGTTCTTTGCAACCTCTTCAACCGCTTCAAGCGAAATGATAATGAGAATGTCCAGCACACATTTGACCGGCTCACTGACATCACAAATGAGCTTCAAGCCCTCGGCGCCACTGAGATCACCAAACATGAAATCATCAAGACGCTGCTGAGATCACTTAACAGTTCGTTTGACATCCTAGCCCTGATGATTCAAGAACGTCCAGACTTCAAGACACTCGATCCGTCTGACATACTTGAGAGGCTCAACACACATGAGTTTCAGCTTTCTGAGAAAAGAGATATCTACGGTCCAAACTATGGGCGAACTCGTGCCTTGAAGGCAAAAGCCGTGTCCTCATCTGAAGAAGAATCTGGCAGCAGTTCTGATGATCCTGAAGACATTGGAAGGGAACTTGCAATGCTAGTGAAGAAGTTCCAGAAATTCACCAAGAAGAAAGGCTTCAGAAAGTCTTCATGATCAAGCTCAAGGAATGATGAAACTTCTGCTCATGACTACAATAAGAAAACATGTCACAAGTGCAAGAAAACTGAACACTTCATCTCTGAGTGTCCACAGTGGGACAATGAGAACAGAAAGAAGAAGAAGAGCAAGGAATATGACTCTGACGACAAGAAGAAGAATAAATACTCAAAGTCTTCTTCCAAGTCTTCCTCAAAGTCTTCATCACACAAGAAGAGCTCAACTGGCAAGGCTCGTGCGTTTGTTGGCAAGGAAATGGATTCAGAGGAGGAGTCCGCTTCTGAGGAGGCAGAGGTGGAGTCTGAGGAGGAATTTGATTCTGGCATTGCGAGTCTGGCTACAGCTTACGTCGCCAAGTCCATCTTCAACACTGAAGACAATGACTTCATCACCAACACCGATGCAAATGACAAGGACGACTCCACTCCTACCTACTGCTTCATGGCACGCGGTGCCAAGGTAAACACACGCACTACTCACTATCAAACATCCAGTGACGATGATTCTGATTGTGTTCAAAACCCAGCTACAAAACACTTGCTAAAATTGCAACTGAACAACAGAAAGCCATGGAACATATTCAAAAACTGTTAGACAGAAGCGATGATCTGTTGGGTGCTGAAATGACTCGATCTGAATCCTTAATTGAAGACATAAAAAATCTTCATGTTAAGTATCAAGAACTTGAAGATCGTCATGATACTCTCTCAACAACTCATGAAAAGCTCTCCTATGATTATCTTCAAAGGAAGCAAGATCTTGAGAAATTGAGAGCGGCTCATGAAGATCTTCAAAAGGAAAACGAGTCACTTCGCGCCGAACAGATCAGTTCCGCTCAGGAAGGATTTGAACCACCATGCCTTAAATGCATTGAGCGCGATAATGCTACTTCTATTGCTGAATGTTCCACTGCTACTGCTGTTGCAATATCTTCAACTGTTGAAGTGGTAACTAACCCCTCTGCTGAGGATACCACTGCTATTGCTCATGAGAATGCTAGGTTGAAGACATTGCTTGAAATAGGGATGTACAGAAGTCTCAAAGGACATCAGATATTATGTGATGTCCTCAAGAAGCAGATTCTGAACCGAAACCATAGGAAAGAGGGTGTTGGGTTCGTGAGGAAAATAAATGCAGATGGCTCTTACTGGAAACCTGAGCAGTACCCCAAAACCACATGGGTTGCTGCAAAGGAATCCTCAGCAGATCCATCCAATCTGTCTGGCTTCACTTGTGCTAACCCAATTATCATTGATGAATCCTTTGATGCAAACTATAAGCTGTTTAGAAATCAGAATGATGAAGTGTTTGCCAGGTACATTGGTACTAACTGCAGGAATGGACCGCCTATGAAGAAGATCTGGGTTCCAAAAATGTGTCTGGAGAATCTTCCTGTGAATGTCCTCATGACACCTCACATGAAGAAGACAAACCTCAGACCAAAGGCTTCATATGGTCCAAAGGCTTCATACAGACAGAGGACTCACCTGAGTCGCACTAACGCAAATGTTTTGCAGGGAAACCATACTCAGGCATATGAGAGCGGTTCTTCAAACCGTCATGTTCATATGACCAAGAACTATTCTGCCTGTTCTTATGAGTACTATTGCCCGCCTGCTAGACTGTTTGCTAGGGCTCCAAAGCCAAAATTCTTAGATGCTGCACTTAGACTTATTGCTTCTAAGCCACCCTTGAAGATGTGGGTGGTTAAGAAAGCTTAACTCTCTTTTGCAGGGAAAGGTCTCCAGCAGAAAACCAAAATCTTCTGACGCTATTGCTGGGGACCTTAAAAATCTTGTGGGGCGCAAGATCAAATGCCCGAATGGCATCACTATGTATTTCGTACCTGAATCACATGCTACTCTCCCTATTAGTCCTAACCTGGATCTAAGTTTTCATAACCCACTGGTTCGTCAAATGTTTTTGCTTCACAATTCTCTTCGTGAAGCCTATCCCCCTAACTGCACTGTAGGGTACGACACCAGTGTCTTCAGAGTCTTCAGAATGGATTATTGACAGTGGGTGTACATGTAGGGGAACGTAGTAATTTCAACAAATTTCCTACGCACACGCAAGATCATGGTGATGCATAGCAACGAGGGGGAGAGTCTGATCTACGTACCCTTGTAGATCGCAACGGAAGCGTTGACACAACATAGAGGAAGTAGTCGTACGTCTTCTTCCCGATCCGACCGATCCAAGCACCGTTACTCTGGCACCTCTGAGTTCTTAGCACACGTTCAGCTCGATGACGATCCTCGGGCTCCGATCCAGCAAAGCGTCGAGGAAGAGTTCCGTCAGCACGACGGCGTGGTGACGATCTTGATGTTCTACCGACGCAGGGCTTCGCCTAAGCACTACAACGGTATGATCGAGGTGGAATTTGGTGGCAGGGGGCACCGCACACGGCCAAGGAACGATCTCAAGGATCAACTTGTGTGTCTAGTGGTGCTCCCTGCCCCCGTATATAAAGGATCCAAGGGGGAGGGGCTGGCCGGCCAAGGGGGGAGGCGCAGGAGAGTCCTACTCCCACTGGGAGTAGGATTCCCCCTCCAATCCTAGTCCAACTAGGATTCCTCGGAGGGGAAAAGAGGAGGAGGTGGCCGGCCACCCTTTCCTAGTCCTAATAGGACTAGGGGAAGGGGGAGGCGCGCAGCCCCTTCTCTTTTCCACTAAGGCCCATTATGGCCCATTTAGCTCTCGGGGGGTTCCGGTAACCCTCCCGGTATTCCGGTAAAATCCCGATTTCACCCGGAACACTTCCGATGTCCAAACATAGGCTTCCAATATATCAATCTTTATGTATCGACCATTTCGAGACTCCTCATCATGTCCGTGATCACATCCGGGACTCCGAACAACCTTCGGTACATCAAAATGCATAAACTCATAACAACTGTCATCATAACGTTAAGCGTGCGGATCCTATGGTTCGAGAACAATGTAGACATGACCAAGACACGTCTCCGGTCAATAACCAATAGCGGGACCTGGATGCCCATATTGGCTCCTACATATTCTACAAAGATCTTTATCGGTCAGACCACATAACAACATACGTTGTTCCCTTTGTCATCGGTATGTTACTTGCCCGACATTCGATCGTCGGTATCCAATACCTAGTTCAATCTCGTTACTGGCAAGTCTCTTTACTCGTTCCGTAATACATCATCTCACAACTAACATCTTAGTTATAATGCTTGCAAGGCTTATGTGATGTGTATTACCGAGAGGGCCCAGAGATACCTCTCCGACAATCGGAGTGACAAACCCTAATCTCGAAATACGCCAACCCAACATCTACCATTGGAGACACCTGTAGTACTCCTTTATAATCACCCAGTTACGTTGTGACGTTTGGTAGTACCCAAAGTGTTCCTCCGGCAAACGGGAGTTGCATAATCTCATAGTCATAGGAACATGTATAAGTCATGAAGAAAGCAATAGCAACATACTAAACGATCGGGTGCTAAGCTAATGAAATGGGTCATGTCAATCAGATCATTCAACTAATGATGTGACCTCGTTAATCAAATAACAACACATTGTTTATGGTTAGGAAACTTAACCATCTTTGATTAACGAGCTAGTCAAGTAGAGGCATACTAGTGACACTCTGTTTGTCTATGTATTCACACATGTATTATGTTTCCGGTTAATACAATTCTAGCATGAATAATAAACATTTATCATGATATAAGGAAATAAATAATAACTTTATTATTGCCTCTAGGGCATATTTCCTTCAGTCTCCCACTTGCACTAGAGTCAATAATCTAGATTACACAGTAATGATTCTAACACCCATGGAGCCTTGGTGCTGATCATGTTTTGCTCGTGGAAGAGGCTTAGTCAACGGGTCTGCAACATTCAGATCTGTATGTATCTTGCAAATCTCTATGTATCCCACCTGGACTAGATCCCGGATGGAGTTGAAGCGTCTCTTGATGTGTTTGGTCCTTTTGTGAAATCTGGATTCCTTTGCCAAAGCAATTGCACCAGTATTGTCACAAAAGATTTTCATTGGACCCGCTGCACTAGGTATGACACCTAGATCGGATATGAACTCCTTCATCCAGACTCCTTCGTTCGCTGCTTCCGAAGCAGCTATGTACTCCGCTTCACATGTAGATCCCGCTACGACGCTTTGTTTAGAACTGCACCAACTGACAGCTCCACCGTTTAAAGTAAACACGTATCCGGTTTGCGATTTAGAATCGTCCGGATCAGTGTCAAAGCTTGCATCAACGTAACCTCTTACGGTGAGCTCTTTGTCACCTCCATATATGAGAAACATATCCTTAGTCCTTTTCAGGTATTTCAGGATGTTCTTGACCGCTGTCCAGTGATCCACTCCTGGATTACTTTGGTACCTCCCTGCTAAACTTATAGCAAGGCACACATCAGGTCTGGTACACAGCATTGCATACATGATAGAGCCTATGGCTGAAGCATAGGGAACATCTTTCATTTTCTCTCTATCTTCTGCAGTGGTCGGGCATTGAGTCTGACTCAACTTCACACCTTGTAACACAGGCAAGAACCCTTTCTTTGCTTGATCCATTTTGAACTTCTTCAAAATCTTGTCAAGGTATGTGCTTTGTGAAAGTCCAATTAAGTGTCTTGATCTATCTCTATAGATCTTAATGCCCAATATGTAAGCAGCTTCACCGAGGTCTTTCATTGAAAAACTCTTATTCAAGTATCCCTTTATGCTATCCAGAAATTCTATATCATTTCCAATCAGCAATATGTCATCCACATATAATATCAGAAATGCTACAGAGCTCCCACTCACCTTTTTTGTAAATACAGGCTTCTCCAAAAGTCTGTATAAAGCCAAATGCTTTGATCACACTATCAAAGCGTTTATTCCAACTCCGAGATGCTTGCACCAGTCCATAAATGGATCGCTGGAGTTTGCACACTTTGCTAGCTCCCTTTGGATCGACAAAACCTTCCGGTTGCATCATATACAACTCTTCTTCCAGAAATCCATTCAGGAATGCAGTTTTGACATCCATCTGCCAAATTTCATAATCATAAAATGCGGCAATTGCTAACATGATTCTGACAGACTTAAGCATCGCTACGGGTGAGAATGTCTCATCGTAGTCAACCCCTTGAACTTGTCGAAAACCTTTTGCAACAAGTCGAGCTTTATAGACAGTAACATTACCGTCAGCGTCAGTCTTTTTCTTGAAGATCCATTTAGTCTCAATTGCTTGCCGATCATCGGGCAAGTCAACCAAAGTCCATACTTTGTTCTCATACATGGATCCCATCTCAGATTTCATGGCCTCAAGCCACTTTGCGGAATCTGGGCTCACCATCGCTTCTTCATAGTTCATAGGTTCATCATGATCTAGTAGCATGATTTCCAGAACTGGATTACCGTACCACTCTGGCGCGGATCTTGCTCTGGTTGATCTACGAGGTTCAGTAGTATCTTGTTCTGAAGTTTCATGATCATTATCATCAACTTCCTCACTTATTGGTGTAGGTGTCGCAGAAACAGTTTTCTGTGATGTACTACTTTCTAATAAGGGAGCGGGTACAGTTACCTCGTCAAGTTCTACTTTCCTCCCACTCACTTCTTTCGAGAGAAACTCCTTCTCAAGAAAGTTTCCGAATTTAGCAACAAAAGTCTTGCCTTCGGATCTATGATAGAAGGTGTATCCAATAGTTTCCTTTGGATATCCTATGAAGACACATTTCTCCGATTTGGGTTCGAGCTTATCAGGTTGAAGCTTTTTCACATAAGCATCGCAACCCCAAACTTTAAGAAACGACAACTTTGGTTTCTCGCCAAACCACAGTTCATAAGGCGTCGTCTCAACGGATTTTGATGGTGCCCTATTTAACGTGAATGCGGCCATCTCTAAAGCGTATCCCCAAAACGATAGCGGTAAATCAGTAAGAGACATCATAGATCGCACCATATCTAGTAAAGTACGATTACGACGTTCGGACACACCATTACGCCGTGGTGTTCCGGGTGGCGTGAGTTGCGAAACTATTCCACAATTTTTCAAATGTATACCAAACTCGTAACTCAAATATTCTCCTCCACGATCAGATCGTAGAAACTTTATTTTCTTGTTACGATGATTTTCAACTTCACTCTGAAATTCCTTGAACTTTTCAAATGTTTCAGACTTGTGTTTCATCAAGTAGATATACTCATATCTGCTTAAATCATCTGTGAAGGTGAGAAAATAATGATATCCGCCACGAGCCTCAATATTCATCGGACCACATACATCGGTATGTATGATTTCCAATAAATCTGTTGCTCTCTCCATAGTACCGGAGAACAGTGTTTTAGTCATCTTGCCCATGAGGCACGGTTCGCAAGTACCAAGTGATTCATAATCAAGTGGTTCCAAAAGTCCATTAGTATGGAGTTTCTTCATGCGCTTTATACCGATATGACCTAAACGGCAGTGCCACAAATAAGTTGCACTATCATTATCAACTCTGCATCTTTTGGCTTCTACATTATGAATATGTGTATCACTATTATCGAGATTAAACAAGAATAGACCACTCTTCAAGGGTGCATGACCATAAAAGATATTACTCATATAAATAGAACAACCATTATTCTCCGATTTAAATGAATAACCGTCTCGCATTAAACAAGATCCAGATATAATGTTCATGCTCAACGCTGGCACCAAATAACAATTATTTAGGTCTAATATTAATCCCGAAGGTAGATGTAGAGGTAGCGTGCCGAGCGCGATCACATCGACTTTGGAACCGTTTCCCACGCGCATCGTCACCTCGTCCTTAGCTAATCTTCGCTTAATCCGTAGTCCCTGTTTCGAGTTGCAAATATTAGCAACAGAACCAGTATCAAATACCCAGGTGCTACTGCGTGCATTAGTAAGGTACACATCAATAACATGTATATCACATATACCTTTGTTGACCTTGCCATCCTTCTTATCCGCCAAATACTTGAGGCAGTTCCGCTTCTAGTGACCAGTCTGCTTGCAGTAGAAGCACTCAGTTTCAGGCTTAGGTCCAGACTTGGGTTTCTTCTCCTGAGCAGCAACTTGCTTGCCGTTCTTCTTGAAGTTCCTCTTCTTCTTCCCTTTGCCCTTTTTCTTGAAACTAGTGGTTTTGTTAACCATCAACGCTTGATGCTCCTTCTTGATTTCTACCTCCGCAGCTTTCAGCATTGCGAAGAGCTCGGGAATAGTCTTGTTCATCCCTTGCATATTATAGTTCATCACGAAGCTCTTGTAGCTTGGTGGCAGTGATTGGAGAATTCTGTCAATGACGCAATCATCTGGAAGATTAACTCCCATCTGAATCAAGTGATTGTTATACCCAGACATTTTGAGTATATGCTCACTGACAGAACTATTCTCCTCCATCTTGCAGCTATAGAACTTATTGGAGACTTCATATCTCTCAATCCGGGCATTTGCTTGAAATATTAACTTCAACTCCTGGAACATCTCATATGCTCCATGACATTCAAAACGTCGTTGAAGTCCCGATTCTAAGCCGTAAAGCATGGCACACTAAACTATCGAGTAGTCATCAGCTTTGCTCTGCCAGACGTTCATAACATCTGGTGTTGCTCCAGCAGCAGGCCTGGCACCTAGCGGTGCTTCCAGGACGTAATTCTTCTGTGCAGCAATGAGGATAATCCTCAAGTTACGGACCCAGTTCGTGTAATTGCTACCATCATCTTTCAACTTTGCTTTCTCAAGGAACGCATTAAAATTCAACGGAACAACAGCACGAGCCATCTATCTACAATCAACATAAACAAGCAAGATACTATCAGGTACTAAGTTCATGATAAATTTAAGTTCAATTAATCATATTACTTAAGAACTCCCACTTAGATAGACATCCCTCTAATCCTCTAAGTGATCACGTGATCCAAATCAACTAAACCATGTCCGATCATCACGTGAGATGGAGTAGTTTCATCGGTGAACATCATTATGTTGATCATATCTACTATATGATTCACGCTCGACCTTTCGGTCTCCATGTTCCGAGGCCATATCTGTATATGCTTGGCTCGTCAAGTATAACCTGAGTATTCCGCGTGTGCAACTGTTTTGCACCCGTTGTATTTGAACGTAGAGCCTATCACACCCGATCATCACGTGGTGTCTCAGCACGAAGAACTTTCACAACGGTGCATACTCAGGGAGAACACTTCTTGATAATTTAGTGAGAGATCATCTTATAATGCTACCGTCAATCAAAGCAAGATAAGATGCATAAAAGATAAACATCACATGCAATCAATATAAGTGATATGATATGGCCATCATCATCTTGTGCTTGTGATCTCCATCTCCGAAGCACCGCCATGATCACCATCGTCACCGGCGCGACACCTTGATCTCCATCGTAGCATCGTTGTCGTCTCGCCAATCTTATGCTTCCACGACTATCACCACCGCTTAGCAATAAAGTAAAGCATTACATCACGATTGCATTGCATACAATAAAGCGACAACCATATGGCTCCTGCCAGTTGCCGATAACTTGGTTACAAAACATGATCATCTCATACAATAAAATCAGCATCATGCCTTGACCATATCACATCACAACATGCCCTGCAAAAACAAGTTAGACGTCCTCTACTTTGTTGTTGCAAGTTTTACGTGGCTGCTACGGGCTTAAGCAAGAACTCATCTCACCTATGCATCAAAACCACAACGATAGTTTGTCAAATAGACTCCGTTTTAACCTTCTCAAGGACCGGGCGTAGCCACACTCGGTTCAACTAAAGTTGGAGAGACAGTCGCCCGCAAGCCATCTATGTGCAAAGCACGTCGAGGGAACCGGTCTCGCGTAAGCGTACGCGTAAGGTTGGTCCGGGTCGTCTCGTCCAACAATACCGCCGAACCAAAGTATGACATGCTGGTAGGCAGTATGACTTGTATCGCCCACAACTCACTTGTGTTCTACTCGTGCAAATAACATCAAACCATAAAACCTAGGCTCGGATGCCACTGTAGAGGAACGTAGTAATTTCAAAAAAATTCCTACGCACACGCAAGATCATGGTGATGCATAGCAACGAGGGGGAGAGTCTGATCTACGTACCCTTGTAGATCGCAACGGAAGCGTTGACACAACGTAGAGGAAGTAGTCGTACGTCTTCTTCCCGATCCGACCGATCCAAGCACCGTTACTCAGGCACCTCCGAGTTCTTAGCACACGTTCAGCTCGATGACGATCCTCGGGCTCCGATCCAGCAAAGCGTCGAGGAAGAGTTCCGTCAGCACGACGGCGTGGTGACGATCTTGATGTTCTACCGACGCAGGGCTTCGCCTAAGCACTACAACGGTATGATCGAGGTGGAATTTGGTGGCAGGGGGCACCGCACACGGCCAAGGAACGATCTCAAGGATCAACTTGTGTGTCTAGAGGTGCCCCCTGCCCCCGTATATAAAGGATCCAAGGGGGAGGGGCTGGCCGGCCAAGGGGGGAGCTGCAGGAGAGTCCTACTCCCACTGGGAGTAGGATTCCCCCTCCAATCCTAGTCCAACTAGGATTCCTCGGAGGGGAAAAGAGGAGGAGGTGGCCGGCCACCCTTTCCTAGTCCTAATAGGACTAGGGGAAGGTGGAGGCGCGCAGCCCATCTAGGGCAGCCCCTTCTCTTTTCCACTAAGGCCCATTATGGCCCATTTAGCTCTCGGGGGGTTCCGGTAACCCTCCCGGTATTCCGGTAAAATCCCGATTTCACCCGGAACACTTCCGATGTCCAAACATAGGCTTCCAATATATCAATCTTTATGTCTCGACCATTTCGAGACTCCTCGTCATGTCCGTGATCACATCCGGGACTCCGAACAACCTTCGGTACATCAAAATGCATAAACTCATAACAACTGTCATCGTAACGTTAAGCGTGTGGACCCTACGGTTCGAGAACAATGTAGACATGACCAAGACACGTCTCCGGTCAATAACCAATAGCGGGACCTGGATGCCCATATTGGCTCCTACATATTCTACGAAGATCTTTATCG
This sequence comes from Triticum monococcum, assembly GCA_034509565.1. NCBI lineage: Eukaryota > Viridiplantae > Streptophyta > Magnoliopsida > Poales > Poaceae > Triticum > Triticum monococcum. The sequence continues at coordinate 289,840,154 of CM067842.1, forward strand.
GTCAGACCGCATAACAACATACGTTGTTCCCTTTGTCATCGGTATGTTACTTGCCCGAGATTTGATTGTCGGTATCCAATACCTAGTTCAATCTCGTTACTGGCAAGTCTCTTTACTCGTTCCGTAATACATCATCTCACAACTAACATCTTAGTTATAATGCTTGCAAGGCTTATGTGATGTGTATTACCGAGAGGGCCCAGAGATACCTCTCCGACAATCGGAGTGACAAACCCTAATCTCGAAATACGCCAACCCAACATCTACCATTGGAGACACCTTTAGTACTCCTTTATAATCACCCAGTTACGTTGTGACGTTTGGTAGTACCCAAAGTGTTCCTCCGGCAAACGGGAGTTGCATAATCTCATAGTCATAGGAACATGTATAAGTCATGAAGAAAGCAATAGCAACATACTAAACGATCGGGTGCTAAGCTAATGAAATGGGTCATGTCAATCAGATCATTCAACTAATGATGTGACCTCGTTAATCAAATAACAACACATTGTTTATGGTTAGGAAACTTAACCATCTTTGATTAACGAGCTAGTCAAGTAGAGGCATACTAGTGACACTCTGTTTGTCTATGTATTCACACATGTATTATGTTTCCGGTTAATACAATTCTAGCATGAATAATAAACATTTATCATGATATAAGGAAATAAATAATAACTTTATTATTGCCTCTAGGGCATATTTCCTTCAGTACAAATCACATGACTGGCAAAAGAAGTCTTTTTATGGACTCAACCTTACGTCCATCCGACAAGAGCCACATCACATTTGCTGACACTGGTAAAAGTAAGGTATTTGGTCTAGATAGAGTTGCAATCTCAAAGGATCAGCACATGGACAAAGTCATGCTTGTTGAATCCCTTGGCTTCAACTTAATGTCTGTCTCAATGCTTTGCGATTTGAACATGGTCGTAATATTTGGAAAATATCGTTGCCTAGTACTAATGGAATCTGACAAGTCTCTAGTGTTTGAAGGGTATCGGAAAGATGATCTATATGTGGTAGATTTCTCAGCAGGGCCACAGCTTGCAGTATGTCTTCTGGCAAAGGCTTCAGAATGCTGGCTATGGCATCGAAGGCTTGGGCATGCTGGCATGAGGAACCTCCACACCCTTGCAAAGAAGAAGCATGTCATAGGCATCGAGGGCGTCAAGTTCAAGAAAGATCACTTATGCGGTGCATGTGAAGCAGGGAAGATGACAAGGGCAAAACATCCTTCGAAGACAATCATGACCACTACTCGACCCTTCGAACTGCTTCACATGGATCTTTTTGGTCCCACTCACTACTCAACTTTTTCCACTACTGCTTGCCTCTATGGCTTTGTCATTGTTGATGATTACTCTAGATATACTTGGGTGCACATAATCCTTTACAAGACTGAAGTGCAGGATGTCTTCAGACGCTTTGCCAATCGAGCTATGAACAATTATGGCGCCAAGATAAAGCACATCAGAAGTGACAATGGCACTGAATTCAAGAACACTGGCCTTGATACATATCTGGACACTTTGGGCATCACACATGAATTCTCAGCTCCGTACACACCACAGCAGAATGGCGTCGTCGAATGCAAGAACAGAACACTCATTGAGATGGCCAGAACAATGCTAGATGAATACAAGACTCCAAGTAAATTCTGGCCTGAAGCCATTGACACTACATGCCATGCAATCAACCGTGTTTATCTTCACAAGCTTCTAAACAAGACATCTTATGAACTTCTAACTGGCAAGAAGCCAAATGTCAGTTACTTCAGAGTATTTGGCGCAAGATGCTGGATCAAGGACCCACACCACACCTCAAAATTTGCACCAAAAGCACATGAGCGTTTTATGCTTGGATATGGAAAGGATTCGCACTCCTACAGAGTCTTCAATCTCTTTCACTACAAAGGGGTTGAAACAGTGGATGTGCGGTTCGATGAGACCAATGGTTCACAAAGAGAGCAACTGCCAAATGTGCTAGATGAAGTTCCAGCTAGTGAATCAATCAAGCTTATGGGAACTGGAGAGATTATACCTTCTGAATCTCATCCTGAAGAAGAACTTATCATCTCAGGACCTAATCCACATGAAGACAATGCTCAGCCTGAAGACATTCCTCCCAACGACAACACAGATCAGCAAGAGCAAAGTCTTCGCCCTGTACATCCTTGTGTTGCCAATGAAGTGCAGATTGACAGAATAATTGACAGCATCAATGCACCTGGTCCACTCACTCGTTCAAGGGCAACTCAACTGGCAAATTTTTGTGGGCACTTCGCATTTGTCTCAATTTCAGAACCCAAGAAAGTTGAAGAAGCCTTTATGGAACCTGAATGGATTCAAGCAATGCAAGAAGAGCTTCATCAGTTTGAGCTAAACAATGTACGGGAATTGGTTAAGCGTCCTGATCCACGGAAGCATAACATAATAGGCACCAAATGGATATACCGCAACAAGCAAGATGAGCATGGTCAAGTTGTCAGAAACAAAGCTCGTCTCGTTGCTCAAGGATATACTCAAGTGGAAGGCATTGACTTCTATGAAACATTTGCTCCTGTGGCCAGACTTGAAGCCATCCGTATACTGCTGGCCTATGCAAATCATCATAACATACTTTTATATCAAATGGATGTGAAGAGTGCCTTTCTCAATGGCAAGATTGAAGAAGAAGTGTATGTTGCACAACCACCTGGGTTTGAAGATCCAAAACATCCTGACATGGTTTACAAGCTCAATAAGGCACTGTATGGCCTCAAACAAGCCCCTCGGGCCTGGTATGACACACTCAAATACTTCCTGAAGAGCAAAGGCTTCATACCTGGCTCCCTAGATCCCACTCTCTTCACGAAGACATATGATGGTGAACTGTTTGTGTGCCAAATATATGTGGATGACATTATCTTCGGCTGCACCAATCAGAAGTACAGTGAGGAGTTTGGATATATGATGCAAGAGCAATATCAGATGTCTATGATGGGGGAGCTGAAGTTCTTCCTCGGTCTTCAGATATGGCAACAATGCAATGGCATCTTCATATCTCAAGAGAAGTATCTCAAAGATTGCCTGAAGAAGTTCGGTATGCAAGACTGCAAAGGCTTCACAACACCAATGCCAGCCAAACATCATCTGGGTCCAGACGATAATGGTAAAGAGTTCGATCAAAAGGTATACCGCTCCATGATTGGTTCTTTGCTTTATTTATGTGCACCTAGGCCAGATATTATGCTTAGTGTTTGCATGTGTGCTCGATTTCAAGCGGCACCAAAGGAGTCGCATCACTTAGCAGTGAAGCGAATTCTTCGATATTTGGCTCACACCCCAACTCTAGGGTTATGGTATCCAAAGGGCTCAGAGTTTGATCTGGTTGGATTCTCGGATGCTGATTATGCTAGTGATAAGGTTGATCGGAAGTCTACATCAGACACATGTCACTTTCTGGGACGATCACTTGTATGTTGGTCTTCAAAGAAACAGAACTGTGTATCCCTCTCCACTTCTGAATCTGAATACATTGCTGCTGGATCTTGTTGCGCTCAGCTTCTGTGGATGAAGCAAACTCTCAAGGACTATGGCATTCATCTGAAGCAAGTGCCTCTTTACTGCGACAACGAAAGCGCCATCAAGATCGCCAACAACCCAGTTCAGCACTCGAAGACAAAGCACATTGAAATTCGTCATCACTTTCTTAGAGATCATGTTGCAAAGGAAGATATTGATATCATACACATCAACACTGAAGAGCAATTGGCAGATATCTTCACCAAGCCCTTGGATGAGAAGAGATTTTGCAAGTTACGGTGTGAGCTAAATATCTTGGAATCCTCAAATGTCCTGTGATCAGGCACACATCCTAACACTTATGCATATTGATGACTTAGATGTGCAACACACGAAGTAACGTATATCTTCAATCAATGAAGACATACATTCTAAGTGTGAATACGTTAATGTGGAAATTGACTTCGGAGCGCCATGATAATTGTGCGCCGTGTCTGGGTCTAATACTTCCTATACGGTGGGTAACGCCACCACCAAACGTTCTATTTTGAAGTGTTTCACTCACGGAGTTACCTTGCAATGTCTTCACATTTGGTCTGGTTTCATTCCCAACATGTCTTCATGATTATCTTCACTACGTGGATTATATAGATATATATATATACTAGTGTTCTGTCCTCTACAGCATTCACTTATAGCTATGTCTTCTTGTTTTGAATCTTTTGAACTAAGTGAATGTGATCGGACCCTAATCTCTCTATGCTTTCTATCTCAAATTCTATCTCTCCAAGTCATATGCATCCTATTGAAACTGTCGAATGTCTTCTCTGCGTCCTTGTCAGCAGAAGACACAGAGACAAACTTTAAAACCGTTTTCAATGCTCATTCATCCACAAGAAATCCGGAGAAGTAGGAACGACCACCCGACAATCCAGGCGTGCGTGGGATGTGGAACTGCCCCCGAGACTCCGCATGATGGCCACGTGCTGTTCAGATGCGAATCGCCAGGGGCACCTGTGTAATAGCGCAGTGCCGCCCCTGTGACTATAAATACACACTCACCGCGGTCATTATCTCCTTCTTCCTCCCTCGCACGAACCCTAGCGCCACCGCTAGCTCTCGACAACGCCGGTGACGAAGCACTTCACTGCCGCAACCTCTCCGACGCCGTTTTCACGCCGACCGCGGACATCACTCTCTCCGCCGTCTCCGTAGGTGTCTTCCGTCGCCAAGTTAGGGCACGGAGGATCGAACTGCTCGGCCTCATCTCCCACTCCGTCTAGCAGTTCCAAGTGTGGTAAATAAAACCTCTTTTTATAGCCTCTTTTGATCCTATAGTTCGGTCACTTTCTGCCATAAGAAGTTTCTATTCACACAAGTTAGATCTCTCTCAGTCTGCATCTCATAACTTGCCTAGTATATTCACTTGTGCTTCATGAAGTAGTTAGATTCCTCACTTGTACTGATCTATGGGTTTGTACAAATCAGGAACCAACTTCTTTTCTATAAGTGAATGTCTTTGCACGATGAGGTCAATGTCTTCTAAACTGATTTATCTTCAAAATCTTCTGAGAATGCATATGACCTCTTCCCCTTCCCTCGCACCTTAATGCTGTCACAGGTACATGTCCGTGGGAGAATCTTTTGGTTCTCATAGTCTGCATTCATTTGCAGAGTTCTTACAGCGTCACATCAATTCTCCTGAAGCCAGTTCCTGTTGGTCCAGCAAAAGAAAGCCTTTGAAGCCTTTGAACGTCTTGAAGCCTTCCAAGTTAAGGTTTATGGCTGCAGAAAAACCAGCAAGGAAGGGTGGCAGAAAGCATCGAGGGGAAACATCAAGAGATCTGCCCGTGACCTCTCAGAGCTGTACAAGACAGATCCTGAAGAGGATTACAATCAGCGCAAGACATGAATCCAATGGATTCGACGCTATTGGGCGGAGCAATGGTTCCAATACCGCTTCGTCACCAAGGAGTATGCTGAGAAAAGCGCCATCAAGAGACCATGGGGAGACGTACTATACAAAAATCTCGTGCCCAGGTCCAGAGATGAAGCCATTGCTCAAGGCTTCTACCCGTGCATGGTTCGTGGGCCACAGCCAGCTGAAGCACATCCGTCGTCACTACTCTGGTGTCGTGACGACAATCTGTTCAAGCGCAACTTCCAGTTTGCCCAGAAATCAGCGAAGCACAACAAGAAGAAATTGGGCTTAGACTTCAACCCTGGTCCCTCCGCTCCAAGGGCAGATGGCACACGCGAGGCATACCCCAATATCATCGGTCCGTATGCAAATCTTGAGGGCCTCATCACCCGCATCTTAGTCCAAGGGACTACAGTCAATGACCCTCCTGCTGACTCTGAATCTGATGACGCGCCTGCTGCGCCAAAGCCAAAGCAGATGAAGAAGCCAAAAGCTTCAAAGCCGGCCCCTTCACCCAAAATCTCAAGAGCGAAGCCAGTGGCAACTGCACCTCCTGAAGCCAGTGTGCAGTCTGAAGACTTATCACGAGTCTCCAAGCCCCAGGAAGCCAAGAAGCCTCAGCCACACACAGGCAAAGAGCTCACAGCTGCTGCCATTCTGCGCAGCGAAACCATTGATCTGTCAAGCGATGAAGATCTTGGAGATGACGCTCTTGAGCAACTCATCAAGAGCAAGGAGGAGGCTGAAATCTTCAACAATCCGCCTCTGTTTGATGTCGCCATCATCCACAACTTCATTGATGAATGGTTTGCCTCACCGAACATAAGCTTTGATGATCTGCAGCTGCCCATAGGCCTCAGCGTCGCCTTCCAAGGCGCTATTGCTTCAGAACTTGCAATTGCCCAGCGCATTGTTGAACTGAAGCAGAAAATTGATTTTGAAAAGGCTCAGTTCAAGAAGCACATGGCCAAGCTCAGCGTGCAAGAAGTGAAAAACTTCAAGATCATGTTGCATGAGCTAAAGGAGAACTTTCTGCAGAAGCGTGCAGAAGCTCAGGGTTCGCGGGAGCGAATGAAGACTCTGGCTGATCACTGTGTGCAGGCCTATAATGAGGCCGAGAAGCACAAGGCACTTGGGCGTCCCAGCATCGACCCCAGGATGGCCGTGAAGAAGAAGAAGAAGCCTGCTGTGCCTGAACCAGAGGCACCAAGACAAGAAGCTGCTCCGACTATCTTCCCCACTACTACGACTGGCTCGAAGCCAAAGAGCCGGTCAACCGCTTCAGAGCTCAAGAAGACACGGACAACTGAGGCTGAAGCGAGGAAGCGGAAACACTCTGAAGCCTCTCCGTCTGACCCCACCAAGAAGAAGTGCAAGATCAAGAAAGCTCGGGCTGCTCCCACAGAGCCCTTGATAGTTGAACCTCTCTCTGTCATCTATCCTGACGCAGATCGTCAGCTGACAGTTCATGAGCCTGCTCCCACAGAGGCTCCTGAAGCTGAAGACATTCCAGCAGCCAACCCCAACGCTGTTGAAGACATTGGTCACCAAGATAATGTACGAGATGATGCAGCCCTTCCTCAGCTTGAGACAAGCGAACTGATCAGCATTGGTTGTCCTTTGACGCCAATCGCATAAGCTGCGTCATGGGCGGATCGCCCACAAGAAGAAGAATCTGAGGTCCAGCCCACTCCAACTCCAAAGGCGTCGTCTGCATTCCGCAGGCTTCGCAAAGGACCACGGCTTCAAGGTTTGGCTGAAGACATTCCGGCTGCATCCGCCGAAGAGCATGAAGAAATACCACAAGCTCCAACTCCCTCGCTCCAACAAGAAGCCGTTCTCCAGGAGAACGTGCCTGAGTCTGACCCTCCAGCTAGTCAAGTGGAGGCGGAAAATATTAAGGCTGCCACCACCAACATTGAAGCCAATGTGGAGCCCTCCCCAACAACAGCTTCAGAATACACTGAAGCTACTGCTCCTGACACTTCTGTGCCTGAGTCTGCTGCCGGTCCCCAATTCAACTATCATGTTGCGCACAGGCCTCAGGTCCAGAAGCCGATCCCACGACTGCCAAGGTTCCTAGGTCCTGCATCAGCTCCTGGCTCCTTTAACGTCAATAGCTTCAGGGCAGATAATATGTTCTTCAACAGCTCCAAGAACCCTTCTTCAAGGGAACGGATTGTATCAGATAGGTTCTGGAGCTATCCACAATGCAGCTATTATTCATGCATCCTATACAACCAAGGTCGCATCTTCCCGCACAAGCGCCTTGAGGTTGAAGCTGTTGCTGGTCTGCCTGGCCTGGAAGAAGCACTGGATTGCTTCAAGCAAGTGGGTTTGCTGCCATTTATCACCGATGAAGAGCACTGGAATGAAGAGCTGCTGCTTCAATTCTATGCCACTCTTCATATCAAAGGCTACAACAGAGATCCGAAGACTTGGGTCTTGGAGTGGATGACCGGCAATGTCCATCATGAAGCCAATGCATTTGATATCATTGAGCTTACCGGCCTGCCCACTCCTGGCGCATTCTTCGAGGAAGGCTGTCAACTACATGCTGAAGCAATTGAGAGCATATTCCAGAGGCCTGAACCAAATATGAGTCAGATGCTCTCAATGATGAAGCCATTGCCCCATGATGCACCCTATCCAACTGAGTTCTTCGTTGAAGACCTAGAGCACCTGCCCAGAACCATATATCACATCATCAGGCGGACTCTCTGGCCCATTAAGGGACACTCTCCACATGCCAAGCTTGAGGGTGCAATGAAGACTCTCATATTCTACATCCTTCATGGCAAATTGAAAGTGCAACTATCCCTAGGTGGTTTTGGTAATTCATAACAACATATAGCTCATTGAGCTAATGCTATTCCAAGATGATTATTTCAGGAAAGCTCAATGATTGGCATGGCATGGATGTGAAAGTGGAACCCTCAAAATGCTAAGGACAAAGAATTGGCTCAAGCTCAAAAGTTCAAGACTCTTCATTTTATATTTTAGTGATCCAAGATCACATTGAGTCTTTAGGAAAAGCCAATACTATCAAGGAGAGATGAGGTGTTGCTTAATGAGCCTCTTGCTTTATGTGCTAAGTGATATGCTCCAAAATCCTCAACCACCTTTCCATATCCACAAATGACCTAAACCCTAAGCCAAACTCGGTCATACCGATTCTGTCAATCCGGCGCCACCGAGTTTCACTTGTCATTTGCCACTGCCAAACCCTAGCAATTCGGTCCTACCGATAAGGATCTCGGTCTCACCGAGATGGGCTTGCAAACTCTCTATTTCCCTTTCGTAACTTTTCGGTCTCACCGAAAGAGCGAATCGGTCCCACCGAGAATGCAAGGTAAACTCTATGTTTCCTTCTTGTAACTTTTCGGTCTCACCGAAAGAGCAAGTCGGTCCCACCGAGTTTGCCTAACCAACTCTCTGGTTAGCTAATTGCCGAACTCGGTCTCACCGAGTTTGTGCGACCGGTCTCACCGAGATTACGTTATGCCCAAACCCTAACCGAATTGGTCCTGCCGAGTTGCATCTCAGTCCCACCGAAATTCCTAACGGTCACTAGGTTTACCATTTCGGTCAGACCGAGTTTTCTGATTCGGTCCCACCGAGATTGGTAGATTGTGTGTAACGGTTGGATTTTGTGTGGAGGCTATAAATACCCCTCCACCTCCTCTTCATTCGAAGAGAGAGCCATCAGAACACATACAACATTCCTACTCATATGTTCTGAGAAAGAACCACCTACTCATGTGTTGAGACCAAGATATTCCATTCCTACCATATGAATCTTGATCTCTAGCCTTCCCCAAGTTGCTTTCCACTAAAATCTTCTTTCCACCAGATCCAAATCCTATGAGAGAGAGTTGAGTGTTGGGGAGACTATCATTTGAAGCACAAGAGCAAGGAGTTCATCATCAACACACCATTTGTTACTTCTTGGAGAGTGGTGTCTCCTAGATTGGCTAGGTGTCACTTGGGAGCCTCCGACAAGATTGTGGAGTTGAACCAAGGAGTTTGTAAGGGCAAGGAGATCGCCTACTTTGTGAAGATCTACCGCTAGTGAGGCAAGTCCTTCGTGGGCGATGGCCATGGTGGAATAGACAAGGTTGCTTCTTCGTGGACCCTTCATGGGTGGAGTCCTCCGTGGACTCGCGCAACCGTTACCCTCCGTGGGTTGAAGTCTCCATCAACGTGGATGTAGGATAGCACCACCTATCCGAACCACGGGAAAACATCCGTGTCTCCAATTGCGTTTGAATCCTCCAAACCCTTCCCTTTACATTCTTGCAAGTTGCATGCTTTACTTTCCGCTGCCAATAAACTCTTTGCATGCTTGCTTGAATTGTGTGATGATTGCTTGACTTGCTCTAAGATAGCTAAAATCTGCCAAGAACTAAAATTGGGAAAACGCTAAGTTTTTATTTGGTCAAGTAGTCTAATCACCCCCCCTCTAGACATACTTTCGATTCTACAAGTGGTATCAGAGCTTTGGTCTCCATTTGCCTTTATCTCCATAGCTTTTGGTGGTCATAGCCTTGGTTTCATAACCTAGGAGAGTATGGCGTCTAGCGAGGGAAATTATCACCATAGAGGTCCTTACTTTGATGGCACTAATTTTGCTAGTCGGAAGCATAAAATGGAAATGCATATTCTTGGACATAACCCCGCCGTATGGGCTATTGTTTGTGTTGGTTTGCAAGGTGAGTTCTTTGATGGGAGAGAACCAAACCATGAAGCTACCGCGGATGAGTTGAAGATGTTGCAATACAATGCTCAAGCTTGTGATATTCTCTTCAACGGATTGTGCCCCGAAGAATTCAACAAAATCAGCCGCCTTGAGAATGCAAAGGAAATTTGGGATACTTTGATTGATATGCACAAAGGTACCGACTCCGTCAAGGAATCCAAGTTGGATGTGCTCCAAAGTCAACTTGACAAGTTCAAGATGAAGGATGGTGAAGGTGTCGCTGAAATGTACCCTAGGCTTGCTCTCATCACAAATGAGATTGCCGGCTTAGGAAGTGAAGAGATGACCGATAGATTCATCATCAAGAAGATCCTAAGAGCCTTGGATGGGAAATATGATACCGTGTGCACATTAATCCAAATGATGCCCAACTACAAAGATCTCAAGCCAACGGAAGTAATTGGAAGGATTGTTGCTCATGAGATGTCACTCAAGGATAAAGAGGAACTTCACAATAAATCAAGTGGTGCCTACAAAGCATCATGTGAAGTCCCCACATCATCAAGTGAGAAACAAAACTTCAATGAAGAATTGAGCTTAATGGTGAAGAACTTCAACAAGTTCTACAAGAGTAGAAGCAAAGATAGAAGCTTCAAGTCAAGGTCCTACAATGACAAAAGATCTTCTAGTCGAGAGCGAAACTGCTATAATTGTGGAAGACCCGGACACTATTCCAATGAGTGTACGGCTCCCTACAAGAGAAGAGAAGATTCTCCAAAAAGAAGAAGCAAAGAATCTCCACCAAGAGAGAGAAGGAGTAGAGATGATCATTATGAACGAAGATACTCATGGAGAAGCAAGGATTCGGAAAGGAAGGAAAAATCATCAAGGAGCTATACAAAACGAAGACATCAAGCTCATGTTGGTGAATGGGTATCCGGCTCCGACTCCGACAGCCACTCCGAGAGAAGTTATCACTCCGACTCCGAAGATACTCAAGATGAAGGTGTTGCCGGTCTAGCACTTGTGTCAACCAACTCCTACGACATATTTGACTCCAGAAATGAAGGAATTGGAAGATGCTTCATGGCCAAAGGTCCAAAGGTAACACACCCCGAGTATGTTGACTTTAATAGTGATGAAGATGACTTGTTAGGTGATGATGATTTGCTTGTTGACAACTCTAGTGATGAGTACTATGATGAAACATCAATTAATCATGCTAAAACGAATGACAATGATAAGGAGAAGATTGAGGCTCTAACTAAAGAACTAGACACTCTTAAGTTAGCCCATGAAACTATCTTCGAAGATCATCGAGAACTTTTAAGAGCTCATGAGAAATTACGCTTTGAAAAGCTCAATCTTGAGCAAGAGCATGAGTTCTTAAAAGCAATCAATGATGATCTCCGCAAGAAAAGTTCTTCTCACATTGCCAAGCGTTTACTTTTATCCACCTACATGCCTCAAGTCAAGACTAGTAACAAGAACAAGAAAGATTCTTCCTCTAGTAGTAACAATGATCATGCTAAATCCAATATTGTTGCTTCTAGTAGTTCTCTTGATTCCACTAATGATTCTCTTAGCCAAGTTACACTTGAGCAAGAAAATAGCTTATTGAAGGGAATTATAGAGAAAGCTGTTTACAAGAGCCTTGCCGGAAGTAAGCAATTCGAGGAAATTGTGCGCAAGCAAGGAATGCACCGGAAGAATCAAGGTGTTGGTTTTGAACGAAAGTTCAATGCCAATGGAGTTGAATGGGAAGAAGATCAATACCCCAAGACAAAGTTTGTTCCTCAACAAGAGAAGTATGACACTTCCTTCAAGGGGACACAAGCTCAAGATGATCTTCCACCACAAGACTACAAGCAAAAAGGCAAGGACAAGCTTCAAGAGGAGATTGATGCATTTGAAGAAGCTCCTAAGACCTTAGTCAAGTGGATTCCCAAGACTACTTCAAGTTCCACTACATCAAGTACGACTACAACTCCAAGGATTCCCATCAAGATGGTGTGGATCCAAAAGAAGAAGAACTAGAGAGTTCTTGAGGGTGACTCCGCCAACATACTTCACTCTTATCATTTTGGCAAGAACAAGTGCAATCAACTTCCACATCTTGCACTAGTTCAAGGAGTCACAAACCCTCTTGTTGGTAAGACAAGGGACAAGGTAACCTAAAGTTTTCATGGACATCATCTTGTGTGTGCATCACTCTATGTCTATGGATATCCTTGTTTGTTCCTTGTGGGACTAACCCATGTAGGTATTGAAAGTGCAATTCACTCAAATGGATAGCTCCAAGTGATCTACATCAACATTGAGCATCCACATCTTCAACATCTACATGAAGTCATCATCGATAAAACGCAAGGTTAGTTCATCCCTCTTAGGGGGGATATCACATCTAGGGGGAGCTTTACTCTAAGACTTGAGCTAAAGCAACTCTAAAGATGTGAATACAACAATGATTTATGTAAAAGTGGTAACCCCACTTGAGCTTAAATGATGAGTATGACCTATGATCAAGTGCTCTCACTTGACTCCTAAGTCAATATACTCATATATAGATGACCTAGTCATCGCAAATTGCTTGATAGATGCTAGAATTGGTTGTGCATGCTTTGCCACATATTTCATTTGCCATCTTATTGTGTGAGCATGTTGGTTGCATATTTTACTCATTCGAGGACATCCACTTGTTGTTTTGATTGTTTGGCTTTCTTCTTTTGCCAAGTGGATGGACGAGAATGCCTAAGAACCTCCTCTAGCTATCTATGCTTTTCTCGTCTCAAACTCTATTCATGCTGCATCACAAAACTTGATCAAGTCAGATTCGAACCACTCTGTGTGAGGAGCGCTCGGAGTCCCCGATTCGTCATAGACTTAAACTTCCAAAACCTCTTTATGAATCTCGGTCTGACCGATACTCCATTTTCGGTCCTACCGAGTTCATTAAGTTGATCTAGGTTTTTGATCTCGGTGCAACCGATTTGAACTTTTCGGTCACACCGAGTTGCAATAACTGCACACAGTTTTGCATCTCGGTGCCACCGAGTTGTTTCACTTGGTCACACCGACAGGGTCGGGCTATATATAGTGACGGGCAAAATTTTGGAAATTTCTCCGAAACCTCCTTGCCCGCGCGATAGCCTACTCTGCCTTCGTGGTCTCCGGATCGTCTTCTCGCCACCAGCAGCCTCCAGTCACTGGTCTCCGCCGCCGTCAACGGAATTCTGCCCCGCCGTTGCCGCCGTAGCGAGTCTCCGCCGAACTAGGGTATGGACTCGATCTTTGTGCTATTCTCCACTCCGATTCCTAGCACATTGTGATCATTATGATTCTTGCCACGATTGAAACACTCCTATCCAGTCAATGATCTCGTAGAATAGGTTTACTTCGAAAATTTTAGGGTTAGGTTTCCGCCGAAACCATCTCGGACCCACCGAGTTGAAAAACTCGGTCCCACCGATCTGGCTTTTGCCATTGCACAAGTGAAACTCGGTCTGACCGAGAATAACTTATCGGTGCTACCGATTTTGGAATTCTGTGAAACCCTAGCAGTCTCGGTGCCACCGAACTGTGACTCGGTCTGACCGAGTCCACCAGTTCTGGTGCCAAAACTGCTTCGGTGTCACCGAGTTTGAAAATCTGTAGATCCGAGATGCTTTCTGTGGAAAACTAAAACTAAGTTTTTGAATTAATCTTTTGCAAAAATCTCTGCTTTTTGTGATGCTCATCCACTCTATCTTATCCATAATCTATTCACAGGGTCAGCAGTCAGTTTGCAACATGTCTGATCAAAGTGACAGCCAGAATGTGTCTGAGCAGCAAGTTGTGATGAGTGAGGGCACTAGCCCCTTAAGTTCTTCTGATGATGGCAGCAGGAGCACCCCCAGCAATCTGCCTAAGGCTGCCACACATCAAAGGAAGAAGAGAATGTCTGATTCAGAGGATGAAGACTATGTGGCAGAGGAAGAGGCCACATCAAAGAGAGCTGAGCCAGCAACAGGCGCAAAGCCAGGCCTGAAAATCAAAAGGCCAGCAGGCAGGCAGCCCATGTCAAAGGCTAGGGCTTCAACTGTGAAACCTGCTCCCGTTGAGCCCATTGCTGCTGAGTGCAAAAGGAGGAAGGAAAGGGTCAAGAAGACTGTAGCAAGAGTGCTTGGGAAGGCCTCCATCATGGTAGATGAGGAAGAAGAAGAAGAGGTTGCTGCACCAGCACCCAAGGCAGCCAAACTCATGGGAGATGCTATAAGGTCAGGAACAGCTGCATCCAAGCCCAAGGAAGCACCTAAGGCTGCATCTAAGCCTAAGAGTGCACCAAAGAGGAACACACGAAGCATCCCAGCTGCGGAAAAGAACAAGGCCCCAATGCCTGAAGCTATCGAAGAAGAGGAAGAGAGTGTCCTTAGGAAGCTCAAGCCCAAGATCCCAGACCACAACGATGCTCATCCTGTGGCTGAGGATATGAAGCTCAGGAGAGATTCAGGGCTGAGGAAATGGAGAGAAGCAGATCCGTATGCTTCTAGGAGAATAACTGTCGTGGATTACAGATTTCATACAAAGGAACAGCAAGATTTCTATGAGACTGTTTTGCTTGACAAGAAGCCAATCGTTTGTGACATGAGATGGGTCGACTGGACCTACATCAAGGACAATGAAGAGTACTACCATGGAGTATTTGACAGCTTTAGTGCTTGTGGAGTTGCAGACTTTGTTGGGCAGAAGCTCACAAAGTGGAACGAGGAGCTGATCATGCAATTCTACTCCACAACACACTTTTATCCGGATGGTAGGATCACATGGATGTCAGAGGGTACAAGGTACCAATCCACTGTTGAAGAATGGGCGAAGTTGATCAATGCCCCAGAGGAGCAAGCTGATGACTTGGACATTTATGCCAAGAAAAAGATGGATCACAACTCCATGTCCAACATGTACAAGGAGATCCCGAATGAAGCGCTTGACACATTCAAGTTTGGCTCCGTACACTATCTGCTCTCAGGATTGCCTATGATCAACTGGATCCTTAGGCACACCCTTCTGCCCAAATCTGGAGATCACAAGATGATCAGATGTCACGCGATCAACTTGCTTCATGTCTTTGACGTGCCTCAGAAATTCAAGGTCATGAGTCTCATTGTGGAAACAATCAAGAGGACAGCTGCAGACCAGAAGAGGAGTTGTGGGTATGCCCCACAGATTCAGGAGCTCATCAACTCCAAGATGGGCACGGGCGTGTATTTATTGGATAAGGAACACCTGCCCATCCGTCCAGATTTTGAGGATAACCAAGTGGTTATGACTGAAAATGAACCCTCATCTGCCCATGCACAAGCTCAGAAGGAGAAGGCGAAGAAGGAGAAAGCTGCCAGGATGCCTACTCAAGCGGAGGCATCTGATTACTTCTTGAAGACCAAACAAGAGCAGCTTGGTTACCTGATAGCGTCCACCCTGCGTATTGAGCAAGGACTTGCCACCCTGACTCAGAACTAGGCGAGCCTAGAGAGGATCATGGAACAGAGGTTCTATGACATGGACATCAAGGTGACTGAGATACAGACCGCCGTGGAGCAGCTTTAGGAGGACATGAATGAGAGGAGAGGCAGGACCACGACTGATGCTTTTGCGAGGGTGCCACGAGGTCCGAGGTCGTCTGCACTACCAGTTGCTGACACCAGAGCCACAACGTCTACACCAGCCACAGCCTCCGTTCCACCAGCTCCAGCATCCACTTCAGCCTCGACTCCGACCACTTCTACTGAAGGCTTCGTCCTTGGCGTGCTCCGGACTCCACCACCACCTGAAGATCAAGCCTGAGCGTCGACTTAGCACTATGCATTTTCTAGGAACTTTTTGGTAACTTGTTGCCAAAGGGGGAGAAAATGTATAGATCATAGGCTTCGAGAGAGAGTGTTGCTTTTATTCTCTCTTGTTTTATTTGGTGGTTTTTCGAACTTTGTTTGCTTGTGTGTGAGATACTATGTCATTATTCGTGAGACATCGATGATCATGTGTTTGATCATAAGCTACACTTAATGTTTGCTTAATTCTTGCTTAAATATTATCATTCTATCTATCGTTTGTGATCATTCACTATTCTTGGTGATGAGTGCATGTATTTCAATCTTATCATTTTTAGCGCTCCACCAAGATGTATGTGACATGGAAGAGTAACCCATGATTCTAACTCTTTGTGCATTTGCAGTCCAAAGCAAAATTTAAATATGCACAAATTTAGGGGGAGCTCTTACTTATCACATACTTCTCAAAGCGACGATGTATTTCATGATTATTATTATTTGTCAAAGCTTTGATCTATATGTTGTCATCAATTACCAAAAAGGGGGAGATTGAAAGTGCAACTATCCCTAGGTGGTTTTGGTAATTCATAACAACATATAGCTCATTGAGCTAATGCTATTCCAAGATGATTATTTCAGGAAAGCTCAATGATTGGCATGGCATGGATGTGAAAGTGGAACCCTCAAAATGCTAAGGACAAAGAATTGGCTCAAGCTCAAAAGTTCAAGACTCTTCATTTTATATTTTAGTGATCCAAGATCACATTGAGTCTTTAGGAAAAGCCAATACTATCAAGGAGGGATGAGGTGTTGCTTAATGAGCCTCTTGCTTTATGTGCTTAGTGATATGCTCCAAAATCCTCAACCACCTTTCCATATCCACAAATGACCTAAACCCTAAGCCAAACTCGGTCATACCGATTCTGTCAATCCGGTGCCACCGAGTTTCACTTGTCATTTGCCACTGCCAAACCCTAGCAATTCGGTCCTACCGATAAGGATCTCGGTCTCACCGAGATGGGCTTGCAAACTCTCTGTTTCCCTTTCGTAACTTTTCGGTCTCACCGAAAGAGCGAATCGATCCCACCGAGAATGCAAGGTAAACTCTATGTTTCCTTCTTGTAACTTTTCGGTCTCACCGAAAGAGCAAGTCGGTCCCACCGAGTTTGCCTAACCAACTCTCTGGTTAGCTAATTGCCGGACTCGGTCTCACCGAGTTTGTGCGATTGGTCTCACCGAGATTACGTTATGCCCAAACCCTAACCGAATCGGTCCTGCCGAGTTGCATCTCAGTCCCACCGAAATTCCTAACGGTCACTAGGTTTACCATTTCGGTCAGACCGAGTTTTCTGATTCGGTCCCACCGAGATTGGTAGATTGTGTGTAACGGTTGGATTTTGTGTGGAGGCTATAAATACCCCTCCACCTCCTCTTCATTCGAAGAGAGAGCCATCAGAACACATACAACATTCCTACTCATATGTTCTGAGAAAGAACCACCTACTCATGTGTTGAGACCAAGATATTCCATTCCTACCATATGAATCTTGATCTCTAGCCTTCCCCAAGTTGCTTTCCACTCAAATCTTCTTTCCACCAGATCCAAATCCTATGAGAGAGAGTTGAGTGTTGGGGAGACTATCATTTGAAGCACAAGAGCAAGGAGTTCATCATCAACACACCATTTGTTACTTCTTGGAAAGTGGTGTCTCCTAGATTGGCTAGGTGTCACTTGGGAGCCTCCGACAAGATTGTGGAGTTGAACCAAGGAGTTTGTAAGGGCAAGGAGATCGCCTACTTCGTGAAGATCTACCGCTAGTGAGGCAAGTCCTTCGTGGGCGATGGCCATGGTGGAATAGACAAGGTTGCTTCTTCATGGACCCTTCGTGGGTGGAGCCCTCCGTGGACTCGCGCAACCGTTACCCTTCGTGGGTTGAAGTCTCCATCAACGTGGATGTAGGATAGCACCACCTATCCGAACCACGGGAAAACATCCGTGTCTCCAATTGCGTTTGAATCCTCCAAACCCTTCCCTTTACATTCTTGCAAGTTGCATGCTTTACTTTCCGCTGCCAATAAACTCTTTGCATGCTTGCTTGAATTGTGTGATGATTGCTTGACTTGCTCTAAGATAGCTAAGATCTGCCAAGAACTAAAATTGGGAAAAGGCTAAGTTTTTATTTGGTCAAGTAGCCTAATCACCCCCCCTCTAGACATACTTTCGATCCTACACAAATGCTTCAATGCGCAGGACTTCTTCATACGCCAGCTTGCGGCATCCGGCTCAGATCTATTTGGCTTGAAGTTTTATGCTCCTTGGGTTATGAGGCTGATCAAGCTTCACTCTGCGATTTCATATCAGCCCTCAGCCCGCAACCATCGGATCTTCTTGCCAGATGTGGACACCTCTGCTGAAGCTATATATCCTGAGCCTGCCAAGAAACCATTAAGTCTTCAGAATGCAGAACACCAGAGCTTCACTCAGAATGTTGAAGCTGTTGAAGCCATCTCCAGAGTGTATCCGTTGGCTGGCACCACACGTGCACCTGCATCTACTGAAGCCACTGACAGCACAGCTGCTCAGCGACCCAAGAAGCGCGCTCGTGCCCTCAATGACCGAGAGCTTCTTATGGCTCTTCACCAAAAGCAAGATCGGCATCACGACTGGCTCAAGAGGCAGATGAAAAGCATCATGGAGGACGTCAATCGTATCAGAAATCTTGCAACCAAGAATGCATTTGTTGCACACGAAACCTGTCGCCGCACTTGGAAAGGACTCACAATGATGTGTCCTGAAGCTGAACTTCAAGAGGATGGCTTCACAGAGCGCTTCAAATTTGACTCCACGCCTCCTCGAAGGGCTATGCTACGCAGAACTCCATCACTTGAAGATTCGGAGTTCTCTTCCTCTGCTGCCATGATGACTGCACGGATTATCAAAGAAGAAGACGATTCTACATCACCTCCACCTCCTTCAGCGCGTGTCGAATCTGCACCAAGCTCGTCTGCACCGCCAAACACCTCCACCTACCCTGCTGCGCCTGGGAACGCGTAGAAAACTCTATGTCTTCAAACCTTTTTGGTCATCACTGACAAAAGGGGGAGAAGCATATGATGTTTATAGTCTTCAAGCGGGTCACTATGGGCGGGTGCCTTTATATTTTGCTACATTTTGCTTCGTGCTTACAACTCCCGTTTTTGCTACATTTGCTTCCTTGAGTTGTAACACTTAAACTTGATGGTCGTCTGCTACTTGTTTGCCACTATGTTTTGGGAAGATAAATTCCGCATGTGCGACGATAAATTCCGCACTTAGATCATTCTGCAGACGTCCATTTTTCATTATGCATGTCATTCTCTTCATATACTTTTACATGCATAGTGGATTTTCATCATAAGTTGAAGTGATTTCCACAAGTACAACCTGCCATGTGCATTTGCGTTCCAGAAGCAAAACACTTATATGCACATCTTTAGGGGGAGCCCTTGCAGCTTATGAAGACAATTCCTTTACAATTTCACAAATTATATTCCCCGTTGAAAAACTTCAACTAGTTTGTCATCAATCACCAAAAAGGGGGAGATTGTAAGTGGCAAGGTTTACATCAGGTCTGGTACACAGCATGGCATACATAATAGAACCTATGGCTGAGGCATAGGGGATGACACTCATCTCTTCTATTTCTTCTGCCGTGGTCGGACTTTGAGCCGAGCTCAATTTCATACCTTGTAACACAGGCAAGAACCCCTTCTTAGATTGATCCATATTGAACTTCTTCAATATCTTATCAAGGTATGTGCTTTGTGAAAGACCTATGAGGCGTCTCGATCTATCTCTATAGATCTTGATGCCTAATATATAAGCAGCTTCTCCAAGGTCCTTCATTGAAAAACTCTTATTCAAGTAGGCCTTGATGCTGTCCAAAAGTTCTATATCATTTCCCATCAAAAGTATGTCATCTACATATAATATGAGAAATGCTACAGAGCTCCCACTCACTTTCTTGTAAACACAGGCTTATCCATAAGTCTGCGTAAACCCAAACGCTTTGATCATCTCATCAAAGCGAATGTTCCAACTCCGAGATGCTTGCACCAGCCCATAAATCGAGCGTTGGAGCTTGCACACTTTGTCAGCATTCTTAGGATCGACAAAACCTTCCGGCTGCATCATATACAATTCTTCCTTAAGGAAACCATTAAGGAATGCCGTTTTGACGTCCATTTGCCATATTTCATAATCGTAAAACGCGGCAATTGCTAACATGATTCGGACGGACTTCAGCTTCGCTACTGGTGAGAAAGTCTCATCGTAGTCAACCCCTTGAACTTGTCGATAACCTTTAGCGACAAGCCGAGCTTTATAGATGGTCACATTACCATCCGCATCTGTCTTCTTCTTAAAGATCCATTTATTCTCTATGGCTCGCCGTTCAATGGGCAAGTCAGTCAAAGTCCATACTTCGTTTTCATACATGGATCCTATCTCGGATTTCATGGCTTCTAGCCATTTGTCGAAATCCGGGCCCGCCATCGCTTCTTCATAGTTCGAAGGTTCACCGTTGTCTAACAACATGATTTCCAAGACAGGGTTGCCGTACCACTCTGGTGCGGAACGTGTCCTTGTGGACCTTCGAATTTCAGTAGTAACTTGATCAGAAGTTTCATGATCATCATCATTAACTTCCTCTCCAGTCGGTGTAGGCACCTTAGGAACATTTTCTTGAGTTGCGCCATTTTCCAATTCAAGAGGTAATACTTCATCAAGTTCTATTTTCCTCCCACTTACATCTTTCGAGAGAAACTCTTTCTCTAGAAAGGATCCATTCTTGGCAACAAAGATCTTGCCTTCGGATCTGAGGTAGAAGGTATACCCAATAGTTTCTTTTGGGTATCCTATGAAGACGCATTTTTCCGACTTGGGTTCGAGCTTTTCAGGTTGAAGTTTCTTGACATAAGCATCGCATCCCCAAACTTTCAGAAACGACAACTTAGGTTTCTTTCCAAACCATAATTCAAACGGTGTCGTCTCAACGGATTTTGACGGAGCCCTATTTAAAGTGAATGCAGCAGTCTCTAAAGCATAGCCCCAAAAAGATAGTGGTAAATCGGCAAGAGACATCATAGACCGCACCATATCTAATAGAGTGCGATTACGACGTTCGGACACACCGTTACGCTGAGGTGTTCCAGGCGGCGTGAGCTGTGAAACTATTCCACATTTTCTTAAGTGTGTGCCAAATTCGTGACTCAAGTATTCTCCTCCACGATCAGATCGTAGAAACTTGATTTTCTTGTCACGTTGATTCTCAACCTCATTCTAAAATTCCTTGAACTTTTCAAAGGTTTCAGACTTGTGTTTCATTAAGTAAATATATCCATATTGTCGGGACCCCGATCCTAGGTCACACTGATCTAGCATGTAACACATCATATCACTTTGTGGCCTCACGCATGGTATTTCCACGGGTGCCACCTTACCTGGCCCGGAACCGTTTGCGCCTTTTGGCTCACGTATATGATAGTGTCGCTAGCATCCTTATGACAAAGAACCCGGGCCGACATGGCTAGTCGTGAACCCAAAGCGGCACTAACCCATGGGGACAGGCATACATGAATCAACCTCGAGCATGTCGGTCAACCGTGTGAATCCGGGCTGTAGCGCTGGGCTAACAGGACTCCGGTAACCCGGGCTGTAGCAGGCTAGGCAGGACTCCGGATGTCACCGCGTGACATTTCCCCGAAGGGACAGACATAGGAACGAAGTGAAACACATGCCGGCCAGTCAAGTGTCCTGAGGAGTAGTGCTGGGCTAGCAGGACTCCGGTGATCCGGGCTGTAGCGGACTACTATCGCTCAGAAGCACTAGACTACATTTCCCCATATGATAGGCTGCCAAGGATAAATAACTAGATAGTCGCATCCCACACATACCAAGCATTTCAATCATACACACAATATGCTCGATATGTGTGAATACAACATGGCATCACAACATAACTCTACAACTCAAGTATGTATGCATTAGGCTCCGAGGAGCGAGATATTACAAGCATGGGTCTCATGACCCAACAATCATAGCATACAATGCAAAGCACATGCGGAAGCTTAACATGTCTGAGTACAGACATCTATAAATGAAAAAGGCTAAGAAGCCTGACTATCTACCAAATCCTGTCGAGGGCACAAGATCGTAGCTGAGGTATCAAGCTAAACATCGAAGTCCACGCGGAACTACTAGCGAGACTGAAGTCTCTCTGCAAAACATAAATTAAGCAAACGTGAGTACAAAGGTACTCAGCAAGTCTTACATCAGAACTAACTACATATGCAACGGTATCAACAAGGAGTGGTGGTGGAGTTTAACTGCAGCAAGCCAGCTTTGACTCAGTGGCTAACCTGGACTACGATTGCAAGCAACTCTTTTGAGGTGGCGCACACGAGTCCACATATTCACCATTCAATACACCACTATGGATCCGCTCTCGTCTCCCTACGAGAAGGCCATCCATAGCACTCACTCTTATCTTGCGAGTTTTAGAGTATCCACTTTCACTTGTCTATGAACTGTTATAGGCAACCCAGAAGTCCTTTACCGTGGACACGGCTATTCGAATAGATCATTTATAACCCTGCAGGGGTGTACTTTGTCACACATGTTTCCACCACTTAGCGTCTGCACACGACATGTGCTCGGCAGACTTCAAGCGAAAGCCGACGTGGGTGTAGACCACGACCTGACTAACCACACAAGTCTCTAGTCCAGGTTTATCGCCTATTCGGGTTCCATCCGCGAGGAGATCCGGCCGTAGTTTCGCTCACAGCCCCAAACGATGTGTGCAGGGTTCCCGAGACACCAAACGGGCGCCCGGTACACCGTGCCACAGTGTATCTACCGCAACATAGCCCACCCCTAGGGTCAGCGCTACGCACGGCCGCCAACACATATCCTATAAACACCAGAAACTAAGTGCAACTCCTGGACAGAGGACGAGAGGGGTCAGTAAGTCGAGCGGGGTCATATTTCAGGGCCCAACGTGTGGTAGTAGCTGTTTCATGGATCACAAACACAGAACTCAGTTCCTGAGGACGGTTTCAATGAGACAACCCACCATGTACTCCTACATGGCCTCTCACCGCTACCTTTACCAAATCGTGTTCACACACTTAGCTCTCAACAGTAGGACATGTTTACACACCTCCGATTCATCCCCGATGAATTTGACCTGACTCAACTCTAAGCAGTAGCAGGCATGACAAACAAGCATGAATGAGTAGGCACATCAGGGCTCAAACAACTCCTACTCATGCTAGTGGGTTTCATCTATTTACTGTGGAAATGACAGGTCATGCAGAGGATAAGGGGTTCAACTACCGCGGCAAGTAACAGATAAATCGTTGTTGTCCTAATGCAGTAAAAGAGAGCAGGAGCGAGAGAGGGGGATTGTATCGGAATGAACAAGGGGGTTTTGCTTGCCTGGCACTTCTGAAGATATCATTGGGTCTCCATCAGTGTCAACGATCACATCATCGGTACAACGTCTATCGAGAGGGGACAAACACCGACAAACACAAAAGGGAACCACAATCAATGCAATGCACATACATATGAATGATATGTCATATTAAGGTACTAAATTGACCTAGTGCAACAGTTAGTCATATTCATTGAAGTGGAATTCAACCCTATAGCAAATTCCAACTCCAAAACTAATTACTATTTATTCCATAAACATGAATTGTCCTGTTCAGTGAGTTTAACTTGTTCAAACATGCATGCAAATGGCATATTCAGATTCTTTGGATTTTTCTGATCATTTTACATATATAATTTATCTCATTTGGAGTTACGGTTGAATTTCTATGATTTTTCAAAGTTTTAGACATTTTCTGGAATTTTCTAAATAAGAATAAATCCAGAAAAAGGAGTTACTGCGTCAGCACTGCATCACTATGACGTCAGCTGGTCAACACGGTCGCCCAGAGTCAAACCTGACAGCTGGGACCCACGGGTCAGTGTAACAGGGCAGTTTGGGTGGATGACATGTGGGACCGGTCAATGTTGACTTGACCAAAGTCAAAGCTGACACATGGGGTCCACACTATTAGTACTAATCTTAACAGAAAATTAGACTAATCCTAATTATGCTCGGGACCCATATGTCAGTGTCTAGTGTTAGGCTAAGCAGGGTGGTTAGTGGCTAATTAAGCCGGACACGTCAATTTCGCCGGAGTTCGGCCGGCGACGACCAAAACCGCGGCGGGAGCTCGCCGGAATGGCGCTATGGGTGGTGTTGGGCCAAGCCAAGGGCACCAGAGGGTTGCCCTTGCTCATGCGCATCCAGGGAGGCACAGGGGAGGGCACGGGGTCACCGGAATCGACGCCGGCGATGAGGCCAGCGGCGGCCGGAGCTACGGCAACAACGGTGTGGGCGGTGCGGGGCACGGGAGGAGGAGCTGGTGGGAGCTACGGGCTCCTGCAGATGCGGGGATAACGATGGCGCGTGCGGGGGCGGCTGGTTCGGGCTCTGGCCACGGCGGCGCCATGGCCGGCGGCACGGAGCTCTCGGCTCCGGTGGCTAGACGGCTAGAGGATGGGATTGACCGCGGGGAGAGGGGGAAAATGCTCGGGGGCTCACCAGGGTTTGAATGGAGGGGAAGGAGAGGGCGGGGACGCTCTGTAGCCGGCGAATTTGAGGACGACGTCCGGCGGCAAAGACAGCGATGGTGGCGCATCTGCAGGGCATCCGGGGACTCAATCTTCGGCGTGGAGATGCGGTGCTCGTCTGCAGTGCTTAAGGCCATGGTGGTTTGGCACGGGAACGGCGGTGGGCGCACTGGCGGCAATGGTGGCCGGCGGTTTCTCTCGGGGCTGCTCGAATTTGGCGCTAGGGGAGAGGCAGAGAGCCAGAGAGGAGTGGGGAAGGAGGGAGGAGGCTGCACGAAGTCTCCAGGCACGGATAGGCTCGAGGGGAGGCCGCCAGCACGAAGCAGGAGGTGGAGGCCTCCCAGCGCGCGCGTCAACACGGCGTCGTCCTCCTGGCAGAAGGTAGGAGACGACTGGCAAGGTGGGTTGGTGCCTTGGTGGGCTGGGCCAACAGCTGGGCCGCCAGGTGGGTTGGCCTCTCTGGTGGGCTTCACAGGTGAGGCCAGGTAAGTCTTTCTCTCTCTCTCTGTTTTAGTTTTTGTTCTGTTTTCTATTTATGCAAATGGGTTTTAATTTGGTTTTTTGAACCAAACTATTTTTTTTTACTTCTGATAATTTTTGCAGGGACTAAATGGATTATTCCAAAGCCCCTCAACAATTTATCAGAATTATTGAACATATATTTATTATATAATAAACATAGATCCAATTCAAATATTTATTGGATTAATCAAATGCCCGAAATAAATATCTCTGAGATTCCAAAAATATTGTTTTAAGTTTTACCTCTTGCCAATATTTTCAGAGACTAAGAGGAACATTTTCTTGGACTTCTTTGAAAGGATTTTAATGTTGATTATTTTTTTTAATTGATTTCTGGGGCTTTCAGCTTTCCCCAATTCAACTTTCAAAAATTTAGACATGATGCATGGATGCTTGTGCAACTATTTGCAAACAAATTCTAGGGCTGTGACAACTCACCCCCACTAACAAAAATCTCGTCCCGAGATTCAAGTCGTGAGGTAAGAAGACAGAGGGGCACAAGCTATCACATTCTTCACGATCCATTGCACTTCATCAGAACGTTGATTCGTCACCATCTTTATCTCGACGTCTTGCTTTGGAAACTTCAACCAACACAACAACGAGAGAGAAAAAGGAAAACTCTAGAAGAATCGATCTTCTCGAGGATCGAACAATTCAGGATCAACTCATGGAGTGAGACATATGAACATCTCTGGAGCTGAGAGGCAAAACTTGCATCAGGAGCGATAGAAGAAACAATTTGACGAGGGTTTCAAAGTAGCGAGGGAAATTGCCATGATTCTAAAACAGGGCAGCTCGGGGAAGGTGACTCGAGGAACTATTTCCTTAAGTGGCAAAAAGAATTACTTTTGATTCAGAGATCGTTGGAACTCTTCATACCAGCTTAAGGCAATTTACAATTGATCGTTTGAAGGAGTTTGACGAATGACATACTTGGACTAGAATGGATGATGTGGACTACCTTGTTGAAGACAACGCAATGGATGATTTTGCTTATCATCGGAAATGGATGGAACCCATGGTAAGTCCACTTTTGAAGATGATCATGAACAACAGCTACTGAGGTGTAAGCTGGGAACAAAATGCAAATGTTGGGAATGATTCTAGTAACTGGGGAGAAGGTTCACCGGCAAGGTGATTCCACCAATCAGATGGCTATCGAACAACTGAGAGAACGGAGGCACATCCCAGTTAACGACAACAACAGAACCTAGTGCCTGAGCGTGCTCTCAAGAACTTGAGCATTTCCATATTCATCAAGGTTCTACCAATATCCGTGTCAGGGATCCTGGCAACACAACATACCACCATGATGAATGGTGATGGATGATGCAGATGCAAAGGAAGATAACACTTTCTCAGATTTCACCTTAGCGAAGCCAAGGAAACAAAATCTGGATGATCGACCGAGAGACATTTAGCACTCCGCTTCTAATGTTCTCCTTGAGGTTCTAGCTAGACTCAAAATCATTCGGTATCTGAACATCAAATAAAGGTCTGACTTCAGGGGCACAAGAATCCGTAAGGATTAACTACGGAGGTAAATCCTACGAAATCCTCATGGGAAGGTGGCCAACTTTCTTCAATCGAGATACTACAATAATAGGTCTTCCGGCTGGATGTGTTGGCCACGACATCCACTTTACCGTTTATCGAGAGACCAGTATTATAGTTCTTGGGAAGTGCTCCGACCATCATATCTGCCTGAGATTCAGATCTGGTTGGTGACAGGATATTCCAGATTCATCGAGTCTAGAAAGGAAAATGAAGGTTTGCAACACAAATCGACGAGATGACATTGCGAAATTCTCAGGGGAATGAACTACGGTAGTAAGCTCCAAAACATGAGCCGGTTCTGCTACAAGCATGAACACGTTGTCCTAGACAAGCATGGTCACCTGGTAGTCTTAAAATGAAACACTACCGAGTTCAGGGGGAACCATCAACGAGGATATCGAAGTCCTTGCGTAGGTCTAACCCTTAAGAAGAAACTTCTTCTCCTTGAACAAATCAATCAGTGGCTTGGTGTGCTAGGGATACGTATAGAATGTAGATGATCAGTCTATCAGACCATAGAATACTTCACACATGCATGACTGACTTGGGATGATTCCATAGGAAGCAAAAACAAACTTTCTCGAATTCACAGCGGCAACTTACATCAGATGCACATGAATTAGAAGAAGTCACATCTTTCAACCGGACATATGCTTCATGATCGGGACATGAGGGCAATGCTTATAAAGTTTCCAACACTAGCTGGATGTTCAACACAATCATGGAGGAGACAAAATGTCGCTGATGGGCTCAACAGCAACTCATCGTAATTTCCATATCACTGGACTTCCACCACTATGTGAACAATGTGATAGTATTGGTCAGACCAAGGATATAATGGTGTATGCTCGAGGGACAACCGCAAGTAAGACAACATTACGAACATCGTTGGTTCTGATTTGATTTGACGATAGCCCACACTCAATCAAGGTTTGGACAAGATAATAGATACAACAACTGATCACGAGGACCAATTGGTGAAGATATCATCTTTCTTCAACACACACACACACACACAATGATATCCCTTAGGGATGAACTAAGTCGGACAAGTTTTCATCTTCCAACTCTCCAAGTTGTTGTTAAGCTTAACCAACTAGCTCAGGGATATCCAACACAGGTTCTTGGGGAAAAGTGGTTTATCGGAAAACCAACTTGAACACGAACTCAACATAACGGTCAGGTGACAACCTGGTAACACTTCCGAGAAGATATTTGGAAAATCACGAACCACCGGTATGTTACTAAGCTCGAGAACAACCTTGCTTTTCAGGGCAAGATGATATGATCAAAGAGTGAGGGATTGGCACAATCCTAATCCATTGATCGAAGTGTGCACCAGAAATATGGACTAGGTAGCACGATCAGTCTTAGAATGATAATTCAATAACCAACACGCTAAGAATGAGAGTATTATCCATTAACTACCAAGCAACGGGGTTGCTAGGAGTATTGATTTCACACACAACGATTCACTTGTCGTCATTCCGGTTGCAACAACACTGAAACCGAGAAATGAACAATGATGGAGAGAGTATCACTGCGTCAAGAATTCAGGAGAGAGGTGCAATTCTCACGACGCCCTTGACATAAAGTGGGCAATACTTCAGGGTAGAACAGAACAAAAGCTGGATTGGCATTTTGATCTGCGGAATACAACCACTTTGACCCGATCCGAGAAATGGATGAGGTACTGGAGTTTGTTTCTCCTAGTCATTCTAAAATAGAACGGCTCGACGGACCACAAGAATAAAAGGCACCGATGAACACAAATGCACAACTATTCCTGACTATCAATTGATAGACGAAGGTCAGAAAACAACTAAAGAGGGACAACTCAAGGAACATATAACTTTCTGAGTTGTGGATGCATAGATTAGTATGTCGAACGAGTTCAACATATTTCTTCCGGATAACCCACGCAGAAAGGTAGAACTGGCAGAGCCACAATATAGAATGGAGAACTCATCAAGAGCACTCTGTCGTGACCTTTTGGTTCAAAAGAACTCCTGCCAAGAATGGTTCATGATAATTGGAAGAAGAATGTACCACGAACCTCGAGGACTATCGCAAAGGTTACTAATATCCTAAAGAAACGAGCAAACACTATCAACATGAAGTAAGTAGGGTGAATCTTGGGTTCAAAACCCAGGAATAAAATGCCTACTAACTAATAACATCACGGGATGCTTTTGAGAATAATGGCCAGAATCATCACACTGGGAACACCAAACATGGTTCGATTACTAGGTGATCCTCTAAGACACCTAGGGTCATAGTAATAGCTCCAACATATATGTCGAGGTAACGGAGTACCTCAACTCACCATTAGTGTGGTTAATCTGACCCAAAAGGATATCAGAACAGGGGAAAAGGTTTGCAAATGCATCAGACTATTTAGAAACCTAGGATGACTCGGACAGCATAACGGCTATAAATGCTCAAAATGATTTGAGACATCCTGCAAAATGGTGGCATAACCACTCAGAAGCACAATATCAAGGTTCAAGACCAACTATGAACACACAGAAGTAGTAGAAACTGAACTGGGCTTAAATCCAACAATCTTAGGCAACTACGGTTTAGTAACACATCATCCTGATAGATAGATGAGAAGGCCTAATTCTTAATCCCCAGAGAAAGAAGAGGTTGACTCAGATCAGATGGGCATGAGGTATAAGGAGTAAAAAGAGCCTTACGTTCCCTTCCACAATCAATTCCCTTACATAACTAAAGCATTTCTAGACTCAACTTCGACCAGTTTGGCTTGGTAATCCTACAGGCAGTCAGGCTCTGATACCAACGCTGTCGGGACCCCGATCCTAGGTCACACTGATCTAGCATGTAACACATCATATCACTTTGTGGCCTCACGCATGGTATTTCCACGGGTGCCACCTTACCTGGCCCGGAACCGTTTGCGCCTTTTGGCTCACGTATATGATAGTGTCGCTAGCATCCTTATGACAAAGAACCCGGGCCGACATGGCTAGTCGTGAACCCAAAGCGGCACTAACCCATGGGGACAGGCATACATGAATCAACCTCGAGCATGTCGGTCAACCAGCGTGTGAATCCGGGCTGTAGCGCTGGGCTAACAGGACTCCGGTAACCCGGGCTGTAGCAGGCTAGGCAGGACTCCGGATGTCACCGCGTGACATTTCCCCGAAGGGACAGACATAGGAACGAAGTGAAACACATGCCGGCCAGTCAAGTGTCCTGAGCAGTAGTGCTGGGCTAGCAGGACTCCGGTGATCCGGGCTGTAGCGGACTACTATCGCTCAGAAGCACTAGACTACATTTCCCCATATGATAGGCTGCCAAGGATAAACAACTAGATAGTCGGATCCCACACATACCAAGCATTTCAATCATACACACAATATGCTCGATATGTGTGAATACAACATGGCATCACAACATAACTCTACAACTCAAGTATGTATGCATTAGGCTCCGAGGAGCGAGATATTACAAGCATGGGTCTCATGACCCAACAATCATAGCATACAATGCAAAGCACATGCGGAAGCTTAACATGTCTGAGTACAGACATCTATAAATGAAAAAGGCTAAGAAGCCTGACTATCTACCAAATCCTGTCGAGGGCACAAGATCGTAGCTGAGGTATCAAGCTAAACGTCGAAGTCCACGCGGAACTACTAGCGAGACTGAAGTCTCTCTGCAAAACATAAATTAAGCAAACGTGAGTACAAAGGTACTCAGCAAGTCTTACATCAGAACTAACTACATATGCAACGGTATCAACAAGGGGGGGTGGTGGAGTTTAACTGCAGCAAGCCAGCTTTGACTCAGTGGCTAACCTGGACTACGATTGCAAGCAACTCTTTTGAGGTGGCGCACACGAGTCCAGATATTCACCATTCAATACACCACTATGGATCCGCTCTCGTCTCCCTACGAGAAGGCCATCCATAGCACTCACTCTTATCTTGCGAGTTTTAGAGTATCCACTTTCACTTGTCTATGAACTGTTATAGGCAACCCAGAAGTCCTTTACCGTGGACACGGCTATTCGAATAGATCATTTATAACCCTGCAGGGGTGTACTTTGTCACACATGTTTCCACCACTTAGCGTCTGCACACGACATGTGCTCGGCAGACTTCAAGCGAAAGCCGACGTGGGTGTAGACCACGACCTGACTAACCACACAAGTCTCTAGTCCAGGTTTATCGCCTATTCGGGTTCCATCCGCGAGGAGATCCGGCCGGAGTTTCGCTCACAGCCCCAAACGATGTGTGCAGGGTTCCCGAGACACCAAACGGGCGCCCGGTACACCGTGCCACAGTGTATCTACCGCAACATAGCCCACCCCTAGGGTCAGCGCTACGCACGGCCGCCAACACATATCCTATAAACACCAGAAACTAAGTGCAACTCCTGGACAGAGGACGAGAGGGGTCAGTAAGTCGAGCGGGGTCATATTTCAGGGCCCAACGTGTGGTAGTAGCTGTTTCATGGATCACAAACACAGAACTCAGTTCCTGAGGACGGTTTCAATGAGACAACCCACCATGTACTCCTACATGGCCTCTCACCGCTACCTTTACCAAATCGTGTTCACACACTTAGCTCTCAACAGTAGGACATGTTTACACACCTCCGATTCATCCCCGATGAATTTGACCTGACTCAACTCTAAGCAGTAGCAGGCATGACAAACAAGCATGAATGAGTAGGCACATCAGGGCTCAAACAACTCCTACTCATGCTAGTGGGTTTCATCTATTTACTGTGGAAATGACAGGTCATGCAGAGGATAAGGGGTTCAACTACCGCGGCAAGTAACAGATAAATCGTTGTTGTCCTAATGCAGTAAAAGAGAGCAGGAGCGAGAGAGGGGGATTGTATCGGAATGAACAAGGGGGTTTTGCTTGCCTGGCACTTCTGAAGATATCATTGGGTCTCCATCAGTGTCAACGATCACATCATCGGTACAACGTCTATCGAGAGGGGACAAACACCGACAAACACAAAAGGGAACCACAATCAATGCAATGCACATACATATGAATGATATGTCATATTAAGGTACTAAATTGACCTAGTGCAACAGTTAGTCATATTCATTGAAGTGGAATTCAACCCTATAGCAAATTCCAACTCCAAAACTAATTACTATTTATTCCATAAACATGAATTGTCCTGTTCAGTGAGTTTAACTTGTTCAAACATGCATGCAAATGGCATATTCAGATTCTTTGGATTTTTCTGATCATTTTACATATATAATTTATCTCATTTGGAGTTACGGTTGAATTTCTATGATTTTTCAAAGTTTTAGACATTTTCTGGAATTTTCTAAATAAGAATAAATCCAGAAAAAGGAGTTACTGCGTCAGCACTGCATCACTATGACGTCAGCTGGTCAACACGGTCGCCCAGAGTCAAACCTGACAGCTGGGACCCACGGGTCAGTGTAACAGGGCAGTTTGGGTGGATGACATGTGGGACCGGTCAATGTTGACTTGACCAAAGTCAAAGCTGACACATGGGGTCCACACTATTAGTACTAATCTTAACAGAAAATTAGACTAATCCTAATTATGCTCGGGACCCATATGTCAGTGTCTAGTGTTAGGCTAAGCAGGGTGGTTAGTGGCTAATTAAGCCGGACACGTCAATTTCGCCGGAGTTCGGCCGGCGACGACCAAAACCGCGGCGGGAGCTCGCCGGAATGGCGCTATGGGTGGTGTTGGGCCAAGCCAAGGGCACCAGAGGGTTGCCCTTGCTCATGCGCATCCAGGGAGGCACAGGGGAGGGCACGGGGTCACCGGAATCGACGCCGGCGATGAGGCCAGCGGCGGCCGGAGCTACGGCAACAACGGTGTGGGCGGTGCGGGGCACGGGAGGAGGAGCTGGTGGGAGCTACGGGCTCCTGCAGACGCGGGGATAACGATGGCGTGTGCGGAGGCGGCTGGTTCAGGCTCTGGCCACGGCGGCGCCATGGCCGGCGGCACGGAGCTCTCGGCTCCAGTGGCTAGACGGCTAGAGGATGGGATTGACCGCGGGGAGAGGGGGAAAATGCTTGGGGGCTCACCAGGCTTTGAATGGAGGGGAAGGAGAGGGAGGGGACGCTCTGTAGCCGGCGAATTTGAGGACGACGTTCGGCGGCAAAGACGGCGATGGTGGCGCATCTGCAGGGCATCCGGGGACTCAATCTTCGGCGTGGAGATGCGGTGCTCGTCTGCAGTGCTTAAGGCCATGGTGGTTTGGCACGGGAACGGCGGTGGGCGCACTGGCGGCAATGGTGGCTGGCGGTTTCTCTCGGGGCTGCTCGAATTTGGCGCTAGGGGAGAGGCAGAGAGCCAGAGAGGAGTGGGGAAGGAGGGAGGAGGCTGCACGAAGTCTCCAGGCACGGATAGGCTCGAGGGGAGGCCGCCAGCACGAAGCAGGAGGTGGAGGCCTCCCGGCGCGCGCGTCGACACGGCGTCGTCCTCCTGGCAGAAGCTAGGAGACGACTGGCAAGGTGGGTTGGTGCCTTGGTGGGCTGGGCCAACAGCTGGGCCGCCAGGTGGGTTGGCCTCTCTGGTGGGCTTCACAGGTGAGGCCAGGTAAGTCTTTCTCTCTCTCTCTGTTTTAGTTTTTGTTCTGTTTTCTATTTATGCAAATGGGTTTTAATTTGGTTTTTTGAACCAAACTATTTTTTTTTACTTCTGATAATTTTTGCAGGGACTAAATGGATTATTCCAAAGCCCCTCAACAATTTATCAGAATTATTGAACATATATTTATTATATAATAAACATAGATCCAATTCAAATATTTATTGGATTAATCAAAGGCCCGAAATAAATATCTCTGAGATTCCAAAAATATTGTTTTAAGTTTTACCTCTTGCCAATATTTTCAGAGACTAAGAGGAACATTTTCTTGGACTTCTTTGAAAGGATTTTAATGTTGATTATTTTTTTAATTGATTTCTGGGGCTTTCAGCTTTCCCCAATTCAACTTTCAAAAATTTAGACATGATGCATGGATGCTTGTGCAACTATTTGCAAACAAATTCTAGGGCTGTGACACATATCTACTCAAATCATCAGTGAGAGTGAGAACATAACGATAGCCGCCGCGAGCCTCAACACTCATTGGACCGCACACATCAGTATGTATGATTTCCAATAAGTTGGTTGCTCGCTCCATTGTTCCTGAGAATGGAGTCTTGGTCATTTTACCCATAAGGCATGGTTCGCACGTGTCAAATGATTCATAATCAAGAGACTCTAAAAGTCCATCTGCATGGAGCTTCTTCATGCGTTTGACACCTATGTGACCAAGGCGGCAGTGCCACAAGTATGTGGGACCATCGTTATCAACCTTACATCTTTTGGTACTCACACTATGAACATGTGTAGCATTACGTTCGAGATTCATAAAGAATAAACCATTCACCATAGGAGCATGACCATAAAACATATCTCTCATATAAATAGAACAACCATTATTCTCGGATTTAAATGAGTAGCCATCTCGAATTAAACGAGATCCCGATACAATGTTCATGCTCAAAGCTGGTACTAAATAACAATTATTGAGGTTTAAAACTAATCCCGTAGGTAAATGAAGAGGCAGCGTGCCGACGGCGATCACATCGACTTTGGAACCATTCCCGACGCGCATTGTCACCTCGTCCTTTGCCAGTCTTCGCCTATTCCGTAGTTCCTGCTGTGAGTTACAAATGTGAGCAACTGCACCGGTATCAAATACCCAAGAGCTACTACGATTACTGGTAAGGTACACATCAATTACATGCATATCACATATACCTTTTGTTTTGCCGGCCTTCTTGTCTGCTAAGTACTTGGGGCAATTTCGCTTCCAGTGACCACTTCCCTTGCAATAAAAACACTCAGTCTCGGGCTTGGGTCCATTCTTTGGCTTCTTCCCGGCAGCTTGCTTGCCGGGCGCGGCAACCTCCTTGCCGTCCTTCTTGAAGGCTTTCTTACCCTTGCCCTTCTTGAACTTAGTGGTTTTATTGACCATCAACACTTGATGTTCCTTCTTGACTTCTACCTCTGCTGATTTCAGCATAGCAAATACTTCAGGAATGGTCTTTTCCATCCCCTGCATATTGAAGTTCATCACAAAGCTCTTGTAGCTCGGTGGAAGCGACTGGAGGATTCTGTCAATGACCGCATCATCCGGGAGATTAACTCCCAGCTGAGTCAAGCGGTTATGTAATCCAGACATCGTGAGTATGTGCTCACTGACAGAACTGTTTTCCTCCATCTTACAGCTGAAGAACTTGTCGGAGACCTCATATCTCTCGATCCGGGCATGAGCTTGGAAAACCATTTTCAGCTCTTCGAACATCTCATATGCTCCATGTCTCTCAAAACACTTTTGGAGCCCCGGTTCTAAACTGTAAAGCATGCCGCACTGAACGAGGGAGTAGTCATCGGTACGTGCCTGCCAAGTGTTCATAACGTCTTGTTCAGCAGGGAGGACAGGTGCGTCACCCAGCGGTGCTTGTAGGACATAATCTTTCTTGGCAGCTATGAGGATGATCCTCAGGTTCCGGACCCAGTCCGTATAGTTGCTGCCATCGTCTTTCAGCTTGGTTTTCTCTAGGAACGCGTTGAAGTTGAGGACTACGTGGGCCATTTGATCTACAAGACATATTGTAAAATATTTTAGACTAATGTTCATGATAATAAAGTTCATCCAATCAAATTATAATGAACTCCCACTTAGATTAGACATCCCTCTAGTCATCTAAGTATTACATGATCCTAGTTAACTAGGCCGTGTCCGATCATCACGTGAGACGGACTAGTCAACGTCGGTGAACATCTTCATGTTGATCGCATCTTCTATACGACTCATGCTCGACCTTTCGGTCTTCTGTGTTCCGAGGCCATGTCTATGCACATGCTAGGCTCGTTAAGTTAACCCTAAGTGTTTTGCATGTGTAAAACTGTCTTACACCCGTTGTATGTGAATGTAAGAATCTATCACACCCGATCATCACGTGGTGCTTCGAAACGACGAACTTTAGCAACGGTGCACAGTTAGGGGAGAACACTTCTTGAAATTGTTATGAGGGATCATCTTATTTACTACCGCCGTTCTAAGTAAACAAGATGCAAAACATGATAAACATCACATGCAATCAAATAATAAACGTGACATGATATGGCCATTATCACATAGCTCCTTTGATCTCCATCTCGGGGCTCCATGATCGTCTTGTCACCGGCTTGACACCATGATCTCCATCATCATGATCTCCATCATCGTGTCTCCATGAAGTTGCTCGCCAATTATTACTTCTACTACTATGGCTAACGCGTTTAGCAATGAAGCAAAGTAATTTACATGGCGTTTCTCAATGACACGCAGGTCATATAAAAGAATAAAGACAACTCCTATGGCTCCTGCCGGTTGTCATACTCATCGACATGCAAGTCGTGATTCCTATTACAATAGCATGAACATCTCATACATCACATATAGATCATTCATCATTCATCACAACTTTGGCCATATCATATCACAAACCACTTGCTGCAAAAACAAGTTAGACGTCCTCTAATTGTTGTTGCAAGTTTTTATGTGGCTGAATTAGGGTTCTAGCAAGAACGTTTTCTTACCTACGTGAAAACCACAACGTGATTTGTCAACTTCTGTTTACCCTTCATAAGGACCCTGTTCATCGAATCCGCTCCAACTAAAGTAGGAGAGACAGACACCCGCCAGCCACCTTATGCAACTAGTGCATGTTAGTCGGTGGAACCGGTCTCACGTAAGCGTACGTGTAAGGTTGGTCCGGGCCGCTTCATCCCACAATACCGCTGAAGCAAGAAAAGACTAGTAGCGGCAAGAAAGTTGACAAATCCACGCCCACAACAAATTGTGTTCTACTCGCGCAAGAAGAACTACGCATAGACCTAGCTCATGATGCCACTGTTGGAGAACGTTGCAGAAAACAAAAAATTTCCTACTCGTTTCACCAAGATCATCTAGGAGTTCATCTAGCAACGAGTCACGAGATGCATCTACATACCTTTGTAGATCGCGTGCGGAAGCGTTCAACGAACGGGGATGATGTAGTCGTACACAACGTGATCCAAATCACCGATGACCAGCGCCGAACGGACGGCACCTCCGCGTTCAACACACGTACGGGACGGGAGACGTCTCCTCCTTCTTGATCCAGCAAGGGGGAAGGAGAGGTTGACGAAGATCCAGTAGCACGACGGCGTGGTGGTGGATGCAGGGCGTCGCAGTAGCAGGGCTTCGCCTATACTACGAGGAAGAGAGACGTAACGGGGAGAGAGGGAGGCGCCAGGGGCTGGTGTGTCAAGTCCCTCCTCTCCCCCACTATATATAGGGGTGCCATGCGGGGGGGCGCCGGCCCTAGTAGATGGAATCTACTAGGGGGGGCGGCGGCCTAGGGTGGGGCTTGCTCCCCAAGGCAAGGGGGCGCCCCCTCTAGAGTTTCCCCTTAGCCCTAGCCGCATGGGCCCCCTAGGGGCTGGCGCCCCAGCCCACTATGGGCTGGGTTCCCTCCTATTTCAGCCCATGGGGCCCTCCGGGATAGGTGGCCCCACCCGGTGGACCCCCGGGACCCTTCCGGTGGTCCCGGTACAATACCGGGTACCCCGAAACTTGTCCCGATGGCCGAAACTGCACCTCCTATATATAATTCTTTACCTACGGACCATTCCGGAACTCCTCGTGACGTCCTGGATCTCATCCGGGACCCCGAACAACATTCGGGTTACTGCATATACTTATCTTCACAACCCTAGCGTCACCGAACCTTAAGTGTGTAGACCCTACGGGTTCGGGAGACAAGCAGACATGACCGAGACGACTCTCCGGTCAATAACCAACAGCGGGATCTGGATACCCATGTTGGCTCCCACATGCTCCACGATGATCTCATCGGATGAACCACGATGTCGAGGATTCAATCAACCCCGTATGCAATTCCCTTTGTCAATCGATATATTACTTGCCCGAGATTCGATTGTCGGTATCCCAATACCTCGTTCAATCTCGTTACCGGCAAGTCACTTTACTCGTACCGTAATGCATGATCCTGTGACCAGACACTTGGTCACTTTGAGCTCATTATGATGATGCATTACCGAGTGGGCCCAGTGATACCTCTCCGTCATACGGAGTGACAAATCCCAGTCTTGATTCGTGTCAACCCAACAGACACTTTCGGAGATACCCGTAGTATACCTTTATAGTCACCCAGTTACGTTGTGACGTTTGGTACACCCAAAGCACTCCTACGGTATCCGGGAGTTACACGATCTCATGGTCTAAGGAAAAGATACTTGACATTGCAAAACTCTAGCAAACGAACTATACGATCTTTATGCTATGTTTAGGATTGGGTCTTGTCCATCACATCATTCTCCTAATGATGTGATCTCGTTATCAATGACATCTTATGTCCATAGCCAGGAAACCATGACTATCTATTGATTAACGAGCTAGTCAACTAGAGGCTTACTAGGGACATGTTGGTGTCTGTCATTCACACATGTATTACGATTTCCGGATAACACAATTATAGCATGAATAAAGACAATTACCATGAACAAGGAAATATAATAATAATGCTTTTATTATTGCCTCTAGGGCATATTTCCAACAGTCTCCCACTTGCACAAGAGTCAATAATCTAGTTACATTGTGATGAATCAAACACCCATGGAATTCTGGTGTTGATCATGTTTTGCCCTAGGGAGAGGTTTAGTCAACGGATCTGCTACATTCAGGTCAGTATGTACTTTACAAATATCTATGTCTCCATCCTGAACATTTTCACGAAGGGAGTTGAAGCGACGCTTGATATGCCTTGTCTTCTTGTGAAACCTGGGCTCCTTGGCAAGTGCAATAGCTCCAGTGTTGTCACGGAAGAGCTTGATCGGCCCCGACGCATTGGGTATGACTCCGAGGTCGGTGATGAACTCCTTCACCCAGATTGCTTCATGTGCTGCCTCCGAGGCTGCCATGTACTCCGCTTCACATGTAGATCCCGCCACGACGCTCTGCTTGCAACTGCACCAGCTTACTGCCCCACCATTCAAAATATACACGTATCCGGTTTGTGACTTTGAGTCATCCAGATCTGTGTCGAAGCTAGCGTCGATGTAACCCTTTACGACGAGCTCTTCGTCACCATAAACGAGAAACATCTCCTTAGTCCTTTTCAGGTACTTCAGGATATTCTTGACCGCTGTCCAGTGTTCCTTGCCGGGATTACTTTGGTACCTTCCTACCAAACTTACGGCAAGGTTTACATCAGGTCTGGTACATAGCATGGCATACATAATAGAACCTATGGCTGAGGCATAGGGGATGACACTCATCTCTTCTATTTCTTCTGCCGTGGTCGGACTTTGAGCCGAGCTCAATTTCATACCTTGTAACACAGGCAAGAACCCCTTCTTAGATTGATCCATATTGAACTTCTTCAATATCTTATCAAGGTATGTGCTTTGTGAAAGACCTATGAGGCGTCTCGATCTATCTCTATAGATCTTGATGCCTAATATATAAGCAGCTTCTCCAAGGTCCTTC
Source organism: Triticum monococcum (assembly GCA_034509565.1). Classification (NCBI taxonomy): domain Eukaryota; kingdom Viridiplantae; phylum Streptophyta; class Magnoliopsida; order Poales; family Poaceae; genus Triticum; species Triticum monococcum. The sequence goes on from CM067842.1 coordinate 289,879,404, forward strand.
ATTGAAAAACTCTTATTCAAGTAGGCCTTGATGCTGTCCAAAAGTTCTATATCATTTCCCATCAAAAGTATGTCATCTACATATAATATGAGAAATGCTACAGAGCTCCCACTCACTTTCTTGTAAACACAGGCTTCTCCATAAGTCTGCGTAAACCCAAACGCTTTGATCATCTCATCAAAGCGAATGTTCCAACTCCGAGATGCTTGCACCAGCCCATAAATCGAGCGTTGGAGCTTGCACACTTTGTCAGCATTCTTAGGATCGACAAAACCTTCCGGCTGCATCATATACAATTCTTCCTTAAGGAAACCATTAAGGAATGCCGTTTTGACGTCCATTTGCCATATTTCATAATCGTAAAATGCGGCAATTGCTAACATGATTCGGACGGACTTCAGCTTCGCTACCGGTGAGAAAGTCTCATCGTAGTCAACCCCTTGAACTTGTCGATAACCTTTAGCGACAAGCCGAGCTTTATAGATGGTCACATTACCATCCGCGTCTGTCTTCTTCTTAAAGATCCATTTATTCTCTATGGCTCGCTGTTCAATGGGCAAGTCAGTCAAAGTCCATACTTCGTTTTCATACATGGATCCTATCTCGGATTTCATGGCTTCTAGCCATTTGTCGGAATCCGGGCCCGCCATCGCTTCTTCATAGTTCGAAGGTTCACCGTTGTCTAACAACATGATTTCCAAGACAGGGTTGCCGTACCACTCTGGTGCGGAACGTGTCCTTGTGGACCTTTGAATTTCAGTAGTAACTTGATCAGAAGTTTCATGATCATCATCATTAACTTCCTCTCCAGTCGGTGTAGGCACCTTAGGAACATTTTCTTGAGTTGCGCCATTTTCCGGTTCAAGAGGTAATATTTCATCAAGTTCTATTTTCCTCCCACTTACTTCTTTCGAGAGAAACTCTTTCTCTAGAAAGGATCCATTCTTGGCAACAAAGATCTTGCCTTCGGATCTGAGGTAGAAGGTATACCCAATAGTTTCTTTTGGGTATCCTATGAAGACACATTTTTCCGACTTGGGTTCGATCTTTTCAGGTTGAAGTTTCTTGACATAAGCATCGCATCCCCAAACTTTCAGAAACGACAACTTAGGTTTCTTTCCAAACCATAATTCAAACGGTGTCGTCTCAACGGATTTTGACGGAGCCCTATTTAAAGTGAATGCAGCAGTCTCTAAAGCATAGCCCCAAAAAGATAGTGGTAAATCGGCAAGAGACATCATAGACCGCACCATATCTAATAGAGTGCGATTACGACGTTCGGACACACCGTTACGCTGAGGTGTTCCAGGCGGCGTGAGCTGTGAAACTATTCCACATTTTCTTAAGTGTGTGCCAAATTCGTGACTCAAGTATTCTCCTCCACGATCAGATCGTAGAAACTTGATTTTCTTGTCACGTTGATTCTCAACCTCATTCTGAAATTCCTTGAACTTTTCAAAGGTTTCAGACTTGTGTTTCATTAAGTAAATATATCCATATCTACTCAAATCATCAGTGAGAGTGAGAACATAACGATAGCCGCCGCGAGCCTCAACACTCATTGGACCGCACACATCAGTATGTATGATTTCCAATAAGTTGGTTGCTCGCTCCATTGTTCCTGAGAATGGAGTCTTGGTCATTTTACCCATAAGGCATGGTTCGCACGTGTCAAATGATTCATAATCAAGAGACTCTAAAAGTCCATCTGCATGGAGCTTCTTCATGCGTTTGACACCTATGTGACCAAGGCGGCAGTGCCACAAGTATGTGGGACCATCGTTATCAACCTTACATCTTTTGGTACTCACACTATGAACATGTGTAGCATTACGTTCGAGATTCATAAAGAATAAACCATTCACCATAGGAGCATGACCATAAAACATATCTCTCATATAAATAGAACAACCATTATTCTCGGATTTAAATGAGTAGCCATCTCGAATTAAACGAGATCCCGATACAATGTTCATGCTCAAAGCTGGTACTAAATAACAATTATTGAGGTTTAAAACTAATCTCGTAGGTAAATGAAGAGGCAGCGTGCCGACGGCAATCACATCGACTTTGGAACCATTCCCGACGCGCATTGTCACCTCGTCCTTTGCCAGTCTTCGCCTATTCCGTAGTTCCTGCTGTGAGTTACAAATGTGAGCAACTGCACCGGTATCAAATACCCAAGAGCTACTACGATTACTGGTAAGGTACACATCAATTACATGCATATCACATATACCTTTTGTTTTGCCGGCCTTCTTGTCTGCTAAGTACTTGGGGCAATTTCGCTTCCAGTGACCGCTTCCCTTGCAATAAAAACACTCAGTCTCGGGCTTGGGTCCATTCTTTGGCTTCTTCCCGGCAGCTTGCTTGCCGGGCGCGGCAACCTCCTTGCCGTCCTTCTTGAAGGCTTTCTTACCCTTGCCCTTCTTGAACTTAGTGGTTTTATTGACCATCAACACTTGATGTTCCTTCTTGACTTCTACCTCTGCTGATTTCAGCATAGCAAATACTTCAGGAATGGTCTTTTCCATCCCCTGCATATTGAAGTTCATCACAAAGCTCTTGTAGCTCGGTGGAAGCGACTGGAGGATTCTGTCAATGACCGCATCATCCGGGAGATTAACTCCCAGCTGAGTCAAGCGGTTATGTAATCCAGACATCATGAGTATGTGCTCACTGACAAAACTGTTTTCCTCCATCTTACAGCTGAAGAACTTGTCGGAGACCTCATATCTCTCGACCCGGGCATGAGCTTGGAAAACCATTTTCAGCTCTTCGAACATCTCATATGCTCCATGTCTCTCAAAACGCTTTTGGAGCCCCGGTTCTAAACTGTAAAGCATGCCGCACTGAATGAGGGAGTAGTCATCGGTACGTGCCTGCCAAGCGTTCATAACGTCTTGTTCAGCAGGGAGGACAGGTGCGTCACCCAGCGGTGCTTGTAGGACATAATCTTTCTTGGCAGCTATGAGGATGATCCTCAGGTTCCGGACCCAGTCCGTATAGTTGCTGCCATCGTCTTTCAGCTTGGTTTTCTCTAGGAACGCGTTGAAGTTGAGGACTACGTGGGCCATTTGATCTACAAGACATATTGTAAAATATTTTAGACTAATGTTCATGATAATAAAGTTCATCCAATCAAATTATAACGAACTCCCACTTAGATTAGACATCCCTCTAGTCATCTAAGTATTACATGATCCTAGTTAACTAGGCCGTGTCCGATCATCACGTGAGACGGACTAGTCAACATCGGTGAACATCTTCATGTTGATCGCATCTTCTATACGACTCATGCTCGACCTTTCGGTCTTCTGTGTTCCGAGGCCATGTCTATGCACATGCTAGGCTCGTCAAGTTAACCCTAAGTGTTTTGCATGTGTAAAACTGTCTTACACCCATTGTATGTGAACGTAAGAATCTATCACACCCGATCATCACGTGGTGCTTCGAAACGACGAACTTTAGCAACGGTGCACAGTTAGGGGAGAACACTTCTTGAAATTGTTATGAGGGATCATCTTATTTACTACCGCCGTTCTAAGTAAACAAGATGCAAAACATGATAAACATCACATGCAATCAAATAATAAACGTGACATGATATGGCCATTATCACATAGCTCCTTTGATCTCCATCTTGGGGCTCCATGATCGTCTTGTCACCGGCTTGACACCATGATCTCCATCATCATGATCTCCATCATCGTGTCTCCATGAAGTTGCTCACCAATTATTACTTCTACTACTATGGCTAACGCGTTTAGCAATGAAGCAAAGTAATTTACATGGCGTTTCTCAATGACACGCAGGTCATATAAAAGAATAAAGACAACTCCTATGGCTCCTGCCGGTTGTCATACTCATTGACATGCAAGTCGTGATTCCTATTACAATAGCATGAACATCTCATACATCACATATAGATCATTCATCATTCATCACAACTTTGGCCATATCATATCACAAACCACTTGCTGCAAAAACAAGTTAGACGTCCTCTAATTGTTGTTGCAAGTTTTTACGTGGCTGAATTAGGGTTCTAGCAAGAACGTTTTCTTACCTACGTGAAAACCATAACGTGATTTGTCAACTTCTATTTACCCTTCATAAGGACCCTGTTCATCGAATCCGCTCCAACTAAAGTAGGAGAGACAGACACCCGCCAGCCACCTTATGCAACTAGTGCATGTTAGTCGGTGGAACCGGTCTCACGTAAGCATACGTGTAAGGTTGGTCCGGGCCGCTTCATCCCACAATACCGCTGAAGCAAGAAAAGACTAGTAGCGGCAAGAAAGTTGACAAATCCATGCCCACAACAAATTGTGTTCTACTCGCGCAAGAAGAACTACGCATAGACCTAGCTCATGATGCCACTGTTGGAGAACGTTGCAGAAAACAAAAATTTTCCTACTCGTTTCACCAAGATCATCTAGGAGTTCATCTAGCAACGAGTCACGAGATGCATCTACATACCTTTGTAGATCGCGTGCGGAAGCGTTCAACGAACGGGGATGATGTAGTCGTACACAACGTGATCCAAATCACCGATGACCAGCGCCGAACGGACGGCACCTCCGCGTTCAACACACGTACGGGACGGGAGACGTCTCCTCCTTCTTGATCCATCAAGGGGGAAGGAGAGGTTGACGAAGATCCAGCAGCACGACGGCGTGGTGGTGGATGCAGGGCGTCGCAGTAGCAGGGCTTCGCCTATACTACGAGGAAGAGAGACCTAACGGGGAGAGAGGGAGGCGCCAGGGGCTGGTGTGTCAAGTCCCTCCTCTCCCCCACTATATATAGGGGTGCCATGGGGGGCGCCGGCCCTAGTAGATGGAATCTACTAGGGGGGGCGGCGGCCTAGGGTGGGGCTTGCTCCCCAAGGCAAGGGGGCGCCCCCTCTAGGGTTTCCACTTAGCCCTAGCCGCATGGGCCCCCTAGGGGCTGGCGCCCCAGCCCACTATGGGCTGGGTTCCCTCCTATTTAAGCCCATGGGGCCCTCCGGGATAGGTGGCCCCACCCGGTGGACCCCCGGGACCCTTTCGGTGGTCCCGGTACAATACCGGGTACCCCGAAACTTGTCCCGATGGCCGAAACTGCACATCCTATATATAATTCTTTACTTCCGGACCATTCCGGAACTCCTCGTGACGTCCTGGATCTCATCCGGGACCCCGAACAACATTCGGGTTACTGCATATACTTATCTTCACAACCCTAGCGTCACCGAACCTTAAGTGTGTAGACCCTACGGGTTCGGGAGACAAGCAGACATGACCGAGACGACTCTCCGGTCAATAACCAACAGCGGGATCTGGATACCCATGTTGGCTCCCACATGCTCCACGATGATCTCATCGGATGAACCACGATGTCGAGGATTCAATCAACCCCGTATGCAATTCCCTTTGTCAATCGGTATATTACTTGCCCGAGATTCGATCGTCGGTATCCCAATACCTCGTTCAATCTCGTTACCGGCAAGTCACTTTACTCGTACCGTAATGCATGATCCCGTGACCAGACACTTGGTCACTTTGAGCTCATTATGATGATGCATTACCGAGTGGGCCCAGTGATACCTCTCCGTCATACGGAGTGACAAATCCCAGTCTTGATCCGTGTCAACCCAACAGACACTTTCGGAGATACCCGTAGTATACCTTTATAGTCACCCAGTTACGTTGTGACGTTTGGTACACCCAAAGCACTCCTACGGTATCCGGGAGTTACACGATCTCATGGTCTAAGGAAAAGATACTTGACATTGCAAAACTCTAGCAAACGAACTATACGATCTTTATGCTATGTTTAGGATTGGGTCTTGTCCATCACATCATTCTCCTAATGATGTGATCTCGTTATCAATGACATCTTATGTCCATAGCCAGGAAACCATGACTATCTGTTGATTAACGAGCTAGTCAACTAGAGGCTTACTAGGGACATGTTGGTGTCTGTCATTCACACATGTATTACGATTTCCGGATAACACAATTATAGCATGAATAAAGACAATTACCATGAACAAGGAAATATAATACTAATGCTTTTATTATTGCCTCTAGGGCATATTTCCAACAATAACGCACTTTCAAGAATGCCGAAATAAGAGGGGGATAGCTAGTCCTATCGAAGACTACGCTTCTGGCCACCTCCATCTTGCAGCATGTAGAAGAGAGCAGAAGGTAAGTCCACCAAGTAGCATCGTGTAGCATAATCCTACCCGGCGATCCTCTCCTCGTCGCCCTGTTAGAGAGCGACCACCGGGTTGTATGTGGCACTTGGAAGGGTGTGTTTTATTAAGTATCTAGTTCTAGTTGTCATAAGGTCAAGGTACAACTCCAAGTCGTCATGTTACCGACGATCACGGCTATCCGAATAGATTAACTTCCTTGCAGGGGTGCACCACATTTCCCAACACGCTCGATCCCCTTTGTCCGGACACACTTTCCTGGGTCATGCCCGGCCTCGGAAGATCAACACGTCGCATCCCTACCTAGGCACAACAGAGAGGTCAGCACGCCGGTCTAAATCCTATGGCGCAGGGGTCTGGGCTCATCGCCCATTGCACACCTGCATGTTGCGTACGCGGCTGGTGAGCAGACCTAGCCCCCCTTATACAAGAGCAGGCGTTCCAGTCCAACCCGGCGCGCGCCGCTCAGTCGCTGACGTCACGAAGGCTTCGGCTGATACCACGACGTCGAGTGCCCATAACTGTTCCCGCGTAGTTCGTTAGTGCATATAGGCTAGTAGCCAGACTTAGATCAAATACCCAGATCTCATTAAGCATGTTATTTTGAAGTAACCGCGAACGCCGACCAGGGCCAGGCCCACCTCTCTCCTAGGTGGTCTCAACCTGCCCTGTCGCTTCGCCACAAAGTAATAGTCGGGGGCCGTCGGGAACCCAGGCCCACCACTACCTGGGTGGAACCACCTGCCCCTTCAACCCCCAACATCAGAATCACTTGCGGGTACTCAATGAGCCGACTCGACTTTAGTCACAACATTTATATGTATAAAGTATATAATATATACGCGTGATCACCTCCCGAGTGATCACGGCCCGGTAGTATAGCATGTAGACAGACAAGAATGTAGGGCCACTGATGATAAACTAGCATCCTATACTAAGCATTTAGGATTGCAGGTAAGGTATCAATAGTTGTAGCAACAATGATAGACTATGCATCAGAATAGGATTAACGGAAAGTAGTAACATGCTACACTACTCTAATGCAAGCAGTAGAAGGAGAGTACGCGGTATCTGGTGATCAAGGGGGGGGGGCTTGCCTAGTTGCTCTGGCAAGAGAGAGGGGTCGTCAACACCGTAGTCGTACTGGGTAGCAGCGACGTCGGTCTCGGTGTCTAGCGAGAGAAGAGGGGGAAGAAACAATGAATATAATGCAAACAGATGCATAGTGATGTATGACAAGACAAGTAGCGGTGCTAGGGGTGCCCTAACGCGGTATGAGGTGATACCGGTGAAGGGGGGAAACATCCGGGAAAATATCCCCGGTGTTTCGCGTTTTCGGACAGATAAATCAGAGGGGGAAAGTTGCGTGTTCGCTATGCTAGGGATGCATGGCGGACGAACGGGTTGCGTATCCGGATTCGTCTCATCGTTCTGATCAACTTTCATGTACAAAGTTTTTCCATCCGAGCTACGGTTTATTTTATATTAATTTTAAAAGATTTAAATTAGTTTTAGCATTTATTTAATTTATTTTAATTCAACATTATCCAGAATCGTGCTTGCTGATGTCAGCATGACATCGGCAATCAACAGAGGTGTTGATTGGGTCAAGCTGACGTGTGGGTCCCATCTGTCATTGGCACATCGCCCTAACTAACATGTTAGTTAGTTTAATTAGATATTTAGGTTAATTAAGTTTAATTAGTTTAACTAAACATGATTAATTAAGTTAATTAATTAATTTAGTTAATTAAATTATTTTTATAATTTTTATAATTCTTTTTTTACATTTATTTTCGTTCTTATCCCGGGGCGGGCCCCAGCGGTCAGTGGCTCAACCGAGCCACTCGGTGATGGGCATGCGTCCACACGCATAGAGGCGTGGCCGCGGCCGCAGTAGGGCGCCGACGAGCAGGGAGAGGCGGGGCGCAGGTGGCGTAGTTGGGTGGCGCAGGCGAGGCACGACAACGGGCGCGCGGGCGGAGAACACGGCGAGGGCGCCAGGCGGGGCAGCGGGAGCAGTGGGGCGTCGGGGCGGTGCGCGGATGGGCGCGGACATGGAGCAGCGGCAACAGGCGAGGGGCGGCGCCGGTGCGGGCTCGCAGAGGGAGGGAGGGGGCCGCAGGCGCTGGCCGGCAGCAGCGGACGCAGGGGCGACGCGGCGGAGGCAGAGGCGGGAGCCGAGCAGCGGCAGGGCTACGTCGGCGGTGCGAGCACGGGCGCCGGGCGCGGCGTCGCAACAGCAGTGCCGGTGAGGCAACGCACGAGGGGGGTGGCCAGGTCGGTCTCTGCACAGTGAGCGGCGGTGCTCTACGGCTAAGAGGGCAAGACAGGGGAGGAGGACGAGGTCCTCACCCACGTTGTCGGAAAGAGGGCGTTGAGGCTTGGGGTAGTCCGGCGAGGGAGAGGATGGGGAGATCCGACGATGGCGTCCGGCGTGTCGAGGCGGCGGGGGCGTCCAGCGACGCGACGCCGTGGAGGAGGACAAAGGCGCGGCGGGGCGACGTCGGGCGGCGATGCATCAGGGTCGGGCGACGGGGCGGCAGCGTCGGAGGACGTGGAGGCGCGAGAGGGAGGGAGCCGTGAGGAGGAGGCCGGAGGGCGGCGCTTGGCGCCGGTGGGCGGCGACTGTCCTCGGGCACGGGCGCTTCGAGAGGAGGGGAGCGAACAGGGGCACCCGTCCTCCATGCGTGTGTGTGTGTGTGTGTGTGTGTGTGTGTGTTCTTCATGGGTGACGGCGCGGGGAGGGAACAAGGGAGAGTGGGGGATCATGGGGGAACCGGGGTGTAGTGGGCTAGGGTTGAGGGGTGGGGGGTTATGCAGGGGCGCGACTGGGCCAGCCTAATGGCCTGGTGCCCTGCTGGGCCGAACGGCCCAGGGAAGGGGGGTCTTGCTTCGTTTTTTTGCTTTGTTTTGTTTTTGTTTTACTTTACTTTTTATGTTTATAGTTTAGAATCTAATTATTTTAGTTTTGTAAAACACACCTTTAGCACCTAGATTAGCATATCAAGTTAGACCAAGGCGATAGAAAGTTTAGTGCCAAATTAAATTAGTTCAATGTTATATTAACTATAAAAGGTATTTACTTAATTGTTTTACCTACTGTTTTAATTATTGTAGAGCCGTTAAACACTTCGTTAAAGTTTGGTTTTGCCACCACAATTACCTAGGATTTATCCGACACATTTAGAACATTTTTGTTTTAGCGTTTGAAAACTTTTGCTGTTTGCTTGATTTTGAATTTGAATTTGAATCGATTTTGAATCAACGCAATATTAGCAACAGTAATCAAAATGACATGGCATCGTTCACAAAGTTTTACTGTAGCTTAATTACCCGGGCGTCATAGTCGTCAAGCCCGGCACAATACGCACAGTTCTCCATATTGTGGTCTCCCGTGCTTGGCCGGTGCATCAGATGGACGTCTCCAACGCCTTCCTCCATGGTCACCTCGAGGAGCAGGTCTTCTGCCAGCAGCCCGCCGGATTTGTTGACCCGGCGCTTCCCGACCACGTGTGCCTACTTTCGCGGTCCTTGTACGGACTCAAGCAGGCTCCGCGCGCTTGGTACCAGCGCATCGCGGCGTTTTTCCACCAGCTTGGGTTCCGCTCTACCCGCTCGGACGCCTCACTCTTCGTCTATCATCAGGGCTATAACACGGCCTACTTGCTGCTCTATGTCGACGACATCATCCTGACGGCATGTACGGCTAGTCTCCTCAGTCAGCTCACGGCTCATCTTCGCGCTGAGTTTGCCATCAAGGACTTGGGTCTTTTGCACTACTTCCTCGGGGTCGAGGTGGTGCGCCGTCCGGATGTCTTCTTCCTTCATCAACGGAAGTACGCTCACGAGCTCCTGAAGCACGCTGGCATGCTTAACTGCAAGCCCGCCGCTACGCCTGTTGATAGGAAGGCCAAGCTTTCTACCACAGATGGTTCTCCTCCTTCGGATGCTGCTTTCTATCGGTCTATCGTTGGTTCTCTCCAGTACCTCACTCTGACTCAACCGGAGATCCAGTATGCCGTGCAGCAGGTGTGTCTTCATATGCATGCTCCTCGAGACGTTCACTGGGCTGCCGTCAAGCGGATTCTCCGCTATATCTGTGGCACTATGGATCTTGGCGTCACGCTTCACGCCTCCGTCGACACCGCCCTCACTGCCTACTCCCATGTAGACTGGGCGGGCTGCTCTGACACTCGTCGCTTCACTTCGGGCTATTGTGTCTACCTTGGACCCTCGCTCATCTCGGGCTATTGTGTCTACCTTGGACCCTCACTCATCTCGGGCTATTGTGTCTACCTTGGACCCTCACTCATCTCGTGGTCGTCCAAGCGGCAGCCTACGGTCTCTCGTTCCAGTGCTAAGGCTAAGTATCGTGCGGCGGCCAACGCCGTCGCCGAGTGTTCGTGGCTTCGCCAGCTGCTTCAAGAGCTCTCTTACCCTGTTGACCGTGCCACGATGGTCTACTGCGACAACGTCTCGGCGGTCTACCTCTCCGCTAACCCAGTGCATCATCGATGGACCAAGCATATTGAGTTGGATATTCATTTTGTTCGGGAACAGATGGCCCTTGGTCATATTCGTGTTTTACACGTCCCTACTTTTCAACAATTTGCAGATATCATGACCAAGGGCTTGCCTACGGCGTCATTTGAGGAGTTCCGGTCCAGTCTTTGCGTCAATCGTGGTGCTGCTTCGACTAGGGGGGAGGGGGGGTGTTGAGTATATGTGTTATGTGCATATTATGTATTGGGCCCGCCTCCTACCTTGTATAGTGGAGGTCCGTGGCCCACCTTTGTACATCATATATACGTGCCTATACACGAGAGCAATACATCGTGCAATTCACATATTTTACAACAGTTTCCTACTCCCTTCAATCCATAACTAATTTAAATTTGGGCCTGAATCCCCAAGGAACGTTTGCTGTCATTGATAGCATTTGCGAATGATCAAGACAACTTTTTTAGTGTTGTACATGGCAGTTCGTTTGTTTTTAGGCAAATTTCTTTAGAAACTGCCATCCGCGCAATCTGGGTCTTGTGGTTACGAGAGCGTTCACTGGGAATTTCGTCCTGAGTAACGGTTGCCAATTATCATTACCGTTTGAATTTACATGCAGTGAGCTCCAGGCAGATGCCCAGAACGGCCAGTAGCTAGAAGGTCCTACCTGAATAGCATACTAACTGTTGCACAACAGAATATAGAATCTTTGCATCCCCACCTCCCAGCAGGCACTACCAGTGCAGGGGAGTTGAGCCATGCTATGTTAAAAGCCAACGCACTTGGCCCATCTGAACCAGCATGATATCTTCTTTGGTAACCGATAGGGTTCCAGAGATGCAGGATCCAACTCCAGGGACTTAGGATCTGACCAGATGTATACCCCTCGTTCTTGCTTGCTTCCCGGCACCGTGTTGTCAAGGATTATTGCAACAACCAGAGCCACCACAACATTGATGGATAGAAGAGCGTTCACTGCATAATTTAGCTGCAGAACAAACCCGAGAATTAGGTCGGCTCATGGTTAACTACAGCGAAGATGGTTTAACCACTATCCAGCTTGTTCAGAGAGAAAATCTCACCCCATCACTGGCAGTGCGAACTGGTCCACTCGAAGCTGCAGCGTACGGAACAAGATAGCCCGGTAGAATGAGATTGGAGCTGGGTTCATATTGCTGAAAGTATGCGGGGATGGACAGAGAGATGAACAGGGTAAAACCGACGATTATCATGTTCCTTGAGCTTACAGCTTCGGTATATCGCAATGTGGATAAGCCAAGTGCGACAATAAGAGCCCAGGTGAAGCAAAGAACAGAGGCGGCCAAAGCAACAGGGATAGAAGCAAGGAGAGCTCCGATTTTTCCTGCAGCCAAGGAATTCAGATGTAAGCAGTCTACAACTAGTCAACGACAAAATGGTCGTGAGAAAAATATTAGACCATACCAAAGACAGAGAAAATGACCAGCAAGGCTCCCCCAAGCTGCAAAGCTCTTCTGCTGGCCATTTTGGTTGTGTCAAGGGTATGGATGTTCTCTGTTAATGTTGTCGACCCAGTTCCTGTACCCCATAGTCCGGCGATAAAAGTACAAATCCCCTCAAGGCCAATCCCTCTGCTAACAACTCCACGTGTTGGAGGGCTTAAATTGACTAGCAACGAAGCAGCATGATATGATGAAAGCTGCAGAAGTACCAGCGGGTGTTACTTCGATCATTACTTATTCGAGATGAAGGATAGGTCTTTTATTAGTCCATTGACAAAAACTACTTACTGAATCAACTGATGCAACCACTGAAACTATCACCATAACGATAGCTGTTTTGAAATGAAATGTAGGAGGGCCCCACTGCAATGGATACGGAACCCTCACCCAGGCAGCACTTCTCCAAGCATTAGAAACATCAGTTCGACAACGCCTCATAATCTCTGCATGTCTTCTGCATGAATCCAATAATATATTTGAACTGGGTATACTTGAACTGCAGCCCTTGAAGTTGTATGCACCACCAGCAGTTAGGAAGAATGCATACACCCATATAATGCCAACACTGAGTGGTACCTGGCAACAACAGATTCCAGTGCAGTTAGAAGGCAGCAAAACATTAGTTCATGGATGTAATCTATCGGCACAACAATGAACATGCAGGGATAGGATTAGAGAAGTACTGCATAGATGAGGAAGATATGGTTTCCAAACAGGGATATTTTTCTCATGTACTGCAATGCAGAAGGGCAGTGATCAGTATGATACTGGGAGCAATACAAGTTAAAGAACAAACCACCTACGGTGGCAACGGTGACACTAGAAATATGAAATGGCAGAAGCAAATAAAATAAATGAGATAATGTGCATGGTTACTTGATAAAAAGAAGAGAATCTCGCAGGCATACCAGGGTGCACAGAAGAAGCAATACAATGAGGGGCATGCTTATTTCTACACAACTACCAGCATGAGGGAAACCATAACTGAAAAACGCCAAACCCACTGCAGCAATAGTTGGTGCCACGACGACTGGGTTTATCAATCTGTAATACCACAATTAGACATATGTCCTAGGTTGGTAATTTCATGATGACCTTTTTTACATACCTCAGAAGCAGTGACATAAGACCACTGTACCCCAAAATTATTTGGAAAACTGAACCAACAAGTATAGCCCCCTGTAATTCCCTCATTATGTGCTTGAATTTCTGCATGTCATAAAGAATGAATACCAAATTGAGAGAGATAATGCATGATAAAAGGCCCTTGGTCCAAAGATCAAAGGGTGAAACTTTTGCTTTGATTAAGAAAACGCTAGATCCTCACTTAGGTGAAAACTCAATCCAGCACATAAATGCTTGGTGTGGAATCTCATATGCCACTAAATGTGAAACTACATAATGCAAGTACAGTACACTCCAGATATCTCTTTTAAGGGTGTGGTTTCTGTTCCCTTGGAGACAAGTTGTGGAAATAAGATATCTGGAGTGGACTGTGCTTGCATCATGTAGTTTCACATTAAGACTTGGTCCTCACCAATAGAACACAAACCACACCCTTAAATGAGAACAGAGCTATAATGTTGGTTGTCACATTAGATTTCTGGTGATGCGGACATATGCAGAAGGCGCTGACTACTAGACCTTATTGTGGTTCTATTTAAGGGGTGACAGCTATTTGATATGCTTGCATATCAGGAAATACCAAATAACCATGGTACCCTGCTTTGCAACTGGCCACTAAGTCCACAGTATTCATGCTTATGGTACTCAAATTTTCATTATTCAAATTAAGTGCCCAATTAATGTATATTCATCAGTAAATTTTCTACACCATGCTGAAATAACTCTTTTATGTGCCTCCCTCACAAACATTTACGGCAGCTTACCAAATTTAGGTGATTTTTATTTGAACTTTTAGAACTGGATATCAAAAGCATACCTGCTTCTCACTTTGCAACCTTAGCCGAACAGCTCGGTGGAAAAATTATGCCTACTTCCTTATCACTTCACCACCACAGGTTGTACGTATAGGTTCAATGTTGTATTATACAGACGTAATGTTTTGCCATTCATAAACATGAACAGGTGAGTTTTCATTCTATGAGATTTGGAGTAATGTGTCCATTGCATTATCTGAAAATGCTTGAGGAAGAATGTGCAGATAAAGTAAAGAGGGTCTAGAATTTGAGCATACATCATCATTAAGATTTCTGAACTTCTCAGAGTTCGCGATCACCAATGCAGGAGCCAAATATACAAAAGAACTTCCTTGAATCAATGGAAGCCGAGAACCAAGAAAAGTATGAAGTATTGTTGTAAGACCAGACACTAATAACATGGTGGAAATGACTGTTGCAGTGTCCACCTGTCACATGAAATGAACATATTATTTCAAGGCAGTTTTAAAGCTAAACGCAAATAAGGATAAAAGAAAGGAAGGGGAGGTCATACATCCGATCCACCCATGGTTGGTACCAATATCAAAGGAATAAAAACAAGCGAACCGGCTATTGACAAGTAGTGTTGTATGCCATAAAATACGAGGAGTGCTGTAATGGAAAAAGAAAATTAAGTTAATAACTGTCCCTGCAGTTTCCAGCAGATTGACATCAAAACTCATCCCAAACGCAAGGAATAGCAGGCCAAATTTGAATTGCATTACAGCACAGGGTTTTCAATTGTGTGATCTGATAAAAAATGAAGTTAAATGACGTGTGCCCTGCAGTATGCAGACTGTTTCATCCTTAGAATTGTAATAATGTAAAATCAGGCCGTCTGCTAGCCTAAAAGTGGATTTTAAATATTAGAATGCCACTTCAAAGTTGAAGTAGGTATGAACCCACAGAAGATGCTGAAGACCTAAATTGATGCCCAAGGAATTTATTTACTTGACTTGGATATCTAGGGGATAAATTAATAAAGCCGAAGCAATAAGCCGTTGATATCCTTGCATTATGTTGAGATAACTGTGCCAACAAGAGTATTATTAGGTAACAAAATTATTAGAAGCAGACTGGGCAGAACTTTAACATTTCGTAAACATTTCGCAAACATGCGGTGCTTCCCACACTTCCGGTGCGCCGCTTAAAGCTTGATAAAAGTGATAATTGCCTAAATGTCACTATAGATACCAAAAGCAAAAGGAGAATGGATTAAATTTGTGTTTGGTTCATATGTAAAAATCATGCATTACACAGTATCCAGATTAATAGAAATAATAGAGCAAATCACGTTAAAGTCGCAAGAAAAACAGATGACACAACTAAAATAACTAAGCAAGTTTTCTTTCCCTATTTTCAGCCATTTTGGTATATATTCATGGGTGTGTCTAGGGCACATCTAGATGTGCCCTAGTTATTGCACATCTAAGTGAGTGAATCAAGCATAAAGAGAAAAAGATAAAAGAGAAAGAAAATATTCACACGAATCTTAATGTAAGATCAATGACATATGACTTAGATGTGCAATACTTATGGCACATCTAGATGTGCTTTAGCAAAACTGTATATTTATATCAGAATATAAAATGATTGCAGAAACATATATATTAGCAATTATTACTTGTCCAATAAAGATGACATGGACAGCTGGAGCTGCAAATCTGTGCTTGTCTGATCACACAACCCCTTAAAGCAGCTTGTGTAATAAACATTGTGCTACAATCAAGCTCCAAAATACAGTGCGCGAATAAACACTTGAATCAACTGGAGTGTGTAGAAACAAGGGGTTCCAATTAATCAAACATACATACATTGTCTAATTAGGCATAGCAGATTGCATACCCAGAGGTTAAGGATCATCTCGGTGAAGGACTTTGATGTAACTTTATATACATTATGTGGCAGGCACTCATAAAAACTCCTACGTAACAATTAGACATGATGATACATGACCCCTCGGACATTAGTATCACAATCAGAAAGACTAAAATCCATCTATCTATTCGTCATTAAATTAGTGCAACGCAGGGAATAGCTTGAAGCAGAAGAGCAGGGAACTCACCCCACCCGGGGTTCTCGGAGACGCCGCAGCGGAGCCCTGATGGCCGATTAAGAGGCGCCGTCTCCTCGCCTTGCACACCGCCGGCAACACCGTCCTCCTCGTTGGCCCACTGCTGCTGGTAGTACGCGGCCAGCTCCGCGTCCCTCTCCTCATCCTCCTTTTTCTTCCTCGCCTCTGCCTCCTCAGCCTTTCGCTTCGCCTCCGCCTCCTCCGCCTTCTTCCTCGCACTCGTATCCGCATCCGCGTCGGCGCGCACGCCGTTGGCGCTCCTGCTCACATTGAGCGCCGCCCTCTCGCCGAGCAGGCGCTCGACGCCGTCCCTCCTCCTCGCCGGTTCTGGCTGCGCTGGCACCTCGACGGGCGGGATCTCGAGCTCGCCGCGGAGGTCGATGCGGCGGCGAGGTCGGACTTGGTGGTCGAGGTCGAGCGGCGGCGCGGGATCGGGGTCGTCCTCCGCAGCCGCGGGAGGGCGCGGCGGGCGGCGGGAGGATGCCGGGGGAGGCGGAGGCGGCGGGGGACGCGCGGTGGCGGTGGAGGAGTTGGAGACCGCGGACTCGCCGGAGAAGAAGGCGGAGGGGTGGAAGCCGGTGCGGCGGGCCCAGGAGCGCAGCTCCCGGGGGTTGTGGTCGGTGTTGTTCCCCGTGAAGGGCGGCACCCGCGCGTCGTCCTCGGCGTCTCCGCGTGCAGGCGGGGGCGCGGCCCCGCCGCCGCGGGCGGTAGTTCGGCGGGAGCTGGGCATCGCCGGCGGAACGCGCAGCAGCTTGAGTAGTGTGGAAGGTAGCTAGCACAGCAGCTGCTCCGCAAGTGACCGACCGCTGTGAGGAGAGAGAGAGAGAGAGATACGGGTACCACGTCGCTTCAGAACGCAGCCGTCGTCGGGGAACGAACGTTGGTTGCGTGACTGACACGAGGTGGCCTACCGTGGACGACGGTTGGCGGGGCCCGTGCGGCAGGGAGACAGCGGTGGTTGGCGCGGGGATCGTGGGGTGTCGCGCCGTCGCGGAGCTGTGTCGGTTAGGCTCAGGCCTCAAGCCCATCACCGGGTGTGTGATGTGAGGCGCTATTTCGATTTTGTTTTGGTTTGCTTGCTACTGTACTCCCCATGCTCCAAGTTCAAAACATCAATTCTAAATGTTCTAAAAATTTTGAAAAAAATATGAGTGTTCATAAGCAAAGTGACTACAACCATGTTCGCACACGAACACGTCACTGTATATCCTTAATGCCGGGGGTGATGCATCGCAGCTCACGTTGAAGGTGACCCGTCTGAAAGCGCGGTATGCAAGCAATCCGGCGGGTGCTTTTGAGGACCCGAAATCCAGGAGGGACCAATCTAACGCGCGGCGGCTATGGGCTGCCCTAGGTCGGTTCGCCCACCCCTAGAGCCTCGAGGATCGCTGCCCTTCAATACGAAGAACGGACGAAAAACGAGAGAGAAAGAACAAGGAAGAGATGTAAAACCTAGGGTAAAAAGTAGTATATTGATTTGTCGATTGTGTGTTATTCAATCGACCGTTACCTCTCATCTATTTATGAGGCAGCTGAACTTCCTGTATAAGAAAAGTACTAAAATTTCCACCCAAAACATCAAAAACCCTAACCTAACTCGAACATAAATCTTTGGCAATTTTCTGGATCAACTCGGAGCCACCGAGTGGTTTGCTTCGGTCCCACCGAGTGAACGTGGCCAACCTTCTGTAAGTTTCTGTATCTCGCTCAGAATTTCTGGGTGGTTTCACTCGGAATTACCGAGTCAACTCGGTCTCGTTGAGTCAAATCAACTCGGTTGGTTCGAAATGACTCTGCAACTTCTGTTTCTGACCTTGTTTTGCTTTCACAGGTTGCATACAATCTCGGATTAAAATGATTTTTATATCAAAATCAACTGATTCAAAGATACACACAACTTTCATGTTGAAACGTTTTCCATCAGAGGCCATATTAATTGGGTTTCATGACATTCTTTAAGCTGGTGTCAACATGAGCATATCTGAACTTGTCATAACTTTTGCATCCGATCTCTGTTTTATACCATCTTCATAACCATCTTGATGTTCTTGAAGAGAGCATTCCATGGTGACTTCCAATCACAAGTTTGAATTAATCTTAACATAGCTTTAAGCAACTTTTACTAGTGTGTCACTTTTGAGCGTTAACACATGCCCCCTATTTTTCGGCAAAGCTAGCTTGCTGAAAAATAACTTGTATCATGTTCGTTCTAAGGACGATGTTAACACTCCATTGGCCATTTATATGTGCTTAGGGTAATACTTTTGTATCGGCCATGTTTATGCTTAGGGCGATAATTCTCTATCAACCATTGCTTTTACATTTTTGTTTACATCATACCTTGGAACCAATTAGCAAGTAACATCGGGATGATTACAATCCACCGATGCATCGGCCAAAGCAACACAAGCCGAATTATCCGCATGAATGACTTCTACTTCATCATCGACCCATTGTATTAAGAATTGATGCATGGTAGATGGCACGCATTGGTTAGCATGAACCCAATCACGGCCTAATATAACATTATAGTTACCTTGCACCTCGGCGATGAAGAACATGGCGGCCAAAGTTTTGCTTCCCACAGTATGTTCCATGCACATCACACCTTTGGCCTCTATCTTTTCTTTACACAAATCCATTAAGAACCATATTATTCTTCATCAATGCATCGTCATATAATCCCAACTTCTTGAAGACCGAATAGGGCATAAGATTTACCACAACACCACCATCAAGGAGCATCCTAGGAACCGGTGATCTGTTAATATGACCTTTGAGGAACAATGGCTTCAAGTGTTTCACCGGTTCTTTTGGCTTCTCGAAGAGAACATTCTTAGGACCAAAATCTAGCTGGGCCACCTCCCCTTCTTCACCTATAGCAAAAAATTAGGCAGGTAAATAATACACCATATTAATATCTATACCTTCCTAAACCGACATAGATTCATAATCCACCATCTCGTCTTCATCTCCCAACATGTATATTGGATTTGAAGTTTCCTCAATTGAAGGGGATGTTTCGGGTGGTGTGGACGATGTTGTAAGGGTCGCATCATCCTCTTTGGTGGTGTAGGTGTCACTGTAGCTAATGTAGAAGCATCTGCGTTTTCTTTTTGTTTAGGCCTCCACACTTGGTTTGCGAGTGCCATGGGCAGAATTTTATTGAACAATTCATCCCTTTGCTTCTCTTCTTTGCGCTCTACCTTCTTGTGGTTCCTCATCCATTGCAATCTCCTTTTCATGGTCTTAGTTAGACTGTGAGGACACCACTTAGGTTGAGTATATTTGGGATCCCTAGGTTTGTGTTGGAAATATGCCCTAGAGGCAATAATAAATTAGTTATTATTATTATATTATATTTCATTGTTCATGATAATCGTTTATTATCCATGCTAGAATTGTATTGATAGGAAACTCAGATACATGTGTGGATACATAGACAACACCATGTCCCTAGTAAGCCTCTAGTTGACTAGCTCGTTGATCAATAGATGGTTACAGTTTCCTGACCATGGACATTGGATGTCATTGATAACGGGATCACATCATTAGGAGAATGATGTGATGGACAAGACCCAATCCTAAGTCTAGCACAAAGATCGTGTAGTTCGTATGCTAAAGCTTTTCTAATGTCAAGTATCATTTCCTTAGACCATGAGATTGTGCAACTCCCGGATACCGTAGGAGTGCTTTGGGTGTGCCAAACGTCACAACGTAACTGGGTGGCTATAAAGGTTCACTACAGGTATCTCCGAAAGTGTCTGTTGGGTTGGCACGAATCGAGACTGGGATTTGTCACTTCGTGTAACGGAGAGGTATCTCTGGGCCCACTCGGTAGGACATCATCATAATGTGCACAATGTGACCAAGGAGTTGATCACGGGATGATGTGTTACGGAACAAGTAAAGAGACTTGCCGGTAACGAGATTGAACAAGGTATCGGGATACCGATGATCGAATCTCGGGCAAGTACAATACCGCTGGACAAAGGGAATTGAATACGGGATTGATTGATTCCTCGACATCGTGGTTCATCCGATGAGATCATCGTGGAATATGTGGGAGCCAACATGGGTATCCAGATCCCGCTGTTGGTTATTGGCCGGAGAGTTGTCTCAGTCATGTCTGCATGGTTCCCGGACCCGTAGGGTCTACACACTTAAGGTTCGATGACGCTAGGGTTATTAGGAAGACTTGTATGTGATTACCGAATGTTGTTCGGAGTCCCAAATGAGATCCCGGACGTCACGAGGAGTTCCGGAATGGTCCGGAGGTGAAGATTTATATATGGAAAGTTGTTGTTCGGGTTCCGGGAAAAGTTCGATTTTTTCCGGTATTGTACCGGGAAGCTTCCGGAGGATTCCGGAGGGGTCCGGAGGTTCGGAAAATGTTCCACCACGTCCAATACAGCAGCATGGGCTATAGGGGGGCGCCCTAACCTTAATGGGCCAAGGGCACCAGCCCCCCCTAGGCCCATGCGCATGGGAGAGGGGAAACCCTAAGCGGGAGGGCCTCCACTTGACTTGGGAGGCACTCCTCCCCCCTTGGCCGCCGCCCCCAGCCCTAGATGGGATCTAGGGGGGCCGGCCCCCCTCTCCCCCACCTATAAATAGTGGAGGGGTGGGAGGGCGGCCACACCCTTGAACCTGGCGCAGCCCTCCCTCCTCCTACCTTCTCCTCCTCCTCCATGGTGCTTGGCGAAGCCCTGCCGGAGAACCACAAGCTCCTCCACCACCACGCCGTCGTGCTGTTGGACTTCTTCCTCAACCTCTCCCTCCTCCTTGCTGGATCAAGGCGTGTGAGACGTCTCCGTTCCGTACGTGTGTTGAATGCGGAGGTGCCGTCCGTTCGGCGCTAGGATCATCGGTGATTTGGATCACGACGAGTACGACTCCATCAACCCCGTTCACTTGAACGCTTTCGCTTAGCGATCTACAAGGGTATGTAGATGCACTCTTGTAACGCCCGGGTAATTAAGCTACAGTGAACCTCTGCTAATGATGCCACGTCACCTCGATTACTGTTCCTAATCTCGTGTTAGTTCGAAACTGATTCAAATTCAAATTCAAAATCAACCAAAGAATAAAAACTTTTCAAAATTTAAAACAAAAATGTTCGGGGTGTGCAAATAAATGCCTAGGAATTTATGGTGTGGGATCCATGCCTTTATAAAAGACCTAAATACTTAAAATGAATTAGAATAGAAAAGAAAATAAATAAAGGAAAGAAAATACAAAAACATAAAACAAACAAAAAAATAACATAAAAGAACCCCCCCACTGGGCCAGCTGGCCCAGCTGTTAGCCAGGCCGGCCCAACTGACCCAACTGGCCACCCCCCCCATTCCCTTATCCCCCCACCCGGTGAGACCGCAAACCCCCACCAACACCCCACTCCTCCCCCGAAATATCTCCCTTCCCCCCTCTCTCCCGATTGGATCGGGGAGAGGCCCGACCCCGTCGCTCCGGATCCCATCGGCCGGAACGCCGCCTCGCCGCCCTCCTCGACGGACCTCCTCGCCCGACTGCTTCCCCGCCGCGCGTCGTCCCCATCCCCTCCCTGCGCCCCGTTGCCCCGTCCCCTACGGCCCCAGTGAGCAGCGCCTCGCTCCCTCTCCTCCTGCCTCCTCGCGCTCGCGCTCACGGCCGCGGCCTCGTCCAGCACGCGCACGCTGCCTGCACACCGCGGCCCCTGCGCGCACCTGCTTCCATCGAGCTCCGCCCGCGATTCGCCCGCCCTGCTTCCCCCGCTCGGCTCCACCGCGACCTTGCCCCGCGCTGCCCCCGCCTCTGCTCTGCTGCCGCTGCCCACCCCTCGCCGGACCTCGCCCCCTCCCCTCCCTGCTCAACCGCGCGCGTCCGCGCTTGCCGCTGCCGCGGCCACGCCGCGCCCGCACCCCGTGACGCCCGCTGCTGCTTCCCCGCGGCCTCGCCCCTCGCTGGTGCCCCGCTCCGACGCCCCACCGCTCCCCTCGCCGCCTCTGCCGTGCTCGTCGCCGTCCCCTGCCCGGCGCCACTCCGGCCTCCTCGCTGCCTGTCTGCGTCGCTGCCGTTGGTGCCGGCGTTCGCCTCGGGCCAGCCCCGCACAGCCGCGCCCGTTCGGGCGCCCGTCGCCCTCCTGTCCGCTAACCCGCTAAGGCCCCCTGTGCCTATGACACGGGGGCCCCACCCCACAGAACGGTTTTAAATAAAAAGAATTAAAAAAGATAAATAATTAAAATAATAATATTAATAATAATTAAATTAATTATTTAATTTAGGAATTAATTAAGTTAATTAATCATAATTAGATTAACCTAACTAACTAATTAGTTTAATTAAACAGTAGTTAGATTAGTTAAACACTGATTAGGCTAAACAGTCAATGACCAGTGGGTCCCACACGTCAGTTGACCAGTCAACACCTCTGTTGACTGCTGACGTCATGCTGACTCAGCAAGCACTGTTCTGGATAATGTTGTATTAAATTAATTAAATAAATCCTGAAAATGATTTAAATCTTCTAAAATTAATAGAAAATAAACCGTAGCTCAGATGAAAATATTTTCAACATGAAAGTTGCTCAGAACGACGAGACGAACCCGGATACGCAGCCCGTTCGTCCGTCACGCATCCCTAGCATAGCAAACACACAACTTTCCCCCTCCGGCTCCTCTGCCCGAAAACGCAAAACACCGGGGATACTTTCCCGGATGTCATCCCCCTTCACGGGTATCACCTACTACCGCGTTAGGGCACCCCTAACACCGTTACTTGTCTTGTCATGCATCGTTATGCATCTGTTTGCATTGTATTCATTGTTTCTTCCCCCCTCTTCTTTCGCTAGATACCGAGACCGACGCCGCTGCTACCCAGTACGACTACGGAGTTGACGACCCCTCTCTCTTGCCAGAGCAACCAGGCAAGCCCCCCCTTTGATCACCAGATATCGCCTACTCTTCTCTATGCTGCTTGCATTAGAGTAGTGTAGCATGTTACTGCTTCCCGTTAATCCTATACTGATGCATAGCCTTTCCTTGCTACTACCGTTGTTACCTTTACCTGCAAACCTAATGCTTAGTATAGGATGCTAGTTTATCATCAGTGGCCCTACATTCTTGTCCGTCTGCCATGCTATACTATCGGGTCGTGATCACTCGGGAGGTGATCACGGGTATTTACTATATACTTTATAAATGATACATGTGGTGATTACGGATGGGTCGGCTCGTAGGAGCACCCGCGAGTGGATCTTTGAGGCGGAGCGACAGGGCAGGTTTCGACCACCTAGGAGAGAGGTGGGCCTGGCCCTGGTCGGTGTTCGCGGACACTTAACACGCTTAACGAGATCTGGGTATTTGATCTGAGTCTGGCCTTTTGGTCTATACGCACTAACCATCTACGCGGGAGTAGTTATGGGTATCCCGGCGTCGTGGTATCAGCCGAAGCCTTCGTGATGTCAGCGACCTAGTGGCGCGCGCCGGATTGGACTGGAACGCCACTAGGCTAGGTCTGCTTCCGGCCGCGTACGCAACGTGCAGGTGTGCAAAGGGCGATGGGCCCAGACCCCTGCGCCATAGGATTTAGACCGGCGTGCTGACCTCTCTGTTGTGCCTAGCTAGGGCTGCGACGTGTTGATCTTCCGAGGCCGGGCATGACCCAGAAAAGTGTGTCCGGCCAAATGGGATTGGGCGTGTTGGGGAATGTGGTGCACCCCTGCAGGGAAGTTAATCTATTCGAATAGCCGTGATCTTCGGTAACAGGACGATTTGGAGTTGTACCTTGACCTTATGACAACTAGAACCGGATACTTAATGAAACACCCCCTTCCAAGTGCCAGATACAACCGGTGATCGCTCTCTCACAGGGCGACGAGGGGAGGATCATCGGTTAGGGTTATGCTATGCGATGCTACTTGGAGGACTTCAGTCTACTCTCTTCTACATGCTGCAAGACGAAGGCTGCCAGAAGCGTAGTCTTCATAAAGACTAGCTATCCCCCTCTTATTCTGGCTTTCTGCAGTTCAGTCCACATATGATACCCTTATTCCATTTGATACCAATGCATGCATATGTAGTGTAGCTCCTTACTTGCGAGTACTTTGGATGAGTACTCACGGTTGCTTTCTCCCTCTTTTCCCCCTATCCCTTCTACCTGGTTGTCACGACCAGATGTTGGAGCTCAGGAGCCAGACGCCACCGTCGACGACGACTCCTACTCCACCGGAGGTGCCTACTACTATGTGCTACCCGCTAACGACGACCAGGAGTAGTTTAGGAGGATCCCAGGCAGGAGGCCTGCGCCTCTTTCGATCTGTATCCCAGTTTGTGCTAGCCTTCTTAAGGCAAACTTGTTTAACTTATGTCTGTACTCAGATATTGTTGCTTCCGCTGACTCGTCTATGATCGAGCTCTTGTATTCGAGCCCTCGAGGCCCCTGGCTTGTAATATGATGCTTGTATGACTTATTTTATTTGTAGAGTTGTGTTGTGATATCTTCCCGTGAGTCCCTGATCTTGGTCATACACGTTTGCGTGTATGATTAGTGTACGGTCAAATCGGGGGCGTCACAACTCTCCTTCCCCTCATTGCTAGATTACTCCATAGATTGATCTTGGTGATGCATAGGAAATTTTAAATTTCTGCTACAATCCCCAACAGTGGCATCATGAGCTAGGTCTATGCGTAGTTTCTATGCACGAGTAGAACACAAAGCAGTTGTGGGCGTCGATTTTGTCAATTTACTTGCCGTTACTAGTCTTATCTTGATTCGGCGGCATCGTGGGATGAAGCGGCCCGGACCGACCTTACACGTACTCTTACGTGAGACTGGTTCCACCGACTGACATGCACTAGTTGCATAAGGTGGCTAGCGGGTGTCTCTCTCTCCCACTTCAGTCGGATCGGATTCGATGAAAAGGGTCCTTATGAAGGGTAAATAGAAATTGGCATATCACGTTGTGGTTTTCGCGTAGGTAAGGAACGTTCTTGCTAGAAACCTATAGCAGCCACGTAAAAACTTGCAACAACAATTAGAGGACGTCTAACTTGTTTTTGCAGCATATGCCTTGTGATGTGATATGGCCAAAAGTATGTGATGAATGATATATGTGATGTATGAGATTGATCATGTTCTTTTAATAGGAATCACGACTTGCATGTCGATGAGTATGACAACCGGCAGGAGCCATAGGAGTTGTCTTAATTTATTTATGTCCCGCGTGTCAACATAAATGTCATGTAATTACTTTACTTTATTGCTAAAGCGTTAGCCATAGTATTAGAAGTAATGGATGATGAGACAACTTCAAGAAGACACGATGATGGAGATCATGATGATGGAGATCATGATGTCATGCCGGTGACAACGATGATCATGGAGCCCCGAAGATGGAGATCAAAAGGAGCAAAATGATATTGGCCATATCATGTCACTATTTGATTGCATGTGATGTTTATCATGTTTTACATCTTATTTGCTTAGAATGACGGTAGCTTAAATAAGATGATCCCTCGCAATAATTTCAAGAATTGTGTTCCCCCTAACTGTGCATTGTTGCGAATGTTCGTTGTTTCGAAGCACCACGTGATGATCGGGTGTGATAGATTCTAACGTTCGAATACAACGGGTGTAAGCCAAATTTACACACGCAATACACTTAGGTTGACTTAACGAGCCTAGCATGTACATGAAGGAAATATGCCCTAGAGGCAATAATAAAGTTATTATTTATTTCCTTATATCATGATAAATGTTTATTATTCATGCTAGAATTGTATTAACTGGAAACATAATACATGTGTGAATACATAAACAAACAGAGTGTCACTAGTATGCCTCTACTTGACTAGCTCGTTAATCAAAGATGGTTATGTTTCCTAACCATGAACAATGTGTTGTTATTTGATTAACAAGGTCACATCATTAGTTGAATGATCTGATTGACATGACCCATTCCATTAGCTTAGCACCTGATCGTTTAGTATGTTGCTATTGCTTTCTTCATGACTTATACATGTTCCTATAACTATGAGATTATGCAACTCCCGTTTGCCGGAGGAACACTTTGGGTACTACCAAACGTCACAACGTAACTGGGTGATTATAAAGGAGTACTACAGGTGTCTCCAATGGTAGATGTTGGGTTGGCGTATTTCGAGATTAGAATTTGTCACTCCGATTGTCGGAGAGGTATCTCTGGGCCCTCTCGGTAATACACATCACATAAGCCTTGCAAGCATTATAACTAAGATGTTAGTTGTGAGATGATGTATTACGGAACGAGTAAAGAGACTTGACAGTAACGAGATTGAACTAGGTATTGGATACCGACGATCGAATCTCGGGCAAGTAACATACCGATGACAAAGGGAACAACGTATGTTGTTATGCGGTCTGACCGATAAAGATCTTCGTAGAATATGTAGGAGCCAATATGGGCATCCAGGTCCCTCTATTGGTTATTGACCGGAGACGTGTCTCGGTCATGTCTACATTGTTCTCGAACCGTAGGGTCCGCACGCTTAACGTTACGATGACAGTTATTATGAGTTTATGCATTTTGATGTACCGAAGGTTGTTCGGAGTCCCAGATGTGATCACGGACATGACGAGGAGTCTCGAAATGGTCGAGACGTAAAGATTGATATATTGGAAGCCTATGTTTGGACATCGGAAGTGTTCCGGGTGAAATCGGGATTTTACCGGATTACCGGGAGGGTTACCGGAACCCCCCGGGAGCCAAATGGGCCTACATGGGCCATTGTGGAAAGGTGAAAGGGGCTGCCAAGGAGGGCTGCGCACCTCCCCCCCTCCCCTAGTCCTATTAGGACTAGGAGAGGTGGCCGGCCACCTCTCTCTCTTTCCCTCTCTCTTTTTCCCAAGGATTCCTAGTTGGAATAGGATTGGGGGGGGAGTCCTACTCCCGGTAGGAGTAGGATTCCTCCTGCGCCTCCCTCCTTTGGCCGGCCAGCCTCCCCCCTTCATCCTTTATATACGGGGGCAGGGGACACCCCAAGACACACAAGTTGATCCTTGAGATCGTTCCTTAGCTGTGTGCGGTGCCCCCTGCCACCAAATTCCACCTCGATCATACCGTTGTAGTGCTTAGGTGAAGCCCTGCGTCGGTGGTACATCAAGATCGTCACCACGCCGTCGTGCTGACGGAACTCCTTCCCGAAGCTTTGCTGGATCGGAGCCCAGGGATCGTCATCGAGCTGTACGTGTGCTAAGAACTCGGAGGTGCCGGAGTAACGGTGCTTGGATCGGTCGGATCGGGAAGAAGACGTACGACTACTTCCTCTACGTTGTGTGATCGCTTCCGCAGTCGGTCTGCGTAGGTACGTAGACAACACTCTCCCTCTCGTTGCTATGCATCACCATGATCTTGCATGTGCGTAGGAAAATTTTGAAATTACTACGTTCCCCAACAATGGCATCCGAGCCTAGGTTTTTATGGTTTGATGTTATTTGCACGAGTAGAACACAAGTGAGTTGTGGGCGATACAAGTCATACTGCCTACCAGCATGTCATACTTTGGTTCGGCGGTATTGTTGGACGAGACGACCCGGACCAACCTTACGCGTACGCTTACGCGAGACCGGTTCCCTCGACGTGCTTTGCACATAGATGGCTTGCGGGCGACTGTCTCTCCAACTTTAGTTGAACCGAGTATGGCTACGCCCGGTCCTTGAGAAGGTTAAAACGGAGTCTATTTGACAAACTATCATTGTGGTTTTGATGCGTAGGTGAGATGAGTTCTTGCTTAAGCCCGTAGCAGCCACGTAAAACTTGCAACAACAAAGTAGAGGACGTCTAACTTGTTTTTGCAGGGCATGTTGTGATGTGATATGGTCAAGGCATGATGCTGTTTTTTATTGTATGAGATGATCATGTTTTGTAACCAAGTTATCGGCAACTGGCAGGAGCCATATGGTTGTCGCTTTATTGTATGCAATGCAATCGCGATGTAATGCTTTACTTTATTACTAAGCGGTAGTGATAGTCGTGGAAGCATAAGATTGGCGAGACGACAACGATGCTACGATGGAGATCAAGGTGTCGCGCCGGTGACGATGGTGATCATGACGGTGCTTCGGAGATGGAGATCACAAGCACAAGCTGATGATGACCATATCATATCACTTATATTGATTGCATGTGATGTTTATCTTTTATGCATCTTATCTTGCTTTGATTGACGGTAGCATTATAAGATGATCTCTCACTAAATTATCAAGAAGTGTTCTCCCTGAGTATGCACCGTTGCCAAAGTTCGTCGTGCCCAGACACCACGTGATGATCGGGTGTGATAAGCTCTACGTCCAAATACAACGGGTGCAAAACAGTTGCACACGCAGAATACCCAGGTTATACTTGACGAGCCAAGCATATACAGATATGGCCTCGGAACACGGAGACCGAAAGGTCGAGCGTGAATCATATAGTAGATATGATCAACATAACGATGTTCACCATTGAAAACTACTCCATCTCACGTGATGATCGGTTATGGTTTAGTTGATTTGGATCACGTGATCACTTAGAGGATTAGAGGGATATCTATCTAAGTGGGAGTTCTTAAGTAATATGATTAACAGAACTTAAATTTATCATGAACTTAGTCCTGGTAGTATTTTGCAAATTATGTTGTAGATCAATAGCTCGCGTTGTTGCTTCCCTGTGTTTATTTTTGATATGTTCCTAGAGAAAATTGTGTTGAAAGATGTTAGTAGCAATGATGCGGATTGGATCCGTGATCTGAGGTTTATCCTCATTGCTACACAGAAGAATTATGTCCTTGATGCACCGCTAGGTGACAGACCTATTGCAGGAGCAGATGCAGACGTTATGAACGTTTGGCTAGCTCAATATGATGACTACTTGATAGTTTAAGTGCACCATGCTTAATAGCTTACAATCGGGACTTCAAAGACGTTTTGAACGTCATGGAGCATATGAGATGTTCCAGGAGTTGAAGTTAATATTTCAAGCAAATACCCGAGTTGAGAGATATGAAGTCTCCAACAAGTTCTATAGCTAAAAGATGGAGGAGAATCGCTCAACTAGTGAGCATGTGCCCAGATTGTCTGAGTACTACAATCACTTGAATCAAGTGGGAGTTAATCTTCCAGATAATATAGTGATTGACAGAATTCTCTAGTCACCATCACCAAGTTAGTAGAACTTCGTGATGAACTATGATATGCAAGGGATAACGGAAACGACTCCCAAGCTCTTCGTAATGCGGAAATTGACGAAGGTAGAAATCAAGAAAAATATCAAGTGTTGATGGTAGACAAGACCACTAGTTTCAAGAAAAGGGCAGAGGGAAGAATGGGAACTTCAAGAAGAACGGCAAGCGAGTTGCTGCTCAAGTGAAGAAGCCCAAGTCTGGTCCTAAGCCTGAGACTAAGTGCTTCTACTGCAAAGGGACTGGTCACTGGAAGCGGAACTACCCCAAGTGATTGGCGGATAAGAAGGATGGCAAAGTGAACATAAGTATATTTGATATACATGTTATTGATATATACTTTACTAGTGTTTATAGCAAACCCTCAGTATTTGATACTAGTTCAGTTGCTAAGATTAGTAACTCGAAACGGGAGTTGCAGAATAAACAGAGACTAGTTAAGGGTGAAGTGACGATGTGTGTTGGAAGTAGTTCCAAGATTGATATGATCATCATCGCACACTCCCCTATACTTTCGGGATTAGTGTTGAACCTAAATAAGTGTTATTTGGTGTTTGTGTTGAGCATGAATATGATTTGATCATGTTTATTGTAATACGGTTATTCATTTAAGTAAAAGAATAAATTGTTGTTCTGTTTACATGAATAAAACCTTATATGGTTACACACCCAATGAAAATAGTTCATCGGATCTCGATCTTAATAATACACATATTCATAATATTGAAACCAAAAGATGCAAAGTTAATAATGATAGTGCAACTTATTTGTGGCACTGCTGTTTAGGTCATATTGGTATAAAGCGCATGAAGAAACTCCATACTGATGGGCTTTCGGAATCACTTGATTATGAATCACTTGATGCTTGCGAACCATGCCTTTTGGGCAAGATGACTAAAACGCCGTTCTCTGGAACAATGGAGCGAGAAAAGATTTGTTGGAAATCATACATACTGATGCTTGGTCCGATGAATATTGAGGCTCGCGACAGGTATCATTATTTTCTGATCTTCACAAATGATTTGAGCAGATATGAGTATATCTACTTGATGAAACATAGGTCTGAAACATTTGAAAAGTTCAAAGAATTTCAGAGTGAAGTGAAAAACATCGTGACAAGAAAATAAAGTTTCTACGATCTGATCACGGAGACAAATATTTGAGTTACGAGTTTGGTCTTCAGTTAAAACAATGTGAAATAGTTTCACTACTCACGCCACCTGGAACACCACATCATAATGGTGTGTCCGAACGTCATAACCGTACTTTATTGGATATAGTGCAATCTATGATGTCTCTTACCGATTTACCACTATTGTTTTTGGGGTCATGCATTAGAGACAGCTGCATTCACGTTAAAAAGGGGCACCATCTATATCCGTCGAGACGACGCCTTATGAACTATGGTTTGGCAAGAAACCAAAGTTGTCGTTTCTTAAAGTTTGGGGTTGCGATGCTTATATGAAAAAGTTTCATCCTGATAAGCTCAAAACTCAAATCGGAGAAGTGCATCTTCATAGGATATCCAAAAGAAACTATTGGATACACCTTCTATCACAGATCCGAAGGCAAGACTTTTGTTGCTAAATTCGGAAACTTTCTGGAGAAGGAGTTTCTCTCGAAAGAAGTGAGTGGGAGGAAAGTAGAAAACTTGATAAGGTAATTGTACCTTCTCCCTTATTGGAAAGTAGTTCATCACAAAAATCTGTTCTTGTGACTACTACACCAATTAGTGAGGAAGCTAATGATGATGATCATGTAACTTCAGATCAAGTTACTACCGAATCTCGTAGGTAAACCAAAGTGAGAACTGCACCAGAGTGGTATGGTAATCCTGTTCTGGAAGTCATGTTACTAGACCATGACGAACTTGCAAACTATGAGGAAGCGATGATGAGCCCAGATTCCGCGAAATGGTTTGAGGCCATAAAATCTGAGATATGATCCATGTATGAGAACAAAGTTTGGACTTTGGTTGACTTGCCCGATGATCGGCAAGCAATTGAGAATAAATGGATCTTCAAGAGGAAGACGGACGCTGGTAGTAGTGTTACTATCTACAAAGCTAGAATTGTCGCAAAAGGTTTTCGACAAGTTCAAGGTGTTGACTACGATGAGAGCTTCTCACTCGTATCTATGCTTGAGTCTGTCCAAATCATGTTAGTAATTGCCGCATTTTATGAAATCTGGCAAACGGATAAACAAAACTGCATTCCTTAATGGATTTATTAAAGAAGAGTTGTATATGATGCAACCAGAAGGTTTTGTCAATCCGAAAGGTGCTAACAAAATGTGCAAGCTCCAGCGATCCATCTGTGGACTAGTGCAAGCATCTCGGAGTTGGAATATACGCTTTGATGAGTTGATCAAAGCATATAGTTTTATACAGACTTGTGGTGAAGCCTGTATTTACGAGAAAGTGAGTGGGAGCACTACAGCATTTCTGATAAGTATATGTGAATGACATATTGTTGATCGGAAATAATGTAGAATTATTCTGTAAAGCATAAAAGGAGTGTTTGAAAGGAGTTTTTCAAAGAAAGACTTCGGTAAAGCTGCTTACATATTGAGCTTCAAGATCTATAGAGATAGATCAAGACGCTTGATAAGTTTTTCAATAAGTACATACCTTGACAAGATTTTGAAGTAGTTCAAAACGGAACAGTCAAAGAAAAAGTTTCTTGCCTGTGTTACAAGGTGTAAAGACTCAAAGCCCGACCACGGCAGAAGATAGAAAGAGAATGAAAGTCATTCCCTATGCCTCATTCATAAGTTCTATAAAGTATGCCATGCTGTGTACCAGATCTATTGTATACCCTGCACTGATTTGGCAAGGGAGTACAATAGTGATCTAGGAGTAGATCACTGGACAGCGGTCAGAATTATCCTTAGTGAAATAAGGATGTGTTTCTCGATTATGGACGTGACAAAAAGGTTCGTCGTAAAGGGTTACGTCGATGCAAGTTTTTGACACTGATCTAGATGAATCTAAAGTCACAATCTGGATACATATTGAAAGTGGGAGCAATTAGCTAGAGGAGCTCCGTGCAGAGCATTATAGACAAAGAATTTTGCAAAATACTTACGGATCTGAATGTGACAGACCCGTTGACTAAAATTATCTCACAAGCAAAAACATGATCACACCTTAGTACTCTTTGGGTGTTAATCACATAGAGATGTGAACTAGATTACTGACTCTAGTAAACCCTTTGAGTGTTGGTCACATGACGATGTGAACCATGGGTGTTAATCACGTGGTGATGTGAACTATTGCTGCTAAATCACATGGCGATGTGAACTAGATTATTGACTCTAGTGCAAGTGGGAGACTGAAGGAAATATGCCCTAGAGGCAATAATAAAGTTATTATTTATTTCCTTATATCATGATAAATGTTTATTATTCATGCTAGAATTGTATTAACCGGAAACATAATACATGTGTGAATACATAAACAAACAGAGTGTCACTAGTATGCCTCTACTTGACTAGCTCGTTAATCAAAGATGGTTATGTTTCCTAACCATGAACAATGTGTTGTTATTTGATTAACGAGGTCACATCATTAGTTGAATGATCTGATTGACATGACCCATTCCATTAGCTTAGCACCCGATCGTTTAGTATGTTGCTATTGCTTTCTTCATGACTTATACATGTTCCTATGACTATGAGATTATGCAACTCCCGTTTGCCGGAGGAACACTTTGGGTACTACCAAACGTCACAACGTAACTGGGTGATTATAAAGGAGTACTATAGGTGTCTCCAATGGTAGATGTTGGGTTGGCGTATTTCGAGATTAGAATTTGTCACTCCGATTGTCGGAGAGGTATCTCTGGGCCCTCTCGGTAATACACATCACATAAGCCTTGCAAGCATTATAACTAAGATGTTAGTTGTGAGATGATGTATTACGGAACGAGTAAAGAGACTTGACAGTAACGAGATTGAACTAGGTATTGGATACCGATGATCGAATCTCGGGCAAGTAACATACCGATGACAAAGGGAACAACGTATGTTGTTATGCGGTCTGACCGATAAAGATCTTCGTAGAATATGTAGGAGCCAATATGGGCATCCAGGTCCCTCTATTGGTTATTGACCGGAGACGTGTCTCGGTCATGTCTACATTGTTCTCGAACCGTAGGGTCCGCACGCTTAACGTTACGATGACAGTTATTATGAGTTTATGCATTTTGATGTACCGAAGGTTGTTCGGAGTCACGGATGTGATCACGGACATGACGAGGAGTCTCGAAATGGTCGAGACGTAAAGATTAATATATTGGAAGCCTATGTTTGGACATCGGAAGTGTTCCGGGTGAAATCGGGATTTTACCAGATTACCGGGAGGGTTACCGGAACCCCCCGGGAGCCAAATGGGCCTACATGGGCCATTGTGGAAAGGTGAAAGGGGCTGCCAAGGAGGGCTGCGCGCCTCCCCCCTCCCCTAGTCCTATTAGGACTAGGAGAGGTGGCCGGCCACCTCTCTCTCTTTCCCTCTCTCTTTTTCCCAAGGATTCCTAGTTGGAATAGGATTGGGGGGGGGGGGAGTCCTACTCCCGGTAGGAGTAGGACTCCTCCTGCGCCTCCCTCTTTTGGCCGGCCAGCCTCCCCCCTTCATCCTTTATATACGGGGGCAGGGGACACCCCAAGACACACAAGTTGATCCTTGAGATCGTTCCTTAGCCGTGTGCGGTGCCCCCTGCCACCAAATTCCACCTCGATCATACCGTTGTAGTGCTTAGGCGAAGCCCTGCGTCGGTGGTACATCAAGATCGTCACCACGCCGTCGTGCTGACGGAACTCCTCCCCGAAGCTTTGCTGGATTGGAGCCCGGGGATCGTCATCGAGCTGTACGTGTGCTAAGAACTCGGAGGTGCCGGAGTAACGGTGCTTGGATCGGTCGGATCGGGAAGAAGACGTACGACTACTTCCTCTACGTTGTGTGATCACTTCCGCAGTCGGTCTGTGTTGGTACGTAGACAACACTCTCCCCTCTCGTTGCTATGCATCGCCATGATCTTGCGTGTGCGTAGGAAAATTTTGAAATTACTACGTTCCCCAACAGTACAGACATGGCCTCGGAACACAGAAGACCGAAAGGTCGAACACGAGTCATATAGAAGATACAATCAACATGAGATGTTCACTGTTGATGACTAGTCCGTCTCACGTGATGATCGGACACGGCCTATTCAATTCGGATCATGTTTCACTTAGATGACTAGAGGGATGTCTATCTGAGTGGGAGTTCATTAAATAATTTGATTAGATGAACTCAATTATCATGAACATAGTCTAAATTGTCTTTGCAAATATGTTGTAGATGAATAGCTCACGTTGTAGCTCCCTGTTTCAATACGTTCCTAGAGAAAGACCAAGTTGAAAGATATTGTAAGCAATGATGCGGACTAGGTCCGTAGTCCGAGGAGTGTCCTCACTGCTACATAGAAGGCTTACGTCTTTGATGCACCGCTCGATGTGCAAACCCCTACAACGTCGTCTGTGGATGTTATGAACACCTGACAGACACATCCTGATGACTACTTGATAGTTTAGTGCACCATACTTTACGGCTTAGAATCGGGATTCCAATGACGTTTTGAACGCCATAGAACATATGAGATGTTCCAAGAGCTGAAATTGGGATTTCAGGCTCATGCCCGTGTTGAGAGGTGTGAGACCTCTGACAAGTTCTTTTGCCAACAAGATGGAGGAGAATAGCTCAGCTAGTGAGCATGTGCTCAGAATGTCTGGGTGCTACAATCACTTAAATCAAGTGGGAGTTAAACTTCCAGATAAGATAGTGATTGATAGAGTTCTCTAGACACTATCACTAAGCTACTAGATCTTCATGATGAACTATGACATGCAAGGGATGGAGTTGATCCCGGAGCTGTTCGCGGTGCTTAAGACCGCAAAAGGTAGAAATCAAGAAGGAGCATCAAGTGTTGATGGTTTAACAAGACCACTGGTTTCAAGAAGGGCAAGGGCTAGAAGGGAAACTTCATGGATGGCAAACCAGTTGCCGCTCAAGTGAAGGAACCCAAGGTTGAACCTAAACCCGAGACTGAGTGCTTCTATTATAAAGGGAACGGTCACTGGTAGCGGAATTACCCCAAATGCATGGTAGATAAGAAGGCTGGCAACTTCAACAAAGTATATACGTGTTATTAATGTGTACCTCACTAGTACTCCTGGTAGCACCTGGGTATTGGATACCGGTTCAGTTACTATTATTGGTGACTTGAAGCAAAAGCTACGGACTAAACGGAGACTGGCTAAGGGCGAGGTGACGATGTGTGTTGGAAGTGTTTGCAAAGTTGATGAGATCACCATCGCACGCTCCATCTGCCTTCGGGAGTAGTATTAAACCTAGATAAATGTTATCAGGTGTCTACGTTGAGCATGAATATGATTAGATCATGTTCATTGCAATACGGTTATTCATTTAAGTTGGAGAATAATGGTTATTCTGTTTACATGAATAATACCTTTCATGGTCATGCACCCTATGTGAATGGTTCATTGAATCTCGGTCATGGTAATACACATGTTCACGCCAAAAGATGTAGAGTTAATAATGATAGTACCACTTTCTTGTGGCACTGCCGCTTAGGTCATATTGGCGTAAGATGCATGAAGAAACTCCATGTCGATGGATGTTTGGAGTCACTTGATTTTGAATCGCTTGACACATGTGAGCCATGCCTCATGGGCAAGATGACTAAGACCCCGTTTTCAGGTACAATGAAATGGGCAAGTGACTTGTTGGAAATCATACATGCTGATGCATGTGATCCAATGAGAATTGAAGCGTGTGGTGGATATCGCTATTTTCTCATCTTCACTGGCGATTTGAGTAGATATAGGTATATTTACTTAATGAAGCACAAGTCTGAAACGTTTGAAAAGTTCAAGCGATTTCAGAGTGAAGTTAAGAATCATCATAACAAGAAGATCAAATTCCTAAGATCTGATCAATGAGAATTTCCGAGTTATGAGTTTGGCAAACACTTAAGACATTGTGGAATTGTTTCATAGTTGAAGCCACCTGGAACACCATAAGGTAACGGTGTGTCCGGACGTCATAATCGAACCCTATGAGATATGGTGCGATCTATGATGTCTCTTACCAATCTACCGTTTTCATTTTGAGGTTATGCGTTAGAGACAGCTGCATTCACTTTAGATAGGACACCATCTAAGTCCGTTGAGACGACGTCATATGAACATTGGTTTGGCAAGAA
The DNA here is from genome assembly GCA_034509565.1 of Triticum monococcum. Lineage (NCBI taxonomy): Eukaryota > Viridiplantae > Streptophyta > Magnoliopsida > Poales > Poaceae > Triticum > Triticum monococcum. Next base: position 289,916,038 of record CM067842.1, read on the forward strand.
ACCAAAGTTACCGTTTCTTAATGTTTGGGGATGCGATGCTTAGGGCTTCAGCCGGAGAAGCTCGAACCCAAAGCGGACAAACACATCTTCATAGGATACCCAAGGGTGACAGTTGGGTATACCTTCTATCTCAAATCCGAGGGCAAATTGTTTGTCGCTAAGAACGGGTCCTTTCTCGAGAAGGAGTTTCTCTCGAAAGAATTGAGTGGGAGGAAGATAGAGCTTGATGAGGTTGTCGAACCTTTACTTCAACCAGAGAGTGTTGCAACACAGAAAGATATTTTCTGTGGCGCCTACATCTGTTGAATAGGAAGTTAATGATAGTGATCATGAAGCTTCGGATCAAGTTGCTATCGAACCTCGTAGGTCGAAAAGGATATGTACTACTCCTGAGTGGTACGGTAATCTTGTCTTAGATATCATGTTGTTAGACAACAATGAACCTACGAGCTATGGAGAAGCGATGGTGGGCCCATATTTCGACAAATGGTTAGAAGACATGAAATCCGAGAGAGGATCCATGTATCAGAACAAAGTATGGACTTTGGTGGACTTGCCCGATGATCGGCGAGCCATTGAGATAAATGGATCTTTAAGAAGAAGACGGACATGGGCGGTAATGTTACCGTCCATGAAGCTCGACTTGTGGGAAAGAGTCTTTTCACAAGTTCAAGGAGTTGACTACGATGAGAATTTCTCACCCGTAGCGATGCTTAAGTCCGTCGGAATCATGTTAGCATTAGCTGTATTTTTCGATTATGAAATCTGACAGATGGATGTCAAAAACAAGTTTTCTTACCAGTTTTCATAAGAAAGAGTTGTATGTGATACAATCAAAGTTTTGTCGATCCTAAGGATGCTAAAAGGTATGCTGGCTCTAGCGATCCTTCTATGGACTAGAGCAAGCATCTCGGAGTCAGAATATATGCTTTGATGGAGTGATCAAGGCTTTTAGGTTTATACAATGTTTGCTAGAAACTTGTATTTACAAGAAAGTGAGTGGGAGCACTACAACATTTCTGATAAGTATATGTGGATGACATATTGTTGATCCAAAATAATGTAGAATTTCTGGAAAGCATAAACGGTTGTTTGAAGAGTGTTTTTCAAAGGAAGACCTGGATAAAGCTGCTTACATATTGGGCATCAAGATCTATAGAGATAGATCAAGACGCCTGATGGTGCTTTCAAAGAACGCACACCTTGACATGTTTTTGAAGGAGTTCAAAATAGATCAGTCAAAGAAGGGGTTCTTACCTGAGTTGTAAGGTGTGAAGTTGAGTAAGACTCAAAGCTTGACCACGACAGAAGAAAGAGGAAGGACGAAGGTCATCCCATATGCTCTTGTCATAGGCTCTATACGGCATGCCATGCTGAGTACCGCACCTAATGTTTGCCTTGCCACATGTCTGGCAAGAGGGTACAAAGGTGATCTAGGACTGGATCACCAGATAGCGGTCAAAATTATCCTTAGAAGAATAAGGAAATGCTTCTTGGTTATGGAGGTGATAAAGAGTTCGACATAAAGAGTTACGTCGATGCAAGCTTAACACCTATCCGGATAGCTCTGAGTAGAGATACCGGATACGTATAATGGAGCAACAATTTGGAATAGCTCCAAGTGGAACGTGGTAGCAGCATCTACGATATGACATAAAGTTTTGCGAAATACATAGGGATCTCAATATGGCAAGACCCGTTGACTACAACCTCTCTCACAAGCATAACATGATCAAACCCAGAACTCTGAGTGTTTATCACATAGTGATGTGAACTAGATCACTGAGTCTAGTAGACTCTTGGATGTTGGTCACATGGCGATGTGACCTGTGAGTGTTAATCACATGGACGATGTGAACTAGATTATTGACTCTAGTGCAAGTAGGAGACTGTTGGAAATATGCCCTAGAGGCAATAATAAATTAGTTATTATTATATTATATTTCATTGTTCATGATAATCATTTATTATCCATGCTAGAATTGTATTGATAGGAAACTCACATACATGTTTGGATACATAGACAACACCATGTCCCTAGTAAGCCTCTAGTTGACTAGCTCGTTGATCAATAGATGGTTACAGTTTCCTGACCATGGACATTGGATGTCGTTGATAACGGGATCACATCATTAGGAGAATGATGTGATGGACAAGACCCAATCCTAAGCCTAGCACAAAGATCGTGTAGTTCATATGCTAAAGCTTTTCTAATGTCAAGTATCATTTCCTTAGACCATGAGAATGTGCAACTCCCGGATACCATAGGAGTGCTTTGGGTGTGCCAAACGTCACAACGTAACTGGGTGGCTATAAAGGTTCACTACAGGTATCTCCGAAAGCGTCTGTTGGGTTGGCACGAATCGAGACTGGGATTTGTCACTCCGTGTAACGGAGAGGTATCTTTGGGCCCACTCGGTAGGACATCATCATAATGTGCACAATGTGACCAAGGAGTTGATCACGGGATGATGTGTTACGGAACGAGTAAAGAGACTTGCCGGTAACGAGATTGAACAAGGTATCGGGATACCGACGATCGAATCTCGGGCAAGTACAATACCGCTGGACAAAGGGAATTGAATACGGGATTGATTGATTCCTCGACATCGTGGTTCATCCGATGAGAAAATCGTGGAACATGTGGGAGCCAACATGGGTATCCAGATCCTGCTGTTGGTTATTGGCCGGAGAGTTGTCGCGGTCATGTCTGCATGGTTCCCGAACCCGTAGGGTCTACACACTTAAGGTTCGATGATGCCAGGGTTATTAGGAAGACTTGTATGTGATTACCGAATGTTGTTCGGAGTCCCGGATGAGATCCCAGACGTCACGAGGAGTTCCGGAATGGTCCAGAGGTGAAGATTTATATATGGAAAGTTTTTGTTCGGGTCCCGGGAAAAGTTCGGTTTTTTCCGGTATTGTACCGGGAAGCTTCCGGAGGATTCCGGAGGGGTCCGGAGGTCTGGAAAATGTTCCACCACGTCCAATACAGCAGCATGGACTGTAGGGGGCGTCCTAACCTTAATGGGCCAAGGGCACTAGCCCCCCTAGGCCCATGCGCATGGGAGAGGGGAAACCCTAAGGGGGAGGGCCTCCACTTGACTTGGGAGGCACTCCTCCCCCCTTGGCCGCCGCCCACAACCCTAGATGGGATCTAGGGGGGCCGGCCCCCTCTCCCCCACCTATAAATAGTGGAGGGGTGGGAGGGCGGCCACACCCTTGAACCTGGCGCAGCCCTCCCTCCTCCTACCTTCTCCTCCTCCATGGTGCTTGGCGAAGCCCTGCCGGAGAACCACAAGCTCCTCCACCACCACGCCGTCGTGCTGTTGGACGTCTTGCTCAACCTCTCCCTCCTCCTTGCTGGATCAAGGCGTGGGAGATGTCTCCGTTCCGTATGTGTGTTGAACGCGGAGGTGCCATCCGTTCGGCGCTAGGATCATCGGTGATTTGGATCACAACGAGTACGACTCCATCAACCCCGTTCACTTGAACGCTTCCGCTTAGCGATCTACAAGGGTATGTAGATGCACTCTCCTTCCCCTCGTTGCTAGATTACTCCATAGATTGATCTTGGTGATGCGTAGAAAATTTTAAATTTCTGCTACGATCCCCAACAGTTTGGCCTTGCTTGTGCTAGCCTCATGATAATTAGCCATGGAACCCCGCTGAAAAATAACAATATCAGCAATAGAATTAGTCGAATTACCAACAATTGGCACTTTGATCTCCTTTTGCTTGTCGCGTTCTGAAATTTCCGCATTAGGTGACTTAACACACTACACTTTTTATTGACCTTCCTTGGAGAAATTTTTGTTGGCCGACTAGCACCATGGCTCAAACGACCTTGTGGGGGATAATGAAGCCTCTCATGAGCAGGCCTTCTAGGGGTTGCCCACGCCATATGAAAAGCATAAGGAGCCATTGGGGGCTGCCCCCGACCTCCATTGAAGTCTCCGATATAATATGGCGTATAGGGGGGGGGGGTGGCAACTTCCACGGTGTCCGTGCCCATGCACTACTGCAGGATGCTGCCAACACAACACTACGATCAGAGACCCTTTGAAGAAACTGTGTGCGATGCATTAATCACAAACGGTGATGAAAAAAACGTCAAAAAGGTGCAAAACGTTTGTGATAGCGGAGCCATAAAACACGGTTCAGATTTTAGTTGCGTGTGCGATTCAGGGCACACAGTTAAGCCGTTCGAACTGTTTGCGATGAGGCAGAACAACAGAAATAGGCAGCCATATCAATGTGTGTATGATATACGGCATATGGTTCGCTCCAATGAACTATTTGCTATTTGGGAGTGTAACAGAAATGGTTCGTCAGATCAAGGTGTGTGATATATGACATACGGTTCACTCGCACGAACTGTTTTCGATTAGCGAACACAACAGAAACGGTTCAACTTAACAAGATGCGTGTGATACGTGGCAAATAGCCGACTCGGATGAACTGTTTGCGATGAGAAATTACAACACAGATGGTTAATGCAGTTAGTTTGTGTGCGATTTTGTATGTACAAAAAACTTTGAAAAATGCAAACTAGTTCCTTGAGGTGGCTAGGAGTATCGCACAGGATGCGTCTGCGAGTACTCGTGTGCGATGGTTAGTAAGTTACACATACGGTTGCAAGGGTGCTATGCTGATCATGGAGTCTGAGAAGACCATCGTCGGAAGGCCGCTAGCTCAGCCTTTTAGCTTATATTTTATTATAATTGTATGCATATATAGGTCGTGAGTGTTCTGGGCCTTGCCGCATGTGGCATTTTAAATTATCCTGAATATGTAAGACAATTATTAAGAATTATTAACCATTGCCATTGTGTAAGTTTGCCTCAACAGCGAGCAGAGCGCGTGCAGGGACGCTAGAGCGGAGCGCGCCGCGGCCGCCTCAATGGCGAGCAAAATGCGCGGACGGACATGAGCAGAGTGCGTCGCGGCCGCCTCAACGACGAGCAACCACATGGTCAACCTTCTGCCATCAATAAATTTTGACCTTGTTTCTTGTCACATTGTAGATTACAATGCAATAAGTAATTGCAAATCTGTTCACACCTATCAAACTAATACGTGTTCACACTTAGCATCGGGCCATAAAAACTACCCACTCGAAAATTACTTCACAGTTCCTCTCCCCATCATCCACAAAACTGGTCTTTCCTGTCAAGTCGTTCCGCCATGACCGGTAGGAGGAGTTTAGGGTCGACATATAACCAGGCAGCAAATACCAAGGCCGCGGAAGCACTAGAGAGGTCCCGCCGCGAAGCCGCAGCCGTAGCAGAGATGTCCCAGCGCACCGCGGAGCCCTCGACCGAGATCACATGGGCATGCGAGGGCTCTCACAAGCACATTCGCGGCGTCGGCCATCACGACGAGCCGACATTCCTAAAGTCCTTCACCAGCGACGACGACATTCTCGCTGGCGTCACTACACGATAGGAGCTGGTCGACGACTTGATGAAGCTTCTCAAGATTAGTGATGCCTCGATTGACAAGGCGACCAACCTCGTCGAGAAAATCATGAGTGATAATGCGAAGCTCCTCAAAGCGCTCGCCCAGAAGGAGGAGGAGGCCCCCGGCTGGAAGATGCTGCATGAGCAGAGCAGTGCCTCGGGGATGACGCTGACAACGGTCGTCGAGAAACTGATGGGTGACTTGTGGAAGCTCCAGATCGAGCACGAGCAGGAGGTGGAGAAATCCGTGGCTGCTTTCAAGCAAAGTCATGAGGAATTGAAGGAGCTAGAGGATGTCATTGTCCGGCGATCCATCAACGAGTAGAGACAGTAGCGACCCAAATCGTTGTCTGTAATTTCCTTCTTCTCTTGCCCCCGTGTCTTCCGCGCTTTGCCGCATATGGCCTTTTAAATTATCCGGAATATGTAAGACAATTATTATCTGCGCCATTGTAAATTTGTTGTCGTATTATCCGTTGCCATTTTATTTGTGCTCGTATTATCCGTTGCCCTATGTGGCAATTTAAATTAGGGTGGAATACGAGTTGAAAACACGAACAAAGCAAATGCTGCCATGGGATCACAAGCAAACACCCTCCGTCCAGGTGCTTTAATTAACCCATTAATGGAGAAGTTGTGAGCGAGGCGGGCAGCGGCTGGTGCATGGAGGTCAAAGAGCTTTCTTCCCCGTGAGCATGGGCGGCCTTGCTGCTCGCACGTGTCCTGTCGAGCCTGCGAGGTGGACAGGATGCACGCGTCCCGTTGAGCCTGCGCGGCGGACTGCTCGCACACATCCTGTCGAGCCTGCACGGCGGACTTCTCGTGCTCGTCCCCTCTAATCAAACAGCTGCACGCACACCACCGAGTATGGTTAAATTTCGACATGATTAATATAATATATCCATTTGCGATATTAATGTGTCAGTTTTTTGTTTCAAAAAGGATTTCGTTGGCTACTAATGTGTGCGCCTCTTCTCAAACTGGACGATTTTTTTACCACGACATATATGTGCCATGTCATGAAACCATGCCAAGTTTCATCTTTTTTGGGTGAGTTTTTGATTTACAGGGATTTAAAAACCGAGATTCTCAATGTTTCAGGACGACGACAAGTTTGTAATTCATTTCCCATTCCTTAAATGAGACCTAAACATGCACCCAATGCCACATGTACGATTTCCCACCCATTTTGCTTCACTGGAGCATGTGCTTGTAGTTCAAATTTGAATTATGGACTACATTAAATGTGTAGAAAACTTAGTAATTAATAATATATACAAACACATTCTCAATGTTTCAGCCCTGAAATTTGAAACTATTCAGGGTTCGTTTGGTGACTTCCTCGTATATGTGCCATGACGTGACACCATGCCACCTTTGATGACTTCCTCGTGAGTTTTAGATTTATGGGGATTTAAAAACCAAGATTCAAAATGTTTGAGGACGAGCCAGGACACCGGTACGGTTGTAATTCGTGGCATGGGACCTAAACATGCACCCAAGGACACATGTATAATTTTTCTAGCCATTTTGGTGAACTGGAGCATGTATTTGAAGTTCATATTTGAATTATGGACATAAAATGCCTAGGAAACTCAATTAGTGTATAAAAAGGCCAAACGAACCCTGAAAAAGTTTATATTTCAGCACGGATATCATGTCATTCCATTTTGCCCGTGGAAGAAAACAGAAGGCGAAAAGAGGCAGTGATTACGTTTCGCCCACAAGGGGAACACGTTTCCCTATCGGAACCATGAGGCTTCTTTGAGACAAGCTCCGGTTGTAATAAAGCTTGGCCCAAATTGGACAATGTTTTTACCACGACATATATGTGCCATGACGTGACACCATGCCACCTTTGATGACTTTCTAGTGAGTTTAGGATTTACGGGGATTTAAAAACCGAGATTCCAAATGTTTGAGGACGAGCTAGGACGCGGGTACAGTTGTAATTCGTTCCCATTCCTGGCATGGGGCCTAAACATGCACCCAAGGACACATGTATACTTTTTCTAGGCACTTTGGTGAACTGGAGCATGTATTTTAAGTTCAGATTTGAATTATGGACATTAAATGCCTAGGAAACCCAATTAGTGTATAAAAAGGCCAAACGAACCCTGAATAAGTTTAAAGTTCAGCATGGATATCCTGTCATTCCATGTTGCTCGTAGAAGAAAATACAAGGCGAAAAGAGACAGTGATTACGTTTCGCCCACAAGGGGGACACATTTCCCTATAGGAACCATGAGGCTTCTTTGAGAGAAGCTCCGGTTTGTAAGAGGCTTGTAATAAAACTTGCGCCAAAATGGACGAAAAAAAATCCTCGACATATATGTGCCATGTCGTGACACCATGCCAGGTTTCAAGATTTTCGGGTTAGTTTTGGATTTACGGGGATTTAAAAACCGAGATTCTTCTCATGAAATGTTTTCAAATAGCACATGGTTCACTTACGAAAGCCGTGTGCCTACCAAACCATGGTCGATGCCCCGCTCCCCCTGCCGCGCGCATGATCTGAGTCATGCATTCTGATTTGCCAGAACCCAAACCCCACGGATCGTACGTGTGCACCATTGGATGCTCCCAGATCAAACGACAACCCTGAGCCCTTTCGATAGCACATGCACTACATGGGTAAGCACTGTGCGCATGCGTCGTGCTAGCTCATGCTTCGTTCTCTACTAGGTTTTCTAAACAGGCTACCGTTTCTCGCCACTCCTCTCATTGATTTCCCGCCTCTTCTCCCATCGTTTTCCCGCTACCAGTGTTAGTGCTCATTGAAGGCTAGCGGCAACACACCGGCCATGTAAATATCCCACACAGTTTCTAAAAGCACAAATGTGTGTGATAGGAGGGAGTAGGTCCCATAGGGTGGCCGGCGTGAAATGCCTTAATGGCAAGGAAGAAATTCTAATCAGCAAGGGACGGCTCCCATCCGCTAGCCTAGTCGAATAGAACGCAGAAGTTAAGCGTGCTCGGGCTGGAGTAGTCCAAGGATGGGTGACCCGGTGGGAAGTTGCATATCTCAAGCTTCATTTAAATGCTATGACACGGTCATTATAAAGATATATTATATCTCTATAGTGACCTATCATGGCAATTATATAAACCTTGGGATCCTTGTTTTGCTATTGTAGACTATGTTTTTATGGGTTCTTTTTTGGTCTAAAAAATTAAAGAATGATTGACTTGACCCGTCATGGAGATTATATAAACCTACTATGTTTTTATGGGTTATTTTTTCCTCTAAAAAAATTAAAGAATGATTGACGTGACCTGTCATGGCGATTATGTAAACCTTTGGCAGGTTGCATGCAGGGTATAGGGGGCAGGGTGTTCTTCTCGAGCATGTCTCCCTTGTGTGGCTTATAGACGCGACACATATCTGTGGGCTCCCCGAGGTATATATACTATCCTTTATTGACAATTAGGGGCCCCACACAATCTATCCCTTTGACCCAACAACAAGAAGGGTTTGACCATGATGGTTTCCTATTGATACTAGTAAGGTACACGTGCATTGCACGCATGAGATTTGGTAACCAAATTATGAATAAATACCACACTATAGCATGTAAGTTTTGAGTCATATATGCATGATGTAGATGTTTGTTTAATTCTTGTAGTTCATCTCATCCAAAATCAATTAGTTTTATAAAAAAAATCTATTTTAAGATTCATGGAATTATGCATTGTAAAGCATAAAGTAAATACAAAAGTGACAATTCATTTAGAAAAAAAAAGTTTGGGCAATTAAGATATGGAATATTCTAGAGAACAAAGGAGAAGTGCTTATGTTTTGAGGTTTCTGCATTATGCTTACGTTCAACCATGGAGTCTTCTAGATTGCACATGTGGCAGAAATGTGGTGGAATGTAGATGATATCCAACGGCCAGTAGTGCTCGGATTTGCCATCTTTGTACCGTCGGATTGGTTTCATCCAACGACCAACTTTCAAAATTATTCACACACACTATATAGGGGTATAGATGTAGATGTGTCCCATGGTAGACCAAATAAAGTTTGAGCGCATGCGTGGGATGACCCCCCCCCCCCCCCCGGTTGCCTCCACCTCGAAGTTGGGAAACTGACATCGTACGTATTGAACCAGGCTTGGAGTCGGGTACGGTGTTCAGTTTGTAATGTAGTTGGTCGCCCGTCGAAGTTGTGCATTTGGGATTTAAACACATCACACACCACCGTACCATACATATTTTCGGGCCGCATGCAGTGTATACGGGGTCCTCTGATCGACCACGTCTCCCTTGTGCGGTTTTTTGTGACGACACGCATATCTGTGGGCTCCTCGAGTGTATATATCATCCCTTTGACCGATAATGAGGGGTATGTGTTGGCCATGAATGGATTCCTCGTAGTTCGTGTTAGGGCTGGTCACCGTCACATGTTAGTCAACCAAAGCTCGAGCTCATGCGTTGTCAGGATTCCCTCCCACATGCTCGGATTGATGGGTTCGACCTACATCATATCCTGCGTATCTTGTTCTCAACTACCTTGCCTTCATGGTTGTTGTCTGTATCGAGAGGTAGGCACCACATCTAAATGCTATGACACGGTCATTATAAAGATATATTATATCTCTATAGTGACCTATCATGGCAATTATATAAACCTTGGGATCCTTGTTTTGCTATTGTAGACTATGTTTTTATGGGTTCTTTTTTGGTCTAAAAAATTAAAGAATGATTGACTTGTCCCGTCATGGCGATTATATAAACCTACTATGTTTTTATGGGTTATTTTTTCCTCTAAAAAATTAAAGAATGATTGACGTGACCTGTCATGGCGATTATGTAAACCTTTGTCAGGTTGCATGCAGGGTATAGGGGGCAGGGTGTTCTTCTCGAGCATGTCTCCCTTGTGCGGCTTATAGACGCGACACATATCTGTGGGCTCCCCGAGGTATATATACTATCCTTTACTGACAATTAGGGGCCCCACACAATCTATCCCTTTGACCCAACAACAAGAAGGGTTTGACCATGATGGTTTCCTATTGATACTAGTAAGGTACACGTGCATTGCACGCATGAGATTTGGTAACCAAATTATGAATAAATACCACACTATAGCATGTAAGTTTTGAGTCATATATGCATGATGTAGATGTTCGTTTAATTCTTGTAGTTCATCTCATCCAAAATCAATTAGTTTTATAAAAAAATCTATTTTAAGATTCATGGAATTATGCATTGTAAAGCATAAAGTAAATACAAAAGTGACAATTCATTTAGAAAAAAAAAGTTTGGGCAATTAAGATATGGAATATTCTAGAGAACAAAGGACACTACTAGAAAAAGGGCTATAGATGGGATTGACAGTAATGGCGCACCTGACAAGGGGTGCGCCATTAGTATATACTAATGGCGCACCACCATCTGGTACGCCATTAGAGTTGAAACTACTAATGGCGCACCTGGCCCAGGGTGCGCCATTAGTATCAATTTTTTTTGGAACTAGTGCGCCTGTCCAAACATACTAATGGTGCATCCAAACAAAGTGCGCCATTACTAGTTGTAACTAGTAATGGCGCACCTGTCAGAAAGTGCGCCACTAATGTTGTTTTTTTATTATATTTTTTCCCCTTTTTTGCAAAACTACTAATGGCGCACTGTCGCACTGTGCGCCATTACTAGTTCAAACTAGTAATGGCGCACTGGGGGACAGTGCGCCATTAGTAATGTTTTTTTTGCAAAACTAATAATGGCGCACCACCAGAAGGTGCGCCATTAGTAACCTAGATTACTAATGGCGCATTTTGAGTTGGTGCGCCATTAGTAAGTGGGCAGCAACAAGATATTTTGGGGAGCCTCTCCTACCCACACTCACTTTCTCCCCACTTCATTCTCTCCACCTCCTCCTTGTCTCGGGTGCCTCCTCTTTTTCACCTCATTTCCACCATAGATTCATTGAATTTAAGTGGTTAAATTACCTTGTTTTGATAGGTAAGTAATGGGGGAAGCTATATTTATGTATTTCTCCCTACAACAATGTGCACATATGCACTTTTTATGGCCTAGCTAGATCTATGTATGTTTGTGGTGTTGCATATGTGTTTGTGTTTGGAGGTGTACCGGTATTTGAAATGCGATAGTTGCCAATATTTTGTCGGAATGTTGATTCATTTCCGTTTTGGCGAGAATTTTGGCATTAAGCATTCTTTTTGGTCCTATTTTTAGGGAAAGTCATGCCAAATGTTTTCTTGGTTCTAAAATATCGTTTTGCTCTACCCCGCAGGCGACCATGGTCGGCATGATGACCGAAGGCATCGTGAATAGGTTTTTGAGGTCCGCGAAGGCCGAGATGCTTCAAAAGAACGAGACGGAGATAAGATGTCCGTGTCGAAGATGCAAGCTGAAGAGCCTTATTGCGGACCCGGAATCCGGGCAGGTGCGGGACCACCTGCTCTTGCGTGGTTTCATGGATGGCTATCGGTGGCAAGGTGATGAAGATGACTACAAAGTCGTTCATGGGGGCCGGGCAAGAAATGAGGAAGGGCAGCAAGACAACCACCGCGGCTCGGGCGGGCGAGAAGACGAAGAATCCCCAGGAGATGATCACGACGGTGATGCTGTACACAGTCATCATGTAGAAGATGCAGGACATGATGATGAGGAAGATGCCGGAGCAGACGACGCTGGACCATCGTTGGGCTGGGTGCAGGACCCTCATATTCAAGAGCTGCTTCTCAAGCAGACGGATAACGCAAGAGCTGCCGCCCGAGAGAAAGCCAAGATGGATCAACTTGAGTTAGACGCGGTCACTCCATTGTATGAAGGATGCAGGCCCGAGGATACCCGCCTGAAAGTAACGCTCATGGCTCTGGAGATGAAGGTAAAACACAAAATGACCGACGCATGCTTCGACGAGAACATGTCATTCTGGCACGAACGTCTTCCCAAGGGGAACAAGTGCCCGGCCAGTTTGGAGGAGGCGAAGAAAATCGTGTGTCCTCTGGATTTACCGCACGTGAAATACCATGTGTGCATGAACAATTGCATCATTTATCGGGACGAGCACGCGGAGTCTACCATATGTCTGGTGTGCGGCCTCACTCGATACAAGAAGAGGAAGAAAGCTCCTCGAAAAGTGGTGTGGTACTTTCCGATCACTCCTCGTCTGCAGCGGTATTTTGCGGACCCGAAGGTAGCAAAGCTCCTGCGTTGGCACGCGGATAGGGAGGAGAAGAAGCGAGAAGATGACGCAAATGATCCGGAGATAGATAAAAAAGACAAGATGCTGAGTCACCCTAAGGATGCGAGCCAGTGGCAAGCATTGAACTTCGAAGACCCAGAATTTGGGAACGATCCAAGGAACATCGTGCTGGGCGCGAGCACCGATGGAGTCAATCCGTTTGGTAGCCAGAGAAGCACACATAGCACCTGGCCTATGTTTGTGTGGATGTACAACCTTCCCCCCTGGTTGTGCATGAAGAGGAAGTACATTCACATGAGTATGCTAATTGAAGGACCGAAACAACCAGGGAACGACATCAATCTGTATCTGGGGCTGCTAAAAGAGGAGCTTGACACGCTGTGGAAAACTCCAGCCAATGCGTGGGACGCCGCAGAGAAAGAATATTTCCCTATGAGAGCCGCGCTGCTCACGACGGTGCACGACTATCTCGGTTACGGATATGTCGCGGGGCAGGTGGTCCACGGATTTTCTGGATGCGCCAGGTGCATGGATGACACAACGTATCGCCAGCTAGATAGAGATCCCGGGTCTTCGAAAACCGTGTTCATGGGACATCGAAGGTGGCTTCACGGTGATGACCCGTGGAGAAAACGCAAGGATCTGTTCGATGGTGAAACCAAACCCCGAGGATGCCCACGTACGAGGAGCGGCGAGGAAATAGACGAGCTGTTGAAAAATTGGAAAGACTGCCCACTACCGGGAAAGAAGCAAAAGGCATCAGAGCCGGGAAAAAAGCGAAAGGCGCCAGAGCCGCTACTGAAGGTATGGAAAACAAGGTCTGTTTTCTGGGACTTGCCGTACTGGAAGATCCACCGTGTGCCTCACAGCCTTGATGTCATGCATATCACGAAGAACGTGTGCGAGAGTCTGCTTGGTACCCTGCTCAACATGCCAGAGAGGACCAAAGATGGGCCGAAAGCAAGGGTAGACTTGAAATCAATGGGCATCAGGCAGGAGCTTCACACTATATATGATGATCATGATGATGATGATGATGATGAGGCGAAGCAGGACACGGAAAGTCGTCGCAAAGGCAAGAAGGCCAAGAAGACCGGAAATGACTACCCTCCCGCGTGCTTCACTCTAAGTCAGGAGGAGATCGAGCAGTTTTTCACCTGCCTCGTAGGAGTAAAACTTCCTTACGGTTACGCGGGGAAGATAAGCAGATACCTAGACCCAGCGAAGCAGAAATTCAGCGGGATGAAGTCTCACGACTGTCACGTGCTGATGACGCAGATACTTCCAGTTGCAATCCGTGGGATCATGGACGCGCACGTCCGTGAAACCCTATTTGGCCTATGCAATTTTTTCGACGTCATCTCTCGGAAGTCTGTTGGCGTGAGGCAACTCAGAAGGCTACAGGAAGAGATCGTGGTGATACTATGCGAGCTTGAGATGTACTTCCCGCCCGCATTCTTCGACGTTATGGTGCATCTGCTGGTCCATATCGTGGACGATATCATCCAACTCGGGCCGACGTTCCTGCACAGCATGATGCCGTTCGAAAGGATGAATGGTGTCATCAAAGGATACGTTCGCAACATGTCACGTCCAGAGGGAAGCATAGCCAGGGGCTTTCTGACCAAAGAGTGCATCTCCTACTGCACGAATTATCTAGGCATCGAGAACCCCATTGGTCTGCCCATGAACAGGCACCTCGGCAGGCTCGCTGGATGGGGTCACCGTGAGGGTCGTCGCGAAATGCATGTCGACTTCGAGGGTCGACTCGCCGACTTTGAAAGAGCAAACCTAGTCGCGCTACAACACATAGACGTGGTCGATCCTTGGGTGGTACATCACAAAACCTTTATTAAGAAGACGTACAATGACCGAGGTCAACAGAGGACGGACGGAGATATACTCAAAGAGCACAACTCATGTTTCACGCGTTGGTTCAAGCAGAAGCTTCTGTCGTACCCTTTACATGAGGATTCTTCCGCGGAAGAACAACTCATATTCGCCTTGTCACAGGGCGCCGAGCACAACCTGATGACCTATGAGGCGTACGATATCAACGGCTACACATTCTACACCAAGGCCAAGGACATGAAGAGCGATGGTTATCACAACTCCGGGGTAACAATGGAATCCTACACCGGTAACGACAAGGACAGATACTACGGAAGGATCAAGGAGATCTGGGAGCTGAGCTATGCTGGAGAGAAGGTCCCGATGTTCCGTGTTAGATGGGCCAAGAGCGCCCTAAAAGAAGACCGGTATTTCACCACCATGGTTATACCCGAAGCCAAATCCAAGACCGCGGGCGCAAACGTCACCGCGAAAAATGAGCCATGGGTACTGGCTTCCCAAGTGGACCAATGCTTCTTCATTACCGACCCGTCAAAGCCCAGTCGTGTTGTCGTGAGGAGAGGCAAAAGGAAGATCATCGGAATGGATGGAGTAGCCAATGAGCAAGACTTCGACAAGTACGACGACCCGAGGATCGAACATGACGATGATGATGAAGTAGCAGCATACACCACAAGAAGAAGCAGGACCACCCTACCTAAAGGACGTCCGTTCCACAGAAGAACTCCATTTTCGAAAAAGAAGGGCAAGAAGATTGTGAACAGATAGCTAGCTAAGATCGATTGTATTTAAATCGGAGCCTTCATTTCTCGATTGTATTTCATGGGCACTTTTTGAACTATCATGAATATTTTTAAATCTCATGGACACTCGATCTCGATCCCCCTCCATCTCGATCGCTATCCCACCTTGCCAGATCCGGTCCTCCTCGTTGCTGAGCACCCCCCAGTCCACCGGCCGCCGCCGCCGGCCCCCCGCACCCTCGATTCCCCTACTCAACCGCCGCCGCCGACCCCCCCCGCACCCCTCCCCTACTCAACCGCCGCCGCCGACCCCCCGCACCCCGCGCACCCTCCCCCGCTCCACCGGCATTACTGTTTGATGATATTATTTACAAAATTATTACTGTATTATAAAAAAATATTACTGTTATGATTTAAACAAGTTTGAACATATTTAAACACAAATAAGTATCAAACATCATTTTAATGCATAAAAAAATTGTGGAGCCTGGGAATCGAACCCAGGACCTCCTGGTGTGAGAACTGGCTGCTGATCAGTCGAGCTAGTAGAGGCAACTTGGTGTCTATCAGGTCAGGTGGAAGATAATCTATTGGCTCGAGCAGAAATAAAAAAAATACTAATGGCGCACCACGGTGAGGTGCGCCATTAGTATGGATGTACTTATGGCGCACCGAGGGGTGGTGCGCCATTAGTATTGTGCCCGGCCCCATCCATATTCCCTCCCCGGCCGGCCCCTCCCTATCCCCTCTCTCTCCCTCGCCCTCGCCCTCGATCCCCTTCCCCTCTCCTCTCCCGACGCCGCTGCCCCGCTGCCTCGACGCTGCCCCGCCGCCCCGACGCCGCCTCGACGCTGCCCCGCCGCCCCGACGCCGCCCCGACACCGCCTCGACCCCGCCCCGACGCCGCTGCCCCGCCACCTCGACGCTGCCCCTCCGCCTCGACGCGACCCCGCCGCCCGGACGCCGCCCCGTCCACACCACCGTCGCCGGAGCACCACCACCACCCGGACCTCGTCCCCGACATCCTCCCTGCACCCCACTCCCCGGCCCCCGTGAGCTCCCCCTCCTCCTCTCCCCCTCTCCCCCTCCTCCTCTCCCCCTCTCCCCCTCTCCCCCTCTTTGACTGGTTACCTGTGATTTTTTTTGCTTCTCCAGCCATGTTTGTGTCTAGAACTCTAGATCATGGAGGAATCGCCCTCTCCAGCAGTGTAATTCTTTTGTGTGTTTTAAGTGGTATTTACAGTGTACTTTTAGTGTAATTACTGTGCATTTTCAGTGAAATTTACACTGTAATTGTTAGTGGAATTTACACTGTAAATGTTAGTGGGTTTATAGTGCACTTCTAGCGGGTTTTTGCTCTGTATTCGCAAGTGGCATTTTTAGTGGAATTACTGTGTATTTCCATGGTTTTTACACTGTAATTATTAGTGTAATTTTGGCCCTTTGTATAGTTGATTCACAGCAGCAGCAACTGTAATTGATCCAAAAACCAGGTCAATTGATGTCAAATTGATTAACTAAATCATCCAGAAACAAGAATGATAAGTCCATATGCTACTGTTGATCCCAAGACCGGAATGACAAGTCCAGGTGTTCCTCAATTGAGGAATTTGATTAACTAAATCATCCAAAAACCAGAATGATAAGGCCACATGCTACTATTGATCCCAAGTTTGATGCATAACAATTGTTGTATGATTTCTCCAAATGAACAGGAGTACTCCTCTATTTTGATATGAAATCACCATGATAGGTCCACATGCTACTGTTGTCAACATGATAAATAGTTTCAGTTAGTTACCTCTAAAACTAATCCTAATTAACTAAAGAAGAGAAGAGAGGAGGAGTAGTTTATTTCATAGAGTAAACATTAGCACTATTTGACAGTAAAATGTTTTAGCTAATTTGAATTAACTGAAAGCAGCAGTACATCATTTTTATTGACAGTTTGTGATCTAAATCCAGTAATGTCATGTGTGATCATGGCTGCATAATTATGTAGGGCTTAAAAGTTTCACTTTGATGATGATGCCCTTTGCTGCTCAAGATTTTTCATATATGGGCACTGGAACTCACGCATCTATTAATTCGCAGTGAACATGTAACCTTTCACTGGATGTTTTTAAGTGTAACCCCCATGTGTTTTTAGCCCTGTATTGGTTCAGTAGGTGTTTCCTTTATTTTGTCAGTGTTAGGTCATCTCACTGAAATATACCCTAGAATTACAGTGTAATATACCCTAGAATTTCTGGTTGTTAGACTGTTCAGCTATGCAGAGTGAAATACAAGTTCAGCATGTCGATAATGATTTTGGCAGCAGTGTGAGGCAGCAGTGTGCGGCACAATTCCTTCATTGGAGACCTCCATTGAAGTCTCCGATATAATATGGCGTATAGGGGGGGGGTGGCAACTTCCACGGTGTCCGTGCCCATGCACTACTGCAGGATGCTGCCAACACAACACTACGATCAGAGACCCTTTGACGAAACTGTGTGCGATGCATTAATCACAAACGGTGATGAGAAAAAGTCAAAAAGGTGCAAAACGTTTGCGATAGTGGAGCCATAAAACACGGTTCAGATTTTAGTTGCGTGTGCGATTCAGGGCACACAGTTAAGCCATTCGAACTATTTGCGATGAGGCAGAACAACAGAAATAGGCAGCCATATCAATGTGTGTATGATATACGGCATATGGTTCAATCCAATGAACTATTTGCTATTTGGGAGTGTAACAGAAATGGTTCGTCAGATCAAGGTGTGTGATATATGACATACGGTTCACTCGCACGAACTGTTTTCGATTAGCGAACACAACAGAAACGGTTCAACTTAACAAGATGCGTGTGATACGTGGCAAATAGCCGACTCGGATGAACTGTTTGCGATGAGAAATTACAACACAGACGGTTAATGCAGTTAGTTTGTGTGCGATTTTGTATGTACAAAAAACTTTGAAAAATGCAAACTAGTTCCTTGCGGTGGCTAGGAGTATCGCACAGGATGCGTCTGCGAGTACTCGTGTGCGATGGTTAGTAAGTTACACATACGGTTGCAAGGGTGCTATGCTGATCATGGAGTCTGAGAAGACCATCGTCGGAAGGCCGCCAGCTCAGCCTTTTAGCTTATATTTTATTATAATTGTATGCATATATAGGTCGTGAGTGTTCTGGGCCTTGCCGCATGTGGCATTTTAAATTATCCTGAATATGTAAGACAATTATTAAGAATTATTAACCATTGCCATTGTGTAAATTTGCCTCAACAGTGAGCAGAGCGCGTGCAGGGACGCTAGAGCGGAGCGCGCCGCGGCCGCCTCAATGGCGAGCAAAATGCGTGGACGGACATGAGCAGAGTGCGTCGCGGCCGCCTCAACGACGAGCAACCACATGGTCAACCTTCTGCCATCAATAAATTTTGACCTTGTTTCTTGTCACATTGTAGATTACAATGCAATAAGTAATTGCAAATCTGTTCACACCTATCAAACTAATACGTGTTCACACTTAGCATCGGGCCATAAAAACCACCCACTCGAAAATTACTTCACAGTTCCTCTCCCCATCACCCACAAAACTGGTCTTTCCTGTCAAGTCGTTCCGCCATGACCGGTAGGAGGAGTTTAGGGTCGACATATAACCAGGCAGCAAATACCAAGGCCGCGGAAGCACTAGAGAGGTCCCGCCGCGAAGCCGCAGCCGTAGCAGAGATGTCCCAGCGCACCGCGGAGCCCTCGACCGAGATCACATGGGCATGCGAGGGCTCTCACAAGCACATTCGCGGCGTCGGCCATCACGACGAGCCGACATTCCTAAAGTCCTTCACCAGCAACGACGACATTCTCGCTGGCGTCACTACACGATAGGAGCTGGTCGACGACTTGATGAAGCTTCTCAAGATTAGTGATGCCTCGGTTGACAAGGCGACCAACCTCGTCGAGAAAATCATGAGTGATAATGCGAAGCTCCTCAAAGCGCTCGCCCAGAAGGAGGAGGAGGCCCCCGGCTGGAAGATGCTACATGAGCAGAGCAGTGCCTCGGGGATGACGCTGACAACGGTCGTCGAGAAACTGATGGGTGACTTGTGGAAGCTCCAGATCGAGCACGAGCAGGAGGTGGAGAAATCCGTGGCTGCTTTCAAGCAAAGTCATGAGGAATTGAAGAAGGAGCTAGAGGATGTCATTGTCCGGCAATCCATCAACGAGTAGAGACAGTAGCGACCCAAATCGTTGTCTGTAATTTCCTTCTTCTCTTGCCCACGTGTCTTCCGCGCTTTGCCGCATATGGCCTTTTAAATTATCCGGAATATGTAAGACAATTATTATCTGCGCCATTGTAAATTTGTTGTCGTATTATCCGTTGCCATTTTATTTGTGCTCGTATTATCCGTTGCCCTATGTGGCAATTTAAATTAGGGCGGAATACGAGTTTAAAACACGAACAAAGAAAATGCTGCCATGGGATCACAAGCAAACACCCTCCGTCCAGGTGCTTTAATTAACCCATTAATGGAGAAGTTGTGAGCGAGGCGGGCAGGGGCTGGTGCATGGAGGTCAAAGAGCTTGCTTCCCGGTGAGCATGGGCGGCCTTGCTTCTCGCACGTGTCCCGTCGAGCCTGCGAGGTGGATAGGATGCACGCGTCCCATTGAGCCTGCGCGGCGGACTGCTCGCACACATCCTGTCGAGCCTGCACGGCGGACTTCTCGTGCTCGTCCCCTCTAATCAAACAGCTGCACGCACACCACCGAGTATGGTTAAATTCCGACACGATTAATATAATATATCCATTTGCGATATTAATGTGTCAGTTTTTTGTTTCAAAAAGGATTTCGTTGGCTACTAATGTGTGCGCCTCTTCTCAAACTGGATGATTTTTTTACCACGACATATATGTGCCATGTCATGAAACCATGCCAAGTTTCATCTTTTTTGGGTGAGTTTTTGATTTACAGGGATTTAAAAACCGAGATTCTCAATGTTTCAGGACGACGACAAGCTTGTAATTCATTTCCCAGTCCTTAAATGAGACCTAACCATGCACCCAATGCCACATGTACGATTTCCCACCCATTTTGCTTCACTGGAGCATGTGCTTGTAGTTCAAATTTGAATTATGAACTACATTAAATGTGTAGAAAACTTAGTAATTAATAATATATACAAACACATTCTCAATGTTTCAGCCCTGAAATTTGAAACTATTCAGGGTTCGTTTGGTGACTTCCTCGTATATGTGCCATGACGTGACACCATGCCACCTTTGATGACTTCCTCGTGAGTTTTGGATTTATGGGGATTTAAAAACCAAGATTCAAAATGTTTGAGGACGAGCCAGGACACCGGTACGGTTGTAATTCGTGGCATGGGACCTAAACATGCACCCAAGGACACATGTATAATTTTTCTAGCCATTTTGGTGAACTGGAGCATGTATTTGAAGTTCATATTTGAATTATGGACATAAAATGCCTAGGAAACTCAATTAGTGTATAAAAAGGCCAAACGAACCCTGAACAAGTTTATATTTCAGCACGGATATCATGTCATTCCATTTTGCCCGTGGAAGAAAACAGAAGGCGAAAAGAGGCAGTGATTACGTTTCGCCTACAAGGGGAACACGTTTCCCTATCGGAACCATGAGGCTTGTTTGAGACAAGCTCCGGTTTGTAATAAAGCTTGGCCCAAATTGGACAATGTTTTTACCATGACATATATGTGCCATGACGTGACACCATGCCACCTTTGATGACTTTCTAGTGAGTTTAGGATTTACGGGGATTTAAAAACCGAGATTCCAAATGTTTGAGGACGAGCTAGGACACGGGTACAGTTGTAATTCGTTCCCATTCCTGGCATGGGGCCTAAACATGCACCCAAGGACACATGTATACTTTTTCTAGGCACTTTGGTGAACTGGAGCATGTATTTGAAGTTCAGATTTGAATTATGGACATTAAATGCCTAGGAAACCCAATTAGTGTATAAAAAGGCCAAACGAACCCTGAATAAGTTTAAAGTTCAGCATGGATATCCTGTCATTCCATGTTGCTCGTAGAAGAAAATACAAGGCGAAAAGAGACAGTGATTACGTTTCGCCCACAAGGGGGACACATTTCCCTATAGGAACCATGAGGCTTCTTTGAGAGAAGCTCCGGTTTGTAAGAGGCTTGTAATAAAACTTGCGCCAAAATGGACGAAAAAAAATCCTCGACATATATGTGCCATGTCGTGACACCATGCCAGGTTTCAAGATTTTCGGGTTAGTTTTGGATTTACGGGGATTTAAAAACCGAGATTCTTCTCATGAAATGTTTTCAAATAGCACATGGTTCACTTACGAAAGCCGTGTGCCTACCAAACCATGGTCGATGCCCCGCTCCCCCTGCCGCGCGCATGATCTGAGTCATGCATTCTGATTTGCCAGAACCCAAACCCCACGGATCGTACGTGTGCACCATTGGATGCTCCCAGTTCAAACGACAACCCTGAGCCCTTTCGATAGCACATGCACTACATGGGTAAGCACTGTGCGCATGCGTCGTGCTAGCTCACGCTTGCTTCTCTACTAGGTTTTCTAAACAGGCTACCGTTTCTCGCCACTCCTCTCATTGATTTCCCGCCTCTTCTCCCATCGTTTTCCCGCTACCAGTGTTAGTGCTCATTGAAGGCTAGCGGCAACACACCGGCCATGTAAATATCCCACACAGTTTCTAAAAGCACAAATGTGTGTGATAGGAGGGAGTAGGTCCCATAGGGTGGCCGGCGTGAAATGCCTTAATGGCAAGGAAGAAATTCTTATCAGCAAGGGACGGCTTCCCATCCGCTAGCCTAGTCGAATAGAACGCAGAAGTTAAGCGTGCTCGGGCTGGAGTAGTCCAAGGATGGGTGACCCGGTGGGAAGTTGCATATCTCAAGCTTCATTTAAATGCTATGACACGGTCATTATAAAGATATATTATATCTCTATAGTGACCTATCATGGCAATTATATAAACCTTGGGATCCTTGTTTTGCTATTGTAGACTATGTTTTTATGGGTTCTTTTTTGGTCTAAAAAATTAAAGAATGATTGACCTGACCCATCATGGAGATTATATAAACCTACTATGTTTTTATGGGTTATTTTTTCCTCTAAAAAATTAAAGAATGATTGACGTGACCTGTCATGGCGATTATGTAAACCTTTGGCAGGTTGCATGCAGGGTATAGGGGGCAGGGTGTTCTTCTCGAGCATGTCTCCCTTGTGCGGCTTATAGACGCGACACATATCTGTGGGCTCCCCGAGGTATATATACTATCCTTTACTGACAATTAGGGGCCCCACACAATCTATCCCTTTGACCCAACAACAAGAAGGGTTTGACCATGATGGTTTCCTATTGATACTAGTAAGGTACACATGCATTGCATGCATGAGATTTGGTAACCAAATTATGAATAAATACCACACTATAGCATGTAAGTTTTGAGTCATATATGCATGATGTAGATGTTCGTTTAATTCTTGTAGTTCATCTCATCCAAAATCAATTAGTTTTATAAAAAAATCTATTTTAAGATTCATGGAATTATGCATTGTAAAGCATAAAGTAAATACAAAAGTGACAATTCATTTAGAAAAAAAAAGTTTGGGCAATTAAGATATGGAATATTCTAGAGAACAAAGGAGAAGTGCTTATGTTTTGAGGTTTCTGCATTATGCTT
Source organism: Triticum monococcum (assembly GCA_034509565.1). NCBI lineage: Eukaryota > Viridiplantae > Streptophyta > Magnoliopsida > Poales > Poaceae > Triticum > Triticum monococcum. Next base: position 289,938,970 of record CM067842.1, read on the forward strand.
ACGTTCAACCATGGAGTCTTCTAGATGGCACATGTGGCAGAAATGTGGTGGAATGTAGATGATATCCAACGGCTAGTAGTGCTCGGATTTTCCATCTTTGTACCGTCGGATTGGTTTCATCCAATGACCAACTTTCAAAATTATTCACACACACTATATAGGGGTATAGATGTAGATGTGTCCCATGGTAGACCAAATAAAGTTTGAGCGCATGCGTGGGACGACCCCCCCCCCCCCCCCCCCCGTTGCCTCCACCTCGAAGTTGGGAAACTGACATCGTACGTATTGAACCAGGCTTGGAGTCGGGTACGGTGTTCAGTTTGTAATGTAGTTGGTCGCCCATCGAAGTTGTGCATTTAGGATTTAAACACATCACACACCACCGTACCATACATATTTTCGGGCCGCATGCAGTGTATACTGGGTCCTCTGATCGACCACGTCTCCTTTGTGCGGTTTTTTGTGACGACACGCATATCTGTGGGCTCCCCGAGTGTATATATCATCCCTTTGACCGATAATGAGGGGTATGTGTTGGCCATGAATGGATTCCTCGTAGTTCGTGTTAGGGCTGGTCACCGTCACATGTTAGTCACCCAAAGCTCGAGCTCATGCGTTGTCAGGATTCCCTCCCACATGCTCGGATTGATGGGTTCGACCTACATCATATCCTGCGTATCTTGTCCTCAACTACCTTGCCTTCATGGTTGTTGTCTATATCGATAGGTAGGCACCACATCTAAATTGTACATTATTCTATATTGAAAACACACATCACCCCTTTCCAACGTACATCATTTTGGGCCTCATGCAAGAGGTGCTGGTTTTGTGGTCCCTCTCGTGCGATTTTTATGATGGTTCAATCTATTGGCCCAAGCGGTTTATCGACAACAACAACTGTTGTTTGACCAAACGATAGATTTATGGTCCATCTTATGGTAGGTCATGGTGACATGCATGCATGACCAAAGTATCGATCATTACGTGCATCCGCCCCGCTGACACGAAGTGGGAGGTGGTGGGCCAAGCATCCTAGCTAGGTACGACATTATGTCATTATACACACACACACACATAAACACTATTCTGATCACGGGATCAGAATAATATTCTGATCACAACCTGAACTGCCTCGGTAACGCGCCTGGACTTCCCTTTGTACGAACCCGACCTTCAGGCTATCTTCACAACCATGGCTTCCCCCGCGAATTATTCTGTTTAGTCGTGTTCTATATGATGTTAGTGTAATCTAGGAACGTTTTTAGCAACTAAATAACGATTTTAAATAGGAATCTCGCTCGTTGGCGGATTTTGCTCTCGACTCGTGATGAAATTGCGCTTTTTGCATTTTTACTGCCTGAGTTGTTCGACCTGAACTTCTTCTAGTGCTAGGTTGAACTTCCGCCAACATCGCCCAAACGGGGCTTGTGATATACCGTTGGAAAGCTATGGACATTAGTATCATGACCCAAGTTAAATTTTTTGCAAAATGTAAGCGGTTTAAGAGCAGTTTTGAAAACCGTTTTTTCTTCATACAAAAAACGTGAATCGTATTTTCGATCGCATTTTTAAACCGTTTATCGGAATGAGGCAAATAATATGCCGTTGGAAAGCTCCTGCAAAACCACTCCTTCCACATGTTGAAAGTTTTCTCTAATTCCCTACGGTTAAAGAGTAATTCGGAAAATCGTAGAATTTCGCAAACGGAACACCCGAGTTTGTATTTTCGATGCCATTTCTAAATGGCTAATCCAATTGAGGCAAATAATATGGCATTGGAAAGCTTATGAAAATGCGCTACTTTTTCATGTTAAAAGTTTTTTTTCTAATTTTGAACGGTTTAAAAGTAATCTAGTAAACGGTACAAGTTCCACCGAGTTCATATTTTCGAGGTAATTTTTTAACCCTACGTCCAAATGCAGCAAATGATATGGCGTTGGAAAGCTTGAAGAAATGCAAAACTTTTTTGTATATATTGTTTCTCCTAATTCATTACGGTTTTATGTCTGTTATGAAAATGGCTAAAAACGTATTTTTGCTGTAATTTGTACAAACTTTATCGGAATGGGGCAAATAATATACCGCTGAAAAGCTACGAAAAATCTGAAACTTTTTCATGGTGATGGTTTTCTCTGAATCTTGGCCTTTTTCAAGTAATTTCGAAAATGGCGAGATCATACGTTCTGCCTTTATCATGAAACAGATTCTTCAAAAATGCACCACGTGAAGAACGTGAACTTCTCGGTGCGTGTACCTGAACTTCACTCTGTTTTTCACGTTTTTTGCTCGTAGCTCTCCATTCACTCACCGGAATTGAGCAAGTGATATACCGATGGAAAACTGCTGTAAACACGCAACTTTCCCATGTTGATCATTTTTTCATAGTCGCGACAGTTTTAAAAAAATTTATGTGAAATTCATATAGTGTAGGAGTTGAACTTCCTGCTTTTTCACGTTGAACTTCTGTGACGTATTTTTCGTCAGTGTTACACCAATAATATTCCTTGTATACAAACATCTCTCACAATATTTTTTTTAACTTTCTCCGACCAAGGACTTGAACTTATAAGAACAACAAAATTGGACCTTGCGTTTTTATTCATTTTTCTCATATTAAACATATACTATGTAGTACATGAACTTGTTCCATTTTTATAATTTGATTTTTTTCTTTTCTTTTTTAAATCAAATTGCTCCAAAAAATATATGAACTTCTTTGTGGATTGAGAGAATTATTTTAAAACTCAAAAAACATTTTTTTCTTGTGTTTTTGAACATGGAAATACAAGGTGAACCTCTCTCGCAAGAATTTTTGAACTTCCCCAGACATAGCACATGAACTTATTGCAACAAACCTTTTAAGCCTTCTGTTTTCCATTCTTATTTTCTTATGTGAAATGCATTCCATGTAGTAGTTGAACTTCCCGCTATTTTTACGTTGAACTTCTGTCACGTATTTTTGTTCAACCCCTCTCACAAGAATTTTTAAACTTCCCTGGGCACATCACTTGAACTTCTAGCAAGAAAAATTATAGACTTTGCCATTTTTACTCTTCTTTTCTTGTATGAAATACACACCGTGTAGTACGTGAACTTCTGGTTGTTATTACTTTGAACTACTCTCTGTTTTTTGCCATAACTCATAAAGCGTTCATCAAAATTACGCATGTAAATCCTAGTTTTTTTTATAAACTCTGAACCTATCTATTTTTTCAAGTTTGAACTTCTTACTTTTATTTTTAGGAAAGAAAAAATGATTTGTAACTAAACATCGAACACCTTTTTTTGAAACTTGATACATTTTTTGGCCTAGGAATAAGAAGATTTTGAGTATTTTTGTATACATCAAACTAATCCTTTTTTTAGTTGGAACTTCTTGACTTTTTAAATAGAACTACTTCATTTAAAAAAAAAATGAAAAAACGACGTTACCCTTTATCAACGAAAAAAATATGATTTTTTATAGACATCAAACCACTCTATTTTTTTTCAACTTGAAACCTTTTGTGTATTTTTAGAAATGAGAAAATTTGGATTTTTGTAATAAATATCAAACTTCTTCGTTATTTCAAATTGAACTTCTTGGCTATTTGTTAGTTAGTGGAAAAATTTGAGTGTTGTAATAAATATCGATTTGCTTCATTTTAAAAAATTGAACTTCTTGGTTTTATTATCTAGTAACGCGTAAAGTATGAGTTTTTCCATATACATTGAACTACTCAAGTTTTTTAAAATTGAACTTTTTGGTTTTTTTAAATTGGACTTCTTTGGTTTTGTAATAAACAATGAACTTCTCTGTTGTTAAATTTAAACCTTTATGTTTTTTTAGAAATGGGAATAATTCATTTTTTATATAATGAACTTCTCTGTTTTTTAAATTTGAACTTCTAGGTTATTCTGGGTTATTTTTCAGTTTTGGTGCCCTGGATGTATGAACTTCTTGGATGAATGGTTCTTTTCCATGCTTTTTTTGGGACAGGATATGCACTCCTAAACAGAACATATGAAATTCTAAAAAAATTATATATTTCTTATAAAAACTTGAAGACCACACAATCATAACATAAAACAAGTGCATGACATGAAATCAGTAAAGAACACATCCATAAACTTGTGTATTTTCTTTTTTAGGATCATAACAGTGACCCATTTCTCGTTCAGAAATTTGGAAATGACAGTGCAGCAGCATGTAAATACCATATTCGGTTAGAAGTTGTCGGCTGCTGCTGCTTCAACCACAATACTTAGTACTCCACCAGATCTTGCCTAATTAATTTAGGGGTGCATAGTAGTTGATAGCAACAATAGTACCATGTCAGAATGCCACCAGATCTTGTCTAATTAACAAATAACAGTAGTGCTGAGTAGTAGGGTCTTGTGAGTTGTGTGCATACACCACTTCAATTTCTACAAGATTCATGCAAACTCGCGACAATATTTTTCACTGAACCAACAACCTAAACTGGTGCAAGCCTGCAACAATCACAAAACAACATCTGCCATACTATTGTTTTTATTCTTTCTTCTCTAATATACATTGAACTGCTGCAAAAAAATAGAAGAATTGTACACTGCTAGGCATCGCCGCGTTGGTTGCCGAAGTGTGGGAGCAGGTGACCAAGCAGGCCAGTTGCAAGATTTCGGGCATAATACACCTTCGCAAAAGTTCCTTGCCCCAATTGCTTCCCGATTTCATAACGGCCCATCAAGATAGTCCTCCTCGCATCCATCATATCAAGCTATCTGAATGGAGTAAAACAAGCGAACACCACACACACCGCTTATATACCAGTATCTAAGACTGTATGCCTCATGAATGGAGCAGATGTTAACTATCTTCACAAATGTGATTATCAAGAAATACTGACCCCTTCGGTATGCTGTGCTTCACACCACAAAGAGGAGAAACAGTACCAGTATGCAACACATTATCATGAGAGCCCCACAGCATGAGCTTGAACGAAGATCTGATCTTGTTTGTGCAAAGTAAGTGTTTGCTGTTATGCAAGCACATCTTTCTGCATTCCCAATTCTTCTTCTGGTGAACAACTGCCAGCTAGAAGATCAGATTAAATTATAATGGATACATGTAATGCAGGGTGGGATTATGAGTTGTAATGAAAAACACAAATCCAGTGGCCTTTGAGGACATTAAGCCAAATCTTGGGTGACACCCCAATGCGGTCGATCAAACTGGGACGGTACAGAGTAAACAAGAGCATCTACAGCAATCAGAGCCGCCATGGTTGGATAATCGGGTGAAGCAAAGATGCCATCTCTCGAGTTCTAGAAACGACAATTTCGAAAATACAACTCACAAACCGACCATTCCTGCAACAGGCATCCAAAATCGGCAAAATTCACGCCAAGTACGGGGCGAAACAGAGCTTTCACAATAAACATCTGAATTCGTTCCCTGCAAGAGTCACGAGATAAACTAGAGTTCACAATAATGTTCTTTTTTTGTTTGTACGGTGCCTGCACCCCAATGTGGACTTCAGTGGGCCGCATGGAGCACTCCAGATTTTTGACTGCAAGTTTCGCCGGCATGACAAGAACAGAGGTATATTACAGACGCGGCAACAGAGAGCTATTGACGGCGTATGAGGCAGACGAGGATGGGCATGTCTGTGGATCAGGCCGTCTCCGGCGAGAGGCCATGTTGATGGTGGTGCAAAAGCTCATTGTCATTGTCGGCGACGAGCAGCGGGATGGACGACCTTCAACGGGAGCAATTGAGCTCGCCGAGTGCTCCGCGGACTACTCTTCGTACAGCCTGAAGTCCAAATCCACCTCGCCGTGAAGGAGGGGGCGGGGGCGTGCTAGGAGAAGGTTGGAGCGGCGGCCTCGACCCGGTAGTAGTTGGAGGCGGTGGCGAGCTAGGAGGAGGCGGGTGCCCTAGCCTTGCTGAAGCGCCGCCACAGCTTGTCTCCATCTAGCTCATCCGTCAGCCCCTCGTCCTCATGGCGCGCGCCGGAGCCTAGGAAAGCTCCACAGTTCACGAGGACCAGATCGTGTTCCTCTGCCAGACGCGGCGGCTGCCCCGCATAGATTACGTGGGGGTTCATCTCGCGCCAAAGGGGGAGATATCGCTGGCGCCGGAGGAGGGCGAGCGGGTCATCTTCCGCTCGCACTGCCTGCGCGGTCTCGACCTGCCGGCGAGTGACTTTCTCCGAGCCTTCCTCGAATTCTACAATCTCCAGCCGTACCACCTCACCCCAAACATGGTGGTGCCACTGTCCGCCTTCGTCACCTTGTGCGAAGGCTACCTCGGCGTCCTCCCCACCATCGAGCTCTGGGGGGAGTTCTTCTACTCCAAGCTCAGCACCATCGTCGCGGGGGTGCCGGCTCTGTGTGGCGCCTTCATCACGGTGCGGAGGCCGGGGGCCGACAATCCATTTCCTTCCATCCTGCTGATCCAATCGGTGAGGTTGTGGCAGTAGTCGTACTTTTACGTGAAGAGCATCTTCACGGAGGGTGTCTGGGTCAACCTGCCAGCTTACGTTGCCGGCCCGCCGACTGGGAAGCGGCCTAACTGGTCGTACCGGGCCAAGACGCTGTCGCCTTCTGGAGCCGCCGCCGTCGCACGACTCCGGGTGCTGGTACAGTCGGAGGGCCTGACCGGGTCCGACTTGCTGTCCGCCTTCGTGGCGTGCCGGGTGCTCCCGCTCCAGGGTCGCCCTCACATGATAAGTTAGATGAGCGGTTATCGGGATCCAAGCTGGCTGTGCACCAAAGAGATGCCTCACGCAGAGGTAGCTCACATGGTGAACTACCTTGCGAACTGCAAGCTCACAGAGGAGTGGTAATTTGGCAAGGAGCCGTATTCCCGTGCCAACCCCCCCGCCTATGGTAATTTTCCCTTCCTTCTATTTTTCTTCCTCTTTGCCGGGTTCCATTTGTCTAATCTGACCAGCCGGCTCTTTGGACAGAGCGCCCTCCTCCAGCCGGCAGCCGGCGCCGCAGGGCTGGAGCGTCGATTTCTCCTCGACCGAGCGGAGAGCGACGTAGATGACCCCGACTTGGGGGCGGCGGCCTTGGAGGACGACGCCAAGGGAGGAGCCGGCACTGCAGGCGGCTCAGGGCTCGGAGCCAGCCTCGAGGACTGGCCAGATGACGATGCGGGGGAAGTCATCCTGTGCCGCCAGCCGGGCTCCGACCAACAGGGCGCGAGCTCGTTTGGCGCGCCGGCAGCCCAAGGCGGCGCGCATAAGCGCAGAGCCACACCGAGCCTATTTGGCAGCCGGCCGAAGAAACCCAGGGGCTCGGCTGCGGCGACCAAGCGGGACGAAGCGGCCACGAAAGCCGACCGCTTTCGCAAGGTGGTGAAGACGCCGCCGTTGGTTTCTACGTAAGTTCTGACTTCCTTTGTACTTTCTCCTTTCTTGACGATCTCATCTGAGTCTTCTCTACTTCGTTCCCCTTGATTTAGGGCCCCGCTCACTCTTGAGAAGTCGGTCGTCGCCTCCATCCCGGGGTCGGTGGAGACCTCCACCACCACCCGGTGGATCGATCTGGCCGCCGACCTCCGGGAGGCGACGGAGCGGAACGCGTGGGAGGCGCGCGAGGGTGCTGCCTGCCTGGAGAAGGCGGAGGCGGACAGGGTGGAGGCTGCCACCCTGAGGAAGCTGGCGGAGGCCGAGGCCGCTGATGCGGCGAAGAAGCGGGCTGAGGAAGCCGCGCGCCGTCAGTCGGCGACGTTCGTCATCCCACTGAACTCTGCACCACCGCCACCGGAGTTCGTGGCGCAGACTAGGGAAACCGGTGGCAAGCACCCTACCATGGAGAGGGAGGGTGGTGATGCCGCCATTCTGGATGTGATCGTGCCCCCGCCAACACCTTCTAAGGAGGTGCGAGATAAGCAGCCGGCCGACCCACCGATGCAGCCGGCCGGAAATGAGATGGTGATGGGCCCGACTCCTGGGGCCCGCACACCCTTACGCCGCCGGCCTGCGAAGGAGGCCTCGGCGCCATGCCCACTGGAGGTCGACGCCGCGAGCTCCTCCATCCTGGACACCGAGGCGACCAGCGGCGCGCCCGCTAGATGGGCGCGAGGACGCAGGATGACCCACCTGAACAAGGTGGTCCTGGAGATCCAAGCCAAACTTCACGCCGAGGCCGATGCTCTCAAGTATTGCAACAATGCATTCTTGGAGTCGCAAGAGGCCATCCGGGTATACCTCTTGCTCCTTTATTTTCAATTTATGTGTTGCTTCGTGGGGGCGCGCCAGTGCACCCACTGGGTGTAGTCCCCGAGTTCGGGGCCGGCTGCTGAGCAGGCGGCCCGAAACTCTAACTAGCAAGCTCCGAGTACTAATATATTTGCTGCAGGAGCCTTCAACTCCAGAGTCCAGGAGTTGGATCAACACGCCACCCACTTGTCGGAGAGCCAGAGTAAGTCCTCTTCTTTCTGCGGGGGCGCGCTGGCGCACCCGTGGGCTGTAGTCCCCGAGATCCAGGCCGACTGCTGAGCAGTCGGGACGGATCTTCCTAGCGCTACATCTTTCTTTGCTGATTGTTGTCATTTCCTTCTTTTTCTGATTTTGCAGAGGCCAACGCCATCCTTCAACGGCAACTGGGCGAAGCCAACGCCGCGCTGCATGCCAAAGAGGCGGACTGCAGCAAGCTGGCTGAAGAACGTGACCGGCTGGCCATGCAGCTGGCGGAGCAAGCAGAGCTTCTCCAGAAGGCCCAGAAGGAGGAGGAGGACAAGGAGGCGGGTCTTCTCGCCGAGTTCGAGATCGAACGTTCCGCCTGGATCAACAAGGAGGTGATGCTGACGGCCGGCTTTGGCGAAATCGAGTATATGGTTGACGGTAGGCGCCCTTCTTTACTTTTCTTTTAAGTCGCTGGCCTCTAGCCAAGCCGGCCTCTTTCTATTTTTCTTCTCACTCTTTTGCTTAGTCCTGGCAGACTTCTTTCCAGGCCACTCTGGTGCTGCCAACCAGGCTATCGAGGCCGGCCGTGAAGAACGAAGGGCGGAAGGCGAGAGGATCGCTGCCAATGCCCGTCGCACCCTTCACGAGCAGCTTCTCAGCATCCAGGCTCATCTTCGGCCGACTCATCGGATGCTGCGCCGCCTTCAGCGTGTCGGTGCCCAGGTGATCGCCGCCTTGTGGCCCGACAGGCCGGCCCCGCGCACCCCCAGCCAGACTGCCGACTGGTTGGAGGTGGCGGCTGGCCGCCTTGAGGTATGGAAGGGCTCCTTGGCCTGAGCCGGAGCGTGCTGGGCCTTGGAGTTTGTCAAGGCGTGGTACCCTGGGCTAGATCTAGCCCAGTTGACCACGTTCCGACAGGAGGCCCAGGAGGAGCCGGTGGCAGTGGAGGGCGAACTCATCAAGCGGGCGGCGACCATCGCCGAGTACACCGACACCAGAGTCTTCCTCCCGGAGCCGGCTGAGGACGGCACCGAGGCGCCGCCAGAGTGGTTTGGGCTGAACCCGGAGGAGGGCGAGGACTCGGCTGAGGTGATCGACTCCAGTGATGAGGGAGAAGATGAGGAGGAGGAAGGCGAAGAGGAGGCGCCAGAGGTCGGAGCGGACGGCCAGCCCCAACTCGGTCATGCCTCCAGTAAGGAGCCGCACCCGAATGAGCCGGCTGCCGCTGGAGGGGACCAAGCGGGGACCGACCAGCCGGCCGCTCGACCAGCCGGCGCCATCGACTCCACCACTCCGCCGAATCCGTCTGCCGATCCCTAGGCTGCCACTTTACTTTTTATTTCTCCCTGTTTATTAGTCTCAATGAACTTTGTTAGCTTCGCACAATTCCACCCGCGGGGTGTATTTGGAACTTATGTTGGATGTCGGCCAAGGGCCTTTGATGTGTAAATATTTTATCCGAGTTCTACCTTTCCTTGCCTTCTACTCTTTTGGACTTTTTCCTTTGCCGCCTTCCCTTGGTTGCCGTCTTGCCAGCCGAATAGCCGCTCTGCGGACTGTGGCTGGGTGAAGTACTTAGCCACTTTTGGGAAGGCAAGTACTTGGCCGGCTAGAGTTTTCTTGGCAAGTTAAGTAGAAGCCGGCCGACAGGTTGCTTGGCAACCGGTTGGTGAGGCGAGAAGCCGGCTTGGACTATGTAAATGCCTTAAGTCCTTAGCCATTTTTCATGTAGGCGCCCTTTTTGCCTTGACTCCTGCCGATCGAAGAGCTGCTCTGCAGGCTGCGGCCTCTGGCAGGAGAAAGCTAGGGTGCCAACACACTACTTGTCCGGCTGCAGGAAGCATCTCATAGTACAAGGCGGCAAGTCCCTGCGTCGACTGGTCGAACCCGGTGCCGGACATATTAATGAAATGACATAAATGATAGACGTAATACTTGTTTTATAGATAAAGAAGGGCAGTCCCCGAGCTCTACTCGGGGAACCCGGAGTCTTTGTACTCAATACAAAATGTCGGCGTGATACATACTGCTTTTTAACTGTAAAACCTTCGAAGGAGATTCGCATTCCATGGACGCTCCGTCTCCCTACCGGAGTCGTTTCTTTTGCATGCTCGAGGCTTCTGAGCGTCGATGAGGTAGAAGGATTCGTTACCCAACACCTTGCTGATGATGAAGGGGCCTTCCCAAGGTGCCGAGAGCTTGTGCTGGCCGGCTGTTCGCTGGATTAGCCAGAGCACAAGGTCTCCTTCTCGGAAGGATCTTGGCTTGACCTTTCGGTTATAGTATCAGCATAGGCTCTACTGGTAGATGGTGGACCAGCTGAGTGCCAACAGCCGACCCTCTTCCAGCAGATCGACGCCGTCTTGTCGTGCTTCTTCTGCCTCCTCTTCGGTGTACATGGTGACTCGAGGGGAGTCGAATTCTATGTCCGTCGGGATGACGGCTTCGGCACCGTAGATGAGAAAGAAAGGCGTAAAGCCGTTTGACTTGTTCGAAGTTGTGCGCAGGCTCCAGAGGACGGTCGGAAGCTCATCGAGCCAACAGCTGGCCGACCGCTTCAGAGGCTCGACCAGTCAGGGCTTGATGCCGGATAAAATGAGGCCGTTTGCTCGCTTCACCTGGCCATTTGACTGCGGATGGGCAACGGACGCTAGGTCCATTCAGATGTCCTGCGTCGCGCAGAAACGGGCCAAGGCACCTTTGGAGAAGTTTGTGCCATTGTTGGTGATGATGCTATGTGGTATGCCGTACCGGATGGTGATGTCGGAGATGAGTGTCACAGCAGTCGGACCATTCAACTTCTTGATTGGTTTTGCTTCTATCCACTTGGTGAACTTGTCCACCGCGACAAGCAGATGAGTCAAGCCATCTCTTGCTATCTTGAATGGTCCCACCATATCCATGCCCCAGACGACAAAGGGCCAGGCGATGGGAATAGTCTTGAGTGCAGAAGCCGGCTGGTGAGGCTTTGAACGAAATTTCTGGCACCCTTTGCATTTCTGGACCAAGTCCTTGGCGTCTTCTAGGGCAGTCGACCAGAAAAAACCATGGCGGAAAGCCTTGGCCACCAGAGCCCTTGAGGCTGCGTGGTGACCACACTCGCCTTGATGGATATCTTTGAGGATTGCTTGACCTTGCTCAGGCTCGACGCAGCGCTGGTAAACACCAGTGATACTGCGCCTTACAAGCTCTCTATTAACTATGGTATATGCTACCGCTCAGCGTTGCACTTGCCGGGCCGAGATCTCGTCGGTTGGCAGCTCTTTTTTCACCAAAAAAATTGAGGATGGGCTGGGCCCATGAAGTTGGGCTGGGAGTCGGTGGGTTGGAGTCGGCCGCCGCTTGCTGAGTTGATGAAGTCCCCGGGCTGACTGCTGCAGTCCCCGGGTTGTCCGTCGAAGTTCCCGTGATGGTTGGTGGGGCTCTCAAGTCGGATCCGACTACTTCAGGAGGAGCCGACACAAATATGGAATCTGACTCTGGTGATGGCTTGACGAACGGCTTGAGGAGTCGTTGCAAGGCAACGCCGGTTGGTATTGCTTGCCGGGTGGAGCCGATTCGTGCCAAGGCGTCGGCTTACTCATTGTCATTTCTTGGCACATGAAGGAACTTGCACCCTTCGAAGTATCCACTGAGTTGCTATACGAGAAAGCGATAGCTGGCCATATTTGCATCCTTGGCATCCCAGTCACCTGATGACTGCTGGACCACCAAATCGGAGTCTCCACAACACAGGATCCAGCGAATGTCGAGTTCCTTGGCAAGTCGGAGCCCGTGGATGAGTGCTTCATATTCAACAACATTGTTGGAGGCGACAAAGTGAATTTGCAGCGCATATCTGAGCTTTTCGCCCTTGGGGGAGGTGAGAACGACGCCGGCTCCCGAACCAGTGCGCATTTTTTAACCATCAAAATGCATCCGCCAATGGGTGGAATCTGGCGCTGGCGGCAAGTACTGGGTCTCGGCCCAGTCAATGAGGAAGTCGGCCAGTGCTTGTGACCTGATGGCATTGTGAGGCTGGTAGTAGATGGTGTAGGGGGCCAAATCTATGGCCCACTTGGCCACTCGGCCCGAGGCATCTCGACTTCCAATAATCTCAGCAAGAGGAGCTATGCAGACCACAATGATTGGGTGCTCTTGGAAGTATGACTTCAGTCTCTTGGCAGCAAAGTGCACGCCATAACACATCTTCTGATAGAGGGGGTAGTTTTGCTTGGAGGCGGACAGTACTTCGCTTAGGTAATACACCAACCTCTGGATTGGTAGGGCTTTGCCTTCTTCTTTCCGTTCCACCACTATGACTGTGCTAACCACCCGACTGGTAGCGGCAACATAGAGGAGCATTGGTTCCTTAGGAGTCGGGGCCGCCAAGACAGGCGGGGTGGTCAACATCTTCTTGAGCTGGAGAAAAGCTTCGTCCGCCTTGTCATTCCACTCGAAAAAGGTGGTCTGCTTCATGAGCTGGTACAGGGGAAGAGCCTTCTCGCCCCTCCGACTGATGAAACGGCTAATAGACGCCAAGCAGGCGGTAAATTTTTGCACATCCATCAGTCGGGTGGGTACTTCCATCCTTTCTATGGCCTTGATCTTCACGGGGTTGCACTCTATCTCATGCTCCGAGACCAGAAAGCCAAGAAGCTGGCCGGATGGAACCCCAAAGACACACTTCTCGGGGTTGAGCTTGATCTGAAATTGGCGCAAGTTCTTGAAAGTCTCCCTGAGATCCTCCAGTAGTGTCCCATGCTTCTCTGTCTTCACCACCACATCGTCCACATAGACATGAGCGTTTCTACCGAGTTGTTTGAGGAGACACTTCTGCATGCAACGCTGAAAGGTGGCGTCGGCATTTCTCAAGCCGAACATCATGGTCAGGTAGCAGAAGGCTCCAAATGGCATGATGAAGGCGGTCTTCATTTTATCGGTCGGGTCCAGCTTGATCTGGTGATACCCGGAGTATGCATCCAAAAAACTCAACAGCTCGCATCTGACTGTAGAGTCGATCACTTGGTCGATTCTGGGCAGAGCAAATGGATCTTTGGGGCATGCTTTGTTGAGGCTGGTATAATCAATGCACATGCACCACTGCTTGTTCTTCTTCAACACTAGGACTAGATTGGCTAACCATTCTGGAGAGAACACCTCCATGATGAAGCCGGCTGCCAGGAGCCGAGCTATCTCTTCTCCAACAACTCTTCTTTTCTCTTCTGATAGGCGGTGCAAGGGCTGCCAGACTGGCTTGACATTAGATCGGACGTGTAACTTGTGCTCGGCGAAATTCGTCGGTACATCGGGCATGTCTTTGGGGGACCATGCGAAGATGTCCCGATTCTCACGGAGGAAATTGACGAGCTTGCCTTCCTATTTACTGTCAAGGTTTGCGCCAATGACAGCATACCTCTCCAGGTGCTCCGGGTCCAAAGGTATCTTCTTTGTTTCTTTGGCCGGCTTGAACGAGCCCTCAGCTTCCGACTCCTTGGGGTCAGGTGACATTTCCGGCTGCTTGCCTACCATTGCCACAACCCGGTCAAGGAGCCATTTCTCTGCTGCGATCACGAGGGACTCGGCTAACCAGCTGCTCTCCGCCACGCAGGCAGACGACTTCTTGTAGTCTCCTGCTACGGTCAGGATTCCCTTAGAGCTTGGCATCTTCATCTTTAGGTAAGCATAGTGGGGGACCGCCATGAACTTGGCAAAGGCAGGCCGGCCAAGCAGTGCGTGATAAGGGCTCTCAAGGTCCACCACTTCAAACCAGACTGGCTCTTGGCGGAAATGAGTTTTGTCCCCGAAGAGGACATCTATCTGAGTCTTGCCGATTGGTGAGCAGGAAAGGCCAGGAACTATGCCATGGAAAATAGTCCAACTGGATTGAAGGTGTCTCTGCTTGATTCCCAATTTCTCTATGGTATCCTTGTACAGAATGTTGATGCTGCTGCCGCCATCTATCAGGACTCGGAAAAAACGGGCAACCCGCCTCTCTGTGGCAAACGTGGCGTCCAGCACCAAGGCATAGGAGTCGGGGCTTGGCATCACTTCCGGGTGGTCAGCTCTGCTCCAGCTAATGGGTTTCTCTGACGAATGCATGAACTCGGGGGTCTCTGATGCTACTGCATTCACTTCCAACCGCTGCTGCCGCCTGCTGCGCCTATTGTCGGCCATGCTGGTGAACACGATGTAGGCCCCATGCTCCTCGGGATAATCATCTTGCACGACGCCGACTGGCCGAGCCACCGACTGCTGCGGGGGAGGAGGCGGCGAGCCGACAGGGGGAGCGGGCCGGAGTCCTTCACCCTTGGCAATCCCGGTGAGCCAATGGCACTTTTGAGTGGTGTGATTGGATGGCTTCGCACTGCTGTGGAACTTGCAGGGGGCATCAAGAGTCTGCTCGTACGAGAAGGCGGGCGGCTAGTTAGGCTTGCCGCCCTTCTGACGCTTGGGATGAGGCTGCCCTTCTGGTTGTCGATCTTCAACTGCCGCCACCTGCCGGCTTGTCGAAGCCGGCTGCGCGGCCTTGCACTTGCTAGCGTTCGGCTGCTGCCGCCGACTGGCGTCGCCAGCCGGGGTCTGAGGGGCTTGGGGAGCCACCTTGCTCGACGCGTTGACTTGAATTTCCGCCTTCATGGAGGAGTCGGCTGTGGCGTACTTGTATGCTATGATTAGCAGCTCGTCAAGGGTCGCTGGCTCGTCGCAGAGGAGCCTATGCTTGATGAGGGCGCCCTCTCGGCACCCGGCAGTGGAGTACTCGATGGCCTGCACCTCGTGCACGCCCTCGCAAGAGTTGGGCAGCTCAGCCCAGCGTGTGAGATAGTCGCGGGTCGACTCATTGGGGCCTTGGACGCACAGGGAGAGCTGGCGAGGCTTGGGCGGCCGCTTGTACGTGCTGGTGAAGTTGTGGATGAATGCTTCAGTAAAGTCAACCCAGCTGTTGACGCTGCGGGGCTTCAGGCTATTCAGCCATGTCCGGGCCGTGCCCTGGAGCATGAGGGGGACGTACTTCACGGCAACGCGCTTGTTGCCGTTGGCGATGCTGACATCGGTGGAGTAGTCGACCAGCCAGTCCTCCGGCTTCACGGAGCTGGTGTACTTGGGGGTATCTCTTGGGAGAGTGAACCCTTTGGGAAAGGGCTCATCTTGGATGCGGGGGCCAAAACAAGGCGGACCCAGCTCGTCTTCCTCTTCTAGCGCCAGCGACTGATTAAGGCGGTCGATCCGGTGGCGGGCATCGTTTTCTCCGATTCCTTCTCAGCGGCCAAGGCGGTCGCCGAGTGATGGGTGGTCAATAGGCGGCGGGGAGATGTGCCTCTCCCTGCGGGGAGGAGGCGGCGGGCAGTCGTCTCGCCGTCGCACTGCCCTTGGGCAGCTGTCTTGGTCACGCTCGATGGTGATGTGAGTCCGGATGCGGCTGGTAGCCGGCTCCTTGTCTCTTATATCATGGACGCCACCAGTCGGCGTCCGGGATGTCGCGCCTTGGTCTCGGCGAGGTGGTGGGTCGTTGTTTCGCCGGTTGGGCGCTTCAGTGCGGCACCCGACATCTTGCTGCGCAGCAGGCGCATCAAGGAGCTGCTGAACTCGCTCCGTCATGTGGCGACGCTCGTCGCCCTCGAGCTTGTCTAGCTCGTCTGCTGCTGCCTAGGCAGCTCGTATGTTCTCCGCAGGCGTTGCATAGACGGGACGGTCTGTCCCGAACATGCTGGCGATGGCCACGCCACGCTGCCTGATCAAGCCAACGCGGCTAGGCCCACCAGGAGCCGGAGTGCCGCCTACAGCACAGTCCATCTCCCGCTGGTAGGCCTCCGAAAGGCGTCTCATGCTAGCCAGCCGGCTGGTGCTCTTGACGAGCTGGACGCGGCGCGTTTCCAGCGTCTCAGCATCGGTGTCTTCTGGGATTGGCGCAGCCAAGTCTTGCATTGCCGTCTGCAACGGGTCCTGACCGCCCCCGCCAGAGTGCTCGCCGTGGCTGATCATGAGCACCTCCATGATGGTGCTGCCAACGCTGTCCGCGTGAGGAAGCGGCTCATCGTAGACCACCACATTGGAGGGGAACTTGTTGAGCGAAGCCGTGTCGGAGTCAACCAACATCGGGTTGGTGGAGCCAACCAACTCCAAGTCAGCACCAGGCTCGCTGGCGACGTGGAGCTGATCGAGGAGGCCCATGAGGTGGCCTTCGGTGCCATTGGTGCCCGCGTCGGACGCGGGCTCGTCGGAGAGGCGAATCTCGCCAACAAGATCGGCGAGGCAGCTCGCTGCGCAGGCGATCTCCGCACTATGCAGCGCCTCGGCGCAGAAGCCGTCCGGTGTGCCGCGCTGGTTGCGCTCGCTAGGAAGGAACAGGTTTCCCGTCCAGAACAGGTCTCCGGGAGATGGTACACCTCGCGCCCACAGTGGGCGCCAAATGTCGGGGGTTGGGTGCGACATAGGCCAAAGGATGGCTTATCATCATGGGAGCGAGTAGAACGTCGCCGGTGCCTGGAAGTGGGATGAGGCATAGACACAAACACCGGCGTACTTTACCCAGGTTCGGGGCTCTCCTAGGAGATAACACCCCTAGTCCTGCTCTGCGGGGTCTCCGCATGATCACTAATGTGAAATGGTACAATGGTGCTCCTCGAGTTGTTTGCTAGAGGTGGAAGAAGGCAGGCTCGCTCTCTCCTCCTCTAGGTATGAGTCTAGTCCTGACAGGGCCGAACCCTTTGCATGGGTGCCCTGGGGGGGTTTATATAGGCCTACCCCCTAGGGGTACAATGGTCATCTGGCCGGGCGTAGGGACCGGTTGTCATTCTCTTTGGTCGCCGGCCTCTTTGCCGATAGCTGGTGTCCACCGCCTTGTGGGCCCCGCTGTCTGGTCTGGTACGGAGCCGACAAGCCGCTCCCGCCGCTTGCGGGTCTTGCCGGCTGCTGATCACTGTAGCCGTAACGCTAATGACGCAAGCTTGGTCGGGGAAGCATGGCTATAGTCCAGCCTCCTGGTGGGCGATCACTGTTGCCACCCCGTGTCTCATCTGGTTGATGGCGTATGGGGCCTGAGGGAGGGATTGGACGCTTGCTGGTAGCCGACTCCTCCGAGGTCCGGCTGCCCCAGCCTCCTCCATCTTCAGGGCTCAGGCTACCAGGTAGGGCCTGCCGTCTGCAAGCCGTACCTGACATGCCTTCATGGGAATAGGACTCCGCCTGTCAGGTGTGACGTATGGGGGGAGAGGCAACAGTGTCGCATCATGCGGAGAACTCCGCCTGTACGGGGCACTGTGGCCACACCCGTCCCTGGATTCAGGGGGAAGGCTTGCATTGTAGCCATACCCCGTCTTGTCTCTTTGACGAGGGCGCAGACTTTGAGGGCGCCACGGGCCAACTGCTAGGAGTTGGCCTCTCTGGAGGCCGCTCTCTAGGAGTCGGCCCATCGGGATGCCGCCCTCCGGAATTCGGTCGCCTTCGACCAGTCGGCCGCTTGGCCAACTGGCCGCCAGAAGGCGGAGTCTTTATCTTGACGTCTTTGAGGGGCGCAGCCGGCCCCGTTGTCTTGAAAGGCTTGGGGGCTCGGGTTAGGCTACCTGTGGCCCATTACTCCGACATCAACAGAAACAGGTAAGGTCCATAGATGGGTACCTTACAGGTGAACACCGCAAACCAAAGCTCGCACCACATGATATGTGAGACATCAAGTGGTTGAGTCTGAGAGAGACGCGCCTCCTCACAAATGAGCATCATATCCACAAGATA
The DNA here is from genome assembly GCA_034509565.1 of Triticum monococcum. NCBI lineage: Eukaryota > Viridiplantae > Streptophyta > Magnoliopsida > Poales > Poaceae > Triticum > Triticum monococcum. The sequence goes on from CM067842.1 coordinate 289,957,059, forward strand.
GGCATGCACTTTGTCCTTGTCACCAATGCGGGGAAAAATAGAGTTGTGGAAGACGCGATACATGATGTCGAGGAAGGGGTTGAGCACCCATGCCTTCTTGCCACTGGGAAGCAACTTCTCAATATAGTAGGGCTGAAGCTTGTTCTTGTTGGCTGACTCGGAATTGGTATGAGGGCGTACACCAATGGGTGTGTTGAGCCCCTCATCAGGAACCTGAAGCAAATCCATGAAGTCCTTCCATGTAGCAGTCATCCGCTGTCTGTTGGTCATCCAGGTCATTTACCGTTCCTCATCAGTATGGAAGTGGACCGAGGCAAAGAACTGGGTCACAATCTCAGGGTCATAATCCAAATAGAATGAGATCACGTGCTCAATGCCAAACTGCTCCACAAGGTCCAGAGCCTCACCAAAGTAAGCACGGTGCCTATCATCCCTCATGTGATGCATGTCAATCCAGTGCACTCATACGTCTCTAACATATCTATAATTTTTTATTGTTCCATGCTATTATATTATCAACCTTGGATGTTTTATATGCATTTATATGCTATTTTATATGATTTTTGGGACTAACCTATTAACCCAGAGCCTAGTGCCAGTTTCTGTTTTTTTCCTTGTTTTTGAGTATTACAGAAAAGGAATACCAAACGGAGTCCAATTGACGTGCCAATTTTTGATGATTTTTATGGACCAAAAGAAGACCCCGGAGTAAAAGAGTTGGTCCAGAAGAGTCCCGGGATGTCCACGAGGGTGGGGGGCCTGCCCACCCCCCGGGCATGTGGGCCTGCCTCGTGGACGACTCGGGCACCTTCTTGACGTGAGACCTACGCCAAAAAATCCTATAAATACAGAAACCTCCAGAAAATAACCTAGATCGGGAGTTCCGCCGCCAAAAGCCTTCGTAGCCACCAAAAAGCAATCTAGACCCGTTCCGGCACCCTGCCGGAGGGGGGGAATCCCTCTCCGGTGGACATCTTCATCATCCCGGCGCTCTCCATGATGAGGAGGGAGTAGTTCACCCTCAGGGCCGAGGGTATGTACCAGTAGCTATGTGTTTGATATCTCTCTCTCTTTCTCTCTCTCTCTCTCTCTCTCTCTCTCTCGCTTTCTCTCTCTCTCTCTCTCGTGTTCTTGAGGTTGTACGATCTTGATGTATCGGGAGCTTTGCTATTATAGTTGGATCTTATGATGTTTCTCCCCCTATACTCTCTTGTGATGAATTGAGTTTTCCCTTTGAAGTTATCTTATCGGATTGAGGCTTTAAGGATTCGAGAACACTTGATGTATGTCTTGCATGTGCTTATCTATGGTGACAATGGGATATCACGTGATCCACTTGATGTATGTTTTGGTGATCAACTTGCGAGTTCCGTGACCTCGTGAACTTATGCATAGGGGTTGGCAAACGTTTTCGTCTTGACTCTCCGATAGAAACTTTGGGGCGCTCTTTGAAGTTCTTTGTGTTGGTTGAATAGATGATTCTGAGATTGTGTGATGCACATCATATAATCATACCCACGGATACTTGAGGTGACATTGGAGTATCTAGGTGACATTAGGGTTTTGGTTGATTTGCGTCTTAAGGTGTTATTTTACTACAAACTCTAGGGCTGTTTGTGACACTTATAGGAATAGCCCAACGGATTGATCGGAAAGAATAACTTTGAGGTGGTTTCACACCCTACAATAATCTCTTTGCTTGTTCTCCACTATTAGTGACTTTGGAGTGACTCTTTGTTGCATGTTGAGGGATAGTTATATGATCCAATTATGTTATTGTTGTTGAGAGAACTTGCACTAGTGAAAGTATGAACCCCAGGCCTTGTTTCCTAGCATTGCAATACCGTTTGTGCTCACTTTTACCACTTGCTACCTTGCTGTTTTTATATTTTCAGATTACAAAAACCATTATCTACTATCCATATTGCACTTGTATCACCATCTCTTCGCTGAACTAGTGCACCTATACAATTTACCATTGTATTGGATGTGTTGGGGACACAAGAGACCCTTTGTTATATGGTTGCAGGGTTGCTTGAGAGAGACCATCTTCATCCTACGCCTCCCATGGATTGATAAACCTTAGGTCATCCACTTGAGGGAAATTTGCTACTGTCCTACAAACCTATGCACTTGGAGGCCCAACAACCACTACAAATAAAATACACTTTCGTGATGATACGTGTTTGTCACAGTAGGTCGCGTTTTCGGTCATGCATGTACATCCATGACAAATTTATGACAGAATCAAGATAGTCATACCTGTGCTGTTGTAGAAGTGTTCCATGACATTGCCAAAATTATCATCACGGAAGTGTCCACTTCCATGACGATAAATCGCGCGTCACAGAAGTGCTTTCGTCAAGGGTGACCGACACGTGGCATCCACCATAACGGAATGCCGTTAAGCTGTCGGGTCAGATTTTGGATCCGATAACCCGTTAACAGCCACGACCAATGCCGATTTTCCATGTGTAAAATTCTCATTGGCTGACGGATGCACGCGTCAGCTCCGCGTTGGCACAGGTGTCACTCATCCAACGGTCGAGATGGGCCTATGATATGTTGACACGTGGACCGGCCCAAAAGTGGACCACAAAGTTTAAATGGGCCGGCCCAACCGAAGGCCCATAAGATTTAGCGGACCATTATGGGCCGACCCAGCTAAAGGCCCACAAAATTTAGCGGACCATAATGGGCTGGCCCAACTAAAGGCCCACACGATTTTGCAGACCATAATGGGCCGACCCAGCTAAAGGCCCACAAGATTTTGCAGACCACAATGGGCCGGCCCAGCTAAAGGCCCACAAGATTCTGCAGACCATAATGGGCCGGCCCAGCTAAAGGCCCAACATTCTCTGTCAAATCGGCCCATCAATGGCCTGTCCTAAACTTGTCATCAACGCGTCCCATGGTCACTTCTGGCCCGTTAACAGTCCACTAAGTAATTGGGCCGAATTATGGCCCGGTGTATTTTCGGCCTGTTAAAGGTCCGGCTTCATCTGGGCCCATTTACAGGCCATCAAAACTTTCAGCCCATAAATGACCGTGAAGGATTTGGGTCATATTCGGCCATGTCTGACATTCAGCCTGTTAGAGGCCCACTATAGCTTTGGGCCACTTTCGGCCTATTGTCATTTTCAGCCTGTTAACGCTGGACGTAAACCATGGGCCATATGTGGCCCAACGTCATATCGGGCCCATTAACGACCCATGTAAAAATGACGATAATCTAGCCCGACCGAAGTTCCGGCCTGTTAAAGGCTCGTGTATTAGGTCGGCACATTTACGGCCCGTCCGAATTTCAGCCTTTCAAAGATCCGCATCGTAAATGGGCCACCATTTCGGCCTGCTAAGTCTAGTGGGTTATTTGGCACAATCAGGGCCCAATCTCACTTTCGGTCTATTAAAGGCCCATGTTTTTTATGGGCTCGAGATATTTACACATGTAAACGACCTATTTTTACTGAGGGCCCAAATTATGTTTAGGCCTGTTAAAGGCCCACTATGGGCACATGCCTACCAGAAAAATATGAAAGCTTATGGTGATTTAGGCCCAGATATTTTTAGTGGGCTACATGCCAATTTCGGCACGTAATCGTTTTTAGCCCAATTGGAATGGGCCCGACAAATGTTGGCATGTTGGGCTCCTACGAAGCTTTCGGCCGAATACATTACTAAGATAAACCTACACTATACAAAAATAGCATCGTAATTACTGCAGCCTGAGGCAGCATCATAAATGTTGTATCACAACAAAATAAATTCCAACCATACAACAAAAGGCCCGTTGGCATAAATTTTACAGTCCTTCCAGATAAAAGCACCATCAGATGTATAGAAGCACATATCATTTGACCTGAGTGCTAATGTTTCAGGCTGTAGAATCTGATGGAGCAGCACGATCTCCACCTTTTTTCCGCCATTGCTCTTGAACAACGAAGCGAATGTCTGATAGTCTGGTTTAAAAACCATTCATATCTTGACGACACTTCTCAACCACTATTCTTGTCCGAAACAACGTCCATTAGGGATTGGACTTGTGTCTGGAGCACAGATATATCACTCTGTCTAGCAGGAAGATTTTGTTAAGTAGGCGATTTGGACGAGGTTACCTTGACAACCAACCCAGAATTACGCAGGAAGGTGCTTTTTGCACTGTTAGTGGAGAGATACTAACGCACTGCAGCAAGAGGTGACATTGTGCCTGTAGTAGCCTCGTCACCTTCAGGTGGTTGTGGCTGTTCAATCATTTGTTCCATAGCTTCCTGAAAGTTTGAACTTGTAGATTAGTGTACCAGATAAGTTACTAATGAGACAAAAACAAACAAAGTAGGTTAAACGTTTATACATAACTTATTTTGGTGAACTACTATAATACATTAGCATGTATTGTAGTGCTAACTACATAATAAAATCACTTTCGGAACATATGCCGATGTAGCATGCCTACTGTATTGTCTATTTCCTCACATTCTTTGACATCTAAGGATGAAGAGACATGGTTTAAAGTAGGATGAACATAGTATGACATCATTCATATCATGTGCAAACAGATATAAAACAAACAAGCTATTTTATTATTGTGTGTGCATGTGAACATAACAAATAGATTACAGATCAAGACCAAAAGAATATCCTTCATCTCTTTTAAACCATGTAAGGTGAAATGATACATTAAGACAACTATGAATAAAAGTGAATAGAGTAACTAACATTGGCTGCAAACCAAGTAGTTAAATGAACACATCACAGTACCAATCAGTTCAAGGCAGGAGGAGTAAGGACTTACAACAGCGGCTTGAACTGGTGTGCTCATGCCCTTCATCTTGCTGGTGTGGCAATCCTTGAAGATTTGCACTGCATTCGGTTCAGGTTCTTTTTGGTCCGCACGGGCTTTCCTCTATATTTGGAACAAGTCAATATAGATACGATAATATGGCACAAAAAAAGAAGGAAGTAGCAGCTATTTACAAGAGCCTCGCAGTGTGCAATATAGCTATGAGATCCTATTGTCTGTTGGAATTTCACTTTAGAACGGTTGGTTTTGTTCTTCAAATAGTTAGCCTAGAAGAAGATACACTTGTAAGGCACATACATAAATACAAGTTCAATATGTGGTCTGATCAAATACATATAGCCTACCTGATACTTTGGATCAGACCAGTGTTTAACGAGGGCTGTCCAGTTTTCATTTGTAATATATTCCACTGGAGATGTTTGGGCGATTTCATTGTTAGCCTTGCCTTCAAAGTGAGATTTTCTAAGGTGGTACCAATACTGTCGCAGAGAATACTGAAAAACATGAGTGCATGCTTGTTTAGTTGCATCATCTTTCGGATCCAACTTGAACCTCATCAGTTGAAAAAAGAATGTGAGTCTTATTAGGAGGAAGCTAGAAAGTATGGGACATAGCAAGACAATATTACTAATTGCGATGAATAACATTACTTACGGATAAATGGTCAAGGAAGGTGTTAAACTGGGTATTGTCTTTCTCATTCCTGTACTGGATCCACGTTGGGAGGATACGTGCATGACACCTAACGGCAACGTCTTCCTCTGATACTAACTTGGCTAACTCTGTAGCATCACGTGGCCTTTTTAAACCTACCTCAAAATGGATCTCTATTCTTCCTCCTTTAGATTTTGTTAATCTGTCAAGCATTATCCCTGATGTCTGTTTCCGCTTGCGCCGTGGTGCTAGTTCAACAACGAATATGGAAAGTGTTAGTGTACATCAAACTGTGAGAGTACATATAAAGGAGCATGCAACTACAACTTGACTCAGTCAGGTACCGTCTTGGTGTTGATGCTCATGAGGTTCATCTGATCTTGCCAAGTCCTGTTGTGTCAGTAGTGCTTCGGAAGTAGTGTTAGGTGTGAAGGCAGCTTGGGAACTGGCCAGTTCCGGAGCAAACGAATGAGTAACTGGTTGAGATGCTGGTACAGTTGAAGCGGATGCTACAGCTGGTGGAGCAGGTGATACTGTGTTTGTAGATTTAGCCGGTGGACTTGGACCTTCTACTGCACTATAAGTACCAGCAGAATCTCGACGACAGAACCTTTTCCTTTTCACCCGACGAGTAACAACACTCCCTACTATATTATTTTCCTTGCTCTTTTTTGACTTTGCCATTTCAAGCTATACCCACAACACAAAAGAATAAAATCACTCTTCAGAAATCATTGATGCATGATACAGACAAGCAATACTTTGATGTAAGACAACCGTATGAGGATGGAATATGTAAGAAAAACAGGACGGCATGACATATTCACGGCTACGATGTGCAAACTAAGCACAAGGATTTTCAAGAAAATAGAAGTAATGCAAGCTAGACACCATATGAAAGATGCAACCAATATTACTCTGCCAAGTTAAAAGTGTCTTGTCATAAGAGGCAATTCGAAAAATTAGAAGCAGCACAACGTAGAAATCAATGCAAGATGCAACCACTATCAAACCGCCATGTTAAAAGCGTCCAATCATGAGTGACTGATGCGGGATACACAACAACAGTACTTTGATGTAAGAACATGGTATGATAGATAGATGAAGTGTATTCTAGACACAGAAAGCCATGTCATATGCACATGTATAACGTATAAACTCAGCAGGTGCAATTTAATCAAAATAGAAGAAATACAGGCTGTGAATATGTCATGTTGTGTCAGCAGTGCTTCGGAAGTAGTGTTATGTGTGAAGGCAGCTTGGGAACTGGCCAGTTCCGGAGAAAACGGACGAGTAACTGGTTGAGATGCTAGTACAGTTGAAGCGAATGCTGCAGCTGGTGGAGCAGGTGATACTATGTTTGTAGATTTAGCCGGTGGACTTGGACCTTCTACTGCACTATAAGTACCATCAGAATCTCGACGGCAGAACCTTTTCCGTTTCACCCGACGAGTAACGACACTCCCTACTATATTATTTTCCTTGCTCTTTTTTGACTTTGCCATGTTAAGCTGTACCCGAGGAAGGCAATGATGCATGGGCCCTGCATTTTGATATACCCGGGGCCGCGTGAAATTTTCTACTCTACTCGAAACTAGTAAGGTACACATGTATTGAACACATGAGATTTTGAAACCAAATTATGAATAAATACACACTATAGCATGTAAAGCTTTGAGTCATATATGCATGATGTAGATGTTTGTTTAGTTCTTATAGTTCATCTCATTCAAAATCAATCAGTTTTATAAAAATGTTAAGATTCATGTGGTTGTGCATTGTAAATCATAAAGTAAAAAACAAATAATGGCAATTCATTTAGAATAATCAATTATGATACAGAAGATTATAGAACAAAGGAGAAGTGCTTGTGTTTTGAGGTTTGTGCATTATGCTTAAGTTCAACCATGGAGTCTTCTAAATTGTACATGTGGTAGATCTGGTGGAATGTTGATGATATCCAATGGCCAGTAGTGCTCGGATTTGCCTATCTCTGCACTGTCGGGTTAGCTTCATCCAGCGACCATCTTTCAAAGTTATTGGCACACTATATAGTTCTTGTGCCATAGTTGCATGTTTTGGAAAAGAGCTACTAGTGGGTTGTACTATCTATTTAGGAATAGAAGATGTATACATGGAATTTGTAGGGAAAGAGATGACATGGATCATCTCAATTCCTATGAGTAGGGATTGGAAAAGAGATGTCATTTCGTTCACATCATAGGAACTTTTCTATTGAATCTAGAGATGACATGTATCTCAATTCCTATGAGGAGGGATTAGAAAAGAGATGTAATTTGGTTCATATCATAGGAACTTTTCTATTGAATATACACTAATGTTTATTTTCCTTTGAAATTAAGGGAGTATAGGAATCCATTCATATGAACCAAGTGGCTCTAAAGCTATAGAAATGATATCATGTTTATTTCCTTTGAAATGTGGAGTATATGAATCTATTCCTATGAACCAATTGGCTCTAAAGGAAAAAATCCTATAAAAATCATATCATATAGAGTTCCTATGATATTCCTCGATACTGAAGGATGCTTGAAATTGTTGCGGGTGATACGATGGTCTTTCTTTGTAGACTCATCACCCATCTTTATAGTTACCTCTCGAAGATGAATGAAATGATATATACATGGTATTCTACATGTGCAATTTGGTACACGAAAACTCGGTAAAAGTTTGCGAGGTTCGAATTTTCAATAAAGCTATATGCATTGCATTTCAGAACGGAGGGAGCATACGGCAGTTGCTAACACTCACGTCGAAGAATTGTGTGTAGGAGGAGTGGCTGTTTTGTTAAATGACATGGCAAAACTGACACTGTCGGATGCCGATCTAACGGTTCTTACGGCGTTCGTCAGGAAAAGGCTTGTGGCGAACGTTTGTCGGATAATGATTTACAGACACATGCATTGCATTGATACGTGCCCCCTCTCTCTCACGCACACGCACCCTCACGAGTCACGACTCTCCTGAGTCCTCTCGCAGACTCGCACGTCGCACCCACCATCTACCTGTAGGTAGACGTCACACACATATATGCTCTTCACACCCTACCCTCAGAACTTCTAAAAAACAAAAGACGGCGCGCACATTTTATTTTAGCTCACACGTCACACACTTATACTATTACTCTTGCAGCGAATGTTCTTTGGGCATAGTATATTGTACTCTCACGAAGAGAAGCGGTGCACACACGCACTAGTTCTCTCACACCCGCTCGCGGGTACACGTAGGAGCGAATTTTTTTGAAGCTGGTACAACAAAATCACTCAACTATATATAAAAGCAGGAGCCTTAGCGCTTGATTTACTAGGGTTCCTGTCGTTCACTCTCTCATGCTCTCTAGATCTAAGCAACACATAGGTGGCCACACTCTCTCTCAGCTCATGGCTGGTCACAAATCCTGCCGGACAACCTTGACCGGGGCAGGGGTGTAGGTGCATCGTTCACGCTGTCGTCAGCGGCGAGGGAGGAGAGCAACGGCTGCCCGCGCGTCCTGATCGGCCATGCCATTCTCTCCGAGAGAGCGACGGCTCGGGAGGGCCTCCGACCCCTTCTTCCTCCCTGCGGTATTGTGGCCAAGATGCGGCCTCCTGATGCCGTCTTTGCCACATGCCGATGACCCTCAGGTATATATTCCTTCGAAACCTGCCTTGCTCTATTGCCCCAGCTCCCTTCATGTGGATCCTTTTCTACTTCCGTCCGCTGTTCCAAAGCCACCTAGACTTCTACTATTATTAGAAGTAAAGCTAGTTCATACAGTAGACTCAAAGCGTTGGTTCAAACAGGGAAGAAAGTGGGAAAGCTGTAGCATGAATCTAGGACTTGTTTCTAAGAGGAAACAGGGGAAAGTAGTAATATCTGCCACTGCTTAATTAACCGCATTTTGTATTTGCGCAAACTGGGATGTCTGTCTCCATATCGTTTCGGGATGTCTGTCTCCGTATCGTTTCTATCCGCGCAATCAAAAGCACACACCTCAGTTTTAGTACAACTGCGCGAAATGAGATGGCTATCCCTCGTTGCCGACGTCTAACCTCCCGTCTTCAAGGTATCCCTACATTGGTAGTAACTAAGGTAGAATGACCAACGCAATCTAAAAGAAGCTGATTCGTATGTTTTACTTCCTGATTGCAGTGTAGGGATGAGCGAAAACAACTGCTTCCTAGTCCGGAATGCACTTTCTACCAGTTCATCCATGGACCGAGGACTAGCTGGCACGGCTGCACGGCGGTTTTCTGGACAGGTGCGCGGACAAGAGGCATTGTGGTCTGCTTATTTCTGCAAATAGCGGTGCTTAAATTTAGTGGAATGCACAAGCATTTCAGCTGGTCAGTACATTGCATGGTTCGGTTTAGCATTCCAGCTAAGGCCACAAATATAATTGGTTATTCTGGAATGAGAGAACCTAACCCTGGATGGTGGCAACAAGAAAAAACCAGAGTGAACTCCAGGAAATTTAAGCCTGCCGGGAGGCCCTTTGCTTAGAGAAGCCTTGCTTGTTTTTGCCTGATTTGTAAACCTTCTCACAACTTTGTCTTTTGCTGTGAACTAGTATTTGTTTGTTATGTTCTATGAATCATTGAGATGTATAAAATTGCTTAACTTATGCTTTTCAAGTTTTTTATGAAGACGAGTTTAATGTGAGTGTTCCACATGAGCACTGGACTAGCGTGTGAAAGTTTGGAATTTATTACATTGTGGCCTCAATTAACTGCATGAACCACTGTAACAAGATACATAGTTGCTTATATGTCAGACAACAGATTGTTGATTGTTAGCTGGTCGATAGCCTAGTGTTGAAGCAAGCTGAGCCAATGTGCCTTGTTTTGCACAACTGCTTACAAGTGGGGTAGCACCAACAGTTTTTACAAGTACTTATGTATATGTCGGCGCACGGTTCTCGAACGAGTGCTCTATTTCATCAAAACACACACTGCTCGTATGATAAACCGTGACAACTTATGTCTTACCATGCCATTTTCATGAAAAAACTAGTGATGACGCATCTGTTTCGGCAACAATTACGATGGTTCTCACATGATTCATGGGCACACAAAAGTAGCAGCAGTTCCCATAGATGGATTCAAACAGAGTACTAGCCCCAGAGGGGTCGATAACAGGCAAGGTTCGGATAATTATACACAATCCAAACTACTATTAAACACTAGCTGGGGCAACTATTTCATGCCTCGATCTAATTTGGGCTGGACACAAGACGGACCTTGCCATGAACATCGTCGAGGACGTCCCGCAACAGCTCAATCCTGTGAACCTTCATGAAGACAACCTTGTGGCCTTGCCACTAATAAACTTGTTTGTGGAGGCATGCCACGTCATCTTCCTGCGTAAGCTTGACAAGAACAGTATGCCTCACAAACGAAGGAATAGCTTTGAACTTCTTGTGCTTCAGTACACCCTGGACAACACGCCTGACAACAGTGAGGCTGGAATACAACTCTTCATTGGTATAACTGCAAATGGCTTCCAGGATCCAACAACCTAAGAACTCTGTTTTCCCAGTGCATATATTCAGGTCGTCCGCCTCATAGCGAGTGACATGTACAACCACACAATCCTTGTCTGCATCAGGGCTCTAATTGAAACAGAAACAAATTCTGAATTACTTTTCAGTATAAGAAACACAAGTTATTTAAACCACTATGTATAGCATGGCATCGAAGCTAATAAAATTTTGCATTATTAATCACCACATACTTCCTTTTCTAAAAAAATCACCACATACTTAGATGAAAAACCACAATCGAGATCGGCAAAGAAGGAAATCACCTTGGGCAGCTTAGCGGGGGGGGGGGGGGGACACATCCTCGAAGGGGGGAAACTGCTCCTGCAGTGCCACAGGGGCTGTAACCTCAAACGGGGCGTTGACCATCTCAGTAGTGGCTATGAGCGTATCTGGGGTCGGCTCGGTGGTTGCCTCCATCTTCTTGGAGCTCTCTGTCTCGTGGGGATCAGCCTCCCCTGTCTGCTCCAATATCGGCAGATCTTTGCCTACTTCTCCTTGGTCCATCATGAAACTGACGAATACTAGGAGACAAAACACAATCGCAATGACAATGAAACAAAAAATAGAGTGAGGATCGGTTACTGCTTTGCAAAAGTTCTTTTTTTTTCTCTGAACGAAAATATACCAACATCACGGATCCGCTTACCTTCCCTTTGTTCGGAGAGAAGAACAGTGGCAGATGCGAGTGTTGCCTTTCTTGAAGACGGTGAGGGAGAAGGTGATTCAGCGTAGAGTGAAATGATGGTTGCTTCATCCATCAAACCTAGACTGCGGGGAGGTGGGGTTTTGTGATACGATGGCTCGTTACTGCCGCGCTACGACCGGGGTGACTCTTTGGCTGCATACTGCCTTCTAATTTGGTGGATGGCATTTGGGCCCGCGCTCTGCATCGCCCGCATGTCGGTGAACAAAAGTATAACGACATTCAGTAGAGGGAGACGTTTCAATGACCTAGGAGGAGCCAGAAGCGGTAGAGTTTCTCCACTATACTAGTAGTAATTGTTTTTCTGGGTAGCTGTACAGTGTCTCCACTGTACTAGTAGTAATTGTTTCTCTGGGCCCAAGACAAAACAGCCCATCCACACTAGTAAATAGTAAAATCAATTCAAAAGCCCATATATTTACTGAATTGACGGATGGGTATGTCGAAGAGCAAAAAAAGGAGGTTTAGGTGGGCAAAAGAGATTCTGAACATGTCGGGCTTCTATTTACAACATATTGTGGTCATAATCCAGTAATTTTATGACCCAGGATGTTCATTCTATGGACCTGACCGATCCATTTGACTATGACTGCCGAAAACAGTGCTGGAGTTAGATGTTGTTGCCCTTTTCAATCTGGTTTTTTTGTAAACCTAATGAACAATTAACCCTCGTGCTTTTGTACAGTTTGTAAGCTGGAGTTAGATGTTCCTACACTTTTCAACTCGGCTGTGATTGTCATATTTTCTTTGAAACAAGGAAAATGGCTTGCCATTCGTTTAATTTAGAGTGAAATATTGTAACAAATCCCAACCAAGGGAAATAACATCACTCTCGCCGGCTGCTTGAGCTCACTGTGCATTACAGAAGCCAAGTGATTAGCCCCCACCAGCACCCACAAACTTATTTCGAACTAGCACATCAAATGGGCTATAAATTTTCATAGGAAAGGCTGCATGACCGTGACAGATTTGGATTCTAACATTTGGGACCCGCGAGGAAATAGCCTATCCAAGGTGGTGTCGACTTACTAGCCAGTCAACAAACGATTCTGCCTACCAGCCGTTGGATTGACATCCAACATCTGTCGTGTATCTTCTATCTCTTGTCTTCTTGTTCCTCCAGCCACCCAAACCAAACCACCCCGTCAGCTCCGCCTACTCCCGCCTCCCATGGCTGGCTGCGCCTCCGCCGCCCTACCGTACGTACCCTCCAACGTTGGCCAGTGCCTCCCTCTATTCCCCCACACGTCCTGTTATTCTCCGGCGACGTCAGCCCCAACACGCACCTACGCCCGAACCAGTAAACCCTCGTACTCCCCTCTGCCTGCGACTGGACCGACGCATCTTCAACGGCTCCTGTGCGTTCTGTCTGAGGTCTTGCCGTCGTCCTCCGCCTTGCGGCCTTGGTTCGCTCGCCGTGCGCGGTGCGCCACCCTCTTGAGTTGTCAACGTCATCAACAACCGAGAGGAACAAGGAGATGACTGTACGTGGAGAAGATGATAGTAGGGACCCACCAACGTCATGGCACTACGCAAGCAAGTGCCTCTATAGTACAAGCCCAAAAATATGGTTCCTCCTAATGGTTGGACATCTGGGGCTCACGCCATTGTCAATGTAGTCAATAAACGAGAGAATTACACTACGAGCGGCTGACACCAGGGACCCAGCAAGTCGCGCAGTTTTTTTTTGAGGAACAAGCAGTTGTTATTTATACTAGTTTTAGCGACGGATCAGGGTAACAACGGGGCTGTGCAGGGGCTGTGGCCCATCTAGCCAGGGTTTTATTTATGTTTACCACATCATGAGCCCAGTTGTGTTTTTTTCTTGCTGAAAATGGCTAGTCGAGTTCTAAATTTTTCAAGAAATATCCAAACAAGGCCTACTTGCTTTATCGGCCCTGCTGGGCTGCAAATTTTTCAAGACGAGGAGAGTTTCATTTGGTTTGCCCAAAAATGGGCTGTACATTTTTAAAACACATCAAACCAGGAACTAGTTTCATTTTTTTCATTACAAGATCTTAAATTCCATTGATTTTTATGCGTGGACAATTATTTGGATTTTATATTTATATAAATTATTTGTCAAAATAGTTTGAATATGAATCGCTATTTCTGGATTAAAAACAGTTGACCGCACCGAAATATGCAAAATTTCGTATACTTTTTAACCGTGGCCACAATATGGGGTGTAATGCTAACAAAAAGAAGATGGGCTCCAAAAAAATTCTTAAGAATTAGCAAATGGGCTGTACATTATTAGAAAAATGGCAGATGGGTTGTATGTTGTTTTCCACAGATTCGAGGCTGACTTGTGCGCCTAATACAGGTTGACGCGTATGCTTTCATAAAAAAAGGTTGACGCACATGCAACGCCCTATCAACTTAGTCAACACACGAGAGCAGTGACTGTTGGATGTCCATCCAACGGCTGTCATGCTTCTTCAATCTCTGCTCTTCATGCTCCAGCCGCTTAAACAAGCGCCGGCGGGACTGCCTGCTCCCTCCTCCCGTGGCCGGCTATGCTGCCATGCAGGCCTCACGGCCCCACCGTACTCCCATCGCTGGCCTAGCCATCCCTCTGCTCACTCACACATGCTGTTATTCTCCGGCGATGATAGATGAACCAGTAAACCATCATACTCCTCCGCGTGGGAAACAACTGTTGAGTATTCCCTAGCTCCGTGTCGTTCCCTTCCTAGGCCTCGCCGTTGTCCACCGCCCTGGTGCTCTCGGCGCGGCCTGGTCAACGTGGTCAATGAATGACATCCATCGGAAGTGGACTATACGTGGAGAGGCTGACAGCTGGGTCCACGGCCGCACGCAAGGAAATGCCTCCTTATTATGCGCAAAATAATGATTCCTGCACCTGACAGCTAGGACCCACAGTAAGGGCCTCTGTATTTCGCGAAAAAAAACATTCCCCCCGTTGACAGGTCGGACCCACCAGGTATATCTTCGCACGCAAGGAAGTGCCTCCTTATTATGCCCAAAAAAATGAATACCCCCTGCTAGCTGGGACCCACCATATTGTTGGGCTGAGTTGTGGGCCTACTAAGTTGACAGGGACGGAGGGCTTTGTCAACTTTGTCAATACTCCAGTGACCGTATGATGTCCATCCAACGGCAATAGTGCTTCTTTAACCTCTGGTCTTCTTGCACCAGCGCCGAAAGCAGCGCCGGTCGTGCCGCCTACTCCTGATTCCCGTGGCCGTCTGTGCTACTGCGGAGGCCTCACCGCCCCCATACTACTCCCACCACTGGCCAGACCATCCCTCCACTCACCCACACCCCCTGTTATTCTGCGGCGACGACAGCCTCACACCGCAGCCGAACTAGTGAACGCTCATACTCCTCTCCGCGTGGGCATCCACTGCCGCGTCTTGCCCGGCTCTGCGTTGTCCCCTTCCTAGGCCTCGTCATCGTCCACCGCCGTGGTGCTCTCGGCGCGGCGTGGTCAATGTGGTCAACGACCGACTTCCATCGGAAGAGTACTGTATGTGGAGAGGCTGACAGATGGGTCCACGACAGCCGCAAGGAAGTGCCTCCTTATTATGCGGAAAATAATTATTCCTCCACCTGACAGTGGGGACCCACCGGACGGGCCACCAGTATTTTGTGAAAAAAATCATTTCCCCCTGACTGCTGGGACCCACCGGACGGGCCACCGTATTTCACGAAAAAACGTTCCCCCCGCTGTCAGCTCTGACCCACCGGAAGTGCCTCCTTATTACGCACAAAAAAAATGAATACTCCCCCGGCTAGCTAGGACCCACCTTGGTGGGAGGCTGACTTGTGGGCCTACTAAGTTGATGGGGACGAAGGGCTTTGTCAACTTAGTCAATATGAACGATTCTAGCTCCAGTGACCGTACGATGTCCATCCAACGGCCATAGTGCTTCTTCAACCTCTGGTCTTCTTGCTCCAGCCGCCCAAAGCAGCGCCGGTCATGCCGCATGCTCCTGCCTCCCGTGGCCGGCTGTGCTGCCGCAGAGGCCTCACCGCCCCCTACTATTCCCACCGCTGGCCAGGCCCAGCGGCGACGGCAGCCTCACACCGCAGCTGAACAAGTGAACCCTCGTACTCCTCTTCGCGCGGGCTTCCACTGCCGCGTCTTCCCCGGCTCCGCGTCGTCCCCTTCCTAGGCCTCGCCGTCGTCCACTGCCATGGTGCTCTCCGCACGGTGTGATCAATGTGGTCAAGGAACGACTTCCATCAGAAGAGTACTGTACGTGGAGAGGTTGACAGCTGGGTCCATGGCCACAACCCAATTTTTTGTGATTTGCCAAGTAAGTCGCTTTGTTAGGCCTGTTGGGCTGCAAATCTTTCAAGACGAGGAGAGCTTTCATTCGGCTGGCCGAGAAAATGGCCCATTAGTAATGAGAAATGGGCTGTACATTTTTAAAACACATCAAACCGTCAATTAGTTTCAAATATCATTTTTTTCATTTCAAGATTTTAAATTACATTATTTTTTATGCATGGAGAATTTGTTGGATTATATATTGATATACATTTATTTTTAAAATTTGTTTGAATGTGAGTCGAAATTTCAGGATTAAAAATAGTTCGGACCGCACCGAAATATGCAAAATTTCATATAATGTTTTAACCGTGGCCACAATATGGGCTGTAATGCTAACAAAAAGAATATGGGCTCTAAAAAAACCTTAAGAATTAGAAAATGGGTTGTAAATTATTAGAAATAATGGCAGATGGGATGTATGCTGTTTTCCATAGATTTGAGGCTTTCCTAAAGAAAAAGTCTGACGCACAAGCACTGACTGTTGGATGTTCGTCCAACGGCCGTCGTGCTTCTTCTATCTCTGCTCTTCCTGCTCCAGCTGCTCAAACAAGCACCGGCGGGACTGCCTGCTCCCTCCTTCCCGCGGCCAGCTGTGCTGCCGCGCAGGCCTCACCGCCCCACCGTACTCCCATCGCTGGCCTAACCATCCCTCTACTCACCCACACCTGCTGTTATTCTCCAGCGACGACAGACGAACCAATAAACCCTCGTACAATCGTACCCCCCTCCGTGTGGGAAACAACTGCCGAGTCTTCCGTGCCTCTGTGTCGTCCCCTTCCTAGGCCTCGCTGTCATCCACCGCCGTGGTGTTCTCGGCGCGGCATGGTCAATTTGGTCAATGACCGACTTACATCGGAAGAGTACTGTGCGTGGAGATGCTGAGCTGGGTCCACGGCCGCAGCAAGGAAGTGCCTCCTTATTATGCGCAAAATAATTATTCCTCCACCTGACAGCGGGGACCCACCAGATGGGCCACCGTATTTCACGAAAAAATGTTCCCCCCTGACTGCTGGGACCCACCAGCTACACCTTCGCACGCAAGGAAGTGCGTCCAGGCAAAACAAAAACAGAACGATTTGCCCCCCTAACTGCTGGGACCCACCAGCTACATCTTCGCACGCAAGGAAGTGCTTGACAGTCGGGACCCACCTGGTCGAAGCGTACGTAGTGTTGTCATTCTGGTCGCGAACGTGTATGTACATATATACTGGTGGATGTAGAGGCACACACTTGTCGTAGTAGAGGCGCGCACGTAGCATGTACACGTACGTACAAGGGCTAGGGTGCAAGAAAGAAAATACGGCTACGTATGTGTACATACGGGCGGTGTCTCGAATGCCTATGTACGGCCAGGGCTCGTGTACATGGCTGGGTCGGAACGGAGAAACAACATCGTCGTCGTGTTCATGGGGAGGCAACGAAATGCATCGTGTTCATTGGGAGGCAACGAAACGCGTGGGAGCCAACCGGCTGGGTTGGAACGGAATGCGTGGTCGTGTTCATTGGGAGGGCTTGGACGGAACAGGCGATGGACACGAGGCCTGGCGTACCGCACAATGGAAGAAACGGACCTCCTACGTTCGGAATGGGGTCCTATTGATCGGGAGGGGTCAGGCGTACCGCAAAATGGAGGAAACAGACCTCCTACGGTTGAAACGGGGGTCCTGTTGATCGGGAGGGGTGTGGCGTACCGCAAAATGGACGAAATGGACCTCCTACGGTCGAAACAGGGGTCCTGTTTGTCGGGAGGGGTGTGGCGTACCGCAAAACAGACAAAACGGACCTCCTACGGTCGAAACGGGGGTCCTATTCATCGGGAGGGGTATGGCGTACCGCAAAACGGGACTCCACGGGATACTGTTCATCTCCACCGTCGACCTCCTCCAGCCTCCACGGGCTCCTGTTCATCCAGCCTCCACCGCGCGCTACTCCACCGGCTACTGTTCAACCACCCCTCCACGGGCACCCCTCCACCGTCTACTATTCATCCAGCCCTCCACACCACGGTGTCCTATTCAACCACCCCTCCACGGGCACCCCTCCATCGTCTACTGTTCATCCAGCCCTCCACCACACCACGGGGTCCTGTTCATCCAGAGGCAATGCCACCGCTCACTGTTCATCCAACCGCCCCCCCAACGCTCACTGTTCATCCTAGAGGCAGCATCGATCGGCTTCAGTTAGCAGCAGTAGCGAAGGAATCGCTCGATCGGGTTCAGTTAACAGCGATCGATTAATCGCTCGGGTTCAGTAACGCGTAGCCTGTAGTGCAATCGCTCGGGTTCAGTTAGAGCCCAACGCCTCGCTCGGGTTCAGTTAGAGCCAACGCCTCGCAGACACGCGCGTACATGTACGAGAGAAACGCGCATCGCTCGGCCCCCGACCTCCCACCATAACCGGGAACTCTCCGAAATTTTCCTCGCCCTCGCTTCTACCACGGTTTTTTCCGTCATGGATGGCCCAAAGAATGTCATGCAGCTGTGTCTCCGGCCCGCCCATGACAAAAAGCCCATTTTTTGTCCTAGAAGTAGGAGCCCACCACATCTATGATGATACCGGGTTTTGTCACAATTATCGTCATAGAAGTGTCATATGTATGATAGAATTTTTTTTTCGTTCGGCCCAAAATGTCACGGATGTGTCTTTATTTTGTAGTGAACGTCTACAAGAAGAAGGTTGTGTAGTAGACATCAAGCTCTTTTCTGGCGCCGTTGCTGGGGAGGTTAGTGCTTGAAGGTATATCTTTAGATCTTGCAATCGGATCTTTTTGTTTCTTGTTTTATCACTAGTTTAGTCTATAAAAGAAAACTAAAAAAGTGGAATTGAGGGTTCCTCATATGCTTCATCTTTTTAATATCTTTCGTGAAAATGATGGAAAGGAAAATTGTGCCCAAGTGCTAGAATAAGAATGTACTAAAATGTTTGGCACTAAATCTTCGGATGATGAGCATGATTGCAATGTTGTTAGTATGAATTCTTTGAATACCCATGATGCTAATGATATGCAAAGCCACAAGCTTGGGGATGCTATGTTTGATGAAGATGATATTTTTTGTCCTCCAAGTTTTGATGAGCAAATTTATTATGATGATAGCATGCCTCCTTTTTATGATGATTATGTTGATGAAAGTGGTTTCGGAGAGGTCATGACTTTATTTAGTGATGAATCCACTATTTCGGAAGAGGTTCCAATTGATTATGAGAACAAAGTTGCTATCTATGATGATTATTGTGATGACATGCATGCTATAAAGAACAATGATAACCATGAAACTTGTCATCATGATTTTAATTTTCAATTGGATTATGCCTCACATGATAGTTATTTTGTTGAGTTTGCTCCCACTACTATTGATGAGATATATTTGCTTATGTGGAGAGTAATAAAACTTCTATGCTTGTAGATCATCAAAAGACTTCTTTATGTGATGGTTATATTGTTGAATTCATTCATGATGCTACTGAAATTTATTATGAGGGAGGAATATATGCTTGTAGGACTTGCAATAATATCAAGTTTCCTCTCTATGTGCTTAAAATCTTGAAGTTATGCTTGTTTTGCTTTCCTATGCAAGTTGATTCTTGTTCCCACAAGTTGTTTGCTCACAAAATCCCTATGCATAGGAAGTAGGTTAGACTTAAATGTGTTAGTCATATTCTTCATGATGCTCTCTTTATGTTTCAATCCTTATCTTTTATGTGAGCATCATTGAAATCATCATGCCTAGCTAGGGGCGTTAAACGATAGCGCTTGTTGAGAGGCAACCCAATTTTATTTTTGTTCATTGCCTTTTGTTCCTGTTTAGTAATAAATAATTTATCTATCCTCTTTTATGATTGAGTTTTTATGTTTTAATTAGTGTTTGTGCCAAGTAGAACCTTTGGGAAGACTTGGGGAAAGTCTTTGCGATCTTGTTGTAAAAAACAGAAACTTTAGCGCTCACGAGATTTGCTGCTATGTTTTACTGGAGAGTTCTATTTAGTTGATTCTTTTTGAAGATGATTAATAGATAAATTCCTGACGCCCAGAAATTTATTTTAGAATTTTTGGGGTTCTAGAAGTATACGTTTGATCCAGATTACTACAGACTGTTTTGTTTTTGACAGATTCTGTTTTCTATGTGTTGTTTGCTTATTTTGATGAATCTATGAGTAGTATCGGAGGGTATGAACCATAGATGAGTTGGAATACAGTAGATATTACACCAATATGAATTTAGAATGAGTTCAAAGCAGTACCTAAGTGGTGATTTATTTTCTTATACTAACGGAGCTTATGAGTTTTCTGTTAAATTTTGTGTTGTGAAGTTTTCAAGTTTTGGGTAAAGATTCGATTGACTATGGAATAAGGAGTGACAAGAGCCTAAGCTTGGGGATGCCCAAGTCACCCCAAGGTAATATTCAAGGACAACCAAGAGCCTATGCTTGGGGATGCCCCGGAAGGCATCCCCTCTTTCGTCTTCGTTCATCGGTAACTTTACTTGGAGCTATATTTTTATTCACCACATGATATGTGTTTTGCTTGGAGCGTAATTTTATTTTCTTTTGTTTTGCTTGCTGTTTGAATAAAATACCAAGATCTGAAATTATTAAATGTTAGAGAGTCTTCACGTAGTTGCATAATTATTCTACTACTCATTGATCTTCACTTATATCTTTTGGAGTAGTTTGTCATTTGCTCTAGTGCTTCACTTATATCTTTTTAGACCATGATGGTAGTTTCATTTTGAAGAAATAGATGAACTCTCATGCTTCAGTTATATTATTTTGAGAGTCCTAAACAGCATGGTAATTTTCTTTGGCTATGAATTTAGTCCTAATATGATGGCCATCCAAGATGGGTATAATAAAAACTTTCATACAGAGTGCATTGAATACTAAGAGAAGTTTCATACTTGATAATTGTTTTGAGATATAAAGGTGGTAATATTAGAGTTGTGCTTGTTGAGTAATTATGAAATTGGGAAATACTTGTGTCGAGGTTCGCAAGTCCCGTAGCATGCACGTATGTTAAACGCTATGTGACAAATTTGAAGCATGGGGTGTTCTTTGATTGCTTTCCTTATGAGTGGCGGTCGGGGACGAGCGATGGTCTTTTCCTACCAATCTACCCCCCTAGGGGCATGCGTAGTAGTACTTTGCTTCGAGGGCTAATAAACTTTTGCAATAAGTATATGAGTTCTTTATGACTAATGTGAGCCCATGGATATTACGCACTCTCACCCTTCCATCATTGCTAGCCTCTTCAGTACCATGCATTGCCCTCTCTCGCCTTGAGAGTTGGTGCAAACTTTGCCGGTGCATCCAAACCCCGTGATATGATACACTCTA
Source organism: Triticum monococcum (assembly GCA_034509565.1). Taxonomy (NCBI): domain Eukaryota; kingdom Viridiplantae; phylum Streptophyta; class Magnoliopsida; order Poales; family Poaceae; genus Triticum; species Triticum monococcum. The sequence goes on from CM067842.1 coordinate 289,978,393, forward strand.
TCACACAAAAACCTCCTTATATCTTCCTCAAAACAGCCACCATACCTACCTATTATGGCATTTCCATAACCATTCCGAGATATATTGCCACGCAACTTTCCACCGTTCCATTTATTATGACACGCATCATCATTGTCATATTTCCTTGCATGATCATGTAGTTGACATCGTATTTGTGGCAAAGCCACCATGCTAATTTTTCATACATGCCACTCTTGATTCATTGCATATCGCGGTACACCGCCAGAGGCATTCACATAGGGTCATATTCTGTTCTAAGTATCGAGTTGTAATTCTTGAGTTGTAAGTAAAGAAAAGTGTGATGATTATCATTATTAGAGCATTGTCCCATGTGAGGAAAGGATGATGTAGACTATGATTCCCCCACAAGTCGGGATGAGACTCCGGACGAAAGAAAAAAAAGAGAGAAGAAAAAGAGGCCAAAAAAGAGAGAAGGCCCAAATAAAAAAAATGAGAGAAAAGGAGAGAAGGGACAATGTTATTATCCTTTTTCCACACTTGTGCTTCAAAGTAGCACCATGATCTTCATGATAGAGAGTCTCTTATGTTGTCACTTTCATATACTAGTGGGAATTTTTCATTATAGAACTTGGCTTGTATATTCCAATGATGGGCTTCCTCAAAATGCCCTAGGTCTTCCTGAGCAAACAAGTTGGATGCACACCCACTTAGTTTCTTTTGGGTGTGCATCCTACTTGCTTGCTCAGGAAGACCTAGGGCATTTTGAGGAAGCCCATCATTGGAATATACAAGCCATTATATATATATATATATATATATATATATATATATATATAGCTCTAGTGCATCCGTTGCATGGCAATCCCTACTCCTCGCATTGACATCAATTGATGGGCATCTCCATAGCCCATTGATTAGCCGCGTTAATGTGAGACTTTCTTCTTTTTTGTCTTCTCACATAACCCCAACGATCATACTCTATTCCACCCATAGTGCTATATCCATGGCTTGCGCTCATGTATTACGTGAGGGTTGAAAAAGCTGAAGCACATTAAAAAGTATGAACCAATTGCTCGGCTTGTCATAGGGGTTGTGCATGATGGGAGCATTTTGTGTGATGAAATTGAAGCATGGCAAAAATATATGATTTTGCAGGGATAAGCTTTCTTTGGCTATGTTATTTTGATAAGACATAATTGCTTGGTTAGTATGCTTGAAGTATTATTATTTTTATGTCAATATTAAACTTTTGTCTTGAATCTTATGGATCTGAATATTCTTGCCACAATAAAGAAGATTACATTGATAATTATGTTAGGTAGCACTCCACATCAAAATTTCTGTTTTATCATTTACCTACTCGAGGTCGAGCAGGAATTAAACTTGGGGATGCTTGATACGTCTCCAATGTATCTATAATTTTTGATTGTTCCATGCTATTATATTATCAACCTTGGATGTTTTATATGCATTTATATGCTATTTTATACGATTTTTGGTACTAACCTATTAACCTGGAGCCTAGTGCCAGTTTATGTTTTTTCCTTGTTTTTGAGTTCTACAGAAAAGGAATACCAAACGGAGTCCAATTGACGTGCCAATTTTTGACGATTTTTTATGGACCAAAAGAAGACCTCGGAGTAAAAGAGTTGGGGCGTGAAGAGTCCCGGGCCATCCACAAGGGTGGGGGGCGCACCCACCCCCCGGGCGCATGGGCCTGCCTCGTGGACGACTCGGGCACCTTCTTGACGTGAGACCTACGCCAAAATTCCTATAAATACAGAAACCTCCAGAAAATAACCTAGATCGGGTGTTCCGCCGCCAGAAGCCTCCGTAGCCACCGATAACCAATCTAGACCCGTTCCGGCACCCTGCCGGAGGGGGGGGGGGAATCCCTCTCCGGTGGCCATCTTCATCATCCCGGCGCTCTCCATGACGAGGAGGGAGTAGTTCACCCTCGGGGCTGAGGGTATGTACCAGTAGCTATGCGTTTGATCTCTATCTCTCTCTTTCTCTCTCGTGTTCTTGAGGTCGTACGATCTTGATGTATCGCGAGCGTTGCTATTATAGTTGGATCTTATGATGTTTCTCCCCCTCTACTCTCTTGTGATGAATTGAGTTTTCCCTTTAAAGTTATCTTATCGGATTGAGTCTTTAAGGATCTGAGAACACTTGATGTATGTCTTGCATGTGCTTATCTATGGTGACAATGGGATATCACGTGATCCACTTGATGTATGTTTTGGTGATCAACTTGCGAGTTCTGTGACCTCGTGAACTTATGCATAGGGGTTGGCACATGTTCGTCTTGACTCTCCGGTAGAAACTTTGGGGCACTCTTTGAAGTTCTTTGTGTTGGTTGAATAGATGAATCTGAGATTGAGGTGACATTGGAGTATCTAGGTGACATTAGGGTTTTGGTTGATTTGCGTCTTAAGGTGTTATTTTACTACGAACTCTAGGGCTGTTTGTGACACTTATAGGAATAGCCCAAAAGATTGATCAGAAAGAATAACTTTGAGGTGGTTTCGTACCCTACAATAATCTCTTCGTTTGTTCTCTGCTATTAGTGACTTTGGAGTAACTCTTTGTTACATGTTGAGGGATACTTATATGATCCAATTATGTTATTATTGTTGAGAGAACTTTCACTAGTGAAAGTATGAACCCTAGGCCTTGTTTCCTAGCATTGCAATCCGTTTGTGCTCACTTTTGCCAATTGCTACCTTGCTGTTTTTGTATTTTCAGATTACAAAAACCATTATCTACTATCCATATTGCACTTCTATCACCATCTCTTCGCCGAACTAGTGCACCTATACAATTTACCATTGTATTGGGTGTGTTGGGGGACACAAGAGACTCTTTGTTATTTGGTTGCAGGGTTGCTTGAGAGAGACCATCTTCATCCTACGCCTCACACGGATTGATAAACCTTAGGTCATCCACTTGAGGGAAATTTTCTACTGTCCTTCAAACCTCTGCACTTGGAGGCCCAACGACGTCTACAAGAAGAAGGTTGTGTAGTAGACATCATGCACGTCCACATAGATATTCTGCTTGGCCTTGATCACATCCACATAAATGAGATACTGTTGCTTGGTCCAGAACAGATCATTCCCGCTGAAGTTGGCACGAGGATTCACATAGGGGTTGATCTTCCTTCGAGAGGCAAACTCAACAAATGGTATCTCATCCATGCCCTTGGTGGGCTCGTTGAGCTTGGTGGCAGTGGTCTTGATCCTGCGTTGGGGGGCATTGGAGCCCTCTGGAGCTTCGTCTTTGTTGCGCAGATGCTTGGAGCCCATGTCACGACTGGGATTGGAACGACGAGCAGGTGCACCAGAGCCACCACCTAAGACACAAGACACAAAAACACACATGAGAAGCGAGAAGGATCAATGCAAAGACCACAGCAAAACAGGTGAAACAAGTAGATCTCGCACTTGGTAATTTCCACTTGGAAGATTTGACTACAACGGTAGTACTGTAGGGCTACGCGGTACTAAAATTTTAGTGCTGCTCCTAGCCACGGTAGTACCGCGCCGGGGTGGCACGGTAGTACCGTGTCTTGGAGCGGCAGTAAAATTTTAGTTCCATGACTCGCGTGGTAGTATTGCTCCTGAGGAGCGGTAGTACCGCACCGGAGATGCGGTAGTACCGCAGGGTGTCAGATCCGAAACCTCAACTGGATTCGAGCACAACCATGACAGCAAAGCGGTACTACAGTTGATCAAATCTACCACGGGGCAACATATCAAGTACCAAGTCTATGCATTACTACTCTCCTACATCCTACTCTTGCAAAGATTTGGCCTAAAATCTCAAGAACAACATGCATCTCCCCAAAAACCCAGAAACGAAAGAACGAACCAAGGAGAGAGGGATTTGGGGATAAACCTTGTTCCATTGCAAGAGGAAGTGGTGGGGAACGATCCCACCGGACGGAATCCGAGGAGAGCAGCTGGAGATGGAGATCCGGCGAGGGTCTCCGGCGCCATTCGTGGGCAGGAGAGAGAGAGAGACGGCGTGGGGAGGAAGAGTGAATGGGTATGGGGGAGTTGGAACTCCCCCTGCCCGCTCTTAACCCCCACGCGCTCTCGACTGCATGGTAGTACCGTGTGTCATCACGGTAGTACCGCACTGAGGGCGGTAGTACCACTCCCCCAGGTGGTAGTAAAAAATTACTGCCGTGCTGGGTGCGGTAGTACCGGTGCAGCTCCTGCGGTAGTACCGTGGCAAGCCGCGGTAGTACCATGTGCCCAAGAAAATGCAAGTTTCAAAATAGAGAAGACCAAAGGGCCTTTGCATAGCAACCTTCAAGCAAACAGACGCACCAAAACGCAGAAACACGAGACAACACACACAAGCACGACACGAAGAAAGCAAGACAAGAGACAACAAGGACTAAACAAGCAACCCAACCTCTCCAAAGAGAGGGTGGTGGCCGGAGCCACCTAAGTTTGAGTCAATTGGTATGGCACCGCGAAGAATTATCCTTGGGCCCATGTCCAAAACTCGTCTTTGAAGCACAAGTACCATCAAGAATGGCTAATGTGAAAGAGTTGATCAATTTATGCATAATGGGGGGAGGATGAGTTCATTGAGAGAACAAAACTCCCCCTATGTCCATGCCTACACCTAAATATGATAACAAGTTGAGTATGGTGGGGTGTGCAAGGGTTCAAGCAACATTGCTCGAATCAATGATATTTAGCTCATGCCTTAACTCGCGAAATCTTGCTCCATCCAAGGGCTTCGTGAAGATATCTGCAAGGTTATCAAGAGTGTTGACATAGTTGAGCTCGATCTCCCCTCGCCTAATATGATCCCGGATGAAGTGATACCGAATCTCAATATGCTTCGTATTGAAGTGTTGCACCGGGTTGAGAGAAATCTTGATGGCACTTTCATTGTCACACCAAAGAGGCACTTTGTCACAAATGACACCGTAATCCTTTAAAGTTTGCCTCATCCATAGAAGTTGTGCACAAAAACTATCGGCAGCCACATACTCTGCTTCTGTGGATGAGAGAGACACACAACTTTGCTTCTTGGAAGACCAACTCACCAAAGAGCAACCAAGAAATTGGCACCCTCTGGAAGTTGACTTCCTATCCACTTTGTCTCCCGCCCAATCGGAGTCCGAATAGCCCACAAGGTTGAAGTTAGATCCTCTTGGATACCATAAGCCAAAGTTTGGGGTATGAGCCAAATATCGAAAGATTCACTTGACCACCACATGTGGCTTTCCTTAGGTGCGGCTTGAAACCGTGCACAAATTCCCACACTCAACATGATATCCGGTCTAGATGCACAAAGGTAAAGCAAGGAGCCAATCATGGAGCGCTATACCTTTTGATCCACCGCTTTACCATTGGGATCTATCTCAAGTTGGCATTTGACGGGCATTGGAGTGGAAGCCGGCTTGACATCACTTAGCTTGAATCTCTTGAGAATGTCTTGAGTGTATTTGGCTTGGTTGATGAAGGTTCCTTCTCTTCGTTGCTTGACTTCGAACCCGAGAAAGAACTTCAACTCTCCAATCATGGACATCTTGAACTTGGAGGTCATGAGTGCGGCAAATTCCTCATTGAAAGCTTTGTTAGGGGAACCAAAGATAATATCATCAACATATAGTTGGCACACAAACAACTCCCCTTTGACCTTATTATTAAAAAGAGTGGGATCAATTTTCCCAATTTCAAAACCACGATCTTGCAACAACTCGGTAAGGTGGTCATACCACACATGTGGGGCTTGCTTAAGGCCATAGAGTGCCTTATCGAGTTGGTACACATGATCGGGAAAATAGGGGTCCTCGAACCCGGGGGGTTGCTTGACATATACCAACTCATTAATAGGACCATTAAGAAACGCACTCTTCACATCCATTTGTTGTAACTTAAAGTTATGATGAGAAGCATAAGCAATCAACAGGCGAATGGATTCAAGGCGAGCAACATGAGCAAAGGTTTCACCGTAGTCAATACCCTCGACTTGGGAGTAGCCTTGAGCTACCAAACGAGCCTTGTTGCGAATGATAATCCCATGAGCATCTTGCTTGTTCTTGAATATCCACTTGGTTCCAATGACATTATGGTTCCCCGTTGGCCTCGTCACCAATCTCCACACCTTGTTGTGCTCGAAGTTGTTGAGTTCTTCATGCATGGCATTAAGCCAATCTGGATCCTCGAGTGCCTCATAGACCTTTTGGGGTTCAACACAAGAGACAAACGCGTGATGTTCACAATAGTTTGCTAATTGTCTACGAGTGCTTACCCCCTTTCTTAAGCTTCCAAGCACATTTGTCATGAGATGATCTTTGGTGGATAGCTTGGATGCGATCTTGGCGGCATGACACTCTAATTCCTCCTCTGGAGAGAGTTGAGGAGCAGTTACTTGATCGTCTTGAGCTCGTTCTTGATCTTGAGCTTGCTCTTGATCTTGAACTTGCTTGGATGAGAGAACTTGACCTTGGGCATCACTTGGTGATTCAACACCATCTTGAGGTTGATCTTGCCCTTGGTCTTGTTCATGAGCTTGAGGGCCTTTAGTTTGTTCTTCGGAAGCGTGTGTGCCTTGGGTTGGTGATGGCTCCACATGAGTGGAACATTGTCCTTCTCCTTCGGCCACAAGGGGATCCTCAATGGGTAGGATAAAACCAACAACCATTCTTCTGATGGCTTGGGGAGGAATTTCATCACCTACATCACAAGTGCCACTTTGCTCCACTTGGGAGCCATTATTCTCATCAAACTCCACGTGACATGTCTCCTCAATAAGTCCCGTGGACTTATTGAGGACACGGTAAGCATGGGAGTTTGTAGCATAACCAACAAATATGCCCTCATGAGCTCTAGCCTCAAATTTAGACAAACGAACACCTTTCTTGAGAATGAAACACTTACACCCGAACACCCAGAAGTACTTGAGGTTGGGCTTGTTACCGGTGAGTATCTCATATGGAGTCTTGTTCAAGCCTTTGTGGAGATAGAGCCGATTGGATGCATGACATGCGGGGTTGATGGCTTCGGCCCAAAAGTTGTATGGAGACTTGAACTCCGCCATCATGGTCCTTGCCGCATCCATCAACGTCCGGTTCTTCCTCTCCGCTACACCATTTTGTTGAGAGGTGTAAGGTGCGGAATATTGATGCTTGATCCCCTCATCACTAAGAAACTCATCCAAGGTGTAGTTCTTGAACTTGGTGCCATTGTCACTTACTATTGTCAAGATCTTTGCATTGTGTTGACATTGAGCTTCATTTGCGAAGTCAATGATAGTTTGTTGGGTCTCGCTCTTCCTCTTGAAGAAATATATCCAAGTGTATCTTGACTAATCATCCACAATAACCAAGCAATACTTTCTACCCCCAAGACTATCAGAGGATGGAGTCCCAAAGAGATCCATGTGAAGGAGCTCCAAAGGCCTCTTCGAGTAAATGATAGTCGTGGGAGGGTGAGCCTTTTCATGTAGCTTTCCTTCGATACAAGCACTGCAAGCATGAACTTTAGCAAAACTAACATTTGTTAGTCAACGGACATGGTCCCCCTTGTGAAGACGTTGCAAAGATCTCATATTGACATGGGCAAAACGGCGATGCCAAAGCCATCCCACGTCAAGTTTAGCCATTAGGCATGTCGCGGTCTTAGTGGGTCACTCTGAAAAGTTAATCACATAGAGACCATTCTCGACATGCCCAATGAAGGCTACTTTAAGAGTCTTGCTCTACAAGAGGGCCACGGTATCAACATCAAAGAAAGTGGCAAAGCCCATGAGTGCAAGTTGACGAACGGAAAGTAAATTGTATGTAAGGGACTCAACAAGCATGACCTTCTCGATCGTGAGATCATGAGAAGTGACAACCTTGCCAAGTCCCAATACCTTAGAGGACGAGGCATCACCCCACTCGACATTGGTGGGCATAGATGGAATCTTGTGAACGTCCACCACCAAGTCCTTGATTCTGGTCATATGATTAATGGCTCCACTGTCAAGCAACCATGATCCCCCATCGGAAGCAAACACCTACAAGAGATCAATGCTTGGTTTTAGGTACCCATTTTGTAATGGCTCCTTTGATGTTAGTAACAAGGGTCTTAGGAACCCAAATAGACCATTGAATGTACTCATAAGAAGAACCAACAAATTTGGCATAAACATGTCCATCAGTAGCACAACATAATACATAAGAGGGGTTAAAGTCGCCGCTTTGTCGGGAGGGGTAGCATTGCCCTTCTTGGCATCACTACCCTTCACATTGATCTTGTTCTTCTTCTTCTTAGAAGCACCCTCTCCCTCCTTCACAAATGTTTGCTTGAGATGGGGAGGTTGTTTGGCCTTGTCATCCTTCTTCTTGCTCTTGGACTTGGGTGTGAACCCAATTCCTTCCTTGGCCACAACTTCCTTTTGATTGCTCAAAAGGACATTGAGGTTCTTCTCACCTTGTATGCACGACACAAGGCCTTTCTCAAGTTGCTTCTTCAACTTTGCAATCTCCTCCACAAGATGCACATGCTCACAACATGGGTTAGTAGCATTTGCATTATCAATTAAGACCATATGAGGAAAGGTGGCTTTCTCCTTTGTTAGCTTTACTTGGAGTTGATGGTGAGACTCTTTGAGACTAGCATGAGCACCCTTCAAGACCTTGTGAGCCTTGTCAAGTAAGTCAAACTCCTCTTTGAGTCTAGCAAGATCAACCCCAAGCTTGGCCTTCTCGGAGTTTAGCACACGAGATACAACAAGAGCATGATCAAGATCCTTCTTTAATTTAGCATGGTCACCGTTGTATGACTCCTCAAGAGCCAAACGAAGACCTCGCTCTTCCTCAAGAGCATTGGAAAGATCCGAAATCTCATCTGCATAGTCATGACTATGCCACTCCATCTTACAGATGGTATCTCCGTGAGCCTCGATCATGTCATTGGCTTCACCAAGTTGTTCCAAGAGAGCAACAAAGTGCTTCTTGGATTTCCCCTTGAGTTTAATCATAAAGGACTCAAATTCATTCTCCTCCACATTGGACCCCTCATGTTCATCAATGCAATCCGGCAACGAAGGATTATTAATGATGGTAGTTTTGATGTTGGGAGTTACCTTGTTGGTGGCTTTAGCCATGAGGCACTTGGCGGTGATGTTCTCATTGGGTGAGTCGAAGAGAGACACCTGTGGAGTTGTCGCAATGGTAACGGAGGCCATGGCAACCGACTCACCGTCTTCATCATCATCCTCATGGTACTCTTCTTGTGCCACCAACCCCTTGCGAGGAGTCTTATTGATGAAGTTGCTCTTGTTGGGGAAAGACTTGGCCTTTTCTTTTCGGATGAGCTTGCCACCATTGTCTTCTCTTTTCTCATAAGGGCATTCCGCAACAAAGTGGCTCACATTGCCACAATTATAGCAAGTCCTCACTTGTTGCTTGACCTTTGCGCCACTTGAGTTGTTCTTATTGAAATTGGACCTTGTGTTCTTCTTGCTCCAAAATTGCCTTGAAGCAAGAGCCATGTGTTCATGATAAGAATACTTTGTATCTTCGGGATTGCTCTCCTCTTCTTCCTCTTCTTCCTCTTCTTCCACACTAACTTTGGCCTTCATGGCAAGGTTGGGCTTCTTTGCTCTTTGAGAGCGTAACACTGCATTGTCGGCGGTCTTGTATAAGATGCTCATAGCCACAAACTCATCCAACACTTCACTTGAGGACAAGGTGTGGAAGTCTGGCCTTTGACGAATGACGGAGGATATGGCCTTATGGTAAGGCATCATGGCCTTGAGGAATTTGCGCTTGATCCAATTGTCATCTGTATCCTTGCTCCCATGATCTCGGAGTGAGACGGAGAGAGTAGTCAATCTCCGATAAAGCTCACGAGGTTCTTCATCTTCTTTCATTGCAAACTCATCGGCTTCATCTTGCACCACTTCATAGTTGGAGCGTTGAATGCTTGTGCTTCCCCGATAGAGGGACACAACATGGTGCCATGCATTCTTGGCCACAATGAATGGCCAGAGGTGAGCAAGATCTTCGGGTGGAATTGCATCTTGGATGATGAAGAGAGCATTCTCATTGAATTGATTGTCCGGGGCTTCTCTAGGGGTGAAGTTGCTCCGGTCATGCGGATAAAAACCTTCTTCAATGATTCTCCAAAGGTTAGTATTAACATGATTCAAATGATGCTTAAAGCAATAACCAAGAATCAAAGTCCTCATTTTTTACAATCTTAGGGGGAGGACTGGCATGATTCAAATTAGTGGAAGGAATCGGTCCACCATAAGTAAGTGGAGGTTCCACATGAGCAAAGATGCCCTTGCCAATTTTACCACTAGAAGAAGGAGCCTTTTCACTAGTAGCTTCCCCCTTGTCGGAGTTAGCATCCGTCACCTTGTTAGTGGGATCACCCACTTTCACCGGTGCGGTATATAGTTTAAGCCCTTCTAATAATTTTTTAAACATGCTTTCAACCTCGGTCGTCATGGAGGTTTTCAATGTGTCCAAAGCCACATTGAATTCCTCATGAGAGACCGCGGTTCCCCCATCGGCCATAGACGGCATCGGATTTGCACTGGAGTGCTCCTCCTCACCGTCTACGGTGTCAACCATACTCTTTGGACAGTAAAGTCCTTAAGAAAGAGACGAGGCTATGATACCAGTTGAAAGGATCGATATAGTTGACTAGAGGGGGGGGGGGTGAATAGGCAACTAACAATTTTTTAGCTTTTCTTTACCGATTTAAACTTTGCATCAAAATAGCTTGTCTAGATATGCAACTAGGTGAGCAACCTATATGATGCAACAAGAACAAGTACACAAGCAAGCAATGGATATAACACAAAAAAGCTTGCACAAGTAAAGGCACGAGATAACCAAGAGTGGAGCCAGTGAAGATGAGGATGTGTTACCGAAGTTCCTTCCTTTTGAGGGGAAGTACGTCTCCGTTGGAGCGGTGTGGAGGCACAATGCTCCCCAAGAAGCCACTAGGGCCATCGTATTCTCCTCACGCCCTCACACAATGCGAGATGCCGTGATTCCACTATTGGTGCCCTTGGAGGCGGCGACCGGACCTTTACAAACAAGGTTGGGGCTATCTCCACAACTTAATTGGAGGCTCCCAACAACACCACAAAGCTTCACCACAATGGAATATGGCTCCGCGGTGACCTCAACCGTCTAGGGTGCTCAAACACCCAAGAGTAACAAGATCCGCAAGGGATGAGTGGGGGAATCAAATTTCTCTTGGTGGAAGTGTACATCGGGGCCTTCTCAACCAATCCCTAGAAAATCAACAAGATTGATTGGCTAGGGAGAGAGATCGGGCGAAAATGGAGCTGGGAGCAACAATGGAGCTTAGGGGTGGAAGAGGTGGTCAACTCGGAGAAGAAGACACCCTTTATATAGTGGAAGAACAGTTCCAACCGTTATTCACCAACTCAGCCTGCGTAGCACGGTACTACCGCGCCGGGTACGCGGTACTACCGTGAGGGCACACAGTACTACTGCAGGGCCCTGCGGTACTACCGCCTGTGCAGCAGAAACCAGACCAGCCCAGATGCAATGAAGCAGAGAGCGGTAGAACCGCTGGCGCGGTACTACCGTGAGGGCACACAGTACTACTGCAGGGCCCTGCGGTACTACCGCCTGTGCAGCAGAAACCAGACCAGCCCAGATGCAATGAAGCAGAGAGCGGTAGAACCGCTGGCGCGGTACTACCGCTCCCCCTTGCGGTACTACCGCAAGGCAAGGATAGTCCAGATTTTGGGAAGACACGGACATATAAAAATACATCCATGGCAATTTCCGCTAAGTTGGGATCTATGCAAAAATCCGTCAAGGTAGTACTACAAGCCAGGAGCGGTACTACCGCACGGAGTGCGGATGTAAAAAATTACATCTGCTCCTACTACCGCGCAAGCTGCTGAGCCTGCACTACAAAAAAAAGACACATCTGTGACATTTTGGGCTGAATGAATTTTTTTTCTGTCATACTTATAAAACTTCTATGACGATAATTGTGACAAAACCTGGTATCATCATAGATGTGGTGGGCTCTGACTTCTATGACAAAAAATCATGAAAAAATGGGCTTTTTGTCCTGGGCAGGCCGGAGACACAACTGCATGTCATTCTGTGGGCCGTCCATGACGGAAAAACCGTGGTAGAAGCGAGGGCTAGGAAAATATCGGGGTGTTCCCGGTTACGGTGGGTGGTCGGGGCCGAGTGATGCGCATTTCTCTCATACACGCACGCGCGTGTGTGTGGGGCGTTGGGCTCTAACTGAACCCGAGCGATTGCACTACAGGCTATGCGTTACTGAACCCGAGCGATCGATCGATGGCTGTTAACTGAACCCGATCGAGTGATTCCTTCGCTACTGCTGCTAACTGAAGCCGATCGATGCTGCCTCTAGATGAACAGTGAGCGTTACGGGCGGGGGGGGGGGGGGTTGGATGAACAGTTCCTGGTGGGGGTGGATGAACAGGACCCCGTGGTGTTGCCTCTGGATGAACAGACCCCGATCGATCAAGCCGGTTGGGGCTGGATGAACAGGACCCTGTGGAGGGCTGGATGAACAGGACCACCTCGTGGAGGGCTGGATGAACAGTAGACGGTGGAGGGCTGGATGAATAGTAGCCCATGGAGGGGTGGTTGAACAGGAGCCAATGGAGAGGGCTGGTTGAACGGTAGCCGGTGGAGTAGAGCGTGGTGGAGGCTGGATGAACAGGAGCCCGTGGACGAACAGTCGTAGGTGGAGGCTGGAGGAGGTCGACGGTGGATGGACAGTAGCCCGTGGAGGCTGGAGGGGGTCGACGGTGGAGATGAACAGTATCCCAAGGAGTCCTGTTTTGCGGTACGCCACACCCCTCCCGATGAACAGGACCCCCGTTTCGACCGTAGCGCTCCAACACAAGTCCGTTTCCTCCGTTTTGCGGTATGCCACACCCCTCCCGATCAACAGGACCCCGTTTCGACCGTAGGAGGTCTATTTCCTCCATTTTGCGGTACACCAGACCCCTCCCGATGAACAGGATTCCATTTCGAATGTGGCCGGTCGAACACAATGCTGTTTCCTCCGTTCTGTGGTACGCCAGGCCTCGTTTCCATCGGATGTTCCGTCCAAGCCCTCCCGATGAACACGAGACGCATTCCGTTCCGACCCAGCCGGTTGGCTCCCCATGAACACGACGACGACGCAGTTTCTTCGTTCCGACCCAGCCATGTACACGAGCCCTGGCCGTATGTATGCGTGAGTAGGCGTTCGAGACCCCGCCCATATGTACGTACGTGGCCATATTTTCTTTCTTGCACACTGGCCGCTGTACGTATGTGTACAAGCTACGTGCGCGCCTCTACTACGACACGTGCGTGCCTCTACATCGACCAGTATGCATGTACACATTCGCGACCAGAATGACACCGTTATGTACGCTTCGACCAGGTGGGTCCCGACTGTCAGACACTTCCTTGCGTGCGAAGATGTAGCTGGTGGGTCCCAGCAGTCAGGGGGAAACTTTTTTTTCGCGAAATACGGTGGCCCGTCCGATGGGTCCTCGCTGTGAGGTGGAGGAATAATTATTTTGCGCGTAATAAGGAGGCACTTCCTTGCTGCGGCCCTGGACCTAACTATCAGCCTCTCCACGTACAGTCCATGTCCGATGGAAGCCATTCCTTGACCACATTGACCTTGCTGCGCCGAGAGCACCAGGGTGGTGGAAGACGGCGAGGCCCAGGAAGGTGACGACGCGGATCTGGGGAAGACGCAGCAGTGGATGCCTACACGTAGAGGAGTATGAGGGTTCACTGGTTCGCTGCGCTGTGGGGCTGCCGTCACCGTAGAATAGCAGGGGGTGTGGGTGAGTAGTGGGATGGCCTGGCCAGCCATGGGAGTAGTAGGGGGTGGTGAGGCCTCCGCGGCATTGCAGCCGGCCACGGCGGGCAGGAGCACGAGGCACGACCGACGCTAGTTTGGGCGGCTCGAGAAAGAAGACCAGAGGTTGAAGAAGCACTACGGCCGTTGGATGGACATCGTACGGTCACTGGATCTAGAATCATTCATATTGACTAAGTTGACAAAGCCCTCCGTCCCTGTCAACTTAGTTGGCCCACATGTCAGCCTCCCACTATTGTGGGTCCCAGCTAGCAGGGGGAGTATTCATTTTTGTGTGCGTAATAAGGAGGCACTTCCTTGCATGCGAAGATATTGCTGGTGGGTCCGAGCTGTCAGCAGCGGTAACGTTGTTTTTGCGAAATACAGAGGCCCTTTCGGTGGGTCCCAGATGTCAGGTGGAGAAATCATTATTTTGCGCGTAATAAGGAGGCATTTCCTTGCGTGCGACTGTGGACCCAGCTGTCAGTCTCTCCATGTACATTCCACTTTAGATGCATGTCGGTCGTTGACCACATTGACCAGGCCGCGCCGAGAGCACCAGGGCGGTGGACGACGGTGATGCCTAGGAAGGGAAGGACATGGAGGCAGGGAAGACTCGGCAATTGTTTCCCACGCGGAGGGGATTACGACTGTATGAGGGTTTACTGGTTCGTCTGCCGTCACCGAAGAATAACAGCATGTGTGGGTGAGTAGAGGGATGGCTAGGCCAGCGACGGGAGTATGGTGGGGCAGTGAGGCCTGTGCGGCAGCACAGCCGGCCGCAGGGAGGAGGGAGCAGGCAGTCCCGCCGGTGCTTTTTTGAGCGGCTGGAGCAGGAAGAGTAGAGATTGAAGAAGCACAACGGCTGTTGGATGGACAACCAACAGTCACTGCTTGTGCGTCAACCTTTTTTTAGGAAAGCCTCAAATCTGTGGAAAACAGCATACAACCCATCTGCCATTATTTTTAATAATTTACATCCCATTTGCTAACTCTAATGTTTTTTGGGAGCCCATATTATTTTTGTTAGCATTACAACCCATATTGTTGCCAAGGTTAAAAAATTGTACGAAATTTTGCATATTTCGGTGCGGTCCGAACTGTTTTTAATCCCGAAATTTCGAGTCACATTCAATCTGATTTTAAAAATAAATGTATATCAATATAAAATCCAACAAATTGTCCACGCATAAAAATCAATGCAATTTAAAATCTTGAAATGAAAAAAAAGAAATTTGAAACTAATTGCTAGTTTGATGTGTTTTAAAAATGTAGAGCCCATTTCTCATTACTGACATGCCATTTTCTCGGCCAGCCGAATGAAGCTCTCCTCGTCTTGAAAGATTTGCAGCCCAACAGGCCTGACAAAGCGACTTACTTGGCAAATCACAAAAAAAACTGGGCTGTGGCCGTGGACCCAGCTGTCAGCCTCTCCACGTATAGTACTCTTCCGATGGAAGTCGGTCGTTGACCACATTGACCACGCCGTGCCGAGGGCACCAAGGAGGTGGACGACGGCGAGGTCTAGGAAGGGGACGACGCGGAGTCGGGGAAGACGCGGCAGTGGATGCCCACGCAGAGAGGAGTACGAGGGTTCACTGGTTCAGCTGCGGTGTGAGTCTGCCGTCGCCGCAGAATAATAGGGGGTGTGCGTGAGTAGAGGGATGCCCTAGCCAGCGGTGGGAGTAGTAGGGGGCGGTGAGGCCTCCGCGGCATCACAGGCGGCCACGGGAGGCAGGAGCACGCGGCACGACCGGCGCTGGTTTGGGCGGCTGGAGCAAGAAGACCAGAGGTTGAAGAAGCACTACGGCCATTGGATGAACATCGTACGGTAATTGGAGCTAGAATCGTTCATATTGACTAAGTTGACAAAGCCCTCTATCCCCGTCAACTTGGTAGGCCCACAAGTCAGCCTCCCACTATGCTGGGTTCTAGCTGGCAGGGGGAGTATTCATTTTTTTGCGTAATAAGGAGGCACTTCCTTGCGTGCGAAGATAGCTGGTGGGTCCGACCTGTCAGCGGGGGGGGGGGGGGGCACATTATTTCGCGAAATACAGATGCCCTTCCGGTGGGTCCCAGATGTCAGGTGGAGGAATCAAAGACTTGAGAAGACGTACAGAACAAGCTAGTGTACAAGTAAAGAGACGTTGTTGAGTTTTAGAAAAAGAGAGACGTACTCCTGTAGCTGGTTTGAATCCAAACCTAGACTATGACTATATATGGTGCTATGCTACTCAACAAGTAATGAAACTGACATATCCAACGTTCGCTTCTCCTCTTGTTTACTTACTCTGCCTAGCATCAGAAGCTCTGGCCGTAGCAACTGTCAGGACCCCGATTCCAAGTCACACCGATCTAGCATGTAACACATCATATCACTTTGCTGCCTCACGGACGGTATTCCCACGGGTGCCACCTTACCTGGCCCGGGACCGTTTGCGCCTTTTGGCTCACGTATATGATAGTGTCGCTAGTATCCATATGACAGAGAACCCGGGCCGACATGGCTAGTCGTGAAACCAAAGCGGCACTAACCCATGAGGACAGGCATACATGAATCATATCGAGCATGTCGGTCATCAACGTGTGAATCCGGGCTGTAGCACTGGGCTAACAGGACTCCGGTAACCGGGGCTATAGCAGGCTAGGCAGGACTCCGGAAGTCATCGCGTGACATTTCCCCGAAGGGACAGACATAGGAACAAAGTGAATCACATGCCGGCCAGTAAAGTGTCCTGAGCAGTAGTGCTGGGCTAGCAGGACTCCAGTGATCCGGGCTGTAGCGGACTACTATCGCTCAGAAGCACTAGACTACATTTCCCCATATGATAGGCTGCCAAGGATAAACAACTAGATAGTCGGATCCCACACATACCAAGCATTTCAATCATACACACAATATGCTCGATATGTGTAAATACAACATGGCATCACAACATAACTCTACAACCCAAGTATTTATTCATTAGGCTCTGAGGAGCGAGATATTACAAACATGGGTCTCATGACCCAACAATCATAGCATACAGGTCAAAGCACATGCGGAAGCTTAACATGTCTGAGAACAGACATCTACAAATGAAAAAGGCTAAGAAGCCTGACTATCTACCAGATCCTGTCGGGGGCACAAGATTGTAGCTGAGGTATCAAGCTAAACGTCGAAGTCCACGCGGAACTACTAGCGAGACTGAAATCTCTCTGCAAAACATAAATTAAGCAAACGTGAGTACAAAGGTACTCAGCAAGACTTACATCAGATCTAAACTACATATGCATCGGTATCATCAAGGGGGGGGGGGGGGGTGGAGTTTAACTGCAGCAAGCCAGCTTTGACTCGGTGACTATCTGAACTATGACTGCAAGCAACTCTTTTGAGGTGGCGCACACGAGTCCACATATTCACCATTCAATACACCACTATGGAACCCCTCTCGTCTCCCTACGAGAAGGCCATCCATAGCACTCATGCTTATCTTGCGCATTTTAGAGTACCCACTTTCTCTTGTCTATGAACTGTTATAGGTAACCCAGAAGTCCATTACCGCGGATGCGGCTATTCGAATAGATGATGTTAACCCTGCAGGGGAGTACTTCTTCACACACGCTCTCACCACTTACCGCCATTTACACGACATGTACTCGGCAACCTTCAAGCGGAAGCCCAACGAGGGTGTCGGCCACGGCCTACCTAAACACCTAAGTCTCTAGTCCAGGTTTATCGCCTATCCAGGTTCCATCCGCAGGGAGTCCGGCCGAGGTTTCCACATACGGCCCCGAACGATGTGAACAGGGTTCCCGAGACACCAAACGGGCGCCCGGTACACCGTGCCACGGTGTATCTACCGCAACATAGCCCACCCCTAGGGTCAGCGCTACGCACGGCCGCCAACACATATCCTATAAACACCAGAAACTAGTTGCAACTCCTGGACAGAGGACAAGGGTGATCAAGAAGCCGAGAGGGTCCATTGGTTTCGGGCCCAATGCATGGTAGTAACTATTTCATGGATCATAAACATAGAACTCAGTTCCTAAGAACGGTTTCAATGAGACAACCCACCATGTACTCCTACATGGCCTCTCACCGCTACCTTAACCAAATCGTGTTCACACACTTAGCTCACACACAGTAGGACATGTTCACACATCTCCGATTCATCCCCGATGAATCGGAACTTACTCAATTCTAAGCAGTAGCAGGCATGACAAACAAGCATGAATGAGTAGGCACATCAGGGCTCAAACAACTCCTACTCATGCTAGTGGGTTTCATCTATTTACTGTGGCAATGACAGGTCATGCAGAGGATAAGGGGTTCAACTACCGCGGCAAGTAACAGTTGAAACGTGTTGTCCTAATGCAGTAAAAGAGAGCAGGAGCGAGAGAGGGGGAATTGTATCGGGATGAACAAGGGGGTTTTGCTTGCCTGGCACTTCTGAAGATAATATAACTCTTCATCGGTGTCACCGATCACGGCGTCGGTACATCGTCTATCGAGAGGGGACATTTACCGGCAAACAAGGAAGA
Organism: Triticum monococcum; assembly: GCA_034509565.1. Classification (NCBI taxonomy): domain Eukaryota; kingdom Viridiplantae; phylum Streptophyta; class Magnoliopsida; order Poales; family Poaceae; genus Triticum; species Triticum monococcum. Next base: position 289,996,764 of record CM067842.1, read on the forward strand.
ACACAATCAATGCGATGCAACAATATGATGCATGATCATGACATGGCAATATGCTGTTGATTGAGCTAATGCAACTAACGACAAGTTAAATGGAGTTGGTTTGAACACTAGGTTCAGATTCAAATTTAAACTATGAATTCAAATAGTGCATTATCATGTTTTGGACTAAACAGTGAGGTTAAGTTGTTCAAACATGCATGAAAATGCCATAAACAGATTCCTTGAATTTTTCTTATAATTTTTCATATATAATTTATTTCATTTGGAGTTACGGTTGAATTACTATGAATTTTTGAAGTTTGGGGTATTTTCTGGAATTTTCTATATAAAATTAAATCCAGAAAAAGAGTTACTGCGTCAGTCTTGCGTCAGCGTGACGTCAGCAAGTCAAGGCACGGTCCAGGTCAAACCCGACCAGTGGGGTACACTGGTCAGTGTCACGGGGCTAGCTAGAGTCACTGACATGTGGGGCCGGTCAAAGGCCACGTCAGCAAGGTCAAAGCTGACGCGTGGGTCCCGCGGGGTTAGATTAGTTCTAACTAATTTCATTAGCTGACTAATTAAACCGGTGGGGCCCGTGTGTAAGTGGGTCAGGGGTGTTAATTAGTGGAGATGTTAGCGGCTAATGACGTTGACCGTCAGCACGCCGGAGTTTTGGCCGGTGGCGACCTCAAACCGTGGCGGCGTTCGCCGGAGTTGCGCCAGAGGCGACGGAACGACGCGTCGAGGACAACAGGAGGTAGCCCGTGCCCGCGCGCATCCAGGGGAACCAACGGAAGGGCGCGGGGTGGCCGGAGTTCGCCGGAATGGAGCTCGCGGCGGTGGCCGGAGTTCGGACGCCGATGAAAACGACGACACCGTGCACGGAAGGATCAACGGGTAGCACCTACGCGTTCTGCAGGCTCTCACAAAGCCAACGGGCATATGTACGGGGCCGATTGGCCACCGAAGCCTCGTCGGTGACGAGTTCGTGCGGCGGTGTGCTTCGGGCGTCATGGAAAGCGGTGCTACAGCAAGCGCTAGGCCGCGGGGTTAGGGGGAAACGACGGAGGAGCTCACTAGGAGGTCGAAGTGCAGCTCAGTGGGCTTGGGGACGACCTGGAGACGGAGAATCGGGGCCGGCGATCTTCGGTGCCCGTCGGTAAAGACGACGGTGATGGCATCACTGCAGGGCTCCCGGCGTCGCTTGGAGCGGTGAGGAGGAAGAGTAGGTCGAGGCGGAGCTTTAGGAGGCGTCGGGGAGGCGAGGTGGCGGCTGTGGCCGCGGCGAACGGCGTTGGTGGCGACGGGCGCGTTCGGACGAACGCGAGCGAGAGAGACAGAGGAGGGAGGGCGCTCGAGGGAGAGAGGAGAGGAGTGCAGGGGTGGTCCAGGGGGTGTCGTGGCGCTCGGGGTAGCCTCCAGCAGCAGCGAGCAAGCAGGAGGTGGCCGGACGCATGCTCGCGCGCGCCGGCCACGCGCTCGTCCTCCTGGCAAGGGGGAAGACGACAGGGAGGAGCCCTTGGTGGGCTGGGCCGTCTCATGGGCCGCACAGGTAAGTGGCCAGGTTGGTTTTTCTCTCTCTGTTGTTTTATTTCTATTTTTCTTTTGTTCTGTAAGTTTGTGGCATTACTAAAAATATCTAAGCACTTTCAAAAATCACCAAACTGTGCATGCCCAATGTTTAGAAAATCTCAAACATGGAACATTTTGGTTTGGGATTATTTGGGCATTTTAAATATTTTATAGGATTTAAATGCTCAAATGCAAATACTGTAAGATTTAATTCAGTGACCCCCAATTGACCTAGAAAAATGTGCAATATTTTTGGCAGAGGTTCAAGACCAATCCAAAGATGATGAACATTTTAGAGGGCCATTTTGGGTTCAGTGAAATGATTTTTTTATTTGGACCCTAGTTGAGTTTCATTTGTTGCTAGGGTTTATCAGCCCCCATTTCAAAATTAAAAGAAATTGAAATTGATGCATGATGCAATGCCACTAATTACAAGAAGATTTCTAGGGCTGTGACAACTCACCCCCACTAAACAAGGATCTCGTCCCGAGATTCAAGTCGTGAGGTAAGAAGACAGTGGGGACACGGAACTAACACAGTCTTCACGATCCATCGCATTTCTGAAGATGTTGATCCACTCATCATCTATCATTGGCATCTTGCTCTGAGAATTTCATCCACTCATGACAATGAGAAGGAAGGAAAACCCTAGAAGGATTGATCTTATCGAAGATCGAACAACTCAGGATCAACTCGTGGAGCGAGACGCTGAAACAACTCTCGAGCTGAGACACGAAGCATACATCGAGAGGAATGGAGTGCAACACATGACAAAGGTACACTAGGTAGGCAAACAATTCCACACCTAAGAGGTGGTGGTCGGCTGCCAAAGTAGCGAGGAATTGAGTTGCCATGACACCAAAATGAGACATCTTGGAGGAGGGTGACTCGAAGAACTATTCCCTTAAGTGGCAAAAAGAATTACTTTTGATCCATAAATCATTGAAACTCTTTATACCAGCCTAAGGCAATCACAATCGATCGTTTGAGATAGCTTGAAGAGATGACATACTTGGACTAGGATGGATGATGTGGACTACCTTGTTGAAGACAACGCAATGGATGATTTTTGCTTATCATCGGAAATGAATGGGACCTATGGCAAGTCCACTTTTGAGGATGATCCTGAACAATAACTACTGAGGTGTAAGCTGGGAACAAAATGCAAATGTTGGGAATGATTCTAGTAACTGGGGAGAAGGTTCATCGGCAAAGGTGATTCCACCAATTGGTTGGCTAACGAACAACTGAGAGGACGGAGGCACATTCCAGTTAACGACAGCATCAGAACCTAGTGCCTGAGCGTGCTCTCAAGAACTTGAGCATTTCCATATTCATCAAGGTCTTACCAACATCCATGTCAAGGATCCTGGCAACACAACATACCACCATGATGAATGGTGATGGATAATGCAGATGCAAAGGAAGATAACACTTCCTCAGATTTCACCTTAGCGAAGCCAAGGAAACAAAATCTGGAAGATCGACTGAGAGAAATTTAGCACTCCGCTTCTAATGTTCTCCTTGATGTACTAGGATAACCCATTTATTGATACGGTTTGGTATCTAGGACATCAAGTAAAGGTCGGACTTCGGAAGCTCAAGAATCCATAAGGATTAACTACGGAGGTAAATCCTACAAAATCCTCATGGGAAGGTGGACAACTTTCTCAATCAAGATACTACAATAATAGGTCTTGCGACTGGATGTGTTGGCCACGACATCTACTTTACCGGTTATCGAGGGACCAATATTATAGTTCTTGGAAAGTGCTCCAACCATCATATCTACCTGAGATTCAGATCTGGTTGGTGTCAGGATATTCCAGACTCATCGAGTCTAGAAACAAAATGAAAGTTTGCAACACAAATCGACGAGACGACGTTGCGAGATTCTCGGGGGAATGAACTATGGTAGTAAGCTCCAAAACATGAGCCGGTTCTGCTACAAGCATGTGAACATGTTGTCCTAGACAAGCATGGTCACCTGGTAGTCTTAAAATGAAACACTACCGAGTTCAGGGGGAACCATCAACGAGGATATCGAAGTCCTTGCGTAGGTCTAACCCTTAAGAAGAAACTTCTTCTCCTTGAACAAATCAATCAGTGGCTTGGTGTGCTAGGGATACGTATAGAATGTAGATGATCAGTCTATCAGACCATAGAATACTTCGCACATGCATGACTGACTTGGGATGATTCCAAAGGAAGCAAAAACAAACTTTCTCGAATTCACGGCGGCAACTTACATCAGATGCACATGAATTAGAGGAAGTCACATCTTTCAACCGGACATATGCTTCATGATCGGGACATGAGGGCAATGCCTATAAAGTTTCCAACACTAGCTGGATGTTCAACACAATCATGGGGGAGACAAAATGCCGCTGATGGGCTCAGTAGCAACTCATCGGAATTTCCATATCACCGGACTTCCACCACTATGTGAACAATATGATAGTATTGGTCAGACCAAAGACATAATGGTGTATGCTCGAGGGACAATCGCAAGTAAGACAACATTACGAACATCGTTGGGTCTGATTTGATTTGACGATAGCCCACACTCAAATCAAGGTTTGGACAAGATAATAGATTCAACAGCTGATCACGGGGATCAGTCGATGAATATATCATCTTTCTTCAACACACGCACAACACAAAGATATCCCTTAACATGAACTAAGTCAGACAAGCTTTTATCTTCCAACTCTCCAAGTTGTCGTTAAGCTTAACCAACTAGCTCAGGGGTATCCAACACTGATTCTTGGAGGATGGGTGGTTGGAGGAAAACCAACATGATCACGAACTCAACATAGCAGTCAGGTAACAACCAGGTAATACTTCCGAGAAGATAATCGGAACATCACGAACCACTGATATGATACTAAGCTCGAGATCAATCTTGCTTTTCAGGGCAAGAAGATATGATCGATAGAGCAAGGGTTTGGCAAAATCCTAACTCGTTGATCGAAGAGTGCACCAGGAAATAAGGATTAGGTAGCATAATCTATCTTAGAATGATGATTCAATAACCAACACGCTAAGAATGAGAATATTGTCCATTAACTACCAAGCAACAGAGTTGCTAGGAGTATTGATTTCACACATCACGACTCACTTGCCGGCATTCCGGTTACAATAACACGGGAACCGAGGAATGAACAATGATGGCAAGAAGTATCACTGCGTCAAGAATTCATGGGAGAAGGTGCAATTCTCACGACGCTCCTGACATAAAGTGGTAACACTCCAAGGTAGAACAGAGCAAAAGCTGGATTGGCATTTGATCTGCGGAATACAACTGCTTTGACCCAACCCTGGATATGGATGAGGTACTAGAGTTTGTTTCTCCCAGTCATTCTGAAATAGAACGGCTTGACGAACCACAAGAATACTAGGCATCGATGAACACGAATGCATACATACTCCTCACTATCAATTGATAGACGAAGATCGAAATATAATGGAAGGGGGACAACTCAAGGTACATATAACTCTCTGAGTTGTGGATGCATAGATTAGTATGTCGAACCAAATTCAACAGGTTTCTTCCGGATAACCCATGCAGGAAGGTAGAACTGGCAGAATCACAATTATGAATGGAGAACTCCTCAAAGGTACTCTGATTGTGAGCTTTTGGTTCAAATAACTTCCGCCTTAATGGTTCATGGTATTTGGAAGAAGGAAATACGACGGACCTTGAGGACTGTTGCAAGGCTACTAATATCCTAAAGGAACTAGCAACACTATCATCATGAGGTAAGTAGGGTGAATCTCGGGTTCAAAAACCCAGGAATAGAATACCTACTAACTAATAGCATCACAGGATGCTTTTGAGAATGATGGCCAGAATCACATACTGGGAATACAAAACATGGCTAGATCACTAGATGACTCCCTAAAACACCTAGGGTCATAGTAATAGCTCCAACATATATGTCGAGGCAACAGAGTACCTCAACTTACCGATTAGTGTGATTAAACTGGCCCAAAAGGACATCGAGAACGGAAAGAAAGGGTTTGCAAATGCATCAGACTATGTAGAGACCTGGGATGACTCGGACAGCATAACGGCTGTAAATGCTCGAGAAGATTTGAGACATCCTGCAAAAATGGTGGCATAACCACTCAACATCACAATATCAAGGTTCTGAGGCCAGTTATGAATATATGGAAGTAGTAGGAACTGAACCGAGGCATTAACTCAACAATCCTAGGCAACTACAGTTTAGTAACACGTCATCCTGAGAGATAGAAGAGAAACCTAGTTCTTAACCCCGTAGGACGGATAAGATGACTCAGATCAGAAGGTCATGAGGATAAGGAGTAAAAAGAGCTTTACGTTCCCTTCCACAATCAATTCCCTTATATAACTATAGCATTTCTAGACTCAACTTCGACCAGTTTGGCTTGGTAAACCTACAGGCAGTCAGGCTCTGATACCAACGCTCTCAGGACCCCGATTCCAAGTCACACCGATCTAGCATGTAACACATCATATCACTTTGCGGCCTCACGCACGGTATTCCCACGGGTGCCACCTTACCTGGCCCGGGACCGTTTGCGCCTTTTGGCTCACGTATATGATAGTGTCACTAGTATCCATATGACAGAGAACCCGGGCCGACATGGCTAGTTGTGAAACCAAAGCGGCACTAACCCATGAGGACAGGCATACATGAATCATATCGAGCATGTCGGTCATCAACGTGTGAATCCAGGCTGTAGCACTGGGCTAACAGGACTCCGGTAACCCAGGCTGTAGCAGGCTAGGCAGGACTCTGGAAGTCACCGCGTGACATTTCCCTGAAGGGACAGACATAGGAACGAAGTGAATCACATGCCGGCCAGTCAAGTGTCCTGAGCAGTAGTGCTGGGCTAACAGGACTCCGGTGATCCGGGCTGTAGCGGACTACTATCGCTCAGAAGCGCTAGACTACATTTCCCCATATGATAGGCTGCCAAGGATAAACAACTAGATAGTCGGATCCCACACATACCAAGCATTTCAATCATACACACAATATGCTCGATATGTGTAAATACAACATGGCATCACAACATAACTCTACAACCCAAGTATTTATTCATTAGGCTCCGAGGAGCGAGATATTACAAACATGGGTCTCATGACCCAACAATCATAGCATACAGGTCAAAGCACATGCGGAAGCTTAACATGTCTGAGAACAGACATCTACAAATGAAAAAGGCTAAGAAGCCTGACTATCTACCAGATCCTGTCGGGGGCACAAGATCGTAGCTGAGGTATCAAGCTAAACGTCGAAGTCCACGCGGAACTACTAGCGAGACTGAAATCTCTCTGCAAAACATAAATTAAGCAAACGTGAGTACAAAGGTACTCAGCAAGACTTACATCAGATCTAAACTACATATGCATCGGTATCATCAAGGGGGGGGGGGGGTGGAGTTTAACTGCAGCAAGCCAGCTTTGACTCGGTGACTATCTGAACTATGACTGCAAGCAACTCTTTTGAGGTGGCGCACACGAGTCCACATATTCACCATTCAATACACCACTATGGAACCCCTCTCGTCTCCCTACAAGAAGGCCATCCATAGCACTCATGCTTATCTTGCGCATTTTAGAGTACCCACTTTCTCTTGTCTATGAACTGTTATAGGTAACCCAGAAGTCCATTACCGCAGATGCGGCTATTCGAATAGATGATGTTAACCCTGCAGGGGAGTACTTCTTCACACACGCTCTCACCACTTACCGCCATTTACACGACATGTACTCGGCAACCTTCAAGCGGAAGCCCAACGAGGGTGTCGGCCACGGCCTACCTAAACACCTAAGTCTCTAGTCCAGGTTTATCGCCTATCCAGGTTCCATCCGCAGGGAGTCCGGCCGAGGTTTCCACATACGGCCCCGAACGATGTGAACAGGGTTCCCGAGACACCAAACGGGCGCCCGGTACACCGTGCCATGGTGTATCTACCGCAACATAGCCCACCCCTAGGGTCAGCGCTACGCACGGCCGCCAACACATATCCTATAAACACCAGAAACTAGTTGCAACTCCTGGACAGAGGACAAGGGTGATCAAGAAGCCGAGAGGGTCCATTGGTTTCAGGCCCAATGCGTGGTAGTAACTGTTTCATGGATCACAAACACAGAACTCAGTTCCTAAGAACGGTTTCAATGAGACAACCCACCATGTACTCCTACATGGCCTCTCACCGCTACCTTTACCAAATCATGTTCACACACTTAGCTCACACACAGTAGGACATGTTCACACATCTCCGATTCATCCCCGATGAATCGGAACTGACTCAACTCTAAGCAGTAGCAGGCATGACAAACAAGCATGAATGAGTAGGCACATCAGGGCTCAAACAACTCCTACTCATGCTAGTGGGTTTCATCTATTTACTGTGGCAATGACAGGTCATGCAGAGGATAAGGGGTTCAACTACCGCGGCAAGTAACAGTTGAAACGTGTTGTCCTAATGCAGTAAAAGAAGCAGGAGCGAGAGAGGGGGAACTGTATCGGGATGAACAAGGGGGTTTTGCTTGCCTGGCACTTCTGAAGATAATATAACTCTTCATCGGTGTCACCGATCACAGCGTCGGTACATCGTCTATCGAGAGGGGACATTTACCGGCAAACAAGGAAGAACACAATCAATGCGATGCAACAATATGATGCATGATCATGACATGGCAATATGCTGTTGATTGAGCTAATGCAACTAACGACAAGTTAAATGGAGTTGGTTTGAACACTAGGTTCAAATTCAAATTTAAACTATGAATTCCAATAGTGCATTATCATGTTTTGGACTAAACAGTGAGGTTAAGTTGTTCAAACATGCATGAAAATGCCATAAACAGATTCCTTGAATTTTTCTGATAATTTTTCATATATAATTTATTTCATTTGGAGTTATGGTTAAATTACTATGAATTTTTGAAGTTTGGGGTATTTTCTGGAATTTTCTATATAAAATTAAATCCAGAAAAAGAGTTACTGCGTCAGTCTTGCGTCAGCGTGACGTCAGCAAGTCAAGGCACGGTCCAGGTCAAACCCGACCAGTGGGGTCCACTGGTCAGTGTCACGGGGCTAGCTAGAGTCACTGACATGTGGGGCCGGTCAAAGGCCACGTCAGCAAGGTCAAAGCTGACGCGTGGGTCCCGCGGGGTTAGATTAGTTCTAACTAATTTCATTAGCTGACTAATTAAACCGGTGGGGCCCGTGTGTAAGTGAGTCAGGGGGGTTAATTAGTGGAGATGTTAGCAGCTAATGACGTTGACCGTCAGCACGCCGGAGTTTTGGCCGGCGGCGGCCTCAAACCGTGGCGGCGTCCGCCGGAGTTGCGCCAGAGGCGACGGAACAATGCGTCGAGGACAACAGGAGGTAGCCCGTGCCCGCACGCATCCAGGGGAACCAACGGAAGGGCACGGCAGTGGCCGGAGTTCGGACGCCGATGAAAACGACGACACCGTGCACGGAAGGATCAACGGGTAGCACCTACATGTTCTGCAGGCTCTCACAAAGCCAACGGGCATATGTACGGGGCCGATTGGCCACCGGAGCCTCGTCGGCGACGAGTTCGTGCGGCGGTGTGCTTCGGGCGTCACGGAAAGCGGTGCTACAGCGAGCGCTAGGCCGCGGGGTTAGGGGGAAACGACGGAGGAGCTCACTGGGAGGTCGAAGCGCAGCTCAGTGGGCTTGGGGACGACCTGGAGACGGAGAATCGGGGCCGGCGATCTTCGGTGCCCGTCAGTGAAGACGACGGCGATGGCGTCACTGCAGGGCTCCCGGTGTCGCTTGGAGCGGTGAGGAGGAAGAGTAGGTCGAGGCGGAGCTTTAGGAGGCGTCGGGGAGGCGAGGCGGTGGCTGTGGCCGCGGCAAACGGCGTTGGTGGCGACGGGCGCATTCAGACGAACGCGAGCGAGAGAGACAAAGGAGGGAGGGCGCTCGAGGGAGAGAGGAGAGGAGTGCAGGGGGGTCCAGGGGGTGTCGTGGCGCTCGGGGTAGCCTCCAGCAGCGGCGAGCAAGCAGGAGGTGGCCGGACGCGTGCTCGCGCGCGCCGGCCACGCGCTCGTCATCCTGGCAAGGGGGAAGACGACAGGGAGGAGCCCCTGGTGGGCTGGGCCGTCTCATGGGCCGCACAGGTAAGTGGCCAGGTTGGTTTTTCTCTCTTTGTTGTTTTATTTCTATTTTTCTTTTGTTCTGTAAGTTTGTGGCATTACTAAAAATATCTAAGCACTTTCAAAAATCACCAAACTGTGCATGCCCAATGTTTAGAAAATCTCAAACATGGAACATTTTGGTTTGGGATTATTTGGGCATTTTAAATATTTTATAGGATTTAAATGCTCAAATGCAAATACTGTAAGATTTAATTCAGTGACCCCCAATTGACCTAGAAAAATGTGCAATATTTTTGGCAGAGGTTCAAGACCAATCCAAAGATGATGAACATTTTAGAGGGGCATTTTGGGTTCAGTGAAATGATTTTTTTATTTGGACCCTAGTTGAGTTTCATTTGTTGCTAGGGTTTATCAGCCCCCATTTCAAAATTAAAAGAAATTGAAATTGATGCATGATGCAATGCCACTAATTACAAGAAGATTTCTAGGGCTGTGACAGCAACCATGTCCGCTGGCTGCTCAACCACCTGCTCTTCAGCAGGCAAGAACCAAATATGTGCCAAGTCGCCACCTGTACCATCGCCTATGGGTCTCATCACACCCCCGCCGGCACGCGCACCGTAGCCAGTTGCTCATCGCAACCCACTGCCGTTGATGTGCTGCCACTACTGCAAATCACGCAAAGTCATCCGACGCGTCTCAACCACAATCCTCAACCCTGGCCGAGTCTTCTACAAATGCCCGAATCATGGGGTAATAATATGTTTAAGTGTTGTTCTGCTGCTTGTAGTTGCTGATTTTTTTAATAGTTTGGTTGATGATCTTCCAATTTGATTCATGCAAAAAAGGGAAATTTGTGTGATTTGTATTTCTGGGAAGTTGCTGATGTGGGGGAGTGCAACTATGCTGATTATTTGGTTAGCCGAGGAATCCCAATACCAGCAGGTTGGGGTGTTGGACAAGTAACTGAAGGAACGGCAGAAGAGGAAGATGCAGAGTAGAAGGTTAAAGATGCAGTTCCTCTGATCATGGCCAAGTAACAGCTGCTGAACGGCCTTGACAACAATGAGGATATGAAAGAGCTTGTGAAGATAATGGGAAAAATCGATGTGTTCTGTAGGATGATTGTCTCTTTATTTGCAGTGTATGTAGCACCTGTGATGTATTCAGTGGCTATGACATGAGCACTTTACTGAAACTAATAATGAATGAAACCTGTGTAGCAGGCTGGGCGTAGTGTTGTGAACATCTAATGATTTCTATTAACGGAAATCAGGGGTTATCCCCTTTTGCTCGCAAATAAATAAATAGCAGATGCCCTTTTGGTCTATATCTATACCTAATATTAAAGGACAGAAGCTTTCATAGTTCTCCATAAGTAACCTTTTTATATCCGCTGATTTTATCTTAACCAAAAAGACCAATGGATGAGATTTAAAAATGGATCTACACATATATAAGGAAAAAATTGTTGCGGAACAAAGTCCCGGACCAATAACATGGTTCACCTTTTTCTGTCATGCTTATTTACAAAAAACCCCCAATAGTTTTCTAAAATCAACCCGCACTATAGATTTTAGTAAGTCAGAAAAATGTTTCGAATTTAGATAAAGCCCCCTGAATTTTCATTCGAGGCAGAGGCAGCAGGGTTGCGTGCTGGATCGAGAGGAGAAGCACGCGCTGCGGCTCTCTAGGGAGTTCGGGCGCAGGAGCTCTGGGACGATGAGCACGGGGTGCGGTGGCGTACATGCAGTGCGGGCTCGTGCAGGCCTGCAATGGGCTTGGCGGTCTCGTGTAGGCCCGCAATGGGCTTGGCAGTCTCGGGTGCAGAGGATGGACATGGCCATCGGTAGGGCAGTGGCGGACAAAGAAGGAGGGCGCAAGGAGAGCATCAGAAGGCAGACGTAGGGTTTGGTTGGCACATAGGAGGTCGTGAAGGGGTGGAGCTCGCCGGTCGCGTACGGACACAGAGGCGGCCATAGGCTGCAGCGATCGGGCGCACGAGGTGATGGCATCAGAGCATCGGCTGTTGGAGGAGGCAACAAGAGGCCTTGCGGAGGATGCGCGGAGGGTAGGCCGAAGTAGGCAACCGCGCCGGCAGGCAGCAGCGGTGGCACTATGGCCATCCGGCGAGCAGAGGATGGGCATGGCAAAGGGGCGGAACCACTCGTGGCCATAGGGTAGCAACCCTGGCCTCACTTGGCCAGGAGTTCATGGCTGGGGCGGCGTTGTACAGGTGGGGGTGGGGGCGAGCGGAATCAGGAAGCGACGACGTTCGTGACCAGGAGCAGGAGTGAGCCGGAGTTCAAGGGGGGCCGGCTGCTCTGGCGCCCTCCATAGCAAGCACGGGAGGCGAAGGGGGCATGGGGTGGGGGCGAGCGGCATTAGGCAGCGGCGATGCACGACTCCAGGAGCAGGAGCTCAAGGGGGCCAACAGCTATGGTGCCCTCCATGGCAAGCAGGGGATGGGAAGGGGCTGTGCGAGGAGTTGCAAAATGAGAGAAAGAAGTGGCGGATGACAGCGAGGGGATCCAGTGGGTGTGTAGCCAGTGCCCATGGCCGAGTTGGTGGTGCAGGGATCTGGGTGGAGCTTGGGAGATCCGGCGGCGTGTCCCAGCAAGAGGTCGGGGATGTGGATAACTGGCATCACGGAAGAAAAACAGGGGAGGTTGCGAGCCAGTCCATACGCTAGCGACGCTGCCGCTGGTTTCTTCTAGACCAGCCGACATGTGTGGCTAGCTTTATTAGACACTTTTTTAGACTAGCGTGCAGTTCACGGTTCCAGTTTTGAATAGTTTGGACTTTTCTTACAAGATTAATACTTTGAATCCTTCACCCACTAATTAAAATATATGAGTCCATCACGTGGACCTGTTAGTATGCATGTCTTTGTTCTCTGAACTACACACACATTGCATGTTCTCCGAACTATGTAGTATGCACACATTGCCTTTTATTAAGGTCGAATTTCACTCTATTTATGTTCATCACGAACTCATATTGACTATCTACGGAGGAAAACCAACAATACCATTCAGGTAAAATTACTTTGAAAATGTTGCATGCATAAAAAATTATTGTCTGAGGGTAGTACAATAATCTATCAATGTGTTATGCTTTTTTTCACTAGACATCGACAATTTGATCTACAATGTTGTAACATTTTATTGGTTCCTAAATTGTATCCATGAGAAACATGACACTAGCAACACATGTACCGTCATTAATTAACTCACTCATGCTTACTTGAAACTATATTTAGGGATACCATAGTACAAAAATATTATTTAAACTAAAGAATATGGTAAACAAAAGTAACCTACTTTAGTGAACTAGCTTACTTTCTTAAACAATGGTAATTACAGAAGCTTTAATGTTATTGATTTTTTATCGTATATGTTAATATTTTTGTCTATACACTTTTCTCAAAGTTTACAAAGCTTGACTTTGACCAAAGCTAATATGCAGAGTAAATAAAAACGGAGGGACAACTATACAAACAACACATATTTGACGCTTATCTGCATGCTAATGAGATTAATTTATGAGTAGCTATGTATGCTCTATTTATGATGCAGAATTAATCTATTTCTTTTTAATCAACAACAGATTCCTATGTTATAGAAAAACCCCATGAAGGAATTGAGGCACAACAGACTAAGCAATGATTCAATTGCGATGGAGAATCATGCATATATCATAATAGAACAAAAAGTTAGAACATCTATATGACAAGGACTTCACGATTAGCCCACACGACAGAAGCATGCATGCGTGGACGTCAGAGGGAGTATACCACATTTTTATTGTCTGGTGTCAGTAACTCAAAGTAAACACTACAGGTACGATACTTTTATTATCAGTATGGTAATCTAAAGATAAAGTTGTTCATCTAATTAATTGATTAGGATTCACATCCCAGATTCCAAACTAACACCCAAAAGAATTGTATTGATCCATCAACCCTATACACTTAATTATCCATTTGGTTCATTTAGTTGCATCGTGGTCTGCCACTTGATTTATCACAATTGTTGTTTAGTCAATAGCGAAGCACGGGGCATGGGTGTGCTCTTTTTTTTTCTCCCGTTGCAACACACGGGCAATTTTCCTAGTAAATAAATAAATTAGCAGAGGCCCTGTCGGGTCAGCTTTGTTCTCATTCGACGGCGTTGAGCAAATTCCAGTCCAACAGCAAACTATGTCATCAAATTCAAGTTTCACAGCCAAATATGAGTACAACTAAACAACAATGTCATCATGTTTTAGTCATCATACAATCACCAAACACAAATCAGCATACATAACAAGTGATGTTCTCACAGGAAAATACTAAACAACATGTTCATCAGGTTTCAGTTGTCATAGCAAACACAATTTCACATAGTAGATAAAAACGTCTTCTGACAAGCAAATACGACAAAAGCAATGTAATGATCATCCACAGCAGCAACGTCAACATCTTCGCCATGTGTATCAGTCTGAATCATAATTCCCCACTATGTCATCTTCTTCATCATCCTCAACGTCCTCGAACATTGGCTTCTTCTTGATCAACTCTTGTATGTGCACAACACGACAGGAAATCTTTTCGCCGGTGTCATTGACGTGATGGTTCTCAAAGATATTAGGAACATATGTGTTATCTTGTACATTAGGAGCAGTGTAAGCATCATATTGTTGTGCAACTTCATTAAACAAATTCCTTTGCTCAAAGCTTCGCAATACTCTCTAGTCATCGCTACATTCAAATGTGTCTTCCAAGAAAAATATCTGTGTTGCTTGATTTGCCAAAATAAAAGGCTCGTTTGTCTGGTACGCCGCCTTGACATTGATGGATTTGAAATAACCATCAGCTCTGGGTTTTGCAATCCTGGAAAACAGCTTATACCAACGACAACACAACAGAAGCACACACCGATGATCCTCGAAACTGGAGATATACTGCAACTGAACAATGTCTGTTATGTTAGCATACATTTCAGTTGTCTCTTTGTCATACGTATCCGTGCTCATGATGGCACTGTTTTGTGTCTTCCTGCCTTCGTCTCGTGCAAGGGTGATGTAGCGCACATCTCCAACAACACAAGATTCATAATGTCTTACCCGAGTATCAGGACCCATTGCTAGTGAGTAAAGGGCATCATCAACTGCCTGCCCATCCTCCCGCATCTTCTTAACCTATGGTTAGAAAATAGATAAGCCGATCATCTTATGTACTCAATATATTAAAAAAATGATAGTGCAATTCAAAAGCTTACATGGCTCTTGAACCATTTCACAAATCCTGCCATAACCAGTTTGTCAATGTTTCCTGGATTTTGCGGCAGTAACTCCTTTTTGTACATGCTACGCAACATAGTGACCGCGTCAAACATCTAAATATATAAGAATGTGCTCCAAGTTTAGTAGATTATGATGTATAAGCTGCAGTACTTAGCACATACTTGATATAAGGTAGTATCTCAGGATAGTTATTCAACACATACCAAATTTTTTTGTCCAAATCTTTAGGTTTGTCCTCTTGTCGACTCTTCCTTGTAACTCGAACAGAATAATCGAAAACATTGAGCCCGAGATTGTCTTCATCCACCTCTTTGCTAAGCTGATCAACTGTTTCTATGTATTTTGAGCAGAATGTCAATGCTTCTGTAGCAATGTAGGCCTATGCAATGGAACCCTCGGGTCTAGCTTTGTTCCTAACATAGCCCTTGAAAGTGTCTAGCCACCTTTCAATAGGGTACATCCAGCCATACTGTACTGGACCTCTAAGTAGTGCCTCATCAGGTAGATGAACAACCAAATGCATCAAAGAAGGCTGGAGGATATATCTTCTCAAGGTCGCATAGGATAGTTGGTATCTTGTCTCTAAGACGCTCCAAAGCATCTATCCTGATATTTCTACTACAGAGTTCCCTGAAGAATTGTCCCAACTCTGCAACTGCTCTGTATAAGTCAGGGCGGCCCAATCCTCTAAGGATAACAGGTAAAACCCTTTGAAGTAGGATGTGGCAGTCATGAGTTTTCAATCCTTGTACTTTGTTTCCATCTGCACTGACTCTCCTTTCTGTGTTGGAAACAAATCCATGTGGGAATCTCACACGTGACAGGACCTCACATAATTATTTTATTTTTACCGTGTCCAAGACATACACAGCTGGTGCCATATCCCGTGGTTTACCTTCATCTTGCACCTACAAATCCTGTCTGCTACCCATGTGTGTCAAATCAATCCTAGATTTTAAGGTATCTTTCGTCTTGCCTTCAATATTAAGAAGTGTGCCGATAATGCTGTCATGCTGTCACATATATTTTTCTCGATGTGCATCACATCAAGATTATGCCACAGATCCAAATCTTTCCAATACTCCAAGTCCCACAAAGTGGACCTGTGGGTAAACAATAATCTCTCTTCTATCCTGCCATGCTTCCTTTTCCCGCTACTGTTACCATTATGGTTTCTAGGTGTAATATGCCTGATCTTCTCTAATTCCACTTGCAACTCATCGGCGGTGAGCCTCTTTGGCGCATCACGGTTTTCATGCTTTGCATTGAACACATGTCTTCGGTATTTTCTAGGATGCGGCTTGTCCTTGGCAAGGAAACGACGGTGTCCAGTGTAACATATCTTGCTAAGTATTGCGTATGATAGCGGATTCCTGTCACAGCGAACACATGCATTGTAACCATGTGTCGTTCGCCCTGACATAGTGCCAAAAGCCGGATAATCATGGATGCACCAAATTATAAAAACACACAGAAAGAAATCAGCTGGTGGGCTGCTATATAGGTCTCGAGTGAGAACACCACTCCATAGCTGTTGAAGTTCCTCCACAAGAGGCTCCGTGAACAAATCAAAATCCTTTCCAGGACTTTTTGGACCTAGGATGAGCAAGGCCATCATGTAGTTTGATTCTTTGGTGCAGACATTTGGAGGCATGTTGTAAGGGATAACAAGCACTGGCCACATGCTATATGTGGCGCTCTAGTGGCCAAATGGGTTAAATCCATCTAAAGCTAAGCCAAGTCTAATGTTTCTCAGGTCAGCAGCAAACTTTTCGTGTTTCTGATTGAAGCTTTTCCACTCACTAACATGTGATGGGTGGCTCATTACATTCTGATCTCTGTACTCCTGGTTCCTAGAATGCCACAGTACATCCTCTCTTGTTTGAGCATCATGAAACAACATATGCAATCTTGGTGTAATTGGAAAATGTCTCAAAACATTATGAGGAATCCTCTTAACAGCATCGCCATCTTTCCATCTTGATGATTTGCATTTCAGGCATTCACTTAAGTTGGCATAATCCTTTCGGAACGGAACACAATTATTCTTACAAACATGGATCATATCATTTCCAATTCCAACTGCACGAAGGAAATTCTTCATTTTACAGTAGGTGTCTGGCAGCTCAGACGCATTTGGGAAAGCTGTGCGGAAAGCAGCCAACATCGCATCGAATGATTTGTTGGTCATCCGCTCAAATGTCTTCACCTGAAGAAAGGTGACCATAGCTGAGAATACTGACAGCTTATTTCCCGGGGTGACAGCCACGTTGCATTGTTCCAACATGCGGGCCCACCGTGTTTCTTATGTAGGTGAAAGTTCACGGAATGCACGAGCATTTCGTAGCATTTTCAATGTTGGTCAAACTCACTTGCTCCGCCACCACCACCTCCTCCTCCTCTTCCACCTGAGCATCACGCAGATCAAGATGGTGATCTGCTGCTTCCACGTAGTCAATAACATTGACGTTTGCAGCTTCACCATGATGAACCCACCTAGTATATGTGACCGACATCCCATACAAGTGTAGATGATTTTGCATAGTTGACCGGGGTCTTGTAACTGAATTCATACAACTGCTACACGGGCAGAGCACATCTGATTTCGGAACACCGTACTTAGCTCTGATAAAGTTCATGAAGTTTTCAACCCCCTCGACATATGCAGCGGAGAATCTTCGAGCAGAAGTTATCCTAGTCCTGTCCATCTGTTAGACATACAAATTAGTTCTTCTACTAGATATTACAGGAAAAACATATATGCTTTTTTATGAAGTCCAGAGAAAAATACCTAGGTCGATGTCTAAAGCTATGGCAAGATATTTGGACGAGCAGATCTAAGTAATGAAATATATGTAAAGCTAATTCAACAAACAGATTTGAGTGGTAAATTATGGCAGGCTATTTCCGCAGTCAATGAGGCCGAGCACATAGCCATCAAACTATCGAAGGCCATTGTAGCAACAAAGATCGAGTATAAAACGGTGCAGAGCTATTTCACCTAACAGATTGGCTACTAGACCATGGCAATCTACGTCACAATAAATATATGGTAGGATATTTTAGCAACTAATCGGCCTTGGCATGCCATCTTAGCTAAGAAGATTGAGTGCAGAACAGGGCAACGAAGCTTCTTAAGCAAAGCATATTGACTGTAAATTACTTTGGCAAATAGTGAGATTAACAGCATCTATCAGCTAACATTCAGCGCTACACCGACATGCATGGGGCCTCAGTCTAGAATGCGCGTACCGTGGGAGAAGCTGACCGCCGTGCATCTCCACACGAATGTCGCCAGTGGTGGCGGCGCTGACCGCCGTGCGCCTCCACAAGAACATCGCCAGCGGTGGTGGCGCGGCTAGAGGATGGCAGCCTATGAGAGCGTACCATGGGAGCGAGAGGATCACCGTGCGTCCCCCTCGATGAACCGTGGTGCCAACGTATCGGCGCATCAGGGAGGGCGGCTTTGGCAGAGCGAATGGAGTGGAGGAGGACGGGGGGAGGGGGTTTAGGGAATATTATTGGCTAGTTGGCTGAAGGGCGGTTGAATCCTGGATTTGGGGGGAATTTTTGGGTGGGGGGGGGATTGTCGCACTGTGGGCAGGGGGAGTTTGGCGCATGGCCAGCTTCTCCAAGTGCAGTCCCACGTGTCAGTGAAGAGGCAAGCCGAAGCGCGTTCTGTTTGCATGAGCCGTGTGCAGGACCGAACGTGTTAGGGGTGCAATGCGACCATGACAGGGGTGCTGTGAGTGTACCACCTTTTTCCTTTTTAAACTAAGTGCTTCGCTCCCTCAGAAAAAAAAACTTGTTGCTTCGTGTGATCCATCGATACTAATACCAGTAATCCGGTAATCCCGACTAAAACGGCGCGGCCGGGTCTTTTCCCGCGCGATATGCTAGGAGGCAATTTACGTTAACCCTTTCGTAGGTTCCCGTAGATGTAGAAAGATGTGAAATGCATGAATCTGTAGTGGACGTACTATTGGAGTGCCTAAGATAAATTGTGTATGTATAGACCCTATGTGTTTATTTTACTTTGCATGTTAGCTTTGTCTCGGTTTAATAAAAAGCAGAGTTGGTGATGATGGTGTGCTTGTCATCCTGGAATATAGGTCGTCCGATCTATATCTAACGGATAGGAAAGAAACTATGACAATTTACCCGTACTCCTCTCCACATTTGCAGATAAGGCCTTCCCGCTTCATCCTTTTCTCCCACGAGATCTTGATCTTCCGTGCAACGCACATGCATCTTGCTAGTACTATTACAATATACAATATTATTGGAAAGTTCATATACACCGGCCGAGATTAATGCAAACACGGCAGTTTTCATTACATTTCGAACTTTTATAGGACAGAAAAATAAAAGAAACCCGACCCTAAACCTATTCTACGGCGGCAACCGACATCCTCCATTTGCAATCTCTACGTACGGGCGTTCAAGACCCATGAAGTGAAGGTGCGGTCTCCGGCGAGGAAGAGTAGAACACGGGATATAGACCGGCCAGTTGGCACACCATGCCATGCTGCCTCCCATGCCCTACTCATCCTCGGAGGAGTCCCCGACCTCGGCGGTGCCAGATGTTGGAAGGCGGAAAGTAGGACGCGTGGCTGATGGTGCTCCCATCATCGGCCGCCAGCGTGGCCACCGCTTGTGCGGTCGCGTCCGCGTCCGGCTATGCTTCTATTGCGTCGCGAGAGGCGACTTGAGTGAGGGCGGCGACCTCGAGCTTCATCCCCGAAGACAAGCTCTCCCGCAGAGCGTTCGCTCTTGCGGTCATGGCGGATGTGGTGCCAGGTAGGAGGACAATGCACTATGGTGTGGAGGTTAGCTGGGCATTGCCGCTTTAAGTAGCGCATTCCGGTGAGGCCAAGCATCCTAGTGCGTCATTAAGTCGCAGGAGTTGGTTCCTCGGGCACTGAGCCTCTTAACGACGGCATACGGACGGATGACATGAATGCGGGCAGCTGGCGCCGGCTAGGAATGCACCGCACGACGGCACGAGGGACGAGGGTTTTTGGTTGCCAGGGTAGTCAGCTGCGGTCGTGGCAACATTGGAGATGCCCTTTGCTCACATGCGATCAACGCATGCCATTGAAAAATCTAGAAGACCCGACATGGTCTCAGGTCCCGAGGATGCAGTTGGCCGTGCTACACCACTCCGCGGACGCGTCCTGGCGCCCCGTGCATCCTCGATGAGCTGGGTGTTGGGGTGTGTTTGGATTGTGGCCAAAGTGCACCTTACCAAAATTTGGTCATGACCCAAAGATTGGTCTTTGTTTGGATGGTTGCCATTTTGGCATGCCAATGAACTCTAGCCAACTCTAGTTCATTTTTCTTGCCAATGTCGGCCAAATCATGGGCAACCAAAACCTCAACCAAAATTTTGGCTACCCAATGCTTTGATGGGGCAACCTTGGGCACAAACCAAACATACTGTTGTTCGTGCCACAACACTAACGCCACCCTCGGCACACTGAAACCAACCGTTTCTAGCGATGATGAGTGTGTCGCTCACCGTGGTCACTGTGTCCAAAGGCGGTGCCGGAGATGCGCCATGTTGTTGGCCCCCACGACCCACATGAACGGTTGCCGGTGGCGAGGAGGTCGTGGGCCAGCTCCTCCATTGGATTAGTCTGCGCCATGTCATCCCGACAGGTGTGCCCCACATGTCGGTTTCCCTGTTTTCTTGGCCATATTCGAGTGTAAGTGCTCCGTGTTGCGCATTAGGCCTTTCACTATGTAGGCCAAGCGAGACAACTTATTGTTTATTTGGGCCGTTCAAGTATAATCATGTGGCGTTTGCTTATTTCTCATTCCTCTCCAACACTCTTCTCCATCGATCATGTTGCCCTCCTGTCGAGTCCATCCTCCTGCATGCCTCATTTGAACATTCCGCCGAGTATCATTCGCATGTGGGCCTAGACCATGCTTGTATTTCCAATGTTTTGTAATTTGTCCGACATGCATACAAACAAACGGTTCGTTTAAAGTTTCACTTTGCCTCCACTACGTGTCCCTTCGCGTCTTAGTTTTGACATCCCATTCAGTTCATGCCCCGACACATGTTGACGAGATCGATTGATGTTTAGAGATCAATTGCGTGTCGTGCAAGGAGATAAAGGTTTGGTCTGTTTCTATGATAGAAATGACCCGCGCGCGGGGGGGGGGGGGGGGGGTCTGTGGGGATCAGAGGGAGTATATTGCAAGTTCATAAGAGAAACGAATGTATTGTACCCACCCTAGTCACCTTTCAATCGATCTCCGGACCCCGAGATGTAATCGAGGGAGAACGAGTGGGGGCATGGGTGATACCTAAGGCAGAATCACAATTTTGAACCGGTGATCATAGCATCCGCAAATCGTATATAAAGGGTATTCAATGTTCGTTTCATTTTTGAACGTACAATATCCTCCCTCCCATCCTTTCTAGTTCACATATAAGTTTTATGTGTAGTCAAAGTATCTCTACTTTGATAAAAAAAGTATCAACATTCAACAACGCCCAATCAATATTGTTAGATTCATACGTAATCCTAGATTTGTACTCGAGATGGTTTCCAATTTGTTTTCAACCACATGAATGTGCTTGTTCTCGCGCATGCTCTTCCTACTAGGATTTCGCCACGTATAGCCAGTCCAATAGTAACCTTTTAAGCTCCCTGTCTAATGGTACTAGTGGAGTACCAACAACATCTGTACACTAGAGTATGCAGTGCTCATAGTAGTACTCCCTCCTTCCATTTATATAGGGCCGATGTGGAGGAGAGAGATGTGAAAAAGTAAGGGGAGTGAACTCTCATGCAAGAGCCTAGCTATATACGCATTCCTAGTTAAATACAATAAATATGAAGAAAGAGATGGAAAAAAGTACTAATACAATAGCCAACCTTATAATTTTTTTGTGGGAAATAGCCAACCTTATAGCCCACACTACTGTATGAGTGCATATAATAGATGATAGCTATAGATGACATGGCAGTTCCTTATAGCCATCGACTAGCTATATTATCAACCATGCTCTAATGCATTTTTTCAAAACCGCATTTGACTATTGACAAGATTAATAGTACATGAGATGTATAATGTGAAAATTATATCATTGGAAGCTCCTTTCACATACGAATTTGACCATATGCTTTGTGTAAGTTGCATGTCATATATTATTACTCTAACATTTGGTCAAAGTTAGCTTCGAAAAACGCATTAGGCCCTGTATAGTAAATGGAAGGAGGGAGTAGTAGTGGAAGTGGATCCTCTGACGTAGGTATCCCTACCTTAGCCTCCCTTTCGGTCACTTACTTGTAGACCCCATGCTTGCTAGGCCCCGCATGTTAGTTACTCAATGGGTTCGGCCACGTCAGGGGATCCTCATCCGTAGTATACCCCCTCTATTTTTATTTACTCTGCATAAAACGGAGGGAGTGGTAGTATAAATGACGCGGGCGGGGGAGGGCGAGGGACGTAGGTTTTCTCTCAACTGCGGTCCCACAAGCGAGCGAAAATGCAAGACGAAGCGCGTTCCATTCGGTGAGCGACGTGGAGGGTCCAGCGTGCCAGGCTGCAAAGGGAACGCGACAAGAGTGATGTACAGTCAAAACCGATTGACCTGTCATCACTGGAACCACTATTCACACCAGAACCTTCGTTGCTTGGCCTACGCCAGCCACTGCCCTAAAACCACACCTAATCTCCAGCCCCTTCCCCCACCTTTCGATCCCCTAGCCCTCATCAAGCGTCCCCTAATTCACCGGAAAGCCATGGTGCACCGCAAGATCACGTACTACAAGATGCTGACGCCGGAGCGCCGCACAGAAATTGCGGCGGCGGTCGGTGCCACAGACCTCCGTTCCCAAGCTCGCTTTGCGGCGGGCCAATCCCCGAGTTCTTTGGAGCCAAGCTACGAGGAGGAGGAAGCGGATCCAATGTTCATGGCAGAGGTTGCGGCACAGAAGGCCCCCGATGGGTATGAGACGATGGACCTCAACTTCGTGCCGGCGTCCGAGTCCCCCATGGTGCAGGCAGACCAGCGGTTCAACCTAGAGATACTAAAGGAGGACCGGGAGGCAGAGGCTCAACTCGACGCGGAGCGCGCGCATGCCGCTGCCATCGAGGCTCTCCTGCAGGCGGAACCGGATGTCGTGGATGTGAACCGGGCGGTGGAGGCTTAACTTGAGGTGGAGCGCGCGGATGCCGCTGCCATCGAGGCCCTCCTGCAGGCAGAACCGGACGTCCTGGACTTGAACCGGGTGGCAGAGGCTCAACTCGACGTGGAGCACGCAGATGCCGTTCTCATCGAGGCCCTCCTACAGGCGGAACCGGACGTCCTGGACTTGAACCGGGCGGCGGAGGCTCGACTCGACGCGGAGCACGCGGATGCCGCTGCCATCGAGGACCTCTTGCAGGGCGAACCAGACGTCGTCGACTTGAACCGGGCGGTGCTCTCGTCCGTGCAGAGTGCCCGCACGCTCCGCGTGAACAAGTAGCTAGAGGCTAAGGACAACCACGGTGCGGAGACACATGTCGACAGCTACGGCTGGTTCGCGCCGGCAGACAAAGACGACAAGGTCGTCTCGTTCCTCGAGCAGTGATAGTTTTTCTTTATGTTGTTGTTTTTATGGATCTTTTGCTGTGTAAAAACATATATTGTTATGCAAGCCGCCTGACTTGGGTCAGTCTGCCATTTCAGGCGGCTGGATGAATATCCTACATCTCCTAACCCTTCTTCCTCACCTCTTCTTCTTCCCCAACAGATCACCGCACGGGCCGTATAGATACTCCCCAACATGCGGTTGGATAAACATTCTCTATGAACGAAAATTATGTGTCAGCGGTAGGATGGCTGAGTTTGGTTTGTTCACATGCGACATCACGTGTCAGTCAGGGTGTGTTCCCTTGGTTGGGTTTGCGGCGTGCAGGAGCGACTTGTGAGGGTGCGGTGCGACCGCGGCGTGCAGGAGCGACCGTGTGAGGGTGTGGCGTGACCGCGACAGTTGTGCGCAAGTGTACCTTCTTTTCATTTTGAAAACTTTAGGCAAGCTTGGCAAAAAAGTGTGGCGAAGTATGGCAATGCAAGGCCTAGACCCAAACAGGATAAGTACGTACTACGTACTAGGAGTACTAGTGTTAAAAAAAGAAAGGTGGGGTTTTCCTTCACGAGATTAATCGATACAAGTCCTCATTTCACGTGTCAATTAATGCATATTTTTTCTCCAAATCACAAAGAGCTAACCATCTCACTCCTCATCGCTTGATTAATGCAGCACCATGCAAACCAACCTTCTCACTTCCGCATGCTTGCAGGGGATATTAATGTCCTTGGTTGCTAGTACGAGGCAAACCCCATCAATTTTGCTTCGATTAGTGTTAGTGGCTTTTTGCAAATTGTAAATTTGATATACTGGCCTTGTGTACAAAAAAATGGAGGTAGTAACTATATTTGACTTCCTTCCCCATTGCGGTGACGTCGACGATATCTCAAACATTGTGGTTTGGTGAAGTGCATTCAACGGAGAACGCCATTTAGGGAGACCACGGTAAGTCGTTTGCAAGTGACGCCTACAAGCCGAGACAACCGCCTTATTTGCATCCAAGAAGTCCGTTGAACCAAAGGATGCGTAAATGTACTAGTACTACTCATACACAATAGCGTCGTCCGTCCATCTTAGTGTTGTGAGATGGTTTCTCGAAGAAGACGATGGAGAAGCGGAGTCAGGGAAGAGTGAAATGATAGTTGCTTCATCCGTGCTTTGTGGTTTGACGCCTCACCGCTTTGTGATTTGTGATAGAAGGGACAGGGGAGTAGACTCTGTGCTCTATACTGTACATGCGTCCAAGCACGGGAGAAAGAGGAGAGACGTTGCATTTTTCTATTCCTTCAATCAATCAATCAAGGAGCTTCGGTTCCATCCTTTTGGCTTTGGCAACACCGTCCACAACGGTTCCCACGATGCCAAAAGCTATTTTCACATTTGGCTATACATTGTGGATGCCCTTAACCATACCACTTGGGTTTGCTCCTGTGTGCTATCTATACAAATCTCAATTATATTGATCTAAAAATTTATCGAATCAAGATTAGTAAAGAGGAGGTGATTTTGCTGTGCGGATGGCGGGGGAGGTTTCTTATTTTTAGAGGACGTTGTCCTGGTGGTTTGCTAACATGCGGTCCCACGTGTCAGTGCTCTACCAAGCCAATCCACGTCCCACATGAGGCAGAACAACGACAGAAGCAACATGTGGTTAACTTGAAGAAGATGAGGGAGAAGCAGATTCAACAACGAGTGAAATGATGGTTGTTTCGTCCCTCCAACTTCTTTTTTTAGCATTATTACTTCGTCCCTCCAACTTAACTGCGGGAAAGGTGCAGCTTTGTGATTTGACGCCTCATTGCTCATTACTACGCCGGCGCCATGACTGGGTGCTTCACCCCGGCTGCCATACACTGTATTCCGGTATGGCACGTGGACCCGGTAGCTTGATGTCCCACATGTCGGCGAAAGGGACTAGAAGATTTATGAAAGCAAGCGCTCCACTCTTACGATGGAGGAGTACACAACACGACAGCCCAGTGGACTGTCACTTGTACTGTATAGTACTATAGTTTTGCTGTTTCGCACGATCCATTGATACAAACCCGCTTAAACAGGAAAGGGCGGGATTTTTCCCGTGCGGTATATGATACTGGCCATACATTTCAAAGAAAATTTTAATGTATGCAAACTGAATAATTAAGTAACAATATGATATCTAGTAAAACTAAAAACACATATGATTTATTGTGTTAGAGTGTAGTAGTAGTGCTGTATTGCATAGTTGTTAGATGTAACATGCGACAACATGTAGAGATGTAGTTTTGGAGGGCCTATAGAGAGAAAAGCATAATACATTCACCGAACTTCAGAATAAGCTAATTATGGTCACTATATACGTTTTGCGGTGATTATACGGTCACTTGCTCATGGTTCAGCATCAGATTGCACTCTGTTGACCGGCCAAATAGTCTGCATGGCACCATGTTGACTAGTTAAATTGACCACGTTCCTTGTGGGTCCCACCTATTAGTTCGCATAGGGAAAAGGTCAGATAAACACAAATTTACACATGCGCGACAAGACTCCAACCCGTGCGCGGGAATCACCTGGTTGTATATGTGTCTGTCAGGGCCTGATGTGTGCGCATGCACGTGTAGGTTGAGCACTTGAGCGTGATAGTGTGTGTTGGTCGTGTGGTGTACTGGTGTGTGCATGCATGGGTGCATGTGTGCATGTGAGTGTTGCGTGCGTGCGTGGCTGCGTGTGTACGTGTGAGTGTTGCGTGCGTGCGTGGGTGCATGTGTTCGTGTGAGTGTTGCGTGCATGCAGTTCGTGTGCATGCGTGCGTGCATGTATAATCACCACACCAGCTCATGTGTGTTAAAACAGATGTCTCATCATACCAATACAAGGCCACCTTGTCCGCTATGCCCGCGGTCATGACTTCGGACCATCGTCCAATATTTTGTTGTTGTTTGTTTTCATTCTTACTAGCAAGATGCCCGTGTGTTGCACGTAACATCAAGATGCATTTGTATGACTAGTTTATCTTGTGAGAGAAAAGGATGAACGAGGGAAGGCCTTATTTGCAAATGTGGAGAGGTGTGTGGGTACCTTTTTGCAAAATTGTCATAGTTTCTTTCTTATCCGTCAGATATAAATTGGATGGCCTATATTGTAGGATGGCAGGCACACCATCATCACCAACTCTGTTTTTTATAAGAGTGTATTTATATTTTATAAGAGTGTAGATGTAGAGTAGATACAAGCCGACAGGTGGGCCCGATGGTAGTGAGATAATGTGATGCAACACTAGAGGTGACACGTGGAGCATTTAACTGGTCGACTAGTCGTGTCTTGAGCAAATACAGAGTTGTACGGTGAGCCCGTGACTTATAATAACCACAAAACATAAATGGTGACCGTAATGAGTGGATTCTGAAGTTCAATGTACGTATCGTGCTTTCTCTTCAAAAACAATGATCATCAATGTATATATCGCAAGAGAAAGATGAAACATGCGTGAATGTGCCGGGGGCTTAGTTTTAGAGGACCTGGAGATAGTTTGTGTGCGTACGTGAAAGGGGCGTAGAGGGGGGAGTATGCGATGGAGGGAGAGATGCTCTTCGTTTCTCTTTATTATGACTAACTTTATATATAGTATAAAAATATACAAATTCATAGTGCCGAATGAATATCATTGTGGGCACCATGCAATGCAAATTAGCGTTCATACTCCTCTATATAACTTTGTAATGTCGTATATATGTAGAAATTCTAAAATAACTTTTTGGCCACACTTTATTCAAAAGGAATATTGTATGCGAAATAAACATGAAGAGAGGGTTTTTTAGATCAATGTGGTACGTGATGTAACATGTGTGAATATGTAGTTGATGCATTTGGCAGGGCCTAGAGAGGTATGTGTGTGTAATATGTATTAGAGAGTGGCATGGATAGTGGGGCCGATGGGGGGAGCGTGTGGGAGAGATAGCACGAGAAATGAGAGTGGTCTAGAGAGAGACGAATATGACGTCACGGTGAGAGATTCCCTTGAGTGTGTATATGCAAGGGGGGAGTGGATAGAGGCACCAGGAGAATATTTTTTGTGTGTGTGGTGTCTGTGTTGGTATGTGTGGGTGTGAGAAGATAACGAGACATGGGGGCAGAGGGTGTGTCACCGCATGAGTTCCGATGGGTCGAGGTGAGGACCTTCGTTCGGTTCCGTCCTGCGCCACATTGGTCGGCCCGTGACTCATTTAGGGAGACCCATGGATGACTAGTCGTACAAGACAAAGATAGCATAATTGTAAAGGACTCTGTGTCCACTGACAAAGCCGACCAGGATTTGTAACCCTAGGTTCTCAGACTACGGTAACCCCTTTATATCTGATATTACTATCCATCCAACCTAACTTTAAGGGGCATCCTACAGAATGCTCTGCTAGAATCATACTCGTCGATTAGGAAGAGCAGTGTGGGACAATGCGTGAGAGACAGGCCTAAAGATAATGTGCGTGCAGGAGACACTTAGGCAGGTCTATGGATATAGAAAGGGTCGATGGGGATTGTGCGTATGTATGCTTGCGAGAGGAAGAGTGCTTGTGATAAAGGTTAGCGAAAACAGTCGTAAATGGTTACGATAGGGAGGGAGGGTTATATCGAGAGCATGTGTGTGAGAAAGACACCTCGGGAGAGAGAGCGTGTGAGCATGTGTGAGAGCGTCCCAGACGGAATCATGGTTCTCCCCCTCCCCCCGCCCACCCGTCCGACAAACTACCTCTCCACCAGCCGCGAAACCCCCGCGTCCTCCGTCCGCCACCCCATCCCACCCATCAACCGCCACCCTCCTCCATCACGCCGGAGCCGATACCCCGACGTCGTCGTCCACCGCAACCTCAACCGCAATGCCCTCCACGGTTAGTAGTTGAAGCCGAGGCCGAGCTATCCGTACCCGAGCCAGTTCAACCACGCCGTCCTGCGCCTCACCGCTGCCGCTCCAACTTCGCCACACTCCACCGCACCAGAGTTGTTCCTGCTACACCGTCCTTCGCCTCCTCAGATTTGCTTCCCCTCCGCGGATATACGGCCACGACAACACAGTCAACAATTTGGCCATGGGTTTGTCCAAGGATCCACGGGTCTCCAAAACATCGGTTCCCCCGGGAGAAAAAAGAAGAGCGCCGCGACATATGGAGGAGACCACACTGGCAACCGATAAGGGTACTCCTCTTCCCTTATTCGTGCCAATCTTACGTGTCTGCTTGCATGATATTAATCCCACAGAAGACACTAGTTGACCGCTTCTTCTTGATACTAGATGTTCCTAGTAACTCGCGATGCACAAGGTTTCTCCTCATATACTATTTCACCTTAGCTAGAGGTCCGTCGCCCCCTGAATTTCAATTCCTGGTCAGTTGATTCCCAATTAACGGAAGCATTCCCCGGCGCAACAGGCGCTAGTCCGCCTATTACGCCGGGGAAGCAGCGCCTTGGTGTTTATCTTAGGGCCATGTGGGGCCTAGAGCTACTGGCGCCCGATCTGGAGGTCGGTCGGGATTAAAGGGATGGCCTGGGGGCGCTGCCAAGCAAGGCGGTGGTGTGAGGTCGAGGGGAGGGCGGGGCGGCGGAGGCAGGGGTCTGGGCCGGTGGTCGCTGGCGGTTCTAGAAAGATCGTCAACAGTGACTGGCGGGAGGTAGACGAAGGCCATCTGCCCATTCCTTATAGATCAGATGGTTCATTAAAAAAATCGACTGACCTATTCATTTTCAGTCGACTGTTATCTTGATATGACCACATGTGGTGGTGTGGTGGAGGAGTACCTGCATTTCCTGTGCTCATATATTACAAAATCATACGGAGTAGAATCTAATTTTGTTTGCCATGCAATGTTTTAGAGCTATCTGCTACCTCTTGAGCACTGCGTTGGTTTTCCCTTGAAGAGGAAAGGGTGATGCAGCAAAGTAGCGTAAGTATTTCCCTTAGTTTTTGAGAACCAAGGTATCAATCTAGTAGGAGGCCACACACAAGTCCCTCGTACCTACATAAACAAATAAGAACCTCGCAACCAACGCGATAAAGGGGTTGTCAATCCCTTCACAGTCACTTACAAGAGTGAGATCTGATAGAGATAATAATGATAAGATAAATATTTTTGGTATTTTTATGATATAGATTCAAAGTAAAGATTGCAAAGTAAAATAGATTGGAAACTTATATGATGGAAAATGGACCCGGGGGCCATAGGATTCACTAGTGGCTTTTCTCAAGATAGCATAAGTATGACGGTGGGTGAACAAATTACTGTCGAGCAATTGATAGAAAAGCGAATAATTATGAGAATATCTAGGCATGATCATGTATATAGGCATCACGTCCACGACAAGTAGACCGACTCCTGCCTGCATCTACAACTATTACTCCACACATCGATCGCTATCCAGCATGCATCTAGAGTATTAAGTTCATAAGAACAGAGCAACGCATTAGGCAAGATGACATGATGTAGAGGGATAAACTCAAGCAATATGATATATACCCCATCTTTTTATCCTCGATGGTGACAATACAATACATGTCGTTTCCCTTTCCGTCACTGGGATCGAGCACCGCAAGATTGAACCCAAAGCTAAGCACTTCTCCCATTGCAAGAAAGATCAATCTAGTAGGCCAAACCAAACTGATAATTCGAAGAGACTTGCAAATTACCAATCATGCATAAAAGATTTCAGAGAAGAATCAAATATTGTTCATAGATAGACTTGATCATAAACCCACAATTCATCAGATCTCGACAAACACACAGCAAAAAGAGTTACATCGAATAGATCTCCAAGAAGATCGAGGAGAACTTTGTGTTGAGATTCAAAGAGGGAGAAGAAGCCATCTAGCTAATAACTATGGACCTGAAGGTCTGAAGTGAACTACTCACACATCATCGGAGGGGCCATCGAGTTGATGTAGAGGCCCTTCGTGATCGATGCCCCCTCCGGCGGAGCTTCAGAAAACACCCTAAGATGGGATCTCTTGGGTACAAAAGGATGCGATGGGGGAAATAGGGTTTCATGGTGCCCCTGGATGTTTTTGGGGTATGTGAACATATATAGGAGGAAGAAGTAGGTCGGTTGAGGCACGTGGGGCCCACAAGGGGGGAGGGCGCGCCCAGGGGGTAGGCACGCCCCCTGCCTCGTGGACACATCATTCATTTCTTAACGTCTACTCCAAGTCCTCTGGATCATGTTTGTTCCAAAAATCATGCTCCCGAAGGTTTCATTCCGTTTGGAATCCGTTTGATATTCCTTTCCTGCGAAACACTGAAATAGGCAAAAAACAGCAATTTGCACTG
Source organism: Triticum monococcum (assembly GCA_034509565.1). NCBI lineage: Eukaryota > Viridiplantae > Streptophyta > Magnoliopsida > Poales > Poaceae > Triticum > Triticum monococcum. Next base: position 290,027,618 of record CM067842.1, read on the forward strand.
GGCCTTGGGTTAATAGGTTAGTCCCAAAAATAATATAAAAGTGTAAAATAAAGCCCATTAACATCCAAAACAGATAATATAATAGCATGGAACAATCAAAAATTATAGATATGTTGGATACGTATCAAGCATCCCCAAGCTTAATTCCTGTTCGTCCTCGAGTAGGTAAATGATAAAAACAAAATTTTTGATGTGGAATGCTTTCTAGCATGTTCATCAATGTATTTTTCTCTATTGTGGCATGAATGTTCAGATCCAAAAGATTAAAGATAAAAGTTTATTGTTGACACAAAAATAGTAATACTCCAAGTATGCTAATCAAGCAATTATGTCTTATCAAAATAACATAGACAAAGAAAACTTATCCCTACAAAATCATATAGTTTGGCCATGCTTCATTTTTGTCACACAAAATGCTCTCATCATGCACAACCCCGATGACAAGCCAAGCAATTGTTTCATACTTAGCCTTTTCAAACTCTTTCAACTTTTACGCAATATATGAGCGTGAGCCATGGACATAGCACTATGGGTGGAATAGAATATGATGATTGAGGTTGTGTGAGAAGACAAAAGGGAGAAAGTCTCACATTGACGCGGCTAATCATTGGGCTATGGAGATGCCCACCGATTGATGTCAATGCAAGGTGTAGGGATTTCCATGCAACAGATGCACTAGAGCTATAAATATATGAAAGCTCATCAAAGAAACTAAGTGGGTGTGAATCCAACTTGCTTGCTCATGAAGACCAAGGCATTTGAGGAAGCCCATCATTGGAATATACAAGCCAAGTTCTTATAATGAAAAATTCCCACTAGTATATGAAAGTGACAAAATAAGAGACTCTCTATCATGAAGATCATGGTGCTACTTTGAAGCACAAGTGTGGAAAAAGGATAGTAACATTGTCCCTTCTCTCTTTTTCTCTTTTTGTTTGGGCCTTCTTTTTTTATGGCCTCTTTTTTTTGTCCGGAGTCTCATCCCGACTTGTGGGGGAATCATAGTCTCCATCCTTTCCTCAGATGGGACAATGCTCTAATGATGATCATCACACTTTTATTTACTTACAACTCAAGGATTACAACTCGATACTTAGAACAAAATATGAATCTATGTGAATGCCTCCGGCGGTGTACCGGGATTGTGATGAATCAAGAGTGACATGTATGAAAAATTAAGCATGGTGGCTTTTCCACAAATTCAATGTCAACTACATGATCATGCAAAGCAATATGACAATGATGATGCGTGTCATAATAAATGGAACGGTGGAAAGTTGCATGGAAATATATCTCGGAATGGCTATGGAAATACCATAATAGGTAGGTATGGTGGCTGTTTTGAGGAAGATATAAGGAGGCTTATGTGTGATAGAGTGTATCGTATCATAGGGTTTGAATGCACCGGAGAAGTTTGCACCAACTCTCAAGGTGAGAAAGGGCAATGCACGGTACCAAAGAGGCTAGCAATGATGGAAGGTTGAGAGTGCGTATAATCCATGGACTCGACATTAGTCATAAAGAACTCACATACTTATTGCAAAAATCTACAAGTCATCAAAACCAAGCACTACGCGCATGCTCCTAGGGGGTCAGATTGGTAGGAAAAGACCATCGCTCGTCCCCGACCGCCACTCATAAGGAAAGCAATCAAATAACACCCCATGCTTCAAATTTGTCACACAACGTTTACCATACGTGCATGCTACGGGACTTGCCAACTTCAACACAAGTATTCATGAATTTCACAATTACTCAAATAGCACACCTCTAATATTACCACCTTTATATCTCAAAACAACTATTAAGCATCCAACTTCTCTTAGAATTTAAAATTTATAACCAAAGTAAATTACCATGCTGTTATAAAATACTCTCAAAATTATATAAGTGAAGCATGAGAGATCAATTATTTCTATAAAATAAAACCACCGCTGTGCTCTAAAAGATATAAGCGAAGCACTAGAGCAAAAATTATCCAACTCAAAAGATATAAGTGAAGCACATAGAGTATTCTAATAAATTCCAATTCAAGTGTGTCTCTCCCAAAAGGTTTGTACATCAAGGATCATTGTGGTAAACTAAAAATCAAATACTCAAATCATACAAGGCGCTCCAAGCAAAACACATATCATGTGACGAATAAAAATATAGCTCCAAGTAAACTTACCGATGGACGAAGAGGAAAGAGGGGATGCCTTCCGGGGCATCCCCAAGCTTAGGATTTTCGTTTTCATTGTATTTTACCTTCGGGTGCCTTGGGCGTCCCCAAGCTTAGGCTCTTGCCACTCCTTGTTCCATAATCCATCAAATCTTTACCCAAAACTTGAAAACTTCACAACACAAAACTTAAAAGAAAATCTCGTGAGCTCCGTTAGTAAAAGAAAACAAACCACCACTTCAAGGTACTGTAATGAACTCATTCTTTATTTATATTTGTGTGAAACCTACTGTATTCCAACTTTTCTATGGTTCATAAACTCTATTACTAGCCATAGATTCATCAAAATAAGCAAACAACACACGAAAAACAGAATCTATCAAAAACAGAACAGTCTGTAGTATTATGTAGGTTTCGAATACTTCTGGAACCCTAAAAGTTCTAAAATAAATTTCTGGACGTGAGGAATTTATCTATTAATCATCTACAAAAAGAATTAACTAAACAGTACTCTCCAGTAAAAAATGGCAGCAAATCTCGTGAGCGCTAAAGTTTCTGTTTTTTACAGCAAGATCGCAAAGACTTTCCCCATGTCTTCCCAAAGGTTCTACTTGGCACAAACACTAATGAAAAGCATAAAACCACATCTAAACAAAGGCTAGATGAATTATTTATTTCTAAACAAAATCAAAAAGCAAGAAACAAAAATAAAATTGGGTTGCCTCCCAACAAGCGCTATCATTTAACGCCCCTATCTAGGCATAAAAGCAAGGACAGATCTAGGTATTATCATCTTTGGTATGCAATTCTTCAATAGAACACTTACAACCCTTAGGAGTTTCCTTCTCTCTATTAATGATTAAGCTCCTAGGAAAGAAATCAAGAAAATCATTTGTAGCAAAAGGTTCCTTAATGATAGTGAGAAAGTTGGGGTGAACACTAATGGATTTGAGATCTGCATTTTCCTTACTAGAAGTTTCACCCTTATTTTTAGGAACGTACATTAGTTTGGCAACTTTGGTAGGAGGATTTGAAGTGTTCCTTACAGTAGAAAAAGCGGACCCTAAGTTGGTAATAATACCCTCAAGTTTATCAATTCTAGTAGAATCTTGGTCTATTCTTTCATTATGCATGGGTTCTTTTTCTTTAAAACATTTCAGAGTAACTCCTACCTTAGATCCATATTGGGTAATTTGGTTGTGGATCTCTTTATCCAAATTCTCAATCAATTCAACAGTGGCAACTTTATTTTCAATAATATTGAGCCTTTGCATAACATGTTCCAAAGTTAACATAGTTCCATTAACCAAGAGAGGTGGTCTGCCAAACAAATCTATCATAGCGTTATAAGAATCAAAAGTGTGGATACCCAAGAAATTTCCTCCGGTAATGGTATCAAGAATATATCTATTCCAAGGAATGATGCCTACATAAAAATTGCGAAGAAGAATGGAAGTAGATTGCTTCCTAGTAGATCTATTTTGCGCATTGCAAATTCTGAACCAATCATCTTTTAGATTTTCTCCCTCCCTTTGTTTAAAATTAAGGACCTCATTCTCGGGAGACAAAGGAGTAGATAAAGGACTAGCCATAACGCTGAAGCAAGCGAAAGAAAAGTCGAATGAAAAAAAGAGGGCGAATAAAATGGCAAGGGTGAAGTGGGGGAGAGGAAAACGAGAGGCAAATGGCAAATAATGTAATGCGAGGGATAAGAGTTTGTGATGGGTACTTGGTATGTCTTGACTTGTGCGTAGACTCCCCCGCAACGGCGCCAGAAATCCTTCTTGCTACCTCTTGAGCACTGCGTTGGTTTTCCCTTGAAGAGGAAAGGGTGATGCAGCAAAGTAGCGTAAGTATTTCCCTCAGTTTTTGAGAACCAAGGTATCAATCCAGTAGGAGGCCACACGCAAGTCCCTCGTACCTACACAAACAAATAAGAACCTCGCAACCAACGCGACTAAGGGGTTGTCAATCCCTTCAATGTCACTTACGAGAGTGAGATCTGATAGAGATAATAATGATAAGATAAATATTTTTGGTATTTTTATGATATAGATTGGAAGTAAAAATTGCAAAGTAAAATAGATTGGAAACTTATATGATGGAAAATAGGGCCGGGGGGCATAGGTTTCACTAGTGGCTTCTCTCAAGATAGCATAAGTATTATGATGGGTGAACAGATTACTGTCGAGCAATTGATAGAAAAGTAAATAATTATGAGAATATCTAGGCATGATCATGTATATAAGCATCACGTCCACGACAAGTAGACCGACTCCTGCCTGCATCTACTACTATTACTCCACACATCGACCGCTATCCAACATGTATCTAGAGTATTAAGTTCATAAGAACAAAGTAACACATTAGGCAAGATGACATGATGTAGAGGGATAAACTCAAGGAATATGATATAAACCCCATCTTTTTATCCTCGATGTCAACAATACAATACGTGTCGTTGCCCTTTCTGTCACTAGGATCGAGCATCGCAAGATTGACCCCAAAGCTAAGTACTTGTCCCATTGCAAGAAAGATCAATCTAGTAGGCCAAACCAAACTGATAATTTGAAGAGACTTGCAAAGATAACCAACCATGCATAAAAGATTTCAGAGAAGAATCAAATATTGTTCATAGATAGACTTGATCATAAACCCACAATTCATCGGATCTTGACAAACACACCGCAAAAAGAGTTACATCGAATAGATCTCCAAGAAGGTCGAGGAGAACTTTGTATTGATATTCAAAAAGAGAGAAGAAGCCATCTAGCTAATAACTATGGACCCGAAGGTGTGAAGTAAACTACTCACACATCATCGGAGGGGCCATGGAGTTGATGTAGAGGCCCTCCGTGATCGATGCCCCCTCTGGCGGAGCTCCGGAAATGTGGGGACCCCGACTCATAAGTCGTGATCACCGAATGCACGTGTATAGTGATCCCAGAGATCAATGCTCACTGAACACACAGAAGCTGAATAACAAGAGTCTTACATCCATACATACCGTATTACACAAGTAGGACCATTATGGTCAAGTCTTGAGTATAGCATCGCAGCGGAAATCTTCGTCTATAACTTGGACCCATGCCATCTGCCTTAACCCTACAGGCATTCTGACTGGGAAGCGGCCTAGCTCGCATGCTCGTCACCGAAGTATTCTTCTTCATATCATTATCTTTCATACCTGGCCAATAAAATAACCAGTGGCAAGCCAATGAGTACTTTGAATGTACTCGCAAGCAACCCAAGGGTGATAACAGAATAATTATGCAAGGCACTACTGCTAATTTGGCATTTTTGCGGAAAGCTAGTTTTTCTCATGCAAGTATGATCAACATTTATCAAGGATATGAATGCGTCTGCAACAAGTATAAGGAGGTTACAGACATCAACATCGGGATAGAGTTGTGAACAACTCATACTCAAGCTCATCGTGACTTCCTCACGAATCACGTCAACAGACTTACCAAACCGTGTTGTTTGTCAGAAACATATGGACGTAGTCTAAGCAGCACCACCCAACTGTCCTTGACCGTGGACACGGCTATTCGAATAGTTTTACACTCTGCAGAGGTTGCACACTTTACCCACAAGATCCGGGGAACTTCCGTGTCATCCACGACCCGCAGTACCTCAAGTACCCGGGGTAAGCACCCGATCACTATCTTTCCCTAGACGACACTAACATGGAGTCCACTCGATTGGTATTAACCCCCGTGCCCAACATTTCACAACTTAAAATTGTGGAGCCTCGCTCCCATATTCATCACATACCACTGGCACGGGGTACCAACGGTGTGTCCGGTGCCCCATAAAAATGTTCTTGGCCGCCCTACCTGGCACGACCCCGTCCCGAGAGAGAGCACTAACTCTCCCCCGTCACTAGTAATGCGGGCTCCAAGCTAGTATCGGCCTAGGTAATCAATAATGCCCTTTCCCATACAAGGGTAGAGTGGTTGCGCATGTAAGGTTGGGACAGTCGACAAATCTTAAATCTAATCCGTCTTTGTAAACAACACTTTCATCGAGCCTCGGTACACTACCTCTCCACCAAGTAGTGACCTAGTTCATCATCATCTCCCAGGGGCATTAGTGGCACCCACTAGGGTTGTTCGCAAGTATGCCAAACCACACTTGTTTCTTTCCATGCATAATCCTGATCCACTTTGCGTAGCAACAACTTTAGCATCCTATCTACTTCCACCGGCATAACCCTCATAGAAAGGTAGGGTCATGCATCATGCAAGTGTCAACAAGAAAAGCAACAGAGGCACCACCTCAAGTGGCCACCGTTTTATCATGACTTCGATGCAAGCAATAAAAGTGCTACATGACATGCATAAAAATGGTTTCATAGACATGGTCAAAGGGCTGCTTGCCTTGTCCTTTAGAGCCTTCAAACCTTCTGGTCCATCACCAAGCATTTCGTCTACTTCGTCAACTATCGTTGAAAGCAACCATAATAAGCAACACAACAAGACAGAAAATAAAAGTGCTCTAAAAATGAGAGTTGGACTTTTCTAGGATACCTCTGGTCATATGAGGAATGACCAAAGTGATTTCAATGGAATTGGATAAGTGAATATTTCTAAACATTTTGATACGATGGAATCAAGGGGTTTATGGATTTGCAAGAAGTGTAGATAATGCCTTTTTTTTATAAAAATGAGTAAAATTACCCATTAAATCAGGCATGATTTCAGAAACTTTTAGAAATTGGTTTCACTGGATTTGGGGTTGCAATGAATATAATATGGATTTTTGAAGTGGACTTATGTGAATAAATGACCTTTTTAAAGGGTCCAGTGAAAACCAAGAACAACAAAAATGTCCACTGTGGTCCACTAAATAGAATTTGATTTATGCAGTCAGAAGAAATTTTATTCATCAAATTTGGACAATATTTGAATAGTCTATGGATTTTTTTATGTTCACTGGAAAAGAAAAAAGAAGAATACTTGGGTTATGCCTAAAGTGTGCACAGCGCGCAGTTTAGCACCACAGTGCACTGGGCCGGCCCAGCGGCCCGGCTGCGGGGCGAACCAGGCGACGTCGAAGGCGCCTTCCGCCGAGTACGCCTTCGCTGTGAGTTCACGGGAAACGTTGGAACCGTCTTAACTTAAACGGCGGGGCCCGCCCACTGGGTCGCCGACGCGCGGGGCCCAGCGCTCAGGCCATCGCCTACCTCCCGCTCGAACAGAGCAGAGGCAGCGAAGGTGAGGCCAAGCGGGCGCCGACGCTCTCCCGGGCGGCACGGGCCACCTCCGGCGGTGCCCGGCACACCGGCGGACTCAGCGCGATGAGGCGCACCTGTCCATGGGCTGCACGCACGCACTGATGCTCGGAGTTGAGCAGGGCTTCGGGTCCAGCAGATAGGGGCGGCGGGCTTGGTGGTGGCACTCGTTTTGGCTGCATAGGAGGAGTCCTAGGGTGTTGGGGAGGTTCGTGGAGGCTTGGTGGGTGCTGCGGACCAGTTCAGAGGAGGAAGGGAGGCCGGGGCGGCTCGAATTTGAGCGGGGGTCCGAGACGGTAATGGCGGCAAAGGAGGAGGGAGAAGGCACGGGAGGAGGAGTGGGTTGGTCCGGGCGTGCTGGGGAGGGAGAGTGAGCAGTTGGAGACAATAGAAGGCTCGGGGGTGGCCTTATACGGGCGCGGCCGGGAGGTGCCGTAGGCGGGCGCACGGCCACGGCCCGTGGCGTTGCCAGAGGCCAAAAGGGTGCTCTGGTGCGTGCTTGGGGTGTTCGTGGGCATGGTCCAGGCCGAGAGGAGAGGAGAGAGGGAGCAGGGCGAGCTCGAGGAGGTCCCGCACGAGTGCGGCGACTGGCGGATGCGAGCGGCGCTCGGGCACGCGTGTCAGAGGTCGCCAGAGAGAGAAGGAGGAGGGGGCCAACCGTCTTGCGTGTCCCGAACGCCGAGGCGGCCTCGGGGGACACAAGGGGAAGGCCCTAGGTGGTCAGAAGCCTCGTGCAGGACGCGGCTACAGTGCCCTGGTGCACTGTAGCGCGCTCCAGAGCACATATATGGCTGGCATTGGCATATTTTTGGCGCCCAAGGCGTGGCCACTAGTGCCCAGGGGGTCAGGGGAGGAGTAAACAAAGGGGTGGTGGCCTTGGATGCCTTGGTGAGCCAGTAGGAGAGGAGAGAGGTAGAAGAAGAGGGAGAGAGGGGCTGTCCAGGGAGGTAAATTGGGGTATTGTACCCGTCAATCATTGAGCAATGGCCAGGGAAGAGTCACTGGAGGTAGGAGAAGACTAGGAGGAGCTGTGGTAAAAAGTTGAGCTCAAGGAGATTAGTGGAAGGGGTCAAGATGATGATTTTGGAAAAATGGCAGAAGGTGTTTGTTGTTGGTTTGGGCAAGAACATTAATCCCACTTGCCATGAAATTTAACAGGGTGGAATGGCACTTAGAAATAGGGTGTTCTACAAAATTTGAGCTCATTTGGACAAAGTTGCCAGTGCAACTTTTGTAAACCCTAGAAATCAGCAGAAATGGGTTTTTCAAGATTTAGTCATCCAAAACTATTCTCCTTGATGCACCACTTGGTGTAGTTTCATCATTAGTGGATTTTAACATGTCCACAAAAAATCAGATCAAAAGGACACACTTGGCAATCTAGAGTTGTTCAAATTTGGTTCTGGACAGAAAGGGTTTTGGGGCAGTTTTGTCAACCAAACTTCTTTTGATTGATATGAAACTTTGCAAGATCATCACATTATGCATATGTGACTTGCTAGAAGTTTCCTGGATTTTTATGAAAATATTTCCTGTAGAAATATTTCAAATCCTTGAAATGGGCAAAAATGGTTTTGAGGGGATTTCATGGTGTTATTCTATTCTCCATGACATGGTACTTGGCAAGATCATCAAAAATGTCATATGTGACATGATAGAATTTTCTTGGATTTTTTGGGGAATATTTCCTTTGTAAATATTTCAAAATCTTGAAATATCCAGAAAGGGTTTGTGAGGGATTTGACCAATATTTTGAACATGACCATGTGTTGAAACTCTTATATATGGGAAATATATGCCCCCTGAGCTTCCCTGATTTTTGTCAAATATTTTTGAAACAATAAAATAATTGTTCCCTATTAAAGACCATTTCTGGCCTTAAGAAAAAGCATTTAAATAAAATAGGAAAATAACTTTTAAAATTATATTTTTGTGATTTCTCGGAATCATATATCTAATAGGTTTCAAATATACCTTTTGAAAGATTTTTCACACCTCAAATCAAGTACTTGCAGTGCAAATCTCAATTCAAGGGTTTTTGGAAAACTAATTTTAGAAAATACTTTTTGGCCAAATTATTTTTGTAAGAAATTATTTTTATGTCCTATACACATGGCATGATCATTGGGTAATGAGTTTGGAGCAAGGAGATGAAGTATAGGAGTTGGAGGATTTATTTGATTTTTAGAGCACTTGCAAAGAATAGACAAAATCCAAACAAGGCAAGGTCCAAAACACTCAAAAGTTTTTGTCAAACCACATTTTATCATGATTTATTAGCTTAAGTGTTGTGGCATAAAAATCAGGGTGTGACAGACCTACCCCCCCTTACATGAATCTCGTCCCCGAGATTCCCAGACTAGGCGTGGAAAGGAATACGGAAACTTGGATTTGGGGTAGTCTTCACGTCCTCATACTGCTTCTGCTTCTGTTTGGTGCTCCATTGAACCTTGAAGTACTCGATGGTGTGGCTTCGTGTTTGTTGTCCTGCTTGATCCAGATTGCAATTGGGGTCTCTCACGTAGGTCATATTGGGCTGGAGGTCGATGTCCTTGTAGAGACCGGGCTAGTTAGGAAGTTGGAAGCGTTTCTGGAGCGGTGTCGTGTGGAAAAACGTTGTGCACAGTGGGTGACTCAGGTGATAACTCTAGCTGGTAGCCGTCTATTCTTCGTCTTGCGGTGATCTTGGAGAGGGCCGATAAATCTTGGTGTGAGCTTCCCTTTGACATGGAAATGCTTGGGTTCTTCGAGAGAAGTGGTTTGCAGATATGCCTGGTCTTTGATGCGGAGGTATGCTTCTTGAAGATGGTGGTTGGCGTAGTTCTTCCTCCTAGACATGATGATCTTCAGATGTTCCTTGACCAGCTCAATGATTCTTCTTCCGTCTTCAGGTAGACAAGTATGTCATCAAAGAAAGATGACAACTAACTTGTCCAAGCACTCCATGAAGTCTATGGGGTACGTAAAGTGGGCTGAGGCATTGGGGGTGGTCACGGTTGAGCATTGGCCAAGGTCTTATCGATCTAGAGCCAAAGCCCAAGGTCAGGATCCGACCATGTTGTGGCTTCATAGGGCGTAAGGGTTTCAAGGATTCTAGTGTGCGAGTGAATGTTTATCATCCCATCCTTGAGCACAGTTTCTGAGATGCCAATCATTCCATTTAGTCTTCCAAACAATCACATCATGTTACCGAAAGGATCATCATGTATAGGTCAACTCCAATCATCACTCATGTTATCCACATCCTCATGACTCCCAAGAGGAGGTCTAACAAAATCATATATGTCTACGATCCCCAAACTCATATGTATGTCTACCCCTAAAAATCCATGGGTAGAGCATACAAGCTGCAAAGCTTGAACATGACAATCCAAGTGCTCAGCCTATTCTTCCAAGGTCTAAGATAAAGCATCTCTATCCTAAGGAAACACGTCGTAAGCCACTCCAAGATCTTGTTTCCTTCCTATGAATCAACTCCAACAACCCATTAGCTACATAACTCATTAATTCTACAAATCCAATGTCTATGGTGTTCCACATGATCTTCTAATGTCCTTTAATCCCCAAATACTTGAAAGGGCTGCCTTACTATTGTCACTGCACCAATTTCCATTATCATGGTCAAGTAAACTCCAAGGTCAAGCTTACATCAACTCCGACAATTAATCCAATCTCCTAGTTTATTTTTCTCCAAGAAACATGGTATCATGATCAAGATTATCAGTCTAAATCCAATTTACTCCGAACCATGTAAACTTACTCACCATCTACTCTCCACTAGGATCACCTATTGAATCCAAATCTCATGTCCAACGAGAATTCCTATCTATTTCCCCCAAGTCATTTCATAATGCCAACTATCTTCTATCAATATCCCCTGGCTAAGTCAAATCCTTATACTTCCAAGAATTCAGCTTGCGGTATAATTGTCCTACAAAATCCAATTTACTCCAGGGGTAATGAAAGTTATGCTACTCTATCAACATGATCCCACCAAGTTCATCTACCAACATGAAAGCCTCATAATCCACCAAATAGTCTCATATAATTTTCAAAGTCATTGATATAAACTCATCAAGTCATTTGTCCTCTATTCCTATATCCTCAAACTGGTCTTCCCTATGGCATCGTCAGTTCTGGTGCTATATTAGGATGATAATGTGCTCATTCACTATGTCCACTAGTTACATAATGAATCCAGTGACAAGCAAGGTTACGGAGGCCTTACAGGTCCTCTTGCAATTCTGTGGGTTAAGCACATGGTTAAGGATTCCAGCTGGGGTATTTTATGGAGTCTTGAAGGGTCTAGGAATGGGTTTCTAGTCTGGGGATTAAACATGACTCTACGGGGTTTTACATGGTCGAGGAGGCTATAGAAAAGTTCTTCAGTGCTAATTGGTTGCAGAAGTAGAATCCTTGGTGTACCTTGTCTTGCTGGTCTTCAGTTGATGAGAGAGATGAGAGAGAAAAGTGGCATAGATGGGGATGCCTAAGGGGGTTCTATAGTGCAGGTGCAACAAACAAGTGCCAAAAAGGACCAAACAAAAGAAACAAGGTAAGGAAGGTGATATAGTTGTGTACTTGTTGCCTAGGGCAAAAGTGCGACTTATATCAAAACATAAACAAATGAAAACAAGCAACACACAATCATGGTTCTATTCAAACCATCATACGGACTCGACTGCGCATAGGGGGTACACGGCTCATCCTACCCTAGGGGTTCTCGGATTCAGTAGTCGTGCTTTGCACCGTGCCTCATGTAGTCTTCTGGGTTTTCCTTAGGCGTCACTATGTCTCTTGTAGTTGTTTGATGAAACGATCCGGGTTGAGCCTGAAGATTCTTCAACAACTTCTCGCCTGTTGAAGTGGTGGGGTGAAGGTGGCTCCTCATAGTAGGCATTGACTCGGTCTTCTATTGTCTTCTTAATCATGACGATCCCTTTTTGTCTTCTAAGGCGTTGATGGTACCAAGTAGGTAATCCTTTATGCAATGACATCAACAAGGCATAGTAGAGGTCCAACATGTCCGTTACGTTGATGAAAACATCGACACCAAGAGCGGGGGATGAAGAGAACCGTTTTCCTGCTCACTATAGTGAGGCGGGCCAAATGGCGAGGTTCTCATCCACTGGTGGTTGCCGATACAACAACGATAAGGACATGATTGCTCTATTAGCGATGTATATCATTATCTTGCATATCCTATGCCCTAATCATCATAGGCCATGGTTGCATCATCCTGGGGCAGTGTCGAGGGTGTCACCATCTTCGGGGTCTTGATGTCCTCATTCCTAGAGAAGGTGTCTTCTGTTGGTACTGTCTTCTCGTGGTGTCTCCAAACTTGTGTTCGGAAGGTGTGGGTGAATGTACGTCCTCCTTCTCGGTTACCCACGAGGATTATAGGGAATCCAGTGGTTAGGGGCATAAGGGTTCTAGCGAGCATAAGTTTTGAAGGGGAAGAGATCAATGAGGAAAGTATACCTTAGTTTTTAAAAAAAATTGAGAAGGGAAGAGAAGTATAGATAGTTTTTGAAAACTAGCGATAGTTTTGAAAATAGTTTTACCCTAACTAACGACCATGCTAACTAAGGCTTCCTACAGTCAAGATGGCTCTGATACCAGCTCTGTGGGGACCCCGACTCATAAGTCGTGATCACCGAATGCACGTGTACAGTGATCCCAGAGATCAATGCTCGCTGAACACACAGAAGCTGAATACAAAGAGTCTTACATCCATACATACCGTATTACACAAGTAGGACCATTATGGTCAAGTCTTGAGTATAGCATCGCAGCAGAAATCTTCGTCTATAACTTGGACCCATGCCATCTGCCTTAACCCTACAGGCATTCTGACTGGGAAGCGTCCTAGCTCGCATGCTCGTCACCGAAGTATTCTTCTTCATATCATGATATTTCATGCCTGGCCAATAAAATAACCAGTGGCAAGCCAATGAGTACTTTGAATGTACTCGCAAGAAACCCAAGGGTGATAACAGAATAATTATGCAAGGCACTACTGCTAATTTGGCATTTTTGCGGAAAGCTAGTTTTTCTCATGCAAGTATGATCAACATTTATCAAGGATATGAATGCGTCTGCAACAAGTATCAGGAGGTTACAGACATCAACATCGGGATAGAGTTGTGAACAACTCATACTCAAGCTCATCGTGACTTCCTCACGAATCACGTCAACAGACTTACCAAACCGTGTTGTTTGTCAAAAACATATGGACGTAGTCTAAGCAGCACCACCCAACTGTCCTTGACCGTGGACATGGCTATTCAAATAGTTTTACACTCTGCAGAGGTTGCACACTTTACCCACAAGATCCGGGGAAATTCCGTGTCATCCACGACCCGCGGTACCTCAAGTACCCGGGGTAAGCACCCGATCACTATCTTTCCCTAGAGGACACTAACATGGAGTCCACTCGATTGGTATTAACCCCAGTGCCCAACATTTCACAACTTCAAATTGTGGAGCCTCGCTCCCATATTCATCACATACCACTGGCACGGGGTACCAACGGTGTGTCCGGTGCCCCATAAAAATGTTCTTGGCCGCCCTACCCGGCACGACCCCGTCCTGAGAGAGAGCACTAACTCTCCCCCGTCACGAGTAATGTGGGCTCCAAGCTAGTATCGGCCTAGGTAATCAATAATGCCCTTTCCCATACAAGGGTAGAGTGGTTGCGCATGTAAGGTTGGGACAGTCGACAAATCTTAAATCTAATCCGTCTCTGTAAACAACACTTTTATCGAGCCTCGGTACACTACCTCTCCACCAAGTAGTGACCTAGTTCATCATCATCTCCCAGGGGCATTAGTTGCACCCACTGGGGTTGTTCGCAAGTATGCCAAACCACACTTGTTTCTTTCCATGCATAATCCTGATCCACTTTGCATAGCAACTACTTTAGCATCCTATCTACTTCCACCGGCATAACCCTCATAGAAAGGTAGGGTCATGCATCATGCAAGTGTCAACGAGAAAAGCAACGGAGGCACGACCTCAAGTGGCCACCGTTTTATCATGACTTCAATGCAAGCAATAAAAGTGCTATATGGCATGCATAAAAATGGTTTCATAGACATGGTCAAAGGGCTGCTTGCCTTGTCCTTTAGAGCCTTCAAACCTTCTGGTCCATCTCCAAGCATTTCGTCTACTTCGTCAACTATCGTTGAAAGCAACCATAATAAGCAACACAACAAGACAGAAAATAAAAGTGCTCTAAAAATGAGAGTTGGACTTTTCTAGGATACCTCTGGTCATATGAGGAATGACCAAAGTGATTTCAATGGAATTGGATAAGTGAATATTTCTATACATTTTGATATGATGGAATCAAGGGGTTTATGGATTTGCAAGAAGTGTACATAATGCTTTTTTATAAAAATGAGTAAAATTACCCATTAAATCAGGCATGATTTTAGAAAATTTTAGAAATTGGTTTCACTGGATTTGGGGTTGCAATGAATATAATATGGATTTTTGAAGTGGACTTATGTGGATAAATGACCTTTTTAAAGGGTCCAGTGAAAACCAAGAACAACAAAAATGTCCACTGTGGTCCATTAAATAGAATTTGATTTATGGAGTCAGAAGAAATTTTATTCATCAAATTTGGACAATATTTGAATAGTCTATGGATTTTTTAAGTTCATTGGAAAAGAAAAAACAAGAATATTTGGGTTATACCTAAACTATGCACAGCGCGCAGTTTAGCACCACAGCGCACTGGGCCGACCCAGCGGCTCGGCTGCGGGGCGAACCGGGCGACGTAGAAGGCGCCTTCCGCCGAGTACGCCTTCACTGTGAGTTCACGGGAAATGTTGAAACTGTCTCCACTTAAACGGCGGGGCCCGCCCACTGGGTCACCGACGCGCGTGGCCCAGCGCTCAGGCCATCGCCTACCTCCCGCTCGAACAGAGCAGAGGCAGCGAAGGTGAGGCCGAGCGGGCGCTGGCGCTCTCCCAGGCGGCACGGGCCACCTCCGGCGGTGCCCGGCACACCGGCGGACTCAGCGCGACGAGGCGCACGTGTCCGTGGGTTGCACGCACACACCGATGCTCGGAGTTGAGCAGGGCTTCGGGTCCTGCGGATGGCGGCGGCGGGCTTGGTGGTGGCACTCGTTTTGGCTGCGTAGGAGGAGTCCTAGGGTGTTAGGGAGGTTCGTGGAGGCTTGGTGGGTGCCGCGGACCAGTTCAGAGGAGGAAGGGAGGCTGGGGCGGCTCGAATTTGAGCGGGGGTCCGAGGCGATAATGGCCGCAAAGGAGGAGGGAGAAGGCACGGGAGGAGGAGTGGGTTGGTCCGGGCGTGCAGGGGAGGGAGAGTGAGCAGTTGGAGACAATAGAAGGCTTGGGGTGGCCTTATATGGGCGCGGTCGGGAGGTGCCGTAGGCGGGCGCACGACCACGGCCCGTGGCGTTGCCAGAGGCCAAAAGGGTGCTCTGGTGCGTGCCTGGGGTGTTCGTGGGCATGGTCCAAGCCGAGAGGAGAGGAGAGAGGGAGCAGGGCGAGCTCGAGGAGGTCCCGCACAAGTGCGACGACTGGCGGACGCGAGCGGCGCTCGGGCACACGTGTCATAGGTCGCCGGAGAGAGAAGGAGGAGGGGGCCAACCGTCTTGCGTGTCCCGGACGCTGAGGCGGCCTCGGGGGACACAAGGGGAAGGCCCTAGGTGGTCAGAAGCCTCGGGTAGGACGCGGCTACAGTGCCCTGGTGCACTGTAGCGCTCTCCAGAACACGTATATGGCTGGCATTGGCATATTTTTGGCGCCCAGGGCGTGGCCACTAGTGTCCAGGGGGTCAGGGGAGGAGTAAACAAAGGGGTGGTGGCCTTGGATGCCCTGGTGAGCCAGTAGGAGAGGAGAGAGGTAGAAGAAGAGGGAGAGAGGGGCTGTCCAGGGAGGTAAATTGGGGTATTTTACCCCTCAATCATTGAGCAATGGCCAGGGAAGAGTCACTGGAGGTAGGAGAAGACTAGGAGGAGCTGTGGTAAAAGTTGAGCTCAAGGAGATTAGTGGAAGGGGTCAAGAAGATGATTTTGGAAAAATGGCAGAAGATGTTTGTTGTTGGTTTGGGCAAGAAAATTAATCCCACTTCCCATGAAATTTAACAGGGTGGAATGGCACTTAGAAATAGGGTGTTCTACAAAATTTGAGCCCATTTGGACAAAGTTGCCAGTGCAACTTTTGTAAACCCTAGAAATCAGCAGAAATGGGGTTTTCAAGATTTAGTCATCCAAAACTATTCTCCTTGATGCACCACTTGGTGTAGTGTCATCATTCGGGGATTTTAACATGTCCACAAAAATTCAGATCAAAAGGACACACTTGGCAATCTAGAGTTGTTCAAATTTGGTTCTGGACAGAAAGGGTTTTCGGGCACTTTTGTGAACCAAACTTGTTTTGATTGATATGAAACTTTGCAAGATCATCACATTATGCATATGCGACTTTCTAGAATTTTCCTGGATTTTTATGAAAATATTTCCTGTAGAAATATTTCAAATCCTTGAAATGGGCAGAAATCGTTTTGAGGGGATTTCATGGTGTTATACTATCTCCATGACATGGTACTTGGCAAGATCATCAAAAATGTCATATGTGACATGATAGAATTTTCTTGGAATTTTTGGGGAATATTTGCTTTGTAAATATTTCAAAAGCTTGAAATATCCAGAAAGGGTTTGTGAGGGATTTGACCAATATTTTGAACATGACCATGTGTTGAAACTCTTATATATGGGAAATATATGCCCCCTGAGCCTCCCTGATTTTTGTCAAATATTTTTGACACAATAAAATAATTTTTCCCTATTAAAGACCATTTCTGGCCTTAAGAAAAAGCTTTTAAATAAAATAGGAAAATAACTTTTAAAATTATATTTTTTGTGGTTTCTCGGAATCATATATCTAATAGGTTTCAAATATACGTTTTGAAACATTTTCACACCTCAAATCAAGTACTTGCAGTGCAAATCTCAATTCAAGGGTTTTTGGAAAACTAATTTTAGAAAATACTTTTTGGCCAAATTATTTTTGTAAGAAATTATTTTTATGTCCTATACACATGGCATGATCATTGGTTCAAGAGTTTGGAGCAAGGAGATGAAGTATAGGAGTTGGAGGATTTATTTGATTTTTACAGCACTTGCAAAGAACAGACAAAATCCAAACAAGGCAAGGTCCAAAACACTCAAAAGTTTTTGTCAAACCATATTTTATCATGATTTATTAGCTTAAGTGTTGTGGCATAAAAATCAGGGTGTGACAGGAAAAGGCCCCAAGATGGGATCTCTTGAGTACAGAAGGTTGCAGTGGTGGAAATAGGGTTTCATGGTGCCCCTAGATGTTTTCGGGGTATGTGAACATATATAGGAGGAAGAAGTAGGTCGGTTGAGCCGCAAGGGGCCCATGAGGGGGGAGGGCGTGCCCAGGGGGTAGGCACGCCCCCTGCCTCGTGGACACCTCGTTCGTTTCTTGACGTCCACTCCAAATCCTCTGGATCAGGTTTGTTCCAAAAATCACGCTCCCGAAGGTTTCATTCCATTTGGACTCCGTTTGATATTCCTTTTTTGCGAAACACTGAAATAGGCAAAAAAATAGCAATTTGCATTGGGCCTTGGGTTAATAGGTTAGTCCCAAAAATAATATATAAGTGTAAAATAAAGCCCATTAACATCCAAAACAAATAGTATAATAGCATGGAACAATCAAAAATTATAGATACGTTGGAGACATATCACTATCATATGTCTCCTGTCATTTATTTTTCAGCCACCTGCTATCTGCTACTTTTACAGTGCACTAGTTCTGCACACACTTCACCCATACTCTCACTATTGTGTTTTTATGCAAGGGTATTTCAGAGTCTGCCTCGAGAGAAGTAGAAAAGAAAAGAGAGAAGTTGCTCCAGCTTTCTACGCGGGTAAGCACGTCACGTTATAGCGCTATAAAGGGTGCAGTGTCAGCAGATGGAGATGGTAAACGTAGCTCTGGAGTTGATGACCTCGCTCGGAATGAACCACCATCCCAGGTGCTTGCTTTAACTTCACGGTGTCATATGTGGTTGCATGTTCCATATGGCGTCTAGCTTGTATTCAAAAGGCCGAAGTCGGTCCTTATTAAGATAAGGAAATATATTTTTTACATGAACCACCATCCCGTGAGTACCAGAAGACAAATAGCTAGTCAGGGCACTAGCCGAGCCAGTGACAAGCCCAGCAAAGACATGCATCACCTGGAAGCCAACTAAAAAGCCACGATGGTGGCGAAGCAGCCCGCCTCCCACCAGTCTCTCAGGTCCTAGAGGATCATGCTCACCACTCCAGTCGCATGTCTAGCTTTTATTGCTTCCAATTTGGTTAAATTGCATCTTCTTAGCTTACACATTATACCTTTGAATATGACTTGCCTTTCTGTTGTTGGTACATACTAGTACATCTGCCTATTAACCATGTTCTTACATCAAACTAATGTTCTTGTGTATCCCTCATCAATCACTTATGATGATGCAGTCAGACAAGTGGACTACTCCTCATTTAAATAATGCAACGTCAGCCTCCCGACATGATTCTCAAGAAACAGCAAGGCTAGATGAAGATAGTGAACGAAGCTCTATAGTTGATTACCGCATTTCCCCTACACTAGCATCGCAAGTGCTTGCTCGAACTTGGCAGCGTGATATGTGGTTGCATGTTGCATATGGTGTCAAGATTGTAATTCTTCCAATCTGGTTAAACTTCATGTGCTACTATGCTTAGCTTATACATTATATTAAGCATGTCCTTACATAAAACTATTGTTTTTTTGTATCCCGCATCAATCAATATGACGAGGCACCTTTAGTATATGTAGTGCGATATTAGTTGCATCTTTCATATGATTTATAGCATGCGCTGCTTCTAATTTGTTGAAATTCCATTTATGATGGGACGCTTTTAACTTGGCAGAGTCATATTGGTTGCATCTTTCATGTGGTGTCTAGCTTGCATTGCTTCTTATTTGTTGGAATAGTTTCTGCTTAGTTTACACAAACAGTTGTGCACATGCCATGTCGTCCTGTTTTTCATACATATTCCATCCTAGTATCATGTGTTTGCCTTGGATCAAAGTAGTGATTGTCAGTATCATGCATGATTGAGTTCTGAAGAGAGAATTTTATTGTTTTTTCTTGTCGGTTTTACTTGACAATTCAAAATCAATAAAGCGGAAGGAAGTTAGCAAGTCAGCGGCTAAAGCTGCTCCTTCCAAATGGAGGGCCTCTACAGTTTCTACTCCTCCATCCCCCCAAGATGATTTCCAAGACAACACATGCATAGACTCTCAACTTAGCTGTGTTTATGATGAGAACGTCTCCCCTAGTGCACCATCACCGGTGCTCCCTCTAACTTGGCACTATTATATGTGGTTGCATGTTATGTGTGATGTCTAGCTTGTATTGCTTCTAATTTTGTTGAATTCCATCTGCTAACTTTACACATTATACCTGAATAAGACACGTGTTCCTGTTTCTAGAACATACACTATCTGTCTATCACACCATGTTCTTACATCAAATTACTACTGTTGTGTAACCTGCAACAATCACTTATCATAAGACACGTTTGACTTCGGAGTGTGATATAGGTTACATCTCACATTCTTTTCTAGCTTGTACTTCTAATTTGTTGAAATGGGACTTATAACGAGACAATTTTAACTTGGTAGAGTGATATTCGTTGCATCTTTCATATGGTGTCTAGCTTTCATTGCTTCTAATTTGTTGACCTGCCTTCTCCTTAGTTTACACATCATAAGCTGTGAATATGCAATGGAAATAATGACGAGAGACCTCTAACTTGGTAGTGTGATGTTGTTTGCATCTTGCATATGATTTATTTCATGTACTGCTTCACATTTGTTTAAACGCCATTTACGATGAGACACTGTTAACTTGGTAGAGCGATATTTGTAGCATCTTCCATATGGTGTCTACCTTCCATTGCATTGCTTCTAATTTAGTGAAATGTCTTCTGCTTAGTTTACACATCATAGTTTTGGTTATCTCTTCCGTCCTATTTTTCATACATATTACATCCTCCTATCATCTGGTTGTCTAACATCAAAGTTCAGTTCGTCTATATCACGCATCAATTTGTTCCGAAGAACTAATTTGTTATTCGTTTTTCTTGTTGGCTTGACTTAACATGGCACAAAGAAAGAGGAAGAAACACAGAATGGCAGGGACTGGGAACCGGAAGAATCCTGCAGATTCTGCTAGTACTGATGGTGCAATAGAAGGTGAAAGTCCACCAGAAAATTCTACAAACAGGGTATCCCATGCTACATGAGCTGCAGAAAAAGCCAAACAGAAACAAATAGCTGCCACCAAACAAGCAGAGACACCCCTAGTTCTTGCAACACCTTCCACAATACTACCAGCTGCACGAGTTACTCGTGCGTCAACTGAGCTAGCAGCACGTTCCCAAGCTCCCTTGACAGCTGACACTACTTCACAAGCACTCTTGACACAAGACGAGTTGGCAAGATCAGATGAACCTTGTGAGCTTCAACAGCAAGAAGGTAGTTGCTGGAGTCAAGTTACAGTTGCATGCTTCTTTATATGTCGTCTCCCAGTTTGATGTACACTAACACTTCCTATGTTCGTTGTTGGACTAGCACCTAGGCGCAAGAGGAAACAAACATCAGGGATAATGCTCGATAGGTTAACTAAATCTAGAGGAGGAAGAATGGAGATCCGTTTTGAGGCAGGTTTAAAAAGGCCACGTGATGCTACAGAGTTAGCCAAGTTAGTATCAGAGGCAGCGGCTGCCGTTAGGTGTCATGTACGTATCCTGCCAACATGGATCCAGTACAGGAATGACAAAGACGAAACACGGTTCAACACCTTCCTCGACCATTTATTTGTAGGTATGGTTATGTATGGAAACTAGTAATATCGTCTTGCTCTGTCCCATACTTTCTAGGTTGCTGATAATGAGACTCCCATAATTTTCAACAGATGAGGTTCAAGTTGGATAGCCAAGATGATGCAACCAGACAAGTTTGCACCCATGTTTTCAAGTCTGTTCTGCGACATTATTGGTATAACTTGAGGAAAACTCACTTTGAAGGCAAGGCTAATAGTGAACTTTCCCAAACATCTCCAGTAGAAAATATATCGGATGAAGACTGGAAGGGCCTCGTTAAACACTGGTCTGATCCGAAGTATCAGGTACGTTATATATATGTGATCAGATCACATGTTGAAGTCCTATTTACGCATGTGCCACACAAATCTATCTTCTTGTAGGTGAACTATTCAAAGAACAAGGCCAACCATACGAAAGTGAAATTCCAAAAGACGACAGGATCTCGTAGCTATATTGCACATTGCGAGGCTCTTGTAATTAGCTGTTGTTTCACTCTTTTCGCTGTACCATATTATCATATCTATATTGACTTGTTCCAAATGCAGAGGAAAGCCCGCAAGGACCAAAAAGTACCTGAACCAAATGCTATGGAAATCTTCAAGGACTGTCACACCAGCAAGAAGAAGGGCATGGCTACACCAGTCAAAGCCGCTGTTGTAAGTCCTTAATCCTCATGCCTTTTAACTACTACCTACTCTGACTTCTTCCTTGAACTGCATGGTTTGCAGCCAATGTCTATTACTATTTTCAATTTTATACACAATTATCTTAGTGTATCATTGCACCTTAGAAGGTTTAAGAGAGAGGAGTGAGGTTCCTTTGATCTTGACCTGTAATCTAGTTCCGTGCTGGACTTGCCCACACAACGTTACAATTGCCTGTTTGTCTGTTCTCAGTTGTTTTGTGATATGAATGATGTCATACTATGCTTATCGTATTATAAACTTCATCTCTTTATCCTTAGCCCTCAATACAATGTGAAGAAATAGACAATACATTAGCGATGGTATATGGTCATATGTTTGGAACCTGGTTTTATTATGTACTTTGCAATAAAATACAACTAATATTTTACATGGGTTCACCAGAATAAGTTCTGTATATAGACCAAAGCTATTTTGTTTGGTTGTGCTGCCTCCTTAATATCTTCTATTTTGGTACTACTAATGTAAAACCTCAACTTTTCAGCGAGCTATGGATAAAATGGTGGAACCGCCACCTTCTGAAGGTGGCGAGGCAACTATAACCGCAATGTCAGCTATTGCTGCAGTGGGTCAGTACCTGTCCACTAACATTGCCAAAAGCATGTTCCTGCGTAATATTGGGTTGGTTGTTAAGGCAATCTCGTCCAAACTGCCTCATGATCAAGATATGCAAGCTCAAAACAATGTTGTTGTTGGGGAACGCAGTAATTTCCAAAAATTTCCTACGCACACGCAAGATCATGGTGATGCACAGCAACGAGAGGGGAGAGTGTTGTCTACGTACCAACGCAGACCGACTGCGGAAGCGATCACACAACGTAGAGGAAGTAGTCGTACGTCTTCTTCCCGATCGACCGATCCAAGCACCGTTACTCCGGCACCTCCGAGTTCTTAGCACACGTTCAGCTCGATGACGTTCCTCGGGCTCCGATCCAGCAAAGCGTCGAGGAAGAGTTCCGTCAGCACGACGGCGTGATGATGATCTTGATGTACTACCGACGCAGGGCTTCGCCTAAGCACTACAACGGTACGATCAAGGTGGAATTTGGTGGCAGGGGGCACCGCACACGGCTAAGGAACGATCTCAAGGATCAAGTTGTGTGTCTATGGGGTGCCCCTGCCCCCGTATATAAAGGCCAGGGGCAAGGGGGTCGGCCGGCTAGGAGGGAGGCGCAGGGAGGAGTCCCACTCCTACCGGGAGTAGGACTCCTCCCCCCAAATCCTATTCCTAGTAGGACTCTTCGGGAGAAAGAGAAGAGAGGGGGGCCGGCCCCTTCTCCTAGTCCTAATAGGACTAGGGAAGGGGGGTTCGGCCGGCTAGCTTGTGGGCTGCCCCTTCTCTCTTTTCCACTAAGGCCCAATAGGCCCATTTGCCTCCCGGGGGGTTCCGGTAACCCTCCCGGTAATCCGGTAAAATCCCGATTTCACCCGGAACACTTCCGGTGCCCAAACATAGGCTTCCAATATATCAATCTTTACGTCTCGACCATTTCGAGACTCCTCGTCATGTCCGTGATCTCATCCGGGACTCCGAACAACCTTCGGTACATCAAAATGCATAAACTCATAATAACTGTCATCGTAACGTTAAGCGTGCGGACCCTACGGTTCGAGAACAATGTAGACATGACCGAGACACGTCTCCGGTCAATAACCAATAGCGGGACCTGGATGCCCATATTGGCTCCTACATATTCTACGAAGATCTTTATCGGTCAGACCGCATAACAACATACGTTGTTCCCTTTGTCATCGGTATGTTACTTGCCCGAGATTCGATCGTCGGTATCCAATACCTAGTTCAATCTCGTTACCGGCAAGTCTCTTTACTCGTTCCGTAATACATCATCTCACAACTAACTTATTAGTTGCAGTGCTTGCAAGGCTTATGTGATGTGCATTACCGAGAGGGCCCAGAGATACCTCTCCGACAATCGGAGTGACAAACCCTAATCTCGAAATACGCCAACCCAACATCTACCATTGGAGACACCTGTAGTACTCCTTTATAATCACCCAGTTACGTTGTGATGTTTGGTAGTACCCAAAGTGTTCCTCCGGTAAACGGGAGTTGCATAATCTCATAGTTATAGGAACATGTATAAGTCATGAAGAAAGCAATAGCAACATACTAAACGATCGGGTGCTAAGCTAATGGAATGGGTCATGTCAATCAGATCATTCTACTAATGATGTGACCTTGTTAATCAAATAACAACCCCTTGTTCATGGTTAGGAAACATAACCATCTTTGATTAACGAGCTAGTCAAGTAGAGGCATACTAGTGACACTCTGTTGGTCTATGTATTCACACATGTATTATGTTTCCGGTTAATACAATTCTAGCATGAATAATAAACATTTATCATGATGTAAGGAAATAAATAATAACTTTATTATTGCCTCTAGGGCATATTTCCTTCAGTCTCCCACTTGCACTAGAGTCAATAATCTAGATTACACTGTAATGATTCTAACACCCATGGAGCCTTGGTGCTGATCATGTTTTGCTCGTGGAAGAGGCTTAGTCAACGAGTCTGCAACATTCAGATCCGTATGTATCTTGCAAATCTCTATGTCTCCCACCTGGACTAAATCCCGGATGGAGTTGAAGCGTCTCTTGATGTGTTTGGTTCTTTTGTGAAATCTGGATTCCTTTGCCAAGGCAATTGCACCAGTATTGTCACAGAAGATTTTCATTGGACCCGATGCACTAGGTATGACACCTAGATCGGATATGAACTCCTTCATCCAGACTCCTTCGTTTGCTGCTTCCGAAGCAGCTATGTACTCCGCTTCACATGTAGATCCCGCTACGACGCTTTGTTTAGAACTGCACCAACTGACAGCTCCACCGTTTAAAGTAAACACGTATCCGGTTTGCGATTTAGAATCGTCCGGATCAGTGTCAAAGCTTGCATCAACGTAACCTCTTACGGTGAGCTCTTTGTCACCTCCATATACGAGAAACATATCCTTAGTCCTTTTCAGGTATTTCAGGATGTTCTTGACCGCTGTCCAGTGATCCATTCCAGGATTACTTTGGTACCTCCCTGCTAAACTTATAGCAAGGCACACATCAGGTCTGGTACATAGCATTGCATACATGATAGAGCCTATGGCTGAAGCATAGGGAACATCTTTCATTTTCTCTCTATCTTCTGCAGTGGTCGGGCATTGAGTCTTACTCAACTTCACACCTTGTAGCACAGGCAAGAACCCTTTCTTTGCTTGATCCATCTTGAACTTCTTCAAAATTTTGTCAAGGTATGTGCATTGTGAAAGTCCAATTAAGCGTTTTGATCTATCTCTATAGATCTTTATGCCTAATATGTATGCAGCTTCCCGGAGGTCTTTCATCGAAAAACTTTATTCAAGTATCCCTTTATGCTATCCAGAAATTCTATATCATTTCCAATTAGTAATATGTCATCCACATATAATATCAGAAATGCTACAGAGCTCCCACTCACTTTCTTGTAAAAACAGGCTTCTCCAAAAGTCTGTATAAAGCCAAATGCTTTGATCACACTATCAAAGCGTTTATTCCAACTCCAAGATGCTTGCACTAGTCCATAGATGGATCGCTGGAGTTTGCATACTTTGTTAGCTCCTTTTGGATCGACAAAACCTTCTGGTTGTACCATATACAACTCTTCTTCCATAAATCCATTCAGGAATGCAGTTTTGACATCCATTTGCCATATTTCATAATCATAAAATGCGGCAATTGCTAACATAATTCTGACGGACTTAAGCATCGCTACGGGTGAGAAGGTCTCATCGTAGTCAACCCTTGAACTTGTCAAAAACCTTTTGCGACAAGTCGAGCTTTATAGACAGTAACATTACCGTCAGCGTCAGTCTTTTTCTTGAAGATCCATTTATTCTCAATTGCTTGCCGATCATCGGGCAAGTCAACCAAAGTCCATACTTTGTTCTCATACATGGATCCCATCTCAGATTTCATGGCCTCAAGCCACTTTGCGGAATCTGGGCTCACCATCGCTTCTTCATAGTTCGTAGGTTCATCATGATCTAGCATCATGACTTCCAGAATTGGATTACCGTACCACTCTGGTGCGGATCTCACTCTGGTTGATCTACGTGGTTCAGTAGTATCTTGTTCTGAAGCTTCATGATCATCATCATTAGCTTCCTCACTGATTGGTATAGGTGTCGCAGAAACAGTTTTCTGTGATGTACTATTTTCCAATAAGGGAGCAGGTACAGTTACCTCGTCAAGTTCTACTTTCCTCCCACTCACTTCTTTCGAGAGAAACTCCTTCTCTAGAAATGATCCATTCTTAGCAACGAATGTCTTGCCTTCGGATCTGTGATAGAAGGTATAACCAACAGTTTCCTTTGGGTATGCTATGAAGACACATTTCTCCGCTTTGGGTTCGAGCTTATCAGGTTGAAGCTTTTTCACATAAGCATCGCAGCCCCAAACTTTAAGAAACGATAACTTTGGTTTCTTGCCAAACCATAGTTCATAAGGCGTCGTCTGAACGGATTTTGATGGTGCCCTATTTAACGTGAATGCAGCCGTCTCTAAAGCATAACCCCAAAACGATAGCGGTAAATCAGTAAGAGACATCATAGATCACACCATATCTAGTAAAGTACGATTACGACGTTCGGATACACCATTACGCTGTGGTGTTCCGGGTGGCGTGAGTTGCGAAACTATTCCACAATTTTTCAAATGTATACCAAACTCGTAACTCAAATATTCTCCTCCACGATCAGATCGTAGAAACTTTATTTTCTTGTTACGATGATTCTCAACTTCACTCTGAAATTCTTTGAACCTTTCAAATGTTTCAGATTTATGTTTCATTAAGTAGATATACCCATATCTGCTTAAATCATCTGTGAAGGTGAGAAAATAACGATATCCGCCACGAGCCTCAATATTCATCGGACCACATACATCGGTATGTATGATTTCCAACAAATCTGTTGCTCTCTCCATAGTACCGGAGAACGGTGTTTTAGTCATCTTGCCTATGAGGCACGGTTCGCAAGTACCAAGTGATTCATAATCAAGTGATTCCAAAAGCCCATCAGTATGGAGTTTCTTCATGCGCTTTACACCGATATGACCTAAACGGCAGTGCCACAAATAAGTTGCACTATCATTATTAACTTTGCATCTTTTGGCTTCTACATTATGAATATGTGTATCACTATCTTCGAGATTCAACAAGAATAGACCACTCTTCAAAGGTGCATGACCATAAAATATATTATTCATATAAATAGAACAACCATTATTCTCTGATTTAAATGAATAACCGTCTCGCATTAAACAAGATCCAGATATAATGTTCATGCTCAACGCTGGCACCAAATAACAATTATTTAGGTCTAATATTAATCCCGAAGGTAGATGTAGAGGTAGCGTGCCGACCACGATCACATCGACTTTGGAACCGTTTCCCACGCGCATCGTCACCTCGTCCTTTGCTAGTGTCCGCTTATTCCGTAGTCCCTGTTTCGAGTTGCAAATATTAGCAACAGAACCAGTATCAAATACCCAGGTGCTACTGCGAGCTCTAGTAAGGTACACATCAATAAGATGTATATCACATATACCTTTGCTCACTTTTCCATCCTTCTTATCCGCCAAATACTTGGGGCAGTTCCGCTTCCAGTGACCAGTCTGCTTGCAGTAGAAGCACTCAGTTTCAGGCTTAGGTCCAGACTTGGGTTTCTTCTCCTGAGCAGCAACTTGCTTGCTGTTCTTCTTGAAGTTTCCCTTCTTCTTCCCTTTGCCCCTTTTCTTGAAACTAGTGGTTTTGTTAACCATCAACACTTGATGCTCCTTTTTGATTTCTACCTCCGCAGCTTTCAGCATTGCGAAGAGCTCGGGAATAGTCTTGTTCATCCCTTGCATATTATAGTTCATCACGAAGCTCTTGTAGCTTGGTGGCAGTGATTGGAGAATTCTGTCAATGACGCAGTCATCTGGAAGATTAACTCCCATCTGAATCAAGTGATTATTATACCCAGACATCTTGAGTATATGCTCACTGACAGAACTGTTCTCCTCCATCTTACAGCTATAGAACTTATTGGAGACTTCATATCTCTCAATTCGGGCATTTGCTTGAAATATTAACTTCAACTCCTGGAACATCTCATATGCTCCATGACGTTCAAAACGTCGTTGAAGTCCCGATTCTAAGCCGTAAAGCATGGCACACTGAACTATCGAGTAGTCATCAGCTTTGCTCTGCCAGACGTTCATAACATCTGGCGTTGCTCCAGCAGCAGGCCTGTCACCCAGCGGTGCTTCCAGGACGTAATTCTTCTGTGCAGCAATGAGGATAATCCTCAGGTTACGGACCCAGTCCGTGTAATTGCTACCATCATCTTTCAACTTTGCTTTCTCAAGGAACGCATTAAAATTCAACGGAACAATAGCACGAGCCATCTATCTACAAGCAACATAAACAAGCAAGATACTATCAGGTACTAAGTTCATGATAAGTTTAAGTTTAGTTAATCAAATTACTTAGGAACTCCCACTTAGATAGACATCCCTCTAATCCTCTAAGTGATCACGTGATCCAAATCAACTAAACCATAACCGATCATCACGTGAGATGAAGTAGTTTTCAATGGTGAACATCGTCATGTTGATCATATCTACTATATGATTCACGCTCGACCTTTCGGTCTCTGTGTTCCGAGGCCATATCTGCATATGCTAGGCTCGTCAAGTTTAACCTGAGTATTCTGCGTGTGCAAAACTGGCTTGCACCCGTTGTAGATGGACGTAGAGCTTATCACACCCGATCATCACGTGGTGTCTGGGCACGACGAACTTTGGCAACGGTGCATACTCAGGGAGAACACTTCTTGATAATTTAGTGAGAGATCATCTTATAATGCTACCGTCAATCAAAGCAAGATAAGATGCATAAAAGGATAAACATCACATGCAATCAATATAAGTGATATGATATGGCCATCATCATCTTGTGCTTGTGATCTCCATCTCCGAAGCACCGTCATGATCACCATCGTCACCGGCGCGACACCTTGATCTCCATTGTAGCATCGTTGTCGTCTCGCCAATCTTATGCTTCCACGACTATTACTACCGTTTAGTAATCTAGTAAAGCATTACATCGCGATTGCATTGCATACAATAAAGCCACAACCATATGGCTCCAGCCAGTTGCCGATAACTTAGTTACAAAACATGATCATCTCATACAATAAAATCAGCATCATGCCTTGACCATATCACATCACAACATACCCTGCAAAAACAAGTTAGACGTCCTCTACTTTGTTGTTGCAAGTTTTACGTGGCTGCTACGGGCTTTAAGTAAGAACTCATCTCACCTACGCATCAAAACCACAACGATAGTTCGTCAAATAGACTCCGTTTTAACCTTCTCAAGGACCGGGCGTAGTCACACTCGGTTCAACTAAAGTTGGAGAGACAGTCTTCCGCAAGCCATCTATGTGCAAAGCACGTCGAGGGAACCGGTCTCGCGTAAGAGTACGCGTAAGGTTGGTCCGGATCGTCTCAACCAACAATACCGCCGAACCAAAGTATGACATGCTGGTAGGCAGTATGACTTGTATCGCCCACAACTCACTTGTGTTCTACTCGTGCATATAACATCAAACCATAAAACCTACACTCGGATGCCACTGTTGGGGAACGCAGTAATTTCAAAAAATTTCCTACGCACACGCAAGATCATGGTGATGCACAGCAACGAGAGGGGAGAGTGTTGTCTACGTACCAACGCAGACCGACTGCGGAAGCGATCACACAACGTAGAGGAAGTAGTCGTACGTCTTCTTCCCGATCGACCGATCCAAGCACCGTTACTCCGGCACCTCCGAGTTCTTAGCACACGTTCAGCTCGATGACGTTCCTCGGGCTCCGATCCAGCAAAGCATCGAGGAAGAGTTCCGTCAGCATGACGGCGTGATGACGATCTTGATGTACTACCGACGCAGGGCTTCACCTAAGCACTACAACGGTACGATCAAGGTGGAATTTGGTGGCAGGGGGCACCGCACACGGCTAAGGAACGATCTCAAGGATCAAGTTGTGTGTCTATGGGGTGCCCCCTGCCCCCGTATATAAAGGCCAGGGGCAAGGGGGTCGGCCGGCTAGGAGGGAGGCACAGGGAGGAGTCCCACTCCTACCGGCAGTAGGACTCCTCCCCCCAAATCCTATTCCTAGTAGGACTCTTCGGGAGAAAGAGAAGAGAGGGGGGCCGGCCCCTTCTCCTAGTCCTAATAGGACTAGGGAAGGGGGGTTCGGCCGGCTAGCTTGTGGGCTGCCCCTTCTCTCTTTTCCACTAAGGCCCAATAGGCCCATTTGCCTCCCGGGGGGTTCCGGTAACCCTCCCGGTAATCCGGTAAAATCCCGATTTCACCCGGAACACTTCCGGTGCCCAAACATAGGCTTCCAATATATCAATCTTTACGTCTCGACCATTTTGAGACTCCTCGTCATGTCCGTGATCTCATCCGGGACTCCGAACAACCTTCGGTACATCAAAATGCATAAACTCATAATAACTGTCATCGTAACGTTAAGCGTGCGGACCCTACGGTTCGAGAACAATGTAGACATGACCGAGACACGTCTCCGGTCAATAACCAATAGCGGGACCTGGATGCCCATATTGGCTCCTACATATTCTACGAAGATCTTTATCGGTCAGACCGCATAACAACATACGTTGTTCCCTTTGTCATCGGTATGTTACTTGCCCGAGATTCGATCGTCGGTATCCAATACCTAGTTCAATCTCGTTACCGGCAAGTCTCTTTACTCGTTCCGTAATACATCATCTCACAACTAACTTATTAGTTGCAGTGCTTGCAAGGCTTATGTGATGTGCATTACCGAGAGGGCCCAGAGATACCTCTCCGACAATCGGAGTGACAAACCCTAATCTCGAAATACGCCAACCCAACATCTACCATTGGAGACACCTGTAGTACTCCTTTATAATCACCCAGTTACGTTGTGACGTTTGGTAGTACCCAAAGTGTTCCTCCGGTAAACGGGAGTTGCATAATCTCATAGTTATAGGAACATGTATAAGTCATGAAGAAAGCAATAGCAACATACTAAACGATCGGGTGCTAAGCTAATGGAATGGGTCATGTCAATCAGATCATTCTACTAATGATGTGACCTCGTTAATCAAATAACAACCCCTTGTTCATGGTTAGGAAACATAACCATCTTTGATTAACGAGCTAGTCAAGTAGAGGCATACTAGTGACACTCTGTTGGTCTATGTATTCACACATGTATTATGTTTCCGGTTAATACAATTCTAGCATGAATAATAAACATTTATCATGATGTAAGGAAATAAATAATAACTTTATTATTGCCTCTAGGGCATATTTCCTTCAGTTGTATCTGCGCTCCAGACACAAGTCCATTCCCTTACAGAGACCCTTTGTGAAACAAGGAGAGACATTGCTCGATGTTGTCAAGATATGCATGGTTTCGAAACCATACTATCCGACATTTGCTATGTTGTTCAAGAGCCTAGGAGAACTGAAGGCGAAGGTTATGCTGCTCCATCGGACAATACAACATGAAAACATAACAGTCAGGTCAAATGAACTGAGCTTCTGAACTTCTGGAGGTGCATTTATCTGCTAGACTGTTAACTTTTATGCCAACCTTCCTTTTGTTTTATAGTCGTAATTTGTTTTGGTGCGATACAAAATTTGTTCTTAACGTGCAGCCACCGGCTGAAGAAAACAACAAGCCATTTTTGTATATTGTAGGGTGTTCCCTATATTTGCACTGGTGGCGAACTTTGATGCCCAGTGGATGTAATATGTGTAATAGCCGTGATAGCCTAGCATAAGTTGCTTGCTTATTTATTTCCTTATTGTCTGGTTTATTTGTTTTCTTGTAGTCAGTGCAATTCTTTTTCCTTGGTTTGCTAGTGGCCGCAATAACCTATTTTTTAAAACTAGGCCACATTAACCATGGGCTACATATTTACTATAGTTAACATGGTCCTCCTACAGTCCGTATAAACAATGGGCCTTCTAAGGGCCTTAGAAACAATGGGCCTTCTACGGGTCATAGAAACAATGGGCCTTATACGGGTCGTCGACACAATGGGCCTTCTACGGGCCGTATCATCAATGGGCCTTCTACGGGCAGTATGATCGGTTGGCCAAACATGGGCCAATAACAGACCACATTATGGCCGTAAATGGGCTAGAGTTGAAATCGTTTGTTCATGGGCCGACCATAACAGTCTGTCGTTAATCGACCGTATTCGATGACGCTATGAAAACGGCCCAACATATTAACGGGCGACAAACGGGCCGACTGTAACCACGGGCTGAATTTGGCCCACAAGCAGAAAATGACAGTAATGGACCGAAAGTAAACGAATGCTGGAAATGAGCCCAAGAATAAATGGGCCCTGAGAAGGCCGAAAGATAACATGGGCTGGAAACGGCCCAATGGAATAATGGGCCGTTAATGGGTATAAAATGATACACTGTTCATTACGGGCCAGTTTTACCACGGGTCGTCAATGGGCCGAGGGTTACTAAGGGCCTCATATGGGCCGAAAGACGTCATTGGCCATATATGGGCCGGAAGTTAAAATTAGCTAGAATTATGTTGGACGACCTAGATGATGCTACTGGGCCTAATTCGGATAGGCCGTAAACGAGCCCTGGGTTAACGGGCTGTAAATGGGCTATATGCGAACATGCCGTTAACAGACTTGCCATGGGCCGACCTGCCACCTTTTGACCAAGTCAAACGGGCTGGCCTTTTCACAAGAATGGGCCTCTGTTGGGCCGTGCCACATGTCGACGTATCATAGGCGCTTTAGGTCCAATGAGTGGATGACATCTGTCCCAACTGTGAGCCGACACGTGTTTCCTCTAGCCAATGATGATTTTACACGTGGAAAATCCCCATTGGTCAGGCTGTTAACGGGTTATCGGATCCAAAACCGGACCCGATAGCTTAACAGCGTTCTGTTATGGTGGATGCCACGTGTCAGTCACCCTTAACGAAAGCACTTCTGTGACGCGCGATTTATCGTCATGGAAGTGGACACTTCCGTGATGATAATTTTGGTAATGTCATGGAACACTTCTATGATAGCACAGGTATCACTATCTTGATTCTGTCATAAATTTGTCATGGATGTACATGCATGACAGAAAACGTGACCTACTATGACAAACACGTATCATCACGGAAGTGTATTTTTTTGTAGTGCTGGCGAGAGCGCACGGTACTACCGTGCACCTAGCGCGGTACTACTGCGTAGGGCGTAGATGTAAAAAATTACATCTGCCCCTACTACCGCAATAGCAGCAGCACCTGGCTAGAGGCCACGGTACTAACGCTGCAAGGAAGCGGTACTACCGTGGGCACTTGCGGTACTACCGCACCAGAGGCCGGTACTACCGCAAGGGCCTGTGGTACTACCGCTACTAGGAGCAGTACTACCGCATCCCCCAGTTCAGCAAACACGACATTTTGCATAAACACAAAAAGACGGAGGATACTCCAAAGTGCCAAAGGAAAGGCGGTGCAAAGGAGTAGACGTGTACGTGATGATTCCACCCAAACCTTTCCAAAGCGGACCCCCTCTTAATAGTACGACTTTCCTACGACTCAAATCCACCGAAAAGAAACATAGAGAAACGCCGTCTTCAATAGTCTTCGAGGGGCACCAAATCGTCTTGTGCCTAGTGATGAAATGTATGAAATACTCAATGCACACGATTAGTCCGCAAAAGCATTGTCATCAATCACCAAAACAACTAAGGGATAAATATTCCCTTACAATGGATATCTTGGGATATCACAATATCTATTATTTAATTAATGCATCTATATACTAGGTAATGGGTGGAAGGCTCGGCCTTTTGCCTGGTGTTTTGTTCCACTCTTGCTGCCTTAGTTTCCGTCATACCGGTGTTATGTTCCTTGATTTTGCGTCCCTAACACGGTGAGGGTTTATGGGCCCCTCTTGACAGTTTGCTTTGAATAAAACTCTTCCAGCAAGGCCAACCATTGGTTTTACCATTTGCCTAATAACAACTAAAACTTGCATAGGGACCGGCTAGCACCCGAGGATAATTAATCAACCCCCCCGGGCCAGTGCTGCTCTGAGTGTTGGTTGAAACCGGGCAGCCTGCGGTGCCACCTTGGGGAAACTCGAGGGCTGGTTTTACACGTAGCTTGTCCCATCTGGTGTGCCCTAAGAACGAGATAGTGCGGCTCCTATCAGGATTTGTCGGCACATCGGGCGGTCTTGCTGGTTTTCTTTTACCATTGTCGAAATATCTTGTGCACCGGGATTCTGAGTCTGATCGGAGGGTCCCGCGATGGAGGATTGTCTCCGCGGATCATGAGCTTGTCATGGGCTAAGTTGGGATACCCCTGTAGGGTTTAAACTTTCGAGAGCCGTGCTCGCGGTTTTGTGGTAGATGGGAATTTGTTAATATCCGGTTGTAGTGAACTTGAAGTAACTCATTTAAAATACACCAACCGCTTGCGTAACCGTGACTATCTCTTTTCGGGGAGGTTTGACAGGAGAACACGGTTGGGTTATGTTTGAATGTAAGTAGTTCAGGATCAGTTATTGATCATTACTAGTTTGTGAACATATGCATAGTTGCTCATCTTACTCTTGTACTTGTAAGTTAGCCACCATACTATGCTTTGCCGCTTGCTGCAACCTCACCACGTACCCTTTCCATACCCATTAAGCTTTGCTAGTCTTGATACCCATGATGATGGGATTGCTGAGTCCTCGTGGCTCACAGATTCCTACAACAACAGTTGCAGGTACAGGTAAAGCAATGCTCTGACATGAGAGCGATGCTTGAATGTTTGGAGTTGTTCTTCCGCTTCTTCTTCGATCAAGGGAATAGGTTCCAGGTCGGGTGCCTGGGATTAGCAGGGTGGATGTCGATCTTCTTTTTTGTTTGATTTCATCCATAGTCGCATCCTGCTGTTCTGTATGATGACTGCTATGTATTAATGAACTGTTGTATGAATGATATAGCTTGTGGCGAGTGTAAGCCTTTATCTTGTATATTCTCATCTATTCAGTACATGGTATGTTGTAATGATATCCACCTTGCTCTGCGCTCGAAATGTGGTTGTGCCCAATCATGAATTCATCACGTGATTGGGATAGAATCGCATCTTGGGAGCTACACTATGATGCCATGCCGAAGGCTTCATGTCAGCGGGCTAGCATATTACTGTATCTTCGGAAAGCTGGCTACGACATCAAGCTCATCCATAGCGACTGCTTCATGCGGGCCATGTCACAGGTTAAGTTGTCCATCCCCAACCCCTCTGGTTCAACCACTGTCGATCTCTTCGATGGCCCTGCTGCTGATCTCGTTCGCCAAGAGGTCAAGAATTTGCGAGCTTTATATGCCATCAAGCCTATTTTGTCATTTCTGAAAGACACATTCTACGGCGGCGGCTTGGGATCCTCAATTGCCAAGTCAAATCTCATCGACCATGACCACAACCATGAGGAGGGCAGCCACGAAGGTTCTTCCAAGGTGAAACAACCCATCTGTGACATCAGAGATCGCACCATGGGTCTATGCTCTTCCAACTGGAAGGATCCCGTCCATGAAATGTGAGGCAACATTGAAAGTCCTAGTGATCGACTAGAGGGGGGGGGGGTGAATAGGTGGTTTTTATGAAAGTCTTCAAAACATGGAAAATTCAAAGACAAACGATAGAAATAAACATATTACCATGCATCGGAAGGCAGACTACACTAAGCAAGCCATAGTCAAGTATTCAATGAAATGAAAGCACGAAGACTAATAGCAGCTAGGCAGTATAGATCAGGATGGAAGATAGTATGAAGCCAATCAGAACAAGAAGTCACTCAGTGAAGACAAAAGATAATGCAATCATCCAATGACTTCACCAGGGCCAACAGTAAATAAAGGGATGGGAAAGATGAAACCAGTGACTCGTTGAAGACAATGATTTGTTGGACCAGTTCTAGTTGCTGTGAAAACTGTACGTCTGGTTAGGGAGGCTGAGATTCAACTCACAAGACAGTGTCTTCACCTTATTCCCCTTGAGCTAAGGACACCCAGTCCTCGCCCAATCACTCTGGTACGTCTTCAAGGCAGACTTCCAAACCTTCACAGACTTCGTTCACCGGTGATCCACAATGACTCTTGGACGCTCACAGTCCTCAAGTGTAATAAGTCTTCAGATAACACAGACAGGAAGACTTAAGTGATGCCTAACACTCTTTGGCTCTGGGTGTTTAGGGCTTAATCCTCACAAGGAATTCTCTCTCAAAGGCTTCGAGGTGGGTTGCTCTCAAACGACAAAAGCCGTACACTAACTCTGAGCACCAACCGTTTATGGTTGTAGGGGGTGGGCTATTTATAGCCACTAGGCAACCCGACCTGATTTTTCAAAAATGACCCTAGGTCACTAAGCAACCGACGCGTGTTCCAACGGTCAGATTTCAAACACACACGACAACTTTACTTGGGCTACAAGCAAAGCTGACTTATCCAACTCTGGATAAGATTTGCTCTCATAGTCTTCACTCGAAGACATAGGGTTTTGGTTAAGCATCACTTTAGTCATTCTGACTGGTTCTCTTGGACCCCACTTAACAGTACGGTGGTTCCTATGACTCAATAAAGAAGAAAAAGAACGACGAAACAACTAAGTCTTCACGCTCCATAGTCTTCACGCGATGTCTTCTGTTGTCATAGTCTTCAATGTGAATGTCTTCACATACCACCTTTGACTTCAATGTCTTCATACATTTTTAGGGGTCATCTCTGGTAGGAAAACTGAATCAATGAGGGACTACTACCTGTGTTATCCTGCAATTCTCACAAACACATTAGTCCCTCAACCAGGTTTGTCATCAATACTCCAAAACCAACTAGGGGTGGCACTAGATGCACTTACAATCTCCCCCCTTTTGGTGATTGATGACAAACTAGTTGAAGTTTTGAACAGGGAATAAAAAATGTGAAATTGTAAAGGATAGGGTATTGTCTTCATAAGTTGCAAAGGCTCCCCCTGAAGATGTGCATATAAGAACTTTGCTCTTGCAATGGAAATGCACATGGCAGGTTGTACTTGTGGAGATCCTCTTCAACCTATGATGACAATTCATCATGCATGATATGATGTAACGAAGATAATGACATACATAATGGAAAATGGACGTCTGCAAAATGACCTAAGTGCGGAATTTATCATCGCACATGCGGAATTTATCATCGCATCACAGAATAGAAAATAAGTAGCAGACGACCATCGAGTTTAAGTGTTACAACTCAAAGAACCAAATGTATCGAAAAGCAAGAGTTGTAAACACTTGGCAAAAGTAGCAAAAGGTAAAGCAACCACCCATATGGACCCGCTTGAAGACTATCAACTCATATGCTTCTCCCCCTTTTGTCAGTAAGGACCAAAAAGGTTAGAAGACATAGAGCACCTACTCGTTCCCATGAGGTGCAGGCGAGGCAGCAGGGTCGTCGTTGAGGTCCGGTGGTGCAGAAGAACATGGTGTAGTGTCGACACGCGCTGAAGTTGGAGGAGGTGAAGTTGCATCATCTTGGTCATCGATGACTCTGGCATTCACTATCGCTGCTGAGGACGAATAGTCAGAGTCTTCAAGTGAGGGAGTCCGACGCAAGTGAGCATTCCTGGGGGGAGTTGAGTCAAACTTGAACCGTTCAGCGAAGCTATCGTCTTGCAGATCAGCTTCAGCACTAAGTAATGTCAAACTCTTCCACGACCTCCGACAGGTTTCATGAGTGACAAAGGCATTTTTGGTGGCAAGATTGCGA
Source organism: Triticum monococcum (assembly GCA_034509565.1). NCBI lineage: Eukaryota > Viridiplantae > Streptophyta > Magnoliopsida > Poales > Poaceae > Triticum > Triticum monococcum. The sequence goes on from CM067842.1 coordinate 290,065,511, forward strand.
ATGTGGTTGACATCCACCAAGAGGCTTTGCATCTGACGCTTAAGCCAGTCGTGATGTTTGTCCTGTTTCCAATGCAGCGTGACGAGAAGCTCTCAGTCATTTAGGACACGAGATCGCCTTCGAGGCCTTTGCACAATGGTGCTACAAGTGGCGTCAGTTTGAGCGCGAGGGGCACGTGTGTTGCCAGCAAGGGGATAAACACGAGAAACTGCTGGAACTCCTTCAATAGGCCGGGTGAAGCTTTGGTGAACAACATTATGAAGATAAATGGGATCCTTAGCAGGCTCTGGGTAAATAGCTTCAACTGACAGATCAACCTCTGGCAAGAATATAAGATGATTGCGCGCAGACAGCTGATAGTTGAAGGCAGAGTGATGCTTGATATGACGCGTGACCCATGGAGCATAGAATTTCAACCCAAAAATGTCGGAGCCAGATGCAACAAACTGCCTGATGAAGAAGTCTTGAGCATTGAAGCTGGTGCCATTAAAGATATTGAAAACCAAAGTCTTCATTGCTCCTTCAAGCTTTGCTATAGATGAATGTCCTTTGATAGGCCATAGAGTCTTCCTGATGATATGGTAAATGGTGTGGGGTAGGTACTCTAGGTCTTCAACAAAGAATTCAGACGGGTATTCAGCGTCGTGAGGCAGAGGCTTCATCATGCTCAGCATTTGACTCATGTTGGGTTCTGGCTTCTGAAAAATGCTTTCCAAGGCATTCTGGTGTTGTTGACAACCTGGTTCATATTATTCACTAGGAGTGGGCAGGCCTGTTAGGTCAATGATATCAAGAGCTTTGGCTTCATGATGGACATTGCCTGTCATCCACTCAAGGACCCAAGTCTTTGGATCCCTGTTGTAACCTCGAATGTGAAGAGTTGCATAGAACTGTAGCAGAAGCTCTTCATTCCAGTGTTCCTTATCGGTGACAAACTGCAGCAGTCCAGCATCTCTGAAGCAATCCAACGCTTCTTCAAGGCAGGGCAGGCCAGCTATAGCTTCAGAGTCGAGGCACATATGTGGAAATATGCGCCCTTGATTGTATAGGACGCAGGAATAGTAGCTGCGCTGCTGATAGCTCCAGAACCGATCTGATGTAATGCGAGGTTTGGTATAAGGGTTCTTGGCGCTGTTGAAGAAGGTGTTATGTGCCACGAAGCCATTCACATTGAAGACCCCAGGTGAAGTTGAAGTGCCTGGGAATCGTGGAAGTCTTGGCTTGGGCTTTTGGACTTGAGGTCTGTGCTCGACATGATATGCAAATTGTGGACCCACAGCAGGTGGAGGAACCAGAATGGGCCATCGGACCATAATAGGCTGACCACGGTCAAATGCCAGCTCAATTGTATGAGGTCTTGGAGGGGGGATAGGAGCATTGGCATTTTTGTTGACATGAGCTTTAGGGGCCACATTGGCTTCAGGTGCTTGTACCTTAGGTGCTTCAGTATTGGCTTCGGGTGCTGTAGTGGCTTTAGGCGCTTGGACTTCTGGCACCGCAGTAGCTTCAGGCGCCGCATTAGCTTCAGCCATGACAACATCATTAGCTTCAGCGGTGATGTTGGTGGCCGCCTCAGGATTGTTAACCTCCACTGCAGAAGCCGGAGGGTCGGACACGTTCTCCTCGAGAACAACATCTTGGTGGGACAGGGGTGTAACAACTCTTTCGGCTTCAACTCTTGGTTCTTGTTCTTCATCGGCTGATGCAGCCGGAATATCTTCAGCCATTTTGGCTTCAGACTCAAACACGTGCATAGTGGGAGTGACTTGGGGCCTTGGTCCTTTTCGAAGCCTGCGTAATGCTGGCGACACTTGTGGAGATGGAGTGTGCTGGGCCTCAAAGTCATCATCATCTTGCACTGGTGAGGTAGCTTGCGGTTGGGGAGAACTTGGGGGTGTCTTGTCGTTGTGGGTGATCAGCCCACGATGCATCCTGAGCAGTTGGCGTCAGAGGACGACCAATGCTGATGAGTTCATTGTGCGTGAGCACAGGCAATGATACCAATTGGTGCTCGATCTGAGGAAGGACTTCATCATCTTCAACATTGTCGTGAGGACCAATGTCTTCAGCTGCGGTGGGGTCAACAGCTGGATTGTCTTCAGCTTCAGGAGCCTTTGGAGAAGCAGGCTCATGAACTATCACTCGGTGTTCTTGATTTTCAGACGCAGGACGAGCCACTGAGATTGGCTCAACCTCAAGGTGCTCTATGGGAGCGGCCTGATCTCTCTTCTTGGTTTTGCGTTTCTTAGTTGGAGGAGCATCATCAGTGGTGCCCTTGGTTTTGCGCTTTCTGGCTTCAGCTTCAGCTACCCTTGTTTTCTTCGGTTCTGAAGCCACTGTGGGGACCTTCGGCTTCGATCCTGTCATACTGGCTGGGAAGACAATTGGATGTACTTCCTACCTTGGTGCTTCGGATTCTGCCACAGCTGGCTTCTTCTTCTTCTTGGCCGCCATTGTGGGGTCGATGCCTGGTCGCCCCAAGGCCTTGCGCTTTTCAGCTTCATTGTATCCTTGGACACATTTAGCAGCAAGATCCTTCATGCGCTCACGAGAACCTTTGGCTTCTTCGCGTTTGATTCGGAATGCTTCCTTAAGCTCATGCATCATGGTCTGGAAGTTCTGAATGTCTTCAACATTGAGCTTGGCCATATGCTTCTTGAACTGAGCCTTTTCATAATCTATCTTATGCTTCAGCTCAACAATCTTCTGAGCTAGAGCCAGCTCAGCAGCAATGGCTCCGTGGAAGGTGACGCTGAGGCCAACGGGAAGCTGAAGATCATCAAAGCTAACATTTGGGCTGTCAAACCACTCATCAATGAATGTGTTGATGATTTCAACATCAAAGAGAGGAAGGTCATTGAAGATTTCTGCCTCTTGCTTGCTCTTGATCAACTGCTCAAGAGCGTCATTGCCAAGATCATCGTCGCTGGACAGATCAATGGCGTCATTCTCATTTCACAGAACAGCAACAAGGGTCAGTGCTTGGCTGGTGGGTTGCATGGGCATCTTTACTTTGGAGGGCTTGGAGATGCGTGATAGGTCTTCAGATTGCACACTGTGTTCAGGAGGTGCAGCGGCCAGAGGCTTCTCCCGTGAGACCTTTGGTGCAGGGGTAGGATTTGAAGCTTTAGGCTTCTTCAGCTTCTTTGGCTTCGGTGGTGCAGGCGCTTCGCCAGATTCAGCATCGTCTGCAGGTTGATCCACGACTGCCCCTTGAACCATAATATGAGTGATGAGACCTTCCAAGTTGTAGAAGGGCCCAACCAGATTGGGTTTAGCTTCGCGTGAGCCATCAGCACAAGGAGCAGAGGAACCTGGGATGAAGTCTAATCCCCGCGACTTCTTGTTTTCTTTGGCCGAGTTCCTGGCAAACTGAAGGTTGCGCTTGAACAGATTGTCGTCACGACACCATAGCAATGACGATGGGTCTACATCCGCAGGCTGAGGTCCATGGACCATGCTGGGATAGAAGCCTTGTTTATTGGCTTCAGCTCTGGACCTGGGTTGAAGATTTTTGTATAGGATGTCTCCCCACGGTCGCTTGATGACATTCTTCTCAGCATACTCCTGGATCACGAACCTGTACTTGAACTACTGTTCTGCCCAATATCTTCAAATCCATTGGATTCGAGTTTTCCGCTGATTGTAGTCCTCCTCCGGATCTGTCAGCTCATAGAGGTCTGGATGCAAATCTCTTGAGGTGTTGCCATGACACTGCCTGCCACCCTTCCTTGCAGATTTTTTTGGTGCCATGAATTTTAGACTAAAAGGCTTCAAAACTGTCAAAGTCTTCCGTCTACTTGTCAGACAAGAACTAGCTTTAGGGGAATTTATATGATGTTGTAAGAATTCTGCAAATGAATGTAGACTATGAGAACCAAGGGATTCTCCCACGGACATGTACCTGTGACAGCATTAAGGTGCGAGGGAAGGGGAAGAGGTCATATGCATTCTCAGAAGATTTTGAAGATAAATCAGTTTAGAAGACATTGACCTCATAGTGCGAAGACATTCACTCATAGATAGAGAGTTGGTTCCATATTTGTACGAATCCACGAATAAGTACAAGTGAGGAATCTAACTGCTTTGTGAAGCATAAGTGAACATACTAGGCATGTTATGAGATGCAGTATGAAATAGATCCAACTTGTGTGAATAGAAACTGCTTGTGGTAGAAAAGGATGAATCTATCGGATCAAAGGGACCGTAAAAAGGAGGTTTTATTTACCACACGAGGAATTGCTAGACAGAGTGGGAGAGGAGGCCGAGCAGTTTGATCTTCTGTGCCCTAACTTGGCGACAGAGGACACCTACGGTGACGGCGGAGAAGACGATGTCCGCGGTCGGCGTGAAGAAGGCGTCGGTGAGGTCGCGGCAGCTAAGCGCTTCGTCACCGGCATCGTCGAGGGCTAGCGGTGGCGTTAGGGTTTGTGCGAGAGTGGAAGAAAGGATAATGACTGGGTGAGGCGTGTATATATAGGGACAGGGACAACACAGTGTTATTACACAGGTGCCCCTGGCGGTTCACATCTGAAGGACACGTGTCTATCATGCAACACATCAGAGGTTGTTCCACGTTCCCACGCATGCCTGAATTGTCGGGTGGTCGTTCCCACTTCTCCGGGTTTTAGGTGAAATGATTTAGCATTGAAAACAGATTAATGTTTGTCTCTGTGTCTTTTGCTAACAAGGATGCAGAGAAGACATTTTGACAGTGTCAATAGAATGCATATGATTTGGATAGATAGACTTAGGAAAGAAGCATAGAGGGGTTAGGGTCCGATCACATTCACTTAGTTCAAAAGATTCAGCAAGAAGCCATAGCTATAAGTGAATACTATAGAGGACAGAAACCAATTAGTATGTTGAAGATAATCGTGAGGTCATGTTAACATTGAAGACAAACAGAAAGCGAAGACTTTGGAAATGTAATGCCATGTGAGAAACACTTCTTAGGGAAGAATTTTGTGGTGGCGTTACCCACCGTATAGGAAGTATTAGACCCAGACACGACGCACAACTTTCGTGGCGCTCTGAAGTAAAATTTCACATTAATGTGTTCACACTCAGAATGCAAGTCTTCATTGATTGAAGATATATGTTACTTCGTGTGATGCACATCTAAGTCATCAACATGCACAAGTGTTAGGAAGTGTGCCTGATCACATGACATTTGAGGATTCCAAGATATTTAGCTCACACTGTAACTTGCAAAACCTCTTCTCATCAAAGGGCTTTGTGAAGATATCTGCCAATTGCTCTTCAGTGTTGACGTGTATGATATCAATATCTTCCTTCATAACATGATCTCTGAGAAAGTGATGACGAATTTCAATGTGCTTTGTCTTCGAGTGCTGAACTGGGTTGTTGGCAATCTTGATGGCGCTCTCGTTGTCACAGTAGAGTGGCACTTGCTTCAGATGAAGGCCATAGTCTTTGAGTGTTTGCTTCATCCATAGAAGCTGAGCGCAGCAAGATCTAGCAGCAATGTATTCAGATTCAGCAGTGGAGAGAGATACGCAGTTCTGCTTCTTTGAAGACCAACATACAAGTGATCGTCCCAGAAAATGACATGTACCTCATGTAGACTTGCGATCCACCTTGTCACCGGCATAATCAGCATCCGAGAATCCACTAGATCAAACTCTGAGCCCTTTGGATACCATAATCCTAGTGTTGGGGTGTGAGCCAAATATTTAAGAATTCGCTTCACAGCTAAGTGATGCGATTCCTTTGGTGCCGCATGGAACCGGGCACACATGCAAACACTAAGCATGATATCTGGCCTAGATGCACATAAATAAAGCAAGGAACCAATCATGGAGCGGTATACCTTTTGATCGAACTCTTTACCATTATCGTCGGGACCCAGATGGTGTTTAGCTGGCATTGGTGTCGTGTAGCCTTTGCAGTCTTGCATTCCAAATTTCTTCAGGCAATCTTTGAGGTATTTCTCTTGAGATATGAAGATGTCATTGCGTTGCTAACGTATTTGAAGACCAAGGAAGAACTTCTGCTCACCCATCATGGACATCTGATATTGCTCTTGCATCATATATCCAAACTCTTCACTGTATTTCTGGTTAGTGCAGCCGAAGATAATGTCATCCACATATATTTGGCACACAAACAGTTCACCATCATATGTCTTCGTGAAGAGAGTGGGATCCAGGGAACCCGGTTTGAAGCCTTTGCTCTTCAGGAAGTCTTTGAGTGTGTCATACCAAGCTCGAGGGGCTTGTTTAAGGCCATACAGTGCCTTGTTGAGTTTGTAGACCATGTAAGGATGTTTTGGATCTTCAAAGCCAGGCGGTTGTGCAACATACACTTCTTCTTCAATCTTGCCATTGAGAAAAGCGCTCTTCACATCCATTTGATACAGAAGAATGTTATGATGATTTGCATAGGCCAGCAGTATGCGTATAGCTTCAAGCCTAGCCACAGGAGCAAATGTTCCATCGAAGTTAATTCCTTCAACTGAGTGTATCCTTGAGCAATGAGACGAGCTTTGTTTCTGACAACTTGACCATGCTCATCTTGCTTGTTGCGATATATCCATTTAGTGCCTATTATATTGTGCTTACGAGGATCAAGACGCTTAACCAGTTCCCATACATTATTCAACTCAAACTGTTGAAGCTCTTCTTGCATAGCTTGAATCCATTCAGGTTCCATGAAGGCTTCATCAACTTTCTTGGGTTCAGATATTGAGACGAATGCGAAGTGCCCACAGAAATTTGCTAGCTGTGTTGCCCTTGAACGAGTGAGTGGACCTGGTGCATTGATGCTATCAATTATTCTCTCAATCTGTACTTCATTTGCAACACGAGGATGAACAGGATGAAGATTTTGCTCTTGCTGATCATTGTCATTGTTAGAAGGATTGTCGTCAGGCTAAGCATTATCTTCAAGTTGATCTGGTGCAGAGATGATGAGTTCCTCTTCAGGGTGAGCTTCAGACGGTATGATTTCTCCAGTTCCCATGAGTTTGATGGTTTCACTGGATGGAGCTTCATCTAGCATATTTGACAGGTGCTCTCTTTGCGAGCCGTTAGTCTCATCGAACCGCACATCCACGATTTCAACCACTTTAGAGTGAAAGAGGTTGAAGACTCTGTAGGTGTGCGAATCCTTTCCATATCCAAGCATAAAACCTTCATGTGCTTTCGGTGCAAATTTTGAAGTGTGATGTGGATCCTTGATCCAGCACCTGGCACCAAATACTCTGAAGTAACTGACATTTGGCTTCTTGCCAGTAAGGAGATCATAGGATGTCTTGTTCAGATGCTTGTGAAGATAAACATGGTTGATGATATGGCATGCAGTATCAATGGCTTCAGGCCAGAACTTTCTTGGAGTCTTGTATTCATCGAGCATCGTCCGGGCCATCTCAATAAGTGTTCTCTTCTTGCGTTCTACGACGCCATTCTGCTGTGGCGTGTACGGAGCTGAGAATTCATGAGTGATGCCCAAAGTATCAAGATAAGTGTCTAGGCCAGTGTTCTTGAATTCAGTGCCATTGTCACTTCTGATGTGCTTGATCTTGATGCCATAGTTGTTCATGGCTCGATTGGCGAAGCGTCTAAAGACATCCTGCACTTTAGTCTTGTATAGGATTATATGCACCCAAGTATATCTTGAATAATCATCAACAATGACAAAGCCATAGAGACAAGCAGTAGTAGTAAGAGTTTAGTAGTGAGTGGGACCGAAGAGGTCCATGTGTAGCAGTTCGAAGGGTTGAGTCGTTTTCATGATTGTCTTCGAGGGATGCTTGGACCTCGTCGTCTTTCCTGCTTCACAGGCACCGCATAAGTGATCCTTCTTGAACTTGACGCCCTCGATGCCTATGACATGCTTCTTCTTTGCAAGAGTGTGTAAGTTCCTCATGCCAGCATGCCCTAGCCTCCGATGCCAGAGCCAGCATTCTGAAGCTTTTACTAGAAGACATACGACAAGCTGTGGTCCTGCTGATAAATCTACCACGTACAAATCATCTTTCCGATACCCTTCAAAGACTAGAGACTTGTCAGATTCCATTAGAACAAGGCAACGATATTTTCCAAATATCACAATCATGTTTAAATTGCAAAGCATTGAGACAGACATTAAGTTGAAACCAAGGGATTCAATAAGCATTACTTTATCCATGTGTTGATCCCTCGAGATTGCAACTCTACCTAGACCCAATACCTTGCTTTTACCAGTATCAGCAAATGTGATGTGACTCTTGTCAGATGGATGTAAAGTTGAGTCCATGAGAAGACTTCGCTTGCCAGTCATGTGATTAGTACACCCACTATCAATAATCCATTCTGAAGCAGCTGGTGTCATACCCTACAGTGCAGTCAGGGGGATAGGCTTCACGAAGAGAATTGTGAAGCATAAACATTTGACGAGCAAGTGGATTATGAAAGCTTAGATCGAGGTTAGGACTGATAGGGCAAGTAGCAAGCGACTCAGGAACAAAATACATAATAAGACCATTTGGGCATTTGATCTTGCGCCCTACAAGATATTTAAGGTCCCCAGCAATAGCTTCAGATGAATTTGATTTTCGGCTGGAGACCCTTCCCTGCAAAAGAGAGTTAAGATTTCTTAGCCACCCACATCTTCAAGGGTGGCTTCGTAGCAATGAGTCTGAGTGTAGCATCTGAGAACTTTGGCTTTGGAGCCCTAACAAAAAGTCTTGCAGGTGGACAATAGTACTCATAAGAATAAGAAGAGTAGTTCTTGGTCTTATGAACATGGCGGTTTGATGAAACGCGCTCATATTCGTAGGCCTGAGTATGGTTTCCCTGCAAAACATTTGCATTAGTGCGACTCAGGTGAGTCCTTTGTCTGTATGAAGCCTTTGGACCGTATGAAGCCTATGGTCTAGGGTTTGTCTTCTTCACTTGTGGTGTCATGACGACATTCACAGGAAGATTCTCCAACAACTTTTTCGGCACCCAGACTTTCTTCATAGGTGGCCCATTCCTGCAGTTAGTACCAATATACCTGGCAAAGACTTCACCATTCTGATTCCTAAATAGTTTATAGCTTGCATCAAAGGATTCATCAATAACAATGGGATTAGCACAAGTGAAGCCATATAGGGTGGATGGATCCACTGAAGGTTCCTTTGCAGCAACCCATGTGGTTTTGGGGTACTGCTCAGGTTTCCAGTAAGAGCCATCAGCATTCATTTTCCTTTCGAACCCTCACTAGTAGAAAACAGGGCTTTGGTCCAGGCCGGCTCATCCCATTAGTCCCGGTTCAGTCCAGAACCGGGACCAATGTGGGCATTGGTCCCGATTCGTGAGCCCAGGGGGCCGGCCGGGCCACGTGGGCCATTGGTCCCAGTTCATCTGGACCTTTTGGTCCTGGCTGGAGGGATGAACCGGGACCAATGGGCCTCGCTCCTGGCCCACCACCATTGGTCCCGGTTGGTGGCTTGAACCGGGACCAAAGGCTCCCCTTTAGTCCCGGCTCATGCCACCAACCGGGACCAATGAGGTGCCTATATATACCCCTCGCTCGCGAGGAGAGCACCCTAGTGCTCTGTTTTTCTCTGGCCGAGGGGGAGAGGGCTTGGTGGTGCTCTAGCTCACCTCCTATGCACACAAGGTGTTCAATGGAATGCCCGAGCCACACTACTTAAGGTTTCTCCCCTCCAAGCTCGACCTCCAAGCTCCATTTTCCATAATATTTGTCTAGGTTTAGCGGTCCGTCACGCCCCGTCCCCGTCTTCACCGCCGTCGATCACCCGCCCGAGCTCATCGCCGGCACCACCGTGGTGAGCCTCTTGTTTAATCTTCTTTCTGAAAGGAAAAATATTCTTACTTGCATGTTTACATAGATACTTGTATTATTTTCTTACTTTTATTATTGCATCTTATATAGTGCGATGGTTTTGGTATCCGCCCCCCGTCAGCCCTTGTCCTATCTATGATTCGGATGTGGTATATATTTTATCTTTATAACTATTGGTTCATTTATTATTTATGAAAATTATGCCGACCAACATGACATAGATTTTATTTATGTAGGATGTATGTGAATCGGAAATGCCAACCGACCCTATTGTCGAGAGGTTAAATTTAGTTGAAGAAGAAAACAATTTGTTGAAGGAAAAAATAAAAAAAATTGAGGAGGAGAAGATGATATTGGAGTTGCATGTTGCGGATGTCATCGATGATCACAAGATCAAGATGGATGCAATGCGCTTGAAGATTAGAAAGATTAGAAAATATGCCATTCATACCGAGGCTTGGTATCATTATGCCGTTGGATCAATTGTTACCTTGGTTGCGATTATGATCGCATTTGTTTTTGCATTGAAATGTTTTACATAGTTTCAATGTATGGTTTAATTAATTAGATGCTCTGGAGAGCTATATGTTGTTAGATGAGAACTATGTATGCACTTTGGTTTTAATGTGATGATGAACTTCTATTAATTTGGACACTTAATTATATATAATGCACGCAGATGAACCGGCAATGGATGTACGGTAACAGACACACCCGCGAGTACATTAAGGGCGTGCATGAGTTTCTCGAAGCGGCTGAGGAAAACAAGTAGAATGGTTTTATGTGTTGTCCATGCACTGAATGTGGGAATATGAGGTCTTACTCTAACCGGAAAATCCTTCACTCCCACCTGCTTTACAAGGGTTTCATGCCACACTATAATGTTTGGACGAGGCACGGAGAAATAGGGGTTATGATGGAAGACGGCGAAGAAGAAGAGTATGATGACAACTATGTGCCCCCTGAATACGGTGATCCTGCAACGGGGGGAGCTGGTGAAGATCAAGAGGAACCAGACGATGTGCCCAATGATGCTGCAACAGGTGAAGCTGCTAGAATCAAGAGGAACCAGACGATGTGCCCGATGATTGTGATCTCCGCCGGGTCATTGTCGATGCAAGGACGCAATGCGAAAGTGAAAAGGAGAAGCTGAAGTTCGATCGCATGTTAGAGGATCACAAAAAAGGGTTGTACCCCAATTGCGAAGATGGCAACACAAAGCTCGGTACCGTACTGGAATTGCTGCAGTGGAAGGCAAAGAATGTTGTGGCTGACAAAGGATTTGAGAATCTACTGAAAATATTGAAGAAGAAGCTTCCAAAGGATAACGAATTGCCCGACAGTACATACGCAGCAAAGAGGGTCGTATGCCCTCTAGGATTGGAGGTGGAGAAGATACATGCATGCCCTAATGACTACATCCTCTACCACGGTGCATACAAGGATCTGAACGCATGCCGGGTATGCGGTGCATTGCGGTATAAGATCAGACGAGATGACCCTGGTGATGTTGACGGCGAGCCCCCCAGGAAGAGGGTTCCTGCGAAGGTGATGTGGTATGCTCCTATAATACCACGGTTGAAACGTCTGTTTAGAAATGAAGAGCATGCCAAGTTGATGCGATGGCACAGTGAGAACCGAAAGAAAGATGGGAAGTTGAGAGCACCCGCTGACGGGTCGCAGTAGAGAAAAATCGATAGAAAGTACTGGGATGAGTTTGCAAAGGACCCAAGGAATGTATGGTTTGCTTTAAGCGCGGATGGCATTAATCCTTTCGGGGAGCAGAGCAGCAATCACAGCACCTGGCCCGTGACTCTATGTATGTATAACCTTCCTCCTTGGATGTGCATGAAGCGGAAGTTCATTATGATGCCAGTTCTCATCCAAGGCCCTAAGCAACCCAGCAACGAAATTGATGTGTACCTAAGGCCATTAGTTGAAGAACTTTTACAACCGTGGAATGGAAACGGTGTACGTACGTGGGATGAGCACAGACAGGAGGAATTTAACCTTAAGGTGTTGCTGTTCATGACCATCAACGATTGGCCTGCTCTCAGTAACCTTTCAGGACAGACAAACAAAGGATACCACGCATGCACGCACTGTTTAGATGACACTGAAAGTATATACCTGGACAAATGCAGGAAGAATGTGTACCTGGGCCATCGTCGATTTCTTCCGACCAACCATCAATGTCGAAAGAAAGGCAAGCATTTCAAAGGCGAGGCAGATCACCGGAAGAAGCCCACCATGCGCACTAGTGATCACGTGCTTGTTATGGTCAATTATTTACACTACGTAATCTTTGGAAAGGGTCCCGGTGGACTAGCTGTTCCGAATGACGCTGAGGGACACGCACCCATGTGGAAGAAGAAATCTATATTTTGGGACCTACCCTACTGGAAAGACCTAGAGGTCCGCTCCTCAATCAACGTGATGCACGTGATGAAGAACCTTTGCGTGAACCTGCTAGGCTTCTTGGGCGTGTATGGGAAGACAAAAGATACATCTGAGGCACGGGAGGACCTACAATGTTTGCACGAAAAAGACAGCATGCCTCCGAAGCAGTATAAAGGTCCTGCCAGCTACGCTCTTACGAAAGAAGAGAAAGAAATCTTCTTTGAATGCCTGCTCAGTATGAAGGTCACGACTGGCTTCTCGTCGAATATAAAGGGAATAATAAATATGCCAGAGAAAAAGTTTCAAAACCTAAAGTCTCATGACTGCCACGTGATTATGACGCAACTGCTTCCGGTTGCATTGAGGGGGCTTCTACCGGAAAACGTCCGATTAGGCATTGTGAAGCTATGTGCATTCCTCAATGCAATCTCTCAGAGGGTGATCGATCCAGAAATCGTACCAAGGCTAAGGAGTGATGTGGCGCAATGTCTTGTCAGTTTTGAGCTGGTGTTCCCACCATCCTTCTTCAATATGATGACGCACGTCCTAGTTCATCTAGTCGACGAGATTGTCATCCTGGGCCCGTATTTCCACACAATATGTTCCCCTTTGAGAGGTTCATGGGAGTCCTAAAGAAATATGTCCGTAACCGCGCTAGGCCAGAAGGAAGCATCTCCATGGGCCATCAAACAGAGGATGTTATCGGGTTTTGTGTTGACTTCATTCCTGGCCTTAAGAAGATAGGTCTCCCTAAATCGCGGTATGAGGGGAGACTGACTGGAAAAGGCACTCTTGGAAGAGACTCAATAATATGCAGGGACGGATATTCTTGGTCTCAAGCACACTACACAGTTCTACAGAACTCTACCTTGGTGACCCCGTATGTCGATGAACACAAGAACAGTCTGCGCTCCAAACACCCGGAGCAGTGCGACGACTGGATTACATGTGAACACATCAGGACTTTCAGCAGTTGGTTGGAAACACGTCTCAGAGGTGACAACACTATTTGTGATGAGTTGTACTTGTTGTCCAGGGGACCATCTTTGACTGTATTGACTTACAAAGGATACGAGATAAATGGGAATACATTTTACACGATCGCCCAAGATCAAAAGAGCACCAACCAAAACAACGGTGTCCGCTTTGATGCAGCAACCGAGAGCGGAAAGGACACATATTATGGTTACATAGTGGACATATGGGAACTTGACTACGGACCTGATTTTAAGGTCCCTTTGTTTAAGTGCAAATGGGCCAATCTGTTAGGCGGCGGGGTACAGGTAGACCCACAGTACGGAATGACAACAGTGGATCTGAAAAATCTTGGGTACACTAACGAACCGTTCGTCCTAGCCAATGATGTGGCATAGGTTATGTATGTGAAGGACATGTCTACCAAATCGAGAAAAAGAAAAGATAAGGAAGCGAATACATCATACGATGAGCCAAAGCGCCACATAGTTCTTTCAGGAAAAAGGGACATCCTGGGAGTGGACGGCAAGACAGACATGTCTGAAGATTATGAAAAGTTTCATGAAATTCCTCCCTTCAATGTCAAGGCTGACCCAAGCATCCTGATAAACAATGAAGATTATCCCCGGTTACGGCGCAATAAGCAAATGACACAAGCGAAGAAAAAGTGAAGACTTTCTCCCGCAACTTTGTAACACACGAACATGCTACCATTCTCCGTTTTGTACATGCACATGCTATGTGGGTGAAATTATGATACCATCCCAACTTTCAACTTTTTCAGAGTTCATTTGAAATGCTTTCATGTCTTATGGTTCGGCCCTCGTAATACCATGACCATTAGTCCCTGGCCCATGACAACTTTCAACTTTCTAAAACTAATGGCACTAACAGAAAATTTATAATTTTGCTCATCGCCCCTGGCCCATGACCATTAGTCCCGGTTTGTGCCACAAACCGGGACTAAAGGGTTGGTCCTCGTTGCGGGCAGAGTTTAGTCCCACCTCGCCAATCGAAGGGGGCTCACACCGATTTATAAGCCCTTCCCTCTCTGCCTTGTTGAGCTCCTCTCAAAGTGAAAATAGATGCCCTAATAGAGAAAAGTTTAACCTAAATTCATAGTGAATTTCTCTGAAATTCATAGAAATTTACTAGGAATTTAGGTTGAATTTTCTCTATAAGTGCATCTATTCCCATTTTTTAGTAAGTTAATCACAAACTTGTGATTCAAACAATTTTCAAAGAATTCAAATTTGAACTATTCAAATTTGAAAACTAATGGCACTAACAGAAAGTTTATAATTTTTCTAAAACTAATGGCACTAACAAAAAGTTCATAATTTTGCTAACCTAAAAGCAAACAGAATTAAAAATTAAATCAAAAAACAAAAGAAAATAAATAATGCAAAAAACAAATAAAAAACAGGAAAAAAAACTATTTTTATAGTAAAGTTAATCACAAAATAAAATAAATAAAGAAACAAAGAAAACAAAAAACTAAAAAAGTGTTTTCAAATTTGAAAACTAATGGCACTAACAGAAAGTTTATAATTTTTCTAAAACTAATGGCACTAACAGAAAGTTTATAATTTTGCTAACCTAAAAGAAAACAGAATTAAACATTAAAGCAAAAAACAAAAGAAAATAAATAATGCAAAAAACAAATCAAAAAAACAGGAAAAAACTATTTTTATAGTAAAGTTAATCACAAAATAAAATAAATAAAGCAACAAAGAAAACAAAAAAACTAAAAAAGTGTTTTCAAATTTGAAAACTAATGGCACTAACAGAAATTTATAATTTTTCTAAAACTAATGGCACTAACAGAAAGTTTATAATTTTGCTAACCTAAAAGCAAACAGAATTAAAAATTAAAGCAAAAAACAAAAGAAAATAAATAATGCAAAAAAAAATCAAAAAAACAGGAAAAAACTATTTTTATAGTAAAGTTAATCACAAAATAAAATAAATAAAGCAATGAAGAAAACTAAAAAACGAAAAAAGTATTTTCAAATTTGAAAACTAATGGCATTAACAAAAAGTTTATAATTTTTCTAAAACTAAAAGCATAAAGAATTAAAAAATAAAGCAAAAAACAAAAGAAAATAAATAAAGCAACAAAAAAATGCCACCTACTGGGCCACCACAGCCTGAATACGACTAGAAACCCTACCATGGGCCAGGATTCAGGGCCGCAGCAGGCCCAGTAGGCCCATAGGCATTGCAGTGACATATTAGGCCCGAAAGCCTGCAGTTGAGAGGAGCTCGGGAGGGTGGGCGCAGCAATGCTTATAAACCACTCCCGAGCCCTCTCAACTAGCGAGGTGGGACTAAACTTTTGGGCGGGCGGCAGCACAAGGCCATTGGTCCCGGTTGGTGGCACCAACCGGGACTAAAGGGGGCATTGGTCACGGTTCATGTCACCAACCGTGACCATAGGCCTCTGCTTCCCGCCCTTTCGGCTGCTGAAAAGAGACCTATGGTCCCGGTTGGTGGCACGAACCGGGACCATAGGTGTGCATTGGTACCGATTCGTGCCACGAACCGGGACCATTGCTCTGGGTATATAAGGTAGCACTTGTGAAAATTTCGCCAACCGCTCCCATTCCACCCCCCCCCCCCCCGACGCCCCCAGGCCGTTCGTCGTCGTCGTCGCCGCCCCGAGCCCGTCGTCGCCCGCTCCCCGTCGCCGTCGCCCCACGCCGCCGCAGGCCTTCTCCCCGTCGTTGCGTGCGTCATCGCCGGCCTCCTCCTCATCGCTGCATGCGCCATCTCCGCCCCCCTCCCCGTCGTCCCGCGCCGCGTCGCCGGCCTCCCCCGTGCCGTCGCCGGCCTCCTCCCCGTCCCCGGCCTCCTCCCCGTCGCACCCCCAGTGAGCTCCCCCCTTCCCATCGATCCCTGTCACTCTGACCATCGCCGCCGCCGCTGCTCTCTGTGTGTGTGATAATTTTTTTCATATGTGTATGTATATGCTCATATGTATTTGGATTTGGCTATGTATGTATATATATATGCTAATATGTATGTATGTATGTATGTATATGCTCTTTGTATATGGATTTGGCTATGTATATGCTCTCTGTATATGCTCATATGTATGTATGTTCATATAGCATTTTTTCTATATATGAATTATTTTTTTGTTCATGGATATATGCTAAAGAAAACGAGGGGGTGATAGATGATGATGAGGGGTCGAGAGGGGGACGAGAGGTCGAGAGGGGTCGAGGGGAGAAAAAAATGTATCAGGGATGAGGGTCGTCGAGGGGTCGAGAGAGGGACGAGGGGTCGAGAGGGGTACGAACCGGGACCAATACTCTGTGTATATAAGCAGGACTTAGAAAGAAGAAGAGGAGAGGAAGAAGAGGAGAAATAAATAAGAAGAAGAAAAAAGAAGAAAAAGAAGAGGTGAAGAAGAAAGGAATAGTGGAGAAGAAGAGAAAATAGAATATATTCTATTTTTTCTTCTTCTCCACTATTCCTTTCTTCTCCTCCTCTTTTTTTCTTCTTTTTTTCTTCGATCTTCTCCTCTAGCTTCGTACCATCATGCACCTGTTACTTTTGCCTAATGATGAAGACATGGTTTTGTTGAATCCTTTGACACTAGGCAACCTCCCAACCCCTCGGTGATCCTCTCGAACATGAGAGGAAGAAGAGGATCACCGAGGGGTCGAGGGTTCCAGGGTCGTCGAGGGTTCGAGGGGTCGAGGATCGCCGAGGGGTCGAGAGAGAGATTTCCTAGTGTCAAAGTATTGAAGAAATCCATGGCTTCATCATTAGCCAGAAGTAACCAGGGCATGACGAAGTCCTCCAAAGTTATTTTGGAATGGTGTCCTGGATAGGGTAATTTGCCTTTTTGTATGAATTTTAGCAAAGGCCTTCCAAATAATGATATTTGGAAGGTTCTTGCTGAACTTCCTACCAAAAAGCGAATTATCCTATCTAGGACTCCGTTCCAAAATAACTTTGGAGAGCTTCGTACCATCATGCACCTGTTACTTTCGCCTAATGATGAAGACATGGTTTTGTTGAATCCTTTAACACTAGGCAACCTCCCGACCCCTCGGCGATCCTCTCAAACATGAGAGGAAGAAGAGGATAAAAAAAGAAGAGGAAGAAGAAAAAAAAGAGGAGAAGAAAGATTAGAGGAGTTCTTCTCCTCTATTCTTTCTTCTCCTCTTTTTTTCTTCTTCTTCCTCTTTTTTTATCGGGAACGAGGGTCGTCGAGGGACATAGATGTAGTGTCGTCGTTGTCGATATATACCCCCTCCCGATAGCTTCAACACGTGGGGGGGGGGGGTCGATATTACCCCATCCTTGAAGCGTTCTCAAGGCCACCCCAAACCCTTGAAGCGTTGTCGAGGCCACCCCAAATCCTAGAGAAGCAGCGTCGAGGCCACTAATTAATATATATGATTCCTTACTATGATTAGGTAGCTAGTTCTACGTTTGCCACTAATATATCCATCTGTCATGTTTGAATAATAATTGCCATGTTGTAAATATTTGTAGAAACTATGGACACCGCCCGAGACGAAGCAAAAGAAGCGTTGTTGAGGGACATAATCGCAGAAGGAAGTGATGCCGTCTCGTTGTTTCTCAACGACACCAATGGTCTGGAAGGAGAGGGTGAAGAAGCTGGCTACGGTGACCTAATGCCGGTGCAAGAAGAAGAACATGAGGACGGCTTTGGTGACCCAATGCCGGTGCAAGAAGGAGACCGTGATGACGGCTCCGGTGACCGAACCGAGTCCGGCCAGGTATATATATTGGTTAAGCCTCTGCTGACTAGCTGATTGATGCATTCATTGTTTTGGTATGTACACATATTAATTAAGTCTTTGTTCTTTTTTCTAGCCCTCCGGATCGAGCACGACTTCGGTAAAGAGACGAGGCCCGAAGAAAAATTTGAGCTCGGATGAAATGTTTGAGATCATAGCAATCGCGCCCGACGGCCAACCGATTGAACCCATCCGAACAAAGAACGCATTTGTTGCTCAGTGCGGGGTTCTAGTTAGGGACAAGATCCTGATAAGCATCCAGCAATGGTTTAAGCCAGCTACAGAAGACCCTGAGGTGTCTTATGTCAATGATATGCAGAAAATGATCTTTGGACTGAGCTGAAGTAAAATTTCACCCTACCGCCAGAGGATAATCCAGAGAACCTAGTTAAAGAGCAATTAATAAAGTCTTTTTCTCTTAAGAGGATGGCAGAACTATTCAGGAGGTGGAAGAAAGAGCTGAATAAGTTTGTCGAAAATAATGAGACACCAGAATTCAAGGGCTGATATGAGAAGATCAGAGATCACTGGCCCGCATTTGTGGCCCACAAGACATCGGAAAAGAGTAAGAAGATGTCGGTGACAAAAAAGAAAAATGCTGCGAAGAAGAAGCTTCACCATCGCATGGGGTCAGGTGGCTACCTCCTAGCCCGGCCTAAGTGGGCCAAGACTGAGAATGATCTGGTTGATAAAGGGATCGAACCAGAGACAATTAACTGGCCAGACCGTTGCTGGACTTGGTTCTTCGGGGCTGGCGGACCTTGGACCCTGTAATAGGGAAGTGCATTTGGACGAATGATCAAATGGACATACCAGTCAGGAAGCTTAAGCAGTATATCGAAGCAGCGCAGGAAGGGACGTTCTTTCCAGACAGAGAGAATGACGAGCTCACAATGGCCCTTGGGAATCCTGAGCACCCTGGACGGACACGAGGCACGCCAGGCTCCATTCCGTGGAAGGTTGGGTTTCCGGACGCAGGCGGTTACAAATTCCATGAGAGGAGGAAAAAAGTGCAGCAGACCCAAATGCAGGCACTGCAAGCAAGGGTAGACGCGATAGAGGAATGAGAAGCAAATCGCAGCAAACGTACAACCGAAGCTTCCCCCGAAGCTACCCCGCCATCTCAGCACAGAAGCAGCGTGGCTTCCACCGAGCTGCTTCAGCCGGAGCATGCCTTGATGGCTCCTGCCAGCTATCCCGTGGAAGCTATCACGGAGTCTCAAAATTGCTACCTTATGACGCAATGGATGAATTTGAAGCTCAAGGTGGCTGTTGGCTCTGTTTATCCTACTGAACCCGGTGCAACTTTTCACTGCCGGCCGATTCCAGAAGGATATGCTAGGGTGATGGTGGATGAAATAACGGAGGGATTTGAGGACCTCCAGCTTGACCACCCTACCAGTGAAGGGGAGACTCGGCTGGGGTCTGCTCTGAAGACTCCATGCCTATGGTGGAAGGAGCTCATAAACCTTCTGAACTTGACGCCTCCACCTCCTCCTCCTCCTCCGGCGAGTCAGGGCACTCCGCCTCCTCCACTGCCTCCTCCTCCGGTGAGTGACGATCAGGGCCCTCGGCCGGCTCCTTCTCCGGCGCGTGGCGGCACTCCGCCTCCTTCTCCACCTGCGCCGGCGCGCCCGAGCAGCCAGCCTCCTCCTTCTCCGCCTCGTCAGCAAGGGCGGAAGAGACCCGCCGCCGCTCCGACAGCTGCTCTGGCGCGTCATAGTCCTTCTCCTCCGCCTCATAAGCAAGTAAAGAAGACAACCGCTCCGTCTGCTCGGCCGACGTCTGGCAGTACAACCAGAGGCGGGAGGACATACAGATTCGATCCTTCTCTGAAGAGTCCACAGAAGTTACCATACAAGAGGACCCCGGAGGAGAACGCGAAGATCGCGTGAACCGAAGTGGATGACTGGTTTAAAGGGTTGAAAGCAAAGAGACATCCACCTCCGAAGGAGAAGGTAGATCCGGTGAAAGTGAAGCGCACTCTGGCTGCCCTGGCAAAACCACCCAAGTCTCCGCCGAAAGGCAACTATGAGCGCATTATTGCAAAGACATGGGCCGAAGCAGAGAGGTCGGGAAGTACAGTCAGTGATCAAAGGCTGAAAGAACGACGAGCAGCTGGGAAACAAATTGCCCAGCTCGGCGAACAAGCGAAGCAATCGTGCCCCCCGCTCAAGGTGCCTAGCGACATCGTCGATCCGAGGATGGTGCCCGGTTATTGCAATGTTGACGATTACCTGCCCGACGATGTACATTATGATCCCATGGAGGTGCAGATACATAGATACGAGTACGGGAAGCCTCTCATCAAAGATGAAAAATCTTTAACAACGATGATGCGAGGATTACATGATTGGTACTTGAAAATCTGCAGAGAGTCTGGGGGGAGGAGTACTTTGTATGCGAGAGTTAAACCGGAGCATGACCTCGTTGGAATTGAACTGTTGCCTATTCCATTTGAGGAGTTCTATCAGTTTTTCAATCAATTGGCCCTCGATAAAACAACGGTCACCTGCTACTGTATGTAAGTACTACTACTTCTGTCATTAAGTCTCTCTATATAGCTCATCTCTTTCATTGCATGTATTTATAATTATCCTCACTATATTATGCAGATTGAAGATCGCCGAATTGAAGAAAAGACAAATCGGTGATATTGGGTTCGTTAACACATATCTCATAGATGCAACTGAGGTTGAACATCGTCCCGAAGATACCGAGGCCAACTTGCTACGATCATTCAAAAAAAAATGAAAACAAAGATATAATACTCTTTCCTTACAACTTCAAGTGAGTGTTACTGTCTTGTGCATATTCGGTTTCCCTTATATATTAGTCCAGGTTATAGTAATGTAATTGATGAGTTATGCATGCGTGTGCAGGTACCACTATATTCTCCTAGAGATTAGGCTTGAGCGGGGAGTAGTAACTGTCTTGGACTCTAAACAAAAGATCCCCAGGAGTATGCGGACATGACTGAAATCCTCAAGAAGTAAGTTAAATCGATCATTATCCACCATATCAGCAACTTTGTTCATTTCCTGATATCAAGTAATTGTTTTCTTTGTCCGGCAGGGTTTGGAGAAAATTCACCAGAAAAGTTCCGGGACTGCCGAAGGAGCTGGAATTTGGACACCCGAAAGTAAGTACTTTAGTAGCATGTTCCGCGCATCTCCTAGTGATTCAAGTGCTAGTTTCATCAATACCATTTAGCATTCTTGCTTATCAGTTTGATTGACCTCTATTTCTTGTAAAGTGGTTGTGGCAGGAACAAGGGAATGATTTCTATGGATACTATGTCTGCGAGTCCATCCGCCACATGACCTGTGAGCGGGGTGGGTACTCTGACGAACAATATGAAGTATGTAAATAACAACATTCACAATTTTATTTTATTACCATCATCTGTGTTGAGTTTCATTCATTCATATATATATTTATTGACCCCCTTCTTCAAATTAGATGTTTCGGAAGCGGGATGAACTCCTAGCACCAGCTCGCATGCGAGCAATTCAAGAGGAATTGGCGGCATTCTTTCTTGACCACGTGATCGCTGAAGACGGAGAATACTATGTGGACCATGAGTCCGTATGATTATATTTGTAAGAGATAATTATTGTATATATGTAGCCGGTAGTGTCGGATAGATATACGAGAACTTGTTGTTCAACCAATCTCTCGGAGAAGGAGAGGTGGTCGATATCACTTCTCTCTGTATGCATATATGTTCATGACGATCTTCTGTTTCCTTTTTTTGCTTACTAGCTAGCTAGCGTGTCTAGTCCTGTCTATATGTATGTATAGTACATAGCGTCGACCAAGCACGGACATAAAAGAGAACACTTCTCTCTATTAATTATAGCTAGCTAACACAATATATGAAACACCTAAATTAACCCCCCAAAACCCCCAACCCCCCCCCCCTTTCAAAAAAACAAAAACCCCAGCCATAGAAATGCTGACGCATGGATGCCTATTGGTCCCGGTTGGTGCCACCAACCGGGACCAAAGGGTCTCCTGCCTGGGCTCCGCGCACAGGCCTCGTGGAGGCCCATCTGTCCCGGTTCTGGATTGAACCGGGACTAAAGGGACGGGGCATTAGTATCGACCCTTTAGTCCCGGTTCCAGAACCGGGACAAAAGGCCCATACAAACTGGGACTACATGCCCTTTTTCTACCAGTGCCTAGACCCTCTTTCCTAGGGTTTCGGTTCAGGATCTGCCTTTTGAGGACATCACATAGTGTCTAATGCCCTTTGAGACTTTTGTACATCCCTGTTTCAAGCAATTTCTTCAACCTAGCATTTTCATCAGCAATAGCAGTGGTATCCTCAGCAAAGGGGTTAGTTACCACATCAACAGTTGAAGATATTGCAATAGTAGCAGTAGTAGAACATCCAGCAATAGAAGTAGCGTTGTCACGCTCAATGCATTTAAGACACGCTGGTTCAAATCCTTCCTGAGCGGAACCGATCTGTTTGGCACGAAGTGACTCGTTTTCCTTTTGAAGATCTTCATGAGCCACTCTCAATTTCTCAAGATCTTGCTTCCTTTGAAGATAATCATAGGAAAGCTTTTCATGAGTTGTTGAGAGCGTTTCATGACGACTTTCAAGTTCCTCATACTTAACATGAAGATTTTTATGTCTTTAATTAAGGACTTAGATTGAGTCATTTCAGCGTCTAACAGGTCATCGCTTTTGTCTAACAGTTTTTGAATATGTTCCATAGCTTTCTATTGTTCAGTTGCAATTTTAGCAAGTGTTTTGTAGCTGGGTTTGGAACCACAATCAGAGTCATCTTCACTGGATGTTTGATAGCGAGTAGTGCTTGTGTTTACCTTGGCACCACGTGCCATGAAGCAGTAGGTGGGAGCGGAGTAGTCCTTGTCATTTGCATCGGCGTCGGTGATGAAGTCATCATCTTAAGTGTTGAAGATGGACTTGGCAACGTATGCTGTAGCCAGACTTGCAACACCAGAATCAGACTCCTCCTTAGACTCCACCTCCGCCTCTGAATCCATTTCCTTGCCAACGAACGCACGAGCCTTGCCAGATGAGCTCTTCTTGTGAGATGAAGACTTTGAGGAAGACTTGGAAGAAGACTTTGAGTATTTCTTCTTCTTCTTGTCGTCAGAATCATACTCCTTGATCTTCTTCTTCTTGTTGTTCTCATTTTCCCACTGTGGACACTCAGAGATGTAGTGGCCAGGTTTCTTGCACTTGTGGCATGTTCTCTTCTTGTAGCCATGAGCAGAAGCTTCATCATTCCTTGATCTTGATCGTGAAGACTTTCTGAAGCCTTTCTTCTTGGTGAATTTTTGGAACTTCTTCACAAGCATAGCAAGCTCCTTTCCAATGTCTTCAGGATCATCAGAACTGCTGTCAGATTCTTCTTTAAATGAAGAGACAACTTTTTCCTTCAGGGCACGAGTTCGCCCATAGTTGGGACCGTAGATGTCTCTTTTCTCAGAAAGATGAAACTAATGTGTGTTGAGCCTATCAAGTATGTCAGACGGATCGAGTGTCTTGAAATCAAGACGTTCTTGAATCATCAGGGCTAGGGTGTCAAACGAGCTGTCAAGTGATCTCAGGAGTGTCTTGACGACTTCATGCTTGGTGATCTCAGTAGCGCCAAGGGCTTGAAGTTCATTTGTGATGTCAGTGAGTCGATCAAACATGAGCTGAACATTCTCATTGTCGTTTCTCTTGAAGCGGTTGAAGAGTTTGCGGAGGACACTGATTCTTTGATCTCTCTGGGTTGAGACGCCTTCGTTGACCTTGGAGAGCCAGTCCCAGACTAGCTTAGATGTTTCCAAAGCACTCACACGGCCATACTGTCCTTTTGTCATATGACCACAGATGATGTTCTTGGCAGTGGAGTCCAGTTGAACGAACTTCTTGACATCAGCAGCGGTGACACCTTCAACCGCCTTGGGAACGCCATTCTTGACGACATACCATAGGTCGACATCAATGGCTTCAAGATGCATGCGCATCTTATTCTTCCAGTAGGGATATTCAGTTCCATTGAAGACTGGGCACGCAGCAGATACTTTGATTATCCCTGCAGTCGACATAGCTAAAACATCAGGTGGTTAAACCGAATCACACAGAACAAGGGAGAACCTTGCTCTGATACCAATTGAAAGTGCTAGTGATCGACTAGAGGGGGGGGGGTGAATAGGCGATTTTTATGAAAGTCTTCAAAAAATGGAAGTTTCAAAGACAAACTATAGAAATAAACCTATTACCATGCAGCGGAAGGTAGACTACACTAAGCAAGCCATAGTCAAGTATTCAATGAAATGAAAGCACGAAGACTAATAGCAGCTAGGAAGTATAGATCAGGATGGAAGATAGTATGAAGCCAATCAGAACAAGCAGTCACTCAGTGAAGACAAAAGATAATGCAATCATACAATTACTTCACCAGGGCCAACAGTAAATAAAGGGGTGGGAAGGATGAAACCAGTGACTCGTTAAAGACAATGATTTGTTGGACCAGTTCCAGTTGCTGTGACAACTGTACGTCTCGTTAGGGAGGCTGCGATTCAACTCGGAAGACCGTGTCTTCATCTTATTCCCCTTGAGCTAAGGACACCCAGTCCTTGCCCAATCACTCTGGTAAGTATTCAAGGCAGACTTCCAAACCTTCACAGACTTCATTCACCGGCGATCCACAATGACTCTTGCATGCTCAGAATGCGGCGCCTAACCAGCTGGAGGATTCACAGTCCTCAAGTGTAATAAGTCTTCAGATCACACAGACAGGAAGACTTAAGTGATGCCTAACACTCTTTGGCTCTGGGTGTTTAGGGCTTAATCCTCGCAAGGAATTCTCCCTCAAAGGCTTCGAGGTGGGTTGCTCTCAAACTACAAAAGCCGTACACTAACTCTGAGCACCAACCGTTTATGGTTGTAGGGGGTGGGCTATTTATAGCCACTAGGCAACCCGACCTGATTTGTCCGAAATGACCCTGGGTCACTAAGGAACTGACACGTGTTCCAACGGTCAGATTTCAAACACACACGGCAACTTTACCTGGGCTCCAAGCAAAGCTGACTTATCCAACTCTGGATAAGATTTGCTCTCATAGTCTTCACTCGAAGACATAGGGTTTTGGTTAAGCATCACTTCAGTCATTCTGACTGGTTCTCTTGGACCCCACTTAACAGTACGGTGGTTCCTATGACTCAACAATGAAGAAAAACAACGACGAAACAACTAAGTCTTCGCGCTCCATAGTCTTCACGCGATGTCTTCTCTTGTCATAGTCTTCAATGTTAATGTCTTCACATACCACCTTTGACTTCAATGTCGTCATACATTTTTAGGGGTCATCTCTAGTAGGAAAACCGAATCAATGAGGGACTTCTACCCGTGTTATCCTGCAATTCTCACAAACACATTAGTCCCTCAACCAGGTTTGTCGTCAATACTCCAAAACCAACTAGGGGTGGCACTAGATGCACTTACAAACATTTTATCAGCAAATCTTACCTTTTCTAGCTTGCCAACCCATACCCTTTGTTGTAGTAGCATTTGCCGTGCAATGCTTTAACTGTGCCGTGTTTAATTATTTCAATTATGCAAAAATGTATTGTTCAATAGGGCTATGTGATGTTTAAGTATGAAATGCCCACTTCCGTTTCACGAATGGCTATATTTGGTTGTTTATAGTGAGTAGATACCTTGTTTATCTATATTTGGTTGTTTGGTTGGTTGGAGTGAGCATTTTTCTAGTTATCGAGCAGATGCCTTGTTTATATGTATTTGTTTCTTAGTTTGATTGCAGTGAGCATTTGTCCAGTTATCAAGCAGATGCCTTGTTTATCTGTATTTGGTTGTTAGGTTGCTTTTTTAGCATTTGTCCAGTTATCAAGCAGATGCCTTGTTTATCTGTATCTGCTTGTTAGGTTGGTTGCAGTGAGCATTTGTCCGGTTTTCAAGCATATGCCCTGTTTATCTGTATTTGCTTGTTACGTTGGTTGCAGTGAGACTCTGTCCAGTTTTCAATGGCTATATTTGGTTGTTATACTGGTCATTTATGCCTTGTTTATTTCAGTCATTCACAATGTGTTGTTCATTATGTGCAAGTCGGAACTGTGCCGCTCGACTACATCAATACCAGTTTGAACGGCTATATTTGGTTCCAGTTATTCCCGGTGTAGTTAACACATGCCCTTTATTTCAGTTTTACACATTTATCCTGTGTGATGTTTAAGCATTACCTATGTTCTGTTCATTTTCAACAATACCAGTTTGAATTGCAATATTTGTTGGCTGTTAAGCCTGCTGTCGGTAACATTGCCTCCCATTTTATATCTGCTTTAACAGCATGCTGAAACCAACACATTCAAGCTATCATTTGGAGATGATGTTGTTTACCTTTCCTATATTTGTTTGATGTTAAGGTTGTTGTACTTATCATGCCTTTCCACTACTTATGCAGGACAACAACGGGAGTGGCCACCATTTTCCGCCGAGGTTAGCTTTGTCCCTCGGCCTGTACTCCCCCCATCGTTCCATAATGTAGTGCATATAGATCTAGGCATGGGCACTCGTTAGCTTCTAATATTGACTTGTTGCTTGTAGGTACATATGCCCTTGGCAAGCATCCACGCATCGACCCTTTTTGCGTATGGGGCAATGAGATATTCATGAACAAGCATCAAGTGAGGAAACTGATAAGGATTATTAGCAAAAAGATACAAATTATTTGTTTATGCTCTATCCAACACAACAGTGAGCTGTAGGATGGTAACTACAAACTTTGCAGTCTTCTCCTTTTACTGCCCATAATGAGTTGTTAGACAACAATGTCTGAATCTTTTGAGTTCGCAGTGGTTCCCGAAGCAGTTCACTCAAGATTACCTCGCAAAGTACATGATTGGTGGACACACAATGAAGGTTAAAGTGTTTCATCTAGACTACAATGAGCATCAAGAAGTCGTAATGAAGATAGTGAAGGATGGACGGGCATTCATCACAAGGGGTTGGCCTAGAGTCGTGCGTGCATTACGCATGGAGGAGGGCACAATATGGGCATTCCGCTTCACCTTCTCCAACGACCAGAATGTCTTTCGCCTCTCTCTTTGCAGTCTTTAGTACAACTGTGGCTCATCATTCTTTACTTGGTACTTCTGTAGTTCTTCAGTATATGTACATGTGCATCGAATTATGCATCCGTGGTTGAATCTATATTTGTAATAAACATGGTTGGATACGAAATAAGTGATTGCCTACTTTCAAATTAGGGATTAATTGGGGATTACACCGCACACGGTTTTCGAAAGCAAAACGTCTGTGATAGACGTGGAGATCAGAAACGTTTCTAAAATCCACTACGTGTGCGATCAATCTGCACTGCACACACGACATCCTCTTGAAAACTGTTTGCGTTAGGCCACCTTGCGCAAATGTTTACCACATAAAAACTGTGTGTGATGGACAACCTTTGCCACATAGTTTCTTCTACGCACCGTGTGTGACGCATTCAATAATGCAAACGATAAAATTGTTAATATCATGTGCAATGGCAACGCTATCACAAACGATTTAATGGGGAAAATTGTGTGTGATGTACCTGTGAACGGAAACGTTTTCCTTGGAGCGAGTGTGGGGGATGTACATACGAATGAAAACATTTAGTGGGGACTAACTGTGTGGGATGTACTTGCGACCGGAAACAATTTCGCCTGCATAATTGTATTTTTTAGCTCTACTATATGTATTTCCATATTTGAGCGCTCGCCGGTTGCACACAACCTCATTTTGCCGAGCATGTGTGCTAGGAGGGCATATCCCTGACGCGTTCAGGGTCGTGTTGGAAGGACCCCCTATCACCGTCACTCACTAGGCGACGGTTCCAAATGCCGTCACAGAAAGGGGTTAAAAACCATTTGTATAGCACCGACACGTACCAGTGCTGACCCATATATGTCTTTGCATAGCATTGAAATTCTTGATTCAGAGGAGAGTTTGAATGCTTCGAAGGTGATGGCCAATTGGAGCTAGAACCGGCCGCTTGATTGGCATATTTGGATAACAAAATATCAAAAGTTGGCTTGATTTTCTTGAGCTTAGCTTCACTCTTTTTCCATTTGCCAAATTCTGCATTCTTGGGCTTGGTAAATTTAACATGAGTATCCTTTTGTATTCGCGCCCCCCCCCCCAGAGTGTAGGATTTTTATGGTAATCTTCAATACCTCTTTGCCATCGGGTTGCTTATCAAGCACAACCTCACTTCCCAAGACTTTGTCGCCCTCTGTAGAAGTCCGGGGACCTCCGTACACAGACTTGTGGGTGAATCAAGGTTCGATCATTGGGGCTCTGATTCGTGACCCAGTCGACTAGACGTGGATGGTGACGAGGGCTCGGGGGTGCACGTGAACATAGAGCATGCTGAGGACACATGAGTTACACAGGTTCGAGCCACCATGGTAGTGTAAAACCCTACTCCTACTTGGTTGGGATTGCTGGTGGGCGACGGTGCACTTGGAGCTACAAGGTCAGGTGAGGTAGGAGATGATCCTCCTCTCTACAATGGCTGTCCTCCCTTCTTCTAGTGCCTTGGGCCTCTTCCTCCAAAATATGAGCGGGAAAGGGATTCCACAAGGTGGCAAGTTTGAAGGGGGACAAGGGCGCAGGCTTATCTTGGCCAATGGTGGTATTGGCCTGCTAAAGATGTTGTCCTGACGCTGGTGTGGGCTCGGCGGCGACGTATTTCCTGGGCACCGAGCTTCCTTGGTTTTCATTCACCAAAGTAAATAGCTTCGGGACTTGCTTGGGGGGGGGGGGGGAGGCAGCCACCGCTGCTCCCTTAGCACCGAAGTGAAAACCGGTCTCCTTCATACCCTGCCATCCTTATCCTCCTAGCAGGGCATCACCCATGTGACAGGCGCGAGCTTCGCGGCTGAAGCCCCAAAACTGACCTCGCGAGGTGGGCCTCACGAGACAGTCCTGAGTGCCATCCTCGGGAGGCTGTCGAGGAGTTGGTGAAACTGGCTTCGTCTCGCCTCCCAGCGGAGGAGCCACACAAGGCTGGTTCCCTGCGAGGTGCCTTGCTTCCGGGGGGCCATCTTGGGCCGATCCTCTTGGGGCTCAAGGGCCGCCTACCGGGCCATAGGCACACGGGTCGTGGTACCCCGGTATCCACTGGACTGATAGTAGCCCCTGGGCCCGTGATGTGCGTGCTCTGCATGCCCTGTTGGGAGCGAAACGGGGCAGGCCCACCAACTGCGAGGCCTAGGTGGCGACGCGCGGTGGCCTTGACGGAACGGGGACGCCCCCACTCCCCACGACGCCTCGGGAATTGCCGTCTTGGCGATAAAACCTACATGCGGTGCATTGGCGCATTGTTGCTGCCCTTCTCGTTCTCCGCCTCCAACTCGACTTATCCCCTTCTTCTCTTCTTCTTTGTTCGGTCGTCCATCCCACAACTCCATGGCTCCGAAGAGGAAGATCTCCGCCGGCGAGAAAGGCAAGGCGCCGAAGGAAGCACCGTCATCACCAGAGCCGACGCTGAAGGCAGGCGGGGGGCCAAACCCATGCGTCCGCGGCCACAATGAAGGCCTACACTCAGGGCCGGACGCGCTCCTCCGCAGCCACCATGAGGGTGGCTCAGGCTCCCGTGGGGGAGCCACTCCCCGTAGCCGCGGGGGACGCGGCAGCCACGATCAAAGCAAGCGAGGTGGGGTAACTCCTCTTCCTCCCCACATAGAGGCCCATGCCGAGGAGACGGCGCATGAGTTCATTGTTGGACTATACTGCCGGCCCTGCAGTCAGCTCTAGGTCCCCGGCTCCTTCACAATGGTGATGGAGGGCAAAGGACCGCTAGGCCTATGGCTGCACGCGAAGGACTACCGCAATGGCCCCTTCTAGGTGCGGGTGGAGTTCTCCCTTGTCGGCCTCATGTGTTGGGGTGGAAGTCGAACATGAGTATCCTTTTGTATTCGTAGTTGCCCCCCGGGAGTGTAGGATTTTTATGGTAATATTCAATACCTCTTTGCCATCGGGTTGCTTATCAAGCACAACCTCTCTTCCCAAGACTTTGTCGCCCTCTGTAGAAGTCTGGGGACCTGCGGCCACAGACTTGTGGGTGAATCAAGGTTCGATCACTAGGGCCCTGATTCATGACCCAGTCGACTAGACGTGGACGGTGACGAGGGCTCGGGGGGTGCATGTGAACATAGAGCATGCCGAGGACACATGAGTTACCCAGGTTCGGGCCACCGTGGTTGTGTAAAACCCTACTCCTACTTGGTTGGGATTGCTGGTGGGCGACGGTGCGCTTGGAGCTACAAGGTTAGGTGAGGTAGGAGATGATCCTCCTCTCTACAATGGCCGTCCTCCCTTCTTATAGTGCCTTGGTCCTCTTGCCCCAAAATCTGAGCGGGAAAGGGATTCCACAAGGCGACAAGTTTGAAGGGGGACAAGGGCGCAGGCTTATCCTGGCCAAAGGTGGTATTCGCCTGCTAAAGGTGTTGTCCCGACGTTGGCGTGGGCTCGGCGGTGACGTATGTCCTGGGTACCGAGCTTCCTTGGTATTCATTCACCAAAGTAAATAGCTTTGGGACTTGCTTTGCGGGGGGGGGGGGGGGGGGGGGGGAGGCAGCCACCGCTTCTCCCATAGCACCAAAGTGAAAACTGGTCTCATTCGTACCCCACCATCGTTATCCTCACAGCAGGGCGTCACCCATGTGATAGGCGCAAGCTTCGCGGCAGAAGCCCCGAAGCTGACCTCGCGAGGTGGGCCTCACGAGACAGCCCCAAGTGCCATCCTCGGGAGGCTACCGAGGAGTTGGTGAAACTGGCTCCGTCTCACCTCCCAGCAGAGGAGCCACGCAAGGCTGCTTCCCCGCGAGGTGCCTTGCTTCCGGGGGCCTAGCTTGGGCCGATTCTCTTGGGGCTCAAGGGCCGCCTACCGGGCCATAGGCACACGGGTCGTGGTACCCCAGTATACACTGGACTGATAGTAGACCCTGGGCCCGTGATGTGCGTGCTCTGCTGGCCCCGTTTGGAGCAAAACGGCGTAGGCCCATCAACTATGAGGCCTTGGTGGTGATGCGCGGTGGCCTTGACGGAACGGGGACACCCCCACTCCGCACGACGCCTCGGGAATTGCCGTCTTGGCGATAAAATCTGCGTGCGGTGCGTTGGCGCATCATTGCTGCCCTTCTCGTTCTCCGCCTCCAACTCGACTTCTCCCCTTCTTTCCTTCTTTTTTGTTCGGTCGTCCATCCCACAACTCCATGGATCCGAAGAGGAAGATCTTCGCCGCCGAGAAAGGCAAGGCGCCGAAGGAAGCACCATCATCGCCAGAGACAACGCTGAAGGCAGGCAGGGCCCAAAACCACGCGTCTGCGGCCACGGTGAAGGCCTACGCTCGGGGCCGGATGCGCCCCTCCGCAGCCACCATGAGGGTGGCTCAGGCGCCCATGGGGGAGCCACTCCCCGTAGCCGCGGGGGACGCGACAGCCATGGTCAAAGCGAGCGAGGCGGGGCGACTGCTCTTCCTCCCCACGTAGAGGCCCATGCCGAGGAGACAGCACATGAGTTCATTGTGGGACTATACTGCCGGCCCCGCAGTCAGCTCCAGCTCCCCGGCTCCTCTGCAAGGGTGATGGAGGGAAAAGGACCGCTGGGCCTATGGTTGCAAGCGGACGGCTACCGCAATTGCCCCTTGTAGGTGCGGGTGGAGTTCTCCCTTGCCGGCCTCATGTGTTGGGGTGGAAGTCGATCACCCGCGCTCGCGGCCTGAAGCGAGGGCAGTCCCTCTAGTTTAAGTACGACGAGGACTCCATGCTATCCGTAAAGTTCTACGGAGTTTATGACGGCCGGATGGAGTGCTTCATGGAGAGTGAGAGCGGCAGCGACTCTGACTCCACCAGTAAGAGCGAAGACGATGATGACTCAACAAGCGTCAAGAGTGAATACTCTAACTAGGCGTAGGCGGCGCTCGAGCCGGGCTCCGACGGGCCATGCTTCGCTTGGGTCTCTTTTGATCTGTTCCTGTATAAAAACTAGTGTAACCCCCGCAGGGATGATGAATTTAGGTTTTGGTCGGTAACTTTCATTAATGCTTTGCTTTCCTTCTACGCCCTTCGCTTGGGTCTCTTTTGATCTGTTCCTGTTTTTCCCCTTCCCCCTTTGGACGTTCGGGGGGCCTATGCTAAAGAGCGGAAAATGCCTCAAGGAGAAGAATGAGAAGGCGAAAGAATCGGAGGGTGCCATCAAGGCTCCAGGGGTGTTTAGGACTTTGCTTTTTGGGCGGCCCGCCGCCCTGCCGTCTGTTGCGGCCGTAAGGCTCGTTGGTCGCGAGGTGCCGCAGTCTTTCCCCCCCGCCCCCCGAGGGGGGCTCCCGAGGCCTTTCGTGCCCTGCATTTAGGAAAGTCGTCGAGTTTTCGCAAATAGCACAACTGGCATGCGCTCGTGGAGTCGCCTACGAGTGCCACGCGAGGAGAAAATAATACCAAGGACCTTGGTGAGGTGGAATGCGCGGGAGCGAGTCCATGAGCCAGAGCTTAGTTACTTGAGTCCTTCAGCGCTGTTGGGACTGACCTGAGTGCAGGCACCGTCTCTAGCCCTGGCTCGTGCGGAACCCAAAGGGGAGACCGGGAGCGTGCGCTGCTCCAAAAGTTAGTATATGAAATGGAGATGCGTGGTACTTCTTAGGAAACAAACTTTACTGATGCATGTAGTAGCTTCATTACACAAGCAAAAAGAAACATGCTGCCGTATTGGACACATGCATCTTGAAGATGCGATGGCCAGGAGGCCTCTCAAGTATGGAGAGGCGTGCTTCCATGCTGGACACGGGTCAGCTTGAGGATGTGATGGCCGGAAGTCCCCTTAGGTAAGTAGTCCGCCAGCGCTGAGCATGGGGCTTCCACGTGGTGGGTGGCAGATCTCACGTACGTGTATGAGGCAGCATGGTTAGAGAGAGCTCCGAAGCATGTACAACTCCATTTCGCTCGTATCTGTGGGGTCCTGAATAGAACTTACGGAGATGCTTGATGTATGTGTTTGGCACTGGAACGCCCTCCTCCGTCTTAAGTCGCGCTGCGCCAGGCCGGGAGAGGTGTGTTACCCTGAAAGGGCCTTCCCACATGGGTGAGAGCTTGTGAAGACCTTCTCTAGAGAGGATTCTGCGTAGGACCAGGTCGCCAGCCTCAAGGGTGCGGAGTGTACGTTGCGGCTGTGGTAGCGCCACAATGCTTTCTGGCACCTTGCCGCGTGGAGGGCCGCCTGGTGGCGAGCATCCTCGAGTAGGAGGAGGTCCTCCTCCCGCAGGCTGTCCTAGAGAGCCCCGTAAAAGTCCAGAACCCGCGGGGATTGGTGCTTCATCTTGGCAGGAAGGATTGTTTGAGCCCCATAGATGAGTAAGAAAGGAGTCTCACTGGTGGGCTTGGTCGACATGGTGCGAATGGACCATAGCACAGACAACAGCTCCTCAAGCCAGTCCTTGCTGCAAGCCGCGAGCTTCTTGTTGAAGCTCCTTATCTTGAGGCCCCTTAGGACCTCGGCGTTGGCACACTCGGCATGGCCATTGCTCCTTGGGTGTGCTATAGAGGTGTAGCATATCTGCGTGCCGATGTTGGTGCAGTAGGACTTGAAGAGGCTGCTGGTGAACTTTGTGCTCTTGTCCTTGATGATGTGGTTGGGCACTCGAAGCGGAAGACGAGGCCCTTGATGAACTTGACAGCAGATCCTGCGGGGATGGTGTGGACGGGCTCGGCCTCTGCCCACCGGGTGAATTTGTCGACGATGACATAGAGGTAGCCGTAGCCGTCCGCTACACGAGGGATGGGCCCCAAGATATCAAGCCCCCAGACCTCGATCACTCTTAGAGTTAATCGGCCCAAACCGGGTGGCAACCACCTTTGGTTCTAGACTCTGGAACTTCCCCTAGCTGTGGCACTTTCACTGCCGCCTACTCCTACTATTGGGTCAGTTGTGGCAGCGCTGCGCTCAAGGTCAGCAAGAAGAAGAAGTGTGTGTCTTCCCACTACTTGATCAAAGTATCTTATGACTATCAATGCGAAAGGCCCATGAGAGGAGGATGGTCTGGAGTCCTTGTGCGAGCTAGTTGGTCTGCTTGGCGTGGAACTAGCAGGCCTCATAGGACTTGGCGATCTCGGTGGCATCCTCAAGGGCGTTGGGCTAGTAGAAACTAGTGCGGAAGACCTTGCCCGCCAGCATGCACGATGACGAGTGATGGCCACAGTCTCCGCCGTGGATGTCGGCGAGCAACTCGCGCCCTTGCTTCTCCGAGATGTAGCATAGCGCCACTCCGTTGGGACGGTGGCAGTAGAGGTCGTCGTCCCTCAGGTCATAGAACACCACCTGGCAAGACACATGCTTGGCCTCGGTGTCGACCTCCACTACTGCAGGGGATGGTCCAAACGCAACACTACAATCAAAGACCCTTTGACGAAACTGTGTGCGATGCATTAATTGCAAATGGTGTTGTAAAAACCATCAAAAAGATACAAAACATTTGCGGTGGCAGAGACATCAAACACTATTCAGATTATAGTTGTGTGTACGTTGCGTGGCATACGGTTAATCTAGAAGAACTGTTTGCGATGAGCCAAAACAACCCAAACGGGCAGCAATACCAAGGTGTGTGCAATATACGACATATAGTTCAATCGGATGAACTATTTGTGATGATCGAGATGAACACAAATGATTTAGTGTAACAAGATGTGTGTGATACTCGACAAACAAGTCGGTATTCAAAATTGTGTGCGACCATTATAGATAGGGCATATGATTTTTTGTGTGTGAATTGTGTGCAAAACATGGCACACAATTCAAGAAACCAACCTCTGGGCGATAATGTAAAAGATCTCTGTCGAATACGTATTGCTAATCGTCTGCGATCATATTGACATGGGAAACAGAGATAACGAATTAATATGAGGGAACGGAAACATATATATATATATATATATATATATAGTCTGCTTAATTTAGTCCTTCTTCTTGTTGTTGGATGGCTCCTTCTCGTTCGACCATTCCTCATCATCATCATCGTCGTCCTCTTCTTCATCCTCCGAAGGCTCCTCGTCCATCTGGTTGTTGTTTGACGACTCGGGAGGTGACGTCCCTTCCATGATCCGGATAAAATGGAGTCTGGGCTCGACGCCAAACTCATGAAAGACGAGCAGGATGAATTCGATGTTGACCTATCATCGGGCGCCAGACTGCTGGGAGAATTGTCATCCTTGCTATCACTCGACATGGCTGAATATGTATACAAACTACGAGAAAGCAAGATTGCAGAGTGTGTGCAAGTGTGTAGCGCGGCCGGCCGGGGTGATGAAGATGGTGGACACTTAAGCAGGGTATGCAGAGAAGAGGAATAGTCAATTGAAGCAGGTGAAACCCTTCTTTGTTCAAAAAAGTCAATTGAAGTGGGGGATTGACGTATTATCTGCGGTTAGAATACTCATATAATTAACCGCAATTATTTGTATCGAGTTACACCAAATTCCTGGGGTTGCGCAATTGTCAATGTGATAATTACGCACACGCGTTGGAGTGTCCAAATATGAAACACACATTTTTCATACCCCCTCCGTACCAGAGACCTAGGTGGGGAAAAAGACAGAACTTGATGTCTATTTGCTAATCAATACCATTGCATGCAGAGAATTCACCAATGCATGTTATGCTAAGTAGTATGGAGTCATTGAATGCATACAAGCCCCACGACTCCTATTGGCTGATTTGTTTTTTCAGAGCAAAAAACAGGGAACGAGCTTTGGGATTATTTGGTTTTCATAATGTGACCAGAGTAGGATAGCTGGCAAGCAATACATTGAGCTCTTCTTACTGATGCCAGTAATAGTCAGACAAAACCCCTAATCATCATTTCAAATAGTGCATAGAAGATGACTAATGCGACAATGACAACTATGCATGCTAGTTCTTTCTTATCTCTTGCTTTCATTGGTTGCCTGTGATTGATTCTTTCTTGCTTTATCATACTGATTATACACTCCAGATCAGTCAATTTGTTCTCCAGCTTTACATTATCTTTTGCGAGCTTGGTGATAACACTCCGAGCCCTGCCATTCTTCATCCAGCCAGTTAACAAAGGCACAAGCCTCACATCCCTGCCAATGTTAAATGGTATTCAGCATGACCAGTGGCATTAACTCAACTAAAATGATGAACTTCGCACTAACCTCTAATGGAGAACTGAGAAACTATCTGCCAATGTTGAATCCCTCAATGCATACACGTCGAGCAGGAGCGTGTCCGTGCACATAATTCAGCTTTTGGTACTTCTCGATGGCGCAAAACTCGGAGTCGAACTCATGTTGCAGGAGTCTGGAGTCATACCCCGGATCCGGCAGTTGATCACTTTCCTGGGGGTGGGGGGTCATTCAAGAAGGATTGATCAAGGAGCTACTTTGGACATGCTAAAAAAGATCAGGATAGATTGGAACCTGACAGGACAATTAGGATCCGTAGTACACCTGCCTTCTGATGACCTCAGGCAAGTGCTCGGCGGTGACCACCGTCGTGGCGGCGACGCCGAGAGCGGCGATACGAGCAGGAGTAGCCACAATGAAACCATCAACACCACTTGTCTGCATTCCCCCAATGTCAGCGCCACATGAGGGAATTCGGGGGATATCTAGGGATTTGGGGGAAATGGGAAAACTGTGGAGATATGCTAGCGGGAACTACTTGTTGCGCTATGATGTATACATCACACAGTTTATACATGTCATTTGTGTTAGGTATTACAACTTCACATACGATTTCCGCAATAAACCATGTGAGAAGACAATGTAGGTGAGACACGGTTGCCGTGACATAACCATATGTGATGTACTACCCTATACATATCAGGATGCAATAATTGAGTTACAGTAATACTTAGGGTAAACAGCAGCTCTGCGGATACCCTTGAAAAAATTAAAACAACCTCTATGCAGATAGAGATGGCGGTGGCAGCCGAGGCTGTTGGATTTTGGGCTCCGCAGACCCTTAGGAGGTTCAAACTCTAGGGTGTGTGCGAAGAACTCAACCTCCCTAGTCTGCCTACTTGCCAACCTCACGGCCTAGCTCGATGAACAAGAAGGAAACGAGACACAACAGTTTACCGAGGTTCGGGCCACCTTGTGGTGTAAAACCCTACTCCTGCTTTGTGGTGGATTGGCCTTGAGGGGATGAGGATGAACTAGTACAGTGGAGAACAACCTCAGGAGGAGGCATGTTCTTGTGCTTGAGTGAGCTGGTGGGTGTGAGGATGGAATGGATCCAATCCCGTCCCATGGTGGTGGCTAGGTCCTATTTATAGTGGCCTTGGTCCTCCGTCCTGCCGTCCTGGGGGTCTTGGTTTTGTTGCACTGGAATGGAAACCTTTAGCTGATTCCTCGGGACTCCGCGCATGCCTCCTTAGCACCAAAGAGGAAACTGTTGTCCTGCGCCCGCTGGCGCCCGCCTCGCCTTGGTCATCATGGCTCACGTCACCCGAACCTCGTGAGGTGAGGCTTGCATAGAAATCTCCGCTCCTTAGGAGCCAGCCTGAGGAGGCCGCTCCTTCTGGAGGTCTTGGTGTCGTCCGCCTCGCGAGGCTTGGCCCCTTGCGAGGGTCTTGAGTTGTTGATGCTAAAGCTGTGCCGTACCAGGTCGTCATTGAAGCCACGCCATGGGCTGCAGGTAGGCAAGTCTGGGTACCCCCGTTCCTAGAATGTCGACAGTAGCCCTCGGGCCCAAGGCATGGTCGATCTTGGCTTGAAGGCGAAGCAAAAGGGCAAGTGCAGAGCACCGCGGGCCCTAACCGCCTGCGGTCTTGGTCGACATGTGGAGATTGATGGGACATGGGCATCTTCGCTTCCCCACGTGGTCTCGGCAACTGTCCCCGGCTGACAAAAAGGCTGGCGCCTGCCTCTGAGCCTTCATTGCCTTTCCTTCGTCTTGCTCTAGATCAACTTCTCTCCATGCTCAAAGCGTCTCCAAATATGCTAAATTCTTTCCCTGGACTCGCTGCCGATGGCCATCGACAAGGTGAAGTCATTGGCCCCTGCCGCACGCTCGTCTTCCTGGTTCGAGTCGGCCCTAAGCGCGTCCACCATCAATGAGGAGAAGAACCTTTCTGCCGTGCTCCCGCTGACGGCGTGCAGCGACAATGAGGGGGGGGAGACAATGCTCCGAGTCGGCTCCGCCAAGCTGGAAGCCTTGTGTGACACCTTTTACCCCTTCTTCCTACACAACATGCTCGCTAGGTTGGTTCCCCCCTTCTCTAGTTTATTCTACGCCATCCTTAGCCATTACGGGCTCCACACCCTCCATCTTCATCCCAATTCCATCCTCCTCCTGTCGATCTTCGCCTTCTACTGCAAGGTGTTCGTGGGGGTAATGCCCTCCGTTGCGCTGTTCCCCCACTTATTCTACCTCCGGATAAGCAGCGGCCAATGCTCCGGGTGCGCCAGCATCATCTCGGCTCAAGGTAGCAACGCGATCTCGACGGCTGGGAAGACGGTGGCCGACTTCCGGCACAAGTGGATTTTCGTGGACGCCAAGCGCTCCCACGCTCGGGTGGAGCTGCCGACTGCCTTCCCAACGAAGCTGGACTGGTGGACTCACGAGAAGCTCACTGACCCCCGGGCGGAGTAGTTGCTGGAGTAGATGATGGCTGATGTGGAGGCAGAGCATCTGACAGGGGCCATGATTGTCAAGGAGTTCCTCACAGAGCGCCTGGCCCCGCTCCCGGCACACTCGCGTCCCCTGTGGAGCTTCAAGGTGCGGAAGACGACCTCCGATTGCACCCGAATGAATTGTCTGACGAGGAGCTGAGCAAGGTCGTGCGGTCCTTGCTCGAGAAGGACCAGGGCGGCCCCTCAAAGGCCCATCTCCCACTGTACTGCCGCGAGGACGGGGAGAAGGTGGCTGCCGCCATGCGTGTCTTCGAGCAAGGGCTCATGCTGCCGAAGGCTTCCCAACCCCTTGGCTCCTCGGTGCCGGTGTCCTCCGATGTCCAAGAAGAAGGAGAAGGCATACTCAAAGGCGACCTTGGAGGAGGTAGGAGAGACCTGTCACCCGTGGCAGAGCGAGCTCCTCCGCGCCTTCACCGATGACTGATACGTCTCCAACATATCTATAATTTTCGATTGTTCCATGCTATTATATTGTCAATCTTGGATGTTTTATATGCTTTTATATGATTTTTGGGACTAATCTATTAACCTAGAGCCCAGTGCTGGTTTCTATTTTTCCTTGTTTTTGAGTATCGTAGAAAAGGAATATCAAACGGAGTCCAATTGACCTGAAAATTTACGGAGATCATTTCTGGACTAGAAGAAGCCCACGAAGCATCAGAGGTGGACTAGAAGAGTCCCAAGGCCACCACGAGGGTGGGGGAGTCCGCTACCCCACTCGGCGCACCCCCCTGCCACGTGGCCGCCTCGTGGACCCCCTGACTTGTTCCCGATGCCAACACCTCTTATATATCCCCAAACTTCTAGAAAATAACCTAGATCGGGAGTTCCACCGCCGAAAGCCTCTGTAGCCACCAAAAACCAATCGGGACCTTGTTCCGGCACCCTGCCAGAGGGGGATCCCTCACCGGTGGCCATCTTCACCATCCCGTCGCTCTCCATGATGAGGAGGGAGTAGTTCACCCTCGGGGCTGAGGGTATTTACCGGTAGCTTTGTGTTTGATCTCTCTCTCTCTCTCTCTCGTGTTCTTGATGTGGAATGATATTGATGTAACGCGAGCTTTTCTACTATAGTTGGATCTTATGATGTTTCTCCCCCTTTATCTCCTTGTGGTGAATTGAGTTTTCCCTTTGAAATTATCTTATCGGATTGGGTCTTTAAGGATTTGAGAACACTTGATGTATGTCTTGCGTGGGATACCTGTGGTGACAATGGGGTATTCTATTGATTCACTTGATGTATGTTTTGGTGATCAACTTGTGGGTTCCGTGACCTTGGGAATCTATGCATAGGGGTTGGCATACGTTTTCGTCTTGACTCTCTGGTAGAAACTTTGGGGCACTCTTTGAAGTTCTTTGTGTTGGTTGAATAGATGAATCTGAGATTTTGTGATGCATATCGTATAATCATACTCGCGGATGCTTGAGGTGAGATTGGAGTATCTAGGTGACATTAGGGTTTTGGTTGGTTTCTTTCTTAATGTGTTATTTTACTACGAACTCTAGAGCTGTTTGTGACACTTATAGCAATAGCCCAATGGATTGATCAGAAAGAATAACTTTGAGGTGGTTCCGTACCCTACAATAATCTCTTCGTTGTTTCTCCGCTGTTAGTGACTTTGGAGTGACTCTTTGTTTCATGTTGAGGGATATTTATATTATCTAATTATGTTATCCTTGTTGAGAGAACTTGCACTAGTGAAAGTATGAACCCTAGGCCTTGTTTCAACACATTGCAATACCGTTTTCGCTCAATTTTATCATTAGTTACCTTGCTGTTTTTTTAATTTCATATTATAAAAACCTATATCTATCATCCATATTGCACTTGTATCACCATCTCTTCGCCAAACTAGTGCACCTATACAATTTACCATTGTATTAGGTGTGTTGGGGACACAAGAGACTCTTTGTTATTTGGTTGCAGGGTTGTCTGAGAGAGTCCATCTTCATCCTACGCCTCCCAAGGATTGATAAACCTTAGGTCATCCACTTGAGGGAAATTTGCTACAGTCGTACAAACCTCTGCACTTGGAGGCCCAACAATGTCTAGAAGAAGAAGGTTGTGTAGTAGACATCAAGCTCTTTTTTGGCGCTGTTGCCGGGGAGGTGAGTGCTTGAAGGTATATCTTCAGATCTTGCAATCAAATCTTTTAGTTTCTTGTTTTATCACTACTTTTGTCTATAAATGAAAACTACAAAAAGATGGAATTGAAGGTGCCTGATATGCTTCATCTTTTTAATTTCTTTCGTGAAAATAAGGATTCTGATAATTTTGCCAAAGTGTTAGAAGAAGAATGCATTAAAATGTTTGGCACTAAATCTTTGGATGATGAGCATGATTGCAATGTTGTTGGTACGAACTCTTTGAATATCCATAGTGAAAGCACAAGTGCTCCCTAGGTGGTTTTGGTAATTAATGACAACATATCTCTTGTTGGACTAACGTTTCTATCTAGTATGTTTCAGATAAGTTCAACAATGGAGTGGCATGGACTAAAGGTTGTGGGAAGTTCTCCAAGATGCTAAGGACAAAGGATTGGCTAAAGCTTAAAGCTCAAGACTCTTCATTTTACATTTTAGTGATCCAAGATCACATTGAGTCCATAGGAAAAGCCAATACTATCAAGGAGGGATGAGGTGTTGCTTAATGAGCCTCTTGCTCAAGTGCTTAATGATATGCTCCAAAATCCTCAGCTACTTTCCCACTTCCACATATGATCTAAACCCGAAGCCAAACTCGGACCTACCGATTATTTCTATCCGGCGCCACCGAGTTTCACTTGTCATAGCCACTGCCAGAAACCCTAATCAGTTCGGTCTCATCGATGGGATCTCGGTCTCACCGAGATGGGCTTGCAAACTCTCTGTTACCTATTGCAATACCCTCGGTCCCACCGAGATATGCAATCGGCCCCACCAAGTTTGCTTGGCCAACTCTCTGTTTCACTTATTACCAAAATCGGTCCCACTGAGTTTGAGTAATCCGTCAAACCGAGTTGTGGATTTACCCTAACCCTAGCACATCGGTCCCACCGAGTTGATCCAGTCGGTCCCACCGAAAATCTCTAAAGGTCACTAGGTTTACTATTTCGGTCTAACCGAGTTTGTTGATTCGGTCCCACCGAGATTGGTAAACTGTGTCTAACAGTTGGATTTTGTGTGGAGGCTATATATACCCCTCCACCTCCTCTTCACTCGTGGAGAGAGCCATCAGAACAGATCTACACTTCCAACTCATATGTTCTGAGAAAGAACTACCTACTCATGTGTTGAGACCAAGATATTCCATTCCTACCATATGAATCTTGATCTCTAGCCTTCCCCAAGTTGCTTTCCACTCAAATCTTCTTTCCACCAGATCCAAATCCTATGAGAGAGAGTTGAGTGTTGGGGAGACTATCATTTGAAGCACAAGAGCAAGGAGTTCATCATCAACACACCAATTGTTACTTCTTGGATAGTGGTGTCTCCTAGATTGGCTAGGTGTCACTTGGGAGCCTTCGACAAGATTGTGGAGTTGAACCAAGGAGTTTGTAAGGGCAAGGCGATCGCCTACTTCGTGAAGATCTACCGCTAGTGAGGCAAGTCCTTCGTGGGCGATGGCCATGGTGGGATAGACAAGGTTGCGTCTTCGTGGACCCTTCATGGGTGGAGCCCTCCGTGGACTCGTGCAACCGTTACCCTTCGTGGGTTGAAGTCTCCATCAATGTGGATGTAGGATAGCACCACCTATCCGAACCACGGGAAAAACATCCGTGTCTCCAATTGCGTTTGAATTCTCCAAACCCTTCCCTTTACATTCTTGCAAGTTGCATGCTTTACTTTCCGCTGCCTATACACTCTTTGCATGCTTGCTTGATATGTATTGTGAATGCTAAAATTATGCCTAAACTACACTTAAACCAAAAAGGCTTAAAAATTGCAACTTTAGCATTAAGTGTCTAATCACCCCCCCTCTAGACACATCTACTTCAAGGTCCTACAAGTGGTATCAGAGCTTTGGTCTCCATTGCCTTGGTTTAATCACCATTGGAGGAAGATGGATGTGTCTACTTTAGGGAGTCTTAGACATAGAGTGCCTATTCTGTATGGAGAGTATTTTCATGAGTGGAAAAATGAGATGCTTGTAATTTTCAATCAATATCATTTGAACAAGTATATTGCTAGCCCTTGTGCACCTCATATTGATCCTTTGCATCCTACCCTAGATGAAGATATTGACATGATTCACAATCTTAGAACTATTGAGCTCATCATTAGAGGATTGCCCAAAAATTTGATTGCTAGTTTGCCTACTCTTAATTGTGCCTATACTATATGGAAATTTCTTGAGGAACGATTTCCCGATCATTCCTTGAAAAATTTGGATGAAATTCTCCATAAATCTATTGCCTTGAGTAAGATGAACTCTAGTGATCCTAGTTTTGGTGATTGTCTATTTGAGCTTACCAATCTCAAGCATGCTAAAGGAGATGTTGGAATTATTATATCCGAAGCTATAAGAATTCATAAAAGTGACCACTTTGATGATCAGTTATCTAATGAATTACCCTCTCTAGGAAATGATGAGTCACAAGATCATGGTGAACATGGACACTATGATGATGATGATAGTGACTTCGATCTTAATGATGCAATGAGACATTTTGGTCTTATGGCAAATCTTCGGGGATATGCGTCAGGAGGAAAGGAATGGGTTCTTGATAGTGGATGTACTGATCATATGACCGGAGATGAAGAGATGTTCCGTGAGCTTGCTGAAAATGATGGTCCTCGAAAATATGTCACCTTTGGTGATAATTCAAAGGGTAAAGTGTTTGGCCTTGGTAAGGTGGCCATCTCACATGATAGTTCCATTCAAAATGTCATGCTCGTTGAATCTCTCAGCTACAACT
The DNA here is from genome assembly GCA_034509565.1 of Triticum monococcum. Taxonomy (NCBI): domain Eukaryota; kingdom Viridiplantae; phylum Streptophyta; class Magnoliopsida; order Poales; family Poaceae; genus Triticum; species Triticum monococcum. The sequence goes on from CM067842.1 coordinate 290,109,045, forward strand.
TACTTTCAGTATCTAGACTTGCTGATTTCGGTTTGAATGTCCTATTTACTGAGGTAGATTGCCAAGTATTTCGTCGAGACAATCATAAAATGATCTTTACCGGTATGCGTAGAGGTGATCTTTACATTGTCAATTTCTCTAAAAAGGCACAACCTAAAACTTGCTTTATTGCTAAATCCTCAAAAGGTTGGTTGTGGCATAGACGACTAGGTCATGTTGGCATGAGAAACCGTGACACGCTTATTAAAGGAAATCATATGCTTGGAGTTAACGATGTCATATTTGATAAGGATAGACTTTGCAGTGCTTGTCAAGCAGGTAAACAGGTTGGAGGAAGGCATCCCTTGAAGAACATCATGACCACAAGGAGGCCACTCGAGCTACTTCATACGGATCTTTTTGGTCCCAACGCCTACAAGAGTCTCGGTGGAAATTCTTTTGGTCTAGTTATAGTTGATGATTTTTCAAGATTTACATGGGTGTTCTTTCTTAATGACAAGTCGCGGGTCCAGAAGATCTTCAAAAACTTCACTAGGAAGGCCCAAAATCAGTTTGACGTGAAGATCAAGAAGGTTCGGAGTGACAATGGAACGGAGTTCAAGAACGCAAATGTGGACACCTTTCTTGACGAAGAAGGGATTTCACACGAGTTCACGGCTACGTACACACCTCAACAAAATGGAGTTGTTGAGAGGAAGAACCGGACGCTCATCGAAATGGCAAGAACGATGCTTGATGAATACAAGACGCCGAAGCACTTTTGGGCAGAAGTGGTTGAGACAGCTTGTCATGCAACAAATCGCTTGTATCTTCACAAGCTACTCGGCAAGACGGCATATAAGCTCCTCACCGGTAACAAACCCCAAGTTGGATACTTTCGAGTATTCGGCTCAAAGTGCTACATTCTTGACAAGCATCGTCGTTCAAAGTTTGCTCCTAAATCTCATGAAGGTTTTCTACTTGGTTATGGCTCAAACTCTCACACTTACCGTGTCTACAAGAATTTCACCCGAAAGGTTGAAGAGACGGTAGATGTGAAGTTTGATGAATCTAATGGCTCGCAAGTAGAGCAATTGCGAATCGATGTAGGAGACAAAGACCCTTCAGAAGCAATCCAAGACTTGTCTATTGGCAAAATTCGTCCAACGGAGGTGAAGGAGAGTACCTCGTCCGTCCAACTGGAAGCTTCTACTTCACATCAAGGTGAACCAAGAATTGATACGGAAGCATCCACAAGTGGGACACGCCAAGATGAAGAAGACAAGGAAACGCATCAAGACGAACATCAACAACCTCCTTCTCCACCACGACAAGAGAATGACAACGTCAACAATGAAGAAGGCCAAGAAGAAGAACAAGATGAAGAAGATGTTCAACGAAGACCCAAGCAAAAGCTCTCACGAGTTCGAGCAAGAATTGCCAAAGATCATCCCGTCGAGCAAATCTTCAATGATATACAAACCAGGAGAATCACTCGCTCAAAGAATCGTTTAGCTAACTTTTGTGAAAACTATTCATTCATCTCTAGCATTGAACCTATGAAGGTTGAAGAAGCATTGGAAGATCCGGATTGGATAAATGCTATGGATGAAGAGCTACACAACTTTGAGAGAAACCAAGTTTGGACATTGGTTGAGAAGCCCGACAACAACCACAACATCATTGGTACCAAATGGGTGTTTCGCAACAAGCAAGATGAAGATGGACAAGTGGTTCGCAACAAAGCACGTCTCGTCGCCCAAGGGTACACACAAGTCGAAGGTATGGACTATGGTGAGACATATGCTCCCGTTGCTAGACTTGAGTCCATTCGCATCTTACTTGCCTATGCTAATCACCATAATATCACCTTGTACCAAATGGACATTAAAAGTGCTTTTCTAAATGGTGAAATAGAGGAGGAAGTTTATGTCAAACAACCTCCCGGCTTTATCAATCCTAAGAAACCAAATCATGTTTACAAACTTCACAAAGCTCTTTATGGTCTTAAACATGCTCCTAGAGCATGGTATAAATGCTTGACCAAGTTCCTTATTGCAAGTGGTTTTGAAATTGGTAAAATTGATTCTACTCTTTTTACTAAAAGGGTTAATGGAGAACTATTTGTATGCCAAATTTATGTTGATGATATCATATTTGGTTCAACTAACCCTCTCTTTAGTGAAAAGTTTGGAAAGCTAATGTCAGAGAAGTTTGAGATGTCTATGATGAGTGAACTCAAATTCTTTCTCGGTTTGCAAATCAAGCAAACTAAGGAAGGTACATTTGTCTCTCAAACGAAGTACACCAGGGACTTATTCGAGAAGTTCAATATGCAAGAATGCAAAGGTATGCCTACACCCATGCCTACTAGTGGACATCTTGATTTGACCAAAGATGGTGAACTGGTTGATCAAAAGGTTTATCGCTCTATGATTGGTTCTTTGTTATACCTATGTGCTTCACGTCCCAACATTATGCTAAGTGTGTGCATGTGTGCATGTTATCAAGCTGCTCCTAAAGAATGTCATCTTAAGGCTGTGAAAAGGATAGTGAGATACTTAATTCATACACCAAACTTTGGCATTTGGTATCCTAAGAGGTCTTCTTTTGATCTTGTTGGCTATTCCGACTCGGATTATGCCAGGGACAAGGTTGATAGAAAATCTACTTCGGGTACTTATCAATTTCTTGGTAGATCTCTTGTGTCTTGGTCTTCCAAGAAACAAAACTCGGTATCCTTATCTATCGCCGAAGCGGAATACATTGCCGCTGGTTCATGTTGTGCTCAATTACTTTGGATGACCCAAACTCTTAAAGATTATGGGATCTATGTGAAACATGTTCCACTGCTTTGTGACAATGAAAGTGCTATCAAAATTGGTCATAATCCTGTACAACATTCTCGAACTAAGCATATTGAAGTTCGTCATCATTTCATTCGAGACCATGTTGCTAAGGGTGACATTGATCTTAAGCATGTTCGTACTGATAAGCAATTAGCGGATATATTTACTAAACCTCTTGATGAGAAAGTATTTTGCAGGTTGAGAGGTGAATTGAACATTATTGATGCTTCGAACTTGGAGTAGGAACTCCATTGGATACATGCAAGACATGAGCTTATGACTAATCCATGATATATCTCTTATAATGACTATCTTATGTCTTGGATATATTTGTACCTTGCATGTTGTCTAACCCATGTAGGTGCTTGGTTGAATCTAATTCCATGAGATTGCGACTCACTCACATCTTGAGCAATCTCTACATCACCAAGTCTCTACACAATGGTGGTTGAAGACAAGGAAGCACAAAACCATTCAAACATATCCTTTGACAAATTCTATCTTGAGCTTCATGATTGTCATTTTTGGATACACAAGTGCTCTTCCTTGCAAGAACTAACCCATGTAGGTAGATGAACTCAAACTCCAAGTGGTGCTCCCAACTCTTGATGAGCTACATCAACCTTGAGCACCCACACAAGTTCAACTACATGAGCAAGAACCACACCACCACCCAAGGTATGTTATTCCATCTTAGAGAAGCTTTACTCCAAGACATGAGTCAAAGCAACTCAACAAGATGTGAATACATCAAGATGCTTAAACGAAAAATGGTAACCCCATTTTGAGCTTAAACGATGAGTATGACCTATGATCAAGTGTTCTCACTTGACTCCTAAGTCAATATACTCTAACATAGGTGACTATGTCACCGCCCAACTCTAGATGAAGTTCTCTTGTGTTCTTTTATGTGTTATTGCATTTGTCTCATGCATGTTTATTTTCTTTCTCTTTTTACTTCATCTAGATCCTTCAGTTCCTTCTCCTTTCTTTTTGTTTTTGTTCTGCATTTTCTGCATTCAATTCCTTGCAAATCCTCCAGTAATTCATTGCAAATCTTTGTGAGATCCTACATGTCTAGTGAGCTGAGGTGACAAGTGTTTTTCTCTGTGTGAACTCGGTCTCACTGACTTGTAATTTTTGGTCCAACCGAATCTTTTCGGTACCACCGAAACATGCCACTCGGTGCCACCAACTTCGCAACAGGAAAAACAGTTTGCCACTTGTTCTATATTTCTTCTGATCCAGCTCTACTCAATGAATCTTGTCCTCTACAAGCATCACAGTTTTATCCATTGCTTTGTGCTGAGTCTCAAGGACCGAACCTATACGACGGATTCCGGAAAGCCCTTCTTGGAAATTGATGTCAAAGGGGGAGAGAGAGATCACATCAAAGCTCAAGGGGGACAGAAAGTCTCAAGGACCAAATCTACAAGAGAGAAAGTATTAAGGGGGAGAAAGAGATTTCCAGGGGGAGAGAATACTCAAGGATCCCAGATGTCCCAGATGCTTGATGTTCAAGAGGAGAGATGTCACATGTCTTTTTGGGGGAAAGACATGTTCATATGTGCTTATTTGCATTAAGTTCTATCCATTTGTATCTTTCAGCTCTGATTTTCTGTTCCCTATCTTCTCCCAATATCCCATGTAAGATTCAGGGGGAGCAAGACACCTAAGGGAAAGAAATCAGTCAAATTCATTGCATATCTTTACTCTTGGGGACATGTTGAATCCAATGTGGTACCTTGTACTCACTCTCTACATGTCATCCCAGTCTTGGTTCTCTTGTGGCTTCCTTGGTTTGCTCTGGCTAGTGGAGGTACCTGTGTTATCTAACCTTGTTTGTGCAGGTTCATTCCATCCTAAGCCAGCCAAAGACTACAAGGTAAGTGTATGCATCAAAATCATGAGTATGAGGAATTCTTGCTTATGTACATACTGTTTGCAAGAAGGACTCATGAGCATGAAGGTATTTTCCTTGATAATCTTTTGCTCTGATGCATATGGCCAAGATACATGTAACACATTTCCTACTCTGTCATGGTTATGCTCTCACATGCATCTATCTTTCACATTTACATGAGTGCATACATGTAGGGGGAGCCTATGCTTGTTACATGTCCTTCCAAAGCTTTACTTGCTGTTCTTTATATCTTTATCTAAAGCTTCGATGTATGTTGCCATCAATTACCAAAAAGGGGGACATTGAAAGCACAAGTGCTCCCTAGGTGGTTTTGGTAATTAATGACAACATATCTCTTGTTGGACTAATGTTTCTATCTAGTATGTTTCAGATAAGTTCAACAATGGAGTGGCATGGACTAAAGGTTGTGGGAAGTTCTCCAAGATGCTAAGGACAAAGGATTGGCTAAAGCTTAAAGCTCAAGACTCTTCATTTTACATTTTAGTGATCCAAGATCACATTGAGTCCATAGGAAAAGCCAATACTATCAAGGAGGGATGAGGTGTTGCTTAATGAGCCTCTTGCTCAAGTGCTTAATGATATGCTCCAAAATCCTCAGCTACTTTCCCACTTCCACATATGATCTAAACCCTAAGCCAAACTCGGACCTACCGATTATTTCTATCCGGCGCCACCGAGTTTCACTTGTCATAGCCACTGCCAGAAACCCTAATCAGTTCGGTCTCACCGATGGGATCTCGGTCTCACCGAGATGGGCTTGCAAACTCTCTGTTACCTATTGCAATACCCTCGGTCCCACCGAGATATGCAATCGGCCCCACCAAGTTTGCTTGGCCAACTCTCTGTTTCACTTATTACCAAAATCGGTCCCACCGAGTTTGAGTAATCCGTCAAACCGAGTTGTGGATTTACCCTAACCCTAGCACATCGGTCCCACCGAGTTGATCCAGTCGGTCCCACCGAAATATCTAAAGGTCACTAGGTTTACTATTTCGGTCTAACCGAGTTTGTTGATTCGGTCCCACCGAGATTGGTAAACTGTGTCTAACAGTTGGATTTTGTGTGGAGGCTATATATACCCCTCCACCTCCTCTTCACTCGTGGAGAGAGCCATCAGAACAGATCTACACTTCCAACTCATATGTTCTGAGAAAGAACTACCTACTCATGTGTTGAGACCAAGATATTCCATTCCTACCATATGAATCTTGATCTCTAGCCTTCCCCAAGTTGCTTTCCACTCAAATCTTCTTTCCACCAGATCCAAATCCTATGAGAGAGAGTTGAGTGTTGGGGAGACTATCATTTGAAGCACAAGAGCAAGGAGTTCGTCATCAACACACCATTTGTTACTTCTTGGAGAGTGGTGTCTCCTAGATTGGCTAGGTGTCACTTGGGAGCCTCCGACAAGATTGTGGAGTTGAACCAAGGAGTTTGTAAGGGCAAGGAGATCGCCTACTTCGTGAAGATCTACCGCTAGTGAGGCAAGTCCTTCGTGGGCGATGGACATGGTGGGATAGACAAGGTTGCTTCTTCGTGGACCCTTCGTGGGTAGAGCCCTCCGTGGACTCGCGCAACCGTTACCCTTCGTGGGTTGAAGTCTCCATCAACGTGGATGTAGGATAGCACCACCTATCCGAACCACGGGAAAACATCCGTGTCTCCAATTGCGTTTGAATTCTCCAAACCCTTCCCTTTACATTCTTGCAAGTTGCATGCTTTACTTTCCGCTGCCTATACACTCTTTGCATGCTTGCTTGATATGTATTGTGAATGCTGAAATTATGCCTAAACTACACTTAAACCAAAAAGGCTTAAAAATGGCAACTTTAGCATTAAGTGTCTAATCACCCCCCCTCTAGACACATCTACTTCAAGGTCCTACACATAGTACTAATGATGATTGCACTAGTCATAATGAAAATGTCTCTTATACGCATGTCAATTTTTGTGGAGTGCATAGAGCTTGCAAGCACACACCGAATAGGGAAGATAGATTTTGCAAGAGGCATAAGTATTTAGAAACTAAATGGTTGCAAGAGAGGCTAAATGCTTGTGCTGAAAATTTAAAATTTCTTTGCCATCCTTGTGAACTTTGCAATGAACGTGACCATTTGAATCTCCAATGCAAATTATTTCATGATCGAATCGTGTCCAAAAATTGTGATGACTTGATTTCCCTTGCACATCATAATGAACTTAGTTTGCTTGTGGGTTATGAAGAAATGGAGGAATAACTAAGGATCTTCCAGAATTTGTCCTTGATAAAGTTCTTGATTTTGATCTAGAGGAAATTTATATGTATTGTGCGGTGAATTGCATTGGAAATCCTTATATTGCCAATTACATAAAGACAAGAAAACAAATAGAAGATGAAGAGAATACTAATGAAAGGGAAGAGACTCCCCAATGTCCTCCTATTATTTCTTATGACGAATCAGGTAACGAGGAGGATTAATAAGGAGCTCTGAAAAGAGGATTAAACCCACACATAATGGGAAGAACAAAAAGAAAAGACAGAGAAGCAAAGGTAAAAAGGTATCCCTCACAAATGATGTTGCTCCTATTACTCATTGTGATGATGACAATTGCTATACTATTGGAGCTATCCATACTATTAGTGATGAGAGTGATTATGCTTATGATATGCAAAGGCCCAAGCTTGGGGATGCTATGTTTGATGAGAATGACATGTTTGAGAATTTATTTTCTGCAATTAATGTTTCTCCCAAGCTTGGGGATGCTATGTTTGATGAAGATGATATTTTTAGTCTCCCAAGTTTTGATGAGCAAATTTATTATGATGATAGCATGCCTCCTATTTATGATGATTATATTGATGAAAGTGGATTTGGAAGAGTGTCAACTTTAGGAAGTAATGATCCCACTATTATGAAGAATGTTTAATCTTATTGCGATAATTATAAAAGTGGATTTGGAGAGGTCATGACTTTATTTAGTAATGACTCCACTATCTTGGAAGAGGTTTCAATTGATTATGATGAGAACAAAGTTGCTACTTATGATAATTATTGTGATGCTACTTATGTTATAAAAAGTAGTGATGATTATATTTACAAAACTTGTCATGATTATGATTACCCTTTTTCCGAACATTACTCTTTTAATGTGGAAACAATTTATAGTTTTTGAATTTCTTATGATACTCCTACTATTTCGAATGAGAAGAATTTTGCTTATGTGGAGAGTAGTAAATTTTCTATACTTGGGGATCATGAAAATAATGCTTTATGTGATGGTTATATTGTTGAATTCATTCATGATGCTACTGAAATTTTTTATGAGGGAGGAATATATGCTTGTAGGAATTGCAATAATATCAAGTTTCCTCTCTATGTGCTTAAAATCTTGAACTTATGCTTGTTTTGCTTTCCTATGCTTGTTGATTATTGTTCCCATAAATTGTTTGCTCACAAAATCCCTATGCATAGGAAGTGGGTTAGACTTAAATGCGCTAGTCATATTCTTCATGATGCTCTCTTTATGTTTCAATTCTTATCTTTTATGTGAGCATCATTGAAATTATCATGCCTAGCTAAAAAGGCAATAAAGAAAAGCGCTTGTTGGGAGACAACCCAACATTTACCCCTACTGTTTTTGTGTGTCCTCATGATTAAGCTACTGTAGTAATCATGTTTTATAGCTTTTGTTTCAATAAAGTGCCAAGTAAAGCCTTTAGGATCTTCTTGAGTGATTGTTGTTTGATCTTGCTGATAAAAAAAAAGTATGTGCTCACGAAAATAATTATCATTTTTTACTAGAGAGCGATAAAATACCAATTCCAGCTGCAGTAGATCAATATACTTTTTATCCAGGTTTTCCTAATTTTCCGGAATTTTGGAGTTACAGAAGTATTCGATAGTTACAGATTACTACAGACTGTTTTGTTTTTGACAGATTCTGTTTTCTATGTGTTGTTTGCTTATTTTGATGAATCTATGAGTAGTATCGGAGGGTAAGAACCATGGAGAAGTTGGAATACAGTATATATTACACCAATATAAATAAAGAATGAGTTCACAACAGTAACAAAAGTGGTGATTTTATTTCCTTATACTAACGGAGCTTACGAGTTTTCTGTTGAGTTTTGTGTTGTGAAGTTTTCAAGTTTTGGGTAAAGATTCGATGGACTATGGAATAGGGAGTGGCAAGAACCTAAGCTTGGAGATGCGCAAGGCACCCCAAGGTAGTATTCAAGGACAACCAAGAGCCTCAGTTTGGGGATGCCCCGGAAGGCATTCCCTCTTTCGTGTTCGTTCATCGGTAACCTTACTTGGAGCTATATTTTTATTCACCACATGATATGTGTTTTTCTTGGAGCGTCATTTTATTTTATTTTGTTTTGCCTTCTGTTTGAATAATATACCAAGATCTGAAATTCTTAAATATTAGAGAGTCTTCACATAGTTGCATAATTATTCGACTACTCATTGATCTTCACTTATATCTTTCGGAGTAGTTTGTCATTTGCTCTAGTGCTTCACTTATGTCCTTTTAGAGCAGGGCGGTGGTTTTATTTTATAGAAATTATTGATCTCTCATGCTTCACTTATATTATTTTGAGAGTCTTTTAGAACAGAGGGTAATTTGCTTTGGTTATAAAATTAGTCCTAATATGATGGGCATCCAAGATGGGTATAATAAAAACTTTCATATAGAGTGCGTTATGAGAAGTTTGATACTTGATAATTGTTTTGAGATATAAAGATGGTGATATTAGAGTCATGCTAGTTGAGTAATTGTGAAATTGAGAGATACTTGTGTTTAGGTTTGCAAGTCCCGTAGCATGCACGGACGGTAACCGTTGTGTGACAAATTTGAAGCATGAGGTGTTCTTTGATTGCCTTCCTTCTGAGTGGCTGTCGGGGACGAGCGATGGTCTTTTCCTACCAATCTACCCCCTAGCAGCATGCATGTAGTGCTTGGTTTTGATGCTTGTAGATTTTTGCAATAAGTATGTGAGTTCTCTATGACTAATGTTGAGTCCATGGATTATACACACTCTCACCCTTCCACCATTGCTAGCCTCTCTTGTGCCGCGCAACTTTCGCTGGTACCATAAACCCATCATTTACCTTCCTCAAAACAGCCGCCATACCTACCTAATATGCCATTTCCATAGTCATTCTGAGATATATTGCCATGCAACTTTCCATCGTTCCGTTTATTATGACACGCTTCATCAAAGTCATATTGATTTGCATGATCATGTAGTTGACATTGTATTTGTGGCATGGCCACCTTTCATAATTTTTATACATGTCACTCTTGATTCATTGCACATCCCGGTACACCACCGGAGGCATTCACATAGAGTCATATTTTGTTCTAAGTATCGATTTGTAATTCTTGAGTTGTAAGTAAATAAAAGTGTGATGATCTTCATTATTAGAGCATTGTCCCATGTGAGGAAAGGATGATGGAGACTATGATTCCCCCACAAGTCGGCATGAGACTACAGACGAAAAAAGAGGCCATAAAAAAAGAGGAAGGCCCAAACAAAAGACAATGAGAGAAAAGGAGAGAAGGGGCAATGTTACTATCCTTTTTCCGTACTTGTGCTTCAAAGTAGCACCATGATCTTCATGATAGAGAGTCTCTTATGTTGTCACTTTCATATACTAGTGGGAATTTTTCATTATAGAACTTGGCTTGTATATTCCAATGATTGTCTTCCTAAAATTTCCCTAGGTCTTCGTGAGCAAGCAAGTTGGATGCACACCCACTTAGTTTATTTTGTTGAGCTTTCATATAGTTATAGCTCTAGTTCATCCGTTGCATGGGAATCCCTACTCACTCACATTGATATCTATCGATGGGCATCTCCATAGCCCATTGATATGCCTAGTTGATGTGAGACTATCTTCCTCCTTTTTGTCTTCTCCACAACCACCGTTCTATTCCACCTATAGTGCTATGTCCATGGCTCACACTCATATATTGCGTGAAAGTTGAAAAAGATTGAAAAGGCTAAGTATGAAACAATTGCTTGGCTTGTCATCGGGGTTGTGCATGATGGGAGCATTTTGTGTGATGAAAATGAAGCATGGCCAAACTATATTATTTTGTAGGGATGAGCTTTCTTTGGCTATGTTATTTTGAGAAGACATAACTGCTTGGTTAGTATGCTTGAAGTATTATTATTTTTATGTCAATAGTAAACTTTTGTCTTGAATCTTTCGTATATGAATATTCTTGCCACAATAAATAAGATTTCATTGATGAATATGTTAGGTAGCATTCCACATCAAAAATTCTGTTTTTATCATTTACCTACTCGAGGAAGAGCAGGAATTAAGCTTGGGGATGCTTGATATGTCTTCAACGTATCTATAATTTTGATTGTTCCATGCTATTATATTATCAATCTTGGATGTTTTATATGCATTTATATGCTATTTTATATGATTTTTGGGACTAACTATTAACCTAGAGCCCAGTGCCAGTTTCTGTTTTTTCCTTGTTTTTGAGTATCGTAGAAAATGAATATCAAACGGAGTCCAATTGACCTAAAAATTTACGGAGATCATTTTTGGACCAGAAGAAGCCCACGGAGCATCGGAGGTGGACCAAAAGATTCCCAAGGCCACCACGAGGGTGGGGGGCGCGCCCCCTGCCTTGTCGCTGCCTTGTGGATCCCCCTGACTTGTTCCCGACGCCAACGCCTCTTATACATCCCCAAACTTCTAGAAAATAACCTAGATCAGGAGTTCCGCCACCACAAGCCTCTGTAGCCACCAAAAACCAATCGGGACCCTGTTCCAGCACCCTGCCAGAGGGGGGGATCCCACACCTATGGCCATCTTCATCATCCCGACGCTTTCCGTGACGAGCAGGGAGTAGTTCACCCTCATGGCTGAGGGTATGTACGAGTAGCTATGTGTTTGATCTCTCTCTCTCTCTCTCGTGTTCTTTATGTGGAACGATCTTGATGTAACGCGAGCTTTGCTACTATAGTTGGCTCTTATGATGTTTCTCCCCCTCTATCTCCTTGTGATGAATTGAGTTTTCCCTTTGAAGTTATCTTATCGGATTGAGTCTTTAAGGATTTGAGAACACTTGATGTATGTCCTGCGTGGGATACCTGTGGTGACAATGGGGTATTCTATTAATTCATGCTACCTCTTGAGCACTGCGTTGTTTTTCCCTTAGTTTTTGAGAACCAAGGTATCAATCTAGTAGGAGGCCACGCACGAGTCCTCGCACCTACACAAACAAATAAACCACTCGCAACCAATGCGATAAAGGGGTTGTCAATCCCTTCATGGTCACCTACGAGAGTGAGATCTGATAGATATGATAAGATAATATTTTTGGTATTTTTATGATAAAGAGAAATAAAGATGCAAGTAAAATAAATGGCAAAGGAAATAACTAAGTATTGGAAGATTAATATGATGGAAAATAGACCCGGGGGCCATAGGTGGCACTAGAGGCTTCTCTTGAGAGCATAAGTATTACGGTGCGTGAACAAATTACTGTTGAGAAATTGACAGAATTGAGCATAGTTATGAGAATATCTAGGTATGATCATGTATATAGGCATCACGTCCAAGACAAGTAGACCGACTGCTGCCTGCATCTACTACTATTACTCCACACACCGACTGCTATCCAGCATGCATCTAGAGTATTAAGTTCAAGAGAATAGAGTAACTCTTTAATCAATATGACATGATGTAGAGGGATAAACTCATGCAATATGATATAAACCCCATCTTGTTATCCTCGATCGCAACAATACAATACGTTCCTTGCTGCCCCTACTGTCACTGGGAAAGGAAACCGCAAGATTGAACACAAAGCTAAGCACTTCTCCCATTGCAAGAAAGAACAATCTACTAGGCCAAACCAAACTGATAATTGGAAGAGACTTGCAAAGATAACCAATCATACATAAAAGAATTTAGAGAAGATTCAAATATTGTTCATAGATAAACTTGATCGTAAACCCACAATTCATCGATCTCAACAAACACACCGCAAAAGAAGATTACATCGAATATATCTCCACAAGAGAGGGGGAGAACTTTGTATTGAGATCCAAAAAGAGAGAAGAAGCCATCTAGCTAATAACTATGGACCCGTTGGTCTGAAGTAAACTACTCACACTTCATCAGAGAGGCTATGGTGTTGATGTAGAAGCCCTCCGTGATCAATACCCCCTCCGGCGGAGCTGCGGAAAAGGCCCCAAGATGGGATCTCGTGGATACAGAAAGTTATGGCGGTGGAATTAGGGTTTTGGCTCCGTATCTGGTAGTTTGGGGGTACGTAGGTATATATAGGAGGAAGGAGTACATCGGTGGAGCAACGTGGGCCCCACGAGGGTGGTGGACACGCCTGGGGGGTAGGCGCGCCTCCCTACCTCGTGCCTTCCTGGTTGATTGCTTGACGTAAGGTCCAAGTCCTCTGGATCATGTTCGTTCCAAAAATCACGTTCCCGAAGGTTTCATTCCGTTTGGACTCCGTTTGATATTCTTTTTCAGCGAAACCCTAAAATAGGCAAAAAATAACAATTCTTGGCTGGGTCTCCGGTTAATAGGTTAGTCCCAAAAATAATATAAAAGTGTATAATAAAGCCTAATAATGTCCAAAACATGCTATAACATAGCATGGAACAATAAAAAATTATAGATACGTTGGAGACGTATGAAGCATCCCGAAGCTTAATTCCTGCTCGTCCTCGAGTAGGTAAATGATAAAAAACAGAATTTTTGATGTGGAATGCTACTTGGCATAGTTTCAATGTAATTCTCTTGATTGTGGTATGAATATTCAGATCCAAAAGATTCAAGACAAAAGTTTCATATTGACATAGAAATAATATTACTTCAATCATACTAACTAAGCAATGATGTCTCTTCAAAATAACATGGCCAAAGAAAGTTATCCCTACGAAATCATATAGTCTGGCTATGCTCCATCTTCACCACACAAAGTATTGAAATCATGCACAACCCCGATGACAAGCCAATCAATAGTTTCATACTTTTGGTGTTCTCAAACTTTTTCAATCTTTACGCAATACATGAGCGTGAGCCATGGACATAGCACTATATGTGGAATAGAATGGTGGTTGTGGAGAAGACAAAAAGGGAGAAGATAGTCTCACATCAACTAGGCGTATCAACGGGCTATGGAGATGCCCATCAATAGATATCAATATGAGTGAGTACGGATTGCCATGCAACGGATGCACTAGAGCTATAAGTATATGAAAGCTCAACAAAAAGAAACTAAGTGGGTGTGCATCCAACTTCACGCAAGACCTAGGGCATTTGAGGAAGCCCATGGTTGGAATGTACAAGACAAGTTCTATAATGAAAAATTCCCACTAGTATATGAAAGTGATAGCATAAGAGACTCTCTATCATGAAGAACATGGTGCTACTTTGAAGCACAAGCGTGGAAAAAAAGGATAGTAGTATTGCCCCTTTTTATTTATTCTTTTTTTGGGCCTTCTTTTTTTATTTGGCCTTTCCCTTTTTTTAGTGGGACAATACTCTATGAATGATAATCATCACACTTCTATTTGTTTACAACTCAATGATTACAACTCGATACTAGAACAAAGTATGACTCTATATGAATGCCTCCGGCGGTGTATCAGGATATCAATGATGCATGAGTGACTTATATGAAAGAATTATGAATGGTGGCTTTGCCACAACTAAATTGTCAACTACATGATCATGCAAAGCAATATGACAATGATGGAGCATGTCATAGTAAACGAAACGGTGGAAAGTTGCATGACAATATATCTCGTAATGGCTATGGAAATGCCATGATAGGTAGGTATGGTGGCTGTTTTGAGGAAGGTATATGGTGGCTGTATGATACCGGCGAAAGGTGCGCGTTATTGGAGAGGCTAGCAATGGTGGAAGGGTGAGAGTGCGTATAATCCATGAACTCAACATTAGTCATAAAAACTCACATACTTATTGCAAAAATCTATTAGTTATCAAAGTAAAGTACTACGCGCATGCTCCTAGGGGGATAGATTGGTAGGAAAAGACCATCGCTCGTCCCCGACCGCCACTCATAAGGAGGAAAATCAATAAATACATCATGCTCCGACTTCTTAACACAACGGTTCACCATACGTGCATGCTACAGGAATCACAAACTTCAACACAAGCATTTCTCAAATTCACAACTACTCAACTAGCACGACTCTAATATGACCATCTCCATATCTCAAAACAATTATCAAGTTTTAAACTTCTCATAGTATTCAACACACTCATAAGAAAATTTTATTATTAATCTCGAATGGCTAACATAATTAAAGCAAATTACTATGCTGTTTTGTAGGACTCTCAAAATAATCTAATTGAAGCATGAGAGAACAATGGTTTCTATAAAACAAATCCACCAACGTGCCCTAAAGGATATAAGTGAAGCACTAGAGCAAAAACTATATAACTCAAAAGATATAAGTGAAGCACATAGAGTATTCTAACAATTTTTGAATCATGAGTGTCTCTCTCAAAAAGGTGTGTGCAGCAATGATGATTGTGTAAAACTAACAAATAAGGACTCAAATAATACAAGACGCTCCAAGCAAAACACATATCATGTGGTAAATAAAAATATAGCTCCAAGTAAAGTTACTGATAGAAGTAGACGAAAGAGGGGATGCCTTCCGGGGCATCCCCAAGCTTTGGCTTTTAGGTGTACTTAGATTATCTTGGGGGTGCCATGGGCATCCCCAAGCTTAGGCTCTTGCCACTCCTTGTTCCATAATCCATCAAATCTTTACCCAAAACTCGAAAACTTCACAACACAAAACTTAGAGTAGAAAATCTCGTGAGATCCGTTAGCGAAAGAAAACAAAACACCACTTCAAGGTACTGTAATGAACTCATTATTTATTTATATTTGTGTTAAATCTTCTGTATTCCAACTTATCTATGGTTATAAACTATTTTACTAGCCATAGATTCATCAAAATAAGCAAACAACACACGGAAAACAGAATCTGTCAAAAACAGAATAGTCTGTAGTAATCTGTAGCTAACAAAAGATATGGAACCCCAAAAATTCTAAAATAAATTTCTGGACGTTGAGGAATTTATCTATTACTCATCTGCAAAAAGAATTAACTAAATAGAACTTTCCAAATAAAAATGGCAGCAGTTCTCGTGAGCACTAAAGTTTCTGTTTTTTACAACAAGATTAAAAAGACTTTCCCCAAGTCTTCCCAACGGTTCTAGTTGGCACAAACACTAATTAAACACAAAAAACACAACCAAAACAGAGGCTAGATAAATTATTTATTACCAAATAGGAGCAAAAAGCAAGGAATAAAAATAAAATTGGGTTGCCTCCCAACAAGCGCCATCGTTTAACGCCCCTAGCTAGGCATAAAAGCGAAGATAGATCTAGGTATTGCCATAATAATAAGATAGATCATTAAAACTCACTTCATATTCTATACGTTAATAAGCAAGTTTTCTTTGAGGCAAGCAAAGGGCTAAATTTAATGGGACAAAAGTCCCCATGATCAACTTTGGGAGGTATAGGTTCCTCCTTTGGCCCTTTGTATTACACAACCAATTCATCATTATAAGCATTCTTTTGACAGAACTTTGTGAGCCTATACTCAAGAGAATATCCTACTTCATTATTTTGAATATCCAAATCATTATTAAGTTCAAAAATTCTATCAACTAGAACATCGGTAGGAACCCTTTTTCTAAGATTTTCATTGAACGCAACATAGTCTAGAGATTGAAAACGCATTATTTCTTCTTGATCAAAAAGGATAGCCTCTATGGGAGGATGGAAAGCGTCCACCCTATAATGCGTAAAGACTTCTTTGGCCTCTTTTATTATGAATCTAAACTCATGAGCCAAAAAGATAGTAGCGGCACGCTTAACAGAAGAATGCTCAATATTAGAAAATTCTAAGAAAATCCTTTGTATGCAAGGATGCATGTGCATAAATTGCCTTTCAAGTTCAACTATAAGCATGGCGATAGCGTCCGCAAGAATACTAGTTCTATGAAGGATAGAGCTACCCTTAGAAGGCAAAGCACCGGCACAAGTAAAGAAATCTAGGATAACTCCTTTTCCAATAATATTACCACTACCAATACGGAAATTTTTTATATGTAAGATAGGGGGTTCTTCAGCAGGAGCATCAGAATTTTTCATGATATTATTATTGTCCATATCGACAATAATTTCCCCGACTTCAGACATAACAGCGGAAGGTGCAAGGGGCAAAAAGAGGCAAAAAGAGAAAGAGAGGGAGGACGGAGAGAGAGAGGGTGAATAAACGACAAGGGTGAAGTGGGGGAGAGGAAAACGAGAGGCAAATGGCAAATAATGTAATACGGGAGATGAGGGTTTGTGATGGGTACTTGGTATGTTGACTTTTGCGTAGACTCCCCGGCAACGGTGCCAGAAATCCTTCTTGCTACCTCTTGAGCACTGCGTTGGTTTTCCCTTGAAGAGGAAAGGGTGATGCAGTAGAGCAGTGTAAGTATTTCCCTCAGTTTTTGAGAACCAAGGTATCAATCCAGTAGGAGGCCATGCATGAGTCCCTCGCACCTACACAAACAAATAAACTCCTCGCAACCAATGCGATAAAGGGGTTGTCAATCCTTTCACGGTCACCTACGAGAGTGATATCTAATAGATATGATAAGGTAATATTTTTTGTATTTTTATGATAAAGAGAAATAAACATGCAAGTAAAATCAATGACAAAGGAAATAACTAAGTATTGGAAGATTAATATGACGGAAAATAGACCCGGGGGCCATAGGTTTCACTAGAGGCTTCTCTCGAGAGCATAAGTATTACAGTGGGTGAACAAATTACTATTGAGCAATTGACAGAATTGAGCATAGTTATGAGAATATCTAGGTATGATCATGTATATAGGCATCACGTCCAAGACAAGTAGACCGACTCTTGCCTGCATCTACTACTATTACTCCACACATCGACCGCTATCCAGCATGCATCTAGAGTATTAAGTTCAAGAGAACAGAGTAACGCTTTAAGCAAGATGACATGATGTAGAGGGATAAACTCATGCAATATGATATAAACCCCATACTGTCACTGGGAAAGGACACCACAAGATTGAACCCAAAGCTAAGCACTTCTCCCATTGCAAGAAAGATCAATCTAGTAGGCCAAACCAAACTGATAATTCGAAGAGACTTGCAAAGATAACCAATCATACATAAAAGAATCCAGAGAAGATTCAAATATTGTTCATAGATAAACTTGATCATAAACCCACAAATTGATCGATCTCAACAAACACACCGCAAAAGAAGATTACATGGAATAGATCTCCACAAGAGAGGGGGAGAACTTTGTATTGAGATCCAAAAAGAGAGAAGAAGCCATCTAGCTAATAACTATGGACCCGTAGGTCTGAAGTAAACTACTCACACTTCATCGGAGAAGCCCTTCGTGATCGATACCCACTCCGGTGGAGCTCGGGAAAAGGCCCCAAGATGGGATCTCATGGATACAGAAAGTTGCATCGGTGGAATTAGGGTTTTGGCTCCGTATCTGGTAGTTTGGGGGTACGTAGGGATATATAGGAGGAAGGAGTATGTCGGTGGAGCAACATGGTCCCCACGACGGTGGAGGGCGCGCCTGGGGGGGGGGGGTAGGCGTGCCCCTACCTCGTGCCTTCCTGGTTGATTGCTTGACGTAGGGTCCAGTTCCTCTGGATCATGTTCGTTCCAAAAATCACGTTCCTGAAGGTTTCATTCCGTTTGGACTCCGTTTGATATTCTTTTTCTGCGAAACCCTAAAATAGGCAAAAACCAGCAATTCTGGGTTGGGTCTCCGGTTAATAGGTTAGTCCCAAAAATAATATAAAAG
Organism: Triticum monococcum; assembly: GCA_034509565.1. Lineage (NCBI taxonomy): Eukaryota > Viridiplantae > Streptophyta > Magnoliopsida > Poales > Poaceae > Triticum > Triticum monococcum. The sequence goes on from CM067842.1 coordinate 290,127,678, forward strand.
TGTATAATAAAGCCCAATAATGTCCAAAACAGGGTACAATATAGCATGGAACAATACAAAATTATAGATACGTTGGAGACATATGAATTTACTTGATGTATGTTTTGGTGATCAGCTTGCGGGTTCCGTGACCTTGGGAATCTATGCATAGGGGTTGGCACACGTTTTCGTCTTGACACTCCGGTAGAAACTTTGGGGAACTCTTTGAAGTTCTTTGTGTTGGTTGAATAGATGAATCTGAGATTGTGTGATGCATATCATATAATCATACCCGCGGATACTTGAGGTGACATTGGAGTATCTAGGTGACATTAGGGTTTTGGTTGATTTGTGTCTTAAGGTGTTATTTTACCATGAACTGTAGGGCTATTTGTGACACTTATAGGAATAGCCCAATGGATTGATCAGAAAGAATAACTTTGAGGTGGTTTCGTACCCTACAATAATCTCTTCGTTTGTTCTCCGCTATTAGTGACTTTGGAGTGACTCTTTGTTTCATGTTGAGGGATAGTTATATGATCTAATTATGTCATCCTTGTTGAGAGAACTTGCACTAGTGAAAATATGAACCCTAGGCCCTGTTTTAACGCATTGCTATACCATTTTCGCTCACTTTTATCATTAGTTACCTTGCTCTTTTTATAATTTCAGATTATAAAAACCTATATCTACCATCCATATTGCACCTGTATCACCATCTCTTCACCGAACTAGTGCACCTATACAATTTACCATTGTATTGGGTGTGTTGGGGACACAAGAGACTCTTTGTTATTTGGTTGCAGGGTTGTTTGAGAGAGAGACCGTCTTCATCCTACACCTCCCACGGATTGATAAACCTTAGGTCATCCACTTGAGGGAAATTTGCTACTGTCCTACAAACCTCTGCACTTGGAGGCCCAACAACGTCTACAATAAGAAGGTTGTGTAGTAGACATCAATGACGATGACGCCGACGAGCACCTAGTCAGGGAGTCACGCTTTCCACCGGGGTCTCCATGAGGTCCGGGGGCATTCCCCAGAGGTGAGGAAGGGGGCCCGAAGAAGGATAGGTCGGTGTTGCTTCTTCGGGGCGGCGCCTCCACCTCGTCACCGGCCGCCACCATCACAGAGCCGGCCGCTCACTCGTCTGCCCTGATAGCACGGCGACGCCCGTGCCCATGAAGCTTGCGGGCGTCGCGCTCCTGTCTAGGAAGAGGGACTACATTGCCGAGGATTAGTAAGCGTATCACCTTGCCTTTGCTCGTTGCTCTTGACGCAATGCTCAATATCTTCATCTTGATGGCCAGGCTGACGTTGACATCGAAGAGGAAGAAGGAGAACGCCGGAGCCATCGAGTCCAAGCGGTCTGTCGTGGCTGAGGTGACCCCGACACGGGAAGGAGAGACCGCCTCGCGTCCTCCTGCATCTGGGTTGCTTTCTCGAGGCTCAGGAGCCTAGCCTCAGGAGAAGATTGCCCCTATAGCCGAGCCGACTCCGAAGGCGCTCGCCTTCGGCGCGCCTGCTGACGACCAGATGGCTCCGGAGCCCCCGACCATCCTTACTGCTGTTGCTTCGCCAGACCTGGCGCCAGTGCTGTCTCCTCCACCAGCCGTCATGTCATCGGGCCGTGGTTCTTCTACAGCGCCCAGTGCTCTGAAGGAGGCCTTCTCCGCGCTGGACCAGCTTCAAGCCGATCTTCGGGACCCCGACCGGCGCAGGTCATCTGGGCACCTGGAGCTGGTCTCGGGGTGGCCCCAGGCCAACTCATCCATCAGGGCGGCCTGGGGCCAGGCCGAGGCGGCCGTAGAAGAGGGCCGGAAGGTGGCCGACATAGCAGCAGCCACTCGTGGCGTGGCGTTGAAGGACGCAAAGGCCGCTGAGGAGTGCTGCCGTGTGGTGGAGGCCGAGCTGAAGACCCTCCGTGATAAGCGGGCCGCCCGCACTTGCCAGCTCGAGGAGCAGGAGGAGAAGTTGAAGTCCCAGGAAGCTGCGATCACCGACCATGACATCGAGCTAGAGCAGGCATCCCGAGAATAGGCCAGGGAGTGATGCTGCTTGGAGAAGCTGAAGGAGGAGGTGGAGGCGGCCCAGGCGTCCCACACCAAGCTCGTCTCTGAGGAGAAAGCTCGGTTGGAGGCAAGGGAGAAGCTCCTTGTCGCGGTTGAGAGGACGGCCGCCGCCAGGCGCGCCGCCTTTGACTCCCTCGAGCTAAGGTCCTGCAAGGCACTACATGATCTCTAAGGGAGTGGGTATGAGAAGCCGCTGGTGACTTCGGAGGAAGACCCCCCGGGATGCTTCCCAGGCTTGTCGTGGCTCTTGAGGGCATATTCATTGGAGTGGGCCCCATGGTGGAGGGAGAGGCCTGCGCGCTTTCTACCTCGGCCACGACGTGCGTCTTCAGCCACCTATATGTTCGGGACCCCAGCTTCGACCTTGGCACCTTGCTTGAGCCTGTGGACCCTGAGCTTTACACCATTGATGCCGAAGCCATGAAGGGTCAGGTGGCCCTGCTATGGAAGTTCCTCGCCATCGACCCCATGAATTTGGCTGATGGCAAGGACGGTGGCGACATCATCGATGACGGGGCTCCCCAAATGGGCGATGGTGACATCCAAGGTTGAAGAAGAGGCTCGATGTCGGCGCTTCCCCCTGTTCTAGTCCTGCAACGTGTATCGTGCCTCGTGGAGCATAAGAACTTATGCTTGGTACTTTTAAGAGACATTATGTTTTGTAATAATTTGCTAGGGTTCCGTGATTTCCTTTCCTTTTGCTTTAGTGTACTGCGTCGGTAGGGCCCGGGCCCGCGCATACCTCAGCCACCGTGGGTTGTCCGGATCACCATGACGAGACCAAGGGGTAAGGGGCAACGTGGCTAGTTAGGCTCCTGTGTCGCGATGCTCAGGAGTCCCCCTTGATGTATGAACAACTCCCGGGAAGGAGATGCGAGAGTAGGTCTTACCATTCTGTACCGGCGGGGCCCGGCCCCGCGCATACCTCAGCCGCCGTTGGGGCGTCCGGATCACCAGGACGAGACTAAGGGTGAGGGGCTACGTGACCAGTTAGGCCCCTGGGTCGCGATGCCTAGGGGTCTCCCTTGATGGACGAACAAACCTCCATACCTTTCCTCGCCGGGCTCTCGGGAGGGAGGGGTGCGCGAAGACCAGGTCTGAGGGACCTGGCGAGGTGGTTTACGCCAGGTGTGACCTGAGTGTAGCCCCCCTAGCCAGCCCCCTCACGCAAATCTCCCGAGGGAGAAGTGGCATGGTGAGGCTGAACAGTGAGCCTGGTGGCTCTCCTAAGGTTAGTGCAGCCGTTAGGCTGCCCCCAGTTGTTTATCACTAGCGCGGACCATGTTGCTTCCGCTCTTGAACGGGCATAGTCGCTCCTCGACAGTGTCAACTGCCAGTGCAAAGCATGGTGCTTCCATTGGTGCGTTGGTGGGAGCTCCCTCTGTGGGGAGACTCTGGGGCGTGTGCAGCCCCTCCCTGACACGTGGCTTGCACGACAGGGCTAGAGGAGGTGCATATGGGCACTCGTGAGCCAGTGCGGGATTCACGAGGCCCTACCTCAAGGCGGGTTGTGCCTGAATTTGATTTGGAACTCTTGTGATAGTCCTGCGAGAAGGTTAGGCAACCTGCGCCGAGTGAATCTCCTGAGGTTATCGCATGAGAAGGCCAAACACCAACGACCCCAAGAGGTGATGTGTACGGGGCCACTCCTCCAGACAGAGCTCAGTTGTTAGGTTTATCGACACTTCAGGAACGAACCCGAGCACAGACGCCATGCCGAGTCTTCTCATGCAAAAGTCCTAAAGAAAGACACCCGACATGTGGCTCCCGCGGTGGCGAGGCACCGGGTTGTGCGCCCTAACTTATCCGCCCCCGATTAGCTCATGCGAGAACAAGGCACCAAGGACCATGGGAGGTGACGTGTACGGGAGCTGGCCTATGAGCCAGAGCTCAGCCTCTTGGATTTACCGACACTATAGGGACAGACCCAAGCACAGACGCCGTGCCAGTCCTTTATCATGAGGTGGTCGAGGGTGGGTTTTGATACGTCTCCAACATATCTACTTTTTCTCACGCTTTTCCTCTTGTTTTGGACTCCAATTTGCCTGATTTGAATGAAACTGACCCCGGACTAACGCTGTTTTCAGCAGAACTACCATGGTGTTGTTTTTGTGCAGAAATAAAAGTTCTCGGAATGGAATAAAACTTTTCGAGGATTTTTATATAATATATAAGAATTTCTGGAGCCAATACCTACCGAAGAGGGGCCCATGGGTGGTCACAACCCACCAGGGCACACCCCCTCTCCTAGCACGCCCAGGTGGGTTGTACCCACCTCGTGGCCCCGCAGACCTCAACCCTGACACTATAAATTCCTATTTTTGGAGAAAAAATAAGGAAGCAAGAATTATCGCGATCCATGAGATGGAGCCGCCGCCAAGCCCTGTTCTTCCTCGGGAGGGCAGATCTGGAGTCCGTTTGGGGCTCCAGAGAGGGGGATCTTCATTCTTCATCATCACCAACGCTTCTCCATCGCCAATTCCATGATGCTCCCCACCGGGAGTGAGTAATTCCTTCGTAGGCTCGCTAGTCGGTGAGGAGTTGGATGAGATTCATCATGTAATTGAGTTAGTTTTGTTAGGGCCTGATCCCTAGTATCCACTATATTCTTAGATTGATGTTGCTATGACTTTGCCATGCTTAATGCTTGTCATTTTGGGCCCGAGCCATGAAGATCTGAACCGTTTATGAATTCATCATTATATCCATGTTCTAGATCCGATCTTGCAAGTTAGTCACCTACTACATGTTATGATCCGACAACCCCGGAGTGACAACAACCGGGCCCACTCCCGGTGATGACCATAGTTTGAGGAGTACATGTATTCACTATGTCTTAATGCTTTGTTCCGGCTGTCTATTAGAAGGAGGCCTTTGTTGGAAATATGCCCTAGAGGCAATAATAAAATGGTTATTATCATATTTCCTTGTTCATGATAATTGTCTATTGTTCATGCTATAATTGTATTAACCGGAAACCGTAGTACATGTGTGAATACATAGATCGTAATATGTCCCTACTAAGCCTCTAGTTGACTAGCTCATTGATCAATAGATGGTCATGGTTTCCTGACCATGGACATTGGATGTCATTGATAACGAGATCACATCATTAGGAGAATGATGTGATGGACAAGACCCATTCTTAAGCGTAGCACAAGATCGTGTAGTTCGTTTGCTAAAGCTTTTCTAATGTCAAGTATCATTTCCTTAGACCATGAGGTTGTGCAACTCCCGGATATCATAGGAAAACTTTGGGTGTACCAAACGTCACAACGTAACTGGGTGGCTATAAAGGTGCGCTACAGGTATCTCCAAAAGTGTCTGTTGGGTTGGCACGAATCGAGACTGGGATTTGTCACTCCGTATGACAAAGAGGTATATCTGGGCCCACTTGGTAATGCATCATCATAATGAGCTCAATGTGACTAAGGATTTGGTCATGGGATCATGCGTTACAGAACGAGTAAAGAGACTTGTCAGTAACGAGATTGAACGAGGTATGGGGATATCGGCGATCGAATCTCGGGCAAGTAACATACCGATAGGCAAAGGGAATTGCATACGGGATTGATTGAATCCTTGACATCGTGGTTCATCTGATGAGATCATCGTGGAACATGAAGGAGCCAACATGGGTATCCAGATCCCGCTGTTGGTTACTGGCCGGAGGGATGTCTCGGTCATGTCTACATGGTTCCCGAACCCGTAGGGTCTACACACTTAAGGTTCAGTGACGCTAGAGTTGTTATGGGAAATAGTATGTGGTTACCGAAGGTTGTTCGGAGTCCTGGATGAGATCTCGGACGTCACGAGGAGTTCCGGATTGGTCCGGAGGTGAAGATTTATATATGGGAAGTCCTCATACGGTCACCGGAAGTGTTCGAGGGTTTGCCGGTATTGTACCGGGACCACCGAAAGGGTTCCGGGGGTCCACCAGGAGGGTCCACCTGCCCCGAAGGGCCCTATGGTCTGTATGTGGAGGGGAACCAACCCCTAAGTGGGCTGGGCGCCATCCCCCCTAGGGCCCATGTGCCTAGGGTTGAGGGGAAACCCTAAAGGGGGCGCCCCCTTGGCTTGGGGGCAAGTTTCCCCTCCCTAGCCGCCGCCCCTCCCCTAGGTGGGATCTGAGGGGGCCGGCCCTCCTCTCCCTTGCCCCTATATATAGTGGGGGGTGGGGTGGGAGGGATTCTGCACCCTTCCCCTGGCGCAGCCCCTTCTCCTCTCCTACACCTCCTCCTCCTCCGTAGCGCTTGGCGAAGCCCTGCCGGAGAACCACGAGCTCCATCACCACCACGCCGTCGTGCTGTCGGAGTTCTCCCTCAACTTATCCTCTCCCCTTGCTGGATCAAGAAGGAGGAGACGTTCCCGGGCTGTACGTGTGTTGAACACGGAGGTGCTGTTGTTCGACGCTTATATCGGAATCGACCGCCATCTGAATCGCTGCGTGTACGACTCCACCAACCGCGTTCTGGTAACGCTTCCGCTTAGAGATCTTCAAGGGTATGAATATGCACTCCCTCTCTCTCATTGCTAGTATCTCCTAGATTGATCTTGGTGACATGTAGGATTTTTTTTGAATTATTGCTATGTTACCCAACAGCCTTAATATCCCTTTGTTTCCAATATGGAACCCGCTGCCACGGGAGGCTAGGACAAAAGATGTCATGCAAGTTCTTTTAATAAAGCATGTATGACTATTTACGGAATACATGCCTACATTATATCGATGAACTGGAGCTAGTGCCGTATCGCCCTAGGTTATAACTGTCACATGATGAATATCATCCAACAAGTCACCGATCCAATGCCTACGAACTTTTCATTATTGTTTCTGCTAAGTTACTGCTGCTATCATCATTGTTACACTTGCTACAAAATTACTGCTATCACTGTTACTGTTACAATTGCTGCTGCTACTACTATGAAAACTATCAAACTACTTTGCTACTGATAACTTTGCCAAAGATAATTAATCTCCAGGTGTGGTTGAATTGACAACTCAGCTGCTAATATCTTCAAATATTTTTTGGCTCCCCTTGTGTTGAATATATAAATTTGGGTTGAATACTTCACCCTCGATAACTGTAGCAATCCCCTATACTTGTGGGTTATCAAGACCTTTTTCTGGCGCCGTTGACGGGGAGCATAGATATATTTGTTGAGTCACTTGGGAATATTATCATATTATCACTATGAAGAATCTGAAGGATGTTAAGACTAAGATATTTCCCTCAAAGATGAGGGGAGGTAAGGAACTTTCATCGAGTTCTTCTTTAGATTCACCTTCTGTTATAAGTAAACGTGCAACACCAACACATGCTAATAATTGTGATATGTCGCAAGTTATTGATGATGCTACTTCTACTATGAATGATTCTTATGATGATGCTAGTACCTTGCTTTATAATGATGATGTGCTACTTGGTGAATTTCTTGATAAACAAATTGCTAGAGTTATACAACATGATGTTGTTGAATCTAATGATGAGCTTGAAACTGAATCTCCTGAAACACATGCTAGAACTAGCCTTCCTAGATATGAATTGCCTAAGGTACCGGAAGGTTATGTTATGAGTGAATAAACAACTAGAGATATTCTTGCTTGCAATGAAAGAGATGATCTAGAGAAATTACTACACAAGTATAGAGAAAAATCTCTGAATGCTAGAATGAAATGTGATCCTAAGTTTGCTACTTCACCCATCTTTATTGATGATAAGGATTATGAATTCTCTGTCACCCAGAGTTAATTACTCTGGTTGAATATGATCCTTTCCATGGTTATGAAACTGAAATTGTTGTGGCACATCTGACAAAGTTGAATGAAATAGCTACCCTTTTTACTCATAATGAGAAAACTCGTTATTACTTTATTCTCAAATTATTTCCTTTCTCATTAAAGGGTGATGCTAAAGATTGGTACAATAGTCTTGCTCCTAATTGTGTGCATAGTCCCTAGGATATGATTACTTCTCTGAAAAATATTTTCCTGCTCATAAGAAACAAGCTGCCTTACAGGAAATATTTAACTTTGTGCAAACTAAATAAGAGAGTCTCCCACAAGCTTGGGGGAGGCTTTGCCAGTTACTTAATTAATGCTTTGCCTGATCATCCTCTTAAGAAAAATGAAATACTTGATATCTTCTATAATGGACTAACCGATGCTTCTAGGGACTTCCTAGATAGTTGTGCTGGTTGTGTTTTCAGGGAACAAACTATTGGACAAGCTGAGGAATTATTGACTAACATATTGAAAAATTATGATGATTGGACTATTCTTGAACCACCGCCTAAACCCACTCCGAAGAAGAGGGGTATATTATATCTCAGTCCTGAAGATATGCAAGAGGCAAAGAAATCTATAAAGGAAAAAGGTGTTAAAGCTGAGGATGTTAAAAATTTACCTCCTATTGAAGAAATACATGGGCTTAATACACCACCAATGCCTAAGGTGGTAGAGGTAAATTCTCGTATGAAGTTCAATGGTAATGATAATCCTCACAACACGCATCCTAGTCAATGCCTTTATGAGTTTGAAAATTATATTAGAAAACAAGATCACTTCAATGCAAATGTTATGAAACAATTGAAATACAATTCTGATATGATTGCTCGCTTGAGTGACTTGTTATTTAGAATATCAAATGATGTTAGAGGTGTTGGAAAGCATGCTTCCATGGTTCAAACTCAATTAGAACAAGTTGCTAAATCACAAAGATAATTTTTTGATGAAATGAATAATAATATGCATGACTTTGCTGTTAGAGTTGCAACTAGAGGAGGTAAAATGTCCCAGAACCACTTTATCCTGAGAGACACCCTAAAATAATTGAACAAGATTCACAAAGAGCTAACACTAGTGCACCTAGTCCTTCTAAAAAGAAAAAGAAAAATAAAAATGATAGGACTTTGCATGCTCCTTGTCGGTAGGAACGACACCTATGGGATCACAAGAATCCCTACTACGGTTGCGGGGCGCGGGGTCGTGAGAAGAGCGGATCAAACAGATAGCACACGGTTCGTCTATCCAGGTTCGGGCCGCGAGGATGCGTAAAACCCTACTCCTACTTTGGTGGATTGTATATCTGTGTTCTTGAGCTAGCTATGGGGCGTGAGGAGCTCCAAAAAGCCGAATCCTCCTCCTGGTCGCCTCGGGCCTCCTTTTATAGGAAAGGGGTTGCCACAGTGGCACACAGGAGGTGGGAAGGGTACAGTGATGTGAGGTTATCCCTTGCATTACATGACAAGGCGCATTTAATGCGTCTTGCCCAGGTGTCCTTGCTTTATCGAGGACGGGGGAGAGCCCTGTCTCGTCCGTCGCCGCTCCCTCTCATGTCGACACGCGCCCTGGCCAGCGACGCCCGCGGTGCCATGTAGGCAGGCAGGCAACGGAGGTGGCGCAGTGGTGGGTCTCCACGAAGATCCGCATGCCGCCATGCAAGTGCCTGCCCAGCTGGTTGGGTCGGTAGCTGCATGCGAATGACGGTGGAGGTTTGACTGGCGTGGGCCTGATGGTGGCCCTACGGGTGTTCTTGGCAAGGGCCTTGTCGGGGCCCCGGCAAGGGTCTTGCCGTGGCACCTGCTGTCATCCCCGGGAAGGCTTTTGCCGGGGGCCTTGTGGTCCTCCTTGGCTGGCATCCCGCCAAGGATCATCATCTTCTAAAGGGTGTATCTGATCTTGAATGTCCTCACAAAGATGCACATGCCATCACGGGGATGTCTCCCGAATCCTTGCCCCATGGGGGCAGTGGACTCAAGAGTGATTTACTCCGTAGGTGTGGGGCTCACCGTCGCCACCACCAGGATTCTCCGGTTCACCCAGGCCAGACTTACCCTTGAGATCATCGGGGCGGACTTCATTCGCCGCCGGATCGCCCCGTTACACAACAAGGGGAGGCCAGCTTGGCTCTTTACGAACCCGGCTGACATTATGCGACTCCGCCCCGGCCTCGATCACAACTTCACAGTGCTGGCGCATGCCCACTTCTGCCAGCGGCTTTTCTAGCTTGATGTGGGTCGCGATGGCGAGGTCGAGCGGACCGGCAAGGCCGCGAGGGCTGCCGCAAAGGTTGGCAAGGCCCTCAAGGGGCCATTTTTTAAGCTGCCAGCGGGGGTGGTCCCGTTGTGCAACAATTCGCGTCGGTCCGAGATCATCGCCATGATGCCGGACTGTAATGCACAAGGCCCTATCCCGAGCTGGGAGGAGCCGATGGACGAGGATGTGCAGCAATTCTTCGACACCCTGATCGAGGTGTACGTCAGTGCCGACGCCGAGTGGTGGCTTATCATGGACACTACCCAGGCAGAGCTGGACTACATCGCCACTAGGGCGAGGGAGGCACAGCTTGCCATGGAGGCCGGCAGCACCAGGGGCGTGGAAGACAAGGCCGCAACAGCGGCGGAGGAAGAGGAGCTCACCCGGTGAGCGGCGGCCTCCGCGGAGGTCAGCAGCGCCGACACTGGATCTCCGCTCGTCAAAGACGCGGCCGATGAGTCGTCGTCGTCGGAGGAGGACGTGGCGGCGGGCTCGACGCCAACCAGGGGAATAGGGCAAGTCCCGCGGTGGGCTGGCTCCGGTGAGCCGGTCCGGCCCGACAGGGCTGCGCGGCCTCAATTGACCCTGGAGGGGTCTGGGCGCCACACGAGGGCCACGGCAGCCAAGAGGCTGACGAAGGCCGCTGAGAAGAAGAAGACGACAACCCCTTCCTCATCTGGGCGTGCACAAACCCCGCCGTCTTCGCCTACTCCGGCAGATGTCGACTCGGATGTTGATGCGGAGGTCACTTTTGATCTCAGGCCTCTCAGCCCGAAGAGGAAGAGGAAAACGGTGGAAGAGGAGGAGGTGGATGACGAGTAAGTACCCCGTTCCTTACTGTCATTTCCATTCCTCTGAATTAAGCCACCCATCTTGATCCGTTTTTGCTTTTGCAGGGATGGAGAGACATTGGCCCAGAGGGTGAAGAGGGCGAAGGCCTCGACGAGGAGTCAGCCCCCAGCTGGGGCTTCAAGGACGCCACTGGTGGTGTTGAGCAGCCCGGACAGCAGCCCCCAGCACAGCCCCCAGCGTAAGTTCGTCACCCTCTTCTTACTCGACATGTGGTAGGCGTCCGATGCTATGGTGTTGACCTTGCCGGGTTTGCAGGAGGGGAGCGGCAGCAGGAGGATCCGCAGAGGGCTACCCCCAACACACCACCCCCATTGACTATGCCGCCATGAGGGGCGTCCCCGGTAAGGGCATCAAGCATGGAGCCCACACCCATGGAGGAAGAGGGGAACTTGGGCGCTGGTGACTCTGCCACGGCACCGGATGCTGGCGGGGAGGGGACTTCTGCTTCACAGCCTGGCATTGGTGAGTCACCTGTCCTCCGTCTCTGTTTTTCCCTTATCCTTTTCTTGGCTTCCATGCTCCCATTACTACCCAGACCCTCCTCCAACAGGTATGGAGGACGTGGATACTGTTGCTGGGAACATTGCTGAGGAGGCCGCCAAGGACACTGCCGAGGTCGCCGCTGATGAGGCCGCCAAGGATGCTACCGAGGACACTGCAGCGGGGGCCGCCAAGGCGACCGGGGAGGCTTCTGCCGAGGGCGCCAACGGTGGGCCTACCGGGGAAGCCGGCAAGGCCACCGTCGAGGAAGAGGCGGTTGATGATCAGCCTCCCTCCTCCTCAACCTCGGGCCCCGGCAGGTATCTGAAGGTGGGCGACGATCTTTTCGTGCACCTCCCAGGGGCGTCAAGTTCCTGGGCTCCCGCCGAAGGGGAAGTCTTTGACGGCGAGGTGCTTGCCACCACCGGGCTTGAGGTTGTCGGTGAGCCAGACGTTGACGGTTCTCCGGAAGAGCAGCTTTTCCGCGCTATGGGGGCCAACTTCCGAAAACTCCAGGCGCTCTACCTTGTCCGTCTGGACAAGGTTAAGTCCAGGATGGCAACGGTGGACCAGGCGGAGGTGGATTTCAAGGCGCGCGTTGCTGAGACGCAGACCTGGTTCCACCAAACTCGCGAGGAGCAGAGGACCCTTCAGGAGGAATTGGCCAAGCGCAATGTCGAGCTCACCATGAAGATGGCTGACATTGAGAAGGCCCAGGAACAGGCGGCGAACTTGGCTGCCGTTGCCGAGGCCGTCCGGAACCAGCATCAAGCCGCACTGGATTCCCAGGAAGAGGACCTCACCGCGCGTGAGGCGAAGCTTGCCGTAGCACTCCGTGGCAAGGATGAGGAGCTCGAGGCCCTTGTCGCGCGGCGGACTCGCGAGCTGGAGCAGAGGCATAAGGAGGCACTTGATGCCCAGGCTCTGGCCCATGCCGGCAAGGTAGGGGAGTTGGAGGTGGCGTAGGACGAGCTGAAGGAGCAGGCCCTCAAGCTGTCCAACGAGAAGAGCATGCTCAACATCGCCTTGGTGGAGGCGCAAGGAGCGGTCATCAGCAGGGCTGGGGAGCTCTTCAAAGCGCAAAACTCCGTCAAAGATCTCAAGCTGAAGCTGGAGGATCTCAAGAAGATGCTGTCGGAGAGCAGGGCTCGGGAGGAGACCTTGACAAGGAGCCTGGAGGACGAGAAGCAGCTGCGGGCGAACGAGGCCGCCTCCCACCAGGATTATGTGGCGGGCGAGAATAGATGGATCAGCCGTCTGGAGGAGGTCGCCGGCAGGGTCACCTCACAGTTGGCCACCATGGGGATGCCAAACGTGAGGTACGCCCCTGAGCGCAGCGGGACCGTCAACACCAAGTTGACCCTATTCTTCGAGGGCGTCCTCGGAGCCTTGGCTTATCTTCACTCCAACCGAGCGGCCACGTTGGCCGGGGAAGCTTGGCGACTTTGCTGGGGGGTCATGACCAAGGTCCTCACCAAGATGGTGTACTGGAATCCCGACCTCGACTTTGATGCCGCGATGGATAGCTTGCCGGAGGGTGTTGACCTCACGGTGCTCAAGGAGCGCATCAAGCCCGTCATCAGCAGTATCGACAAAATCAAGAGGGTGGAAGGCCAGCGCCGGGATTAGGCATCCCGTTCTTCACCGCGGCTGTAGGTTCACGACCAAGACAAATTTCATCTTTAGTTAGAACCGCAGAAATGATGTGATGTAATATAACTTTGCAGTACTTTTAATTTCATGCATGTTATTTCCCCGTTCAATTCCTCTTTTGTATGCGCACCCTATGCCGATTGGGTAGGCTCGCCGGCGCGGAAGCCTTGAGCGGCGTTTTGGGGACGGATCCCCATGGGCCTACTGGGTACGCGTGCTGCCGGACAAGCCACCTTTCCGTTCCGAACACGGCCACTCGAACTATCGAGCTTGACTCGAGTCAGAATCGAGAGCGTTGTTGGTCGCGGATGGTTACTCTGCCATTCTCGACGCAGCCGCTTGAGCTGTTGAGCGGACTCGAAACAGGGCAAGGGCGTTGCCGATCGTGGGAGAGCCCCCTGGTGTGCAGGTTTCTCATACAAAGGCGTGACATCTCCGGGGGTAATAACCTCATATAAAAAGGATAGAAAAAAATAAGGGTTCAGTGCAACTTAGCTTCTGTTTGTAGTCACTCGGGCGCTGATCTTCCGGCCTCCATCCTTCTCCAAGAGCCATGAAGACGAAGGAGTGCTGAGCTGATTGCTAGAGCCGATTCTCACAACTGCGCCCCCTACCTGGCGCGCCAAAGATGTCGGTGGGAGCGACACCTATGGGATCACAAGAATTCCTACTACGGTTGTGGGGTGCGGGGTCGTGAGAAGAGCGGATCAAACAGATAGCACATGGTTCGTTTATCCAGGTTCGGGCCGCGAGGATGCGTAAAACCCTACTCCTGCTTTGGTGGATTGTATATCTGTGTTCTTGAGCTAGCTATGGGGCGTGAGGAGGTCCAAAAAGCCGAATCCTCCTCCTGGTCGCCTCGGGCCTCCTTTTATAGGAAAGGGGTTGCCATAGTGGCACACAGGAGGTGGAAAGGGTATAGTGATGTGTGGTTATCCCTTGCATTACATGACAAGGCGCATTTAATGCGTCTTGCCCAGGTGTCCTTGCTTTATCGGGGACGGGGGAGAGCCCGGTCTCGTCCGTCGCCGCTCCCTCTCGTGTCGACACGCGCCCTGGCTAGCGGCGCCCGCGGTGCCATTTAGGAAGGCAGGCAGCAGAGGTGGCGTAGTGGTGGGTCTCCACGAAGATCCGCATGCCGCCACGCAGGTGCCTGCCCAGCTGGTTGGGTCGGCAGCTGCATGCGAACGACGGTGGAGGTTTGACTGGCGTGGGCCTGATGGTGGCCCTACGGGTGTTCTTGGCAAGGGCCTTGCCGGGGCCCCGACAAGGGTCTTGCCGTGGCGCCTGCAGCCATCCCCGGCAAGGCTTTTGCCGGGGGCCTTGTGGTCCTCCTTGGCTAGGATCCCGCCAAGGATCATCATCTTCTAAAGGGTGTCTCTGATCTTGAATGTCTTCACAAAGATCCGCATGCCACCACGGGGATGTCTCCTGAATCCTTGCCCCATTGGGGCAGTGGACTCAAGGGTGACTTACTTCGTAGGTGTGGGGCAAGCTGCCACGGCAAGGGTCTTGCCGGGTTTGCTAAAACCTCCTCCCGGCAAGGATCTTGCCGGGGGGTCCACTTTGTCCCCTTTTCTCTTTGTGGTCTTGGTCTTGGCGTCATTCTGCTTCTCCTGAGCTTCGGCCTTACCTTGGCTCACCTCCCTTGCCTTGCTCAGTGTGGTGGTGCCCGTGGCTCAGACTGCCCGTGCACAGTTATAGGGGTACAAAAAGTGTACCCCTCTTTTTGTACACCGACACTCCTAGTGAACCTGAAATAGAGAAACCTCCTGACAATGATACTGAAATTTCTATCTCTGATGCTGAAACTCAATATGGTGATGAACACTCACCTACTGATAATGAAAAAGATAATGCTGAGGTTCATAAAGACACTCAACCAACCAATGGAAAAGAACCAGACAATGATGTTGACATAGAACCACCTCTTGATCTTGATAACCCACAAGCTAAAAATAAAAGATATGGCAAAAGAGACTTTGTTGCTAGGAAACACGGTAAGGAAAGAGAACCGTGGGTTCAAAAATCTATGCCTTTTCCACCCAAGTCAACTAAAAAGAATGATGATGAAGAATCTGAACGCTTTGGTGAAATGCTGAGGCCAGTCTTTTTGCATACTCGCTTGACTGACATCTTGAAAATGCCTCCTTATGCAAAATATATGAAAGACATCATCACAAATAAGAGAAAAATACCGGATGCTAAAATCTCCACTATGCTTGCTAATTACACTTTTAAAGATGGAGTACCTAAAAAACTTGGAGATCCGGGAATACCAACTATACCTTGCTCTATCAAAAAGAATTATGTGAAAACTGCTTTGTGTGACTTAGGAGCTGGTGTTAGTGTTATGCCTTTCTCTTTATATAAAAGACTTGACTTGAATAAAATCACACCTAATGCAATATCTTTGCAAATGGATGATAAATCAACTACCATACCTATCAGTATCTGTGAGGATGTGCCCATTGTCGTTGCTAATGTTACTATTTTGACCGACTTTGTTATACTTGAGATGCCCGAGGATGACAACATGTCGATTATCCGTGGTAGACCCTTCTTGAATACTGCAGGGGCTATTATTGATTGCAATAAAAGCAAGGTCACTTTTCATATTAATGGTAATGAGCACACGGTGCACTTTCCAAAGAAACAATTCCAAGTGAATGGTATTAATGTAATTGAAAAATCACCGACAATCACCATTGGAAGTTTTCAAATACCTCTACCTACTATCAAAAAGAAATATGAAATACTTATTGTTGGGGAAATGCATACCCACATTGAGGTAACTTAGTGATTTACGAAAGTTCTTCGATTTCATGCTAATATGAAGTGGTTGTTAATAAGACTTGATCAACCTTATCAATGGATCATTTTTGAACGGTATGAAGTTGATGAATTTAGTAAGCACTACTTTCTGTCCCTACTTTTTATTCTCTGTTTTTATCAGTTAAATAAAATAAAATACCATGCTTTGTCTATTTTCTGAATTTCCCATGCAGTAAAAAAATTACCCAAAAACAAAAGTTCTCAGAATGCCCTGAAAATTTAATATGATTTTTTTGCAGAATATTTGAGAACTTTTGGTGCAAATAATATCAAAGGGAAGTGCACCAGGTGAGCACAACCCACTTGGGCACGCCAGCACCCCCAGGCGTGCACTGGTGGGTTGTGGTCCCCACGTGCCCCCCTCACTTATCTCTTTAGCCCACATCATCACCTACCTCCAGAAAAAAATCTCCATTGCTTTCTCTCCCGTTTTCTTGAGCTCAAACCCACGCATTTCGATCTCTTTGCTCGAAACTCCATTTCCGAAACTGTTTTGGGGGATTGTTGTTGGTATGTGACTCCGCCATTTGTCCAATTAGTATTTGTTTTAGTGGCTTATACTTCAAATAATTAGCTACTCTTGGTGCTTCTGTAGATGTGCTTGCATGTTGAATTCTTAGTGTTCTAAGTAGTTTGAATGCATGCTATGGCTTCTATGTATCCCTATGAGTAGTTGCTATCAATTTTGTGAAGTTTTGTTGAGAAAATTTTGTGGACTAAAAATTCAGATTTTTGTTCATAGGAAAAATTGTACGCGGACATGAATATCTTCAGGAACTTTGGCTCTAAGAAGAACTCCAAGGGTGTTAGTGGGGAGTCTTCTAACAGTGATCTCCACCCCCGACGGTTGGCGAAGGTACCGCTACGCGAAAGGCTGGAAATCTTGAGGAGTTCATGCAATATATTGCCAATGCCGGCCTCACCGACTTCATGGCAGATGAGTGTGACGAGCACCAAATCCTCACAGATATCTTTGTTTAGAGTTTTACTTTCCTGCCTAGGAATAATCCTCCTGAAGTGAGCGTCGATTTATATGCTAAAAACCATCAGATATCACTTACTGAATTTTGTGATATATGCTTGATCCCCTCTGATGGGAGCTTAGCCGAGCCTAGGCCGGCTGGGTTTGAGGAATTTCATCGCACTTTGACAGTGGGAGATGAGAGAGGGGTGTCAGCCTCCACGGCTGCTAGCATATATTTTCCTGCCATACATTATTTTGCTTTATTTGTTGCTAAGTGCTTGCTTGCTAGACAGAAAGTAGGCACACTTAGTGCACCAGTCTTTGCTATTTTACGCCGAGCACTAGAGGGCGACAACACTCATAGCTTGGCAGCTATTGTGGCTTGACGCCTCCATCTTAATAAATCCCAGGGTGAAATACATGGTGGGATTTTTGCTACTCGTTTGGCAGCTCACTTCGAGGTTGAGATACGCCCTCATGATTTCCCTCTAACTAAGGTTTACCTAGACCGTGCAGCCATGGATCACCATCACTTTCTTGCACATGATCGTCCTGACATTGCCATTCCTTACAACTTGGTCTATAGCATTAAAACTCATGATGTTATTCCATTACATGCACCTGCTTTGTTTGGTTCTGCTGCCAGGGGCGGATATAGGATCATGCCCGTGGACATCATTGCCTTCCAGAATGCTCAGGCTATTGAGGAGGCAGCACAGGAGGAGCCTCCACAGTGGGATGAGTGGATGCCTGCTCATCAGGATCCATACTACCCTCCAGGCTACTGATCGACTACCAAGTTAGGCCAAAAGCCTAAGCTTGGGGGAGTACGTGTCTCTCACCGACATTACATTCATGTCCACTTATTTCACTTGTCGGTGTTCACACTTTTTCATTGTATCATCCATGCTTAGATTTATTTTCTTGCTTTCTTCTTGTGTGTTTTATAAACTTTAGAAAAACCAAAAAAAATTGTTGTAGTTAATTTACTTTCTATGCATGCTTAGTAGTAGTACTAAAAAGAAACCCAAAAAGATTTCCTTGTTCTTCTTTTGCTTGTTGGGAGCTTTCTCGTGTAAATAGTTTTTCTCGTTTTTGCTTTTCACTTGCTTGTTGAATAAAACGAAAAACTCAAAAGTATTTCAGTGTGTTTCTCTAAATTTCTTTTCTTTTTATCTGAGTTGTACCAAGGAGAAGACCACGATGAAAATGTTGAGTGGCTCTCATATGACTAATTGTCGAACTAATAAAGAGCCCATTTTACCTTGTCTTCTCTTATCGAATGAAATGTTTTGCTGGTTCCAGCTTGCCATGGCACTCTTGCACTATTATTATTTTCATATCATTCGGTCGTGCAAGTGAAAGGCAATAATGACGACATTCGATGAACTGGCCGTGGCAAAGAGAAACTGGTATGAACTCGACTTGTCCTGCCTGTGTAAATATGTTTAACCTAGCATCCATGATTCAGCCCGTTATGGTTAAACATGTTTGCAATGAAAATTAGAGATTATAGTTTCTCATGCCATGCATAAGTAGCTGGGAGTTGATAATGATTTATGTTGGATATCAAAATAGCGTTAATATGATTGTGATGTAGTATGATGATATGGTATCCTCCTCTGAATGTTCAAGTGGCTTGACTTGGTACATGGTCATGCATGTAGTTGAATCGAAACCAACATAGCCTCTATAATATTTATGTTCATGGTGTTCATATCCTACTCATGCTAGTGTCCAATGTTACTTATGCATAATGCATGGTTATGATCGTTGTTGCTCTCTATCTGGCCGCTTCTCAATCTAAATTGCTAGCCTTCGCCCGTACTAAGTGGGGATTCTGCTTGTACATCAAAAACCTTGAACCCAAAGTTATTCCAGATGAGTCCAC
Organism: Triticum monococcum; assembly: GCA_034509565.1. Lineage (NCBI taxonomy): Eukaryota > Viridiplantae > Streptophyta > Magnoliopsida > Poales > Poaceae > Triticum > Triticum monococcum. The sequence goes on from CM067842.1 coordinate 290,146,442, forward strand.
CATACCTACCTATATACGGTATTACCTTACCGTCCTAAGTAAATTTGCATGTGCCACCTCTAAAAACTTCCAAAAGTTTATTCGTTTTGTGTGCCTGGATCGTTAATGGAATGAAAGGAGGTGGTCGGTATCTTCCATGCTAAGCGGGTTATCCTCAGGTCGAGTGTTTATTCACTCGCCATCGCACGAGAAAATGGGCGGTAATAGGGATTCCTAGTCCCGAACTCAAAAATGCAAATAATTAAACAAAACTCTCCCGGGAATGATGTTGGTATGGACATCACCCGTTGTTTCGGATAAGCCGTGGAGTGTGATTGATGGTGGAGGGGTAGTAAACCTTTACTTTTATCGCTTGGGAACCGCCACTAGCATGCTTAGCATGGAAGATATTGATAACTGATGGTCGTGTAGTAAATGAGAAGGGTGCATGCCTCAAAATATCATTTACCTCTATTTTAAAAATTGAGCTCTGGCACCTCTGCAAATCACTGCTTCCCTCTGCGAAGAGACTATCTATTTTCTTTTATGTTGTGTCATCACCTTCTAAAACAAGCGCCAAAAACTGAGTAGAGCATAGTTGTCATGATTTATGCATTGTGTGTAGCTAATGTTGGGTGCATCATGACTGGATATTTTCTACCATGAATTACAATGTTTAGTCGCTGCTTGAACTTTCCAGGTGCTCTGCATTTATGTTTTGCGGTCTCAGAAAGGGCTAGCGAGATACCACTATTGTCAAATTATATCATGGTTGTTTTGACAACGTGTTGCCGTTTGAGATATCTTTATTATTGCTCGCTAGCTGACTATGTCATTGATATGAGTCATTATAATCTTTAAGAGTTATTGTCGACATGGTTAGTTATAATGTTGGCTGAAAACCTGGGTGCTGTTTAAGCTTATTTATGCAAACAAGAGAAAAAAGAGTTCATAAAAGTTTTTATTTCTCACTATGAGTTTATCAACTGAATTGCTTGAGGACAAGCAAATGTTTAAGCTTGGGGGAGTTGATACATCTCCAACGTATCTACTTTTTCTCACGCTTTTCCTCTTGTTTTGGACTCTAATTTGCATGATTTGAATGAAGCTGACCCCGGACTAACGCTGTTTTCAGCAGAACTACCATGGTGTTGTTTTTGTGCATAAATAAAAGTTCTCGAAATGGAACGAAACTTTTCGAGGAACTTCTATATAATATATAAGAATTTCTGGAGCCTAGACCTACCGGAGAGGGGCCCCTGGGTGGGCACAACCCACCAGGGCGCGCCCCCTCTCTTGGCGCGCCCAGGTGGGTTGTACCCACCTGGTGGCCCTCGCAGACCTCAACCCTGACACTATAAATTCCTATTTTCGGAGAAAAAAATAAGAAAGAAAGGATTATCGCGATCCATGAGACGGAGCCGCCGCCAAGCCCTGTTCTTCCTCAGGAGGGCAGATCTGGAGTCCGTTTGGGGCTCCGGAGAGGGGGATCATCGTTCTTCGTCATAACCAACCCTTCTCCATTGCCACTTCCATGATGCTCCCCACCGGGAGCGAGTAATTCCTTCATAGGCTCGCTGGTCGGTGAGGAGTTGGATGAGATTCAGCATGTAATCGAGTTAGTTTTCTTAGGGCTTGATCGCTAGTATCCATTATGTTCTTAGATTGATGTTGCTATGACTTTTCCATGCTTAATGCTTGTCATTTTGGGCCCGGGTGCCATGATTTCAGATCTGAACCGTTTATGAATTCATCATTAGATCCATGTTCTAGATCCGACCTTGGAAGTTATAGTCACCTACTATGTGTTATGATCCGGCAACCCTGGAGTGACAACAACCGGGCCCACTCCCGGTGCTGACCGTAGTTTGAGGAGTTCATGTATTCACTATGTGTTAATGCTTTGTTCCGGTTCTCTATTAAAAGGAGGCCTTAATATCCCTTAGTTTCTAATGTGGACTCCACTTCCACGGGAGGGTAGGACAAAAGATGTTATGCAAGTTCTTTTAATAAAGCACGTATACCTATTTATGGAATACATGCCTACATTATATCGATGAACTAGAGCTAGTGCCATATCGCCCTAGGTTATAACTGTCACATGATGAATATCATCCAGCAAGTCACCGATCCAATTCCTACGAACTTTTCATTATTGTTTCTGCTAAGTTACTGCTGCTATCATCACTGTTACACTTGCTACAAAATTACTATCACTGTTACTGTTACTATTGTTGCTGCTACTACTATCAAAACTATCAAACTACTTTGCTACTGATCACTTTTCTGCAGATAATTAATCTCCAGGTGTGGTTGAATTGGCAACTCAGCTGCTAAAATCTTCAAATATTATTTGGCTCCCGTTGTGTCGAATTTATAAATTTGGGTTGAATACTTCACCCTTGAAAACTGTTGCGATCCCCTATACTTGTGGGTTATCAGGATTGCAAGGGCGTACGACATTCATGGCGTCGAAGCACCGGACAGACAGGTAATAATCATAAAGTAACTCATGGATAGGGTAAAGCCAGTTCTGATAGATGCAAGAAGGATACATGCCGCAGGGACGGACCCACGTGGCTTGGGGATAATGCAGCCCGAGGGCTCCCCCAATTGAACAAACCAAAAAAGTGTCACTGGCACCGTTGCTGAAGAGGTCTTGGGTAGTCGAAGGCGTGCGCTACAGAAGTCGCTCCTCACGAGCCGCCCAGGTCCTGAGCGTCGGGAGGCTCTGGGTGCCCGGGGGGCTCACGAGGATCTGGAGCCACCTCCTATAGGATCGCCTGGTGCCCAGCCTCATGGGCCGCCAGGACGTCCCGCATGTGGCGCTGGTGCATGACATCCCTGTTCAGCTAGCCGAAAGGCAAGCGAACGTTGCTGTGAGGGGGGCCCTCGCATCGACCAACATGGGACAGCTAGAAGAGCTCATGCGACGCGACCCTGTTGAGTCAGGGGATGTTGACTCAGGCACACAACTCGCTTTCCTCGTAGGGGCAGGGAGCTGCGCCGGGTGGTGGGCGGCGGTCGCCTCGCGTAGCTCTTGCCTGCTGAAGCTCCTCGATTGCCTTGGTTATGAACTCCTCAACACCTGGTGCCTCGCGCCTTGTGCCCTCCTAGTGGAAGCACACCTCCACATGGTGCCCGAGCGCCTCCCTCCTGACGTTGGCTAGGTCTGAGGCCCTCCAAAGGAGAGCCCCCGAGCCCAGCCCAAGAGGGGCGCCGGGTGCGCCTTCTTGTGCGAGAGAGGGAGGCGCCTCGTCGGTGGGCGCAGGGCTTGCCGCAGCGCCGCCAGACACCCCGCCCTCTAGAGGTCCTTGGCGGAGCATCTGCTTCTTCTTCGTGGGGAGAGCCTCAGGAGGGTAGACAAGGCCCCCGTCGTCTGGGTCCTCCACCGCCGCAACCTGGTAGGCGTGCTCGAGAGAGCACACCGCGTCCTTCTCCTCGTAGGCGACCATGATGACGCCGCAGCTTCCTGGCATCTTGAGGACGTTGTAGCCATGGTGGGTGATAGCCATGAACTTGGCCAGGGCCGGGTAGCCGAGGATGGCATTGTACGGGAGGCGAATGTGGGCGACGTTGAAGTCGATGAGCTCAGTTCGGTAGTTGTCGCGCTTGCCAAAGGTGACAGGGAGGCGGATCTGCCCTATCGGGGTGGTGGAGCCATCGGTCACTCCTGAGAAGGGCTTGGCAGGCTGCAGCTGGTCATAGGGCACCTGGAGTCGGTCAAACGTCTCGACGGAGAGAACATTGAGCCCCGCACCGCCATCGTTGAGTGTCTTGGTGATGATCACGTTGCTAATGGTAGGTGAGGAGAGCATCAGGAGGGTGCCGGTAGTTGCCGCACACTTGAGCAGGTCAGAGGAGTTGAAGGTGATGCTGTACTTGGACAACCTGAGAGGACGTGTTGCCTCGAGCTTGGGGAGGGTTGCTTTCACCTCACACGTGAACTGCTTGAAAAATGCGATGAGAGGCCGGGGCATGAGCGCCACCCAGGATGCAAGCAATGGCTCGAGGCTCCTGGAAGCCCCCAGCCCCCTCGTCCTGGTGGTGGTCGTCATTCCTTCATGGTGGTGGCGGTAGCGGAGGAAGTCCAGCATTTCCCTAAGGGCGATCCTCGTGAGGCTGATCTCGATAGGCGCCCTCACGAGGCTGGCTCTGCCAGCGGTCCTCATGAGGCTGATCATGCCATTCTTGGAGGGGGCCGCGGCCGTCCCAGTGCCCTTCGCCTCGGCCACCTCAATAGCCATAGCCTCGATCATTGTGCTCGGGGCGGTGACCGAGCCTCCCGGAGGGCAGCATCGACGAAGCCTACTGCTCGTAGGCCGCGGGGCCGGTGGCAGCGTTGGCCGCCAGCGATGGGGAGCAGCGGGGAGCACCATCACCAGCGGGCACCGTCTAGGCGACACGGGCGGCGACAACAGCCCGGCACTCAGCACGAACTCGACGAGCATCAGCCATGGGGACGGCGAAATGGTGGTGGACCGGAGGAAGAGAGGCTCCGATGCACCCCTACATGGCGTGCCAAATGTCAGATTTCGGGCTCCGTAGACCCTTGGGAGGTTCGAACTCTGGGGTGCGTGCCAAGAACTCAACCCCAGTCTGCCTACTCGCCAACCTCATGGCCTAGCTCGATGAACAGAAAGGAAACGGGACACACCCATTTAACCAGGTTCGGGCCACCTTGCGGTATAAAACCCTACTCCTGCTTTGTGGTGGATTGGCCTCGAGGGGCTGAGGATGAACTAGTATGGTGGAGAACAACCTCAGAAGGAGGCGTGTTCTTGTGCTCGAGTGAGCTGGTGGGTGTGAGGATGGAAAGGATCCGACCCCGTCCCATGGTGGTGGCTAGGTCCTATTTATAGTGGCCTTGGTCTTCTTACCAAATGAAGGCGGGAAGGTATCCCCGCTACCTCTTTAGCATGCGTTGGTTTTCCCTTTAAGAGGAAAGGGTGATGCAGCCAAGTAGTGTAAGTATTTCCCTCAGTTTTTGAGAACCAAGGTATCAATCCAGTATTGGAGACAACGCACAAGGCACCTAGTACCTGCACAAACAATCAAGAACCTTGCAACCAAGGCGATAAAGGGGTTGTCAATCCCTTCACGGTCACTCCCAAAAGTGAGATCTAATAAAGATAGTAAGATAAATATTTTTGGTATTTTTGTTATATAGATTGGAAAGTAAAGATTGCAAAATAGTAAACGAGATGCGATGTAAATAAAACAGATGCAATATAGTAAGAAAGAGACCCGGGGGCCATAGGTTTCACTAGTGGCTTCTCTCAAGATAGCATGTATTACGGTGGGTGAACAAATTACTACCGAGCAATTGATAGAAAAGCGCATAGTTATAAGAATATCTAAGGCACTGATTATTAATATAGGCATCACATCCGTGTCAAGTAGATCGAAATGATTCTGCATCTACTACTATCACTCCACACATCGACTGCTATCCAGCATGCATCTAGAGTATTAAGTTCATAAGAACAGAGTAACGCTTTAAGAAAGATGACATGATGTAGAGGGATAAACTCAAACAATATGATATAAACCCCATCTTTTTATCCTCGGTGGTCACAATAGAATACGTGCCTTGCTGCCCCTACTGTCACTGGGAAAGGACATCGCAAGATTGAACCCAAAGCTAAGCACTTCTCCCATGGCAGGAAAGATCAATCTAGTAGGCCAAACTAAACCGATAATTCAAAGAGACTTGCAAAGATATCAAATCAGGCATATAAGAATTCAGAGAAGAACCAAATAATATTCATAGATAATCTTGTCCATAAAACCACAATTCATAGGATCTCGGCAAACACACCGCTAAAGAATATTACATCAAATAGATCTCCAAGAATATTACACCGAAGGCAATAGAGTGAACGCTGCACCTCCTCCCCTTCCCGGTGCGACAGGATATGGACGCCTCCTTCACCAGTCGTGAGGGGGGAGAGAGACAAGAGGCCAACGCAGTCTTGTTTAGATCTGGCGAAGAGAGGGTGAGAGACTGTGAATATAGCAAACCCTAGCAAATGAACGTTGAGCCTCCAGCGTGTAACATATATGTAGTGCGGCGAGCGTGTGGAGAGTGCAAACCCTAGCGAACAAGCTCTGAGGCTCCTGCTTATATATATACTACTGTAGTACGGACTGAGCTCCGGTGCCTTCACTACACCTGCTTTTGGCTGTATCACAGGTGAGCCAGCCACATTTTGGGCCCATCTGTCATAAATCCAAAGGCAGGTGCACTAAGTCAATGAAGCTGCGTCCATATAGTACTCTCGTGTATACGACTAATATATAGTGTAGTGGTTTTCTTATTCTCTCCATAACAATCGTTTTAAATTGTGTAAGTACGAAACGAAACTCTTTATTTAATGTACAGTGAAGAAAACTAGTACTACTTCCGATGAACTAACGATCCACACCCACGCGTCCTGGTCGCACTTCCTGTCCTTCACGTGTGGTACACTACCCTCCCTTAAGTGAACAACCACACATGCGCCAAATTGTTGGAAACGTGTGAGAGTGTGTACAAATAAAGAATTATAATTTCAATTGTGAGAAAGGTTTGAGAGTATTACAAAGTTTGACTTTAATCAAATCTAATATGCGGAGTAAATAAAAATGGAGGGCTACTACATCCATCCGGGTTTTTAGTCCACACCATTTTTAAATCAAAGTTAATAGTTGGACAAATAAAATTACAGGGGAGCTGGAGACAAAGTTGTGAGAAGGCTTAGAAATCAATACAAAACTTATGCTCTTAGTACCAACGTCGATCCTTCTTCGAGGAAACATTTGGTTCATAGCCAATTGTGTGATAAAATTGCACCAACGTGAAAGACGACTGCGTCTCCAACACAACCAAGTTGAACTGACGAAGGATATCATCTTTGTGCGTAACAAGCAAAGAGCACTGATGGAAGACAACTTGTTTTTCATTGAAAATCCATCAGCTTCACTAGCCGACGTAACCATGAGGTGCAACCATGAGCATCGATAGGTCATCATGCTGATGCATCATCCATTTGGCATCAAGTTTGGGTGAGGCACCTATGAAGTTCGACAAATCCTCACTGTGGTCTGTTTCTTCTCAGTAATCAAGCTCGAGGAAGAAAGAACCATGTGGCAGAGGACAGTGAGGCGGAACAACAATGGCCATCCAATTTTGTGCAGTTCCACTAAAATTGAGGAAGACATGCACGGGTATGGAGACACGCATCGCTGTTTCCAAAATTATAAAAACGGGTTTGCAATGACACCTAAGAATTAATGAAAAGTACACCAAGAAAAAGCAGCATCATAATTATCTTGATGGGAACTAAACCAGGATACCCAAGAAAAAAGCATTTCTTCATTTAGCCAGTGATAGTACTACCACCATATGGACAATGACCGCACAACCACCATGTACTTTTTGTCGAAACAACATGTATACCTCCATCGAGGCATAAATCAGGACAACTTTTCGAGTGGCATTTCCTCTATAATAGTACTAGTAGGTGATGTTGGACCAGCCGACGAACCCTAGCTACTACGCATGAGGAGCTGGGGAGTAGTCGCATAGAAGAAAACCCGCACGCAGCGACCTGGGGAGCTGGACTAGTACAAGAAGTTATACCTCAGGTGGGAGAGATGTCGTTTAGGCGGGCGGGCGGGATCTGCTCACATGACGGCAGCGAACAAGGGCGCGGAGGATCTTCGTCCGCGCTAGCGCCGGCTCCGAGAGGACAGTGCGCATCAGCTTCCTACGTCGCCGACGGCGACAATGTCAACGCTGCACCTCCTCACCTCCCGCAGCGGACGGGATTCGGCCGGATCTGTGACCACCGGTGAGGAGAGAGATAGGGTGGACACTGTCATCCTGTTTTGATATGGAGAGGGTGAGAGAGCGGGACGCGAGAAACTCTATCAAACAAGAGCCTATAATGGAGTAAAAAAAAATCTCTCCATAGTAGTGGTTTCAAATAGAATACGCGCATTCCCGGAAAAAAGAAACGAAAACTGGCGGACAATTTTTTAAGGGTCTATCTAGGACACATCTAGATGTGACATAGTTATGTCACATCTAAGTTGATGTCCACTCAGTTTGTGGTCTATTTTTTTCCTAGTTTTTTTTTCTTGTTGCTACATTATATACTTGTGGGAGCTTAGATGTGATATCCCTAAATAACATCTAGATGTGAATTAGACAAACTGATTTACTAACGTACCAAGAAAGAAAACTCGATCAAAAACACGCCCCCGCTTCCAGGTCGAGAGAGTCGTCGCGCACACACACATAGACATAGACATGCATATCCGTTTCCATTTCCATCTCCATCTCCAATCATATTTGTCCAACTGGCACATTATTTATGTTGTTAATTATACATGCAGCAATATGAACGTACATCATCTCTTGTTTGCACACGTCCGGACCGCTGCCACGGCCGGTCCTGACCAACCCGAACCCTCTTCATCACCCGCGTGTGCTTCCCGCCCAAAATGGTTAGTGCCGCATTCATGCCCGGCCAGAGTAGATGCGACCTCTGACTGGCGCCGGCATTGAAGTGGCACGCCGGCCTAGAGAGCGTCGCCCGCACCGCTTTGGGTTCACGCGGCTGCTCCGTGTTGAAAGGTCGCAATAGTCGGCTACAACATGCATGTAAAAAGTTCTTGGGAGTCCGTGCTACAGCTAGCTGTCCTCCCCCAACTCGTCAATCTCTTCAAGTAGTGCTAGTACTCCATGGCGCGATTCATCGACAAGCAGGCGGGAAAGTTATCGTATACTCGGTTTGCGGTGAGTGGCATGCCGAGTGACCGTGTGGGGTCGAGCCGTGGAGGAGAGTGAGACACGAACACGATAGACGTGATTTAAACGTTGGTTTTGCTCGATGCCGCAATCCAACGAAACGAAACGTTGGTTCCTCTCCGTTTCCATTTTTTCTGCGGAAAAACGGAAACTTTCCACTCCATTTTCATTCCTATTCCAAGGTTGCCCCATTACAACATTCCATCAAATACAAAGGAAAACTAACACGCATGATGATGCATCTCAATAATTCACAGATCATAGCCAATATTTACTTCACAACTTGTAACGCCACACATGTAACCTTCCCGTATTATACTCCAACTCTTGCCGTTTCCGGCATTAAGTTATATTTAATTCTCGGGTTCAGGTCTTTGTCTCCGTGTGTTGTTTTTGTTTTCGTGCATCTCATATCATGTCATCACGTGCATTGCATTTGCATACATGTTCATCTCATGCATTCGAGCATTTTCCCCGTTGTCCGTTTTGCATTCTGGCGCTTCGTTCTCCTCCGGTGGCCATTTCTAGCTTTCTTTCGTGTGTGGGGATTAAACATTTCCGGATTGGACCGAGACTTGCCATGCGGCCTTGGTTTACTACCGGTAGACCGCCTGTCAAGTTTCGGGTCATTTGGACTTCGTTTGATACTCCAACGGTTAACCGAGGGACCGTAAAGGCCTCGTGTGTGTGCAGCCCAACACCCCTCCAAGTTGGCCCAAAACCCACCAAACTCTGCTCCATCGTCTCGGTCGTTCGATCACGATCGTGTGGGCGAAAACCGCACCTCATTTGGACTCTCCTAGCTCCCTCTAGATCTATAAATAGACCCCCTCCTCCAAATCCTGGATCCCCTCTCCAAACCCTAAAAAAAACAAATCTCCCTCCTCCGCCGCCGACGGACGTGTCCGGCCCGCGCCGGACAGTGTCCGACCCGCTCTGCCGCCGCCACGTCAGCCCCGCGCCCCACATCGCCGCCTCAGCGCCGCCGGCCCGCCAGGCCCACGTCGGGCCCCCGCGCGGCCCGATCCACACCACCGCCTCCTGCCTCGATCCTCGCCGCCCTCCCCAGCGCCGGTGGCCGGTGCCACCGAACCCCGCTGCGCTCCCCGCGCCGTCTCCTGCCTCCGGCCGTCGCCGCCACTCCGGCGCGCCGCCGCAGGCGTCAGCCGCCACCGCCTCGTCGCCTCGCCTCCGGTGCCGGGCCGCCGCCGCCGTCCCCGGTCGCGTCCCTCCTCCTCGCCGCCAAGGCCGGCCGGCTCCGGCCACGTCTCCCCGTCCGACGATCCTCGTAGGCCGCACCGCTACAGTGCCCCGTCGGATCCAGATCCGGATCGCGATGAACAGTAAACCCTAGGGTGATATTTTTTTTCTGTCCCAGGATTTTTACTCCATATGCTCCTGTTCGAGGCCCCGTAACTTTGCATCCGTAGCTCCGATTTGGGCATATGATATATCAAAATCTTCGTCTCGTCATGTACATCATTTCATTCCATTGCATTATTTGCATTTGAGTTCATCTTGATGCCCAAAATTCTGTTGGAAGGAGGCATCATGAGTTAAATTGCAGATCCGTTAGTTCAACATGCACTTTTGTCATTTTTGCCATGTTTAATCCGTGCATGATATGCCTATGCCCCTTTGGGATGAATTGTTAAGAATGTTGTCTTATTTCCAGAGGTGCCTCCCTTGCATTTTTAGGATGTGTATGTTGTCTTGTGCAAGCTTGCGAAGTAGGGTACCTGAGTTTACTGATTTCAGGGACTTAGTGAAAATCACAAAGTCTGGGATGTTTTAGTTCACGATGCTATATGTCCAGCTTGTTTCCTAGTGATCCGTGCCTCTTTTGAGGATGATCAGTGAGAGTGATTTGTTATGCTTGTTGTGCTTAATCCATCCATGTCTTTACTTGTTATGTTGGAGCACCCTAGGTTGACTCAATCGAGCTCAACTTTTGCATAGTTGTTGTTTTGGGCAGATCATGAACTCTTTTGCGATTTTGCCGGAGCTATTGCTAGTGATCCATGCATGATATGCCATTGTTCTTGCCATGTATAGCTAGCATTTTGTGCCTTCTTAATGGATATATGCTTGCCTTGCCATGAATTGCACCGTAGTGAGAGCATCGAGCTCGTTTACATGCCTCCGTGAGTTATTATTTCAGCATGTCCCAGTTTTCACTAAGTCTGAAAACTGTTTGTGTTTCATCGATGTTCGTGTGCTCGGTAGAGTATTTTGCGAACCCTTTTGGCCCCAGGTCATTTTGGGTGTTTTGTTAAGCTTGTTGAGTAGCTCCATGCCATGCTCTCACTTGCCATGTTCAGGTTTTTCTTCATGTTGTTTTGCTGCTCCGAAGAGAGCATCGTGGTCTGAAATTTCAAACTAGCGTTAATTTCGCTAAGTCTGAAATCTGTTTTGCTTATTCAGTTTTTCCATGCTTGTTTGAAGCCCTTAATGGATGAATTTGCCTATGCCTCAGTCCTGATGATTTGTTAAGCTTCTCGAGTAAATCACTGCCATGCAATTTGTTTTCATGTTTGGTGGCTGTAGCATGTTCATTTTGTTGCATTTAGGAGCCTTCTTGGTGTAAATCGCAGATCGGTTCGTTTAGTAAAACGCTTGCCATTTCTAAATCGTAGCTCCGATTGCCATGATCTTTATATCGTTTTGAGGGGATTTCTTCCCCTCTATCCAGTGGCACACTTGGTTTTCCAAGTTGAGGCCAGGTTCATGCATTTTCTATCACATCTTGCATTTTGCATCCCGCATCGCATCCCGCATAGCATATCATCTTTGCATATTATTGGTTGCCCTTGCACGTGGTTGATTGTATCCTTGTTGCTTGTTTGTGTTGTTGGGTAGAGCCGGGAGACGAGTTCGCTAACGAGGAGACCGTTGAGTTTGCTTTTGAGGATCCAGTCAACTCTGACAACTGCGCAGGCAAGATGATCATACCCTCGAAATCACTACTATCTTTGCTATGCTAGTTTGCTCGCTCTTTTGCTTTGCCAATGATACGATGCCTACCACTTGCTTGTCAGCCTCCCAATTGCCATGATTGAGCCTCTAACCCACCTTTGTCCTAGCAAACCATTGATTGGCTATGTTACCGCTTTGCTCAGCCCTTCTTATAGCGTTGTTAGTTGCAGGTGAAGATTGGAGTCGTTCCTTGTTGGAACACTTATTTACTTGTTGGGATATCATTATATTGCTATGTTATCTTTATTCATCTATATACTTGGTAAAGGGTGGAAGGCTCGGCCTCTCGCCTAGTGTTTTGTTCCACTCTTGCCGCCCTAGTTTCTGTCATATCGGTGTTATGTTCCCGGATTGTTGCGTCCCTTACGCGGTTGGGCTATAATGGGAACCCCTTGATAGTTCGCCTTGATTAAAGCTTTTCCAGCAATGCCCAACTTTGGTTTTACCATTTGCCACCTACCCTTTTCTTTCCCTTGGGTTTCCGGAGCCCGAGGGTCATCTTTATTTTAGCCCCCCACGGGCCAGTGCTCCTCTGAGTGTTGGTCCGGAACGTCAGCCGCCGGTGGCCACTAGGGGCAACTCTGGGCTGGCCTACCGGAAGTTTAGACAATCTGAGTGTGCCCTGAGAAAGAGATATGTGCAGCTCCTATCGGGATTTGTCGGCACATTCGGGCGGTGTTGCTGGACTAGTTTTGACCTGTCGAATCATCTTGTTGTACGGGGATACCGAGTCTGATCGGTGTGTCCTGGGTGGAGGTCTATTCCTTCGTTGACCGTGAGAGCTTGTTATGGGCTAAGTTGGGACCCCCCTGCAGGGATTGATCTTTCGAAAGCCATGCCCGCGGTTATGGGCAGATGGGAATTTGTTAATGTCCGGTTGTAGATAACTTGAACCTTAAATAATTAAAATGAATCAACTGAGTGTGTTGCCGTGATGGCCTCTTCTCGGCGGAGTCCGGGAAGTGGACACGGCGTTGGAGTTATGTTTGCGTAGGCTGCTCTATATAGTTTTCCGCTCGTGCTTTGCCTCCTCTTCTCGCTCTCCTTTGCGAATAAGTTAGCCACCATATATGCTAGTCGCTTGCTGCAGCTCCACTTACATTACCCCGTTTCCTACCTATTAAGCTTAAATAGTCTTGATCGCGAGGGTGCGAGATTGCTGAGTCCTTTGTGGCTCACAGATTACTATTACACCAGATGCAGGGACTGATGATACTTCTCCGGATGGCGCGCTCGAGCTGAAGTGGGAGCACGACAAGGACTCTTAGCGATACTATGTTTCTTTTCCGGATGATCAGTAGGGATGCCTATTCGGGGTTAGATTCAGGGCCTAGTCGCTTGTTGGGGGTCTTTTCTATTTTGGCGCCGTAGTCGGGCCATGAGTGATTGTATGATGGATGTTATTTATGTACTTTGATGTGACGTGGCGAGTGTAAGCCAACTATGATATTATACCCCTTTATCCTATATATGTACATGGGTTGTGTAATGATTCCCGACTTGCGACATTGCTTTCAATGCGCCTATGTCTCTAAGTCGTGCCTCGACACGTGGGAGACGTAGCCGCATCGAGGGCGTTACAAGTTGGTAATCAGAGCCTTCCCCGACCTTAGGAGCCCCATTGCTTGATCGGTTTTAGCAGCCGAGTTGTGTCTAGAAAAATGTTTTGAGTCCTTAGGAATTATATATCGGAGAGCTTAGGAATTCTTTTTACTTCCCAGTCTCCTCATCGCTCTGGTAGGGCATCCTGACGTAGAGTTTTGACTCTTCTCTTCTCAAATTTCACTAAATTTTTTTTAGGATCACGCGAGTATCTTGGTTTTGTTCCGATGGCTTATGATGAGAATACTGTCTTGGTGCCTCCTGTCAGGGGTTTAGTGGAAGTGTCCCGGGGAGTTGAGCTCTGAGGTGTTGTCATCATAATTCTATCGTTGCAATTCTGGCATACTTGAGATATGTGCGCGACATCGAAAATCTCCTTTATGCAGTTCGTTGGTGAGATAACCTCGACGCCACCCAGTACTGGGGCGGGAGTTCGGGAGTATCGCCATAACTTGTATAACGGATGCTTTTCGAAGGTTGAGATAGATGGTTTCCGAAGGTTTCTTGGTTATGTGTTGAAGGATGGATGCAGCTGGATGTAGGATTTGCTTGCTTGGGTGAGATATTATGCTTCCCCTGTATCCCCAACACCTGATTGCATAAGCGGAAAGTTTCGGGAGTTTCATAGGTGGGAATTCAAGTAGCCTTAGGATATCTTTCCAACAGATGTGTGATATGAAATTGGGGTTCGACGTCTAGTGGTTCGCCTATTCACGGTCGATTTTACGGTGGTCTCGTTGTGTCTTAAAGAGTCCTTGGCTATGCTGACTCGGCGACGCTTTGTATGTCATGTGCACTGCCTTGTACATGATGGTGCTGTATGGTCGAGCCCGTGTAGGTCCTACCACGAACACTTCGGACGAAATTTCTATCATGTGTTAGTTCCGGCTTATTCTGCAAGCCAACCCTTGGTTTTATTTTGAGTTGTGGTATTCGTTCTGCTTCAACGTCATATGTTGATTCCATCCCTCGTTGATGTACCTCTTCTACCTGATTCTTCGTGGCTTCGCAATTTAGGAATATGTGACCACTTCAAGAAAATTGCGTTCGTTCATTTTGTTCGGATGTGAAGACTTTATGTTGCAATTTTCATTCCGTTGGATTCACCTTCAATATATTTCTCTATTTGTGTGCTAATGGTGGTCAACCTCTTCAGGATGGCTCCCGCTAAGAGCACCAGTCAGAACCAGAATCAAGATCCTCCGCCACCTCCGCCTCCTCCGGAAGCATGGCAAGCTGTGATGGCTGCTACTAATGCAAATACTCAGCTGATCATGCAAATCATCCAAGAGCGGAATCAAAGCAGTCAAGGAAATCAAGGCAACAACCCGAACCAATTTGCAACTCTGAATCAGTTCCTCACAAATGGTCCAAAGACGTTCAGCAACTGCATTGAGGCTACCGATGCTGATGATTGGTTAGTCGATCTGGGCAAGCATTTTGAATGTAGCAACGTCAGACCTGAAGATTTCGTCAAGTTCGCGTCTTTCCAGCTCAAGGATCAGGCCGCAGAGTGGTTTCAGCAGTACTGGGATTCTAGAGGTGGACGTTTGATCACTTGGGATGATTTCTGTCGTGATTTTCGAGCTCATCACATTCCTCAAAGTGTGACTGAAAGCAAACGTGAAGAATTCCGCAATCTGAAGCAAGGCTCTTTGTCTGTCTATGACTACAACAAGTTGTTCCAGAAGCTCGCCCGTTTTGCCAAGCAGGATGTTCCTGATGAGAAGAGCATGATCTATCAGTTCAGGGGTGGTCTTCGTGAAGAAATTCAGCTCGCTCTTGTCCTCTTCGAGCCGCTGAGATACGATGAGTTCTACAACATGGCACTGAAGCAAGAGGCTGCTCAGCTAAGGTGTGATGCTTCCAGGAAGCGAGTCAAAGACACTACGCCTTCTTCCTCTACTCAAGTGGCCAAGCAGCAGAAGTATTGGCTTCCTCCTCCTCCGTTCCGTCAGCTGTATCAGCAGAAGAGCAAAGGTGGCAGTGGTTCATCCCACCCACCCAACCCAGGCTTTCAGAACAAGACTTCGTCTCAAGCTTGAAGATCGAGTGCTCCGTACCATTGTCCGCTCTCAGAGGTCACGTGCAACAAGTGCCAACAGAAGGGTCACTATGCCAACAAGTGTTTCAACCAGAGGCATCTTCCTCCTCCTCCTCCTGTCAGATCGGCAAGTACAGCTGTGGTCAAGCATAATCCCAAGCACGCCAAGGTCAATATGGTGAATGCAGCTCATGCAGAGGATTCGTCAGATGTGATCATGGGTAACCTTCCTGTTAACGATGTTCCTCCAAAAGTACTTTTTGATACGGGTGCATCGCATTGTTTCATCTCGAAGCCTTTTGCATCTAAGCAACGGTGGTTTTCTCAAGTTATGCATAAGCCATTAGCAGTCGTCTCTCCGAGCAGATGCTTGCTTGCTAACTATGAAGTTCCGGATATTTCTATCTCGCTGGGTGACTTTAAGTTTCTGGCTTCACCGATGATTCTTGGTAATTCTGATACCGATCTTATTCTTGGGATGGACTGGCTCTCTAAACATAAAGCTCAGTTGGATTGTGCAGCCAAGCAGATTCAACTGACTCATTTGTCTGAGGAAGTAATTGTCTTTGCTGCTCGGGATAATACCATCCGGTTGTTCTCTCTCAATGAGAAGGGTGAATTGGATGCTATTTCGCAGATTCCGGTTGTTTGTGAGTATCAAGATGTCTTCCCAGAAGAACTCCCAGGCATGCCTCCAAACCGGCCGGTTGAATTTGTTATTGAACTTGAGCCTGGTACGAAACCTGTGTGCAAACGTCCCTACAAGCTCGGCCCCGAAGAGTTGAAGGAGTTGAAGAAACAACTCGATGTTCAAGAAAGAATGGGTCTCATTCGGCCTAGTACTTCTCCGTGGGGTTGTGGTGTTCTTTTTGTGAAGAAGAAGGATGGAACGGACCGACTTTGTGTTGATTATCGTCCATTGAACAAGAAGACCATCAAGAATAAATACCCACTTCCCAACATTAATGAGCTGTTTGAACAACTCAAGGGTGCCCAAGTATTCTCCAAGCTTGACCTCCGTATGGGTTATCACCAAATTCGCATTCGTGAGCAAGATATTCCAAAGACGGCGTTCAGAACAAGCTATGGGTCATATGAATACACTGTTATGTCTTTTGGCCTCACCAATGCTCCTCCGACGTTCTCTCGCATGATGAACTTCATCTTCAACCCCTACACCAACGACTTCGTTTTGGTCTATCTCGACGACATCCTGGTTTTCTCGAAGAACAAGGAAGATCATGCCAAACACTTGCGTTTGGTTCTTGACAAGCTAAGGGAACATCAATTCTACGCCAAGTTCTCCAAGTGTGAATTTTGGCTCGATGAGGTTCTTTATCTTGGTCATATTATCTCTTCCAAGGGCATTTCCGTGGATCTTGAGAAGGTGTCCGCAATCGTTAATTGGGAACCTCCTCAGAATGTGAAGCAACTCCGTAGCTTCCTCGGTCTTGCAAGTTACTGCCGAAGATTCGTTGAAAACTTTTCCAAGATCGCGAAGCCTCTCTCGAATCTTCTTCAGAAGCACGTCAAGTACGTTTGGTCTCCGGAGTGTGATGTTGCTTTCAACGCTTTGAAAGAGAAATTGATCACTGCTCCAGTTCTGACTCCACCTGATGAAACCAAGCCGTACGAGGTCTTTTGTGATGCCTCTCTCCAAGGTCTAGGTGCTGTACTGATGCAAGAGAAGAAAGTTGTTGCTTATACCTCTCGCCAGTTGAAGCCTAATGAGAAGAACTACCCCACTCATGATCTCGAGTTGGCGGCAGTTGTGCACGCATTGTTGACTTGGAGACATCTTCTCTTGGGAAGGAAAGTGGACATCTTCACTGATCACAAGAGTCTCAAGTACATCTTCACTCAGCCTAATCTCAACCTCAGGCAGACTCGATGGGTCGAAATGATTCAGGAGTACAATCCGAGTATCGAGTATACTCCAGGCAAGGCTAATGTGATTGCTGACGCTTTGAGCAGAAAAGCATATTGCAACAGTCTGATTCTCAAGCCTTATCAACCCGAGCTTTGTGAAGCTTTCCGCAAACTTAATCTACAAGTTGTTCCTCAAGGTTTCCTCGCCAACCTTCAAGTTTCTCCTACCTTGGAAGACCAGATTCGCCAAGCCCAGCTTGTTGATGCTATGGTGAAAAAGGTGAAGATTGGTATTGCAAAGAGTCAGTCCAAGTACAAGTGCTACCGACTTGATGACAAGGACAATCTCTTCTTCGAGGATTGAATTGTTGTGCCCAAAGGTGAACTTCGTAAAGTGATCATGAATGAGGCTCACAACTCTCTCCTCTCCATCCACCCTGGGAGCACGAAGATGTATCAAGACCTGAAGCAAACCTATTGGTGGACTCGAATGAAGCGCGAGATCGCTCAATTCGTGAATGAATGTGATGTCTGCAGAAGAGTGAAAGCAGAACACCAAAGGCCAGCAGGTCTCCTCCAACCTCTTGCCATTCCAGAATGGAAGTTTGACCACATTGAAATGGACTTCGTGACTAGGTTTCCTAAGTCCAAGCGTGGCAATGATGCTATATTCGTTGTCATCGACAAGCTCACCAAAGTGGCTCATTTCCTGCCCATCAAAGAGTCAATCACTGCAGCTCAATTGGCGGAGCTCTACACCTCTCGAATTGTCTCTCTGCACGGTATTCCTCAAGTGATATCTTCAGACCGTGGTAGAATCTTTACCTCCAAGTTTTGGGATTCTTTTCGGAAGGCCATGGGCACCAGCATTTGCTTCAACACTGCTTTCCATCCTCAAACAAGCGGTCAAGTCGAGCGTGTTAACCAGATTCTTGAAGATATGCTCAGGGCTTGTGTTATCTCCTTCGGCATGAAGTGGGAGGATTGTCTTCCTTATGCTGAATTCTCGTGCAACAACAGTTTCCAAGAAAGTTCCGGCAAGGCCCCATTTGAAATTCTATATGGAAGGAAGTGTCGTACACCTCTCAACTGGTCTGAAACTGGTGAACGTCAGCTGCTGGGTAATGACCTGATCACAGAGGCAGAAGAAATGTGCAAGGTCATTCGTGATAACCTCAAAGCAGCCCAATCTCGCCAGAAGAGCTACTATGATAGCAAGCACCGTGATTCGGCCTTCGAGATCGGAGATCATGTCTACCTCCGCGTCTCTCCTATGAAAGGGACTCGTCGCTTCGGTATCAAAGGGAAGCTTGCCCCAAGATACGTCGGGCCTTTCAAGATCGTCAGCAAGAGAGGCGACCTCGCCTATCAACTCGAGCTTCCTGCAACCTTTGCCAATGTTCATGATGTGTTCCATGTCTCGCAACTCCGTAAGTGCTTCAAGACGCCTGAGCGCACCATCAACTTCGAGGACATTGAGCTCCAAGAAGATCTCTCCTACCGTGAGCACCCAGTTGCAATCCTTGAAGAGACTGAACGCAAAACTCGCAACAACTCGATCAAATTTCTCAAAGTCAAGTGGTCACACCATTCCGACCGTGAAGCTACCTGGGAACGCGAGGATCACCTCCGTTCTGAGTACCCGGAGTTCTTTCAGTCCTAGATCTCGGGACGAGATCTTTTCGTAGTGGTGGAGTGTTGTAACGCCCCACATGTAACCTTCCCGTATTGTACTCCAACTCTTGCCGTTTCCGGCATTAAGTTATATTTAATTCTCGGGTTCGGGTCTTTGTCTCCGTGTGTTGTTTTTGTTTTCGTGCATCTCATATCATGTCATCACGTGCATTGCATTTGCATACATGTTCATCTCATGCATTCGAGCATTTTCCCCGTTGTCCGTTTTGCATTCCGGCGCTTCATTCTCCTCCGGTGGCCATTTCTAGCTTTTTTTCGTGTGTGGGGATTAAACATTTCCGGATTGGACCGAGACTTGCCATGCGGCCTTGGTTTACTACCGGTAGACTGCCTGTCAAGTTTCGGGTCATTTGGACTTCGTTTGATACTCCAACGGTTAACCGAGGGACCGTAAAGGCCTCGTGTGTGTGCAGCCCAACACCCCTCCAAGTTGGCCCAAAACCCACCAAACTCTGCTCCATCGTCTCGGTCGTTTGATCACGATCGTGTGGGCGAAAACCGCACCTCATTTGGACTCTCCTAGCTCCCTCTAGGTCTATAAATAGACCCCCTCCTCCAAATCCCGGATCCCCTCTCCAAACCCTAAAAAAACAAATCTCCCTCCTCCGCCGCCGACGGACGTGTCCGGCCCACGCCGGACAGTGTTCGACCCGCTCTGCCGCCGCCACGTCAGCCTCGCGCCCCACATCGCTGCCTCAGCGCCGCCAGCCCGCCAGGCCCACGTCGGGCCCCCGCGCGGCCCGATCCACACCACCGCCTCCTGCCTCGATCCTCGCCGCCCTCCCCAGCGCCGGTGGCCGGCACCACCGAACCCTGCCGCGCTCCCTGCGCCGTCTCCTGCCTCCGGCCGTCGCCGCCACTCCGGCGCACCGCCGCGGGCGTCAGCCGCCACCGCCTCGTCGCCTCGGCTCCGGTGCCGGGCCACCGCCGCCGTCCCCGGTCGCGTCCCTCCTCGCCGCCAAGGCCGGCCGGCTCCGGCCACGTCTCCCCGTCCGAAGATCCTCGTAGGCCGCACCGCTACAGTGGCCCGTCGGATCCAGATCCAGATCGCGATGAACAGTAAACCCTAGGGTGATATTTTTTTCTAAGTCCCAGGATTTTTACTCCATATGCTCCTGTTCGAGGCCCCGTAACTTTGCATCCATAGCTCCGATTTGGGCATATGATATATCAAAATCTTCGTCTCGTCATGTACATCATTTCATTCCATTGCATCATTTGCATTTGAGTTCATCTTGATGCCCAAAATGCTGTTGGAAGGAGGCATCATGAGTTAAATTGCAGATCCGTTAGTTCAACATACACTTTTGTCATTTTTGCCATGTTTAATCCGTGCATGATATGCCTATGCCCCTTTGGGATGAATTGTTAAGCATGTTGTCTTCTTTCCAGAGGTGCCTCCCTTGCATTTTTAGGATGTGTATGTTGTCTTGTGCAAGCTTGCGAAGTAGGGTACCTGAGTTTACTGATTTCAGGGACTTAGTGAAAATCACAAAGTCTGGGATGTTTTAGTTCACGATGCTATATGTCCAGCTTGTTTCCTAGTGATCCGTGCCTCTTTTGAGGATGATCAGTAAGAGTGATTTGTTATGCTTGTTGTGCTTAATCTATCCATGTCTTTACTTGTTATGTTGGAGTACCCTAGGTTGACCCAATCGAGCTCAACTTTTGCATAGTTGTTGTTTTGGGCAGATCGTGAACTCTTTTGCGATTTTGCCGGAGCTATTGCTAGTGATCCATGCATGCTATGCCATTGTTCTTGCCATGTATAGCTAGCATTTTGTGCCTTCTTAATGGATAGATGCTTGCCTTGCCATGACTTGCACCGTAGTGAGAGCATCGAGCTCGTTTACATGCCTCCGTGAGTTATTATTTCAGCATGTCCCAGTTTTCACCAAGTCTGAAAACTGTTTGTGTTTCATCGATGTTCGTGTGCTTGGTAGAGTATTTTGCGGACCCTTTTGGCCGCAGGTCATTTTGGGTGTTTTGTTAAGCTTGTTGAGTAGCTCCATGCCATGCTCTCCCTTGCCATGTTCAGGTTTTGCTTCATGTTGTTTTGCTGCTCCGAAGAGAGCATCGTGGTCTGAAATTTCAGACTAGCGTTAATTTCGCTAAGTCTGAAATCTGTTTTGCTTATTCAGTTTTGCCATGCTTGTTTGAAGCCCTTAATGGATGAATTTGCCTATGCCTCAGTCCTGATGATTGGTTAAGCTTCTCGAGTACATCACTGCCATGCAATTTGTTTTCATGTTTGGTGGCTGTAGCATGTTCATTTTGTTGCATTTAGGAGCCTTCTTGATGTAAATCGCAGATCGGTTCGTTTAGTAAAACGCTTGCCATTTCTAAACCGTAGCTTCGATTGCCATGATCTTTATATCGTTTTCAGGGGATTTCTTCCCCTCTATCTAGTGGCACACTTGGTTTTCCAAGTTGAGGCCAGGTTCATGCATTTCCTGTCACATCTTGCATTTTGCATCCCGCATCGCATCCCGCATAGCATATCATCTTTGCATATTATTGGTTGCCCTTGCACGTGGTTGATTGTATCCTTGTTGCTTGTTTGTGTTGTTGGGTAGAGCCGGGAGACGAGTTTGCTAATGAGGAGCCCGTTTAGTTTGTTTTGAGTATCCAGTCAACTCTGACAACTGCGCAGGCAAGATGATCATACCCTCAAAATCACTACTATCTTTGCTATGCTAGTTTGCTCGCTCTTTTGCTTTGCCAATGCTACAATGCCTACCACTTGCTTGTCAGCCTCCCAATTGCCATGATTGAGCCTCTAACCCACCTTTGTCCTAGCAAACCATTGATTGGCTATGTTACCGCTTTGCTCAGCCCTTCTTATAGTGTTGTTAGTTGCAGGTGAAGATTGGAGCCGTTCCTTGTTGGAACACTTATTTAGTTGTTGGGATATCATTATATTGCTATGTTATCTTTATTCATCTATATACTTGGTAAAGGGTGGAAGGCTCGGCCTCTCTCCTAGTGTTTTGTTCCACTCTTGCCGCCCTAGTTTCCGTCATATCGGTGTTATGTTCCCGGATTGTTGCGTCCCTTACGCGGTTGGGCTATAATGGGAACCCCTTGATAGTTCGCCTTGATTAAAGCTTTTCCAGCAATGCCCAACTTTGGTTTTACCATTTGCCACCTACCCTTTTCTTTCCCTTGGGTTTCCGGAGCCCGAGGGTCATCTTTATTTTAGCCCCCCATGGGCCAGTGCTCCTCTGAGTGTTGGTCCGGAACGTCAGCCGCCGGTGGCCACGAGGGGCAACTCTGGGCTGGCCTACCGGAAGTTTAGACAATCTGAGTGTGCCCTGAGAAAGAGATATGTGCAGCTCCTATCGGGATTTGTCGGCACATTCGGGCGGTGTTGCTGGACTAGTTTTGACCTGTCGAATCATCTTGTTGTACGGGGATATCGAGTCTGATCGGTGTGTCCTGGGTGGAGGTCTATTCCTTCGTTGACCATGAGAGCTTGTTATGGGCTAAGTTGGGACCCCCCTGCAGGGATTGATCTTTCGAAAGCCGTGCCCGCGGTTATGGGCAGATGGGAATTTGTTAATGTCCGGTTGTAGATAACTTGAACCTTAAATAATTAAAATGAATCAACTGAGTGTGTTGCCGTGATGGCCTCTTCTCGGCGGAGTCGGGTAAGTGGACACGGCGTTGGAGTTATGTTTGCATAGGCTGCTCTATATAGTTTTCCGCTCGTGCTTTGCCTCCTCTTCTCGCTCTCCTTTGCGAATAAGTTAGCCACCATATATGCTAGTCGCTTGTTGCAGCTCCACTTACATTACCCCCCTTTCCTACCTATTAAGCTTAAATAGTCTTGATCACGAGGGTGCGAGATTGCTGAGTCCTTTGTGGCTCACAGATTACTATTATACCAGATGCAGGGACCGATGATACTTCTCCGGATTGCGCGCTCGAGCTGAAGTGGGAGTACGACGAGGACTCTCAGTGATACTATGTTTCTTTTCCAAATGATCAGTAGGGATGCCTATTCGGGGTTAGATTCAGGGCCTAGTCGCTTGTTGGGGGTCTTTTCTATTTTGGCACCGTAGTCGGGCCATGAGTGATTGTATGATGGATGTTATTTATGTACTTTGATGTGACGTGGCGAGTGTAAGCCAACTATGATATTATACCCCTTTATCTTATATATGTACATGGGTTGTGTAATGATTCCCGACTTGCGACATTGCTTTCAATGCGCCTATGTCTCTAAGTCGTGCCTCGACACGTGGGAGACATAGCCGCATCGAGGGCGTTACACAACTAAAGAAAAAAAGTTGTGAGAGCGTGTACGAAAGAAAAACTACTGATGGGGTCACTACGACTTAAACCCTAAACCCTAAACATGATTTAATTTCCTGCCGAGGTAGAACCTGTCGAAGGAAAGACGACTGGCACCCTCGGATCATACGATGCTTTTGTGCAGTTCCACTCAAATCGACCTGAGCATCCCCGATGGCAAAGATATTGAAGAATTGTGAATAGAATAATAGTCCTGGAACTAGTTGATGAGATATAAACTCATCACAAGTAGAAGCCGGTAGAAGTAGAGAAAGATCGACATGGAGATGGAGCTACGGCAGTGGAGCAAGCCGGCTCCAAAAGGAAGATGGACTACCTAGGATGTTGGGCTGTAGCTACAAGGGCGGTTGGGACGCGGCATCGGCCCATACCACGGTGACCCCCGATTGGGACGCACTGACTGTGGGTTTTCTCCCTCGCCGATGTCGACCGCGTCTACACAGAACATTATTCCCATCCCCCAGCTGCAGGATCAGGCCCGTCGTTCTATGCTTGTAAAGAGAGCAACCTAAGCAAGCGGGCTTGTATCTTAGGCTCCTGCTAGTGTATATATAGTGGTTTTCTTTTTCTCTCCATATCAACCATTTTATATTGCATACGTGTCATTCAAGAGTGAAATGATGGTTGCTTCTTCCGACTAACTTACTGTGTGATTTGACTGCTCCTTAGTGGCCCCTACACGTACTCCCCCTACGTGTATGCAACAGTCACACGTACACATGGACGCAAAAATGCGTGCGACGCCCTAATGCATGCATGTCCGAGCACACGACGGAACACACACGGTCACGCTCAAGTGCTCAACCTACACGTGCATGCACACACATATTCAGTCAGGGTGAGCTAGTGACCGTATAAACACCGGAATATATATATAGAGCGCAATGAGCGTATTATGAAGTCCACTGACCATATTTTTACAAATATGCAGTGACAAAGAGTGTATTTATCTCGTTTGAAATTAAGCCATATTAACCGGAGAGGAGGCAGTATGGACTAGCATTACTTTGTTGTGTCCCATCAACTTGCCGAACGAGGAGAAGGTTGCAGGATGGGAGAAGCTTGCACGCAATGGCACGTAGGACAAGGAGAAACTTTTGACTAATGCAAGCTCTCCCTCACTAAGGCGGTGGACGTGCAACAGTTAATCCGGTGTCAGATTGCCAGAAGCATACACTATACTACTAGTGCTATTATTGTTCGACTTCCCGAATAGGCGAACAACCAAGCGCAAAGTTTCCTAGTACTACTACTATAGTCTATAAAGGTACGTACTATACTAGTACTAGGAACCGGATGGAGGAGCGTCTGCACTCTTATTATAATTTTAAAATGTGATAAAGCAATCTTCAACACATTTGGTTCTCTTCGAGGGTTCTCACATGTGATAATGGAAGTTGATTGCATGGAACACTCGCCACAATTCTCACTTAATTCTGGCTCATATCCTATTACAAATAGTAGCGCTCGGTAATATTTCCACTTTTTTTGTTATTCAGCATGTAAACAGGTCAGCAAACCTTGCGGCGCATCTTCGTGCGAACCATGCTTGCTGCACTTTGAATGTGGCCGAGAGCTGGCTTGATGAAACACCTCGCTTCCTACTTCTTTTTTGTGGGGTACCTCGCTTCCTAGTGACCAGTGTCTTGGTTGATCGTCCTAAGAATGCTTATATATGAATAAAGCTCTCTCATTTACCCCCAAAAAAGATTAAGCCATATTAATCGGAAAGGAGGGAGTATGGACTAGCACTACTTTTTGGTGTGTCCCGTCAACTCACAGAACGAGGAGAAGCTTGCAGGACAAGGTGAAGCTCGCTTATGCCTTTTGACTAATGCAACCTACCCTCGGTGGACATGCATCAGTCCATTTGGTGTCAGATTGTCAAAGGCATACACTGTAGTACCAAACATGCGGAGTACCATCATTGTTCGACTTCACGAAGAGGCGAAGAGCCAAGTGCAGTAGTACGAGTAGTACTACTACTAGAACCGCATGGTGGAGCATCTGTACTCTTATTTGTTTTATCTCTGATAAAGTACATGTTTATTCCAGAGAAGGGCGGAAAACGGCAGCCCAACATGTAATGAATGATATCGATCAACCAACCATGCTCGAATATATCTTGGCCTCCGTGCGAGCCCGTCTGTGTCTTCTCGCTCCTCATCTCTCTCAAGGAACGGCGGGTTGGCTCTTTGTCGTCAATTGAGATTGGTTTGCTCACACTCCTGTCCCACATGTCGGTGATATGCCAAGAGGAGGTGCGTTGACTGACTGGCCATACGCGTACTTGGTTTTGCACCTTCATACTACTCCTCCCTCCGTCACAGTTTACAGGGCGCGCTTCATTATGATGCATTTCTCTCAATGCATTTCCACCACCAGAGAGACTTTAGACACGTTTGGTTTAATGCTCAATTAATTAGGGCATGGTAACCGCAATCAAGTCGACAATTTTCTCTCCATGTACTGTACTACTACGGAGTGGAGTAAGTGCATGCATGTGTGTACCCGGGGTGGAAGCACCGCGTGCATGTGTGTACGCATTATTCCCTCTAGTAATAGACGTCGTGCTATAACTACGAATGCTATTTTCAGGCCGATCGCTAGTCGCCTTGGTCCCACAGATTTTTTCTTTTTTCTAAAGCGCGTTCTATAAACAATGACGGATGGAGAAGTATGAGCGGATTCAAAGAAGAGCGTATTGATGGTTGCTTCTTCAGAGCAACTTACAGTGGGAAAGGTGGGGCTTATGATTTGACTGCTCATTACTCACTATTAATGTGGCACAACGAACGGGCTGAATCTCCCATGCGGTTGTGCACTACCCCCTCTGTTCTTAAATATACTCTGGAGTATTTGTATTTCTAGAGATTTCAACGAGTGACTACTCAAATATTTGTCTTTTTAGAGATTTCAAATGGACTGGCACATACGGATGTATATAGACATATTTTAGAGTGTAGATTCACTCATTTTGCTCCGTATGTAGTCACTTGTTGAAATCTCTAGAAAGACAAATATAATATTTAGGAACGAAGGAGTGTAATTTTGTACATGGCACATACGAAGCAAAATGAGTGAATCTACACTCTAAAATATGCCCGTTTGAAATTTGTAAAAGAAAAATATTTAGGAACGAAGGAGTATAATTTTGTACATGGCACATGGACCCGGATGATGAAGAGGCTTCTGGCAATGCTATCAAGCTTCCATCATGTCGATGTACAAAAAGAGGGGTACACTTTTTGTACCCCTATAACTGTGCACGGGCAGTCTGAGCCGCGGATACCACCACACCAAGCAACGCAAGGGAGGTGAGCCAGGGTAAGACCGAAGCTCAAGAGAACTAGAATGACGCCAAGGCCAAGACCATGAAGAGCAAAGGGGACAAAGCGGACTCCCCCGGCAAGATCCTTGCCAGGAGACAGTTCTAGCAGCCCCGGCAAGACCCTTGCCGCGGCGACTCGTCCCGCGCCTACGGAGCAAATCACCCTTGAGTCCACTGCCCCCAAAGGGCAAGGATTTGGGAGACATCCCCGTGGCGGCATGCAGATCTTTGTGAATATATTCAAGATCAGATACGCACTAAGGAGACGACAACCCTTGGCGGGATCCCAGCCGAGGAAGACCACAAGGCCCCCGGCAAGGGACTTGCCGGGGATGACAGCAGGCGCCTCGGCAAGACCCTTGTCGGGGCCCCGGCAAGGCCCTTGCCGAGGACATCTGCAGGACCACCACCAGGCCCACACCGACTAAACCTCCACCGCCGTTCACATGCAGTTGCTGACCCAACCAACTGGGCAGGCACCTGCGTGGCGGCATGCAGATCTTCGTGAAGACCCACCACTGCGCTGTAACGCCCCGAGACCGATGTGCCAGGTGTCATCTAGTTATTCGTTGTTGTTGCCTTGTCATTGCTTGCGTGTCATGCATTGCATATCATGTCATCATGTGCATTTCATTTGCACACGTGTTCGTCTCATGCATCGGAGCATTTTCCCCGTTGTCCGTTTTGCATTCCGGCGCTCCGTTCTCCTCCAGTGGTCATTTCTACCTTCTTCTCGTGTGTGGGGGTTAAACATTTCCAGATTGGACCGAGACTTGCCAAGCGGCCTTGGTTTACTATCGGTAGACCGCTTGTCAAGTTTCGTACCATTTGGACTTCGTTTGATACTCCAATGGTTAACCGAGGGACCGAAAAGGCCTCATGTGTGTTGCAGCCCAACACCCCTTCAATTTGGCCCAAAACCCACCTAAACCTCCTCCATCATCTCGGTCGTTCGATCACGATCGCGTGGCCGAAAACCGCACCTCATTTGGACTCTCCTAGCTCCCTTTACCTATAAATTAGTGATCCCCTCCGAAATCCCGGGTCTTCCCCTTCCTCTAACCCTTAATTTCCCTCGCGCCGCGCCGGACATGTCCGGACCCGGCCGGACAAAGCCGTCGCCGCCGCCCGCGTCCAACCCAGTTGCGACACGTGTCCCCGCCGGATCCTCTCTCTCCTCCAGCCCGTGAAGCCCGCACCGGGCCCCCGTGAGCCCGTCCCACCGCCGCCACCGCACGGGCGCCACCGTCCGCGGTCGCCCGACTGCACTGACGCCGCGCCCGCCGCCCGCTATCTCGCCGGCGACCGCCGCTCCGCCGTGCGCCCTGCCTTCCTCCTCCGACGCCAGCCGGCCTCGTACCCGACTCCGGCCTATTCCTCTCCGACGACGCCCCGCGAAGCTCCAGCCGGCTATAGTGTTTTTCGGTGACCTCGAAGTCTGTGCCCCGGCCAGATCGAGATCCAGATTCAAACTCGGTTGACTTTCCCTCCTAACCCTAGAATTTTTGCATATGTTCATCATGTCATAACTTTGCATCCGTAGATCCGATTTGCGCGTATAGCATATCAAAATGTTCATCTCAGAGAGTACATCACTTCATCTCATTTCATCATTTTCATTTGAGTTCATCTTGATGCCCGAAATGCTGTTAAAAGAACACTATTTGAGATAATTGTCAGATCTGCTGCTCCAAATAGCTATTTGTCATTTTTGCCATGATTATTGTGTGCATGATATGCCCCTGAGCTCTACATGTGTTTTGTTATATGTTTTGCCATCTATCTAGAGGTGCAACCCATGTATTTTTGTGATGTGTGTGGTGACTAGCACAAGCTTGTAAAGTGAGGCATTCATTAAGGCTGATTTCAGGGATTTAGCATTTCCACTAAGTCCTTGAGCTGTTTATCTCATATGGCCATATGTTCATGTTGTTTCCTAGTGATCCGTGCCTCTTTTGAGGATGATCAGTAAGGATGTTTTGTTAGTCTTGTAGTGCTCTATCCATCCATGTCTTTGTTTGCAATTATGGAGCAACCTAGCTTGAGTCAATCGAGCTCTACTTTTGCTATTTCGTGAATCTGGGCATATTGTCTACTTGTTAGCGATTTTGCCGAGGATGTTGTAGTTGATCCGTGCATGCTATGTTATTTTTCTTGCCATGTCTAGCTTGCATTTTGTGTATTCTTGATGGGTGTATGCTTATCTTGTCATGACATGCTCTGTAGTGAGTGCATCGAGCTCGTAAACATGCCTACTTGATATCTGTTTTCAGCATGCTCCAGTTTTCACTAAGTCTGTGACCTGATTATGTTTTTGCCATGTTCACATGCTTGCAATTGTATTTTCTGATCCCTTTTGGCTCAAGGTCACTAAGAGACTTTTGTTAAGCTCTTTGAGTAGCTCCATGCCATGCTTTACTTTGCCATGTTCAGGTCCTGTAGCATATAGTTTTCATGCTCCAAAGTGTGCTATCTGATCTAAAATTCCAGGCTTGTGTTAATTTCACTAAGTCTGAGATCTATTTACCAAATGCATATTTTCCATGCTTGTTTGAACCTTTTAATGGATAAATTGGCCGTAGCTCAGTGTTCCTCTTTTGTCAAGCATCTTGAGTGGATCCCTGCCATGTATTTTTTTGCCATGTTTGGGTGCTGTAGCATGTTCTTCTTGTTGCATTTAGATGATTACTTGCTGTAGATCGCAGACCGTTGTCATATTTGAATCGCTTGCCATTTCCAAACCGTGACTCCGATTCCGGTGATCTTTATATAGGTTTCAACCAAGATCACCTCACCTTTCCAGTGGCACTCTTGGATTTCCAAGTTGGGGCCAGGTTCATGCATTCCTTGTCCAATCATGCATATGCATCGCATACCGCATCCCGCATATCATACCATGTTCATGTGTTGGTTGTTTACTATGTTGTGTGCTTCTTTCCGGTGTTTGCTTCTTTGGGTTGGTTCCGGTAACGTCGCGTTTGTGAGGATCCGTTCAACTACGTCCGTTTGTCTTCTTCATGTACTCGTTCTTCTTCCTTGCGGGATTTCAGGCAAGATGATCATACCCTTGAAATCACTTCTATCTTTGCTTGCTTAGTTGCTCGTTCTTTTGTTATGCCTATGCTGCAATACGTACCACTTGTTTATCATGCCTCCCACCATGTCCTAGCAAACCGTTGATTGGCTATGTTACCGCTTTGCTCAGCCCCTCTTATAGCGTTGTTAGTTGCAGGTGAAGATTGAAGTTTGTTCCTTGTTGGAACATGGAGATCGTTCCTTGTTGGAACATTGTTTACTTGTTGGGATATCATAATATATCTTATTTAATTAATGCATCTATATACTTGGTAAAGTGTGGAAGGCTCGGCCTTATGCCTGGTGTTTTGTTCCACTCTTGCCACAATAGTTTCCGTCATATCGGTGTTATGTTCCCGGATTTTGCGTTCCTTACGCGGTTGGGTAATAATGGGAACCCCTTGACAGTTCGCCTTGAGTAAAACTCTTCCAGCAATGCCCAACATTGGTTTTACCATTCGCCACCCAGCCTTTTCTTTTCCCTTGGGGGTCGCGCGCCCAAGGGTCATCATTATTTTAAACCCCCAGGCAAGTGCTCCTCTGAGTGTTGGTCCAACTTTTCAGCCGCTTGTGGCCACCAGGGGAAACTCTGGGCTGGCCTACCGGAAGTTTAGACAATCCGGTGTGCCCTGAGAAAGAGATATGTGCAGCTCCTATCGGGATTTGTCGGCACTTTCGGGCGGTGTTGCTGGTTTAGTTTTACCCTGTCGAAATGTCTTGTAGAACCGGTATACCGAGTCTGATCGGAATGTCTCGCGAGGAGGTCTATTCCTTCATTGACCGTGAGAGCTTGTGATTGGCTAAGTTGGGACACCCCTACAGGGATTTGAACTTTCAAAAGCCGCGCCCGCGATTATGAGCAGATGGGAATTTTTTAATGTCCGGTTGTAGAAAACCTAAAGTTGACCTTAATTAAAATACATCAACCGCGTGTGTAACCGTGATGGTCTCTTTCCGGTGGAGTCCGGGAAGTGAACACGGTGTTGGAGTTATGCTTGACGTAGGTTGTTTTAGGATCACTTCTTGATCATACTTTTATCGATCGTGCTTTGCCTTCTCTTCTCGCTCTCATTTGCATATGTTAGCCACCATATATGCTAGTCGCTTGCTGCAGCTCCACCTCATACCTTTTACCTTACCCATAAGCTTAAATAGTCTTGATCACGAGGGTGCGAGATTGTTGAGTCCCCGTGGCTCATAGATACTTCCAAAACCAGTTTGCAGGTGCCGTTGAGTCCGTGTAGATGACGCAACCAATCTCAGGAGGAGCTCGATGAAGATCTTGTCATTTGTGTTGTTTTGTTCTAGTTTATCAGTAGTGGAGCCCAGTTGGGGTCGATCGGGGACCTTGTCGCATTTGGGGTTCTTCTTTTATTTTGGTTCCGTAGTCGGACCTTGATTGTATTTGGATGATGTAATGATTTATTCATGTAATTGTGTGAAGTGGCGATTGTAAGCCAACTATGTATCTCTTTCCCTTATGTATTACATGGGTTGTGTGAAGATTACCTCACTTGCGACATTGCATTCAATGCGGTTATGCCTCTAAGTCATGCTTCGACAAGTGGGAGATATAGCCGCATCGAGGGCGTTACAAGTTGGTATCAGAGCCTTCCCCGACCTTAGGAGCCCCCATTGCTTGATCATTTTTAGTAGCCGTTGTTGAGTCTAGAAAAATGTTTTGAGTCATTTAGGAATTATATAT
This sequence comes from Triticum monococcum, assembly GCA_034509565.1. Classification (NCBI taxonomy): domain Eukaryota; kingdom Viridiplantae; phylum Streptophyta; class Magnoliopsida; order Poales; family Poaceae; genus Triticum; species Triticum monococcum. The sequence continues at coordinate 290,177,832 of CM067842.1, forward strand.
CGGAGAGTTTAGGAATTCTTTTTACTCCTAAGTCCCTTCATCGCTCTGGTAAGGCATCCTGACGTAGAGTTTTGACTCTTCTCTTTTCAAATTTCACTAAAAAAAATTAGGATCATGCGGGTATCTTGGAATCGTTTCGATGGTTTTGTGATGAGTACATTGTCTTGGTGCCTCCTGTCAGGGGTTTTGTGGTAGTGTCCCGGGGAGTTGAGCTCCGAGGTGTTGTCGTCACAATTTTATCATTGCAGTTCTGGAATACCTGAGTTTAGTACGTCGACATCGAAAATCTCTTTTATGCAGTTCGTTGGTGAGATAACCTCGATGCCACCCAGTACTGGGGCGGGAGTTCGGGAGTATTGCCATAACTTGTATAACGGATGCTTTTCGAAGGTTGAGGTAGATGATTTCCGAAGGTTTCTTGGTTATGTGTTGAAGGATGGATACAGCTGGATGTAGAATTTGCTAGTTTTGGGTGAGATATTATGCTTCCCCTGTATCCCCAACACCTGATTGCATAACCGGAAAATTTCGGGAGTTTATAAGTGGGAATTCAAGTAGCTCTTAGGATATCTTTTCGACAGATGTGTGATATGAAATTGGGGTTCGACGTCTAGTGGTCCGCCTATTCACGGTTGGTTTTACAGTGGTCTCGTTGTGTCTTAAAGAGTCCTTGGCTATGCCGACTTGGGGACGCTTCGTATGTCATGTGCACTGCCTTATACATGATGGTGCTGTACGATCGAGCCCATGTAGGCCCCACCATGAAAACTTCAGACGAAATATCTATCATATGTTTGTTCTGGCTTATTCTGCAAGTCAATCCTTTGTTTTGTTTTGAGTTGTGGTATTCGACTTGCTTCGAAGTCAAGTGTTGATTCCATACCTTCCCCAAATGGTGTTCTCATACTCCTATGTGAATACAAATCCTTCATGATAATCAAGATTGTCATGTCAATCCTTGTCAACCGGAGTGTTTCTGTTCAAGTGAATCCGTTCGTTTTCAACATCCGCAAGATCAATTATCACTTATTCTCAACGGTGTTCGTTTCATCCATCGCAAATTGTCTTTGTTTCCCCGCCCACCCACCCTTGTTTCTTCAAGAACTCAGATTTCTGAATCAAGTATCCATTTTATTCATGTGAAGTCTCTCCATTCCTTTCCGTTAACGTTCTTACCCGGTGATTCTCATGAAGATTCTAACGGGCCTCAAGTTCATCATTCTTCATTCTTTTCATCTCCGGTGGATTCTATTCAAGATTTTGGTGTTGATCATACCCTTTCCTCATTTCAATGCTTTCTCATGCCGGTGCAATTCTTAATCATTCACCTCTCGCTATTCAGTTGTTCCGGAGTGCTGAAGATATCTTGAAGATTCTTGTTTCCACTCTGCATTCGTTCAAGCTCTTTCGAGGATGTTCCCTCATCCAAGTCATTTATTTCAACCGGTGCATTCTCCTTTTCAAGTAATCTTTTCAACGGTGTTTCTTTTGAGTTGGCCCTAACCCACAGGTCTTTTCCCAGGATCTTACCTGACTCTTCTTATTTTTCCGGAGCTATTCTAAATCCATTTCGAAGTTTGACGTAAGAATGAAGTTTTCATCAGTCAAATGTTTTCTCCAAGATCTGTCAAAATATTTTCATCATTGGTTCAACTTGTCTATTCTTCTTTATTCCGGAGTGCCTCAACAATTCTCAGTGGTGGTTTCCGTCATCATTCTCAACATTTAAAGACCGAAGAAGATTTTCTATTAAATCTTGCTCCTTTCTCTTCAAGATTTATGGCTCTAGCTTTGTGCCACTCTCATAATGGGTTTTGATTATGAGAATTCTTTCACTCACCCGGAGCATTTCATGAGGTGTTCCCATATTTTTTTCCTCCGAAGGCCATCTTTTCAAATATTATTCATTCTCAGCTTTCAGCTATCATTCTCGAAATCTTACCGGTGCATCATTCAAATATCCTCTAATCAACTCATGATTTTTCGTTCACTTGCATCTAAATTCTCTCAAGTTTCTTTGTTCATTTCATAATTCTTCCCGGTGTTTCTTTACCTTCTACTTCGTTCTTTTCCAATTCATAGGGTGGTTCATTGAAGATTTCTCTTCCTTTGTTATTGTATCGATTCTTTCGTTCTTTCATCCTACCGGTGGTTCGTCGAAGACCTTCTCAAATTTATGCAATATCTATCTTAATCCTTTCTACGAGAATAAGTAGTATGCCAAATCCGTTGCTTGTCATCAATTTAAATTGGTGAAGGATAAGCATAATGTAATTCTTATTCTTGTTTCATCAAGTAAATTCAATTCTTTATTCCGGAGGTTCATCGTATCACATTCTCAGTTCGAGATGCTTCATCTTTCTTTTCCAGAGTTCCTAGATTTTCCGCATTATCTTGTCGCGAAGATGCATCTAAATCATTACAAGGATTCACCTTGTGTTTTCAACTTCTCTTTCCTTCCGTTTGATCATTCTTTTGTTTACCAGAGTTATTCATTAAGGTTCATCAAGGATTTAATTCCGTCTCGAAGTGTTCATTGAGATTCTTTTCAAAGGAGTTCAAGCATTCTCCATCTTGCAATCTGGAGTGCAATTCTTTCTATCGTATCACTGGAGGTGGTATTATGTCATTCTTAATAATTTGAGTTCATGTTTCATAACTCACATGTTGTTAAGAATGAGGTATTTTAAACCCATCAATCTCGTCATTGGAGTTATCTTGGATTATAGTTCACCTTAAGCCTTCCCTAAGGATTGTTGCTATTTATGGTGCTTATAATGACCCAAGTTCTTCATTTATCCTCCCGGTGAAATAAGTTTCTCGTCTCCTTGTTCTTATCAATCCAATTCTTTTCCCATGAGTGGCAGGTTGTCACCTCATAATTTGAGATGTATTCCATAAGACCATATCAAGCTTATCCTTTTCCATTGTTGGTGCTCCAACAAATCCGTTCGACCCTTCTCCTAAAGATGCCTTTCCAAGCCCTCTTGTGGCAGAGGTTGGCATTTTCTTCTCCGTTCTTTTATTTCTATTATCTATATTTTATTCTTTCGTTCCGGAGGCATTGTGATGTTGATCTTCTCAACCCATTATATCGTTTGTCAAAGATCATGTTCTTTACATGATTGTCCATTTAACCGGAGTGTTGTGTCCTCTGCTCAAGTTCTTTTCATCTTGCAAAGTCTTCCATCCCTTCTCAACCGGAATGCTGCCCAAAGTTGTTCTTCTTTGCTAATGGAGTGTTTTCAACTTCGTTCATCTCCGTTGTATTCTTTTCTCGAAATGGCTTAACCTTTTCAAGGTTCTTTGGTCTCACTCGTTTGTCAAAGAAGCAACTTAGTTTTACCTCTTCTCTTTGTCTTCCATTTTTCCCTCCGGTGCCATTCTAGATCTCGGGATGAGATCCTCTCGTAGTGGTGGAGTGTTGTAACGTCCCGAGACCGATGTGGCAGGTGTCATCCAGTTATTCGCTGTTGTTGCCTTGTCATTGCTTGCATGTCATGCATTGCATATCATGTCATCATGTGCATTTCATTTGCATACGTGTTCGTCTCATGCATCCGAGCATTTTCCCCGTTGTTCGTTTTGCATTCCGGCGCTCCGTTCTCCTCCGGTGGTCATTTCTACCTTCTTCTCGTGTGTGGGGGTTAAACATTTCCGGATTGGACCGAGACTTGCCAAGCGGCCTTGGTTTACTACCGGTAGACCGCCTGTCAAGTTTCGTACCATTTAGACTTCGTTTGATACTCCAACGGTTAACCGAGGAACCGAAAAGGCCTCGTGTGTGTTGCAGCCCAACACCCCTTCAATTTGGCCCAAACCCACCTAAACCTCCTCCATCATCTCGATCGTTCGATCATGATCGCGTGGCCGAAAACCGAACCTCATTTGGACTCTCCTAGCTCCCTCTACCTATAAATTAGTGATCCCCTCCGAAATCCCAGGTCTTCCCCTTCCTCTAACCCTAAATTTCCCTCGCGCCGCGCCGGACATGTCCGGACCCGGCCGGACAAAGCCGTCGCCGCCGCCCGCGTCCAACCCGGTTGCGACACGTGTCCCCGCCAGATCCTCTCTCTCCTCCAGCCCGCGAAGCCCGCACCGGGCCCCCGCGAGCCCGTCCCACCGCCGCCACGGCACGGGCGCCACCGTACGCGGTTGCCCGACCGCACCGACGCCGCGCCCGCCGCCCGCTATCTCGCTGGCGACCGCCGCCCGCATCGCGCCGGCGACCGCCGCTCCGCCGTGCGCCCCGCCTTCCTCCTCCGACGCCGGCCGACCTCGTCCCCGACTCCGGCCTCTTCCTCTCCGGCGACGCCCTGTGAAGCTCCGGCCGGCTACAGTGTTTTTCGGCGACCTCGAAGTCCGTGCCCCGGCCAGATCCAGATCCAGATTCAAACTCGGTTGACTTTCCCTCCTAACCCTAGAATTTTTGCATATGTTCATCATGTCGTAACTTTGCATCCGTAGATCCGATTTGCGCGTATAGCATATCAAAATGTTTATCTCAAAGAGTACATCATTTCATCTCATTGCATCATTTTCATTTGAGTTCATCTTCGTGCCCGAAATGCTGTTAGAAGAACGCTATTTGAGATAATTGTCAGATCTGCTGCTCCAAATAGCTATTTGTCGTTTTTGCCATGATTATTGTGTGCATGATATGCCCCTGAGCTCTACATGTGTTTTGTTATATGTTTTGCCATCTATCCAGAGGTGCAACCCATGTATTTTTGTGATGTGTGTGGTGACTAGCACAAGCTTGCAAAGTGAGGCATTCGTTAAGGCCGATTTCAGGGACTTAGCATTTCCACTAAGTCCTTGAGCTGTTTATCTCATATGGCCATATGTTCATGTTGTTTCCTAGTGATCCGTGCCTCTTTTGAGGATGATCAGTAAGGATGTTTTGTTAATCTTGTAGTGCTCTATCCATCCATGTCTTTGTTCGCAATTATGGAGCACCCTAGCTTGAGTCAATCGAGCTCTACTTTTGCTATTTCGTGAATCTGGACAGATTGTCTACTTGTTAGCGATTTTGCCGAGGATGTTGTAGTTGATCCGTGCATGCTATGTTATTGTTCTTGCCATGTCTGGCTTGCATTTTGTGCATTCTTGATGGGTGTATGCATAGCTTGTCATGACATGCTCTGTAGTGAGTGCATCGAGCTGGTAAACATGCCTACTTGATATCTGTTTTCAGCATGCTCCAGTTTTCACTAAGTCTGTGACCTGATTATGTTTTTGCCATGTTCACATGCTTGCAATTGTATTTTCTGATCCCTTTTGGCTCAAGGTGACTAAGGGACTTTTGTTAAGCTCTTTTAGTAGCTCCATTCCATGCTTTATTTTGCCATGTTTAGGTCCTGTAGCATATAGTTTTCATGCTCCAAAGTGTGCTATCTGATCTGAAATTCCAGGCTTGTGTTAATTTCACTAAGTCTGAGATCTGTTTACCAAATGCATATTTGCCATGCTTGTTTGAACCTGTTAATGGATGAATTGGCCGTAGCTCAGTGTTCCTCTTTTGTCAAGCATCTTGATTGGATCCCTGCCATGTATTTTGTTACCATGTTTGGGTGCTGTAGCATGGTCTTCTTGTTGCATATAGATGATTACTTGCTATAGATCGCTGACCGTTGTCATATTTGAATCACTTGCCATTTCCAAACCGTGACTCCGATTCCGGTGATCTTTATATCGATTTCAACCAAGATCACCTCACCTTTCCAGTGGCACTCTTGGATTTCCATGTTGAGGCCAGGTTCATGCATTCCTTGTCCAATCATGCATATGCATCGCATACCGCATCCCGCATATCATACCATGTTCATGTGTTGGTTGTTTACTATGTTGTGTGCTTCTTTTCGGTGTTTGCTTCTTCGGGTTGGTTCCGGTAACGTCGCGTTTGTGAGGATCCGTTCGACTACGTCCGTTTGTCTTCTTCATGGACTCGTTCTTCTTCCTTGCGGGATTTCAGGCAAGATGATCATACCCTCGAAAATACTTCTATCTTTGCTTGCTTAGTTGCTCGCTCTTTTGCTATGCCTATGCTGCGATACCTACCACTTGCTTATCATGCCTCCCATATTGTTGAACCAAGCCTCTAACCCACCATGTCCTAGCAAACCGTTGATTGGCTATGTTACCGCTTTGCTCAGCCCCTCTTATAGCGTTGTTAGTTGCAGGTGAAGATTGAAGTTTGTTCCTTGTTGGAACATGGAGATCGTTCCTTGTTGGAACATTGTTTACTTGTTGGGATATCACAATATATCTTATTTAATTAATACATATATATACTTGGTAAAGGGTGGAAGGCTCGGCCTTATGCCTGGTGTTTTGTTCCACTCTTGCCGCCATAGTTTTTGTCATATCGGTGTTATATTCCCAGATTTTGCGTTCCTTACGCGGTTGGGTAATAATGGGAACCCCTTGACAGTTCGCCTTGAGTAAAAGTCTTCCAGCAATGCCCAACATTGGTTTTACCATTCGCCACCCAGCCTTTTCTTTTCCCTTGGGGGTCGCGCGCCCAAGGGTCATCATTATTTTAAACCCCCGGGCAAATGCTCCTCTGAGTGTTGGTCCAACTTGTCAGCCGCCGGTGGCCACCAGGGGCTACTCTGGGCTGGCCTACCGGAAGTTTAGACAATCCGGTGTGCCCTGAGAAAGAGATATGTGCAGCTCCTATCGGGATTTGTCGGTGCATTCGGGCGGTGTTGCTGGTTTAGTTTTACCCTGTCGAAATCTCTTGTAGAACCGGGATACCGAGTCTGATCGGAATGTCTCGGGAGGAGGTCTATTCCTTCGTTGACCGTGAGAGCTTGTGATGTGCTAAGTTGGGACACCCCTGCAGGGATTTGAACTTTCGAAAGCCGTGCCCGTGGTTGTGGGCAGATGGGAATTTGTTAATGTCCGGTTGTAGAAAACCTAAAGTTGACCTTAAGTAAAATACATCAACCGCGTGTGTAACCGTGATAGTCTCTTTCCGACAGAGTCCGGGAAGTGAACACGGTGTTGGAGTTATGCTTGACGGGATCATACTTTTATCGACCGTGCTTTACCTTCTCTTCTCACTCTCATTTGCGTATGTTAGCCACCATATATCCTAGTCGCTTGCTGCAGCTCCACCTCATACCTTTTACCTTACCCATAAGCTTAAATAGTCTTGATCGCAAGGGTGCGAGATTGTTGAGTCCCCGTGGCTCACAGATACTTCCAAAACCAGTTTGCAGGTGCCGTTGAGTCCGTGCAGATGACGCAACCAAGCTCAGGAGGAGCTCGATGAAGATCTTGTCCTTTGTGTTGTTTTGTTCTAGTTGATCAGTAGTGGAGCCCAGTTGGGGTCGATCGGGGACCTTGTCGCATTTGGGGTTCTTCTTTTATTTTGGTTCTGTAGTCGGACCTTGATTGTATTTGGATGATGTAATGCTTTATTCATGTAATTGTGTGAAGTGGCGATTGTAAGCCAACTATGTATCTCTTTCCCTTATGTATTACATGGGTTGTGTGAAGATTACCTCACTTGCGACATTGCTTTCAATGCGGTTATGCCTCTAAGTCGTGCTTCGACACATGGGAGATATAGCCGCATCGAGGGCGTTACAAGTTGGTATCAGAGCCTTCCCCGACCTTAGGAGCCCCCATTGCTTGATCGTTTTTAGTAGCCGTTGTTGAGTCTAGAAAAATGTTTTGAGTCATTTAGGAATTATATATCGGAGAGTTTAGGAATTCTTTTTACTCCTCAGTCCCTTCATCGCTCTGGTAAGGCATCCTGACGTAGAGTTTTGACTCTTCTCTTCTCAAATTTCACTAAAAAAAATTTAGGATCACGCGGGTATCTTGGAATCGTTTCGATGGTTTTGTGACAAGAACATTGTCTTGGTGCCTCCTGTAAGGGGTTTTGTGGCAGTGTCCCAAGGAGTTGAGCTCCGAGGTGTTGTCATCACAATTTTATCGTTGCAGTTCTGGAATACCTGAGTTTAGTACGCCGACATCAAAAATCTCTTTTATGCAGTTCGTTGGTGAGATAACCTTAATGCCACCCAGTACTGGGGCGGGAGTTCGGGAGTATTGCCATAAATTGTATAACGGATGCTTTTCGAAGGTTGAGGTAGATGATTTCCAAAGGTTTCTTGGTTATGTGTTGAAGGATGGATACAGCTAGATGTAGGATTTGCTAGTTTTGGGTGAGATATTATGCTTCCCCTGTATCCCCAACACCTGATTGCATAACCGGAAAATTTCACCAGTCAGATAGGCTAGCAGGGCCTGCTGTGAACAACCCGGCCCCGGAGTGCCCTGGAGGCTTACCTTACGAGGTAGGCTGTCCGGCTTTTACCCGTGAGCTGCGGCAGTTCCAGTGGCCCACTCACCGCACCTTCAAACCTGACATTGGCGAAAAGTACAACGGCAAGACTCACCCGTCTGAGTTCCTCAGCATCTACACCATCGCGATGCAAGCCGCCGGAGCCCACGACGATAAGGTGCTTGTGAATTACTTTCCATTGGCTCTTAAACACAACGCCATGTCGAGGTTGATGTGCTTGCCGATAGACTCTATTTCCTCCTGGTCGGATTTGTGCCATGAGTTTGTGGGCGCCTTTACTAGAGGTCACCAAGCCCATGGCCAAGCAAGCGACCTGCATATCATTTCCCAGAAGGGGGGCGAGAGTCTGCGCAAGTATATACAGAGGTTCAGCCAGGTACAGTACAATATCCCTGATGTACACCCTGCCGCGATCATCAGCGCGTTCCATTAGAACGTGCATAACTGCAAGATGCGCGAAGAACTGGCAATGAACAAGGTGAAAGATGTGGCAGAACTCTATGTTCTTGCTGACAGATGTGCCCGAGCTGAAGAGGGAAGGAAGTACCCCGGCGAAGATGCCGGCGTGGAAACCGACTCCTTAGATGAGGATACTACCGCCCCGATGAAGAAAGGCCGACGCCGCAATAGGAAGCGCAAAGGTAAAGCTGTGCTTGCCATTGAGGGATCTGACGACGCCGGCTCCGCCAAGAAAACCAAGGCAGATGACCCCGGCAAGGAAATTGCCGGATGTGTCGCCTGCCGGGCCTTGGCGGCTGCCGAGAAGCCAGGAAACTCCGACAAGCAATACAGCAAGATCCATCGCACCAAAGGCCATGATCTCCAGAATTGCCGATAGGTTAAGCTCCTTGCTGAGAAGAAGAGAACTGAATATGAGAGGTGGGACAAGGAGAAAGGCTAGGACGGTGCTGAGGGGTCCGGCAAGAAGCATGACGGCCAGGCGGGCCGTTGCGGCAAAGATAAACAGCGGGAGAGGCCCGCCCGGGGCCGTGACAAAAAGCCAGAAGACGATGATCACGAAGAGGGCGATGAGTCTGGTGACCAAGGATTTCAGAAAGCTACAGAGGCCATGTGCGTCGATGGCGGCGCCATGCTGCATACCTCTCACCGCCAGCTTAAACAGTGGGCGCGTGAGATTACAGCGGTGGAACCGTCGTTTGATGCCCAAGGGCTGCTGAAGTGGTCCAGCACACCTATCATTTTTGACACTGAGGATCACCCTGATCACACTACTGCAGTCGGGTGCTTGCCATTGTTGGTTTCACCAAGAATACACAACCTCAAGGTGACAAAGATGCTAGTCGATGGCGGGGCTGGTCTGAACTTAATCTCGCCTGCCGTGATCGAGAAATTGCAAATTCCTGATGAAGACCTCGATGAGACGGGCACATTTTAGGGGGTCAACCCGAGAAGAAGTCAACCAAAGGGAAAGGTCACGTTGCCCATGACTTTTGGGAGTGATCTGAACTACAGGACAGAAAGGATTGTGTTCGACGTTGCCAAGATCCCCTTGCCTTACAATGGGATCCTTGGCCGCCTAGCGCTGGCCAAGTTCATGGCGGCATCACATTACGCCTACAACACCCTGAAGATGCCGGGGCCTGTGACGATCATCACCGTCCCGTCAGACAAGAAGGATGTGCTAATTTGCACTGACAACTCTACCAACAAGCAGTTGCAGCAGCCGGCACTGCTAAGGCGCTTGCTCCTGCCGCTGGAGCCCTGGGAAGGCAAAAGAAGAAGACCGGTGAGACCTCAGGCACCCACTCCGGCAAGCGCACCTCTTCGGAGTGTAGCGCTCCCGTCCAGGACGTGCCAGAGAGCTCCGCCAACAGAAACAAGAAGTCAAGGGCCACACCGCCGGGAACCAAGAAGGTTTCTGTCAAGGAGGACGGCACGGGAGGAGCTTTTACCATAAGCTCCACCCTTGACGACAAATAGGAAGACGCGCTCGTCACCTTCCTGCGGGCGAATGTCGATGTGTTTGCATGGCAAGCATCCGACATCCCCGGCGTTCCCAGGGAGGTGATTGAGCACCACCTTGTTGTCTGTCCTCATGCGCGACCCGTCAAGCAGAGGGTCAGAAAGCAAGCTTTGGAATGACAAGAGTTCATCACAGAGGAGATCCGGAAACTGGAAGCAGCGGGTTTGGTAAGAGGAGTGCTCCATCCAACGTGGTTGGCCAATCCGGTGGTAGTGCGCAAGGAAAATGGGAAATGGAGGCTGTGTATTGATTACACAGATATTAATAAGGCTTGTCCCAAAGACCCCTTCCCGTTGCCGGGCATCGACCAGATTGTTGACTCCACAGCTGGGTGTGATCTGTTGTCATTCCTCGATGCCTACTCCGGCTACCACCAGATCTTCATGACAAGGGAAGATGAAGAGAATACGGCATTCATCACCCCATGTGGTACGTATTGCTTTATACGGATGCCTTTCGGGTTGAAGAGTGTTGGTTCAACGTTTGCAAGGGCGGTCCAGATTGGTTTTGAACCCCAGCTCCATAGAAATATGGAAGCTTATATGGATGATATAGTGGTCAAAACCAAGAACAGGGCAACCCTCATATCAGATTTACAAGAAAAATTTGCAAACCTACGCAAGATCAATCTCAAGCAGAACCCTGAGAAGTGCGTCTTCGGCGTCCCGTCTGGCAAGCTTCACGGGTTCTTTGTGTCACAGCATGGGATAGAGGCCAATCCGGATAAGATCAAAGCTATAGAGCATATTGAAGCGCCCAAGCGAGTCAAGGATGTGCGTCGGCTTGCTGGTTGCGTTGCCGCCATGAGCAGGTTCATTTCCAAGTCCGCCGAGCGCGCCCTTCCCTTTTTCAAGATTTTGAAAAAGGCGGGCCCGATGGAGTGGACCCGAGAAGCCGAAGCAGCATTACAAGATTTGAAGAGGTACCTGTCCTTCGCGCCAATACTAGTTGCACCTAGGCCACAGGAACCGTTGCTGCTGTACCTGGCGGCAATGAACCAGGTGGTCAGCGCCACACTAGTGGTGCAGAGAGAAATTGATGATGAGGTAATAGCAGCGATGGAGCCCGATGCCACCGATGCCGAGGCGACGCGACCAGTTGAAGTGCCGCCGAAGAAGAAAATGATGCAGCACCCGGTCTACTTTGTTAGTTCCCTCCTGTAGGGGGCTAGATCGAGGTACTCCGGTGTGCAGAAACTGCTCTTCGGCCTTCTTATGGCCTCGAGGAAGCCGCGTCACTCCTTCCAGGCACACGAAATCACTGTCGTCACTCGCCTCCCTCTGCAACGGATATTGCACAATCCAGACGCAATGGGAAGGATCGTAGAGTGGGCACTAGAACTGTCCAGCTTTGGCCTCAAGTTTGAGAGTACCTCGACGATTCAAAGCCGAGTCCTGGCAGAGTTCATTGCCGAATGGACCGCGACGCCTGACGAAGAAACCCCAGAGACTGCTCTCCCCGGCAAGGAGGCAAGTTGCGACTCGATCATGTACTTTGATGGAGCTTTCTCCTTATAGGGCGCCGGGGCTGGCGTACTGCTTGTCGCGCCCACCGGAGAGCACCTCAAGTACGTGATCCAGATGCACTTCCCCAGGGAGGTGTCAACAAACAATACGGCTGAGTACGAAGGGCTACTTGCTGGTCTTAGGATCGCGGCGGACCTCAGAATCAAGAAACTCGTCGTCAGGGGCGACTCGCAACTTGCCGTCAAACAAGTCAACAAGGATTACTAGAGCCCGTTGATGAAGGCCTACGTCGTTGAAGTGATAAAGCTGGAAGAGCGTTTTGATGATATACAGGCAGAATACATTCCCCGAGCGGAGAATGATATCGCCGATTACCTGTCAAAACGTGCTGCCCTCAAGCTACCTGTGGAACCAGGTACCTTCGTGCTTCGGCTAACTCAGCCATCCGTTGATCCATCAACAGAGTAGAACAAGAGGAGAAAATCAGGGCCCGACAAGTACTTTCCCACCGAGCTCCCCGGAGCCGCCGGTAAGGATGTTGCCGGAGATACTGAGCCCGCCACGGGACGGCTAGCTCCGGCGGAGCATCAAGCTCTTGCCGTCGAGACAGCCACTCCTGTAGCGGAGGAAACACCTTTAGTCCTCGCCGTCGAGCCCCAGGCTCCAGCATGGGCACAGCATACCGTCCGATTCCTCCAAACTGGGGAACTTCTTGAAGAGCAGGAAGAAGCGGAAAAAGTATCCCGTCGATCTGCTATGTACCAGTTCGTCGATGACGTCCTGTACATAAAGAGATCGAACGGTGTGAAATTGAAGTGTATCCCTCAAGAGGAAGGACTGGGGCTGTTGGTAGAGATACATGGAGGCATATGTGGATCCCACATAGGGTCAAGAGCCCTTGCCGGCAAGGCATTTCGGCAAGGCTTCTTCTGGCCCACTGCCCTCCAGGATGCGATGACACTAGTCACTAGGTGTGAAGCGTGTCAGTTCCATTCAAAGAAACTTCATTAGCCAGCTCAAGCCCTTCAAACCATTCCTCTCTCCTAGCCCTTATCGGTCTGGGGGCTCGACATACTGGGCCCTTTCCCCTGCGCTGTCGGGGGCTTTGATTACTTGTACATCGCCATTGACAAGTTCACAAAGTGGCCAGAGGTGGAAGCAGTGAGGAAGGTCACAGCTCAGTCAGCCGTTAAATTCTTCAAGGTGCTAGTGTGCCATTTTGGTGTACCCAACAGGGTCATCGTCGACAACGGTACACAGTTCACAAGCCGCACCTTCATGCAATATACCCAAGACCTCGGCAGCAAAGTCTGTTTCTCTTCCGTTGCTGACCCACGAAGCAATGGTCAAGCTGGGAGGGCAAATGCTGAAGTACTACGAGGCCTGAGGACAAAGACCTTTGACCGACTACACAAGAGTGGAAGGCGCTGGATTGATGAATTGACGGTGGTTCTTTGGTCAATCAGAACGACACTGAATTGAGCCACCGGCCAGACACCCTTTGCCCTGGTATACGGGGCAGAAGCAGTTCTCCCCATGGAACTCATATACGGGTCACCTCGAGTACTCGCTTATGACGAGCTTGAGCAAGAGCAATTACGGCAAGATGACGCAACGCTCCTGGAGGAAGATCGTCTTCGGGCGGCTGTGAGAGCAGCGCGCTACCAGCAAGCCTTGCGCCGCTACCATAGCCACAAGGTTCATGCCCGAAGCTTTGAGGAAGGCGACCTTGTTCTTCGGTGCATTCAATCGGCCAAGAATTCCAACAAGTTGACGCCGAAGTGGGAAGGCCCTTATCGGGTAATACGAGTCACCAGGTCCGGCGCAGTCCGCCTAGAGACCAAAGATGCCGTTCCGGTGAGTAACTCCTGTAACATTGAGCATCTTCGCAAGTTTTACCCATGAGGCACGGCTTGCCGGGCCCCCCGGCAAGCCACCTTTTGTACGAGCCTTGCCGATGAAGCATGTAACCCTTTGTACAAAGCCAGGCGCAGACCCTAAGCATAAATAAATGAAGCGCTGGCGCCCTAAGTTATGGCATGCATGCTAGGTCGAGTCTCGTCCTTGGTTAGGGTTGATAGTGCTTAGCGGCGACTAATCCCTAGCTTAGAGGTCGAATGTGCGTCTGTTTGTCTTTCTTTTGTCTTCTTTGGTTCACAGGACACACAGATATCCGTGCCGAACCACTTGGGGAGAAAAAAAAGAGGAACAGACCAACATCTAGCCCCTGGCAAGCCAGTATTGCCGGGGGCTGCAAGAGCAAAGATTCACCCACGGCGAACCAAGGTTGCCGGGGACTGCATCTTCAGATAAGTTCTTCATCCCTTATCATGCATTCCATTATGGAGTGAGGTATGTGAAACCTTGTTTTCCCCTAAGCTACCGTGCTCCCCTAACTCTAGGCCCTAGGGCTTGTTCCTGGGGCCAAGTTTGGTCATAGTCACGGCAGTGAAAGGATGAAACAAGGAGCCTGAACCCGCCTCATCCCTGCTTCCGCCAAAGGCGTGAGGAAGGTCGAGCGAAGTGGGGAGACGGCAAGGCCTGTTGCCGGGCAAGGAAATGTTTATCTTAAAGATATCAATGATTTATTCCTTGCCGTGGGTTTCACCCACAAAGAAATTACCCGGCAAGCATCCCTTTTTCATTAAAAACATTCCACTCAGCTATAGTCCATAGGGAATGAAAAATATGAATGATGGGATTACAAGTTTTGAATTCAACAAAGGCCCGAAGGCTTACAAACTAAAAAGAGATAAGGTGCCTGTAATCCCTTTCTTGTCCCTCTCCTCAGGAGGCAGGTCAAGGAGGCGAAAAGGACAAAACGAGCGCCTAGGTGAGCTACGGGTGGCAGAAGACACCAAGAGAACATCTTGGTGGCCGTCCAAAGGCTGGATGGTGATGGCAGCGTCGGAAGCAGAGCTCGAAGACGAGGCGGCAGGACATCAGCACAGGTCGAAGGCGTCGGTGCCCGCGTACTCCCACTTGACGGCCTTGCCGCCCGCCCTCTTCCTCTTCCGTAGCCTCCCAACGCCAGCCGCCCAAGGAGACGACCCCGAGAAGTTCAAGGAGCCGGCGACACGGATGATGGGGTCGCCGGTGCTGCACGGAGTGGCACCCGACACCTAATTGGACCCACCATCCTGCCGCCTACTACCCTCGTCGTTGCTGCCGTTGTCCTCCTCGTCACTCCTGCCCGAGGAGGAGTCTTCACTAGCAGAAGAGCTCTCCACGCAGCACCTTGCACGGGTCCCAAAGAGCCCGAAGACCTTGACGGAGAGAAGGCCACCCTCCATCAGCTTAAAATGGAGAGTGAGCCCCTCTGTCAAGCGGTGGATATGAGCAAACGTCTTCCATCCCCGGCAAAGATACATCACGTGAGGGGCAGGGAAGTCGACGCGGACCCGCGTGCCACTGATCCCGCAGCCCCTCATGTGCAGCCGCAACGACTCCGGCGGATCCAGCTCCATCTCCCGTGCAAATGGAGTCGGGAGACTAAGGCGACGGCGCGGCGGCCGGCGCAGCCTGACGAAGAACTCACAAGGGTCATCCCCAACATGGCCCTCCATTGGAGGAGGAGCTGTTGGCGGAGGCGAGGCCGGCGCGCCACCCCGTCCTCCTCTTCCCCGAGCGCCTCGGCCTCACCCACGGCCTCGCCCCCTCTGCCTTCCCCTCGCGGCTAGCTCTGCCACCGCAGGCGCAGGAGAAGGAGGGATGCGTTGTCGAGCGGCGACCCTCGATGCCACTGTTGAAGGACCGGGATTCCCTCTCTCCATGACGGATGGAATGGAGGAGCAGAAGCTGAAGGAAGAAGAAGATGAAAGAACGCGGGACGCCATCCCCCCTCCCGCTCTTTATAAAGGATCGGGCTTGGAGCTCGGCCGCCCCACTCGGCCAATCAAGATACGGAAGGCGCAGGGAGCCAGGACCGACCCGCCGCCCCAACCAGCGATGGCCCGGTTTCCCGCCTCCACCGTTTGCCACCCCAGGCGCATGGGAAACACGTGGCGGACGTGCAGAACCGAGGGGACGGGTGAGACGACCACTTCCCACCCCATGATCATGGGGAGTGGACGCCTTGAAGACCGCGCCTCAGCCCCATTCAGTAAATGGGCCGCGCCTCCACGCCTCCCTCTGTTTATGGGGAAGGCGCGAACCGCCCCTTTACTATGATGTGACGCATGCCTGCGGGAACCAACCCCATGCATGTCGCCCACGTCACACGCGCCTCCCCACGCTGCGCCACGGGCGGGAATCATGGGAAGCGCAGCGCGCGAAGAATCTTACCGCGGTAAAAACCGCCCCGCCTACCCGCGCACTGTTTTTGGGCCTAACCCAACAACGCGTTGCGCTTATGTGTGGCCCAGGCCCGGGGGCTCCTGTCGGTGTACAAAAAGAGGGGTACACTTTTTGTATCCCTATAACTGTGCACGGGCAGTCTGAGCCGCTGATACCACCACACCAAGCAAGGCAAGGGAGGTGAGCCAGGGTAAGACCGAAGCTCAAGAGAACTAGAATGACGCCATGGCCAAGACCACGAAGAGCAAAGCGGACGAAGAGGACTCCCCTGGCAAGATCCTTGCCGGGAGACAGTTCTAGCAGCCCCGGCAAGACCCTTGCCGCGGCAACTCGTCCCGCGCTTACAGAGCAAATCACCCTTGAGTCCACTGCCCCCCAAAGGGCAGGGATTCGGGAGACATCCCCGTGGCGGCATGCAGATCTTTGTGAAGACATTCAAGATCAGATACGCACTAAGGAGATGACAACCCTTGGTGGGATCCCAGCCGAGGAAGACCACAAGGCCCCCGGCAAGCGCCTTGCCGGGGATGACAGCAGGCGTCTCGGCAAGACCCTTGCCGGGGCCCCGGCAAGGCCCTTGCCGAGGACATCCACAGGACCACCACCAGGCCCACGCCGACTAAACCTCCACCGTCGTTCACATGCAGCTGCCGACCCAACCAACTGGGCAGGCACCTGCGTGGCGGCATGCAGATCTTCGTGAAGACCCACCACTGCGCCACCTCAGCTGCCTGCCTACCCACATGGCATCACAGGCATCGCTGGCCAGGGCGCGTGTCGACACAAGAAGTTGCGGCGACGGACGAGACATATCTCTCCCCCGTCCCCGATAAAGCAAGGGCACCTAAGCAAGACAAATTAAATGTGCCTTGTCATGTAATGTGAGGGATAACCTCGCATCATTGTACCCTTTCCACCTCCTGTGTGGCACTGTGGCAACCCCTTTTTCTATAAAAGGAGGCCCGAGGCGACCAGGAGAAGGATTCGGCTTTTTGGAGCTCCTCACGCCCCATAGCTAGCTCAAGAACACAGATATACAATCCACCAAAGCAGGAGTAGGGTTTTATGCATCCTCGCGGCCCGAACCTGGATAAACGAACCGTGTGCTATCTGTTTGATCCGCTCTTCTCACGACCCCGCGCCCTGCTAACCACAGTAGGGATTCTTGTGATCCCATAGGTGTTGTTCTCACCGACACATCATTTGTTTACATAATTAACGTACTATACAAATAATTTTCCAGCGACATGAAATTGTACAATGGTGTGAGATTTCAGCTTTTGTTTCGCGTGTCTTGCCATCGATGCTCTTTCGGAAACAATAAAAAACTAACTTCCTTGCTAATGCATGTCAATTATTAGCAGATCAGAGCTAATAATTACATCACAACTGAAGACAGAGTTGTGAGAAGGCGTTAAATTAAAATTGATCCATGCTTTCATTGGCAGCAACGTCCCCCCAGCTCTGTCTAAATCAACAAGGCATGTTGGGAAAAAAGTAGTTGTCTGGAGCATGCAACATTCCGATCATTTTTGCAGTTCCACTAAAATAGAGCTGAGCGTCCCTGTTCCAAAGATATTAAGTGTGATTACGATAATAGAGGACTGTTGATGAAACAATAAACACACAAATAGAAGCCGGTCACCTTTGTAGTCTCTCTTAAGACTAACTAGTTGGAGAAGATTAGGCTCGGAGTTGGATGAAGAGGATAGAGCAAAACCAATCTCCCTTTGTGTAGTCGCACTGAAATGTAGAGACGTTGCCCATGTGACATTTTAGTACAATTGCACAAAACACTCTTAAGAAAAAAGTGATTTGTGCAGTTCACCAAAAGGTCGCAATAGCAACGAGGTGAAATGGATAGCCCTGTTTGCAAAAAAGAGGTAAGGAAACAATTACTGGCCAATAACAGTTGATGACACATGCGACGACAAAAAAGAAGCATATTCCTTGTCCTAAGGGAAGATAACAACACGGTTGTGTTTGTCTAAAACGGTGTGAGGACGAGAATGCAATATGGAAAGTACGCAAGACAAGCTATGTTTTGGGCAAAGAACTATGGAAGATCCACATGCAGCGATGTGGGAAGACGGGCAGTGGATCAAGGCCGGAGGGGATACCTAGAGGTCATCGGGATATATCTAGGTGAGCGGAGGCGGGCGGAATCTACGAGCAGGTGGCGTAGGCCCTGCCGCAATGGAGCTTGGTCAGAGAGAACAATGTGTACCGTAGATCGGGATGTGCTACCTCGGCGCCATTGAACGGAGAAACGATGCACTTCCTCCCTTTCCCCCGGCGGACGGGATGCGGCCGGATCAGTGACCAACGGCGAGAGAGAGAGAGAGAGAGAGAGATAGAGAGAGAGAGAGAGAGAGAGAGGCCACTGCACTCCCTTTCCCCCAGCGGACGGGATGCGGCCGGATCAGTGACCAACGGTGAGAGAGAGAGAGGCCACCGCAGCCTTGTGTGAGATACTCTGAAGAGGGACAAACCAGGCAGGCAGGATCCATTGTATATAGTGAGCGGACTACCTTTTTCTCCATAAAAATCGTTTTATATTCTGTGTACGTGCCATTGAGCGCTATAACTTTATTTGAAAATAACGCGGCAATGCGTCAAGTCGAACTTTGTTTCGTGCATGCGTGGTACACGACCTCCCTAGGTAAACAACCGCTACAGGCGTTCAAATTAGCATGTGGGCTGCCATTTCGTAAAGAAATGAGCTTCACCATGTACCCGCGCGGGTGTGGCTGGGCACGAAGCGTGAGTACGTGCACGGTGCACCTATTCTCTTCTTGTATACGTACACCACCTACGTGGGGTTGTGTGAGAGAGATACAAACCTAGAGAGATATAGTGTGTGGGTTCTTGAGAGTTTTTTTGGGGTGTGGGGGGTCAATCAAAAAATGTAACATATGCAATGTGTGTGAAATAGAGTCCCGGATATAACATATATATAGAGGGGGCGATCCACGAGAAGAGAGTGGAGGTATCATCGGCTTGAGGTGTCCATAGAATCGAAGAGAGGGATGATGTGTGTGTGTGCGCGCGCATGCGCGATCGATAAAGAGCGCCATCGAATTTGTGTGTGCCCACGTCAAAGAAATAGAGTGGCTAGCCTACTGGAACATGAGATGGGACATGTGCAGTTTGTCCCTGTGGCATGGATACCTACCTGCAGCGCTCGACTATCGGTGTGTGGTGGGGGGAAGAGGGAGGCCCAATTAACTATAGAGGTACAATAGATGGTATATGTGTGGAGGAGATCGATCTGCCTCATGTATTAAGGGAGATCGATCGGCATCTATGCATATGTGCAAGAGAGGAATAAGGTTGGGAGAGAGACAAAGCTAGAGTGTTGGAGGGGGTGGTAGTGGAGTTGCTTCTAACAAATGGTGGGATAGGCTTGCTAGACAAACGGAGGGCACAACCGCAATATCAATAAGAGAGGAGATGGCTGCTTGTTGTCTGTGCACGTGCGTGTGAGAAATGGTCAGGAGGCATGCACGAATGATGAGGGGGGACGATGTGGCTGTGGCAAGCATACGTAACTACATAGGAAGATCAATCGCCCTTTGTTAGAGAAAGGAGAGACATAACTTGTGAGGTACGTGATCGATGGGGGGTAGTTAAAGTCGATCTAGGTATATGTTGGGAGATCATTCGGTATACATGCATGTGTGTGTTAGAAGAAAATGAGGCACGAGGAGAAGGATAGAGAGAGATAGGGATGCATGTAGGAGGTGGTATGAGAGGCATACTATATCGAGCGGGGGAGTGTGCGAGTACGAGAACAATGAAAAGAGTGGTGGGAGTGAGGCATGGACGGTGACAAGAGAAGAGGGGAAGCTTGTGTTTATGCTAGGAACACCTGGCTAGAGAGGCATATCGATCGATGTGTGTCGTAAATAAGGAGCTGGGGGCCTACACACACTGTGGGTGAACGACCTAAAGAGAAAAGAAGAATTTGCGCGATGGAGCTAGAGAATGCTGAGGGAGGGTGAGAGGGATGCGGGTGTGTGCATACACAAGAGAAAGTTAGCGCTAGCTACAAAGATAAGAGGGTTGTGTGGGTGTAAAAGATGAATATAGATCATATATACTTCATTATAAAAAGCGAATTCGGATATTTGAAGAATTTATCATAGTGTTTCAAACCGACGCATGTGTGAATATATATAACGGTGATACACATGGTGTGGTTATGAACATGTTATACTACATTTAATATATCTTATCTCTACTCTTATAAAAAATGGAGTTGTTGATGATGGTGTGCCTGCCATCCTGCATTATAGGCCGTCCAATTTATATCTCGCGGATAGCAAGGAAACTAAGATGGTTGAAGTTGGCAACAATCATGATTGTAGATTCTTATTGAAATAGAGAAACGAATTCAAATTTAGTTCGAATTGCAGCGGTAGTATAGACATTTGGAATGCACTAAAATGTTCTTATGAGTAGATTACATGCATTATACAGCAAGCGAAAAAATTTAATTGGACATAACATGGATTCATACTCCCTCCTTCCATCTATATAGGGCGTAATGAAATTTTTAAGACCGCCTTTGACTATTGAAAAGATTAATAGTACATGACATGCACAATGTGAAAATTATATCATTGAAAGAACCTTTCACAAACGAATTTAACGGTGTGCTTTGTGTAAGTTGCATGTCATATATCATTGCTCTAATATTTGGTCAAAGTTAGAATCGAAAAACGCATTAGGCTCTATATAGATGGAAGGAGGGAGTAGCTTTGAATAGCATTTGTATAGTAAAACGGGGCAAGACTCTCTCTTTGTGTGGTGTGAATAGTTTTATTCTTTTCGTTTTCTTTTTGGTTGAGGGAAGTGAGAATTGATTACGGGCCAGTTTCACCACGGGCCGTTAATGGGCCAAGAGTTAAAAAGGTCCTCATATGGGCCGAAACAAGTCATGGGCCAAACATGGGCCGGAAGTTAAAACGGGCTGAATCATATTGGATGGCCCAGATGACGCTACTGGGCCTAATTCGGATAGGGCGTAATGGGCCCTGGGTTAGTGGGCTGTAAATGGGCTATATGCGAACAGGCCGTTAACAGGCTTTCCGTGGGCCTGCCCGCCACCTTTTGACCAAGTCAAACGGGCCGGCCTTTTCACAGGAATGGGCCTCTGTTGGGCCGTGCCACGTGTCGCCGAGGCGCCTTCCTCCAGTGAGCGGATGACATCTATCCCAACGGTGAGCCGACACGTGTTTCCTCCAGCCAATGATGATTTTACACGTGGAAAATCCCCATTGGGCGGGGCTGTTAACGGGTTATCGGATCCAAAACCCGACCCGATAGCTTAACGGCGTTCTGTTACGGTGGATGCCACCTGTCGGACACCCTTGACGAAAGCACTTCTGTCATGCGCGATTTATCGTCACGGAAGTGGACACTTCCGTCATGATAATTTTTGTAATGTCATGGAACACTTCTACGACAACACATGTATGACTATCTTGATTCTTTCATAAAATCATCATGGATGTACATGCATGACAAAAAACGCAACCTACTGTGACAAACACGTATCATCACGAAAGTGTATTTTTTGTAGTGTGGTTTCATGGATCTTTGTGATCGATCTAGGGTATAGTAGTATATATAGGCGAAAGAAGTATGTCGGTGAAGCTATGAGGGGCCCACGAGGGTGGGGGTGCAACTACCCCCCTGGGTGCGCCCTCCTGCCTCCTGGCCGCCTCGTGGCGTTCCGGACTTCAACTCCAAGTCTCCTGGTTTGCTTTCGGTCCAAGAAAGATCATCACAATGGTTTCATTCCGTTTGGATACCGTTCGGTACTCCTTTTCCGTGAAACTCTAAAATAGACAAAAAAAATAGAAACTGGCATTGGGCTTCCGGTTAATAGTTAGTCCAAACAATAATATAAAAGAGCATATTAAAGCCCATTAAACATCCAAAACAGATAACATAATAGCATGGAACAATCAAAAGTTATAGATACGTTGGAGATGTATCAAGCATCCCCAAGCTTAATTCCTGCTCTTCCTCAAGTAGGTAAATGATAAAAACAGAATTTTTGATGTGGAATGCTACCTAACATAATTATCAATGTAATTTTCCTTATTGTGGCATGAATGTTCAGATCCGAAAGATTCAAAACAAAAGTTTAATATTGACATAAAAATAATAATACTTCAAGCATACTAACAAAGTAATCATGTCTTCTCAAAATAACATGGCCAAAGAAAGCTATCCCTACAAAATCATATAGTCTGGCTATGCTCTATCTTCATCACACAAAATATTTAAATCATGCACAACCCCGATGACAAGCCAAGAAATTGTTTCATACTTTTGATGTTCTCAAACTTTTTCAATCCTCACGCAATACATGAGCGTGAGCCATGGACATATCACTATAGGTGGAATAGAATGGTGGTTGTGGAGAAGACAAAAAGGAGAAGATAGTCTCACATCAACTAGGCGTATCAATGGGTTATGGAGATGCCCATCAATAGATATCAATGTGACTGAGTAGGGATTGCCATGCAACGGATGCACTAGAGCTATAAGTGCATGAAAGCTCAAAAAGAAACTAAGTGGGTGTGCATCCAACTTGATTGCGCATGAAGACCTAGGGAATTTTGAGGAAGCCCATCAATGGAGTATACAAGCGAAGTTCTATACTGAAAAATTCCCACTAGTATATGAAAGTGACAAAATAGGGGACTCTCTATCATGAAGATCATGGTGCTACTTTGAAGCACACGTGTGGAAAAAGGATAGTAGCATTGTCCCTTCTCTCTTTTTCTCTCATTTTTTTATTTGGGCCTTTTCTCTTTTTTATGGCCTCATTTTTTTCTTTGTTTTTATTTTTTCCGTCCGGAGTCTCATCCCGACTTGTGGGGGAATCATAGTCTCCATCATCCTTTCCTCACTGGGACAATGCTCCAATAATGAAGATTATCAGACTTTTATTTACTTACAACTCAAAAATTACAACTCGATACTTGGAACAAAATAGGACTCTATGTGAATGCCTCCGGCGGTGTACCGGGATGTGCAATGAATCAAGAGTGACATGTATGAAAAAATTATGAAGGTGGCTTGGCCACAAATACAATGTCAACTACATAATCATGCAAAGCAATATGACAATGATGAAGCGTGTCATAATAAACGGAACGATGGAAATTTGCATGGCAATATATCTCGGAATGGCTATGAAAATGCCATAATAGGTAGGTATGGTATCTGTTTTGAGGAAGGTAAATGGTGGGTTTATGGTACTGGCGAAAGTTGCGCGGTACTAGAGAGGCTAGCAACGGTAGAAGGGTGAGAGTGCGTATAATCCATGGAGTCAACATTAGTCATAAAGAACTCACATACTTATTGCAAAATTCTATTAGTTATCAAAACAAAGTACTACGCGCATGCTCCTAGGGGGATAGATTGGTAGGAAAAGACCATCGCCCATCCCTGATCACCACCCAAAAGGAAGACAATCAAAAAAATAGATCATGCTCCGACTTCATCACATAACGGTTCACCATACATGCATCCTACGGGAATCACAAACTTTAACACAAGTCTCTCTCAAATTCACAACTACTCAACTAGCATGACTCTAATATCACCATCTTCAGATCTCAAAACAATCATAAGGAATCAAACTTCTCATAGTATTCAATGCACTTTATATGAAAGTTTTTAATGTGCCCATCTTGGATGCCCATCATATTAGGACTAATTTTATAGGCAAAGAAAATTACCATGCTGTTCTAAAAGACTCTCAAAATAATATAAGTGAAGCATGGGAGATCAATAATTTCTATAAAATAAAGCCACCACCATGCTCCAAAAAGATATAAGTGAAGCACTAGTGCAAAATTATCTAGCTCAAAACATATAAGTGAAACACATAGAGTATTCTAATAATTCCGTTTCATGTGTGTCTCTCCCAAAAGGTGTTTACAACAATGATGATTGTGGTAAACTAAAAAGCAAAGACTCAAACCATAGAAGACGCTCCAAGCAAAACACATATCATGTGGTGAATAAAAATATAGCCTCAAGTAAAGTTACCGATAGACGAAGACGAAAGAGGGGATTCCTTCCGGGGCATCCCCAAGCTTAGGCTCTTGCCACTCATTATTCCAAAATACATCAAATCTTTACCCAAAAACTTGAAAACTTCACAACACAAAACTTCAACTGAAAATCTCATTAGCTCCGTTAGTATAAGAAAATAAACCACCACTTTGAGGTACTTTAATGAACTCATTCTTTATTTATATTGGTATTAAACATACTGTATTCCAACTTCTCTATGGTTCATTCCCCCGATACTACTCATAGATGCATCAAAATAAGCAAACAACACGCGAAAAACAGAATCTGTCAAAAACAGAACAATCTGTAGCAATCTGGAGGTTTCGAATACTTCTCTAACTCCAAAAATTCTGAAAAATTAGGACGACCAGGAAAATTTGTATATTGATCTACTTCATCTGGAATTTGTATTTTATCGCTCTCTGGTAAAAAAGGAAAATTATTTTCGCGAGCGCATACTTTCTGTTTTTATCAGCAAGATCAAACAATAATCACCCAAGAAGATCCTAAAGGCTTTACTTGGCACACACACTAATTAAAACATAAAATAATACAATCATAACAGAAGCTAGATGAATTATTTATTACACAACAGGAACAAAAAGTAAAGAACAAAAATAAAATTGGGTTGCCTCCCAACAAGTGGTATCATTTAACGCCCCTAGCTAGGCATAAAAACAAGAATAGATCTAGGTATTATCAGCTTTAGTATGCAATATATAAGTGGCTCTCATAATAGATTCATAAGGAAATTTAATTTTCTTCATAGGTAACTGTTCCATGCCTTTCCTTAACGGGAATTGGAATATAATATTTCCTTCTTTCATGTCAATAATTGCACCAATCGTTCTAAGTAAAGGTCTAACAAGAATAATAGGACATGTAGGATTGCAATCTATATCAAGAACAATGAAATCTACGGGCACATAATTCCTATTTGCAACAATAAGGACATCATTAATCCTTCCCATAGGTTTCTTAATGGTGGAATCCGCAAGATGCAAATTTAAAGAATAATCATCAAACTCACGGAAACCTAGCACACATCACACACATATTTTGAAATTGTGGAAACACTAGCACCCAAATCACACAAAGCATAGCATTCATAATCTTTAATCTTAATTTTAATAGTAGGTTCGCACTAATCATAAAGTTTTCTAGGGAAAGAAACTTCTAGTTCAAGCTTTTCTTCATAGGATTGCATTAAAGCATCAACGGTATATTTAGTAAAAGCTTTATTTTGATTATAAGCATGAGGAGAATTTAACACAGATTGCAACAAGGAAATACAATCTATCAAAGAGCAATTATCATAATTAAATTCCTTGAAATCGAAAATGGTGGGTTCATTGCTATGTAAAGTTTTGACCTCTTCAATCCCACTTTTATTAATTTTTGCATCAAGATCTAAAAACTCCAAATCATTGGGACGCCTTTTAACTAAAGTTGACTCATCTCCAGTCCCATCGTTATCAAGATTCATATTGGAAAACAAATATTTAATAGGATTCACATCAGTCACTTTTTGATCTTCATCATTATTATCATGAAACCTACAAGAACACGCTTTCACAAAGAAATCTTTTTTAGCACGCATGCTAGCGGTTCTTTCTTTGCACTCATCAATGGAAATTCTCATGGCTTTGAGAGACTCATTGATGTCATGCTTAGGTGGAATAGACTAAGTTTCAAACAATCAGCATCAAGAGAAATTCTATCCACGTTCCTAGCTAACTCATCAATCTTAAGCAATTTTTCTTCAACCAAAGAATTGAAATTCTTTTGCGAACTCATAAAATTTCCATAAGTGTTTTTGTAGGAATTACCATAATTATTAGAGGAATTATTAGGAAACAGCCTAGAATTAAAGTTTCCTGTATACGCGTTGTTACCAAAATTGTTCCTACCAACAAAATTCACATACATAGATTCATTATTATTCTCAATCAAAGTGGACAAAGGCATATCATTAGGATCAGAAGAAACACTTTCATTAGCAAACAATTTCATAAGTTCATCCATCTTTCCACTCAAAACATTAATCTCTTCAATCGCATGAACTTTTTTACTAGTGGATCTTTCGGTGTGCCATTGTGTCAGGACCCCGATCCTAAGTTAGACCGATCTAGCATGTAACACATCATATCACTTTGCGGCCTCACGCATGGTATTCCCACGGGTGCCACCTTACCTGGCATGGGACCGTTTGCGCCTTTTGGCTCACGTATATAATAGTGTCTCTGGCATCCATATGACAGAGAACCGAGCCGATATGACTAGTCGTAAACCCACAGTGGCACTGACTTACAGGGACATGCATACATGACCTAGCAACGAACGTGTCGGTCATTAGCGAGTGAATTCAGGCTTTAGCAGCTGGGCTAACAGGACTCCGAGAACCCAGGCTGTAGAAGGCTAGCAGGACTCCGGAAGTCACCGAGTGACATTTCCCCGAAGGGACAGACACAGGAACGAATTGGGACACATGCCAGCTAGTCTAGGTGTTCCGGAGCAGTAGTAACTGGGCTAGCAGGACTCCGGTAAACTGGGCTGTAGCTGACTACCATGGCTCATTGGAAGCACCAGACTACATTTCCCCATAAGAGAGGCTACCAAGGATGGACAACTAGGTTGTCGGATCCAACACATACCAAGCATTTCAATCATACACACATATGCTCGATATGTGTAAATACAACGTGGCATCACAAGAAAACTCTACGACTCAAAGTATTTATTTATTAGGCTCCAAGGAGCCAAGTATTAAAAACATGGTCTCATGACCCCACATACAGAGCATACAAGCAACAAGCACATTGTAACACCCCGGATGTAATTTACCTTATTTGTATCCCAACTCTTGCCGTTTCCGGCGCTAAGTTATTTTATTTCCTCGGGTTCGGGTTGTTGCCTCCGTGTGTTGTTGTTGTTGTCATGCATCTCATATCATGTCATCATCTCCATTGCATTTGCATACGTGTTCGTCTCATGCATCCGAGCATTTTCCTCGTTGTTCGTTTTGCATTCTGGCGCTCCTATCTCCTCCGGTGGTCCTTTCTACCTTCTTTTCGTGTGTGGGGTTAAACATTTCCGGATTGGACCGAGACTTGGCATGCGGCCTTGGTTTACTACCAGTGGACCGCCTGTCAAGTTTTGTACCATTTGGACTTCGTTTGATGCTCCAACAGTTAACCGAGGGACAGAGAAGGCCTCGTGTATGTTGCAGCCCAACACCCCTCCAAACTGGCCCAAAACCCACCAAAACCCTCTCCATCATCTAGAGCGTTTGATCACAATCGCGTGGCCAAAAACTGCACCTCATTGGGACTCTCCTAGCTCCCTCTATGCCTATATAAAGGCCTCCTTCCCGAAAAATCCGGGCGAAACCCTAACCTCCCCAGCCCCTCGCGCCGCCGGACACTTTTCTGTCCGGCCGGATATTGTCCGCTCCCCCGCCGGCCACTCCAGGAGCGCCACCTGTCACTGGGGGGACCGCTTCGCCGCCGCTGCCCGAGGCCCGCCAGGCCCGCAGGAAGCCCCTGCCGCCCGGTCCGCCCTTCGCCGCCCGGGTCGGTCTCCTCCCTCGCCGCGCCGCTCGCGCCAGCTGCCAGCTCCGCCGCGACGCCCCTCGTCACTTGACGCCGTTCCCCGCCGCCTTTGCCTCGTCGCTGGCCAGCAGGAGCTCGCTAGAGCCGCGAGCTCGCCTCCCCACGCCCCCTCACCTCCCCCGGTGGCCGGAGTCGCCACCCGCCGCCGGATCCGGACGGGAGAGGCCGGATCCGCCTCTCCCTCGCCTCCTCGCCGCTTCTTCGAGCTCGTCGGAGCCGCTGAGAGTTCGCCGGAGTTGCCTCGGTTCACGTGCCGAGGAACCCTAGATCCAGATCCGGTTGATTTTTCCCTCTCCCTCAATATTTTTTGCACATGTTCACAGCATCATAACTCCACATCCATAGCTCCGTTTTGCGCGTGTAGCATATCAAAATGTTCGTCTCAGAGAGTACATCATTTCATCTCATTGCATCATTTTCATCTGAGGTCATCTTGATGCCCTAAATTCTGTTGGAAGAGAGCTATTTGAGATAATTGTCAGATCTGCTGCACCAAATAGCTATTTGTCATTTTTGCCATGATTACTGTGTGCATGATATGCTCCTGAGCTCTACATGTGTTTTGTGATATGCCATGTCATCTTTATAGAGGTTCTTAACATGTATTTTTGTGACATGTGTGGTGACTAGCACAACCTTGCAAAGTAGTGCATTCGTTAATGCTGATTTCAGGGACTTAGAATTTCACTAAGTCCTTGATCTGTTTTTATCAATATGCCATATGTTCATGTTGTTTCCTAGTGATACATTCCTCTTTTGAGGATGGTCAGTAAGGACGATTTGTTAATATTGTGATGCTCTATCCATCCATGTCTTTGTTTGCAATTATGGAGCACCCTAGATTGAGTCAATCGAGCTCTACTTTTGCTATTTCGTGAATCCTGGCAGATTGTTTACTTGTTAGCGATTTTGCCGAGGATGTTGTTGTTCATCCGTGCATGCTATGTTGTTGTTCTTGCCATGTCTAGCTTATATAATAAGTATTCTTGATGGGTGTATGCTTAGTTTGTCATGCCATGCTCTGTAGTGAGTGCATCGAGCTCGTGAACATGCCTAGTCATTAACAGATGTGCATGCTCCAGTTTTTCACTAAGTCTGTAATCTGATTGCCATGTTCCCATGGTTGCAATTGTATTTTATGATCCCTTTTGGCTCAAGGTCACTAAGGGACTTTTGTTAACTGCTTTGAGTATCTTCATGCCATGCCTTGATTTAACATGTTAAGTTCCTGTAGCATGTAGTTTTGGTGCTCCAAAGTGTGCTACCTAATCTGAAATTCCAGGCTTGTGTTAATTTTACTAAGTCTGAAACCTGTTATCGTTTGCATTTTTGACATGCTTGTTTGAACCTATTAATGGATGAATTGGCCATAGCTCAGTGTTCATCTTTTGTCAAGAATCATGAGTGGATCCCTGCCATGTATTTTGTTGCCATGTTTGAGTGCTGTAGCATAATTATCTTGATGCATTTAGATGGCTACTTGCTGTTTATCGCAGATCGGTGCCATATTTGTTATGCTTGCCATTTCCAAACCGTGCATCCGTTTCCGGTGATCTTTATATCGATTTCAACCGAAATCACCTCACCTTTCCAGTGGCACTCTTGGATTTCCAAGTTGAGGCCAGGTTCAATCATTCCCTTGTCAAATCTTGCATATGCATCACATATCGCATCCCGTATAGCATACCATGTTTGCATCATGTTGTTTGAGCTTTCCACGTGGTTGATTGTATTCCTTTTGCTTGTTTGTCTTGTTTGGGTAGAGCCGGGAGACGAGTTCGTTAACGAGGAGCCCATTGAGTTTGCTTCTGAGGATCCAGTCAACTCTGACAACTTTGCAGGCAAGATGATCATACCCTCGAAATCACTTCTATCTTTGCTTGCTAGATGCTCGCTCTTTTGTTATGCCTATGCTACGATGCCTACCACTTGCTTATCATGCCTCCCAAATTGCCATGTCAAACCTCTAACCCACCATGTCCTAGCAAACCGTTGATTGGCTATGTTACCGCTTTTGCTCAGCCCCTGTTATAGTGTTGCTAGTTGAAGGTGAAGATTGGAGATCGTTCCTTGTTGGAACATTGTTTATTTGTTGGGATATCATTATATTATCTTGTTATCTTAATGCATCTATATACTTGGTAAAGGGTGGAAGGCTCGGCCTTTGGCCTAGTGTTTTGTTCCACTCTTGCCGCCCTAGTTTCCGTCATATCGGTGTTATGTTCCCGGATTTTGCGTTCCTTATGCGGTTGGGTGATAATGGGAACCCCTTGACAGTTCGCCTTGAATAAAACTCCTCCAGCAATGCCCAACCTTGGTTTTACCATTTGCCACCTAGCCTTTTTCCCTTGGGTTTCGTGGACTCAAGGGTCATCTTTATTTTAAACCCCCGAGCCAGTGCTTCTCTAAGCGTTGGTCCAACCCAGAGCACCGTGCGGGGCCGTCCCTTGGCAACTTGGGTTACGTTGGCTCCCATACGCATAGCTTATCCGGTGTGCCCTGAGAACGAGATATGTGCAGCTCCTATCGGGATTTGTCAGCACATTCGGGCGGTGTTGCTGGACTTGTTTTACCATTGTCGAAGTTGTCTTGTAGAACCGGGATACCGAGTCTGATCGGAATGTCTCGGGAGAAGGTTTATCCTTCGTTGACCGTGAGAGCTTGTGATGGGCTAAGTTGGGACTCCCCTGCAGTGATTTGAACTTTCGAAAGCCGTGCCCACAGTTATGGGCAGATGGGAATTTGTTAATGTCCGGTTGTAGATAACATGAACCTTAACTTAATTAAAATGAATCAATTGCGTGTGTAACCGTGATGGTCTCTTCTCGGCGGAGTCCGGGAAGTGAACACGGTGTTGGAGTAATGCTTGTCGTAGGTTGGTCTATAGTTCTTCGTTCGTGCCTTGCCTTCTCTTCTCGCTCTCCTTTGCGAACAGGTTAGCCACCATATATGCTAGTCGCTTGCTGCAGCTCCACATATTACCTTGCCTTACCTATAAGCTTAAATAGTCTTGATCGCGAGGGTGCGAGATTGCTGAGTCCCCGTGGCTCACAGATTACTTCCAAACCAGATGCAGGGCCCAATGACTCCGTTCCAGATGATGCGCTTGAGCTCAAGTGGGAGTTCGACGAAGACTCACACCGTTACTATGTGTGTTTCCCTGATGATCAGTAGTGGTGCCTAGCTGGGGCGATCGGGACCGTGTCGCATGTTGGGGTTGATCTTTTATTTTGGTACCGTAGTCGGACCATTAGTGTATTGGATGATTGTAATACTATTTATGTACCTTGTGTGACGTGGCGAGTGTAAGCCAACTATGTACCTTTCCCCTTATTATCAATTTACATGGGTTGTTTTGAAGATTACCTTACTTGCGACATTGCTTTCAATGCGGTTATGCCTCTAAGTCGTGCTTCGACACGTAGGAGATATAGCCGCATCGAGGGCATTACACACATGCAGAAGCTTAACTTGTCTGAGTATAGACAACTACAAATGAAAAAGGCTGAGAAGCCTGACTATCTACAAGATCCTGCCGAGGGCACAAGATCATAGCTGAGGTAACAAGCTAAACGTCGAAGTCCACGCGGAACTACTAGTGAGACTGAAGTCTCTCTGCAAAAACATAAATTAAGCAAACGTGAGTACAAATGTACCCAGCAAAACTTGCATCAAAACTAACTACATATGCATCAGTATCAACAAAGGGATGGTGGGGTTTAACTGCAGCAAGCCAGCTTTGACTCAGTGGCTAACCTGAACTACGACTGCAAGCAACTCTTTTGAGGTGGCACACACGAGTCAACATATTCACCATATCAATACACCACTCTAGATCCTCTCCCGTCACCCTACGAGAACGCCATCCATAGCACTCATGCTTATCTTGCGCATTTTAGAGTATCCACTTTCACTTGTCTATGAACTGTACAGGCAACCCAGAGGTCCTTTAGCGCAGACACGGCTATTCGAATAGATCATTAATAACCCTGCAGGGGTGTACTTCTTCACAGGCGCTCTCGCCACTTACCACCATGTACACGTCGTGTATCTCGGCAACCTTCAAGCGGAAGCCTGGCGAGGGAGTCGGCCACGACCTGACTAACCACACAAGTCTCTAGTACATGTTTATCGCATATTCGGGTTCCATCCGTGAGGAGATCCGGTCGGGGTTTCGCTCACAGCCCCAAACGATGTGTGCAGGGTTCCCGATACACCAAACGGGTGCCCGATACACCATGCCATGGTGTCTCTACCACATCATAGCCCACCCCTAGGGTCAACGCTACGCATATCCTCCAACACATATCCTACAAACACCAAAAACCAGTTGCAACTCCTGGACAGAGATCAAGGCGGTTAATAAGTCGAGAGAGTCCATTGGTTTCGAGCCCAATGCGTGGTAGTAGCTTTTCATGGATCACAAAATACATAGCTCAGTTCCAAAGGACGGCTTCAATGAAACAACCCACCATGTACTCCTACATGGCCTCTCATCGATACCTTTACCAAATCGTGTTCACACACTTAGCTCTCAACAGTGGGACATGTTCACACACCTCCAATTCATCCTCGATGAATCAGACCTGACTCAACTCTAAGCAGTAGCAGGCATGACAAACAAGCATGAATGAGTAGGCACATCAGGGCTCAAACAACTCCTACTCATGCTAGTGGTTTTCATCTATTTACTGTGGCAATGACAGGTCATGTAGAGGAAAAGGGGTTCAACTACCGCCGCATGTAACAGTTGAATCGTTGGTGTTCTAATGCAGTAAAAGAGAGCAGGAGCGAGAGAGTGGGATTGTATCAGAATGAACAAGGGTTTTTTGCTTGCCTGGCACTTCTGAAGATAATATAGCTCTTCATCGGTGTCATCGATCTCATCGGCGGAACAACATCTACTAAAGGGGGACAATTACCGGCAACAGGGAGGAAACACAATCAATGCAAAGCAATAATATGATGCATGAATGTGACATGGAAATATGCTGTTGATTGAGCTAATGCAACTAGCAACCATATTACATGAAGTTGGTTTGAACCCTAGGTTCAAATTCAAACTCCATAAGTTAATATTCAAATGCAATTCACTTAGTTTGTCCTAAACAGTGATGTTAACTTGATCAAATATGTATGAAAATTTCATACACAAATTCCTTGATTTTTTTTTGATAATTTTACATGTATAAATTGTTTCAGTTGGAGTTACGGTTGAATTTATATGATTTTTAGAAGTTTTTGCTAATTTTCTGGAATTTCAAAAATCGAAATAATCCAGAAAATAGCTTATTGCGTCGGCATGACATCAGTGTGACATCAGTAGGTCAACACGGCAGGTCCAGGTCAAACCTGACCAGTGGGTCCCACTGGTCAGTCTCACAGTGATGGCTAGGCTCATAGACAGGTGGGTCCGGTCAACAACCACGTCAGCTCAGTCAACTCTGATGCGTGGGTCCCGCCTAGTTTAACTAACTTTAATCAGAAAATAACCTGACATTATTTAGCTAGTGGGGCCCAGATGTCAGCGGCTGGTGTGATTAAATTAAACGCGATTAAGCCCTAATGATGGTGCCAAATCATGCCCACCGGCGTGTAAACACCGGCGACCAAATCCGCGGTGGGGGGGCATCAGAATTTTGCTACAGGGCCCGATTTGAAGAGCAGCTTGCACCAATGTGCTCCGGGGAGTGACGCGCATCCGATGGAGCAAACAATGGAGGCGGGGGTGGCCAGAGTTGAGCACGTCGTCGAGTGTTGCGGCGGCCGTAGTTTGGCTTATTGCAGGCGAGGCACGACGCTTGGCTGATGAGCGAGCTAAGCAGCAGGGCGGAGTCCTGGAAGCTCCAGGACCATGCTAGTGCCACTGGACCGAGCGGAGGTGCTTAGGAGCGAGGACCTCATCGGCCATGGCAGACGGCTGCACTCGGGACTCGCGGGGCAGTGGCTAGCGCCCAAATTAGAGCACGGGGGTGAGGGGAAAGACGGAGGAGCTCACAGCGCTTCGGACGGAGACGGCGGCAAGGGCGGGGAAGCACTGGAGCACGCGAACCCACGACAGAGAGCAGCGGGCAGAGGCGATGAAGGAGAGCCCGATGGCGTCACTTGAGGGCGTCCAAGGTCTTGATCTTTGACCTGGTGATGTAGTGCTTATCGACGGAGCTTTGGAACATGCTGCGGCGGTGGTTCGTCGACGGTGGCTACGCGTACGGCTGCGGCGTGCTCTTGGTGGTGCTCGGGCTGCGCATGGAGCAGGGCTAGAGAGGCACCAGAGAGATGGGGGAGTGAGGGGGAAGGTGCTGGGCGTCTCTGTGGCACGGTTCGAAGGCCCAGGAGGCTACCACGGTGAAGCAGGAGGTGGAGGACTCTGCGTGCGTGTGTGCGACTTCGCCTCTGCCTACTGGGAGAGGATGAAGATGACCACATCACCCTTGGTGGGCTGGGCCAGCAACGGTGTTGGGCTGCAACAGCTGCAGGTAAGCTGGGCCAGGTTAGTTCCTTCTTTTTCACATTTCTGTTTTCTGTTTTCTAATGTTTCATTTCTATTTTGATTTGATTCACAGACCAAATCATTTTAGTAGCTTCTGAAAATATTTATGTGGCTTGATAAAATATATTCAAAGCCACTCACATGTTTTCAGGATTATTGGATTCATATTTTATATATAATAAATATCAATCCAATGCAAATAGTTATTGCATTAACTCCAGATGCCCAAAATAAATATTTCTGAGCTCCTAAAAATATTGGTTTGAATTTTATCTCTGGCCAATATTTTCACAGAGAGACATGAACATTTTCTTGGACCTATTTGAAGCAATTTTTATCGTGGTCATTTTCAGAAATGATTTCAAAGGCTTTCACATGTCCACACTTCAAATACATTGAAATTTAAACATGATGGACACATGACTAGCTAGTCTAGGTCCTACCAGAACTAGGGATGTGACAACTCACCCCCACTAAAAAAGAATCTCGTCCCGACATTCAAGACGTGAGGTAAGAAGACAGAGGAAACACTAAATCTCACAAACTACATGATCCAAGTTGCACCTCATAAGAACATTGAGTCGATCATCATCTTTGTCTCGACGTCTTGCTTTGAGAACTCCGTCCAACATGACAATGAGAAGAAAAGGAAAAATCTAGAAAACTCGATCTTCGTGAAGATCGAGCAACTCAGGATCAACTCATGGAGTGAGAATTGAAACATCTCTCGAACTCAGACACAAAACACACATTAGAGATGATGGTAAGGATCTGATGACGAAGGTTTAATTTGGTAGGCAAGAATTCCACGCTTGAAAAGATGGTGCACTAGTTTCAGAGTAGCGAGGAGTTAATTTTCCTTCAAACCATAACGTGACACCTTAGGGAAGGTGACTCATAGAATTACTCCCTTAAGTGGCAAAAAGAATTACTTTTGATGCATAGATCATTCGAACTCTTCATTCTAGCCTGGGGAAATTCACAATTGATCATTTTACGGAGTTTAAAGAAATGGCATACTCAGTTTGGAAAGGAAACTAAGGTTATAGAACAACTCGACAAATGGAAGGCACATTCCAATACACACCGAGGGTATAACCCAGTGGTTGAGCGTGCTTTCAAGAACTTGAGCATCTCCATACTCATCAAGGTCTTACCAACATCCATGCCGAGGATCCTGGCAACACATCTTACTACCATGATGAATATTGATGGACGATGCAAATGCAAAGGAAGACAACACTTTCTCAGATTTCACCTTAGCGAGGCCAAGGGAACGAAATCTGGATGATCGACTAAGATACATTTAGCACTCCGCTTCTAATGTTCTCCTTGATGTACTAGATACCACGATCATGTTTAAAAGCATCAATATAACCATCAAGTAAAGGTCGGACTTCGGGATACAAAGGATCCATAAGGAACAACTTCTAGAATAAGTCGCATGAAATCCTCATGGAGAAGATGGTCAAATAGCTCAATCAAGATACTACAATGATAGATCTTCCGGCTAGGTGTGTCGGCCAGAACATCAACCTTGTCGGGACCTACATCATAGATCTTGAAAAGTTCCAACCATCATATCTGCCTGAGATTCAGATCTGGTTGGTAACAGGATATTTCAGATAGCATGTCTGGAAGGAAAGTTTGCAACGCAAACCGACGAGATGACGTTGCGATATTCTCGGGAAATGAGCTACCATAGCAAGCTCCAAAACATGAGTTGGTTCTGCTAAATACATGTGAACACGTTTTCCAAGACAAGCATGACCACATAGTAGTCTTACAACAAAGCACTACCGAGTTCTGATTGGGAACCGTCATTGCGGAGAGTGAAGTCCTGCGTATGTACCTTTGGGTCCTTAATGGTTAGCACTTAAGAACTTCTTTTCCTTGAACAAATCAATCAGTGGCTTGGTGTACTAGGAGATACATATGGGATGGAGGTAGAGAGCCTATCAAACCATAGCATACTTCGCACATGCATGACTAATTTGGGATGGTACCAGAGGAAACAAAAACAATCTTTCTCAAACTCACGGAGGCAACTTGCATCAAATGCACGTGAATCAGAGAAAGTCACTTCTTTCATCCAACATATGCTTCATGAACGGGACATGAAGGTAATGCTTTTAGAAGTTTCCAACACTAGCTGGATGTTCAACATGAATCATGGAGGAGATAAAAATGTTGCTGATGGGCTCAACAACAAGTCATCAAGATTCCCATGAAGATGGAATTCCACAACTATGTGAGCAAGGCGATAGCATTGGTCAGAACAAAAGATATAATGGATTATGCTCGAGGAAAAACCATGAGTAAGACAACATTACGAACACTGTTGGTTCTCATTTGATTTGAGGATAGCCCACACTCAAATCAACGTTTTGATAAGACAATTGGTCCAACAACTGATCACAGGGACCAATCGATGAAGATATCATCTTCCTTCAACACACACAATTATATCCCTGGAAATGAACTAAGCTAGGCAAGCTTTATCTTCCAACTCTCCAAGTTGTTGTTTGGCTCAACCAACTAGCTCAGGGGTATCCAACACGGATTCTTGGAGAAAGATGTGGTTTACAAAAAAAACCAACTTGATCACGAACTCAACATAGCGGTAAGGTGACAACCTGATAACACTTCCGAGAAGATATTCGGAAAATAATGAACCACCGATATGTTACTAAGCTCGAGAGCAATCTTGCTTTTCAAGGCAAGACGATGTGATCAAGAGAGTGATGGATTGACACAATCCTATCTCATTGATCGAGGGGTGCACCAGGGAAAATGGACTAGGTCACATGATAGATCTTAGGATGATGATTCAATAACCAACACGCTAAGAATGAAATTATTGTCCATTAGCTACCAAGCAACAGGATTGCTAGGAGTATTGATTTCACACATCATAGTTCACCTGTCGACATTACAGTTGCAACAACACGGGGACCAAGAAATGAATAATGATGGCGAGAAGTATCACTGTATCAAGAGTTCATAGGATGGTTTGCAATTCCCATGATATTCATGATATAAAGATGGTAATACTCCAGGGTAGAACAGAGCAAAAGCTGGATTGGCATTTTGATCCACGGAATACAACTACTTTGACTCAATCCTCGAAATGGAGAAGGTACTGGAGTTTGTTTCTCCTAGTCATTCCAGAATAGAATGGCTTGACAAACCACAAGAATAATAGGCATCGATGAATGAATGCACACATACTCTAGACTATCGATTGATAGACAATGGTCGGAATACAAGTGAAGAGTAACAACTCAAGGAACATATATCTTTCTGAGTTGTGGATGCATAGATTAGTATGTCGAGCAAAGCTCAACATTTCTTCCAGATAACCCATGCAGAAAGGTAGAACTGGCAGATTCACAATGCAAAATGGAGAACTCATCAAGAGCACTCTTATTTGTGATGTTTCGGTTCAACAAGGAACTTCTGCCATAAGTAGTTCATGGTATTGGAAGAAGGATTTACCACGGACCTTGAGGACTATCGCAAAGGTTACTATTATCCCAAAGGAACTAGCAAACACTATCAACATGAAGTAAGTAGGGTAAATTTTGGGCTAAAAAACCCAGGAGTAGAATACCTACTACTAAGTAGCATCACGGGATGCTTTCGAGAATAATGGCCAGAATCATCACCCTGGGAACACAAAACATGGCTAGATTACTAGGTGATCCTCTAAGATACCTAGGGTCATAATAATAGCTCCAACATATATGTCGAGGCAACAGAGTACCTCAACCCACCGATTAGTGTGGTTAAACTTCCCAAAGAACATCGGGAACGGAAAGAAGGGAGTTGCAAATGCATCAGATCATTTAGAAACCTGGGATGACTCGGACAACATAACGGCTGTAAATGCTCGAAAAGGTTTGAGACATCCTGCAAAATGGTGGCATGACCACCCAACATCACAATATCAAGGTTCTGAGGCCAGCTATGAACATACATAAGTACTAGAAACTGAGCTGAGGCTCACATCCATCAATCCTATGAGTCTACAAATTAGTAACACGTGATCCTGATAGAAAGACGAGAAGCCTAGTTCCTTAACCCTGTAGGAAAGATAAGATGACTCGGATCAGAAGGGCATAAGGTATAAGGAGTAAAAAGAGACTTACGTTCCCTTCCACAATCAATTCCTTTACATAACTAAAGCAATTCTAGACACGATTTCGACTAGTTTGGCTTGGTAATACTACATGAAGTCAAGCTCTGATACCAAAGCTGTCAGGACCCCGATCCTAAGTCACACCGATCTAGCATGTAACACATCATATCACTTTGCAGCCTCATGCATGGTATTCCCACGGGTGCCACCTTACCTGGCCTGGGACCGTTTGCGCCTTTTGGCTCACGTATATGATAGTGTCACTAGCGTCCATATGACAGAGAACCTGGGCCGACGTGACTAGATGTAAACCCAAAGTGTCACTGACTTACAGGGACAGGCATACATGACCCAGCAACGAACGTGTCGGTCATAAGCGAGTGAATCCGGGCTGTAGCAGCTGGGCTAACAGGACTCCAAGAACCCGGGATGTAGTAGGCTAGCAGGACTCTAGAAGTCAGCGTATGACATTTCCCCGAAGGGACAGACACAGGAACAAAGTGGGACACATGCCAGCTAGTCTAGGTGTTCCGGAGCAGTAGTAACTAGGCTAGCAGGACTCCGATAAACCGGGCTGTATCAGACTACCATGGCTCGGTGGAAGCACCAGACTACATTTCCCCATAAGAGAGGCTACCAAGGATAGACAACTAGGTTGTCGGTTCCCACACATACCAAGCATTTAAATCATACACACAATATGCCCGATATGTGTAAATACAACATGGCATCACAACAAAACTCTACGACTCAAAGTATTTATTGATTAGCCTCCAAGGAGCCAAGTATTACAAACATGGTCTCATGACCCCACATATAGAGCATACAAGCAACAAGCTCATGCAGAAGCTTAACTTGTCTGAGTATAGACAACTACAAATGAAAAAGGCTGAGAAGCCTGACTATCTACAAGATCCTGCCGAGGGCACAAGATCGTAGCTGAGGTAAAAAGCTAAACATTGAAGTCCACGCGGAACTACTAGTGAGACTGAAGTCTCTCTGAAAAAACATAAATTAAGCAAACGTGAGTACAAATGTACCCAGCAAGACTTACATCAGAACTAACTACATATGCATCAGTATCAACAAAGGGATGGTGGGGTTTAACTACAGCAAGCCAGCTTTGACTCAGTGGCTAACCTGAACTACTACTACAAGCAACTCTTTTGAGGTGGCGCACACGAGTCCACATATTCACCATATCAATACACCACTACGGATCCGCTCCCGTATCCCTACGAGAATGCCATCCATAGCACTCACGCTTATCTTGCGCATTTTAGAGTATCCACTTTCACTTGTCTATAAACTATACAGGCAACCCAGAGGTCCTTTACCGCGGACATGGCTATTCGAATAGATCATTTATAACCTTGCAAGGGTGTACTTCTTCACACACGCTCTAGCCACTTACCACCTTGTACACGTCGTGTATCTCGGCAACCTTAAAGCGGAAGCCTGCCGTGGGAGTCGGCCACGACCTGACTAACCACACAAGTCTCTAGTCCAAGTTTATCGCATATTCGGGTTCCATCCGCGAGGAGATCCGGCCGGGGTTTCGCTGACAGCCCCAAACGATGTGTGCAGGGTTCCCGAGACACCAAACGGGCGCCTCGTACACCATGCCACGGTGTATCTACCGCATCATAGCCCACACCTAGGGTCAGCGCTACACACGGCCTCCAACACATATCCTACAAACACCAGAAACTAGTTGCAACTCCTGGACAGAGATCAAGGCGGTTAATAAGCCAAGAGGGTCCATTGGTTTCGGGCCCAATGCGTGGTAGTAGTTGTTCATGGATCACAAACACAGAGCTCAGTTCCTAAGCACGGCTTCAATGAAACAACCTACCATGTACTCCTACATGGCCTCTCATCGATACCTTTACCAAATCGTGTTCACACACTTAGCTCTCAACAGTGGGACATGTTCGCACACCTCCAATTCATCCCCGATGAATCAGACATGTCTCAACTAAAAGCAGTAGCAGGCATGACAAACAAGCATGAATGAGTAGGCACATCAGGGCTCAAACAACTCCTACTCATGCTAGTGGGTTTCATCTATTTACTATGGCAATGACAGGTTATGCAGAGGAAAAGGGGTTCAACTACCGCAGCATGTAACCGTTGAATCGTTGGTGTCCTAATGCAGTAAAAGTGAGCAGGAGCGAGAGAGTGGGATTGTACCGGAATGAACAAGGTGGTTTTGCTTGCCTGGCACTTCTGAAGAAAATATAGCTCTTCATCGGTGTCATCGATCTCATCGTCGGAACAACATCTACTGAAGGGGGACAATTACCAACAACAGGGAGGAAACACAATCAATGCAATGCAACAATATGATGCATGAATGTGACATGGCAATATGCTGTTGATTCAGCTAATGCAACTAGTAACCATATTAAATTATGTTGGTTTGAACCCTAGGTTCAAATTCAAACTCCATAAGTTAATATTCAAATGCCATTCACTTAGTTTGTCCTAAACAGTGATGTTAACTTGCTCAAACATGCATGAAAATTCCATAAACAGATTCCTTGAATTTTTTTGATAATTTTACATATATAAATTATTTCACTTGGAGTTATGGTTGAATTTCTATGATTTTTAGAAGTTTTTGCTAATTTTTTGGAATTTCCAAAATAGAAATAATCCAGAAAATAGCTTATTGTGTCGGCATGACATCAGTGTGACATCAGCAAGTCAACACGGCAGGTCTAGGTCAAACTTCACCAGTGGGTCCCACCGGGTCAGTCTCATAGTGATGACTAGGCTCAAAGACAGGTGGGTCCGGTCAACGACCACGTCAACACAGTCAACTCTGACACGTGGGTCCCGTCTAGTTTAACTAAATCTAATCACAAAATAACCCGAGGTTATTTAGCTGGTGGGGCCCAGATGTGAGCGGTTGGTGTGATTAAATTAAACGCGATTAAGCCCTAATTATGGTGCCACATCATCACCACCGGCGTGTAAACGCCGGCAACCAAATCCGCGGCGGGGGGCGTCGGACTTTCGCTATATGGACCGATTTAAAGAGCATCTTGCACCTACATGCTCCGGGGAGTGACACCCATCTGATGGATTAAACAACGGAGGCGGGGGTGGCCGGAGTTGAGCACGACGTCGAGTGTTGCGGCGACCGGAGTTCGGCTTAGCGTGGGCGAGGCGCTACGCTTGGCTGATGAGCGAGCTAAGCAGCAGGGCGGACTCCTGGGAGCTCCAGGAGCACGCTGGTGCCACTTCACCAAGCGGAGGTGCTCATGAGCGAGGACCTCATCGGCCATGGCGGACGGCGGTGCTCAAGACTCGCGGGGCGGTGGCTAGCGCACAAATTAGAGCACGAGGGTGATCGGAAAGATGGAGGAGCTCACAGCGCTTCGGACGGAGCCAGCGGAAAGGGCGGGGACGCACTAGAGCCAGCGAACCCACGGCGGCGAGTAGCGGGCAGAGGAGATGAAGGAGAGCCCGATGACGTCACTTGAGGGCGTCCGAGGTCTTGATCTTGGACTTGGTGAAGTAGTGCTTGGCTGCGGAGCTTTGGAACACGCTGCGGCGATGGTTCGTCGAGGTGGCTACGCGTACGGCTGCGGCATGCTCTCGGTTGTGCTCGGGCTGCACATGGAGCAGGGCTAGAGAGGCACCAGAGAGATGGGGGGAGTGAGGGGGAAGGTGTTGGGCGTCTCTGTGGCGCGGTTTGAAGGTCCAGGAGGCTGCCACAGTGAAGCAGGAGGTGGAGGACTCTGCATGCGCACGTGCAACTTCGTCGTTGCCTACTAGCAGAGGTTGATGGTGACCACGACGCCCTTGGTGGGCTGGGCCAGCAATGGTGTTGAGCTGCTACAGGTGCAGGTAAGCTAGGCTAGGTTAGTTCCTTCTTTTCACATTTCTGTTTCTGTTTTCTAATGATTCATTTCTATATTGATTTGATTCACATACCAAACCATTTTAGTAGCTTCTGAAAATATTTATGTGGCTTGATAAAATATATTCAAAGCCACTCACACATTTTCAGGATTATTGGATTCATATTTTATATATAGCAAACATAAATCCAATGCAAATAGTTATTGCATTAACTCTAGATGCCCAAAATAATTATTTATGAGCGCCTAAAAATATTGATTTGGATTTATCTCTGGCCAATATTTTCATAGAGAAACATGAACATTTTCTTGGACCTATTTGAAGCAATTTTTATCTTGGTCATTTCCAGAAATGATTTTGAGGCTTTCACATGTCCCCGCTTCAAATTCATTGAAATTTAAACATGATGCACACATGACTAGCTAGTCTAGGTCATACCAGAACTAGGGATGTGACACATTGAGAATAATTAACCATAATATTGTCTAGGAGTTTAGTAGCTTCTCCTAAAGTGATTTCCATAAAAGTGCCTCCCGCGGCCGAATCTAAAAGATTTCTAGAAGAAAAATTCAGTCCGGCATAATTTTTTTGTATAATCATCCACAAATTCAAACCATGAGTAGGGCAATTACGTATCATTAATTTCATCCTCTTCCAAGCTTGTGCAACATGATCATGATCAAGTTGCATAAAATTCATAATATCATTCCTAAGAGAGATGATCTTAGCAGGAGGAAAATACTTAGAGATAAAAGCATCTTTGCACTTATTCCATGAATCAATACTATTTTTATGTAAAGAAGAGAACCAAGTTTTAGCACGATCTCTAAGAGAAAACGGAAATAGCTTCAATTTAACAATATCATTATCCACATCTTTCTTCTTTTGCATATCACACAAATCAACAAAGTTGTTTAGATGGGTAGCGACATCTTCACTAGGAAGGCCAAAAAATTGATCTTTCATAACAAGATTCAACAAAGCGATATTAATTTCACAAGATTCAGCATCTGTAGTATGAGCAATCAGAGTGCTAATAAAATCATTGTTGTTGGTATTGGAAAAGTCACACAATTTAGTATTATCTTGAGCCATCGTGATAAACAATCAATCCAACACACAAGCACACAAGAAGCAAGCGAAAAGAGACGAACGGTAAAGGGGCGAAGAAAAGGCAAAGGTTTTCGAAAATTGTTTTAGAAGTGGGGGAGAGGAAAACAAGAGGCGAATGGCAAATAATGTAATGCGAGGGAGAAGAGTTTATGATGGGTACTTGGTATGTCTTGAATTGGTGTAGATCTCCTCGGCAACGGCTCCAGAAATCCTTCTTGCTACCTCTTGAGCTTGCGTTGGTTTTCCTTGAAGAGGAAAGGGTGATGCAGCAAAGTAGCATAAGTATTTCCCTCAGTTTTTGAGAATCAAGGTATCAATCCAGTAGGAGACAACGCACAAGTCACCTAGTACCTGCACAAACAATCAAGAACCTTGCAACCAACACGATAAAGGGGTTGTGAATCCCTTCACGGTCACTCGCAAAAGTGAGATCTAATAAAGATTGTAAGATAAATATTTTTGGTATTTTTGTTGTATAGATTGGAAAGTAAAGATTGCAAAATAGTAAACGAGATGCGATGTAAATAAAAGGGACGCAATATAATAAGGAAGAGACCCGGGGGCCATAGGATTCACTAGTGGCTTCTCTCAAGATAGCATGTATTACTGTGGGTGAACAAATTACTGCCGATCAATTGATAGAAAAGCGCA
This sequence comes from Triticum monococcum, assembly GCA_034509565.1. Lineage (NCBI taxonomy): Eukaryota > Viridiplantae > Streptophyta > Magnoliopsida > Poales > Poaceae > Triticum > Triticum monococcum. The sequence continues at coordinate 290,221,880 of CM067842.1, forward strand.
TAGTTATGAGAATATCTAAGGCAATGATTATGAATATAGACATCACGTCCATGTTAAGTAGATCGAAATGATTATGCATCTACTACTATTACTCCACACATCGACCGCTATCCAGCATGCATCTAGAGTATTAAGTTCATAAGAACATAGTAATGCTTTAAGCAAGATGACATGATGAAGAGGGATAAACTCAAACAATATGATATAAACCCCATCTTTTTATCCTCGATGACCACAATACAATACGTTCCTTGCTGCCCCTACTGTCACTGGGAAAGGACGCCGCAAGATTGAACCCAAAGCTAAGAACTTCTCCCATTGAAAGAAAGATCAATCTAGTAGGACAAACTAAACCGATAATTCGAAGAGACTTGCAAAGATATCAAATCATGCATATAAGAATTCAGAGAAGAACCAAATAATATTAATTGATAATCTTGTTCATAAACCAACAATTCATCAGTTCTCTGCAAACACACCGCAAAATAATATTATATCAAATAGATCTCCAAGAACATAGAGGAGAACGTTGTATTGAGAATCATAGAGAGAGAAGAAGCCATCTAGCTAATAATTGTGGACCCGAAGGTCTATGGTAAACTATTCACGATTCATCGGAGAGGCTATGGTATTGATGTAGAAGCCCTCCATGATCGATTCCCCCTCCGGCAGATCGCCGGAAGAGGCCCCAAGATGGGATCTCACGGGTACAGAAGGTTGTGACGGTGAAAAAGTGGTTACCTCGAGGGTGGGGGTGCGCCTACCCCCTGGGCACACTCTCCTGCCTCATGGCCGCCTCGTGGCGTTCCAGACTTCAACTCCAAGTCTCCTAGTTTGCTTTCAGTCCAAGAAAGATCATCACAAAGGTTTCATTCCATTTGGATTCCGTTTGGTATTCCTTTTAAGCGAAACTCAAAAATAGGCAAAAAACAGAAACTGGCACTGGGCCTCCGGTTAATAGGTTAGTCCAAAAAATAATATAAAAGAGCATATTAAAGCCCATTAAACATCCAAAATAGATAATATAATAGCATGGAACAATAAAAAATTATAGATATGTTGGAGACGTATCAATCCCATAACGGCCAAATTCGAAGGGAGATAGCCAGTACATGCTATCCTCACAAAAGTAGGCTTCACCTGCAAAAGCCTCTGGTCGTGACACTGTGGTGGGCTCGGTGATTACCTCCGTCCTGCCTATAGCGCCCCGAGACCGATGTGCCAGGTGTCCTCCAGTTATTCGTTGTTGTTGCCTTGTCATTGCTTGCGTGTCATGCATGTCATATCATGTCATCATGTGCATTGCATTTGCATACGGGTTCGTCTCATGCATCCGAGCATTTTAACCGTTGTCCGTTTTGCAATCCGGCGCTCCTATCTCACCCGGTGTACCTTTCTACCTCTTTTTGTGTGCGGGTGTTAAACATTTTTGGATTGGACCGAGACTTGTCATGCGGCCTTGGTTTACTACCGGTAGACCGCCTGTCAAGTTTCGTGCCATTTGGACTTTGTTTGATACTCCAACAGTTAACCGAGGGACCGAAAAGGCCTTGTGTGTGTTGCAGCCCAACACCCCTCCAAAGTGGCCCAAAACCCACCTAAACCTCCTCCATCATCTCGGCCATTCGATCACGATCGCGTGGCCACAAACCGCACCTGATTTGGACTCTCCTAGCTCCCTCTACCTATAAATATGTGATCCCCTTCGAAATTCGCGGTCTAACCCTAGATCTTCCTCCTCCGCGCGCCGGACATGTCCACTCCGCCGCTGGACATGTCCGCCTCCGCCCCTCGTCCAATCAGATCGTGCCACGTCAGCGCCCACGCCGCCACACTTCGCCGCCGGCCCGTGAGGCCCGAATCAGACCCGCCCCAGGTCACGCCGGGCCCGAGGAGGCCCGTGCCTCCGCCGTCGTCCCCGCGTTACCGGAGTTCCGCGCCAGCTTCGTCTCCGGCCGCCGCCGGCAAGCAGCTCGCCGGAGCCGACCGAGCCGACCACACCGTCCCTACCTCCTGGAGGCCCGCTCCCAGCCGGACCCCGCACCGCCCAGATTCGCCGACCTCCGCCCGAGCCGCTGCTCTGACTGGAGCTTCTCCCACCGGCGAGCCCACGCCGCGCGAGCCCGCACCACCGCGTGCCGCCAGCCTGTTGTCCCGCCCCGCCACCTGCCCCTCTCCTAGAGCACCACGCCTCGCCGCCACGCACCGCCAGCGCCACCACTGCGCGCCGCCCCGACGCTGCACGCAGGCCCCACCGCTTCTTCCTCGCCGCCGGCCACCTCCTTGCTCGCTGGAGTCCGCGAAGACTCGCCGGAGTCCAAGTCCGCCAGATCTGGGCCGGGTTGGATTAGATCCACCCATCCCTCCAACCAAACAGTGTCCCGCGTCCCCGGATCCCTCCGTGCACCGTCCCGTCCCGGGTTGACTTTTCGCGAGGGTATAATTTCACTAAGTCCCCAGATTCCAGTAATTTTATGCATTTGTCATCGCATCATAACTCTGCATCCGTAGCTCCGATTCATGCGTGTAGCATATCAAAATGTTCATCTCGACGAGTACATCATTTCATCTCATTGCATCATTGTCATTTGAGCTCATCTTGATGCCCGAAATGCTATTGGAAGAGGGTTATGTGATGATTATGTCAGATATGTTTCAGCAAATGGCCTTTTCTCATTTTTGCCATGATTAATGTGTGCATGCTATGATCCTGAGCTCTACATGTGTTTTGTTAAATGCCATGGCATCTTTGCAGGGGTGTATGCCATGTATTTTTGTGATCTTTGTGGTGACTAGCACAAGCATGCAAAGTAGCCTACTCGTTGATTGTCGGATTTCGGGTTCCGGCAGACCCTTAAGGTTCGAACACTTGGGTGCGCGCGGAGATTATGCCTTCTACCTCCCCCCCTCGCAAAGATCTAGGCTACTCAAAGAACTACACAGGGACACAAGATTTATACTAGTTCGGGCCACCATTGTGGTGTAATACCCTACTCCAGTGTGTGGTTGGTGGATTGCCTCCTGGGGCTGATGATGATGAACAATACAAGGAAGAGCAGCCTCGCAAGGGTCTGCTCTTGGCTGGGGTGACGAACTGCTAGGAGGAGTTCAGCCTCCCTTCTCTTTCTCTCCCTCTCTTACTCTTACTAGCCAACTGAACCCAAAGTTCGAACCCCTTGCTATGTGGGTGGCTGGTCCTATTTATAGAGGCCCTGGTCCTCCTCCCAAATATTGAGCGGGAAGGGAGCCAACAATGGCGGGCTAATTTGAAGGGGGACAACTAGTATCAACTACCCTGACAAAAGTAGTCTTCGCCTGCGCAAAGCTCTGGTGATGACGCCGTCTTGGGCTCCACGGTGACCGCCGTCTCGTAGTCCTCCTGGTCTTGGTCTTGTTGCACCGAAACGGCAACCTTTGCCTGATGCCTCGGTACTCCACGGCTGCGCTTGCCCCCTTTGCACCGAAGAGGAAAGAAGGACGCTGCGCGCACTGGCACCCACCTGGCGCCCTAAGTCGTCATGGCTTGCATCATGGGCACCTCACGAGGTACCCCGCCTTGATCTCTCCGCCTCCTCACGAGCCAGCCTGACGAGGCCGTGCCTGAGGAAGCTCCGTGTCGTCCGCCTCGCGAGGCTTGGCCCCACACGAGGGTCTTGAGTCTTGTGTTGATGAAGATGGGCCATGCTGGGCCTCTTTCGAGCCACGCTGCAGGCCGCAGGCAGGCAAGTCTGGGGACCCCCGTTCCCTGGATGCCGGCAGTAGCCCCCGGGCCCAAGGCGCGCCCGGGCTTGGCCGTGCCGAGGGGCGAAAGGGCAAGGGCGAAGCGCCGCAAGCCCTAACAGCCTGCGGCCTTGGGCGCCGCGTGGCGGTTGATGGGACGCCAGTGCCTCAGCAACCGTGCAGGTTTATAAAGGAGCGGCATCTGCCCAGACTTTGCCTTTTGCTTTCTCCGGTTGCTTCTCAGATCCCCTTTCTTGCGCCTCCCCTTTCTTCCTCCAAACCTCCAGATCTACCCCGGTTGTGTGACCTAGGAAGCCATGGCGCCTCGCCAGCCTCTGGCCAAGGCTTGGTACTCTCCTGCTCTGGACTCACCGAATGTGTCCAAGGCCGGCCTTGCCCGGCAGCGCCAGATGGCGGAGGCGTAGGGCATCAACGGGACAAAGGTGTTCAAGGCTGGCTCCGCCACCCCTGAGGGCCGAGGGAGCAACTTTTATCCTCTCTTTGTAAGCTCCATTGCTGCGGGCCTGGTGCCTCCCTTCTCCGAGTTCTTCTTCTCTGTCCTCCGCCACCACAACTTGCAGGCTCTGCATCTCCACCCCAACTCCGTTCTTCTTCTGGCGATCTTCGCTTACTACTGCGAGGCCCACATAGGGGTGCAGCCTTCAGTAGCCTTGTTGCACCATTATTTCTCCCTCCGGGTCACTCGCAGTTCTCTTGCCGCGTGCACAAGCTTTGTCGCGTACGACGGCACCATTGCCATCTCGAATCCCGGGAAGAGGATTGAGGGCTTCCGGAGCAAGTGGGTCTTGGTAGATGCCGGGCGCGTCCATCCTAGGCTGATCTTGCCCGCGGAGCCGCCCGCGAGCTCCGGCGACCTGGGCCGAGCGGAGCTCACGGACCCCCTCGCAAAACTGGTGTTGGAGAGGATGGACGCGGACCTGAGGCCGGCCAGCACGACGGCGGCGAAGTTGACCAGTGCGTCGCTGCTGAGGGAGTTCCTGGAGCACTAGCTGGCTCCACTCCGGCGGTACTCACCTCCGATGTGGAGGCCTCACCCGAGCCCCACGGCCTTGAGCGACGAAGATTTGACCGCGGTCCTCCAATCTCTGGTCGGGGCAAGGTGGCAAGGTTGGAGGGCGCTCCCAAGCCCTTGTTCCTTCGCGACGACTAGGAGCCGGTGGTGAAGTCCATGACTGTTTTAATGGGGACGGGCTCCTGCCCGTGGCGGCTTCCGAGGGACCGGTGGACGTGCCCTCCGGCGACTCCAGCAAGGAGGAGGACGAAGAGGAGCGGGGAATGGGGCCCGACTCCGAGGCGATCGATGGAGAGTCGAGGGCCCCCCTCCCCCGGTGCAGGCCCCGCAGTCTCCGCCTTTCCTCGAGTGATGATGACGAGGATGAAGACGAGCAGGCCGGCGGGAGCTTGCCCCCGATCCCGAAGAAGGACAGGACCGGGCTGATCCCCCGCGGGCCTGTCCCTGCCCCGCTGCAGTCTGCAGATGCGCCTTCTGCTTCCGAGGTCTACCCTTCTAGCCGGCTGTCAGGCTTCAAGTTTGGCCGGAGGCTGCCCGAGCTCGCCGGCGATGACCCGTAAGTGCCCGACCCTTGTCTTCATTTCTTGTTCCGCTGCCGAGGTTTGACGTTCACATTTCTTGAATCGGCTGCAGCCCGTGGCGAAAAAGCTGAAGGGGGCTCGTAAGGCTCCATCCGCGGCAGCGCCTCCGCCTCCGGAGGAGGGTGACCACGGTGCGCGGGCTTCTCCTGCCCGGTCGGCCTCGCGAGGCCTGGTCGAGCTGGCTGGGGCGAGCTTAGCCCCCATGGCCCAAGTGAATCATGTGGTGCCTTTGCCCGCTGCCGCCACCATAGCCGCTGTGGTGCAGCGGGCTCCACCTTAGGACGCCGTGGTGTTGACGTCACCGCCTTCTTCCTTCGTTCCGACGGCTGCTGCTTCCCCACCTCCTCCTGCCATCCTGGAGCGTGCTGTTGCTGGACTGGACCGGCTGCGGCAGGATCTTCCTGGTGCCGACCCTCGCCTGGTGGCCGGGTGCTTGGAGCTGGCTTCGGGGTGGATTCGCTCCGACGCCTCAATCCGGGCGGCGCTGGTTCAAGCCTCGACGGCCTGTGACGAGGATAGGCAGGCCCTCCTTGAGACGAAGACTGCTCGTGACGCAGCCCTGGGGGAGGTGGTTGAAGCCCGCGGTCGTTGCAAGGCGCTGGAGGACGAGCTGCAAGGCTTGCGGGACCAGCTCGCGAAGGAGGTTCGTCTTTGCCAGGAGCAAGAAGAAGGCATGAAGGCTCGCGAGGCGGCCATCGAGGGCCAGGAGGCCAAGCTCAAGAAGCGCCGCGACCGCCTAGTCGCGCTGGGAGAGGAGCTGGAGGCGACGAAGGTCGAGCTGGCCCGCAAGGCGAAGGTTCTTGCCGAGGATCGTGTGGCCTTCGCGGACATGGAGAAGAAGGCTCGTGCTTCGCTGAACATGCTCTACGCCAGTGGCCTGGAGAGCCCGCTGGCCGGCGCCGAGGACGGCCCTGCCAAGCTGCTTCCCTTCCTGGTTCGTGCCCTTGAGGATGTCACCCTTGGCCTTGGCCCCACGGCCGAGGCCGAGGCGCGTGTCCTGTCTTCTGCTGCACTGACGCGGGTCTTCACCCACATCTACCTTCGCGACCCCAGCGCCGACCTCGACAGCCTGCTGGAGCTAGTAAGCGGCGAGGGCGATGCTGCCGCTGCCGAGGCCGTGAAGGGTCGCGCGGAAGCTCTGCTGGGGAAGTTCTGGGCCTTCAGTACCAAGCCGAAGCAGGGTGCTTCCGGTTCTGCTGCTCCGTGAGGCGGGGCCACCCGCGCTGCTCCACCGCCACCAAGCCACTCCGCTACTGCTCCCGCCCTGCTTTTAATTCCTGCATCATGCACCATGCCTCGGGGAGGCGTTTAAACTTGCGTTTGGTATTGAGACAATCAGTATGGACTGTAATATTTGCTTTTAAGTTCCTTCAATTTTATGCTTTCCCTCCCTACTTGCTTGTGTTCTACGCCGGCAGAGCCTGGCCCCGCGCGTACCTCACCCAGCATTAGCCCCGACCGGAAACCAGGATGGGACCAAAGGAGTGAGGGGCTACGGAGCCTGTTACGCTCCTGAGTCGCGATGCTCAGGAGTCCCCCTTGGCGCACGAACGACAAGTAGGGAGGTGTGATGTAGGAGGGTCTTTCGTTCTACGTCTGCGGAGCCCGGCCCCGCGCATACCTCACCCAGCATAGCCTTTCGGAACTAAGGAGTGAGGGGCTACGGGACCAGTTAGGCTCCTGAGTCGCGATGCTCAGGAGTCCCGCTTGACGCGCAAACAACCAGTGATTAGGTGAGATGCGAGTGGGACCACCGTTCTACGTCTGCACAGCCCGGCCCCGCGCGTGCCTCACCCAGCATAGCCTTTCGAAACTAAGGAGTAAGGGGCTACGGGACCAGTTAGGCTCCTGAGTCGCGATGCTCAGCAGTCCCCCTTGACGCTCAAACGGCCTTCCTATCTTGGCCCCGCTCGGGAGAGGCACGCGACGAACCAGGCCCGAGGGGCCTGGCTGGGTGGCGTACGTCCGGGCATGACCCAGGCGCAGCCCCCGTGCCCAGCCCCCTCGCGCGGTGCTCCTGAGGGAAGGCGTTGTGATGAGGCTAGACACTGAGCTCTGGGCTCCTTGAGGTTGACGCGGCCTGGGGGCCACCCTCAGTTGTTTAGCACCAGCGCAGAGCATAGCGCTTCCGCATGTGTACGGGCATAGCTGCTCCTCGGCAGTGTCGTCAGCCAGCGCGGAGCATGGTGCTTCCACTGGTACGTGGGAGGGGGCTCCCCTCCGGGAGGAGCCCCCGGGGCGTGTACAGCCCCACCCTGACACGTGGCCAGCACGGTAGGGCTAGGTGAGGTGTATTTGGGCACCCGTGAGCCAGCGCGGGACTCACGGGGCCCTACCTCTAGGTGGGTTGCGCCTGGCACTGGGCCTTATCTTGGGCTGCGTTCCTGCAAACTTGGTTAGATGCCGGCACTCTACGTCCTCGGGTCTCGGCCCTCGAGCTTGTCTCAGCCGTCGCTGGTATGCCAGGTCGCGATGCGGTGGGCATAGCCAGAGGGTCATGGCCGGAGAGCCAGTAAGAGCCCTGAGTCGCGATGCTCAGGTACCCCCCCTTTAACGTGCAAGTGGTCGACATGGAGAAGAAGAGGTGCCGTGGGCAGGCATCAAGTAATCAAGCATGATGGGCAAATGCATAACCGGAAATAAACGCAAGGAAGATACATGCCGCTAGGCCTGGCCCGAGCGACTTGGCGATGATGCAGCCCGAGGGGCGCCCCCAACAAAGCAAGCTAACGACATGAAATAAAGAGATACACGCCGCAGGGACGAACCCACGTGGCTTGGGAACGATGCAGCGCTGTGAGGGCACTTCCAGCTGAGAATGAAACTGGTAAGATGTCAGCTGAGGGTGTCGCGGGCGAAGGGGTGTTGGTGCAGCAGACTCGGGAGGCCGCGGAAGCCGATCCTCATGAGCCCCCAGGCCCAGGGGCCTCGGGAGGCTCCGGAGGCACTGGCAGCTCTTCGCGAATCGCCTCCATCTCCGCCAGGGCCGCGGAACGCCTGTCTTCTTGAGCCTCCATGATGCCCCTCATGAGGCACTGACGCATAGCAACCACGCTCGGCATGCCGTAAGGCATGCAAACGTAGCTGTGGGGCGGACCCCGGCAGCGCCCCACTCGCGAGGGCCAGAGGCGCTCCATCGTAGCGGCTTGGTTGAGCCCGGGCACATCCACGCAGACGGGCAGCTCACCATCCTTGCCTGGATGGGGAGCCGCAGCCGGCAGACGGCGGCAACCTCTCATGATCCTTGATTCCTGTAGTTCTTGAATGGCTTTGTCGATGATCTCCTGCGGGTCCGACCTTCCTCGCCTTGCACCTTCTTGAGGGAAACGTGCTTCGAAACACGCCTCCACGTGGTGCCCAAGCGCCTCCCTCGTGACCCTGGCCAGGTCAGAGGCCCTCCAGGGGAGAGCCCCCGAGCCCTGCCTAAGGAGGGCGCCGGGCGCGCTTTCCTATGTGATGGAAGGAGGCTCCCCCCGGGCAGGCGCGGGCCCTGAGGGGCCTGCCTCCCGAGGGGCTGGTCCGGACGATGTCTTCTTATTCTTGGGGCTGGCCTCGGGAAGCCTCCTGCTCCCGCGATCCGGGTCTTCCAGTGACGCGGCCTGAAAGGCTCGCTCCAGGGAACACACTACACCCCTCTCTTCGCAGGGCACCGTGATGACTCCACCACTCCCTGGCATCTTGAGGACGTTGTAGCCATGGTGAGTCACGGCCATGAACTTCGCCAGCGCTGAGTACCCAAGGATGGCGTTGTACGGCAGGCGGATGTGGGCGACGTCGAAGTCGATGAGCTCAGTGCGGTAGTTGTCGCGTGCCCCGAAGGTGACAGGGAGGCGGACCTGCCCAATCGGGACCGTGGAGCCGGTGGTGCTTCCGGAGAAGGGCTTGGTTGGCTGAAGCTGGTCGTAGGGCACTTGGAGATTGTTGAACGTTTCCACGGACAGGACGTTGAGCCCTGCCCCACCATCGATGAGGGTCTTGGTGACTAGTACATTGCTAATGACTGGGGAGCAGAGCATTGGGAAGACGCCAGCTGTGGCCGCACACTTGAGTTGATCTGCTGAGCTGAACGTGATGGCACACACCGACCACTTGAGAAGACGCGTTGCTTCGAGCCTGGGGAGGGCTGCGTTCACCTCGCGAGCAAACTGCTTGAAGATGCGTTGGGAGGCTGGGGCTTGAGCTCCGCCCAGGATGCAGGCGATTGCGCGTGGCTCCTGGAAGCCCCCAGCCCCCTCATCTTGATGGCGGTCCTCGTTCCTCCTTGGTTGAGGCGGTAGTGGGGGGAGGCCTGCGTTGCCTTGTGGGTGATCCTCACGAGGCTGATCCCTCCAGTCCCCCTCGCGAGGCAGGTCTCGCCAGCGGTCCTCGCGAGGCTGATCACGCCACCCTTGGCGCGGGCCACGGTCTTCCCAGCGTCCTGCGTTCCTTCCTTCCTCCTCGGCCGTAGCCCCGATCGGCGCGGTCGGGGCAACGGCCGATCCTTCCTTCTTGCACGGCGCGGAGTTCTTGGCATTCGTTGGTGTTGTGGGTGTGGAGGTCATGGTACACACAGTACCAGCTGCCCCTGGTGGACTCAGGCAGATCTTTGCCCTGCTTGGTGTCTGGTTGTGCTGCGAGCACGGCAGCTCCCTTGCGCTTCACGTCCTTGGTCTTGGGCTTCTTCTCCTCTGGTTCTGTGGCAGGCACCTCAAGGAGGGAGAGGCGTCCCTCCTCAGCCCTGGCGCACTTGGTCGCCAGGTTGAACAGCTCCAGGGAGGTGCACAGGTCTTCATGCATCGCCAACTCCTCCTTCATCTTGACATCGCGCAAGCCGTCGGAGAAGGCCGAGATGATGGCCTCCTCGGACACCTTAGGGATCTTGAGGCGCGCACTGTTGAAGCGCTGGATATACTTTTGCGGGGTCTCTTCGGGTTGTTGCTTGATGCGGCGCATGTCGCTCACGGCGGGCGGCTGGTCGCGAGTACCTTGGAAGTTGGCGATGAAGCGGGTGCACATCTGGTCCCAAGAAGAGATCGTGCCTGGAGCCAGATTCAGGAGCCAGGTGCGAGCTCCTTCCTTGAGTGCCATGGGGAACCAGTTCGCCATGACCTTCTCGTCCTCGCTGGAAGCTTCGATGCCCAGCTCATAGAGCTGGAGGAACTGTGCAGGGTCAGTCATGCCATCGTAACGAGGAGGCAGGTCTAGCTTGAATTTGCTGGGCCACGCGACGCTACGCAGCTCGGCGGTGTAGGCACGGCAGCCTACGGTGGCCACGACGGGCCTTGGCTGGTGGAGAGCTTGGTCTTGAGGGTCCCCACGCGCTGCCGCTAGGAGCAGTGCGGGGTCTTGGCGTGCCGGAGCTGGAGCGGGGTCGCGGCGTGCTGGAGCAGGGAGCGCCTGGGTAGCCCCTTGCGGGCGTGGGATTTCTTGGCAGCTCCGTTCTTGCTGCGCTGGCGCCTGACGGGGCGGGTTCCGCCCAGGGGCCACGCGCCTTGGAGCCATGGCGTCTTCTTGGAGAGGAGGCAGCGGGTATGCCTCCGGGGCTTCGTTGCCCGCGCGGGGCGGGGTGCGGCGCAGCGGAACGGACGGCACGGGAGAGCCCCTCACGGCGTGGACAAGATCGGCGACGTGGTCGAGCCACTCCTCGTAGACAGCGTCGATGGGACAGTAGCACAGGAGCTCATTTTCCGCAAGGAGCGCAGCTCGAGCCTCCAAGGGTGCGCGGAGCGCGCGGGATGAAGAACCAGCTCGTGCGAGTGATGGAGTAGCGGTGTGGCCGTCCTGCCGCACGGAGGGATGCTGAGATGATGCTTGCTGCTCGCCCCCCGCCGGGCCGATGGCGGCATTGACGGCGGGCGACGGGGAACGACGAGGGTGTCCGCAGACGGGTGCCGTCTGGGCGACGCGAGAGGCGACGGCGGCCCGGCGCTCGGCGCGGGCCCGATGAGCGTCAGACATGGATGCGACGGTCGGAGGAGACCGGGGCGGTGGACGACGAATTCCGGCGCACCCCTAGCTGGCGTGCCAAATGTCGGATTTCGGGTTCTGGCAGACCCTTAAGGTTCGAATACTAGGGTGCGCGCGGAGATTACGCCTTCTACCTCCCTGTCTCGCAAAGATCTAGGCTACTCAAAGAACTACACAAGGGACACAAGATTTATACTGGTTCGGGCCACCGTTGTGGTGTAATACCCTACTCCAGTGTGTGGTTGGTGGATTGCCTCCTGGGGCTGATGATGATGAACAATACAAGGAAGAACAGCCTCGCGAGGGTCTGTTCTTGGCTGGGGCGACGAACTGCTAGGAGGAGTTCAACCTCCCTTCTCTTTCTGTCTCTCTCTTACTCTTACTAGCCAACCGAACCCAAAGTTCGAACCCCTTGCTATGTGGGCGGCTGGTCCTATTTATAGAGGCCCTGGTCCTCCTCCCAAATATTGAGCGGGAAGGGAGCCAACAATGGAGGGCTAATTTGAAGGGGGACAGCAAGTATCAACTACCCTGACAAAAGCAGTCTTCGCCTACGCAAAGCTCTGGTGATGACGCCGTCTTGGGCTCCACGGTGACCTCCGTCTCGTAGTCCTCCTGGTCTTGGTCTCGTTGCACCGAAACGGCAACCTTTGCCTGATGCCTCGCTACTCCGCGGCTGCGCTTGCCCCCTTTGCATCGAAGAGGAAAGAAGGACGCTGCGCGCGCTGGCACCCGCCTGGCGCCCTAAGTCGTCATGGCTTGCGTCATGGGCACCTCGCGAGGTACCCCGCCTTGATCTCTCCGCCTCCTCACGAGCCAGCCTGACGAGGCCGTGCCTGAGGAAGCTCCGTGTCATCCGCCTTGCGAGGCTTGGCCCCTCGCGAGGGTCTTGAGTCTTGTGTTGATGAAGATGGGCCATGCTGGGCCTCTTTTGAGCCACGCAGCAGGCCGCAGGCAGGCAAGTCCGGGGACCCCCGTTCCCAGGACGCCAACATTGATGCTGATTTCAGAGACTTAGAATTTCACTAAGTCCTTGTTCTGTTTTTGTTTTTATGTCATATGTTCATGTTGTTTCCTAGTGATCTGTGCCTCTTTTGAGGATGATCAGTAAGGATGTTTTGTTAATATTATTGTGCTCTATCCATCCATGTATTTGTTTGCATTTATGGAGAACCCTAGCTTGAGTCAATCGAGCTCTACTTTTTCTATAAATTGTTCCTGGCAGATTGTTGACATGTTTAGCAATTTTGCCAAGCTTGTTGTTGGTGATCCATGCATGCTATGATGTTGTTCTTGCCATGTCTAGCTTCTATGACATGTCTACTTGATGGGTGTATGCTTACTTTGTCATGCCATGCTTTGTGGTGAGTGCATCGAGCTCGTAAACATGCCTACTCATTAACTGTTTTGTATGCTCCAGTTTTTCACTAAGTCTGAATCTGTTTATGTTTTTGCTATGTTCATATGCTTGCAATTGTATTTTCCGATCCCTTTTGGCTCAAGATCACTAAGGGACTTTTGTTATGTGCTTAGAGTAGCTTCATTCCATGCCTTGATTTGCCATGATATGTTCCTGTAGCATGTAGTTTTCATGCTCTAAAGATTGTTTCCTGATGATAAATTCCTGACTTGTTGTTATTCCTCCAAGTCTGAAACCTGTTATCATTTGCACTTTTGCCATGCTTGTTTGAGCTTGCTATTGAGTGAATTAGCCGTAGCTCAGTGTTCATCAATTGTCAAGCATCATGAGTGGATCCCTGCCATGTATTTTGTTGCCATGTTTGAGTAATGTAGCATATTCATCTTGATGCATTTAGATGGCTACTTGCAGTTAATCGCAGACCGCAGCCATATTTGTTTTGCTTGCCATTTCCAAACCGTGCATCCGATTCTGGTGATCTTTATATCGATTTCAACCGAAATCACCTCACCTTTACAGTGGCACTCTTGGATTTCCAAGTTGAGGCCAGGTTCAATCATTCCTTTCCAAATCATGCATATGCATCACATACCGCATCCCGCACATCATACCATGTTCAAGTGTTGGTTGTTTACTATGTTGTGTACTTCTTTCCGGTGTTGCTTCTTCGGGTTGGTTCCGATAGCGTCGCGTTTGTGAGGAACCGTTTGACTACGTCCGTTTGTCTTCTTCATGGACTCGTTCTTCTTCTTTGCGGGATTTCAGGCAAGGTGACCATACCCTCGAAATCACTTCTATCTTTGCTTGCTAGATGCTCGCTCTTTTGCTATGCCTATGCTGCGATACCTACCACTTGCTTATCATGCCTCCCATATTGTTAAGCCAAGCCTCTAACCCACCTTGTCCTAGCAAACCATTGTTTGGCTATGTTACCGCTTTGCTCAGCCCCTCTTATAGCGTTGTTAGTTGCAGGTGAAGATTGGAGCTTGTTCCTTGTTGGAACATGGATATTTTGTTGGGATATCACAATATCTCTTATTTAATTAATGCATCTATATACTTGTTAAAGGGTGGAAGGCTCGGCCTTATGCCTGGTGTTTTGTTCCACTCTTGCCAGCCTAGTTTCCGTCATATCGGTGTTATGTTCCCGGATTTTGCGTTCCTTACACGATTGGGTTATAATGGGAACCCCTTGACAGTTCGCCTTGAATAAAACTCCTCCAGCAATGCCCAACATTGGTTTTACCATTCACCACCTATAGCCTCTTTTTCCCTTGGGTTCCGCGGACTCAAGGGTCATCTTTATTAAACCCCCTGGGCCAATGCTCCTTTGAGTGTTGGTCCGACCGAGTAGACTGCGGGGCCACCTTGGGGCAACTTGAGGGTTGGTTTTACTCGTAGGATGTCTCATATGAGTGTGCCCTGAGAACGAGATATGTGCAGCTCCTATCGGGATTTGTCGGCACATTCGGGCGGTGTTGCTGGACTTGTTTTACCATTGTCGAGGATGTCTTGTAACCGGGATGCCGAGTCTAATCGGATTGTCTTGGGAGAATGAATATCCTTCGTTGACCGTGAGAGCTTGTGATGGGCTAAGTTGGGACACCCCTGTAGGGATTTGAACTTTCAAAAGCTGTGCCCGCGGTTATGCAAAGATGGGAATTTGTTAATGTCCGGTTGTAGAAAACCTGAAGTTGATCTTAATTAAAATACATCAACCGCGTGTGTAACCGTGATGGTCTCTTCTCGGCAGAGTCTGGGAAGTGAACACGGTGTTGGAGTTATGTTTGACGTAGGTTGTTCTAGGATCACTTCTTGATCATAGTTGTTCGATCGTGCTTTTGCATTCTCTTCTCGCTCTCATTTGCGTATGTTAGCCACCTTATATGCTAGTCGCTCGCTGCAGCTCCACCTCATACTTTTACCCTTCAAATAAGCTTAAATAGTCTTGATCGCGAGGGTGTGAGATTGCTGAGTCCCCGTGACTCACAAATACTTCCAAAATCCAGCTTGCAGGTGACGATGTTACCGAGCAGGTGACGCAACCAAGCTCAAGGAGGAGCTCTATGAAGATCTTGTCCTTTGTGTTGTTTCGTCCTAGTCGATTAGTAGTGGAGTCCAGTGGGGGTCGATCGGGGATCTGTGTAGCTTTTGGGGTAGTCTTCTTTTATTTTGGTTCTGTAGTCGGACCTTCTGTGTATCTGGATGATGTAATGCTTTATTCATGTAATTGTGTAAGTGGCAATTGTGAGCCAACTATGTATCCCTTTCCCTTATGTATTACATGGGTTGTGTGAAGATTACCTCACTTGCGACATTTCTTTCAATGCGGTTATGCCTCTAAGTCGTGCTTCGTCACCTGGGAGATATAGCTGCATCGAGGGCGTTACACTGCCGTCCTGGCGGTCTTGGTCTTGTTGCACCGGAATGGAAACCTTTAGCTGATTCATCGGGACTCCGCGTCTGCGCTTGCCTCCTTAGCACCAAAGAGGAAACTATTGTCCTGCGCCCGCTGGCGCCCGGCTGGCCTTGGTCGTCATGGCTCACGTCACCCGAACCTCGCGAGGTGAGGCTTGCATAGAAATCTCCGCTCCTCAGGAGCCAGCTTGAGGAGGCCGCTCCTTCTCGAGGTCTTGGTGTCGTCTGCCTCGTGAGGCTTGGCCCCTTTCGAGGGCCTTGAGTTGTTGATGCTGAAGCTAGGCCGTACCAGGCCGTCATTGAATCCACACCGTGGGCCGCAGGTAGACAAGTCTGGGTACTCTCGTTCCCAGAACACCGATAGAGGCAGTGGCTAACAGATAAGAGGAAAACTCAGTCGGTCGATGGTGGCGGCGTCATAGGAGGTCCATCCTTGGTTTGCGGCGGGAGATATGAGGAGCCCAACCATCAAGGTTTGTGACGACATGATTGGAGCACATCCATCACGGTTGATGACGGGATAGAGGAGCTCGAACTTCAGGTGGTGCCCCACGAAGCTTTGCTCCTGGACCCTGTTGTCTCAGCGTGCCGCCGCATCACACTTCTCTGTCTACTGGGTGGAGGTCACCGTGCGGCTAATTACTTAAGGTATTCTTTTCGTTGGGTGGCTTAAGTAAGGTATTCAATTCATAAGGGTAGTGTTGTAGTACCCCGCATGTAAATTGGCTGGGCACTAATTTTTTTCATCGCACGGCTGGATAACAATATGGAGGGCCCTCAGTAATTATGAAAACAAATCTTGTGATTATGCACGCATCTTTGGGCACCAGTTAATCCTTGTATTAATGTAGTTTTTTTGTTTCTAATTACGCCTTATGTGGTGCGAATGGAATGATCTGAATGGCCGAAGGCTCGGAGAAGCTCAGATTTTATCAGTGGCATTATGGAGTTCCTCAATTTGGCTGAAAGTACAAAGAAGAGAATTGGTAATGAGGATTACATCCTGTGACCATGCAATCGTTGTGCCAATACAGAGTCACATGAAATTACAGTTGTCAAGTTTCACTTAGTCACTCGGGGATTCATGGATGGATATACACGTTGGACCAGACACGATGAAGAGCCGGTCATGGATGAATATACCGAGGGCTGTGACATGCCAAACCCTGATCAGAGTTACATGGATGTTGAATCTAACATCTGGGCTGAGGCATCAAGCAAACAATGGAACACCGGAAAGCCAAAAAACCCACTTGAAACCCAAGACAGTGACGTAGACGACGACCTTGATATGCCAGATTTTGCTGCTATGATTGCTGATTTCTAGGGCCCAAAAAAAGATATGGTTGGGTACAAGGATCTGCCATCAATTAATGTGGACTTCAAGAAAGATTTGTATCTAGGTTGCAAAAAGAAATATTCCAAGTTGAGTGCCACCCTGGCGCTTCTCAGATTTGAAGCAGCAAATGGTCTATCAAACAAGGGCATCAAAGAGTTGTTAGCACTGATGCAAAGACGTCCTATAGAAATGGTTTTTACCCCCTTTCCACAATGGAGTTTTAAACCGTCGCCTAGTCATTGTGTGCGATAGTTGGGGTCCGTCCCACACGACCTAGAAACCGTCGGGGATTGGCCCTCCGGTCACACACGCGGGGCAAAATGAGCTCGTGTGTGATCGGGCGAGGCATCAGAGACAATTATACATGCCCAATCATTTCCGTTCTTATGTACATCCCACACAGTGAATCCCAGGAAAACATTTCCATCCGTATGTATATCACACACAATTTTTTATGCGGAAAAGTTTGTGTAAGGTGGCCTAACACAAACAGTTCTCTGGCGGAAGCCATTAATTGTTCCAACATGCCTATTTTTTAGAAACCATGTGGGTTGTTTGAGTTCATCACCGATGGTGTTGTCAGAGAAACCGTCTGGAATAGAAAACCCCAATAAGCAGGGTAATTGGCCTTATTGATAATCCATGTAGTAATCAACTTTACATATTTAATGAAAACAATAGGCAAACAATCCACCACGTGCGTCCACAGAGATTAAATTATCCTGATCGTTAATTTTATCTATTAACGGCTGAGATTAAAAGATGCAAGCGTTAAGTAAGAATATATACACGTATAAGTAGTAGAACATTCCACGTAAAAGTTGTGCACATAGGTTCCAAAGTCCATAACTAGCAAGCACAAACCAAAAAAAAACCTCCCATTGTTGGGTTAAAGATAAGCTAGAAAAAAATAGTAGTCAAACCTAATAAAAAATAAGAAACCTATAATAGGACAACCACCATACCTCACCTCACGTGAGGAAAGTTATAGAGGAGCGAATACATGCAAATAAAACAAATCTGAGTTGCACGTGGCTGACCTGATTTTCACATGGTCTCGGCCATCTAAACCCAAGACACCTCAACCCATAGATAAACACGTATAGACAGCCTCACAAAGTACACACCAAACAATTACAAGCCGGCAGCGACGATGACTTGAATATGCCACACACGGCTCGAGCTCCAGATGAAAATCCACCCCTAGCTGTTTCACTCGACGTCTGACAAAGCCATGCTCGACGCATGATGAGGCGACACCCAACTACTCTAATCGACGTCGGAGGAATTTACGCACAAGTACACACCGAACAATTACAAGGCGTAAACGACAATGACTTGAATATGCCACACACGGCTCGAGGTCCAGACGAAAAGCCACCCCTAGCTGCTTCACTCGACATCCGACAAAGCCACGTTGTCAGATTTCAGGTTCCGGCAAAACCCTTGAGGTTCGAACATTTGGGTGCGCACAAAGATCTCTCCCCCTCTAGCTCTCGCCCTCACCGCAATCTCAAGTCTTAGCGCGTCAAACCCGCAGAATAAGGGACACGATATTTATACTGGTTCGGGCCACCGATGTGGTGTAATACCCTACTTCAGTGTGGTGTGGTGGATTGCCTCTCGGTCTGAGGATGAACAGTTACAAGGGAAGAACAGCCTCCTGAGGAGAGGTGCTCTTGTGCTTGGTGAGTTGATGCGGTAGAGGATCGTCCCTCCTCTAAGGTGGTGGCTAGTCCTATTTATAGAGGCCTAGGTCCTCTCCCCAAATATTAGGCGGGAAGGGATCCCACAACGGCCAGTTTGAAGGGGGACAACTAGTACAAGCTATCCTGACAAAAGATGGTCTTCGCCTGCCAAAGGCTGTGGTGGTGACGCTGTCTTGGGCTCCACGGTAACCTCTGTCCTACCGTCCTGCTAGTCTTGGTCTTGTTGCACCGATATGGAAACCTTTGCTTTACGCCTCGGGACTTCACGCCTGCGCTTATTCTTTAGCACCAAAGAGGAAACGAGAACACTACGCGAGCTGGCGCCCGCCTGGTGCCCGTCTCGCCTCGGTCGTCATGGCTTGCATCACGGGGACCTCGCGAGGTGCCCCTTGCCTTGATCTATCTACCCCTCGCGAGCCAGCCTGGTGAGGCCATCCCCAAGGAGGTCTTGCGTCGTCCGCCTCGCGAGGTTTGGCTCCTCGCGAGGGTCTTGAGTGTTTGCTGGTGAAGATGGGCCGCACAGGGCCACTGGTGGACCCACGCCATTGGCCGCAGGCAGGCAAGTCTGGGGAGCCCCGTTCCCAAGACGCCGACAGTAGCCCCCAGGCCCAAGGCGCGCTCGGGCTTGGCTTCGAGGCGAAGCCAATGGGCAAGGGTGGAGCGCCGCGGGCCCCATTAGCCTGCGGCCTCGATTGACGCGTGGCGGTTGATTGGACATGGGCGTCTTCGCTTCTGTTCGCACACGAACACGTCACCGTGTACCTTTGA
Source organism: Triticum monococcum (assembly GCA_034509565.1). Lineage (NCBI taxonomy): Eukaryota > Viridiplantae > Streptophyta > Magnoliopsida > Poales > Poaceae > Triticum > Triticum monococcum. Next base: position 290,240,814 of record CM067842.1, read on the forward strand.
CGCCGGGGGTGATGCACCGCAGCTCACGTCGAAGGAGACCCGCCTGAAGCGCGGTACGCAAGCAATCCGGCGGGCGCTTTTGTAGACCCGAAACCCCACGCGCCCGGGAGGGACTCCGTCTGGACGCGTGGCGGCTATGGGCTGCCCTAGGCCGGCCTGACCGCCCCTAGAGCCTCGAGGTTCGCCGCCCTGCAATGAAGAAGAACGAACGAAGAACGAGGAAGAAGAAGAACAAGGGAGAAGGAAAAGTAAAGGTAAAAGATGTAGATATATTTGTTCAATTGTGTGTGTTGTTTCAATCAGCCGTCACCCCCAACATATATAAGAGGCGGCTGGACTTCCCGTACAAGCAAAGGATTTATCTAGGCTTTCCTTACAAGAAAATTACATCAATTCACGTCCAAAACCCTAGTCAAATTCGGACTGATTTTATCCGAACTTTCCAAAACTGTTCGGTTTAAACTGGCTGTACTTTGAGGGTCCTTTTTGTGGTGACAAACGACCTAGGATGGAAACGAGCCCAAAAGCAATCTTGACCATTTCGACGAGACGAACATCTTTCATGTTGAATGTTTTTTCATAAGAGGTCATCTAGAGGGTCAAATCGCTTGTGCAAAACAGCTAATTACTCACGCAGCTCATCAGACATACCCACATATGTGTCTGGTTCCGGGCGTCATATTTTGCTCGCTGGAAGGTCTCGCTGTACGGGCTCTAAATTTTGCATACGACCTAGGATTGAGATGATCTTTATATCAAAATCGATCATTTCGACGAGACGCACAACTTTCTTGTTGAAACATTCTCCATTTGAAGCCAGATCCATTGGGTTACTGGACATTCTTTAATCTGGTGTCGACATGAGGATCTCTGAACTTGTCATAACTTTTACATCCAAGCTCCGTTTTAGACCATCTTCATATTCATCTTCATCTTCTCAAAAAGAGCCATTTCATGCTGACTTTCAATAATAAGTTTGAATTAATCTTGACATAGCTTCAAGCCACTCTTTATAAACGTGCCACTTTTGAGCGTCAACAGCTTCCCCACGCAGCCTTGATATCCGCCTGGCTAGGCGGCCACCCGAACTTACACAGTTATCCCCTCATCGTGGGTGACGCGCCCCTTCAATTCTCCTGCCTTTCCGAAACAATGACCTCCTCTTGCAGTCTGCCCCGAGCTCGGCCCTCCTCGCTACCATGGCGCCCCGGCGAACGGAGAAGGGAAAGAAGAAGCCTCAGTCTTCAGCCGGGCTGCCCCGACAATTGAACCCGCCGTTGGCCGGTCACTGGTGCTCAACCAGGAAGCCATGGACAGTGTCCGCCCTGCGCTCGCTGCTGACTCCATCAAATGGGGGAGGACGGCGGCCTGGCCCGCATCGCGCGCCTTCGTCGACAGGTCAGCCACCAAGGTTCCGTTCCTCATCGATGCCCTGTGGGCTGGCCTGGTTCCTCCTTTTTCTGCCTTCTTCAACGCCTTGCTCTCCCACTACCAGATCCATATGTTGCACATGGATCCCCAATCGGTCTCCCTTCTTGCCATCTGTGCTTTCGTATGTGAGGCCATGGTGGGCATTCCCCCTTCGGTGGCCCTACTGCACCATTTCTTCTCGCTGCACCTGACGAGCCCTCGATAGTGTTTGGGTGCCTGATTTTCCAGACCATGGCTGTGACGGCTGGCTTGGGGATCGATTTTGAGCTTCCATCATCCTCAAGCGAGTTTCGGGAATGGTGGGTGTATGTGGACGTCGGTGTGCTCAGCCCCTTTTTCTCGCCCCCTTCGGCGCCCACCGTTCCCAGCTCCGGCTGGGGCCATGAGAAGCTCACGGACCCCCGCCTTGCCTTTGTCTGGCTCCGGTTGAAGAGCCTGAAAGATCTCGGCTGACTGCTCCTATGGTGATGCAGGTGCTCCTCCGACGCTGCGTCGCCCCTCTCCAGCGCCATTCCCGGCCGATGTGGGCCCTGTCCGGCGGCCAGGATCGCATGAGGCTTCAGGTAGCGGGGCTTCCACTCGAGGCACGAATAACGGTGCTCGGTGTCTTGACAGGCGACCCCTCGCCAGCTGACATGTCGCTGGAGGGCTGTCTCTTGTACTGCTGCTCAAACAGGGTGGAGTTCACGGAGCAGATGCCCCCTTCAATGAACGGGGGCTGCGCCCCGCTAGCTTTGAAGGGCCCCGAAAGAACCCTGTCTCCGTGGCTCCCCTCCCTTCCACCAGAGCCGAGCTTGCCCCAAGAGTGGATGCAGGGGGACGAGCTCTGCTGGAGGCTGGAGGCATGGGTGCTGAGGCATCGGCACCGCTCGAGGCTCCCGAGGTGCCATCCTCGGGAGCCTGTGACTCTTGCTTGGGGGTGACAGCTGAGGGGGCGACGCAATCCGTTGCTCCTGAGGTTGAAGCTCTCGAGGTCTTGGCGGTCCATCATGAGGCGGTGCCCGGGGGCTCTCCTCATCCCGGCACTCCCAAGGCCATCTCCTCGGGAGCCTCACCAACCGTGCCCCGCGCTGGTTGCCACGTCCAATGCTTCGGCCTGCTCCGTCTGGACTTCGACGCGCTCCGCAAGAGGAGAGGATCCCCAAGCTGTAACAGTGATGCCTTCCGGCCATTGAAGCAGAGGAATTACATCGCCATCGATGAGTGAGTACCTTATCTTTGTAAATTATTGGGTGCTGCTTCTCCTCTTGACTGTGGCTCCTCAGGGTCCCTTCTGCTAAGGCGGCGAAGTCTCTCGGAAGCAACCTTCTCCTGCCTCGAACCCCCCACTGCCTTTAAGTGCCCCAAGCCAGCATGCCGCACGCAGCGCGAGGTTATCTTGAGAGGCAAACATGTTAGCTTGGCGCCTTGAGCCCATGCCTTCATCGTCTCTCCTTCGTGATCTCGCCTGGAGTGCGACAAGTGTGCCAAGGGCTCCTCCTCTAGTTATGGACGGTGGCTCGATGGCTTCAATCATGGCTTCTTCTTCGAGCAGCAGGCCTCAAGCCATCCATGCCCCTGCCGAAGCCCAGACGGTGACCCGGGAGGTGCCAGCCCCATCCCCCTGCTAGAGGGGCCGAGCCATGTCAGATCCCGTCGGCCACCCCTGTGGCGGGGGACGGACCTGGTTGCATTCTTAATCTTGCGCACGGGCAGAGTGTCGTCCGCCACGAGATCTTCCGGGAGGTTATGGGTGTGATGAACCGACTCAGCGGAGAGCTCGTGGATGTCGACGCTCGCCTTGAAGCCGAAGGCCTCCGGCTGGTGGAGGAGTGGCATCGCTTGAACATGGCTGTCAACCTCGGGCGCCTCCAGTGCGAGCATGCCGATGCGGAGGCTGAGGCATCCCTAGAAACCTCGCGAGAGACCAGCGCCCAAGTCTTGGAGGAGGCCAGGGAGGCGGACAATCGCCGCAAGGCCGCCGAGGAGCGCAGGCAGTAGCTCCAGGCCTTGAACGCCTCCCTGGAGCAGCAGGTGGAGGCGTGCAGAGTTGCCCTGGCGTTGATGAAGGGCGCCCCGGCCGATGAGGAGGAGACCCTGAGGTGTGAGGAAGCACTGTTGCTGGAGGCCATGGACCGCAGCCTCGAGCTCGAGCGGTTGGAGACAAGGGAGCACCAACTCGCCCAAGCAGAGGATGCTGTCGGCGCGCGCGAGGCTAGGGCCCAGGATGATGTCGACCGTAGGGTGGCCGAGGCTTGCACGGATCTTGCCAGCCGATACGACCTGAAGCTGAAGCTCGTGGAGGCCGAAGGTGTGGGCAGGACTGCTGCCCTCAGGTCAGGGCTGGCTGAGGCGGAACAACGCGAGAAATCCACCGCAACTGCCCTGGTCTCCGTGCAGGCCGAGCTGGCTTCTACTACCTCTTGAGCACTGCGTTACTTTTCCCTTGAAGAGGAAAGGGTGATGCAGCAAAGTAGCATAAGTATTTCCCTCAGTTTTTGAGAACCAAGGTATCAATCCAGTAGGAGGCCACGCACGAGTCCCTCGCACCTACACAAACAAATAAATCCTCGCAACCAACGCGATAAGGGGTTGTCAATCCCTACACGGTCACTTACGAGAGTGAGATCTGATAGATATGCTAAGATAATATTTTTGGTATTTTTTATGATAAAGATGCAAAGTAAAATAAAAGGCAATAAAAATAACTAAGTGCCGGAAGATTAATATGATGGAAAATAGACCTGGGGGCCATAGGTTTCACTAGTGGCTTCTCTCAAGAGCATAAGTATTCATGGTGGGTAAACAAATTACTGTTGAGCAATTGACAGAATTGACAATATTTATGAGAATATCTAGGTATGGTCATGTATATAGGCATCACGTCCGAGACAAGTAGAGCGACTCCTGCCTGCATCTACTACTATTACTCCACACATCGACCGCTATCCATCATGCATCTAGAGTATTAAGTTCAAGAGAACAGAGTAACGCTTTAAGCAAGATGAATTGATGTATAGGGATAAACTCATGCAATATGATATAAACCCCATCTTGTTATCCTCGATGGCAACAATAGAATATGTGCCTTGCTTCCCCTACTATCACTGGGAAAGGACACCGCAAGATTGAACCCAAAGCTAAGCACTTCTCCCATTGTAAGAAAGATCAATCTAGTAGGCCAAACAAAACTGATAATTCGAAGAGACTTGCAAAGATAACCAATCATACATAAAAGAATTTAGAGAAGATTCAAATATTGTTCATAGATAAACCTGATCACAAACCCACAATTCATCGGTCTCAACAAACATATCGCAAAAGAAGATTGCATCGAATAGATCTCCACAAGAGAGGGGGAGAACTCTGTATTGAGATCCAAAAAGAGAGAAGAAGCCATCTAGCTAATAACTATGGACCCGTAGGTCTGAAGTAAACTACTCACACTTAATCGGAGGGGCTATGGTGTTGATGTAGAAGCCCTCCGTCGGAGCTCCGGAACAGGCCCCAAGATGGGATCTCATGGATACAGAAAGTTACGGCGGTGGAATTAGGGTTTTGGCTCCGTCTCTGGTGGTTTGGGGGTACGTTGTATATATAGGAGGAAGGAGTACGTCGGTGGAGCAACAGGGGGCCCGCGAGGGTGCAGGGCGCGCCTGGGGGGGGGGGGTAGGCACGCCCCCTACCTCGTCGCCTCCTAGTTGATGTCTTGACGTATGGTCCATGTCCTCTGGATCATGTTCATTCCGAAAATCACGTTCCCGAAGGTTTCATTCCATTTGGACTCCGTTTGATATTCTTTTTCTGCGAAACACTGGAATAGGCAAAAAACAGCAATTCTGGGCTGGGCCTCGGGTTAATAGGTTAGTCCCAAAAATAATACAAAGTGTATAATAAAGCCCAATAATGTCCAAAACATAATATAATATAGCATGGAACAATAAAAAATTATAGATATGTTGGAGACGTATTAGCTCCCGCCCATGCCGAGCTGCTCTCTCTTCAACAACGAGTTGTTAGGGCCGAGTTCTTCGCGCAGTAGAGTAGGGAGGAGGCACTTTGCCGGTAGACACTGCTGCGCGAACATGCTCCCATGCTTCGGGACCTCCGGACGAAGGCCAACTAGGCGCTTGGTACCATCTGTGATGAGCATCCCCACATCCCCACGCCGAGGATTACGCCAGCCATCTTCGCTTCCTCGCTGATGTGGTGACGCACCTAGAGAGCCGTGCTGAGAGGGCTCACGAGCCCGTGGACGAAAAGAGGCGGGGCCTTCTCGGGCGCGCATTCTCCCGCCTCTTCAATCATCTTGTGAACACCAATCCTGACTTTGACTTCGCGGCCGCCATTGCCCTAGTGCCCATGGTCGTTCGAGGCCACCTCGCGCGCTGGGTGGATGACAATGTGGACGCTCTGGTTAGGGCCTTTGCTTCTGATGACAAGGTGGTGGTGGTCGCGGCGGATGAGGGCAACATGGTTGATGGAGGCGTGGCAGATGGTGGTGCGGCTGATTGCGGTGCGGCTGACAGCGATGGAGACAGCGACAACAGCCTGTCCGGGGGTGATTCGGGGGACGAGGCGAGCGATATATCCGTCTGAGCCCTTGCTCCTATATTTTGAACCTACACACAAAAAGCTTCGATACGGCCCCTAATGATGTAAGAGCATTGTGAAGAGGGGGAGCCCCTCATGTAAATAGACTTCTACTTCATCCCATACTCTAGGCTTAAAGTGTGCCTTTGAGTGCTCACGACTCCCCTCGCGGGCTTGAGGCCGTAACTTACTTTGCTTTAGTCGGGCTTCAAACTGGTTCAATGGTTGTGGACGCACATTCCTTCTAAGAGGAGCACTCATAAGCTTGTGAGGTTTTGGTTTCCTGAGAGGTCCGCCAGTCCACCCAAGAGGGCCTCGCGAGGAGAAAGTGCTAGTAATGGCGAGACGCGCACGTCGTGCGCGTGCGCCACTGCCAACCCCTGCTGGTGAGGTTTTTGAAAGAGGGGAAGATAGCGGTCGTAAATCTCAAACAAAACAAAAATCAAAAAACTCACGAAATCAACACGAACAAGAAAGGATGCCCCCCGTGATTACTAATGAAAATGCAACTTCAAATTCAAGATCAAAAGCTGCAAGTCTGAGCTACAGAAAAGAGGCCGAAAGCAAATAGCTGCGTCCAGCACTTAGCTAGTCTTCTTGTCTTCGAGTCTTCCGACCAGCGCGGACCTAAGTGCTTTCACAGGCCGTGAGCATAGTCATTGGGGGACAGTGTCGACGGCCAGCGCGGAGCATGGTGCTTGCATTAGGACGTGGGTGGGAGCCCCCGAGGCCCGAGGGCGGCACTCCGGAGACTCCGGGGCGTGTACAGCCCCACTCATTATTACGTGAGAGTGTCATGAGCGAAGACCTTCACAGGCATGAGCCTTACTTCACATCGCCAGGCAAGGGCCCCGCCCTGCACCGCCCTCGACCACCGTTAGGGCGTCCGGAAACCAGGATGACACCAAGGGGCAAAGGGGACGCTAGCGGAACCCTCAGCAACCACGGGCCCTCTGCCGGGGGGAAGGCTCGCTAGCGCCTCCCCGGTAGAGGACCTACCTCCGGGAGATGCCTTGCTCCAGATGATGTGGGGAGGGGCCTTGCTCCCGGTTCCTCCCCCGCAGCCCCCAATGCGCTTCCCTTGGCGAGATTGGGGCTTCCATGCTGGGGCCTCCGTCCACTGTTGTGAGCTGATTCACTTGCAAGCCATGGTTAGCGTAAGCTTGCTCCTGAGAAATTAGTGGTGCCCTGTAGCTGCTATCGCCGACGTGGTCAGCGAGGCTCCTGGAAGGCCTTAGCTTCCAGCATCTCCTCTTCCCAGCCCGGCTCGAGGAATGAACTGGGGTTGTCTTCCGGTGCGTACTCCTGGTCCATCATGCGGGGCACATAGGCCTCCAAAGCCGTCGCCCCGGTAACCTCGCCGAGGTGCCCCACGCTCCATGCCGCCTGTCCTGGCGCGCCAGGGTAGTAGGGCGGCATCCTACCGGAACCATGGGTGGCGATGCTTATGCCTGCGCCCATTGGGGGAGGCACATGTGTGGTTGGGTGACCGGTGCCACTGGTTGGGCCGGTGCCGACGAAACCTCCTGGTGCGCCTGGGGGCGTGCGGGCGCGACGAGGCCCACCATGCGATCCGGCCGCAGCCTGAGGCGTAAGTAAGGAGCAAAATGGTGGCAGACCCCTGGCTGCGGCGTCCAACAGCTCGGTCACATGCTCTAGCAATGCATCTCGGCCGCTCTCCATCAGTCGGCATCGCAGCAGCTCCCGCGCCACTATGAGCGACACCCTCATGTTCGCTTGTTCCCATCAGGAGTGTGGCATCGTCGCCGCGACGTAGCTTGAGGCCCTTGCGGCAGCCTGCACGCGCCGCATGGTAAGGGTGGAAGGCGTCAGACCATGCCACCCACGCCCCTCGGCGCTTTGTGGTGCGTGTGCCACTTGGAGCGCAGAGTTGAGGTCTTCATGGGAGGACGACGCCGCCCGGGCTGGCCAGGCTGCCGAGCGATCGGTGTCGGCCCTCGGGTCACCGGATATCGGTGCTACAGAGCACTGGCGGGGCGGCCGATGGAAGAGAGGCTTTTGCGCACCCCTACCTGGCGCGCCAAATGTCAGATTTCAGGTTCTAGCAAAACCCTTGAGGTTCAAACACTGGGGTGCGCACGAAGATCTCTCCCCTCTAGCTCTCGCCCTCACCGCAATCTCAAGTCTTTGCGCGCCGAACCCACACAACAAGGGACACGAGATTTATACTAGTTCGGGCCACAGACGTGGTGTAATACCCAACTCCAGTGTGGTGTGGTGGATTGCGTCTATGGCTGAGGATGAACAGTTACAAGGCAAGAATAGCCTCCTAAGGAGAGGTGCTCGTGTGCTTGGTGAGTTGATGCGGTAGAGGATCGTCCCTCCTCTAAGGTGGTGGCTAGTCCTATTTATAGAGGCCTAGGTCCTCTCCCCAAATATTAGGCGGGAAGGGATCCCACAATGGCCAGTTTGAAGGGGGACAGCTAGTACAAGCTATCCTGACAAAAGATGGTCTTCGCCTGCCAAAGGCTCACGTGGTGACGCTGTCCTGGGCTCCACAGTGACCTCCATCCTGCCGTCCTGCTGGTCTTGGTCTTGTTGCATGATATGGAAACCTTTGCTTGACTTCTCGGGACTCCGGGCCCGCGCTTACTTCTTTTGCAGCAAAAAGGAAACAAGGACACTGCGCGTGTCGGCGCCCGCCTGGTGCCCGCTTGGCCTTGGTCGTCATGGCTTGCGTCACGGGGACCTCGCGAGGTGCCCCTTGCTTAATCTCTCCGCCCCTCGCGAGCCATCCTGGTGAGGCCGTCCCCGAGGAGGTCTTGCATCATCCACCTCATGAGGCTTGGCCCCTCGCGAGGGTCTTGAGTGTTTGCTGGTGAAGATGGGCCGCACAGGGCCGCTGGTGGAGCCATGTCGTGGGCCGCAGGCAGGCAAGTCTGGGGACCCCCGTTCCCAGGACGCCGACACATGCTCGACGCACGATGAAGCGACGCCCAACTACTCCAATCGACGTCGGAAGAATTTACGCCAAAGCATGTCTGGCTTGAATCATCAGATTTGGTAATTATTATTTTGCAAGCTTTACTTTTTCTGGATAGAATATTCGTAGATACTATATCAATTGATAGATTGTTCCGTGTTAACTTTGAACACATAAGAATCTAGCATACAAGAAGTTGCACGACTTAACTACAAGGGGACAAAACTGGAACATTCAAGTGAAAGTAATGAGAATGTGGGATTCCGTGAATCCTACGACTGATGTTATTAGCCTAGATATGATACTGATGGATAAGAGGTCTGTTTTCTAATATATTAACTTTGATTTTTTCTTTCAGATGAAGCAAGTTACTAACCATATTTGATTCTTTTGATAGGGTGAGACGATCCATGCTACTATCTGGAAGAATCTTATAGACACTTTTAGATCAAGGATCAATGAAAAATCTATTTATGCACTCAGCAATTTTAAGATCGTGGAATCCACAAAATATAGGCCAGTGAGCAATGAAATTAAAATATATTTTGCATACAATGGAAAGGTAAAGGAAATAAAAGGATCTTTGGTAGTTTTCCCTGACTATTGCTTCAATTTTGCTACCATGGATACTGTAGGATCGGAAGTATGTCTAGAGCGGGGGTAATTAGACTACTTGACCAATTAAAAATCTATCCTTTTCCCAATTTTAGTCTTTGGCAGATTTTAGCTATCTTAGCACAAGTCAAGCAATCTTAACACAATTCAAGCAAGCATGCAAAGAGTCTATGAGCAGCGGAAAGTAAAGCATGCAACTTGCAAGAATGTAAAGGGAAGGGTTTGGAGAATTCAAACACAATTGGAGACACGGATGTTTTTGTCGTGGTTCCGATAGGTGGTGCAATCGTACATCCACGTTGATGGAGACTTCAACCCATGAAGGGTAACGGTTGCGTGAGTCCACGTAGGGCTCCACCCACGAAGGGTCCACGAAGAAGCAACCTTGTCTATCCCATCATGGCCATCGCCCATGAAGGACTTGCCTCACTAGCGGTAGATCTTCATGAAGTAGGCGATCTCCTTGCCCTTACAAACTCCTTGGTTCAACTCCACAATCTTGTTGGAGGCTCCCAAGTGCCACCTAGCCAATCTAGGAGACACCACTCTCCAAGAAGTAACAAATGGTGTGTTGATGATGAACTCCTTGCTCTTGTGCTTCAAATGATACTCTCCCCAACACTCAACTCTCTCTCACAGGATATGGATTTGGTGGAAAGAAGATTTGAGTGGAAAGCAACTTGGGGAAGGCTAGATATCAAGATTCATATGGTGAGAATGGAATATCTTGGCCTCAACACATGAGTAGGTGGTTCTCTCTCAGAAAATATGTATTGGAAGTGTAGGTATGTTCTGATGGCTCTCTCGACGAATGAAGAGTGGGTGGAAGGGTATATATAGCCTCCACACAAAAACTAACCGTTACACACAATTTACCAATCTTGGTGAGACCGAATTGAGAAACTTGGTCGGACCGATTTAGCAAACCTAGTGACCGTTAGGATTTTCGGTGGGACTAAGATGCAACTCGGTGGGACCGATATGGTTAGGTTTAGGGCATAATGTAATCTCGGTGTGACCGATTACACAAACTCGGTGGGACCGATTTTGGTAATAAGCTGACCATAGAGTTGGTCAGGTAAACTCAGTGGGACCGATTTTCTCGTTTCGGTGGGACCGAAATGTTACAAAAGGGAAACAGAGAGTTTACATTGCAATCTCAGCGGGACCGATCGCTCATCTCGGTAGGACCAAAACGTTATGAAGGGAAACAGAGAGATTACAACCCCATCTCGGTGTGACTGAGATCCCTATTGGTGAGACCGATTTGCCTAGGGTTTGTGGCAGTGGCTATGACATCTGAACACGGTGGCGCCGGATAGGAAGAATTGGTTGGGCCGAGTTTGACTTTTGGTTTACATCATATGTGGATGTGGGAAGGTAGTTGAGGGTTTTGGAGCATATCACTAAGCACTATGATGCAAGAACCTCATCAAGCAACACCTGATCCCTCCTTGATAGTATTGGCTTTTCCTATAGACTTAATGTGATCTTGGATCACTAAAATATAAAATGTAGAGTTTTGAGCTTTGAGCTTGAGCCAATCTTTTTCTCCTTAGTATTTTGAGGGGTCCACTTTCCTCATCCATGCCATGTCATTCATTGAGCTTTCCTGAAATATTAATCTTGAAATAGCATTAGCTCAATGAGCTATATGTTCTTAGGAATTACCAAAACCACCTAGGGATAGTTTCACTTTCAGTCTCCCCCTTTTTGGAAATTGATGACAACATATAGATCAAAGCTTCGACGAATGATAATAAGAGTGAAAAAACATTATCGCTTTGAGAAGTATGTGAAAAGCAAGAGCTCCCCCTAAATTTGTGCATAGTTTATGATTTGCTTTGGAATGCAAATGCACAGAGAATTAGGCTAATGGGTTACTCTTTCATGTCACATGCATCTTGGTGGAGCGCTCAAAATGATAAGAATTAATTACATGCACTCATCACCAAGCAAAGTGAATGATCATATAGGGATAAAATGATAATGTCATCCAACAAGCATAAATGTAGCATATGATCAAACACACATGATCATCCAAGTATCACACAGACAGAAAGTATCTCAATCAAGCAAATAAAGTTCAACCACCAAAGCAAGAGAGAAAGAAAAGCAATGCTATCTCTCGAAGCCCATGATCTATACATTTTTCTCCCCCTTTGGCAACAAGTTACCAAAAAGTTCCCAGAAAATGCATAGCACTAAATCATCTCTCAGGCTTGGTCTTCAGGTGGTGGTGTCCGGATAACTACAAGAACGAAGGCTTCAGTCGATGTAGATGGAGCTGATGGAGTAGGTGCTGGAGCTGGTGGCACTGAAGCTGTAGCTGGTGCAGATGACGTTGCTCTGGTGTCTGGAACAGGCACTGCAGCAGATCTCTGAGCTCTAGGCACTCTGGCAAATGCATCAGTGGTTGTCTTGCCCTTCCTCTCCTGCATATCATCCTGAAGTTGCTCCGCAACAGACTGGATCTCAGTTACCTTCACATCCATGTCATAGAACTTCTGCTCCACAATCCTTTCCAAGCTCCCCTGGTTTTGAGTCAGGGTGGCCAACCCTTTATCAATCCTTAGAGTGGATGCAATCAAGTAGCCAAGCTGATCTTGCTTGCTCTTCATAAGATAGTGAGATGCCTCTTCCATGGTTGGCATCTTTGCAACTTTCTCAGCCTTTGCCTTCTCCCTCTTTGCTTGAACATGCACAGAAGATGGTTCATCCTCATTCATGACCACTTGGTTGTCCTCAAAATCTGGATAGATAGGCATGTGCTCCTTGTCCAACAAGTATGTGCTAGTGCCCATCTTGGAGTTAATCAACTCCTGGATGTGTGGTGCATACCCACAACTTCTCTTTTGGTCAGCAGTTGTCCTCTTGATAGTTTCAACTATAAGACTCATGACCTTGAACTTTTGTGCTACATCAAATATATGTAGCAGATTGATGGAGTGGCCTCTGATCATGCTGTGATTACCAGACTTGGGCAGAAGAGTGCGCCGAGGATCCAATTGATAGTAGGAAGTCCTGACAGCAGGTGTTTCACTGATCCAAATTGGTAGTCTCAAGATCTGCATCAGGAATCTCCTTGTACATGCTAGCCATGGAGTTGTGATCCTTCTTTTTCTTGGCATAGACATCCAAGTCATCTTCATTCTCCTCTGGAGCATTGATCAATTCAGCCCATTCTGCTACTGTTGACTGGTATCTAGTGCCTTCAGACATCCAGACTATCTTGCCATCTGGGTAGAAGTGAGCTGTGGAGTAGAACTGCATGATAAGCTCATCATTCCACTTTGTGAGCTTCTGAGCCACAAACTCATCAACTCCACAAGCCTTGAAACTGTCATATACTCCTGGATAATGTTCTTCATTCTCCTTGATGTACTCCCAGTTGACCCATCTCATGTCACATACTATTGGTTTCTTGTCAAGCAACATTGTCTCATAAAAATTCTACTGTTCTTTGGTATGGAACCTGTAGTCCACAACAGTTCTCCTTCTGGTGGCATATGGATCTAACTCTCTCCATAGCCTCAATCCTTAGTCCTTCCTGATCTTCATGTTTTCTGCTACAGGATGAGCATCATTATGATCTGGAATTTTTGGCTTTAACTTCCTCAAAACATGTGTCTCATCATCTTCTTCAGCAACAGTTTCAGGCACTGGGGCCTTGTTTTTCTCAGCAGCTGGAATGTTCCTGGTACTCCTCTTTGGTGCAGTTTTGGGTTTTGGAGTAGCTGGCTTGGAAGTTCCTGTGGGCTTAGATGAAGGAGCCCCTAGTCTTATGGCATCTCCCATAAGATTCTGTGCCTTAGGTGCTGGTGCAGCATCTTCTTCCTCTTCCTCTTCTTCAGAGTCTTTCATGATTGAAGATCTCCCAAGCACTCTGGCAGTGGTCTTTTTGACCCTTTCCTTCCTTTCCTTTTCTGCCACAACCTGCTCTTTGGGTACAGATCCCAAAGTCTCTTGAGTAGTTGCTCTAGCTTTAGACATTGGAGCTCTCTTGGCAGGAACCTTTTGCTTCATTCCTGGCTTGGTGGCAGCAGCTGTGCCATATTCCTTCTTCAGGACTTTCCTCTTTGAGGTGGTTTCTTCTTCCTCAGCCACATAGTCCTCATCCTCTGACTCTGAGGTTCTTTTCTTGCTGGCCCTGGTGGCAGCCTTTGGCAGATTGCTTGGTGTGCTCCTGCTGCCATCATCTGAGCTGCTAGAGGGACTGGTGCCCTCACTCAAGTGAACCTGCTCCTATGACTTGTTCTGACTGTCACTTTGATCTGACATGATGCAAACACTGACAACAGACCCTGTGAATACATTATAGATGAGGTAGAGTGGATGAGCATCAGAAAATATAGAGGTTTTTGCAAAAGAATGAATTAAGAACTTAGTTTTAGTTTTCCATAGAAAGCGTTTCGGATCTACCGATTTGCAAACTCGGTGATACCGAAGCAGCTTTTGGAACCTAAACTAGTGAACTCGGTCAGACCGAGTCACAGTTCGGTGGCACTCAGACTGCTAGGGTTTCACAAAGTGCTGAACTCGGTCACACCGATTTGCAATTCTCGGTCAGACCGAGAATCACATGTGCAATGGCCTGAGCCAAATCGGTGGAACTGATTTCATCAACTCTGTCGGTCTGAGATGGTTTCAGCGGAAACCTAACCCTAAATTTTCAATTCATGACTAAACTACGGAGTGTTTTCGATGGATAGAATGGTTTCAATCATGGCAAGATTCATGGAAAAGCAATGTGCTGGGGAATTGGGTTAGAACAGCACAAAGTTCAAGTCCATACCCTAGTTTGGCGATGAACTTGCTACGTCGGCAACGGCGGGGATGATTCCCGTTGACGGCGGTGGAGACCAGCGGCAGGAGGGAACTGGCGACGAGGAGGACGACCCGGAGACCCAGGGAGGAAGAGCAGGCTAAGTGCGGGCGAGGAGGTTCGGAAAGTTTTCCAAAATTTGACCCGTGGATATATATATAGCCTGACCCTGTCGGTGTGACCGAGTGGAACAACTCGGTGGCACCGAGATTCATAACTACAAGTAGTTAATGAAACTCGGTGTGACCAAAAAGTTCGAATCGGTTGCACCGAAATTGAAAACCTAGATCGACTTAGTGATCTCGGTATGACCGAAATGGATGAATCGGTCAGACCGAAACACACAAAGAAGTTTTGGAAGTTTAAGTCTATGACGAATCGGGGACTCCGAGTGCTCCTCACACAGAGTGGTTCGAATCTGACTTGATCAAACTTTGTGATGCAGCATGAATAGAGTTTGAGATGAGAAATGCATAGATAGCTAGAGAAGGTTCTTAGGCATTCTTGTCCATCCACTTGGCCAAAAGAAAAGTAAACCAATCAATCAAAACAACGAGTGGATGTCCTCGAATGAGTAAATTATGCAACCAACATGCTCACATAAAAAGTGGCAATTGAAATATGTGGCAAAGCATGCACAACCAATTCTAGCATCTATCAAGCAATTGGCGATGACTAGGTCATCTATATATGAGTATATTGACTTAGGAGTCAAATGAGAACATTTGATCATAGGTCATACTCATCGTTTAAGCACAAGTGGCGTTACCACTTTTACATAAAGCATTGTTGTGTTCACACCATTAGAGTTGCTTTAACTCAATTGTTAGATAAAGCTCCCCCTATATGTGAGATCCCCCCTAAGAGGGATGAACTAACCTTGGGTTTTTTAGATGATGACTTCATGTAGGTGTTGAAGATGTGGATGCTCTAAGTTGATGTAGATCATTCGGGGCTATCATTTGGGGTGAGTTGCACTTTCAGTACCTACACGGGTTAGTCCCACAAGGAACAAACAAGGATATCCATAGACATAGAGTGATGCACACACAAGATGATGTCTATGAAAGCTTTAGGTTACCTTGTCCCTCGTCTTACCAACAAGAGGGTTTGTGACTCCTTGAACTAGTGCAAGATGTGGAAGTTGATTGCACTTGTTCTTGCCAAAATGATAAGAGTGAAGTATGTTGGCGGAGTCACCCTCAAGAACTCTCTAGTTCTTCTTCTTCGGGATCCACACCATCTTGATGGGAATCCTCGGAGTTCTAGTTGTACTTGATGAATTGGAACTTGATGTAGTCTTGGGAACCCACTTGACCAAGGCCTTAGGAGCTTCTTCAAATGCATCAATTTCCTCTTGAAGCTTGTCCTTGCCTTTTTGCTTGTGGTCTTGCGGTGGAAGATCATCTCGAGCTTGTGTCCCTTTGAAAGAAGTAGGATCATACTTCTCTTGTTGAGGAACAAACTTTGTCTTGGGGTATTGATCTTCTTCCCACTCAACTCCATTGGCATTGAACTTTCGTTCAAAACCAATACCTTGATTCTTCCGGTGCCTTCCTTGCTTGCGTACAATTTCCTCGAATTGCTTACTCCTGACAAGGCTCTTGTAAACACCTTTCTCTATAATTCCCTTCAATAAGCTATTTTCTTGCTCAAGTGTAACTTGGCTAAGAGAATCATTAGTGAAATCAAGAGAACTACTAGAAGCAACAACATTGGATTTAGCATGATTATTGTTACTACGAGAAGAAGAATCTTTCTTGTTCTTGTTACTAGACTTGACTTGACGCATGTAAGTGGATAAGAGTAAACGCTTGGCAATGTAAGAAGAACTTTTCTTGCGAAGATCATCATTGATTGCCTTTAAGAACTCATGCTCTTGCTCAAGGTTGAGCTTCTCAAAATGTAATTTCTCATGAGTCCTTAAAAGTTCTTGATGATCTCCTAAGATAGTTTCATGAGCTAACTTAAGAGTGTTTAGTTCTTTAGTTAGAGACTCAATCTTCTCCTTATCATGGTCATTCGTTTCATCATAGTATTCATCATTATAGTTGTCAACAAGTAAATCATCATCACCTAACAAGTCATCTTCATCACTATTGAAATCAACATACTCGGGGTGTGATACCTTTGGACCTTTGGCCATGAAGCATCTTCCAATTCCTTCATTTGGTGAATCAAATATGTCGTAGGAGTTGGTTGACACAAGTGCTAGACTGTCAACACCTTCATCTTGAGTATATTCGGAGTCGGAGTGATAGCTTCTCTCGGAGTCATTGTCGGAGTCGGAGCCGGATACCCATTCACCAACATGAGCTTGATGTCTTCGTTTTCTGTAGCTCCTTGATGACTTGTCCTTCCTTTCCGAATCCTTGCTTCTCCGAGAGGGTCTTCGTTCATATCGATCATCCCTACTCCTTCTCTCCCTTGATGGTGATTCTTCTCTTCTACTTCTTCTTTTGGGAGAATCTTCTCTTCTCTTGTGGGGAGCCGTACACTAATTGGAGTAGTGTCCGGGTCTTCCACAATTGTAGCAGTTTCGCTCTCGACTAGAAGATCTTTTGTCATTGTAGGACCTTGACTTGGAACTTCTCTCTTTGCTTCTATTCTTATAGAACTTGTTGAAGTTCTTCACCATTAAGGTCAATTCTTCATTGAAGGTTTGTTTCTCACTTGATGATGTGGGGGCTTCACATGAGGCTTTGTAAGCACCACTTGACTTGTTATGGAGCTCCTCCTTATCCTTGAGTGACATCTCATGAGCAACAATTCTTCCAATGACTTCCGTTGGCTTGAGATCTTTGTAATTTGGCATCATTTGGATCAATGTGCATACGGTATCGTATTTTCCATCCAAGGCTCTTAGGATCTTCTTGATGATGAATTTCTCGGTCATCTCTTCACTTCCTAAGCCGACAATCTCATTTGTGATAAGAGCAAGCCTAGAGTACATTTCAACGACACCTTCACCATCCTTCATTTTGAACTTGTCAAGTTGACTTTGAAGCACATACAACTTGGATTCCTTGACGGAGTAGGTACCTTCGTGCATATCAAACAAAGTATCGTATATTTCCTTTGCATTATCAAGACGGCTGATTTTGTTGAATTCTTCGAGGCACAATCCGTTGAAGAGGATATCACAAGCTTGAGCATTGTATTGCAGCATTTTCAACTCTTCCGCGGTGGCTTCACGATTCGGTTCTCTCCCATCAAAGAATTCACCTTGCAAGGCAACACACACAATAGCCAAACGGCGGGGTTATGTCCAAGAATATGCAATTTCATCTTATGCTTCCAACTAGCAAAATTAGTGCCATCATAGTAAGGACCTCTACGGTGGTAATTTCCCTCGCTAGACGCCATACTCTCCTAGTTTGTGAAACCAAGGCTATGACCACCAAAAGCTATGGAAATCAAAGCAAATGGAGACCAAATCTCTGATACCACATGTAGGATCGAAAGTATGTCTAGATGGGGGTGATTAGTCTACTTGACCAATTAAAAATCTATCCTTTTCCCAATTTTAGTCTTTGGCAGATTTTAGCAAGCTTAGCACAAGTCAAGCAATCTTAACACAATTCAAGCAAGCATGCAAAGAGTCTATGAGCAGCGGAAAGTAAAGCATGCAACTTGCAAGAATGTAAGGGGAAGGGTTTGGAGAATTCAAACGCAATTGGAGACACGAATGTTTTTGTCGTGGTTCCGATAGGTGGTTCTATCGTACATCCACATTGATGGAGACTTCAACCCATGAAGGGTAACGATTGTGCGAGTCCACGGAGGGCTCCACCCACGAAGGGTCCACGAAGAAGCAAACTTAACTATCCCATCATGGCCATCGCCCACGAAGGACTTGCCTCACTAGCGGTAGATCTTCACAAAGTAGGCGATCTCCTTGCCCTTACAAACTCCTTGGTTCAACTCCACAATCTTGTCGGAAGCTCCCAAATGACACCTAGCCAATCTAGGAGACACCACTCTCCAAGAAGTAACAAATGGTGCGTTGATGATGAACTCCTTGCTCTTGTGCTTCAAATGATAGTCTCCCCAACACTCAACTCTCTCTCACAGGATATGGATTTGGTGGAAAGAAGATTTCAGTGGAAAGCAACTTGGGGAAGGCTAGAGATCAAGAATCATATGGTGATAATGGAATATCTTGGCCTCAACACATGAGTAGGTGGTTCTCTCTCAGAAAATGTGTAATGGAAGTGTAGGTATGTTCTGATGGCTCTCTCCACGATTGAAGAGTGGGTGGAGGGGTATATATAGCCTCCACACAAAAACTAACTGTTACACACAATTTACCAATCTCGATGAGACCGAATTGAGAAACTCGGTCGGACCGACTTAGCAAACCTAGTGGACATTAGGATTTTCGATGGGACTGAGATGCAACTCGGTGGGACCGATATGATTAGGGTTAGGGCATAACGTAATCTCAGTGTGACCCACAAACTCGGTGGGACCGGTTTTGGTAATAAGCTAACCAGAGAGTTTGTCAGGTAAACTCGGTAGGTCCGATTTGCTCATTTCGGTGGGACCGAAATGTTACAAAAGGGAAAAAAGAGTTTACATTGGAATCTCGGTAGGACCGATCGCTCATCTCAGTAGGACCGAAATGTTACGAAGGGAAACAGAGAGATTACAACCCCATCTCGGTGTGACCGAGATCCCTATCGGTGAGACCGATTTGCCTAGGGTTTGTGGCAGTGGCTATGACATCTCAACTCGGTGGCGCCGGATAGAAAGAATCGGTGGGGCCGAGTTTGACTTTTGGTTTAGGTCATATGTGGATGTGGGAAGGTAGTTGAGGGTTTTGGAGCATATCACTAAGCACTATGAAGCAAGAACCTCATCAAGCAACACATCATCCCTCCTTGGTAGTATTGGCTTTTCCTATAGACTCAATGTGATCTTGGATCACTCAAATATATAATGTAGAGTCTTGAGCTTTGAGCTTGAGCCAATCTTTTTGTCCTTAGTATGTTGAGGGGTCCACTTTCCTCATCCATGCCATGCCATTCATTGAGCTTTTCCTAAAAATATTAATCTTGAAATAGCATTAGCTCAATGAGCTATATGCTGTTAGGAATTACCAAAACCACCTAGGGATAGTTGCACTTTCAGATACACTAGAAGAAAGGGCAGAAAAAGATACACAATGCTCACGTATGTTTATAGTTGTAATTAGTACCTCCAAATAATTTATATTTATAACTTTTATGTCACTCTCCATTAACATGAATGATATGTTAGGTATCGTGTTCAACTCCAAATTAGTGACCATACATCTGCTACAAGTTGCACTTTATTTGACGAGGAGGCTGCTAGATTGCTTAATACAGCTGCATCTAAGTTGTTGGACACACGGGATGGGAAATCAGAAGAAACACCAAAGATTATTCAATAATTATGTGGAAAAAGACCAGGATAAGTAAGAGTATTTAACATCGACCAGGATAAGAAGGATACTTATTAGATTAATGGTGTGAATGTTGCCAATGTTCTTAGTATAAAACTGATTGATAACTTTCTTCATGTAGTTTCCTTTATGAACATGATATTTTAGGCAAATTTGTAGGCCAGCACAATACACAGGAACATACTACACGACTAGAGTTACACACACATTAGGATTTACTTCACAATTTGAAGAAACGATACTTTGGCGAATCTATATGAAACCACGAGAATAAAGAGGAACATACCTTGCTTCATTAACTTATGAATTAATAGCAGGACTAGATAAGCAAATCAATGGTGTCTTTCTAGCACAAGTTATCTTCTACTCAACCCACCTATAACAACATTAATAACCAAGGTGACATATTAACACAAAAAGGTAAGGCCTTTGCAGTTTAAGAAAATAATTGACACATATGAACCAACATCCGGTTCATAAGGTGTCAAACCTGCTACGATGTAGTGGTGGATTAGCAAGGAGAAGGAGTAGCACAGGAGAGTTGTGGGCTGAGCCCGGTGGGTCTGGCTTGGACCACATGTGGCCAAGCCGTCTTTCATGTGTGTGCCTGTACTTATGGAACCATCCTCTGTTGGACAACACCGGGAAGGAAAAGTCTGAATTATTCTCATCTCCTTCGCCTACCTCACCTGCTCTCTGTTCTTCCTCATCCCCCACTTCGATCCCCTTCTCTATGGCGACGATTTCATCGATCGGTCGTCACAATTGGTAATCAAAGCGAACAATTTCCTCCAAAATTTTTGCGCTGTGGCATCCTCAACTCCTTTGACCAATCGGTAACATCCACCGCTGCCGGTGGGAATTCAATCCGGTGAGATCCCACAATATCCATAGCGGGGATCGATCTGTTCGGGGCGGGTACCACAGCACCGTCCAAGCCTTCCGTCTAGACCCAGCAACTCCTCACTGCCATGGGGGAACAAACATCAAACCTCACTACCCTAATGGAGGTGCTCTTGTCCAGATTCGATGAAGAGCAAGCTATGGCGACCAAACGTGCGAAGGCACAGGCCACGTTCAACACACACATCTCCACTGAAAGGCAGAGCCTATCCAAGAAGATCGGGCTCTCGCAGGCCGACGTGGATGACGTGCGCAAGGCGACTTCTCTAATGGCTCCCTCCGCCATGGCATCAACATCGCAGGTGGACGACCCCTCCATGGCAGGTTCCCGCATGCCGGCGGCCACCAATTCCATCCAGCAGCCTGTGCCCCCTCCAGCTCCACCTACCCAGCGCACCGCACCTCGTCCGAGTGCCCTGCCTATTCATTAATGAAGGGCCTCCCCTACTCACGAGGCCACATGCGCAGTTCACCTTGTAGCTGCCCAGCACACCGACGCCGCAGGATGAGTACTCAGTCCGGCCACCCAAAACACCACTTCCCCTGCTTCGATGGTGGTGTGCCCCGCGTCTGGCTGGATCACTGCCTAGCATACTTCGAGCTGTATAGGGTGCCGCCGCACAACTGGGTCGCGACGGTGGCACTCTATGTGGAAGGGCACGCAGCACTTTGGCTTAGAGCCATCCATCAGACACATTCAGATATTACTTGGGAGATGTTCCGGCGCATAGTGGTGGAGGAGTTTGGCCTAGAGGAATTGAAGTCAATGATGCACAATCTTCTTCAGCTCATTCAGACAGGAATAGTGGTTGAATATAGGCAACAATTTGAGGTTCACATGTATAATCTGATTGCCCTCGACTGGACCCTGAGCTCCAAATTTTTATTCACCCAATTCTTGCATGGCCTGAAGGACGACCTACGCGCCGCCGTGCGTATTTAGGCACCCACCAGCATCACCAGGGCGACAGTGTTTGCCAGGATTCAGGAAGAGGAATTGGAACTTCAGTGTTCCAGATTCAGACCGCCATCTGCCGGCACACCACCACCATTGTCGGGCATAGTACCAACACTAGGACGACCACCTCCCACACCATCAGCGCCCCTCTGATAGCTCCAGCACCGCGGATCGCCCCAGCACCAAAGCCAGCGGCGGACGACTTCGGGCGTGAGCGGCAGTTGCGGGATTACATACGCCAACACGGCCGCTGTTTTTGTTGCGGGGACAAATACTCCCGTGATCATCAATGCAAACACTCTGCTCAGCTACTGACGATCGAAGTGGGGGATTTTGGGGAAGTACTCTCTGATAATGTAGTGCATGCCCTGGAACTATTGGATGAACCTGCAACCACCGATGCTACTTGTTGTCTCCTATCAGCTCACTCCGTGGAGGGCACCGAAGCACCAAAAACTATTCGACTGCATGCCACAGTGGGTGATCAAACTATGTTGCAGCTCGTCGACTCCGACAGTACGCATAGTTTTGTGAACTCCACATTTTCTTAGCGCATCAAAGCTCCAACAACAGATATTCCAGAGTCGCCAACGGGCAGAGCCTGAACTCCATGGCTATGGTGCCTCAGCTAGCATAGACCTCCCACGGACATACCTTTGCCACATACATGCGCGTCCTCGATTTAGGAGGCTACGATGCAGTGCTCGGTGTGGATTGGTTGGGACAGCATAGCCCAATGCAGTGTGACTGGAACCTGAAGACCATGCAATTTGATCGCCATGGAGAAATAATTAAGCTGACAGGTGTGCGCACTGGGGATCAACATCAACTCACAGCCCTAGATGTTGCAACCTTATAGCAAATGCATGACGCTAACGACATATGGGGGGCAGCTTTAGTGGAGATTCAGTTAACATCTGAGACGACATCTAGCTCTGACACGCCTACTCCGCCTACCATTCAGCGCTGTAGGATCTAAAGTATGTCTAGAGGGGGGGTGATTAGACTACTTGACCAAATAATAACTTAACCTTTTCCCAATTTTAGTTCTTGGCAGATTTTAGCTATTTTAGGACAAGTCAAGCAATCATCACACAATTCAAGCAAGCATGCAAAGAGTATATTGGCAGCGGAAAGTAAAGCATGCAACTTGCAAGAATGTAAAGGGAAGGGTTTGGAGAATTCAAACGCAATTGGAGACACGGATGTTTTCCCGTGGTTCGGATAGGTGGTGCTATCATACATCAACATTGATGGAGACTTCAACCCAAGAAGGGTAACGGTTGCGCGAGTCCACGGAGGGCTCCACCCACGAAGGGTCCACGAAGAAGCAACCTTGTCTATCCCACCATGGCCATCGCCCACGAAGGACTTGCCTCACTAATGGTAGATCTTCATGAAGTACGCGATCTCCTTGCCCTTAAAAACTCCTTGGTTCAACTCCACAATCTCGTCGGAGGCTCCCAAGTGACACCTAGCCAATCTAGGAGACACCACTCTCCAAGAAGTAACAAATGGTGTGTTGATGATGAACTCCTTGCTCTTGTGCTTCAAATGATAGTCTCCCCAACACTCAACTCTCTCTCATAGGATTTGGATCTAGTGGAAAGAAGGTTTGAGTGGAAAGCAGCTTGGGGAAGGCTAGAGATCAAGATTCATATGGTAGGAATGGAATATCTTGGTCTCAACACATGAGTAGGTGGTTCTCTCTCAGAACATATGAGTTGGAATTGTGTATGTGTTTTGATGGCTCTCTCCACGAATGAAGAGGAGGTGGAGGGGTATATATAGCCTCCACACAAAATCCAACCGTTACACACAATCTACCAATCTCGGTGGGACCGAATCAACAAACTCGGTTGGACCGAAAAGGTAAACCTAGTGACCGTTAGAGATTTTCGGTGGCACTGACATACAACTCGGTAGGACCGATATGGTTAGGGTTTGGGAATAACGTAATCTCGGTGAGACCGATTACACAAACTCGGTGAGACCGATTTTGGTAATTAGCTAACCAGAGAGTTGGTCAGGCAAACTCGGTGGGACCGATTTGCTCTTTCGGTGAGACCGAAAAGTTACAAAAAGGAAACAGAGAGTTTACATTGCAATCTCGGTGGGACTGATTCGCTGTTTCGGTGAGACCGAAAAGTTACGAAAGGGAAACAGAGAGTTTGCAATCACATCTCGGTGAGACCGAGATCCCTATCGGTAGGACCGAATTGCTAGGGTTTGGCAGTGGCTTATGACAAGTGAAACTCGGTGGCGCCGGATAGAAAGAATCGGTATGACCGAGTTTGGCTTAGGGTTTAGGTCATTTCTGGATATGGGAAAGTGGTTGAGGATTTTGGAGCATATCACTAAGCACATGAAGCAACACCTCATCCCTCCTTGATAGTATTGGCTTTTCCTAATGACTCAATGTGAGCTTGCATCACTAAAATATAAAATGAAGAGTCTTGAGCTTTTGAGCTTGAGCCAATCCTTTGTCCTTAGCATTTTGAGGGTTCCACTTTCACATCCATGCCATGCCAATCATTGAGCTTTCCTGAAATAATCATCTTGGAATAGCATTAGCTCAATGAGCTATATGTTGTTATGAATTACCAAAACCACCTAGGGATAGTTGCACTTTCAGTCTCCCCCTTTTTGGTAATTGATGACAACATATAGATCAAAGCTTCGACAATGATAATAAGCATGAAATATATTATCGCTTTGAGAAGTATGTGACAAGTAAGAGCTCCCCCTAAATTTGTGCATATTTAAAATTTGCTTTGGACTGCAAATGCAGAAAGAGTTAGAGTCATGGGTTACTCTTCCATGTCACATACATCTTGGTGGAGCGCTTAAAATGATAAGAATGAAATACATGCACTCATCACCAAGAATAGTGAGTGATCACATAAGATAGATAGGATGATAATATTAAGCACATATTAAGTGTAGCTTATGATCAAACACATGATCATCAATGTCTCACAGATAATGACGTAGTATCTCAAGCACACAAGCAAACAAAGTTCGAAAAACCACCAAATAAAACAAGAGAGAATAAAAGCAACACTCTCTCTCGAAGCCTATGATCTATACATTTTCTCCCCCTTTGGCAACAAGTTACCAAAAAATTCCTAGAAAATGCATCGTGCTAAGTCGACACTCAGGCTTGATCTTGAGGTGGTGCTGGAGTCCGGAGCACTCCAAGGACGAAGCCTTCTGTAGACGTGGTCGGAGTCGAGGCTGAAGTGGACGCTGGAGCTGGTGGAACTGAGGTTGTGGCTGGTGCAGAAGTGGTGGCTCTGGTGTCAGCAACTGGCACTGCAGACGACCTCGGACCTTGTGGCACTCTGGCAAAGGCATCAGTTGTAGTCTTGCCTCTCCTCTCCTGCATGTCATCTTGGAGCTGCTCCACTGCAGTCTGAATCTCTGTCACCTTGATATCCAAGACATAGAACCTCTGTTCTACGATCCTCTCTAGGCTTGCCTGGTTCTGAGTTAGGGTGGCTAATCCTTTCTCAATACGCAGGGTGGATGCAATCAGGTAACCAAGCTGCTCTTCTTTGGTTTTCAGGAAATATTCAGATGCCTCCTCTTGAGTAGGCATCTTGGCAGCTTTCTCCTTCCTCGCTTTCTCCTTCTTGGCTTGTGCTTGGGCAGATGATGGCTCATTCTCAGTCATAACAACTTGGTTATCTTCAAAATCTGGACGGATGGGCAGGTGTTCCTTGTCCAATAAGTATATGCTTGTGCCCATCTTGGAGTTAATGAGCTCCTGAATTTGTGGGGCATATCCACAGCTCCTCTTCTGGTCTGCTGCTGTCCTCTTAATGGTCTCTACCAGTAGGCTCATCACCTTGAATTTCTGAGGCACATCAAAGATATGGAGCAAGTTGATCGCGTGGCCTCTGATCATCTTGTGATCTCCAGACTTGGGCAATAAGGTGTGCCTCAGTATCCAATTGATAGTGGGCAGCCCTGATAGAAGATAATGTACTGAGCCAAACTTGAAAGTGTCAAGTGCTTCATTTGGAATCTCCTTGTACATGTTTGACATTGAGTTGTGGTCCATCTTCTTCTTGGCATAAACGTCCAAGTCATCTGCTTGGTCCTCTGGGGCATTAATCAGCTGAGCCCATTCAGCAACTGTAGACTGGTACCTCGTACCCTCTGACATCCAAATTTTCGTACCATCTGGATAAAAATGGGCTGTGGAGTAGAACTGCATGATGAGTTCCTCGTTCCACTTTGTGAGCTTCTGCCCGACAAAGTCCTCTACTCCACACGCCTTGAAGCTGTCCTGCACTCCAGGGTAGTACTCTTCATTGTCCTTGATGTATTGCCAATCGACCCATCTCATGTCACAGACAATGGGCTTCTTGTCTAGCAGCACTGTCTCATAGAAATCTTGCTGCTCCTTGGTGTGAAACCTGTAGTCAACTGGAGTCCTTCTCCTTGAAGCATACGGGTCTGCTTCTCTCCACTTCCGGAGCCTTGAATCTCTCCTGAGCTTCATGTCCTCAGCCACAGGATGAGCATCATTGTGGTCTGGGATCTTGGGCTTGAGCTTTCTAAGAACATTCTCTTCCTCTTCTTCTGCAGCTTCAGGCACTGGGGCCTTGTTCTTCTCAGTAGCTGGGATGCTTCTTGTATTCCTCTTTGGCTTTGGCTTTGGAGCTGTCTTGGCCTTGGAAGCAGCTGCCCCTGATCTTATGGCATCACCCATCAGCTTGGGTGCCTTTGGTGCTGGTGCAGCTACCTCTTCTTCTTCCTCCTCATCTTCCATGATGGAAGCCTTGCCAAGCACTCTGGCTACAGTTTTCTTCACCCTTTCTTTCCTCTTCTTGCCTTCAGCAGCAACTGGCTCTATGGGAGTGGGCTTCTCAGTTGAAGCTCTGGCCTTCGACATAGGCTGCCTGCCTGCTGGCCTTTGACATAGGCTGCCTGCCTGCTGGCCTTTTGATCTTCATCCCTGGTTTTATGCCCTGTGCTGGCTCAATTCTCTTGGAAGTTGCTTCCTCTTCTGCCACATAATCCTCATCTTCTGAATCTGAGGTTCTCTTCTTTCTCTGTCTTGTGGCAGCTTTAGGCAGATTGCTAGGGGTGCCCCTGCTGCCATCATCTGAGGAACTTGAGGGACTAGTGCCCTCACTCATTTGCACTTGCTGCTCTGACATGTTCTGGCTATCACTTTGGTCTGACATGATGCAAACTCTGACTGCTGACCCTGTGAATAGGTTATAGATGAGATAGAGTGGATGAGCATCACAAAATGCAGAGATTTTTGAAAAAGAATAATTCAAAAACTTAGTTTTAGTTTCCCACTGAAATCATCTCGGATCTACCAATTTTTAAACTCGGTGATACCAAAGCAATTTTGGAGCCTAAACTAGTGAACACGGTCAGACCGAGTCACAGTTCGGTGGCACCGAGACTGCTAGGGTTTCACAGAGTTCCAAAATCGGTCACACTGATAAGTAATTCTCGGTCAGACCGAGTCTCACTTGTGCAATGGCATAAGCCAAATAGGTGGGACCGAGTTTTTCAACTAGGTGGGTCCGAGATGGTTTTGGCGGAAACCTAACCCTAAAATTTTTGAATTAAACCTAATCTACGAGTTCATTGACTAGATAGAAGTGTTTCAAACGTGTCAAGAATCATGATGATCACAATGTGCTAAGAATCAGATTGGGGAATAGCACAAAGATCGAATCCATACCCTAGTTCGGCGGAGACTCGCTATGGCGGCAACGGCGGGGTTGATTCCCGTTGACGGCGACGGAGACCAGCGACTGGAGGCGGCTGGCGGCGAGGAGACGATCCGGAGACCAAGTTGGCAGAGCAGGCTATCGCGCGGGCGAAGGGGTTCGGAGAAATTTCCAAATTTTTGCCCGTGACTATATATAGCCCGACCCTGTCGGTGTGACCGAGTGGAACAACTCGGTGGCACCGAGATGCAAAACTGTATACAGTTGTTGCAACTCGGTGTGACCGAATGGTTCAAATCGGTTGCACCGAGATCGAAAACCTAGATCAACTTAATGATCTCGGTAGGACCGAAAGTAGGGTATTAGTCAGACCGAGAATCACGAAGAGGTTTTGGAAGTTTAAGTCTATGACGAATCGGGGACTCCGAGCGCTCCTCACACAGAGTGGTTCGAATCTGACTTGATCAAATTTTGTGATGTAGCATGATTAGAGTTTGAGACGAGAAAAGCATAGATAGCTAGAGGAGGTTCTTAGGCATTCTTGTCCATCCACTTGGCAAAAGGAAATAAAGCCAAACAATCAAAACAACAAGTGGATGTCCTCGAATGAGTAAAATATGCAACCAACATGCTCACACAATAAGATGGCAAATGAAATATGTGACAAAGCATGCACAACCAATTCTAGCATCTATCAAGCAATTTGCGATGACTAGGTCATCTATATATGAGTATATTGACTTAGGAGTCAAGTGAGAACACTTTATCATAGGTCATACTCATCGTTTAAGCTCAAGTGGGGTTACCACTTTTACATAAAGCATTGTTGTGTTCACATCTTTAGAGTTGCTTTAGCTCAAGTCTTAGAGTAAAGCTCCCCCTAGATGTGATGTCCCCCCTAAGAGGGATGAACTAACCTTGGGTTTTGTCGATGATGACTTCATGTAGATGTTGAAGATGTGGATGCTCAATGTTGATGTAGATCACTTGGAGCTATCCATTTGAGTGAATTGCACTTTCAATACCTACATGGGTTAGTCCCACAAGGAACAAACAAGGATATCCATAGACATAGAGTGATGCACACACAAGATGATGTCCATGAAAACTTTTAGGTTACCTTGTCCCTTGTCTTACCAACAAGAGGGTTTATGACTCCTTGAACTAGTGCAAGATGTGGAAGTTGATTGCACTTGTTCTTGCCAAAATGATAAGAGTGAAGTATATTGGCGGAGTCACCCTCAAGAACTCTCTAGTTCTTCTTCTTCGGGATCCACACCATCTTGATGGGAATCCTCGGAGTTCTAGTTGTACTTGATGAAGTGGAACTTGATGTAGTCTTGGGAACCCACTTGACCAAGGCCTTAGGAGCTTCTTCAAATGCATCAATTTCCTCTTGAAGCTTGTCCTTGCCTTTTTGCTTGTGGTCTTGTGGTGGAAGATCATCTCGAGCTTGTGTCCCTTTGAAAGAAGTAGGATCATACTTCTCTTGTTGAGGAACAAACTTTGTCTTGGGGTATTGATCTTCTTCCCACTCAACTCCATTGGCATTGAACTTTCATTCAAAACCAATACCTTGATTCTTTCGATGCCTTCCTTGCTTGCGTACAATTTCCTCGAATTGCTTACTCCCGACAAGGCTCTTGTAAACACCTTTCTCTATAATTCCCTTCAATAAGCTATTTTCTTGCTCAAGTGTAACTTGGCTAAGAGAATCATTAGTGAAATCAAGAGAACTACTAGAAGCAACAACATTGGATTTAGCATGATTATTGTTACTACGAGAAGAAGAATCTTTCTTGTTCTTGTTACTAGACTTGACTTGACGCATGTAAGTGGATAAGAGTAAACGCTTGGCAATGTGCACACTTCCGTTGGCTTGAGATCTTTGTAATTGGGCATCATTTGGATCAATGTGCACACGGTATCATATTTTCCATCCAAGGCTATTAGAATCTTCTTGATGATGAATCTATCGGTCATATCTTCACTTCCTAAGCCGGCAATCTCATTTGTAATGAGAGCAAGCCTAGAGTACATTTCAGCGACACCTTCACCATCCTTCATTTTGAACTTGTCAAGTTGACTTTGAAGCACATCCAACTTGGATTCCTTGACGGAGTCGGTACCTTCGTGCATATCAATCAAAGTGTCCCAAATTTCCTTTCCATTCTCAAGACGGCTGATTTTGTTGAATTCTTCGGGGCACAGTCCGTTGAAGAGAATATCACAAGCTTGAGCATTGTATTGCAACATCTTCAATTCATCCATGGTAGCTTCACGGTTTGGTTCTCTCCCATCAAAGAAGTCACCTTGCAAACCAACACACACAATAGCCCAAACGGCGGGGTTATGTCCAAGAATATGCATTTTCATTTTATGCTTCCAACTAGCAAAATTAGTACCATCAAAGTAAGGACCTCTACGGTGATAATTTCCCTCGCTAGACGCCATACTTTCCTAGGTTGTGAAACCAAGGCTATGACCACCAAAAGCTATGGAGATCAAAGAAAATGGAGACCAAAGCTCTGATACCACTTCTAGGATCGAAAGTATGTCTAGAGGGGGGGTGATTAGACTACTTGACCAAATAAAAACTTAACCTTTTTCCAATTTTAGTTCTTGGCAGATTTTAGCTATTTTAGGACAAGTCAAGCAATCATCACAAAATTCAAGCAAGCATGCAAAGAGTATATTGGCAGCGGAAAGTAAAGCATGCAACTTGCAAGAATGTAAAGGGAAGGGTTTGGAGAATTCAAACGCAATTGGAGACACGGATGTTTTCCCGTGGTTCGGATAGGTGGTGCTATCCTACATCCACGTTGATGGAGACTTCAACCCACGAAGGGTAACGGTTGCGCGAGTCCATGGAGGGCTCCACCCACGAAGGGTCCACGAAGAAGCAACCTTGTCTATCCCACCATGGCCATCGCCCACGAAGGACTTGCCTCACTAACGGTAGATCTTCACGAAGTACGCGATCTCCTTGCCCTTACAAACTCCTTGGTTCAACTCCACAATCTCGTCGGAGGCTCCCAAGTGACACCTAGCCAATCTAGGAGACACCACTCTCCAAGAAGTAACAAATGGTGTGTTGATGATGAACTCCTTGCTCTTGTGCTTCAAATGATAGTCTCCCCAACACTCAACTCTCTCTCATAGGATTTGGATCTAGTGGAAAGAAGGTTTGAGTGGAAAGCAACTTGGGGAAGACTAGAGATCAAGATTCATATGGTAGGAATGGAATATCTTGGTCTCAACACATGAGTAGGTGGTTCTCTCTCAGAACATATGAGTTGGAATTGTGTATGTGTTTTGATGGCTCTCTCCACGAATGAAGAGGAGGTGGAGGGGTATATATAGCTTCCACACAAAATCCAACCGTTACACACAATCTACCAATCTCGGTGGGACCGAATCAACAAACTCGGTCGGACCGAAAAGGTAAACCTAGTGACCGTTAGAGATTTTCGGTGGGACTGACATACAACTCGGTAGGACCGATATGGTTAGGGTTTGGGAATAACGTAATCTCGGTGAGACCGATTACACAAACTCGGTGAGACCGATTTTGGTAATTAGCTAACCAGAGAGTTGGTCAGGCAAACTCGGTGGGACCAATTTGCTCTTTCGGTGAGACCGAAAAGTTACAAAAAGGAAACAGAGAGTTTACATTGCAATCTCGGTGGGACCGATTCGCTCTTTCGGTGAGACCGAAAAGTTATGAAAGGGAAACAAAGAGTTTGCAATCCCATCTCGGTGAGACCGAGATCCCTATCGGTAGGACCGAATTGCTAGGGTTTGGCAGTGGCTTATGACAAGTGAAACTCGGTGGCGCCGGATAGAAAGAATCGGTATGACCGAGTTTGGCTTAGTGTTTAGGTCATTTGTGGATATGGGAAAGTGGTTGAGGATTTTGGAGCATATCACTAAGCACATGAAGCAAGAGGCTCATTAAGCAACACCTCATCCCTCCTTGATAGTATTGGCTTTTCCTAAAGACTCAATGTGATCTTGGATCACTAAAATATAAAATGAAGAGTCTTGAGCTTTTGAGCTTGAGCCAATCCTTCGTCCTTAGCATTTTGAGGGTTCCACTTTCACATCCATGCCATGCCAATCATTGAGCTTTCCTGAAATAATCATCTTGGAATAGCATTAGCTCAATGAGCTATATGTTGTTATGAATTACCAAAACCACCTAGGGATAGTTGCACTTTCAAGTGCATCCTGACAGAGTTCAGTGACATCTTCGAGGAACCAACCCAACTTCCTCCCCATCGACAGTACGATCACGCCATTAATCTAGAGCCAGGTGCAGCACCTGTCAACTGTCGACCCTACCGGTACTCTTCATTACAGAAAGATATGATTTAACATTAGGTGGAAGAAATGCTTCGCACGTGCATCATTACACACATCATGAGCCCCTCGCAGCCCTTTGCTCCTAGTCAAGAAGAAGGATGGAACATGGCGTTTCTGTGTGGACTATCGACGTCTCAATACCTTCACAATCAAGAACAAGTTTCCTCTTCCTGTCATCAACGAACTCTTGGATGAACTCTCTGGTGCTGCCTTCTTCTCGAAAATTGACTTGCGAGCAGGGTACCATCAGATTCGCATTTGTGTGGGTGATGTGTAAAAGACGGCCTTCAAGACACATCATGGTCATTTTGAGTTCCACGTCATACCCTTCGGCGTCACCAACGGTCTGCCCACATTCCAATGTGTGATGAACTCGGTGTTCGCTGGGCCAAATCGTAAGTTTGTGATCACTTTTCTTGATGACATTCTCATCTTCAGTCACACCATGCAGGAGCATGAAGCTCATCTACGCACAGTCTTCTCCATCCTCCGTGAGCATCAGCTGTATGCCAAGCTTTCCAAGTGTTCGTTCGCGTAACCCCAAGTCAAGTATTTGGGCCATGTGATCTCCAAAGAGGGCGTGGCCATGGATGCGAGCAAGACCAGGCCATGCGCGTGTGGCCCACACCGATAAATGCCACAAAATTGCGTGGGTTTCTCGGCCTCACTGGCTATTACCGCAAATTCATGCCACATTATGGGATTATCGCCAAGCCCCTCACTCAGCTCCTCACCAAGAAAGGCTTCGCCTGGTTGGCACAAGCACAAGCATCGTTCAATCTGCTCAAGGATGTCATGGCAAGCATGCCTGTCCTGGCGTTGCCTGATTTCTCACGCCCGTTCTATATCGAGACGGACACGTGTGACACAGGGGTGGGTGCAGTCCTGGTGCAAGACGGCCACCCAATCGCCTACCTCAGCAAGGCTCTGGCATACGCAATCAGCGTCTGTCGATCTACGAGAAGGAGTTCCTCGCGGTGATCATGGTCGTGAACAATTGGCGCACTTACCTCTAGCGTGCCTCGTTCGTCATTGTCATGGATCATAAAAGCCTCTGCCATCTCGGCGATCAACAATTGGAAACATAGTTGCAACGCAAGGCCATGTCTAAGATGGTGGGTCTCCAATTTTCTTTCAAGTACCGCCACGGTGCGGACAATGGCGCAGCTGATGCACTATCCCGCTGATACATCCATTTTGCATCATGCTTTTATATAGATATTTATTGCATTATGGGCTGTTATTTCACATTATGTCATAATACCTATGGCTATTCTCTCTTATTTTACAAGGTTTACATAAGAAGGGAGAATGCCGGCAGCTGGAATTCTGGGCTGGAAAAGGAGCAAATATTAGAGACCTATTCCACACAACTCCAAAAGTCCTAAAACTCCACGGAATACCTTATAATAAATAATGAAAAATCCTCACCAAAGATGAAGACCAGGGGGCCCACACCCTGTCCACGTGGGTGGGGGGCGCACCCCGCCCTAGGGCTCGCCCCCTACCTCGTGGGCCCCCTGGTGGCCCTCTGATGACCATCTTCTGCTATATGAAGTCTTTCGTCGAGAAAAAAATCAGAAGCAACCTTTCGGGATGAAACTCCGCCGCCATGAGGCGGAACATTGGCGGAACCAATCTAGGGCTCCGGCAGAGCTGTTCTGCCGGGGAAACTTCCCTCCCGAAGGGGGAAATCATCGCCATCGTCATCACCAACGCTCCTCTCATCGGGAGAGGGCAATCTCCATCAACATCTTCATCAACACCATCTCATCTCAAAACCCTAGTTCATCTCTTGTATCCAATTCTTGTCTCCAAGTCCGGGATTGGTGCTAGTAGTGTTAATTACTCCTTGTAGTTGATGCTCGTTGGTTTAATTGGTGGAAGATCATATGTTCAGATCCTTTATGCATATTATTACCCCTCTGATTATGAACATGAATATGCTTTGTGAGTAGGTACGTTTGTTCCTGAGGACAAGGGAGAAGTCTTGCTATTAGTAGTCATGTGAATTTGGTATTCGTTTGATATTTTGATGAGATGTATGTTGTCTAGCCTCTAGTGGTGTTATGTGAACGTCAACTACATAACACTTCACCATTATTTGGGCCTAGAGGAAGGCATTGGGAAGTAATAAGTAGATGATGGGTTGCTAGAGTGACAGAAGCTTAAACCCTAGTTTATGCGTTGCTTCATAAGGGGCTGATTTGGATCCATATGTTTCATGCTATGGTTAGGTTTATCTTATTACTTTTGTTGTAGTTGCGGATGCTTGCAATAGAGGTTAATCATAAGTGGGATGCTTGTTCAAGTAAGAACATCACCCAAGCACCGGTCCACCCACATGTCAAATTATCAAAGTACCGAACGCGAATCATATGAACGTGATGAAAACTAGCTTGACGATATTCCCATGTGTCCTCGGGAGCGCTTTTCCTTATATAAGAGTTTGTCGAGGCTTTTCCTTTGCTACAAAAAGAATTGGGCCACCTTGCTGCACTTTATTTACTTTTGTTACTTGTTGCTTGTTACAAATTATCTTATCACAAAACTATTTGTTACCACTTATTTCAGTATTTGCAGAGAATACCTTGCTGAAAACCGCTTATCATTTCCTTCTGCTCCTCGTTGGGTTCGACACTCTTACTTGTCGAAAGGACTACGATAGATCCCCTATAGTTGTGGGTCATCAAGACTCTTTTCTGGTGCCGTTGCCTGGGAGTGAAGCGCCTTTGGTAGGTGTAATTTGGTAAGGAAAAATTTATATAGTGTGCTGAAATTTACTGTCACTTGTTACTATGGAAAGTAATCCTCTGAGGGGCTTGTTCGGGGTATCTTCACCCCAACCAGTAAAGCAAAGAGTTGCTCCTCAACCTACTGAACCTATTGAAAATGAAATTCCTTATGAGTATCCTTCGGGTATGATAGAAAAACTGCTAGCTAATCCTTTTACAGGAGATGAAACAAAGCGTCCTGATGAACACCTAATATATGTGGGTGAAGTTTGTGGATTATTTAAGCTTGCAGGTATACCCGATGATGTTGCTAAGTTGACATGGTATAGGCTATGTGATGATACGAGATCATGGAACTATAGAAGATTGAAATTGGAATTTCATCAAAAGTATTACCCTATTCATCTTGTTCATCGTCACCGCAATTATATATATAATTTTTGGCCTCGCGAAGGATAAAGCATCGCTCAAGCTTGGGGGAGGCTTAAATCAATGTTATATTCATGCCCCAATCATGAGCTCCCAAGAGCAACAATTCTTCAAAAAATTTATGCTCGGCTTTCTAAAAATAATCGCACCATACTCGATACTTCTTGTGCTGGCTCTTTTATGATGAAGACTATTGGATTTAGATGGGATTTATTGGATAGAATTAAAGGCAACTCTGAAGATTGGGATCTCGACAAAGGTAAGGAGTTAGGTATGACACCTAAGTTTGATTGTGTTAAATCTTTTATGGATACCGATATTTTCTGTAAGTTTAGCACTAAATATGGACTTGATTCTGAGATAGTAGCTTCTTTCTGTGAATCTTTTACTACTTATGTTGATCTCCCTAAGGAGAAGTGGTTTAAATATCATCCTCCCATAGAAGTAAAATTAGCTTCACCTATTAAAGTTGAAGAAAAGACTGTCACTTATAATGATCCTATTGTTGCTACATGTTATGTTGAGAAACCACCTTTCCCTGTTAGGATAAAGGATCATCCTAAAGCTTCAAGTGTGGTTCATAAAAGCAATATTAAAACATATACACCTCCTGAGCAAGTTTAAGTTGAACCTAATATTGCAATTGTTAAAGATCTCTTGTCTGATAATATAGATGGGCATGTTATTTACTTCTGTAATGAAACTGCTAGAATTGCTAAACCCCGTGATACAGATAAACCTAGACCTATGGTAGGCATGCCTATTATTTCTGTTAAAATAGGAGATCATTGTTATCATGGCTTATGTGATATGGGTGCTAGTGCTAGTGCAATACCTATTGACTTATACAAAGAAATTATTCATGACATTGCACCTGTTGAGTTAGAAGAAATTGATGTCACTATTAAACTTGTTAATAGAGATACCAGTTCACCAATGGGAATTGTTAGAGATGTTGAAGTCTTGTGTGGGAAAACTAAATATCCTGCTGATTTTCTTGTTCTTGGTTCCGCACAAGATAGCTTTTGTCCCATTATATTTGGTAGACCCTTCTTCAATACTGTTAATGCTACCATAGATTGCACAAGGGATGTTGTTACTATCGGCTTAGATGGTATGACTCATGAGTTTAATTTCTCTAAATTTAGTAAACAACACCGTGAAGAAGAATTGCCTAGTAAGGATGAAATTATTGGTCTTGCTTCTATTGCCGTACCTCCTAGTGATCCTTTAGAACAATATTTGCTAGACCATGAGAATGATATGTTTATGAATGAAACAAGGGAAATAGATGAAGTATTCTTTAAACAGGAACCTATTCTGAAACACAATTTGCCTGTTGAAATCCTAGGGGATCCCCCTCCACCTAAGGGTGATCCCGTGTTTGAGCTTAAACCGTTGCCTGATAATCTTAAATATGCTTATCTTGATGAAAAGAAGATATATCCTGTTATTATTAGTGCTAACCTATCAGAGCATGAAGAAGAAATATTATTGAAAACTCTGAAGAAGCATTGTGCTGCTATTGGATATACTCTTGATGATCTTAAGGGCATTAGTCCCACTCTATGTCAACATAAAAGAAATTTGGAAGCAGATGCCAAACCAGTTCGTGATCCTCAACGACGTCTGAATCCTAAAATGAAAGAAGTGGTAAGAAAAGAAATACTAAAGCTTCTAGAGGCAGGTATAATTTATCCCGTTGCTGATAGTCAGTGGGTAAGTCTTGTTCATTGTGTCCCTAAGAAGGGAGGTATTACTGTTGTTCCTAATGATAAAGATGAATTGATTCCACAAAGAATTGTTACAGGTTATAGGATGGTAATTGATTTCCGCAAATTAAATAAGGCTACTAAAAAAGATCATTACCCCTTACCTTTTATCGATCAAATACTAGAAAGATTATGCAAACATACACACTACTGCTTTCTAGATGGTTATTCTGGTTTCTCTCAAATACATGTGTCGGCTAAAGATCAATCAAAGACTACTTTTACATGCCCTTTTGGTACTTTTGCTTATAGACGTATGCCTTTTGGTTTATGTAATGCACCTGCTACCTTTCAAAGATGCATGATGGCTATATTCTCTGACTTTTGTGAAAAGATTTGTGAGGTTTTCATGGACGACTTTTTCATCTATGGATCTTCTTTTGATGATTGCTTGAGCAATCTTGATCGATTTTTGCAGAGATGTGAAGAAACTAATCTTGTCTTGAATTGGGAAAAGTGCCAATTTATGGTTAATGAAGGTATTGTCTTGGGGCATAAAGTTTCTGAAAGAGGTGTTGAAGTTGATAAAGCCAAGGTTGATGCTATGGAAAAGATGTCGTGTCCCAAGGACATAAAAGATATAATAAGTTTCCTTGGTCACGCCGGATTTTATAGGAGGTTCATTAAGGACTTCTCAAAAATTTCTCGGCCTCTGACTAATTTATTACAAAAAGATATACCATTTGTCTTTGATGATGATTGCGTAGAAGCATTTGAAATACTTAAGAAAGCATTAGTCTCAGCACCTATTGTTCAGCCACCTGATTGGAATTTACCCTTTGAAATTATGTATGATGCTAGCGATTATGCTGTAGGTGCTATTCTAGGGCAAAGAGTTGATAAGAAATTAAATGTTATCCATTATGCTAGTAAGACTCTAGACAATGCTCAAAGAAATAATGCTACTACTGAAAAAGAACTTTTAGCAGTTGTATTTGCTTGTGATAAGTTCAGACCTTATATTGTTGATTCTAAAGTAACTATCCACACTGATCATGCTGCTATTAAATATCTTATGGAGAAGAAGATGCTAAACCTAGACTTATTAGATGGGTTCTCTTGCTACAAGAATTTGATTTACATATTGTTGATAGAAGAGGAGTTGAGAACCCGCTGCAGACAACTTATCTAGGTTAGAGAATGTTCTTGATGACCCACTACCTATTGATGATAGCTTTCCTGATGAACAATTAAATGTCATAAGTACTTCTCATAGTACTCCTTGGAATGCTGATTATGCTAATTACATAGTTGCTAAATTTATACCACCTAGCATCACATACCAACAAAAGAAAAAGTTCTTCTATGATTTGAGACATTACTTTTGGGATGACCCACATCTTTATAAAGGAGTAGATGGTGTTATTAGATGTTGTGTACCTGAGCATGAACAGGAACAGATCCTATGGAAGTGCCACTCCGAAACTTATGGAGGACACCACGCGGGAGATAGAACTGCACACAAGGTATTGCAATCCGGTTTTTATTGGCCTACTCTCTTCAAGGATGCCCGTAAGTTTGTCCTATCTTGTGATGAATGTCAAAGAATTGGTAATATTAGTAGACGTCAAGAAATTCCTATGAATTATTCACTTGTTATTAAACCATTTGATGTTTGGGGCTTTGATTATATGGGACATTTTCCTGCCTCTAATGGATATACACATATTTTAGTTGCTGTTGATTACGTTACTAAGTGGGTAGAAGCTATTCCAACTTGTAGTGCTGATCATAACACTTCTATTAAAATGCTTAAAGAAGTTATTTTTCCGAGGTTTGGAGTCCCTAGATATTTAATGATTGATGGTGGTTCACATTTTATTCATGGCTCGAGCATTTTGGGATAACATTATCAACTTGCATGGAGTACCCCACTCGATCATATCAGATCGCAACCCGGTTTTCACCAGTGCAATTTGGCGTGCTCTTCTAGAGGCAGTAGGAACAAAAAACTCAGCTATTCCACATCATATCACCCGCAGATGGATGGTCAGAGTCAACGAGTCAACCATTGTCTCGAGATGTATCTTCGGTGCGCCGTGCATGACCAGCCAAAGAAATGGCAACAATGGTTACCTACTGCAGAGTTCTGGTACAACACCACCCATCACTCCTTGCTGAACACTTCACCCTTCCAAGCGCTATATGGCCAGGAGCCCAACTTGGGAGGACTACCCACACTGGCCCGCACGATACCACAGGATACCGATGCAGATTTGGATTGGGCTACACATAATGAACAACTCCGTGTTCAGCTAGCCCGGGCTCAGAACAAATACAAGCAAAAGGCTGATCGCCACAGGACAGATCGCTCTTTCCAAGTGGGTGAACAAGTTCTTCTAAAGTTGCAACCTTATGCTCAATCTACCGTGGCCAACCATCCCTGCCCCGAGTTAGCATTCAAGTTCTTTGGACCATTCACCGTCGAGCAATAGATCGGTTCTATGGCTTACAAATTGCAGTTACCATCAAACAACCACATTCATCCGGTTTTCCATGTATCACAGTTGAAACCATTTACACCTGACAACTCTCCGGTCTTCTCTGAATTGCCTCGCCCACCCGACGTGACTGCTACTGCACTACAACCCGAGTTGATATTGGATCGCCGCATAGTCAAGAAAGGTAACACCTTAGTCATGCAGGTATCTATTTAGTGGTCCTCGCTCTCTCTAGATTCAACAACATGGGAAGACTACACCCTCCTACGTCATTGTAACGCCCTCGATGCGGCTATATCTCCCACGTGTCGAAGCACGACTTAAAGGCATAACCTCATTGAAAGCAATGTCGCAAGTGTGGTAATCTTCGCAAACAACCCATGTACATCAATAAAGGGGAAAGGATACATAGTTGGCTTACACTAGCCATGTCACACAATGCATAAATAAGTCATTACATTCATCCAATACACTCAAGGTCCGACTATGGAACCAAAATAAAGATCAACCCCCAAATGCGACGAAGTCCCTGATCGCCCCAACTGGGCACCACTACTGATCATCTGGGAAAGACATTTAGTAACGACGAGAGTCTTCATCGAACTCCCACTTGAGCTCAATCGCATCACCTCGAGCGGTATCATCGGTCCCTGCATCTAGTTTTCGAAGTTATCTATGAGTCACGGGGACTCAGCAATCTCGCACCCTCGCGATCAAGACAATTTAAACTTATAGGAAGGGTAAAAGTATGATGTGGAGCTGCAGCAAGCGACTAGCATATATGGTGGCTAACATACGCAAATGAGAGCGAGAAGAGAAGGCAAAAGCACGGTAGAACAACTATGATCAAGAAGTGATCCTAGAACAACCTGCGTCAAGCATTACTCCAACACCGTGTTCACTTCCCGGACTCCGCCGAGAAGAGACTATCACGGTTACGCACTCAGTTGATTCATTTTAATTAAGTTAAGTTCAAGTCTTCTACAATCGGACATTAAAAATTCCCATCTGCCCATAACCGCGGGCACGGCTTTCGAAAGTTCAAATCCCTGCAGGGGAGTCCCAACTTAGCCCATCACAAGCTCTCACGGTCGACAAATGATATTCCTTCTCCCAAGACAATCCGATCAGACTCGGCATCCCGGTTACAAGACATCCTCGACAATGGTAAAATAAGTCCAGCAAGACCACCCTCTGTGTAGACAAATCCCGATAGGAGCTGCACATATCTCGTTCTCACGGCACACCGGATAAGCTAAGCGTACGGGAGCCAACGTAATCCAAGTTGCCAAGGGACGGCCCCGCATGGTGCTCTGGGTTGGACCAACACTTAGAGAAGCACTGGCCCGGGGGGGGGGTTAAAATAAAGATGACCCTTGAGTTCGTGAAACCCAAGGGAAAAAGAGGCCAGGTGGAAAATGGTAAAACCAAGGTTGGGCCTTGCTGGAGGCGTTTTATTCAAGGTGAACTGTCAAGGGGTTCCCATTATAACCCAACCGTGTAACGAACGCAAAATCCGGGAACATAACACCGATATGATGGAAAATAGGGCGGCAAGAGTAGAACAAAGCACTAGGCATAAGGCCGAGCCTTCCACCCTTTACCAAGTGTATAGGTGCATTAAGATAAACAAGATAATATAATGATATCCCAACAATAAACATGTGCCAACAAGGAACGATCTCCAATATTCACCTGCAACTAGCAACGCTATAAGAGGGGCTGAGCAAAGCGGTGACATAGCCAAACAATGGTTTGCTAGGACATGGTGGGTTAGAGGTTTGACATGGCAATATGGGAGGAATGATAAGCAAGTGGTAGGTATCGTAGCATAGGCATAGCAAAAGAGCGAGCATCTAGCACGCAAAGATAGAAGTGATTTCGAGGGTATGATCATCTTGCCTGCAAAGTTCTTAGAGTTTCCTTGATCCTCGTAAGCGTACTCAATGGGCTCCTCGATCACGTACTCGTCTACCGGCTGTACCCAATCAAGAACAACAAGCAAAAGGAACACAATCAACCATGTGCGATGCTCAAGCAACATGATGCAAACATGGTATGATATGTGGGATGCGGTATGTGATGCATATGCAAGATTTGGAAAGGAGAACTTGAACCTGGCCTCAACCTGGAAATCCAAGAGTTCCACTAGAAAGAGGAGATGATTTCGGTTGAAATCGATATAAAGATCACCGGAATCAGATGCACGGTTTGGAAATGGCAAGGAAA
This sequence comes from Triticum monococcum, assembly GCA_034509565.1. NCBI lineage: Eukaryota > Viridiplantae > Streptophyta > Magnoliopsida > Poales > Poaceae > Triticum > Triticum monococcum. The sequence continues at coordinate 290,282,163 of CM067842.1, forward strand.
ACAAATATGGCACCAGTCTGCGATTAACAGCAATTAGCCTTCTAAATGCATCAAGATAAATATGCTACAACACTCAAACATGGCAAAAAAATACATGGCAGGGATCCACTCATGATGCTTGACAAAAGATGAACACTGAGCTATGGCTAACTCATCCGTTAACATGTTCAAACAAGCATGGCAATAGTGCAAAAGATAACAGGTTACAAGCATGGAAATAATAAGTCAGGAATTTATCATCAGGAAGCAATGTTTAGAGCAAGATAAATGCATGCTACAGGAACATATCATGGCAAAGCAAGACATGGCATGAAGCTACTCAAAGCATATAACAAAAGTCCCGTAGTGACCATGAGCCAAAAGGGATCAGAAAATACAATTGTAAGCATGTGAACATTGCAAAAACATAAACAGATTCAGACTTGGAGAAAAACTGGAACATGCAAAACAGATTAACAAGTAGGCATGTTTACGAGCTCGATGCACTCACTACGAGGCATTTCATGATAAACTAAGCATACACCCAGCAAATAGACATAGCATAGAAGCTAAACATGGCAAGAATAACAACATAGCATGCACGGATCAACAACAACAAGCTCGGCAAAATCGCTAAACATGTTAACAATCTGCCAGGAACATTTTATAGGAAAAGTAGAGCTCGATTGAATCAAGCTAGGATGATCCATAATTGCAAACAAAGACACGGATGGATAGAGAACCACAATATTAACAAAACATCCTTACTGATCATGCTCAAAAGAGGCACGGATCACTTCGAAACAACATGAACATACGGCATAAAAATTACAGCAGGACAAGGACTTAGTGAAATTCTAAGTCCCTGAAATCAGCATCATTGAGTAAGCTATTTTGCATGCTTGTGCTAGTCACCACGGAGATCACAAAAATACATGGCATACACCCCTGTAAAGATGGCATGGCATACATCAAAACACATGTAGAGATCAGGATCATAGCATGCACACATTAATCAAGGCAAAAAAGACAAAAGGGCATTTGTTGAAACAGGTCTGAAACAATCCTCACATAGCCCTCTTCCAACAGCATTTCGGGCATCAAGATGAGCTCAAATGAAAATAATGTAATGAGATGAAATGATGTACTCGTCGAGGCGAACATTTTGATATGCTACACGTGCGAATCGGAGCCACGATGACAGAGTTATGGCATGTCAAAGTATGCAAAAATGCTAGGGTTAGGGACGAAAAAGTCAACCCCTCGTCTCAGATCCATATTTGGCACGCATCTCGAGGATCGATGGAAAACTTCACCGGAACAAGAGCTTGTCATCGGACTTGGAGAGGTCGCTAGCCGTCGCGCGGGAAGCGGCGGTGGCCGGACTTGGGCGGCGCGGGCGGAGGCGCACGGCGTCGGGGAAGAAGAGGCAGGTGCCGGGGCGGTGATGGCGCGAGCTCGCCAGAGGTGGCGTGCGGTGGCGCCGGCCGGCTCGGTCGCCGGTGCGGAAGAAGGCGGCGGCGGGAGCGAGGAGCGGCGTCGGGGCGAACGAGGAGGGCCCAGTGCGGGCTTGCCTGGGCCGGCGGGGATGTGGGCACCGCGGGGACACGTGGCGCTTCCTTATTGGACGAGGGCGGTGGCGGCGAAATGTTCGGCCAGAACGGACATTGTCCGATGGCTGGAGAGGGGATTTTTCTAGGGTTTGGAAGAGGAGATCCGGGATTTAGAAATGGGGGGTCTTTATATAGGGGTAGAGGGGGCTAGGAAGCTCCAAAGGAGGTGCGGTTTGCGGCCACGCGATCGTGATTGAATGCTCTAGGTGATGGAGGGGTTTTTGGTGGGTTTTGGGCCAGTTTGGAAGGGAGTTGGGCTGCAACACACACGAGGCCTTTTCGGTCCCTCGGTTAACCGTTGGAGTATCAAACGAAGTCCAAGTGGCACGAAACTTGACATGCGGTCTACCGTTATTAAACCAAGGCCGCATGACAAGTCTCGGTCCAATCTGCAAACGTTTAACACCCGCACACGAAAAGAGGTAGAAAGGACCACCGAAGGACATAGGAGCGCCAGAATGCCAAATGGACAACGGGGAAAATGATCAGATGCATGAGATGAACACGTATGCAAATGCAATGCACATGATGACATGATATGAGATGCATGACAAAGACAAAAACATAGAGACAAAAACCTGACAATGATGAAATATAATAACTTAGTGCCGGAAACGGCAAGAGTTGGAATACAGATAAGGTAAATTACATCCGGGGTGTTACCACACTCCACCACTACGAAAGGATCTCGTCCTGAGATCTAGGACTGGAAAAACTCCGGGTACTCAAAACGGAGGTGATCCTCGCGTTCCCAGGTGGCTTCATGGTCGGAATGATGTGACCACTTGACTTTGAGGAATTTGATAGACTTGTTGCGAGTCTTGCGCTCAGCTTCTTTAAGAATAGCAATGGGATGCTCATGATAACACATGTCTTCTTGGAGATCGATGTCTTCGAAGTTGGCGGTGCGGTCGGGAGTCTTGAAGCACTTGCGTAGTTGAGACACGTGAAACACGTCGTGCACGTTTGCAAAGTTCGAGGGAAGCTGAAGTTGATAGGCGAGATCGCCTCTTTTGCTGATGATCTTGAAAGGACCCACGTATCTAGGGGCAAGCTTCCCTTTGATACCGAAGCGACGAGTACCTTTCATTGGGGAGATGCGGAGATAGACATGGTCTCCGATCTCGAAAGCCAAGTCATTATGCTTACTATCATAGTAGCTCTTCTGGCGTGATTGCGCAGCTTTGAGATTATCGCGAATGACTTTGCACATCTCTTCTGCCTCTGTGATCAAGTCATTGCCAAGAAGTTGACGTTCACCAGTCTCTGACCAGTTAAGAGGAGTACGGCACTTCCTGCCATAGAGAATTTCAAATGGGGCCTTGACCGAACTCACTTGGAAGCTGTTGTTGTAGGAGAACTCAGCATATGGAAGACAATCTTCCCACTTCATGCCGAAAGAGATGACACAAGCCCTGAGCATATCTTCAAGAATTTGATTTACTCGCTCAACTTGGCCACTGGTTTGAGGATGAAAAGCTATGTTGAAGCAAATGTTGGTGCCCATGGCCTTCTGAAAAGAATCCCAAAACTTGGAGGTGAAGATGCTGCCATGATCTGAAGAAATCAACTGCGGAATGCCGTGCAGAGAGACAATCCTGGAGGTATATAGCTCTCCCAACTGAGCTGCTGTGATAGATTCTTTGATAGGAAGAAAGTGAGCCACTTTAGTGAGTTTGTCGATGACAACGAAGATAGCATCATTGCCACACTTGGACTTTGGAAATCCAGTCACGAAGTCCATCTCAATGTGGTCAAACTTCCATTTTGGAATGGCAAGAGGTTGGAGGAGACCAGCCGGTCGTTGGTGTTGTGCTTTTACTCTTCTGCGGACATCAAATTCATTCACGAACTGAGCAATCTTGTGCTTCATTCGAGTCCACCAATACGACTGCTTGAGGTCATGGTACATATTTGTACTTCCAGGGTGAATGGAGAGGAGTGAATTGTGTGCCTCGTTCATAATGACTTTACGAAGGTCACCTTTAGGCACAACAATGCGATCCTAGAAGAATAGAGTATCCTTGTCATCAAGACGATATCACTTGTACTTGGGTTGACTATTGGCAATCCCAATCTTGACCTTCTTCACCATAGCATCAAGAAGTTGAGCTTCGCGAATCTGATCTTCCAAAGTAGGAGAGACTTGGAGGTTTGCTAGAAATCCTTGAGGAACAACTTGAAGGTTGAGTTTGCGGAAAGCTTCACAAAGCTCGGGTTGGTAAGGCTTGAGAATCAGAGTGTTGTAGTAAGCCTTCCCGCTCAATGCGTCAACAATTACATGGCCTTGCCTGGAGTATATTCAATACTTGGATTACACTCTTGAATCATTTCTACCCAACGAGTATGCCTGAGGTTGAGATTAGGCTGAGTGAAGATGTACTTGAGACTCTTGTGATCAGTGAAGATGTCCACTTTTCGTCCCAATAAGAGATGTCTTCAAGTTAAAAGAGCATGCACAACTGCCGCCAACTCGAGGTCATGAGTGGGGTAGTTCTTTTCGTTGGGCTTCAACTGGCGAGAGGTATAAGCCACAACTTTCTTCTCTTGCATCAACACTGCACCAAGACCTTGAAGGGAAGCATCACAGAAGACCTCGAATGGTTTGGATTCATCAGGAGGAGTCAGAACTGGAGCAGTGACTAACTTCTCTTTGAGGGTGTTGAAAGCGATGTCACATTCAGGAGACCAAACGTACTTCACATGCTTCTGGAGAAGGTTGGAAAGAGGCTTTGCGATCTTAGAGAAGTTCTCAACGAACCTTATACAATAGCTTGTGAGCCCAATGAAGCTATGGAGTTGCTTCACATTCTGAGGTGGTTCCCAATTCACAATTGCAGACACCTTCTCAGGATTAACCGCTATGCCCTTGGCAGAGATGATATGCCCAAGGTAGAGAACCTCATCGAGCCAAAACTCGCACTTTGAAAACTTGGCATAGAACTGATGTTCTTTGAGCTTATCCAGCACCAAACGCAAGTGCTTGGCATGATCTTGCTTGTTTTTGGAAAATACCAAAATGTCATCGAGGTAGACCAAGACGAAGTCATTTGTGTAGGCGTTGAAGATGAAGTTTATCATGCGAGAGAATGTTGGAGGAGCGTTGACGAGGCTGAAAGACATGACAGTGTATTCATATGAACCATAGCTTGTTCTGAATGCTATCTTGGGGATATCTTCTTCACGAATGCGAATCTGATGATAGCCCATACGAAGATCAAGCTTGGAGAATACTTGAGCACATTTGAGTTGTTGAAACAGCTCGTTGATGTTGGGAAGTGGGTACTTGTTCTTTATGGTCTTCTTGTTCAATGGACGGTAGCCGACACAGAGTCAGTCCGTTCCATCCTTCTTCTTCACAAAAAGAACACCACAACCCCATGGAGAAGAACTAGGTCGGATGAGACCCATACGCTCTTGAATATCGAGTTGTTTCTACAGCTCCTTCAACTCTTCAGGTGCAAGCTTGTAAGGACGTTTGCAAACAGGTTCCGTGTCAGGCTCAAGATTCATGACGAATTCAACTGGCCGGTGCGGAGGCATTCCTAGAAGCTCTTCTGGAAAGACATCTTAATATTCGCAAACGACTGGAATTTGAGAGATGGCATCCAGCTCACCCTTCTCATTGAGAGAAAATAGTCGAATGGTATCATCACAAGCAGCAAAGACAATTACATCCTCAGACGAATGAGTTAATTGAATCTGTGTGGCAGCACAATCAAGCTGAGCCTTGTGCTTAGAAAGCCAATCCATTCTAAGAATAAGATCAGTATCCGAGTTACCAAGGACCATTGGAGAAGCCAGAAACTTGAAGTCGCCCATCATGATAGAAACATCCGGGACTATCGAAGTAGCCCTCATAGACTTAGCCGGAGAAACCACTCCCATAGGTTTACCCAACATTTGCGAAACGAAGTCATGCTTGGAAACAAATGATCTTGACATGAAACAATGCGATGCACTAGTATCAAAAAGGACTTTTGCCGGAGTAGAGTTAACTGGAAAGTTACCCATAATCACATATGACGAGTCCTCTGCCTGAGCTGCGTTCAACAAGTTGACCTTTGGCGTGCTTGGGATTATTCTTGACCACTGCGGTACTGACAGATCTCACAGGAGGAGGAGGAAGACACCTCTGATTGAAGCATTTGTTGGCATAGTGACCCTTCTGCTGACACTTGTTGCACGTGACCTCCGAGAGCGGACGGTGATACGGAGCACTTGATCTTGGAACTTGAGACGAAGTCTTGTTCTGAAAGCCTGGGTTGGGTGGGTGGGAAGATCGACTGCCACCTTTGCTCTTCTGCTGATAAGGCTGACGGAACGAAGGAGGAGGAAGCCAATACTTTTGCTGCTTAGAAGCCACTTGAGTTGAGGAAGAAGGAGTCACATCTCTGACTCGCTTCATGGAAGCATCGCACTTCAGTTGGGCAGCCTCTTGCTTCATTGCCATGTTGTAAAACTCATCGTACTTCTTGTGCTCAAAAAGGACGAGAGCTGAGACCACCTCTGAACGGGTATATCACGCTCTTCTCGTCAGGGACGTCTTGCTTAGCGAAATGGGCGAGCTTCTAAAACATGATGCTGTACTGGTAAACAGACATAGTGCCTTGCTTCAGGTTGCGGAATTCCTCACGCTTGCTCTCAACCACACTCTGAGGAATGTGATGAGCTTTGAAGTCTTGATGGAATTCATCCCAGGTAATCACACGGCCTCCTCTGGAATCTTTGTATTGCTGAAACCATTCCGTAGCTTGGTCTTTGAGTTGGAAGGAGGCAAACTTGACAAAGTCCTCAGGCCTGACGTTGCTGCACTCGAAATGCTTGCAGATATCCACGAGCCAATCATCAGTGTCTGAGGCCTCGACACAGTTGCTGAAGGTCTTTAGCTGGTTAGCGAGGAACTGGTTGAGTGTAGCAAACTGATTATGATTGTTGCCATGGCCATGATTCCCTTGGTTGCACTCTTGCAAGAGCTGCATGATCAGTTGCGTGTTTGCATTGGTAGCGGCCATCATAGCTTGCCATGCCTCCGAAGGTTGAGGTGGTGGTGGCGGATCAGGATTCGGAGTCGTGCGTGTTGGAGGAGCCATCCTGGAGACGGTGACATCCATTAGCATCTTGACAGACAAACATTCAAGCTGAATCAAACGGATTGAAATTGCAACATATAGTCTTCACATCCGAACAAAATGAATGAATGCATTCCAATCGAAATGTTCACATTTCCATAAATTGAGAAGCCACTTAGATAGAGGTAGAAGAATAAAACAACAAGGTACGGGCAAGAGCAAATACTTGGTAAGGATTACCCAATCACAAACCAAATATCCGTGGAAGAAGAACTAGAGCTACATGAATTCCCACCTATGGAACTCCCGAACCTTTCTGGTTATGCAATCCGGTGTTGGGGATACAGGGGAAGCATAATATCTCAGCCAAAGCTAGCAAATCCTACATCCAGTTGTATCCATCCTTCAACACATAACCAAGAAAACTTCGGAAATCATTTACCTCAACCTTCAAAAAGCATCCGTTATACAAGTTATGGAAATACTCCCGAACTCCCACCCCAGTACTGGGTGGCGTCGAGGTTATCTCACCAACAACTGTATAAAAATGATTTTCGATGTCGGTGAAACTCAGGTATTCCAGAACTGCAACGATAGAATTGTGACGACAACACCTCGGAGCTCAACTCCCCGGGACACTGCCACAACCCCTAAATATCAGGAGGCACCAAGAACAATGTTCTAGTCACAAAACCATCGGAACGATTCCAAGATACCCGCGTGATTCTAAATTTTTTTAGTGAAATTTGAGAAGAGAAGAGTTAAAACTCTACGTCAGGATGCCTCACCAGAGCAATGAAGGGACTGAGGAGTAAAAAGAATTCCTAACTCTCCGATATATATAATCCTAAATGACTCAACACATTTTTCCAGACTCAACAATGCCAACGATTTGATCAAGCAGGGGGCTCCTAAGGTCGGGGAAGGCTCTGATTACCAACTTGTAACGCCCTCGATGCGGCTATATCTCCCACGTGTCGAAGCACGACTTAGAGGCATAACCGCATTGAAAGCAATGTTGCAAGTGAGGTAATCTTCACAAACAACCCATGTACATCAATAAAGGGGAAAGGATACATAGTTGGCTTACACTCACCACGTCACACAATGCATAAATAAGTCATTACATTCATCCAATACACTCAAGGTCTGACTACGGAACCAAATTAAAGATCAACCCCCAAATGTGACAAAGTCCCCGATCACCCCAACTGGGCACCACTACTGATCATCTGGCAAAGACACGTAGTAACAACGAGAGTCTTCATCGAACTCCCACTTGAGCTCAATCGCATCACCTGGAGCGGTATCATCGGTCCTTGCATTTGGTTTTGGAAGTAATCTGTGAGTCACGGGGACTCAGCAATCTCGCACCCTCGCGATCAAGACTATTTAAGCTTATAGGAAGGGTAAAAATATGATGTGGAGCTGCAGCAAGCGACTAGCATATATGGTGGCTAACATACGCAAATGTGAGCGAGAAGAGAAGGCAAAAGCATAGTCGAACAACTATGATCAAGAAGTGATCCTAGAACAACCTGCGTCAAGCATTACTCCAACACCGTGTTCACTTCTCGGACTCCGCTGAGAAGAGACCATCACGGTTACACACTCAGTAGATTCATTTTAATTAAGTTAACTTCAAGTCTTCTACAATCAGACATTAACAAATTCCCATCTTCCCATAACCGCGGGCACAACTTTCGAAAGTTCAAATCCCTGCAAGGGAGTCCCAACTTAGCCCATCACAAGCTCTCACGGTCAACGAAGGATATTCCTTCTCCCAAGACATTCCGATCAGGCTCGACATCCCGGTTACAAGACATCCTCGACAATGGTAAAATAAGTCCAGCAAGACCACCCGCTGTGCCGACAAATCCCGATAGGAGCTACAGATATCTCGTTCTCAGGGCCCACCGTATAAGCTAAGCGTACAGGAGCCAACGTAACCCAAGTTTCCAAGGGACGGCCCCGCACGGTGCTCTGGGTTGGACCAACACTTAGAGAAGCACTGGCCCCGGGGGGGCTTAAAATAAAGATGACCCTTGAGTCCCCGAAACACAAGGGAAAAAGAGGCTAGGTGGCAAATGGTAAAACCAAGGTTTGGCCTTGCTGAAGGAGTTTTATTCAAGGCGAACTGTCAAGGGGTTCCCATTATAACCCAACCATGTAAGGAACGCAAAATCCGGGAACATTACACCGATATGACGGAAACTAGGGAGGCAAGAGTGGAACAAAGCACTAGGCATAAGGCCGAGCCTTCCACCCTTTACCAAGTGTATAGGTGCATTAAGATAACAAGATAATATAATTATATCCCAACAATAAACATGTTCCAACAAGGAACGATCTCCAATCTTCACCTGCAACTAGCAACGCTATAAGAGGGGCTGAGCAAAGCGGTAACATAGCCAAACAACGGTTTGCTAGGACATGGTGGGTTAGAGGTTTGACATGGCAATATGGGAGGCATGATAAGCAAGTGGTAGGTATCGTAGCATAGGCATAGCAAAAGTGCGAGCATCTAGCACGAAAAGATAGAAGTGATTTCGAGGGTATGGTCATCTTGCCTGTAAAGTTCTCAGAGTTGCCTTGATTCTCATAAGAATACTCAATGGTCTCCTCGATCACGTACTCGTCTCCCGGCTCTACCCAAGCAAGAACAACAAGCAAAAGGAACACAATCAACCATGTGCGATGCTCAAGCAACATGATGCAAACATGGTATGATATGCGGGATGTGGTATGTGATGCATATGCAAGATTTGGAAAGGAAAACTTGAACCTGTCCTCAAATTGGAAATCCAAGAGTGACACTGGAAAGAGGAGATGATTTCGGTTGAAATCGATATAAAGATCACCGGAATCGGATGCACGGTTTGGAAATGGCAAGCAAAACAAATATGGCACGGGTCAACGATTAACAGCAAGTAGCCTTCTAAATGCATCAAGATAAATATGCTACAGGACTAAAACATGGCGAAAAAATACATGGCAGGGATCCACTCATGATGCTTGACAAAACATGAACACTGAGCTACGGCTAATTCATCCACTTACTGGTTCAAACAAGCATGGCAAAAGTGCAAAGGATAACAGGTTACAGACATAGAGAAATAACAAGTCAGGAATTTATCATCAGGAAGCAATCTTTAGAGCAAGATAAATACATGCTATAGGAACATATCATGACAAAGCAAGGCATGTCATGAAGCTACTCAAATTATATAACAAAAGTCCCGTAGTGACCATGAGCCAAAAGGGGTCAGAAAATACAATTGTAAGCATGTGAACATTGTAAAAACATAAACAGATTCAGACTTGGAGAAAAACTGGAACATGCAAAACAAATTAACAAGTAGGCATGTTTACGAGCTCGATGCACTCACTACGAGCCATTGCATGAGAATCTAAGCATACACCCAGCAAATAGACATGGCATAGAAGCTAAACATGGCAAGAACAGCAACAACATATCATGGACGGATCAACAACAAGCTCGGCAAAATTGCTAAACATGTTAACAATCTGCCAGGAACATTTTATAGCAAAAGTAGAGCTCGAGTGACTCAAGCTAGGGTCCTCCATAATTGCAAGCAAAGACACAGATGGATAGAGCACCACAATATTAACAAAACATCCTTACTGATCATGCTCAAAAGAGGCACGGATCATTAGGAAACAACATGAACGTATGGCATAAAAATTACAGCACGACAAGGACTTGGTGAAGTCCCTGAAATCAGCATCATTGAGTAAGCTATTTTGCATGCTTGTGCTAGTCACCATGGAGATCACAAAAATACATGGCATACACCCCTGTAAAGATGGCATGGCATACATCAAAACACATGTAGAGCTCAGTATCATAGCATGCACACACTAATCATGGCAAAAATGACAAAAGGGCATTTGCTGAAACAAATCTGAAACAATCCTCACATAGCCCTCTTTCAACAGCATTTCGGGCATCAAGATGAGCTCAAATGAAAATGATGCAATGAGATGAAATGATGTACTCGTCGAGACGAACATTTTGATATGATACACATGCGAATTGGAGCCACGATAACAGAGTTATGACATGTCAAAGTATGCAAAAATGCTAGGGTTAGGGACGAAAAAGTCAACCCCTCGTCTCAGTTCTAGATCAGGCGCGGATCTCGAGGATCGACGGAAAACTTCGCCAGAACAAGAGCTCGTCGTCGTACTTGGAGAAGTCCCTAGCCGGCGCGCGGGAAGAGGTGGTGGCCGGACTTGGGCGGCGCGGGCGGAGGCGCACGGCGTCGGGGAAGAAGAGGCAGGCGCCGGGGTGGTGGTGGCGCGAGCTCGCCGGAGGTGGCGTGCGGTGGCGCCGGCCGGCTCGGTCGCTGGAGCGGAAGAAGGCGGCGGTGGGAGCGAGGAGCGGCGTCGGGGCGAATGAGGCGGGCGGCGCGCCCCCAATGGGCTTGGAGGGCCCGGTGCGGGCTCGCCCAGGCCGGCGGGGATGTGGGCACCGCGGGGACACATGGTGCGTCCTTATTGGATGAGGGCGGCGGCGGCGAAATGTCCGGCCGGAACGGACATTGTCCGGCGGTTGGAGAGGGGATTTTCTAGGGTTTGGAAGAGGAGATCCGGGATTTACAAATGGGGGTCTTTATATAGGGGTAGAAGGGGCTAGGAAGCTCCAAATGAGGTGCGGTTTGCGGCCACGCGATCTCTAGGTGATGGAGGGGTTTTTGGTGGGTTTTGGGCCATTTTGGAAGGGAGTTGGGCTGCAACACACACGAGGCCTTTTCGGTCCCCCAGTTAACCGTTGGAGTATCAAACGAAGTCGAAATGGCACGAAACTTGACAGGCGGTCTACCGGTAGTAAACCAAGGCCGCATGACAAGTCTCGGTCCAATCCGCAAATGTTTAACACCCGCACACGAAAAGAGGTAGAAAGGACCACCGGAGTACATAGGAGCGCCGGAATGCAAAACGGACAATGGGGAACTGATCGGATGCATGAGACGAACACGTATGCAAATGCAATGCATATGATGACATGATATGAGATGCATGACGAAGACAAAAACAAGGAGACAAAAACCCGACAACGAAGAAATAAAATAACTTAGTGCCGGAAATGGCAAGAGTTGGAATACAGATAAGGTAAATTACATCCGGGGTGTTACAGTCATCGCTACCCCAATGCTCCATGATCGGTTCAAGACGCTCTCGCTCAAGGGGGGGGGGAATTGTCACACCTCCTACGATGTAGCGGTGGACTAGCAAGGAGAAGGAGTAGCACAGGAGAGTTGTGGGCTGAGCCCACTGGGTCTGGGTTGGGCCGCATGTGGCCAAGCCGTCCGTCGTGTGTGTGTGCCTGTACTTATGGAACCGTCCTCTGTTGGACAACGTAGGGAAGGAAAAGTCTAAATTATTCTCATCTCCTTCTCCTACCTCACCTGCTCTCTGTTCTTCCTCATCCCCCACTCCGATCCCCTTCTCTGTGGCGACGATTTCAGCAATCAGTCGTCACACAAGGCACCAGAAATAAAGTACAATACTGCTACTGATAAACTACCAGAAATAATCTTCAGTTGGCACTTATAGTTAGTAGTAGCTTGAGAGCAAGAACAATGAGGAGGCCAGGATCTCACGGTCATCGGCTGCTATTTGTATTCCTCGGATGTTAGATCTAAAAACTCACTCTGCAGGTGACTCGGTTAGTTACCTCATAGCCTCCCCCCACTGGGCCAAACTACAACACCCCTGGCATGGACCTCTAGACATCAGCCATGTAGGGGTCATCATCTTGGCCGAAACCCTTGAAAATGCTACGCCAAACTCCACGAGGTCACTGAGGATCCACATCCTTGAGAACGCGACAAAAGCGTCCGCATACTCTGCTCAACGGAAAAAGCTCCAGTACCTAGACGAAGAGAAATAGGAAGGAATGAACCGAAAAGTGAAGTCGTGATGCTTTAGGATCAGTTTGGTGGTGGGAAGCGGCGAGATCTTCATCAGCCGGCTCATGGAAGAGGTGGTGCATGCGGATGGATAAGGATGCTGAAGGGGAATGACTGAGCTGAGATTTTTTAATTTATACTAGATGATGACATGTACGGGTTGTTTATAGAGAGATTAAAAAAAGTGACATGGCCTGCATCAAAACTGCTGGACCTGAATAGGATTCATACGTGGGGTATGTAAAGTTGAGTTTGGAATTTATCTGTCTATACCATAAACATTATGAACTCAGTTACTACTCCTTATCGAATAGCTGATCCTACTCCTTAACGAAGAGGCTGATCCGAGCACACGTTGGTGTGTTGCCCTTATATAGCCGAAGATACACTTCGATTAACCAAGGGATCATGGACCCGTCTAAAACTAAGTAAACAAGATTAGTCAGAATCGACCTTTACTGAATCGCTAGAAAACCTTACACACGAATCAGGCTTGCCAAACTTCAAATTAGAAGGTACGTACAAAAACACAACTATCAGCAATTCAAAGCAACCTCATGATTTTTTATTCATTATATCATTGTTTCAAATTTAGGCATATAATAATACTTTCTCACATCATGCCTTGGATCTTCACGTAAACTCTATTTTTCTTTGAGAAAACTGTGCCAGCTTTTGTGATGAACTAAAAGTGACATACAGACTGATAAAATCATGCCAGCAATAGAAAGATATGCTCTAATAATTTGTACATGGTACAAAATATTTTCCATGATCACTACAGAATTTCCTTTGCAACAAAGATACAATAATTAATTAGCATAAGCATGTGAAGCTTTACAAAATTTGAAAAACAAAGATAAGAATACACAATTAGGTATATCATTCATATTTTTCTATCTTCAGGTATATACAAATTTGGAATAATAACCACTCCGACAAACATGATCCTCAGAAATCTTATTAGACGATAAGGTTCCATAAGCAAGATAAGAAACCATGTCTATAACTAATTCACGCACCTTGCGTTTATGTGTGCACCATATAACATTGAGTATGTTCACCATATATCACTGCCTCTTCGTGGTAATTAAGATGCAAGAAGCCGACAGGAAAACTAGCCGCACCTAAACAACTGAACTACAAAACTTAAACTTCAGCTAACCGCATGCATGTCTCACACTAAGATGATGCTTTTGCTACATAGCTCAGTAGAAGTGCCATGTAAACCAACTTTGTTTATTAACAATCAATAATTAGATGAAAGGGTCTCTTGCTAGGTTTAGTTAGACTTAATTCAAGTAGATCCACATGTTTGTTTTACTGTGTTCTCTACTTCAGAATTCAGACAACAAGCATAGGTGCACTTCTAAACACAGTAAGTTGTGGTATGAATTCTGATTTCACACGAAAAGTTGTTTATCAATGGAAAGATAAAATCTTATTATGATTTCTGGATCATTCAACTTCACAAAAACTTATATGGTTGCAATAACACTCACATTTGGTAGAAGTCCGGACAGCAAGAGGGCAATAACTAAAAGCCACTCACAGAAAATACTCACATCTTGCTGATATTTTTTCCTCCGCAAGCTTCCTCAATGCCTCCACCGCCCCAACATCCTGAGCCTCCGGCTACGGCAAGTTTGAGCAGCGCAACCCACGTTCTCCCTAGACATCTCCGTGACCGTGTTGCCAGACTCGATGAGCTCGCCAAGATCCATGCACCCACCCAGCCACATGTGCCACCACCAAGGAATAAAAATCAGGAGAAAAGAAGCAACATCTTGATCTAGGATAGCATGAGGATTAGTTTCATGATGAGGCATAGCGATGTCGTCGTTCGCCGGCGGCAAATCAGAAGAATTGGCGGATGTGCAGGAGGAGCCTGGTGGGGATCCTACGGGGGGAAAGGAGAGAGAGAGTTTTTTTGAGATTCTTTTTTTGCAGGAAACATAGAGCTTTATTCAATCAAAGCCAGTTCCAGCGTGATCAGAGGAGAGTTCATCCAACAATCAGTCACTCCCAGTGTGCTCGCATGCTTTGCACAAAGGTGCACTGAGTTGTTAGCTTGTCTCATTACATGATGAACATCAAAACTAAGGAAAGTTTGAGGCTAGCCCTTCAATTTCGAGGAGAATAGGCGCTATGACAGAGCGCGGAAATTATCGCGAGTTCCAGAGTTGTACCAGCTCCAGGCAATCTACTTCAAACACAACTCGTGAAAATCCATGAAGCTTGCCGAAAATGACTCCATCTCATAGAGCTTGGGCTTCTGTGATGAGCAGAACCGAGACATTATGGTGCGGCTTGCTCCAAGCAGCAACAAAGGCGGATGAGGTTCCAGCAAGACCCCCCGCTCCACTTTCGTTTTCAGTTAGCGAGACGCTAGTGTGCGTATTTATCTTTAGCCACTCTGGGTCGGGCGGTCTCCAACCATAACCAGGCACGATCCTGGTATTTTCATTGGGAAGCTCTAGAAGCATTAGAGCTTCTCTGATCCGCTTTAGGGACTGGCCTAGATGCAGACTCTCTTTGTCATGTGTCATGTTGTTACGAGAAGTCCATATAGCCCACATGACAGTGAAGATCTTCGGCCGGTCCCCTTCATTGATGGTGTGTCACATAAAATATCCTTGCACCAAGTGGTCGGATGTAGGTGTGGCAACTTGACATTGAGCCATTTCCTAGCTTTCATCCAGAAGCTCTGAGCATGGGAACACTTGATGAGAGCGTGCACCATGTCTTCGTATGCACCCTTGCAAATCTTTCATCGAGCCATAGTTGCAATGTGCCTGTGTTCCAGTGTTGATTCAACCGGCAAGATGCCACGGAGAACCCGCCACCAAAAGACACGGACTTTGGGTAGCACCTTGAGCTTCCAGAGTCAAGTCCATAACTGTTTGTCATTCTCAGAAGTTTCAGTAATCGTCCCGTCCTCTAAAGCTAACTGCTCATTGCGAGTCATTAGAGCATGGTACGCAGATTTTACAGTATAGGATCCCGACCTCTCATGAGCCCATGCCCAGAAATCGTCACCACCACCTTGCCTGAGAGGTAAATTCAAGATTGCATCGATGTCCGGTGGTGTGAAATTACTCCTAATGAGATCAACTTTCCAGCTCTAGTTGTCTGTATCAATAAGGTCTGAAACTGTGTGAAGATTAGCACTCCCAATCTGAGCTGAGGGCTGCAGAGATAGCTTTCCAGGCCACCGGTGAGTCCAAATTTTCACAGAGGTGCCATCACAAATTCTCCATAGGAAGCTGGCTTCTAGTGCCCTCCTCCCAGCCATAATTCCCTTCCATGTCGCGATAACGCTTCGTGGCACAGAGGCACTCATGAGATAAGAGGTTGGGAAATAGCATCCTTTTAGAACCCTAGAACACAAGGAATCCGGGTTTGTAATCAATCTCCAGCCGTGTTTGCCCAACAACGCAATATTTAAGCATTCCAAGGTGCGGAAACCCATTCCTCCTTTGAGTTTAGGAACTGACAAGGACTTCTAGTCTATCCAGTGCAGTGATTTGCGATCGATGGAACTGCTCCACCAATATTTTGCCATCGGCGACGAGATGCTCTTATAGACTTTCTTAGTTAACTTGAAGCAACTCATTGTAAACGTCAGAATGGAGTGGGCAACTGACTTTAGCAAGACTTCCCTTGCCGCGCAAGAGACCAAGCGCCCAGTCCTGCCATTCATCCTTGATCGCACCCATTCGCCGATGAAGGCAAAGGTCCCGGAAGTGATCCGACCCACTACAGTCGGCAGGCCCAAGTATCTCTCATTGAAAGCCTTGACCGAAACACCCAATGTTGCTTTCAAGGCAGCTCTAACTGGATCTGGCATGTTTGGGCTGAATAAGATGGAGCTTTTGTCATTGTTCACACATTGGCCCGAGCACAATCCATAGATGTCCAGTATATTATTTAACCTAGCAGCACTCTCCACCTTTGCATTCATGAAGATGAGACTATCATCTTTGAATAGCAGATGGTTGATCCAAGGTGAGTGGATGCTAACCCGAATCCCTCTGTCAACCTGAGCTCCACCAAAACTATTGAGTAATGTTGTGAAGCCTTCTCCACAGAGAAGAAATAGATATGGTGACACGGGGCAGCCTTGTCGCAAACCCCTGGAGGGAGTGAAGTATGGAAAGAGCTCTTCGTTCACATGAACTGCAAATCGGACTAATGAAACACACTTCAAGATCAGTCAAACAAAAGAGCCACTAAAGCCGAACTTAGACATGATATCCTCAAGATAGTGCCATTGAACGCGATCATATGCTTTCATCATGTCCGGTTTGATAGCACAACGGAAATTCTTTCATTTTTCCTTCTTTTCATTGCATGCACACTTTCATGTGCTATGAGCACGTTATCAGTGATGAGACACCCTGGTACAAAAGCACTTTGCTCCTCGCTCACGATATCACTCAGAAAGCCCCTTATCCTGTTAACAATACACTTTGCTGTGATTTTGTACAAGACAGGACAAAGGGAAATGGGCCTATATTTCTTAATGTTGTGAGGGTGTCGTACCTTAGGAATTAGTGTAATGGACGTATCATTCACTCCCTCTGGTAGTTCACCCCCATTTAGGAATCCAAGCACAGCCGGGATAATGTCGTCCTTAAGGATTGACCAGTGCCTCTGAAATAAGCCTGTGGTGAAACCGTCCACTCCCGGTGCTTTGGATGGTGCCATCTAAAACATCGCTATTTTGACCTGCTGTGCAGTGTAGGCCATATCAATGTGCATGTTCATTTGATCAGACACGCGGGTTGGAACTAAGTCCAAAAGCCCATCCATGGGGTTGAAGCCTTGCGAACTATATAGGGATTGATAAAACTATTGGACTTCACTCTGATCGTCCTCCAGCATTTGACAAACAGAGTCGTCATCACATACAAGTCTCTCATCTTATTTATACGTCTTCTCATGGCCACTTGGGCATGAAAGAACTTTGTATGCCGATCACCATGACACAACCAGGGTACTCTTGACCTCTGTCGCATCCAAATCTCCTCCTGACGAAGAGCCCCCCTCAGCTTCTTTACTATGACCTGCTCTTCATCGGATGGGCCTCGACCAATAGCCTGGCTTCGCAGGCAATCCAGCTTTGCCCGGAGTTTCTTGATGGTGGTAGTAAGGCTACCAAACTCTCAAGCATCCCATGCAACTAATGACTCTTGCATGTTCTGAAGTGCGCTAAGCACACCGGCCAAACCTTGCTGACCTGACCCCCATTGCCAATTTTCCAAAACCATCTGGTTGTAGTCTGCATGAGTTTGCCATACTTCCTCATAGCGAAAAGGCTTCGCTCCTCTTGTCCTTTATGCGGACACTTGCTTCTTTAGCTCCACAAGCACGAAGCAATGATCTGACTAGGTCGTACTAATGTGTATCACTCGCGTATAGCCATACAGGTGAAGTAGGTCTGGGTTCCCAAAGGCTCCATCCAGCCTAGCTTTCACATTATCAACACCCGGTTGTCCATTATCCCATGTGTACTCTGCCCCAGTCCATCCCAGGTCCTGGAACAAGCAATCATCAGTAGCCTCTCGAAATGCTCGCATCTGCCACTCCGGCCGAATAGCTCGCGAGGAATGTTCCAAGGCAAAAAGTGTCTCATTAAAGTCGCCCACACACAGCCAAGGCACGTGTGGCAATGCCTTTAGCGTACGCAGAAATCTCCAGCTATGGTGTCAATCTGCTGCTCTAGGGGCTCCATAGAATCCCGTGAATCACCACGGGCTCAAATCTGGATCACTTGTCTGCACCATAACATCAATATGGCCAGAACTATAGTTGTTGAGCTCAACCTTGACATCCGCTGACCAGAATAGTGCAACTCCTCCACTCAATCCCTCACTTCTTACAGCGAAACAACCTGCAAAACCGAGTGTGGTCTTCAAGTTTTCAACTTGTTTTCCCGAGATTTTCGTCTCCATCAGAAAGAGGAGACCGGGCCCTTCCTGCTTCACGATGCTGCGAAGCCTTCGAACTGCCACTGGGTTCCCAAGCCCGCGGCAGTTCCAACTAAGGCATTTCATTGCGAAGGGCAGGGCTGCACTGCAGCCTCTGCCGAATGCCCAAAGTTGACCGGGGTTGGTTTTTTCTTCTTGGGTACTCTCTCCCCATCTGCGTTGACAGAAGAGCCACTTGGGCTTCTCCTCTGTAGCTTTTGCGGATTGGTCTCCAGGTGCCACTCCAAATGCCTCATTGGTCAGCAAGGGTACAACGACCCTCCTATACACTTGTTTGTTAGCCTGTGGCCCCCCTTCCGTTTGTTCTGGTTTCTGTTTTTGACTAGGGAGTTTACCTCGACTCCTTTCTCAGCAGCAGTGGTCGAACCTCTTGTCTCAGCCTTGTTGTTTTGGTTTGCAGAATGCTCTCTAGACATGTTCTCACTGGAGCTACCTTTTTTGCATTCATCCGAAGCTCGCAGCCCCTTCCCAAAGGGCAGTTCACCGTTGGCATCTCTAGCCCCCGGGTTGGACAGTACAAGTCTGAGTGGCCTAAATGACCACACGAAAAATAGAAGTGTGGGATGTTCTCATACTGGATGTCATAGGGATCCATGCTCTTCCTTCTTGCTGATTCGATCAGGATCCAACGCCTTGATGGCTTGTTCACATCCACTGTAACTCTGGCTCTTAGATAGCCATTGGTGTGATCGAAGATCACATCTGATGCATGCTCAGCAATCTGTTTAGCGATCGCTACACACCACTTTTCACTACGTAGGTTGAAGGGCAGATTGACAGCCCTAGACCACATCTAAAGTTTGTCAAACCGTAGTTCAGAGGGGCGCGTGCACTCGTCGAAATCTGAGAAATGACGGAGTGCTTGCTCACATGCCATGGCACCCCTTGCCAGACGCGATCACGGTCCCTCTGGTTCGCGAACTCGGCCAAAAATGTGTTTCCCCTACAGATTTGAAATCCAGACCTCTAGGGTTTCCCCAGGCTGGACGAAGCGCATTGGTCATGGTCTGGATGTGGAGAATATTCCTGTGAAGCACTTTTTCGGCCAACATCCACTTCTCCGGTGCCTCCTCGTCTAAAATGTCTAGCACCAGCGACGTGGCCTCCTCCTCGGTGATGTCGAGCTTCCCCAAGGCCTCCGCTAGCTTTTCCCTCACCGCCCGCGGCGACAAGGAATCCTTCCCTCGGTCCTGCATTGACGACGAGGCCATCAGCAGGTTCTAGTTTGATTGCCTCATCGAGATTCTATGCGCGCCATTGAGTTCCACCCATAAACACTAATCGCCTAGGTTAGGCGCTCCAGGAGTTGCGGGGGAAAACCCTTTTTTGAGAATCTGGAAAGGATAGAGAGTTCTATGTAGATGACTGGGACTGGGGACTACGGGATACAGTCTGTTTTACATAGATTTTTTAATACGGATTGGTAATCATATTCACTCTAATGGGCCTGCACAAAAGTACGTTGGGCATGACAGATGATACCTCCGGCTGTGCAAGATTGTGTATGTTTTTTTACTTCTCCGTATCAAAGTGTCTCTTTTTGCCTGTGAAAAAATACACAGGAAAAGATGGAACTTATATTTCCCATAAAAGAGTTTTAAAAATAGATGACCTTTATAATTTTCACCTGTAGATAATCAGCAAGGTTAGTAAGAATCAACAAACATTTTTGAATCATAGGAAAAAGTTAAAACATTACATGCCCAAATTCATGCTGGAAAGTAAACATCTTTTAGTATTTCTCAAAATACTATAAGTGGTACAATGTAAACACAATTTTCAAAAAAAGTATAGCCAAATACCTTAATTTACTTTTGTCAATCGGCTTGCCTTCGGATTCTTCTTCGGTCTCACCGTCTGCGTCGCTACCATTGTGGCTGCGGGGGGATATTGAGTATATTGATTATTAGGAAAGACAAGATACACTAGGATTTGTTGATGTATTTCTTGAGCCTCGTGGGAATATATATAGGAGTACAATGATCTACTTGGAGTACAAGACAAGCCAAAACAAATCCTAGTCTATCTCGTCTTTCCTAATAATCACGATACTCAACATCCCCCCCCACAGTCACAACGGTAGCGACGTAGACGATGAGACTGGAGAAGAATCCGAAGACAAGCCAATGGTTAGGAGTGCGGCGATGGTGCTCAAAGTAGGTGAAGAACCCTGACAACGTGACGAAGACCGGCCCGGACGGTGGCGTTCCCGCGTCAAGGGAGACGGCACGACGCATACCACGGGAGGTTGACGCACGGTGATGGCGGAGTGGACCGTGGGCCACGGCGCTATGGCCCGAAGGGGCGACGCGACGGCGGCAGGCGGCTCGGGCGATGGCGGGAAGCTTCAGGGAGGCAGTCAGGACCGCGGGCCACGACGCCGCGGCCCAAAGGGGCGACGCAACGGTGGTTCGTGAGTCGGTGCAACCGCGGAGACGGCCTCGGGGCGACGGCGGGGACCACGTATCACGACACTACGACCCAAAGGGGCGACGCAACGGCGACACTTGAGTCGATGCAACCGCGAGAAGAACCATGAGGTGGCGGCGCTGCGGCCCAACGGGGCGACGCAGCGGCAGCCAGTTGCTCGATCGGTGGAGGAGCGCGCTGAACTCGGGGACGATCTTCACGGGACCTGCGGAGGCACGCGTAACCAACGGGCCAGGTCAGTCGCACGACCTAGATGAGGTGGATCGTGACGGCGAGCGGGTGATCAAGCTGATTGCACGTGAGGTCGGGGACGCTGCTCGATCGAGGCGAGGAGGCGGCGGAGTCCGGGATGAGGCCGGCTGTCGGTGTCAAAACCGGCAGATCTCGGGTAGGGGTCCAGAACTGTGCGTCTAGGATCGATGGTGACAGGAGACAGGGGACACGATGTTTACCCAGGTTCGGGCCCTCTCTATGGAGGTAATACCCCACTTCCTTCTTGATTGATCTTGATGAATATGAGTATTACAACAGTTGATCTACCATGAGATCGTAATGACTAAACCCTAGAAGTCTAGCCTATGGTAATGAGTATATGTGGTGTCCTTTTCGGACTACCCCCTTCGGTTTATATAGACACCGAGGAGATCTAGGGTTTACATGGAATCGGTTACATAAGAAGGAATCTTCGATTGCTAAGCTTGCCTCCCACGCCAAGTAGGGTCCAATCCGGACACGGTGCTGTCTTCGGCCTTCATGTGTTCACAGCCCATTAGTCCGGCCCAAAGGATAATAGGCCGGACGCCCGAGGACCCCTTAGTCCAGGACTCCCTCTGTAGCCCCTGAACCTGGCTTCAATGACGAGGAGTTCGGCGCGCAGATTTGTCTTCGGCATTGCAAGACGGGTTCCCTCCTTCCGAACTCCAGAGTAATCTTTAGATGCACTGATTGTACCCGGACCTGTCACACACACACCATATATAACTGCAGAGAGAGTATATATTATTACACGAGTCTAATCCGCTGACAGCTTTTACAACATGACATCGCATTTGTCCAGTCGTAATTTCGAACCGTTTTTCGTCTACCGCTCCATGTTGTGAGTCGCGGTTGTCATTGTCACGTCTTGTCTAAGCAAAGATCGTGCCCCTTTATTACGGGATTCTCATCAACACGGGCATGGGTAACCCAACTGTGCCGTTTTGCACGACTCTCAGGAATAGGCGAGTTCAAGGCAAGTGGGGAGGCGCTCGATATTCGCGGTCTTTATAAGGGGATAAGGACATTCTTCCTATACCCACATCCTTCTCCATCTCCAATCCCTCCGTCCTTGAGTTCTAGTACCCAAGCTTTTGGCTTTTCCTCGTTCAAGAAGGCATTCCAATCATGTCCGGATCCGGGGCTGGAGGCAAGTGGATGGCCTCCTCCTTTAAGGAGAAGAACATCACGGAGCTCCGGGAGGCCGGCTATCTAGCCAAGGAGATTGCTCACCGACTCCCAGAAAAACGGCAGATCGTCCCTACTCCTGATCCCCATGAGAGGGTTGTGTTTCTCACACACATCGTCCGTGGGTTGGGATTCCCTCTTCATCCATTTGTCTGTGGACTGATGTTTTACTATGGGTTGGACTTCCATGATCTGGCCCCCAACTTTATCCTCAATATCTCAGCATTCATAGTTGTGTGCGAAGCCTTTCTCCGCATCCCACCTCACTTCGGCCTATGGCTGAAGACTTTTAATGTAAAGCCAAAGGTGGTGCACGGCCAACATGCCGAGTGCGGAGATGCCATGGTGGGCAGGATGCCCAATACCACCTGGCTCGAAGGCTCCTTCATAGAGATCGTGAAGGGATGGCAATCAGGGTGGTTCCATATCACCGAGCCGCGTAACGCCAACTGGGCGGCGCCTCCCAAATTTCGATCCGGAGTCCCAATGCGGCTTACCTCCTGGCAGGAGAAGGGCCTGACCTGGGGATCTCCGCAAGGGATCACAGGGCTCCAAACGTGCCTCCAGAATATGATAACCCGGAAGATCAAGCTAGTTGACGTGATCCAGGTCATGCTTGTACGTCAGATCCTTCCATGTCATTCCCAAACCTATTATTTGTGGGAGTTCAATCCGGCCGAGCACCAGATGCTGCTAAGGTTCTTCGGCATGACGCACGAAGATATCTGGATGGTGCTCTTTAAGGGCACCGAGACGCTGCCACACTTGACCAAAGACCGCAGGCTCAACTTTAAGCGTCAGGCTAATTCGGTAAGCCATCAAGGTGTAGTCTTTAAGGACGCATTTCGAGGGAGGATACTAAGCCTTCTTGTCAATTTGTTTTTCAGGCCTAGGTCAATCTAGCGGGACGGATTAATAGTCTAGCTTCGCTGCCCGAAGATGAAGAAACCCCACTTCTTACCAAGATGCTATTTCCGGCGCCTTACTACGTGCCGGAGAAGAAGGTCAAAACCACGGTCAAGGGGGCCAGGCGTGGGCTTCGCCGAAGGAGCACCTAGGTCGTCTCGTCTGATGACGAGACAGACCCCTCAGCCGCCGAAGACGACAACGAGGCGGGAGGAGACTCCCCCTGCGAGAGGAAGGGAGAAAAGGGAGGCCTCCCTGAGTTTGGAGGCAGAAGCGCCCAAGAGGGGGAGAGGCTCCTTCGCGGATAACTCCGCGTGGGATGTTGCAGCAGTCCGGAGCGACCTCGTTGGACCAAGCTTCGGCCCGCCTCGTGAATACTAGAATAAAAACATCCGGCCTTCTCGGTTTGCAATATTGACGCATATTAAACCTTGTCGTTGCAGTCCGGCACGCGATGGCTCCCCATGATCCTCGACAAAGGATTCACTGGACTCAAAGGAGATGGCTAGCATGTCAACTCCGCCTGCTCATTCCATCTCACCCAAAGGTGAGGACGAGGTGGCGTCCAAAGAGACTTTCCCAGGCCGGGGGGAGATTCCGGAGACCATCGGGGTGGCGCCCCAGGATGGCTCCTCGACCGCCGGACATACAGAAGAAAAAGTCCCCACGGGGACCGGTGACGGGGCCCGAGTTCCCTTCGGGCCTCAGCCGGATACCATTCCGGAGATCTACAAGGCTCCGGGGTCCAGCGAACGGCATTCCCCCCAAGGAGGGAATGTACCTGTTCCACCGGTGACCTCTGTCCAACCAGAGGCACCGGATAATCTGCTGGAGGCGCTACAAGGTGCCTCTATCGTGGATGAGCATCATGTTCTTATGGACACGGTAATAGAGAAGGTTCGGTTTGTTAAAAGCGGACTGACCGAAGCCTACACCAGCCTTCTAACGGGCTTTGAGGTGAGTAATGTGATAGTAGGAAAAATATCGCCGTATAGACAGTAGCCCCTGATGCTCTATTTGCTGTTCGGGAGGAAAAGCCAAACAAAGGATGGAAAATAAATATCGCAGAAGTCTAACATGAGTTGTCTATGTGAATAAGCAGGTACCGCTGCAGGCTGCCACTGCTCATGCTGCGGAAGTGTCCGGACAGAAGCGGAAGCTGGAGCGGGCCGAGGAGGAGCTCGGCCTCGTGAAGAAGCAGCTGGAAGACAACCAAGGTATGCAGTAACCTATGGGTATATTTTGAAAAAATGAGCAGTCCAGCCGGACTAAAGTGTCATAAACTTTATTAGTGGCCACGACCGAGGTGGCGGCACTTAAGAAGGCGTTAGCCGAGGCCGAGGACAAAGCGGCCACGGAACGCACTGCGCGAGAAGCATGAGGCCCAGGTTGCCAAGGCGCAACAATAGCTTTAGGGCGTGATCGAGAGATTTGAGTCCTTGGTGCGCGATTGTAAGGCGTAGGAGTCCGAACAAGCGGAGGCCCACATGAGCGCACAAGATGCATGAGCCGAAGCCCAGGATGCTCTCCAGGAGATTCAGGCGGCTAAGAAGATTACGACGAGTAAATCTTTCGCTTTGCATAGCAAGGGTGTGTAAGAGATGTTCATTGTACTTATCTGGATTCGGGTTTTCTAGGGGCGTTTAGGGATCTTCCGCATAGTATATCGGATGGTGCTGAGTATTACAGAGCAGAAGAAGGAATGTCTATGGAGAAGCTATTTTGGCCCCAGTATCTTGGACCCGAACATCCGTTGCCCTGCATTGACCAGCTGAAGCAGTTGGTCGAGCTGCACAAGTCGGCAGAGCTAGCCATGAAGGACCTGATAGTCCGGCTGTGGCCTGCCGAGCCTGTACCTAGCAGCTATTTCGGACTTGTAAAGTGGCTTGTTAACGCCTGTCCAGGGCTTGAAACTGTGAAGCGGTCAGTCTGCATCGAAGGTTCGCGTATGGCCTTTGCCCGCGTCAAGACGCATTGGGCAAAGCTAGGTGCCAAGAAGCTGATGACCGAGGGACCGCCGGAGGGCAAGGAGCATCGTCGACCCGAGCTCTATTTTGATGGCGTC
This sequence comes from Triticum monococcum, assembly GCA_034509565.1. Taxonomy (NCBI): domain Eukaryota; kingdom Viridiplantae; phylum Streptophyta; class Magnoliopsida; order Poales; family Poaceae; genus Triticum; species Triticum monococcum. The sequence continues at coordinate 290,307,600 of CM067842.1, forward strand.
TTGGAGGGGTCCCACCTTGTGGCGGAACAATGTTGGAAGCATATCATTTTCCCTTGTGGCGAAACAATGTCGGTGTCAAAACCGGCGGATCTTGGGTAGGGGGTCCTGAACTGTGCGTTTAGGATCGATGGTAACAGGAGATAGGGGACACGATGTTTACCAGGTTCGGGCCCTCTCAATGAAGGTAATACCCTACTTCCTGCTTGATTGATCTTGATGAATATGACTATTACAAGAGTTGATCTACCATGTGATCGTAATGACTAAGCCCTAGAAGTCTAGCCTATGGCAATGAGTAGATGTGGTGTCCTTTCCGGACTACCCCCTTCGGTTTATATAGACACCAAGGGGATCTAGGGATATGGAGTCGGTTACATAAGAAGGAATCTTCGATCACTAAGCTTGCCTCCCACGCTAAGTTGAGTCCAATCCGGACACAGTGCAGTCTTCGGCCTTCATGTCTTCACAGCCCATCAGTCCGGCCCAAAGGATAATAGGCTGGACGCCCGAGGACCCCTTAGTCCAGGACTCCCTCACCGGTGACGACGGACGACGTAGGATGTCATGCGAACGAGCTTGTCAGCACCGGCACCAGGGCTGCGAAAGTAGCGCCGGCACCCGAGCAGCGAGGCCCGAGAGACCAACGGAGCAGTGGCGCCCGAGTTGAGGCAGCCGACGAGCCTGATACAGCCGTCTCGATGCAGCCGACGAGCCTGATGCAGCCGTCCCGACGTAGCCGAGGACGAGGCCGGTGAGGTAGACCGCCGGGCCGTCGTGCAGACGCGGCGGAGGCGGGGGATGTGGATCGATGGGTGGGCCGGCGCACGAGCGACGGCTATGATTGGCAGCCGCATGATGCGAGGCCGCCGGGTCGGGACGATGCAGGTGTCCCAGTCAGAGCAGGGCGGTGACGGCCGGCATAGGGCGACGGGCGGACCAACGCGCGGACGGTGGCTGGCCTTGACGGGCCGCCTTGGCGCGCGTGGCCATCGGGTCGGAGGAGAGGCCAGTTGGTCGCGCTGGGGTCGGGTTAGAGGCGCACGGGGGCCGACGGCGGCCGCGGGCGACACAAACCGATCAAGAATAGATCGGAAAACCAAAAGGAAAAACGCTGATCAAAACGACCGGCGAGAGAGCGAAAAAACCCAAAGCAAGGGCTCGGGAAAGACTCTCTAGGGCAGCCGGCCAACACGGCAGGCGAACGAACCCTAGGTACGGGCGGCATGGCCCCCGGCGGCGGTCATGGAGGCCAACCGCCCCGGGGCGGCGCACAGGTGCGGAAGCGGCGATGGCTAGGGTTTGGATCATGATTAGGCTGATACCATGTTGAAAGGGAGAGAGGGAGATCGGTGTAATAGTTGTTCGATTTGTTGATTGAGCCTTGTGGGCATGTATATAGGAGTACAATGATTAACTTGGAGTACAAGACAAGTCAGAGCAAATCCTAGTCTATCTCGTCTTTCCTAATAATCAATATACTCAACAACTTTTAACACAAAATAAATCAAAATGAAAATATGTAGCAAATTATCTAATGCAAGAGGCGAATGGAAGAGTACAAAGGTATCATAGATGTCAGCACATGCGCAGCCTAAAACAACAGAAGTGACACACAGAAGATAAGCTGAACACAAAGACAAAGATATATGTCCTAGCGCCAATGGACTTGAACACAAGCGACAGTGAGACCTCACTGTTGGCGACAGCATGTACCGGGCTCGGCAAAAAATGGCCAGCAACATGATCTGCTACAAGCTTTGGCCAATGATGTGTAATCAAGTCAATCTGATACACCATCTTCGGTTGCGATTTGGTACATCATCTCCCCGTGGACGGCCAGGGCACTCAGATTTGGTGGAGCGGGCTTCATTTATTTTTCCCCTAATGAAGAAGGAAGGAAGGTAACTGTGTTCTCCCCTATATACTACAAATTAAATAGAGGCGTGCATCCATTCAGAAAAAAAGAGGAGAGGTGTACACATTTATTCTTCTAAGCAAAAAAAAGTATGGCATCCCTTCAAAAGAAAGGAGATGCGTACACATTTCCTCCTCTAAAAAAAGTACTATCTTTTTTGAAGCAATTGGTACGTTGGGTTGCCTCAATTGAAAGGGGTAAAAAATTAGATGTGACTTTATAATTCATTTCCTACATACTTGGGTCCATTTGTACATAATTTCTTATAAATCAGAAGGATCGGGACGATGTAGTTTTATAACGTATAATAAGAAATAAATTGATGAAACATCTAATATAATACATAAAATTAATTTAAAGAAAAAGAACAACATATACGAAGCTAAAGAAAATACGTAAGATGGTTTCCAAAAATAATAATTTAAATTTTGTGTGCAGTGTCACAAGAAAAAGTTAGCATGTTTAAAAATACAAAATAAAAATAATTAATCAAAAATACAAAACTATTTGTTCTTTCTGTCAATTAAAATAGAAAATAAATCAAATATATGCCTCTCATCACTATCTTATATAGCCTTCTACCAATAAGGACCAACCAAACAAATTAGTTATTGTTTCATGATAGAGCTCATAATAACATGATTAATAAGTATAGATGCGGTATCTAAGAGAAGCACCATGAATGTCATAATAGAAAATTATTTCTTCAACATGGTAATAGTGATTTAACATGTACTAAATATTGTCTTCTAACAAAAAACTACGACTACAATATATATATATATATACATGGAAATATTCTAAAAAATAAAAAGGAATTACTGAAAAGATAAATATTAATCTAGCAGCGCAAATGCGTGGGTGGACCCGCTAGTTTATTATAAAACACAACATATATTTCATATCCATATAACGGCAACCAAGATTTCATAATCGAATTACATCAGATAGCTTCAGCACTCAGCTACACCATATAGGGATATAGCTCGCTACGCCATTACACAATAGCACCAGGTTTCACATGCAACATTGAAAACCTTTGGAAAGTAGCATCATACACGGTAATAGACAGATGAATCTCATCTAGGAAACTATAGAAGCGGAAGGTGAATATTGAGCCTTCAGTGATGTTGAATGTCCTTGCAACTTTAGGCCAGTGGCTGTGGATAATTGCCCGCCCAACCTTCATCCTCTTGAGGAAGACTTCTATATTGTACCGTGGGTGTTGAATGAATACGTTCCTTGCCTCTTGACCATGCAGGTGGTTTGAGAGGTAATCATCAGTGAACTGCTTTGGAAAGTACTTAAAACGAAGATATGCATAAATCGCTGTTATAAATTTTGAAATGACACAAGGGGAAAAACAAGGTAAAAGAGTTAGTACCATCCTATAGGTGACTGGTGTATTCTTCATTGTGCAAATAGAGATCTTGTTGTTATTCATCGCAAGATTGTTTATCCTAACAATCTTTCTGAGTTTCTTGACTTGACTGATATTCATGGACATCTCATTTCCCCATATGCAAAATGGGTCGAACAGTGGGTCTAAGCCTTTGACAGCAGGACCTACATGTGCAAGACCAAATTGTAGGAAACCTAAATATTAGAATGATTCCTGCAACTGCACAATAATGTGCTATTAGCGAAAGGACCATGCATGAGCAAACCACGATGGTAAACCATAGTGCCTCCCATTGTTTCCCTGCAACACATATAAGGAAGATCTTGGTCAGGTTAACTGAGAGTTGCCATAGTATCAGTAGAATATGTTAATGAAAAATAAACAAATTGCAGATTCAATAGATTAACTTGCGACGCATGGAAAAGCCAGTTAACCTAACCAACCATGCCAAACAACTTGGAAATAGACCAATTATATATGTTTCTTGTGTATTGAGGATAGTCAAATTCGATTTATTTCTCACATGCATAACAATACAAAATTGTACCCACAACAAATGAAAATCAAATTGTAGAATTGAACCAAATAGTTAACTTGAAAGCAGAACGAATGAACCAAAACAATTAACTGAGCATGACATTGCATAATAGAACATACACTATAAGATAGGACAGTTAACAAAACCAAGAATGCTTCAGAACTACTACGGAATGTAGCAATTATTGGACCAAATTGTTAACTGAACATTACATTTCAGAATACTAGATTGCATATTAACATTACAGAGGACAAATCATTAGAAGGCACTGGCGGTGGCTTCGATAAAACAACACGGACAATATTTTAAAGTAGACAACCGTGTGGTGGTGTCAACGGTGGCCTCGAAGACGAGGTGCTACTCCAAGATCTGGTGGTCGGCACGCGTGACAGCCATCGCGACCTCATCCATGCGTGCGGCTACGATTTGCTTCTCTGCCGCGGATGGTACCTAGCTCCATGTTATACTGCATGCAAAATGGCTGTGCGAAGCACTTAATTGGAGGACGGGGCAGGGATTTGGGCAGAAGGTGTCGCTCCATCGGTCAGGGCATGTGGGATGGGGAAGGAGGAGGATGGTGTGGGTGGGGTGTCGATTACCTGACCATATCAACGAGGACGCGTAGCAAGAAGGGTCACCAGCTAGGAGGTGGCGCTACAAGAAGAAGGGTCACCGGCGAGGCGATGGTGCTGCCAGTAAGCAGTGGTGAAGGTTTGAACTTGGAAAGGAAGGAGGAACTGTGGAAATGTGGCTTTTGGTTGGGAGCGGCGCAGGGAGAGTGGCAGAAAAATTTCGCTCGGTGTAGCGAGATACTATAGCGAGATATTATGTAAGTGTGGTTCAAGCGCGGGCGGTGGACAAGACGGTGCGTAGAGATATTTTTTAGCGCATCCCACAGGATTCTTGCTAGTAAACTGTTTGTGGTATACTTGATTTTTTTCATTCTGTTTTGAAAGAAAAAATGGTGTTACGGAGGGGAAGGATGATGTTTGAATTGCTAGAACATTTATCTACAATGAACATGCAACTATATGAGTATCGTGTTAAAATTGGGAATTATTTCGAGTTTGTTTGGCCTTTTTATGTATTAATTGATTTTTTAGATATTTAATGTGCATATTTCAAATTTGAACTACAAGCACATGCTCCAGTGCACCAAAGTTTGTTGAAAAATCACATGTGTGTCTTTGGGTGAATTTATAGGTCCCATGCAAAAAATGGGAATGAAATTCAAACATTTGGGCATCGTGGCTCGGCCGGAAACATCGAGAAACTTTGGTTTTTTAAATTCCTGTAAATCCAAAACTCGCCTAAAAATAATGAAACTTGGCATGGTGTCATGTCATGGCACCAAAATGTTGTGGTAAATTTTTTGGTCGAATTGGGACAAGTTTTGGTATAAGCTTCATGCAAACCGGAGCTTCCCTCAAGAAGGCTTGTCGTTCCGAGAGGGAACGTGTCACCTTTGTGTGTGAAATGACATATGCTGCCCTCCCCCCTCTTCATTTTTATAGAGCCAACATAGAACTATATGAGTGTTGTCTTAAAATTTTGAATTATTTCGGGTTCGTTTGGCCTTTATTTTACATTGAGTTTCTGGGCATTTAATGTGCATAATTCAAATTTGAACTACAAGCACATGCTCCAGTGAACCAAAGTTGGTTGAAAAATCGCATTTGTGTCCTTGGGTGAATTTCTAGGTCCCACCCAAGAAATGAGAATGAAATTCAAACATCTGGGCATCGTGGCTCATCCAGGAACATTGAGAAACTTGGTTTTTATATTCCTGTAAATCCAAAACTCACCTGGAAATCATGAAACTTGGCATGGTGTCATGTCACAGCACCAACATGCTATGGTAAAAAAATTGGCCGAATTGGGACAAGTTTAGGTATAAGCTTCTTGCAAACCGGAGCTTCACTCAGGAAGGCTCGTGGTTCCGAGAGGGAACATGTCACCTTTGTGTGTGAAAGAACATACGCTACCTCACCCCTTGATTTTTTTACAGAGGAAAGATAGAACTATGATAACCCATAAGTATAGGGGATCACAACAATTTTTTAGTGTAGAGTATTCAACCCAAATTTATTGATTCGACACGAGGGGAGCCAATGAATATTCACGAGTATTAAAAGTTGTGTTGTCAATTCAACCACACTTGAAAGACTTAATATCTGCAGCAAAGTATTTAGTATGCTACCTCCCCCTTGATTTTTTACAAAGGCAACTGAGGGAGTCCTGGATTAGGGGGTCTCCGGACAGCCGGATTATATCCTTTGGCCGGACTGTTGGACTATGAAGATACAAGATTCAAGACTTCGTCTCGTGTCCAGATGGGACTCTACTTGGTGTGGAAGGCAAGCTTAGGCAATACGGATATGTATATCTCCTCCTTTGTAACCGACCTTGTGTAACCCTAGCCCCCTCTGGTGTCTATATAAACCGGAGGGTTTTAGTCCGTAGGACAACATACAATCATACCATAGGCTAGCTTCTAGGGTTTAGCCTCTTCGATCTCGTGGTAGATCAACTCTTGTAATACTCATATCATCAAGAATAAAACAAGCAGGACGTAGGGTTTTACCTCCATCAAGAGGGCCCGAACCTGGGTAAAACATCGTGTCCCGTGCCTCCTGTTACCATCCGCATTAGACGCACAGTTCGGGACCCCCTACCCAAGATCCGCCGGTTTTGACACCGACATTGGTGCTTTCATTGAGGGTTCCTCTATGTCGTCGCCAGAAGGAAGGATGTCTCGTCTCGTCTTTAAAGACGGTACTACTGTTCGGGGAGCTTTGGCTGTCGGCCAAATTCTTTGGCCAGGTGGTTTCATCATGACCGCCTGTTCGGCCGCCGCGCCGACGATGACTTCCCGGGTCATTGAAAACAACCTCCACGTCAAATCGGCACTCGCCAAACAGATGGATCCAATGGAGCTCGCCTCCTTAAACAAGCTCTTGGATCGCATCGCCGCCTTGGGAGTCGCTACAGACTATGATCGGATTGGGCTTAAACCCGATCAAAGGGAGATTAACTCCCCACCAGTCACCCATCATATTGCAATGGTGGAGGAACAATGCGGCAACCTTTCCTCTATCTTGAGGACCAACTATGTCCGGATTCCCGAGCTCCCCGAGCCGGACGCCTGTTCGCGGGAGGACAACATCCAATCCCTGAACTTAGAGTCAGGCAACGGGCTAGGATTATCGGGTAACACCCCAGAACCAGAACTTACAAAATTGGAAACTCCTTGGCCCCTGGATCCTAGATCAGGTAAGGGTTCAGATTCTATTCCACCCACCCACCCAAACATAAGTGATCTTTCCCACATCAGGCAAGAGCCCTAGGAAACAGTGCATCACTATTGGGCCAGATTCCTCCTTACGATGAACAAGGTTAAGGACTGTCGCGAGGAAGACACAATCCTATTTTTCTGCAATAATTGCACAGACAAGGGAATCCTTAATGCCATATATCGCCGTGAGATAACACGCTTTGCTGACTTGGTGTCCATAGTACGAAAGTACTGTGTGATGGAAAGTGCCTGGAAAACCGCAACAAACTTTTGGGATAATCCGGCCCTGAATACAAACCCAATCCGAAATAAAAGGGTGCATTATCACAATACACCTGGGTCAACTACCAAAAAGCAAAAACCCTCTATAGGGCATGGAACCGTACTTGCGGGATGGCTCAACGGACCCTGCAAAATTCATAGTACAGCGGATAAAATACCAACGCACAACCTGAGAGCATGTTGGATACTCCGGCAGGTGGCTAAAAGTGGTGAGGATCTTCTTATCCCAAATACCACAGAGCACCATCCCGTGGATAACAATACGGTGTTAACAGTCTTTGAGACCTTCGCGTCAAATAATAGGCGCAAGCGAACACTCCGCAGCATGGCCGAAATCTGTCATGTAGCAGCAATAAATCCATGGAGTGACACGGCTATTACCTTCAATGCCAGTGACGAACCTAAATTCCGAACAGCCCGAGCACCAACCGCACTGGTCCTCAGTCCAATCGTGGACGGCTTTCGACTCACCAAAGTACTCATGGACGGCGGTAGCGGATTAAACCTCATCTATGAGGAAACTCTTCAAAAGATGGAAATAGACTGGAACCGCATTGAGCAAAGTAGCACAACCTTTAGAGGAATCATCCCCAGTCGGGAAGCACGCTGTGCTGGGAAAATCACACTAGATGTGGTATTCGGCACGCCGGATAATTACAGGTCTGAAGAGATTACATTCCAAGTGGCCCCGTTCAACAGTGGTTCTCACGCCCTTTTAGGACGGGAGGCGTTCACAATCTTCCAAGCCGTACCCCATTACAGGTACATGAAGCTCAAAATGCCTGGGCCCAATGGAATCATCACTCTCGCCAGCGATCCGGACACGCCACTCCGTGCCGAAAACAAAACAGCAGCACTGGCCCTCGAGGCATTATCTGAAGCCCTCTCTACCGAGGAATTAACCACGCTATGCTCCAAAGTGGACAGGGACGACGTGATACTCGACAAGAGATCCAAGTCCACCTTTTTTAAAGCAGCGGATGAAATAGTCAAATTCCAAGTCCACCCAATGGACCCTACAAAAACAGCCTCCATCGGGGCAAAGTTAAACCCCGTTGTGGACGCCGCACTACGAGAGTTCCTGCGCGAGAACTGGGACATATTCGCCCGGCATCCCTCAGACATGCCAGGAATCCCACGCAGGTTGGCCGAGCATAGCCTTAATATCCTAAAGGGATTCAAGCTGGTCAAGCAAGCTCTCCGGCATTTCTCCGAATCTAAGAGACAAGCCATGGGAGAGGAACTAGCCAAGTTATTGGAGGCCAGATTCATCAGAGAAATAAAACACCCAGACTGGCTAGCAACCTGGTGATGGTACCAAACAAGGACAAATCCTGGCATCTTTCAAAGACCTCAATAAAGCTTGCCCAAAGGATCCCTTCCCCCTCCCACGCATCGATCAAATCATTGATGCTACCGCAGGACATGAGTCATTGTGTTTCCTCGACGCATACTCCGGTTACCACCACATCAAGATGGCGGAGTCCGACCAAGCCGCAACGACATTCATCACACCATACGGTCCCTTCTGCTTTAACACAATGCCTTTTGGGCTCAAAAACGCCAGCGCAACATATCAGCGCATGATTCAGACATGTCTGGAGAAAAAAAATCAGCAAAACAGTAGAGGCATACATAGACGATGTGGTCGTCAAAACCAAACACGTCGACTCTTTGATAGACGACTTGAGGCTCACATTCGACAACCTCCGAACATACGACATCAAGCTCAATCCGGAAAAATGCGTTTTCGGCGTACCAGACGGAAAGCTCCTGGGTTTCATTGTCTCCAGTAGAGGTATTGAAGCTAATCCGGCCAAAATCCATGCTTTGTCATAGTTGGCTACCCCAATAGACCTCAAAAAAATCTAGAAGTTAACTGGATGCATGGCGGCTCTAAGCCGCTTTATCTCCCACTTTGGAGAAAAGGCTTTACCCCTTTATCTCCTCCTTCGGTGCACCGAACACTTCGAATGGACGGACGCGCCACAGCCGGATTGGAAGAAATAAAGGCCATCTTGGCAACCAACCCAATCCTTGCCGCGCCAAACATCGGCGAACCAATGCTGTTGTACATTGCGGCAACTCATCAAGTTGTAAGTGCGGTGCTCGTTGTCGAACGGGAAGCGGACGGACATAAATTCCCTCTTCAAAAGGCGGTATACTATGTATCCACTGTCCTCACTCCATGCAAATCACGGTGCCCGCATTACCAAAAGATAGCATATGCGGTATTCATGGCATCGCGGAAGCTGCGACACTACTTTCAAGAGTGTTTGATTACAGTAGCCTCGGAAGTGCCACTTAATGATATAATAAACATCCGCGACACTACGGGCCAGATTGCCAAATGGGCCATTGAGCTCCTCCTGTTCGACATAACATACAAACCTCGATGAGTCATTAAGTCGCAAGTATTGGCCGACTTCGTCGCCGAATGGACGGATGCCGAACTCCCTAAAGAGTACGGCGCATATTGGATCATGCACTTCGACGGTTCTAAAATGCTGGCTGGTCTAGGGGCTGCCGTCGTCCTGACGTCCCCAACCGGAGATACCATTCAATACGTACTGCAAATATTGTATACAGACTCCAACAATACAGCCGAATACGAAGCTCTATTGCATGGTCTTCGGATGGCAGTCTCCATGGGCATTAAACGCCTGGAGGTGCAGGGGGATTCAAACCTTGCAATATCCCAAATAAATGGAGACTTTGACGCCAAGGATCCGAAAATGGTGGCCTATCGAAACACCGTCCTAAAAATGTCAGCTCGGTTCGAGGGGCTCGAATTTCACCATGTGGCTCGGGAAAACAATCAGGCGGCGGATATCCTCGCCCGCATCGGCGCAAAACGTGATGCGGTCCCCCAACTTATTTTTGGAAAGGTTGTTCAAGCCATCCGTAGTATGGGAAGGGGACACCAGTAACAACAGTCTGGACCCGGCCAAAATAGCCGATACCGAACTCTCTGACACAATCGGAGGCTCCGCCACCGAAATAACACCTTCAGCCCACGAAATAATGGCCATTATTGCCCCATGGATAGAACCATTCCTGTCCTACCTAACTAGACAGGAACTTCCGGAGGACCAAACTGAGGCACACTGCATAGTGCGGCGATCCAAGGCCTACAGGGTCCATGAGGGAGAATTGTACAAAAAAGCACTACCGGAGTCCTTCAAAGGTGCATCTCCGAAGAGGAAGGGCGGAATCTTTTGGTAGAAATTCACACCGGACTCGGCGGTCATCACGCTGCAGCCCGGGCTCTTGTAAGCAAGGCCTTCCGTATAGGATTCTATTGGACAACGGCCCGGGCAGATGCACAGGACTTGGTCCAACGCTGCGCCGGTTACCAGCTCTTTGCAAATCAAAGCCACATGCCACCCACCGCCCTCCAAACAATCCCCATTACATGGCCCTTTGCGGTCTGGGGGCTTGACATGGTTGGACCCCTTAAAGGGGTAACCCACAAGAAAAAATACTTATTGGTCATGGTGGATAAATTCACCAAATGGATAGAGGCCGAACCTGTTAAAACAGCCGAATCCGGACCGGTGATAGACTTCATATCCGGGGTTGTACACTGTTATGGCGTCCCCCACAGCATCATCACTGATAATGGCACGAATTTCATGGCCGACAAGGTAAAACTCTGGTGTAGCAAAATGGGCATCAAGCTCGATTATGCTTCAGTCTATCACCAAACCAACGGTCAAGTCGAGCGAGCAAACGGTCTTATAATGAGCGGCATTAAACCCAAATTAGTGCGCTCCTTAACGGAGTCTAACACGCACTGGGTAGAGGAGCTCGACTCCGTACTCTGGGGGCTGCAGGCCACGCCGAATCGTAGTACCGGATATACACCCTTCTTTATGGTGGAAGGCGCAGAGGCAGTCTTGCCCTGTGACATAATTCATGACTCACCTCGAGTGCGCATGTACGAAGAAAGAGAAGCCGAACTCGATCGGCAGGACAGTTTGGACACCCTGGAGGAGGAGCACGACATAGCCAAAGCCTGTTCCGCATTTTATCAGCAACAGGCTCGCAAATACCAAATCAGAGAAGTACGGGCCAAAACTTATAACGTTGGCGAACTAGTTCTACGCCTGCCGGATATGAAAAAGAACAAGCTCGAGCCCAAATGGGAAGGTCCCTTCATTATTGACCAAGTTCTGACCGGTGGAGCGTATAGACTACGGGATGCATCGACTAGTCGACTCGAGCCGAACCCATGGAACGCGGCTAGGCTCTGAAGATTCTACGCCTAGCACCAGACTCTATGTTAGTCCCCCCCCTTTGTCTATTTTCTGCATATACATTATCTGTCTTGTTTCTCTTTCTTTCTTTCTTTTATTATTTCTTTAGGCCTTCAAGGGTCACCTTGTGCCTCGCTTGCACATTACAGATGCGCTAGCCGCACTCTTCATACCTGGGGGCTTCTTTCACAGAAGCTTAAATTATTTATCTGGGCCTCATGCCCCACACATGTGTTATACTTCCGCATGTACCTTTTTTCACCATTATATGCATTGATATGACTTAAGTTTTGGCCAAGCTGGGTTGCCTGGCTCTTGTATTTATGCCCTACATTCCCGTTAATTCGGCTAGGGCATAAGGGGAGCACCTCTGCAATTGTTACTGCCGGGTCAGCCAGATGTGCACCTCAGACTGGGTGAAGCCGAAAGCTAGCATTCTTAAGGGAATATTCGGTCGGTGAACAAAAGATGACTTTTATTTATTGTCCATATCTGCCCCCAGATGTTTTTCCTGTGTTTCCTATCGCAGTCCGGACATGCACCTTAGGGCATGCCTACCCAGGCAAAGGAAACCGTAACGGAACTATTCTCCCTGGAAGATGTTTCTTACTACCCATGTAATATAACACAACTAGTTGGGCACTTGTCTGATAAAGCACTAATGACCCCTATGCCTGGTCTCCATGCATACCCCGGTTCTTATATAACTGAGCGGGTATTTGGATACACTCAGGACTATTGGGCCCGGAGGTTGAAGCGAAAAGGTCCGCAATGACAAATGATCTACAATCCGGCTAGAAGGCATTATACATGTCACTTTAATTACATAGTCATGCAGACTGACTAAATTCCTCTTCTATACCATCCAACAGGCGGTCTAGCTTACAATCCTGTTGAGAATACTTTGCGGCTAATTCTACTTGCCCACAAACTAAGCTAACGGGGATCTCTTTTCCGTCGGTCCCCATAGGTCCGACCTCGGCCATGTGATTTGGGTCTGCCTTGGTATACCGCGTCTTCACCATGGCCCAACACTACAAGAAATATGTCAACTTGTGACCACCACTATTGGTCACTGAATGGTCACAAATTTCCATTTGTGACCTTTTTGTGACCAAAAACATAAGGTCAAAAGCTGGCCGTCGTAAACTGACTATAGCGACCTTTCTTCTGAAATGGTCGTAGACGTTTATGACCAAAATACGTCTACTGTGGCGTTTTGGTCACTAGCAACCTCCCCAGGCCACGTAGGCATCCAGCGTGGCAATCTGACGTGGCACAAGATTCAGCCCCGTCCAATTCGATTTTCTACATGGGCCTAGCCCAACAATTCGGCCCATTTATGATTTTTTTTCCTGCCAATTTTGGTCAATTGCTTTGGGCATTTTGTGGTCCATTTTAAATTTGGGCCTCATGATTTTTATAGTGCATTTAATTTTGGGGCCTTGGCCTTTTTGCGATCCATTTTTTGGGCCCGGGCCTCTTTGCGATCCAATTTTTTTGGGTTGTAGCCATTTCGACCAGTTTTTCATTTGGTCCAATAGACATTTCGGCCAGTTTTTAATTTGGGCCACACCTCTTTATTTCAAATACAATTTACAGCAATATATTCTCTTTTTGACCACTTTCAATCCAAGAATACATTTCAAGTAAACATAGAATAATATTCCAAGGATTTGTACATATATCCTAGCATTTGTAAGTTCAGCAAGCAAATATACACCAAATTCTCAACCAGATCACCAATACATCCAAATTCCTAGAAAATACAGCATTACAACAAACACATAAAGCAAGTCGCTGACTTGGACTTCCAGCTTCTTCAAAAAATCAGCACATAACTCTCTTGTAGATGAGAAGAAAAGCCACATGTTCAGTCTCAATATGGGTAATATATGCTAAAATTAAATCCAAGAACCATGCAAGAGCCCTAGGTTTTACTATCATTTGGACACCCAGATTGGCGATCCTTCCTTATGTAATGTGTGCAAGTCCAAATAAATTAATAAACAATCCATTTTATAGAGCAAATGATATGCCCCCCTTTTATCTAAAACTGTGGTGTATGCTAGTGAGAGAACAAGGGGTAAGACTGTTATGATATGCCAAATTGCCAGCAACAGTGCTTACATGAATCTTCATATTTCAAAAGGTAACATGCATCACATCAAAAAATTGTAAGCATTGAACCTACATCATATCTATAGTAACATCACCAAGCAGGTTGCATGTGTATTCTAGAAATCAAGAATCAAAAGGACTTCAGCTTATTTCGAATATCTTGGCTTTGTTGCTCCCAGTTTAGTAAAGAAATAGTTGAGCAGTGAGCGCTTCGCCTCATGGACTTCGCAATGCACAATAGATTTCAGAATGGAGCATAAATAGAATACCTGGAAAAGAACAATAAAGAGCTATACAGTTAAGTAAGCATCCTTGGTTGTACAAATAAGTGGAGAGAACAATAAAAAGCTACAGAGTCTAGAATTTCTGTTAAGAAACAGTAACTTGATGTAAAGTCGCTTGAAAATAGAAAACACCTTACAAGCTTGTCAAGCTTACCATGATTTAAAAAGCATGGGTTATCTAATCTTTTATGCCATCCTCCCAAAATTTGGCTAGATGTTTCTACAACTGTAGTTGTACCCAGCTGCTCGAAATATAAACATATAGATGAGCGCTTCTCACATGTCACCAGAGGTAAATAGCAATACACATAAATGAATGAGCAGGGGCATATTCTACAACAAGATGAACCAACAGAGATATATCTTGTAGCCTACAACAATCAAGTTAGAAATCACATCCACTTTCTAATAAACCAGCACCTAAATATATACATGCACTACTTCAGGAAATTTATGACTAGGAGATGTATTAATAGCAGATTACGAACTAATGTACTTGTACTTGATCTAGTTGAATAAATGCAGATTAAGTTCCAGCTACAGCCAGCTCCAACTTATGCTACTAGCTATTGACAGAAAAACACGCAGAGAGAGAGAGGGGGGGGAGGAGATCCAGCGACAATATGTCTACAGCAGGCGACCCCGAGGGAAGATCTGGCGCCTCATGGATTGGTCAACCCCAGGATCTCACACGCGCCTCCATTGCCGAGGCCGTCCATTGCCGACCCCGCGAGCTTGATGGTCCAGGCCCCCATGACGACCAAGTTGTGATCCATCCGGAGCTCCACGTCCTGCACGGCTGATCCATGCTCAAGTGGAGGCTCGGGCTCCACCCTTGAATCCGGCGGCGCCTATAGAAAGATAGTGTAAGCTCTGCTAACAAGAAAAGAAACTTAGGAAAGTCAAACTGGTACAAATGAAATTCAGAAGAGAGTTTACATTATATCTAGCATAGCAAATGAGGATGGCCAAAGCTGAATTAATTTTTTTAGGAACTATGGATAGTGGGGGAAAGCCCCCCACTGACTTTAAATTAGCAAGATTGTAGAGTGAAAGCTGAATAAGTTACGTGGCTCGAATGGTCGGCATCCTTCGGATCTCATAGCTACTGGACATCACGGATGAACTACAGCAAACTAGTTATAGCCACAGGCCACATGTACAAAGAATATATACTAAAATGGCTTGAAGCTAAAACTAATCGACCATTCATCTTCGGTACTGCAATTTTTTATTATGCAGTACAAAGATTATTATGCAGCATCTAAAATTGGCCACAGCCTTAAAGGTTATTATGCAGCATCTAAAATTAGCCAACTCTACAAAACAGTGGAGGAAGCATAGGTTCGCATAGGTCTGAACCCAAACAAATTTACATCATCTAATACACTATATTCCTCCCATAAAAAACACTAATATTCCAGTAGAGAGATAAATCAGTTCATCATGAACTAGCTTCCAACAACATAATATAGGTGAACCCACTAAACTGTTGCAAACTTTATGGAAAGTTCCTAGAATTCTGAAGTTGCAACATTTCAAACAGAACTCAAACTGAAACAACTCTTCTGCATTTGATTAGTTTCCGTGTTCTATCAATGCACATAATTTCCAGGTTCAGTGATTAGTTTACATAGCTGATAAGATGATTAATGGAGCTGGTTACTAAAGTGTGTGTGTGAACAAATCTAGTGGATAGTACCTCAGCATCTTAATTAATGAGTTAACTATTCCCTGAAGTGTAGCACAAAACAACATCAAAACTATTGGCATACAGATGCTTTTGACCTAAACTCAACCAATGATTCAGGCCCAAAAGATTCTACACAGTGAGAGTATAATTTTTGGAGAAATATATATGAACTCCAACTCTCGCCCGTTATAAAAGCTCTAGACCTGATGCATGGTCTGGTTTGGACCCAATTCAGATATTTTGGAGCCATGCATGCAAGTGCAAAAACGAACAGTGCACCCTTTCATTTAATTTACTTTAAATTGAGACTACTAAAAAGGAGTACTCCTCTCTTGAGAAGTTGATGTAAATGAAATCCAGGAGTATGTGAGAACATGGCCATCTTTATTTCTTTCTGTAAGCTTTATCTTCAGTGCCCTGTAATCACCAAAAGGCAATATGAGAAATTATCTGGTAGACTAACAATATCAGAAAGCTTGGCAGCGACTACACATACCTGCAGTGTTTGGTCTTCCAGGCCTTCTTGTTGTCGCCGATACTGCACGAACATTAAGTAACAAACTGATCAGCATATAGAAAATATAAATTTGACCTTGTAAATGAAATGTTCTGACATCAAATAGCTCCATTCTACAACTACACAGACCCTGGACTAACAGTCTTAAACACAACACTATCTAGATTAAACAAAACCAGCGCCAGTCTACACTGTTATGGTCTCGAGCTCATTGATAAATTGCTATCCACACATGAGCCAAAGACATACACATCTCGGACAAGAGGAAACTAAAGTTCAACGACAAAGAGGATCTAGAGCTGTTCCCTGGCAGGCCTGACTCCAATCCCCTGTGCCCCGCGATCTGCAAAGGTTCCCCGGCAAACTAATTTCATCTTGAAGGGTAGTTTTGCAGCAGCAACAAGCATTAAAACAAGCTACTCTTGTTACTATAGTGCATCGTAACTGAAGAAGCTAATGCGCAGCATGCCAATTGCCAAGGAGATGCATCAGTTAGTTAATTGGCTGCAAGTTTTAGTCAGAGTCTGAAATCCCCTCAAACTTGCAATCGATAAGCCAAAGCCACCTATGCACATGCTAGAGAAACGCACAGGTTCGTCGCCGTGGTCGCTCAATAAGGCAACCCCATCCCTGTTCTGGACACACGAGGTTGATGCACTATGAATAAAATCCCACACTGGATTCTCTCATCCCAGCAGGTCAATGCGCGCGGACAGGGTAGCAAGCATCGTAGATCGACTAATCAGTCGATGGACTAAGAGCAAACTGGAAGCAGGAAGCACGAGCGACACCGCCACTGGTCGGTCGGGCGCGGCGGGCAGTAGAAGAGGGGGCGAGGGAGTGACCTGAGAGGAAGTAGGCGAAGGGGGGCGCAGGACCAGAGGTGGAAGGCGAGGAGGAGCAGCACCCAGGCCACGGCGGAGACGACCAGGAGCCGCAGCCGCGCCGGCCCCTGCGCCACACCGCCCGCGCCGCGTCCCCGACGCCAGCCCCGCCGCCTCCTTTGCCTCGCCTCACCATTCCCCTCCTCCTTCCCTCCCGCAGCGCTGGCAGGATGGTCGGGGGTCGCGGCTGCAGCGCCATCAGCATCATCCCGCGCGGCTGCTCGTACGGGATCCAGCCGAGGCCAGCGGGTGGCTCAGGCCTATGCCGTGGGGTTGGGGGAAGCCATGGCGCCGCCGCCCCCCAGTTCGAGTTGCTGATGGAGGGGCCACGCCGGTGCCGGATCCAGCGCCCGCTCGCCTCGACGTTGCCGGATGTGGCAGACCGGCGGCGAGGGGAGAGGTGGGTGGCGGAGAGGGAGGTGGTGGCGAGGGGAGAGGTGTGGAAGAGAACGAGGCGGCTGCAAGTGGGATCTAGATCGGGAGCGGAGTGGCGGCGGTGGAAGGGAGGGAGTGGGAGTTAGGGTTTGGGAGGAAGGAAGGAGCGGAGGGAGGATGGATGTGGGATCGATGGATGGATGGATGTGGATGGATGTGTGCCATGTCATCGATCCGTGACACACACCTTTCAACCAATGAGAATTTTAGTTTATTTTCGGAGTGGCATAATCCGGTTTTTTGTGAAGGACCTAACAAATAGTTGTTGCAAAATTGACCAAATAAATTTTCTAAAATACTAGGCCATATCTAATGCATAATTTAACAAATGGTTGGGTGTCAAACGTTTCGACCCACCTCTGGTGAAAAAGATAAATTTCTCCCTATTAGCTGAAAGCGCGTCAAATTTGAACTGCAGCTACCTCGTAGTTTACTCTTTATTTTTTCCAAAAATCATTTCTAGGTATGTAAGTATCTATTTAATCAGAGAAACACCAAAAAAATATCAAGATTCAACCACTAGCTAGGAACGGTCATTCCCACCGTTTTGACCACATTTTGAAACGGGCATAAAAAAATAAAAAAATCAAAAAATTGGAAAACCTTCGCATTATGTCATTATATGTGGCCAAGTTCCCAGGAAAAATAACAAACTTGTAATATGGCAATTATTTTAAAAAAGTGTTCTCAAAAACAAGCTATCACGTATGGAGATCAATAGCTTTCAAGCCAAGTGATCGATCTTATGGCCACATCCATGGCATAATTTGTTCAAATGATCTCATATTGTGCACAAGGGTGCATCTTGGAATGGCAAACAATGTTGCCTAAGGAAGTTTTCATTTTCTTTGGACGAAAAAACCATTTTCCATATTTCGAGTGCCTAAAAGGAGGTTTTTTTGTAAAGGACCTCCCAAATAATTGTTGCAAAATTAGACCAAATCATTTTTCTAAAATACTAGGCCATATTTAATGCACAATTGACAAAATGGTTGGGTGTAAAAAGTTTTGATCCACCTCTGGTGAAAAAGACAAATTCCCGCCGATTCAGCTGGAAGCGGGTCAAATTTGAACTGCAGGTGCCTCATAGTTTGCTATTTATTTTTTCCAAAAATCATTTCTATGTACATAAGTACCTATTTAATCAGAGAAACACCAAAAAAATTCCAAGATTCAACCACTAGCTAGGAACGGTCATTCCCGCCGTTTTGATCGCATTTTGAAACGGGCATAAAAAATTCAAAAAAATCAAAAAATTGGAAAACCTTCGCATTGTGTCATTATATATGACCAAGTTTCCGGGAAAAATAATAAACTTGTAATATGATAATTATTTTAAAAAAGTGTTCTCAGAAATGAGCTATCATGTGTGAAGATTCATGGCTTTCAAGCCAAATGATCAATCTTATGGCGACATTCATGGCATAGTTTGTTTAAATGATCTCATATTGTGCACAAGGGTGCACATTGGAATGGCAAACAATATTGCCTAAGGAAGTTTTCATTTTCGTTGGACGAAAAAACCATTTTCCATTTTTCGAGTGCCCGAAAAGAGGTTTTTTGTGAAGGAACTACCAAATAATTGTTGCAAAATTGAACCAAATAATTTTCATAAAATACTAAGCCATATTTAATGCACAATTGACAAAATGGTTCGGTGTAAATTTTTTGGATCCACCTCTTGTGAAAAAGACAAATTTCCGCCGATTCAGTTGGAAGCGGGTCAAATTTGAACTGCAGCTACCTCATAGTTTGCTATTTATTTTTTCCAAAAATCATTTCTAGTTACATAAGGACCTATTTAATCATAAATACATGGTTTGGTGGCGATACGTCGAGGTTTGGGTGGTGGCCGAGGGCCCCAACTCTAGAGCGTGTAAACTCGCATGCCCGTCACGTGGTCACCGCGTGACCATAATGTTGCCATGTGTTCTGGGCGGCTTAGGCATGTCTAGTGGGTTGGGCACTCCCCAGGTTGGTGCTAGGAAGAAAATTACAACATAAGATTCTCACGAGAAGACCGATCGATGCTCAAACATGAATTAGCAGCCAAATGTTTGATTAGCGGTATGGGAAATGCACATGGCCAATGGGCGTGAGTTTTGGCTGAGGATGATCATCTACTAAGGAGAATGTCTTCACAAAATTTTAGCTCAAAAGGAGGATCCTAGGTGGTACTTGCTTTGCAAAGTACCACGCTGGACAAAAATATGAATGTTGAAGCTGGGCTCAAAATAATGAATGGATTAAGCTGAAATTTTGTGGAGGATGGTTATTTGGGCATAGGAAAGCATTGTAGAAAATTGATACCATTTGGACATGCCAAAGTAGTACTTCCTTCACAATGCTCTTCTATGGACATAAACTTGGGAAAACTAGTGAGAGAGATTGGATGAATGAAATGAGCTCAAAATTGGTGTAGGTAAGTTACTTAGGTATGGTCATGCGCTGGTAAATTTTTAGATCATTTGGGTAAGGCTAGCTAGTACTTACTTCACAAAGCTTCTCTCGAGGTAGAAACTTTTGAAATTTCCCGAGAAAGATTTACTAGGAAAATTGAGCTGAATATTATCATGTGGCAATGATTTGGGTATGGAAGAGTGCCCGAAAAGTTTGAGGATAATAGGAGGGGTCTATATAACACTTGCTTTGCAACGTGCCAATTTGGCCATAAAATATAAATTGAACCTGGGCTCATATAGATGATTTGAATGAGCTGCAATTTGGAGGAGGGTGATAATTTGGGCATATGAAGAAACTGTATAATTTTCATGTCATTTAGAGATATAAAAAGGTACTTTCTTCACAATGCTTCTAGGTGGACAAAAACTTTAGAAATTTGCCGAGGAAGATTTGCTAGGCAAATGGAGCTGAATTTTGTCATGCGGTAATGATTTGGATAGGAAAGAGTGCCCAAAAATTCCTAGGGCAATCAAGAATATATAAATAGCACTTCCTTCATAAAGTGTTGTTGTGAACATAATAGGAAAATGAATATTGTTGAATTAGTTTTGAACTAGGTAAGGAAGGATTTTTACATATTTGATGAAGATATGACCCAAAGAATTTATGAGATTTTTTTGGGAATTTTGGGAATGATAGAAATATAGGTTGCTTCACAACCTAGGGCAAAAACTGCCACATGGACATGACACATACGCAAAATTGATGAGATGGCACCTAGTCATCACAACCCACCACAATCTACAAGGCTATGACCATCTATATTGGTCATTAACAACTAGAAATAAGGCAGCGGACTAGCACTGTTTGCTTTGTGACCATTTCGTGTAAGGAAATTACGACCTTTCTGACCAAAATGGTCGCAATGGTTTAGGGTTTGGAGCCCCCTGAACAGCTTTTGACCAATTGGTCTAAAATGGTCATAAATTTATGACCAATTCTTTGAGGGTCACTGACAGAAGGTCATAAGTTGACATATTTCTTGTAGTGCAGGCTTCTCTGGCACCCTGTCGGCAGGCTGATATCTTCCATAATCGGAAGCGCCGTCGTGCTCCCTTGAGCATCTCCGCAAGCTCGGCAACGCCCTCTGGCAGGGAGACGGACGGCCACAAGGCCTGGGAAACACCCTGCATCACCTGCCAAACTTGTTCATGCAGATGTGACAACTCGGATAGAAGATCACCCGCAGACCCGGGCATTTCCTCCTCGGGACGACCCGTCAACATACCTACAGACATAACGCTATTAGTCGGCTTCTTCGCCAAACTCCTTTAAAAGGATTCGTTCAAGCACTTACTGAAAATGCCGCGCCGAAGCCGCTTATTCTCCTTCTCGGAGTCTGCAAGATGGCCCCGAATGTCTTTTAGTTCCACGCTCAGCTTAATATTGGCATCTTGGAGATTGTTTTTCTCCCGCCTAACCTTAGTCAGCACGCGTTTGCTAGCCTCTAGCCGTCGCATAACATGCTGGTCCTCCGGATTCTCTCCGGATTCATCTGCAACATCTGTTGTTAGATCTGCAGCCATGCCGCACGTTATATCGTAACCATCATTCTTTAAAGTAAATGTTACCAGCAAGTGACTTTTTCGGTTCCTGCAATGCGGCCACAGCAGCCCGCAGTTGGGTCTTGCATTACTTCAACTCCTGTGACAGCCTAGTATTCTTCTCTATAAGAACCTGCACAATAAAGATGATCCTTAAATCAGTTCTTCTAACTGTTTAAAGTCTCAGGGGCTATTGATGCATATAAATCATCAGATTTACTCACCCGTACATCCTTTACATACTGATCCGTGGCTCCGGCTAGACCATCTTGAGCAGCACGGAGGTACGCCTCTCCAGAATTGAAGGTGTCAAACGCCTCTGGTGAGAAACAAGTGTCACGGAGTACGGCCCGGCGGCGCCTATGATTCATGGCGCTTTCCACTTCTGAGCTTGTAGCGGATATTCTATCTGCATCCTCTGTAGGGGGATTATCCGGCGCCTGCCCCATATCGGCTTCTGCCTCCATGTCTGGTCCTGGCGCCTGACTGGTGGAAGCGTGATTGGCAACATCATCGGACATATTCCGGTGAGCGTTTTTTCTGTTAAAAAATGCGGGCGTCATTACATTTTGAGAAATGCGACAACCATGGAGTAGGGTTTTTCTTATACCTTTGCGCCAGCGTCTCCGTCCTGACCGCCTTCCTTTTTGGCCTACCCGGCCTCGGTGCCTCTTGTTGGCGAGTTGCTGCGGGTTCGGCAGGGCATCCCGAATGCCTTCCCTGTAAAAGATGCCATGTGTATATGGTGGGTGAAGTGCCTAAAAGGGGATCCTAGTTTTGGAGTTGGGATTTTTGGTTTTTCTTACTTGCGATGCAGGGAGCAGCCCGGGATAGTCGGCCATAATGGCCACCATGGCATCGTCGTAGCTTAACTGATAGAACTGCCGGTCTATCAGCTCCACGAATATAACCGAATCTTCTTCAAGTCCAGAGTCAAGGGCCCGGTCAGGGTCCTCTGGTTGTGGAGAAGGGCTACTGACCTCCTTTATGGCTTTTCGCAGTTCCTACCGCAAAGCGGCATCATTGTCCGAACCCTTACGCCCGCAGCGGGTGGCGTCATCCGCCCCGTTATAACACCACAAGGGGTGCCCACGGTATTGAAGTGGTTGCACTCCCCGCATTATGCAAATCAACATAACTTCGATTATTGTCAATCCTGATTGAGCTAGTGCTTTGATCCGGTTCATCAGATAGAGGACTTCTCTGTTATCTTCCGACTGGGGACTCCGTGGGCGCCAACTTTGGCGCTTCTTCAGAGGAGCATTGTTGAACTCAGGAAGACCATTCTTAAGGCCAGTCTTCGGACGACTTCTTCGGGGTACCGGACAGGTATCCGGTATTGGTGATGCGCCATATTTCGGCTCCGCCCACTTGATAGAGTGATCTCCTCTGTATGCGAGGGACGATGCAAAATAGCCTTTTCCACAGCTCGAAGTGAGACTCGCAGCCCTAGAACAACTCGCAGAGAGCAACATAGCCGGCGATGTAGAATGGAGGCAGGGGTGAGATTGTGTAATTGGAGGCCATAGAACTCCAGGAGCCCGCGGAGGAACGAATGAATTGGAAATCCGAGTCCCCTTAGTAAATAAGGAACAAGGCAGACCTGTTCCCCCATGGAGGGACAAGGAAAGGTCTCCGCTTGCTCCCCGCCATTGTAGGTGGCAAGCCTGGCTCGAACGGGCACCATATACGCCGGAGGGAGAAATCTCTTAGTTTGTAGTTCGACTAATCGACTGTGCGGGACTGAACACCTCTCCCAATCACTTGGCTTAGGGCTACGGGGGTGGGAGGAGGAGCTGCGGAGGTCGGCCATGCTAGAATGGATCTTTCCGAAACGCGCTCCGATGGATTCTCGCTGGGGGAGGATGGTATGGATCGGATATAAGAATCCCCATCCCTTTAACAGACAATTTATTTATCTGGCTAGGGGGGCGAATGTAAAAAAGCCCTGGCGCCTCGTATTCATTCGACGCATGGGAGAAAGCCCTTATTAGGCACATACGCCAAGAGGTTCAACATTTATGGAGCCGGACACTGCTTACAAACACTTGAAAATTGGAGAAGAACCCGCCTTACAATGCCGAAGACAACACTGCTCGCCGGACTCATCCTCATTGAAGCCTCGTTCGGGGGCTACTGAGGGAGTCCTGGATTAGGGGGTCTCCGGACAGCCGGATTATATCCTTTGGCCGGACTGTTGGACTATGAAGATACAAGATTGAAGACTTCGTCTCGTGTCCGGATGGGACTCTACTTGGCGTGGAAGGCAAGCTTAGGCAATACTGATATGTATATCTCCTCCTTTGTAACCGACCTTGTGTAACCCTAGCCCCCTCCAGTGTCTATATAAACCGAAGGGTTTTAGTCCGTAGGACAACATACAATCATACCATAGGCTAGCTTCTAGGGTTTAGCCTCTTCGATCTCGTGGTAGATCAACTCTTGTAATACTCATATCATCAAGAATAAATCAAGCAGGACGTAGGGTTTTACCTCCATCAAGAGGGCCCAAACCTGGGTAAAACATCGTGCCCCCTGCCTCCTATTACCATCTGCCTTAGATGCACAGTTTGGGACCCCCTACCCGAGATCCACCGGTTTTGACACCGGCAGCAACATAGAACTATGATAACCCACAAGTATAGGGGATCGCAACAGTTTTTGAGTGTAGAGTATTCAACCCAAATTTATTGATTCAACACAAGGGGAGCCAAAGAATATTCACGAGTATTAACAGTTGAGTTGTCAATTCAACCACACCTGAAAGACTTAATATCTGCAGCAAAGTATTTAGTAGCAAGTAATATGATAGTAATGGTAACCGTGGCAATATCAATAGTAGCAGTTTGTAGTGATTCTCCAGCAGTAGCAGCGGAAGTAACTTTCCAAAGATGAATATGTGAAAAGCTCGTAGGCATTGGATCACCAATGATAATTGTGTTGGATGATATTAATCATGTAGTAGTCATAACCTAGGGTGACACAAAACTAGATCCAATTCATCAATATAATGTAGGCATGTAGCACGTATATAGGCATATGTGCTTATGGAAAAGAACTTGCATGGCATCTTTTGTCCTACTCTCCCGTGGCAGCGGGGTCCTAATGGAAACTAAGGGATATTAAGGCCTCCTTTCAATAGAGAACCGGAACAAAGAATTAACACTTAGTAAATACATGAACTCCTCAAACTACGGTAATCATTGGAAAGAATCCCAATTATTGCACCTTGGGATGTGCAGATCATAACTCGTAATAGGTGTCTGATGGCTCGTGTCCGCGTCAGTATTTTCCCCGGAAGATGAAGGGATGATGCAACACAGCTACGGTAGGTATTTCACTCAGTGATGAGATCAATGTTATCGATCCAGTAGGAAAACCAAGCAACACTATGTAAACGGTACCTGCACACAAAGAACAAATACTTGCAACCCGACACATAAGGGGGTTGTTAATCCCTCCCGGGTAAAATATAGATTTGGTTTGTAGTAGATTGGATAAATATTTCTTGCGGAAACGCGAAATAAAATAAATAAGAAAATATTGCAGCAATGTATTTTTGGGTTTTTGGAATAATACATCTGAAAATAAAAGTGGCAAAAAATGGCTCGAAAAGCAAATATAATAGAAAATAGACTTGGGGGCTGTAGATTTCACTAGTGGCTTCTCTCGAGAAAATAGCATAAGGCAGGTAAACAAATTACTATTGGGCAATTTATAGAACATCAAATAATTATGACGATATGCAGGCAATGATCATTATATCAGCATCACGTCCAAGATTAGTAGACCGACTCCTCCCTACATCTACTACTGTTACTTCACTCATCGACCGCTATCCAGCATGGATCTAGTGTATTAAGTTCACAGAAAAAGGGAGTAATGCAATAAGAACAATGACATGATGTAGACAAGATATATTCATGTAGGAATATACCCCATCTTGTTATCCTTAATGGCAACAATCAATACATTTCTTGCTGCCCCTTCTGTCACTCGGAAAGAACACCACACGACCGGACCCATCACAAAGCACCTCTTCCCATGCCATGAAAAATCGATCTAGTCGACTTAACTAAACCAAAGATTCAAAGAAGAAATATGAGGCTATAAGTAACCATGCATATAAGAGATCAAAAGTAAAATAAATTTCATGTATAAAATAGATCTGATAATAAACTCAAAGTTCATTGGATTACAACAAACACACCGCAAAATGAGTTACATCAAATAGGTCTCCCTGAGACCATTGTATTGAGAATCAAAACAGACAAAAAGAGGAAGCCATCTAGCTACTACTACGGAGCCGTAGGTATACAATGAACTAATCGCGCATCAGTGGAGAGGCACCATTGAGGATGATGAACCCCTCCGTGATGGTGTCTAGATTGGATCTGGTGGTTCTGGAACTTGTTGTGGCTGGAATTGTGTTTCGTCGACTCCCCTAGGGTTTTTGGATTTTCGGGGTATTCATAGAGCAAATAGGCGGTGCGGGAGGCGACCGAGGTGGGCACAACCCACCAGGGTGTGCCTGGGCCCCCAGGCATGCCTAGGTGGGTAGTGCTTCCCTCGGAGCCCCCCTCTGGTACTTCTTTGGCCCAGTAGGTGTCTTTTGGTCTAAAAAAATCTCGAAGAAGTTTCGTTGCATTTCGAATCGGTTTGGTATTGATTTTCTACCAAGTAAAAAATAAGCAAAAAACAACAACTGGCACTGGGCACTATGTTAATAGGTTAGTCCCAAAAAATGTATAAAGTTGCTATAAAAGGACTGTAAAACATCTAAGAATGATAATATAACAACATGGAACAAGCAAGAATTATAGATACGTTGGAGACATATGAGCATCGCCAAGCTTAATTCCTACTTGTCCTCGAGTATGTAAATGATAAAAACAGAATTTTTGATGTGGAATGTTGCCTAACATGTTCATCACATATTATTTTCTTTTGTAGCACGGACATTTGGACTTTTATACAATTCGAAGCAATAGTCTAGTTTTGACATGAAGATTTCAAATACTCAAGCATATCAACAAGCAACCATGTCTTTCAAAATATCAACACTAAAGCAAGGTATCCCTAGCCCATCATGCTCAATCATTGATCGATTCATGAAACATACTCGCATATTAGCTACACCCAATGCTCAAGTATGATCATAGCGCCCCTTAGTTGGTGCTTTGTAAGAGAAGATGGAGACTCAAATAAAAATTGCATAAATTAAATAGAAAGGCCCTCCGCAGAGGGAAGTAGGGATTTGTAGAGGTGCCAGAGCTCCAAGCGAAAAAGATAGAGATAAAACATTTTGGGTGGCATGCTTTTCCTGTCAACGAAAACGATCGAGTAGTTCCAATACTTTCCATGCTAGATATATCATAGGCGGTTCCCAAATAGTAAATAAAGTTTATTCCTTTTTCCACCATACTTTCACAGTCCACGGCTAGCCATATCCACGGGTGTCGTCCATACCAACAGTTTCCCAGGAATTTATTATTTGACAACATAAAGTAAATTCATTTTTTTTCTTTTCAGGACTGGGCATCCCTAATACCTTTGCCGTACTCTCGTGCAATGACATGTTAATAAACACTCATCTTGAGAATAACATATCTAGCATGGAAAAATATCAGCCAGCCCCTACTGTTTCATGAGCAGTACGAGCATACAAAAAGGAAATTATTTCGAAAATTAGAGATGGCACATACAAATTTTCTTAGAACGGCAAAACAATACCGCATATAGGTAGGTATGGTGGAATCATATGGCAAAACTGGGTTTCAGGATTTTGGATGCACAAGTAGTAATCCCACTTAGTACAAGGGAAGGCTAGCAAAAAGATTGAGAACTATCCAACCAAGAAACGAAAAATTACATAAACGAACATTAAGCATAACTAACACCGAATAATGCACCACAAGTAGGATGTCATTTCATTGCATAACTATCGACTTCCGTGCTTGCATAGGGAATCAAAAACCTTAACACCAATATTCTTACTAAAGCATAATTACTCGCCAACATGACTCACATTTCTCTATCATCATATCACAAAACTATTACAAAGAATCAAGTTTATTTTGTCCAATGATCTTCATATGTTGCTTTTGATAGCTCAAACAAATTTAAGTGAAGAACATGAGCATAAAAAATTTCATCTCTCAAAATAATATAAGTGAAGCACGAGAGAATTTCTTCAAAAATTTAAAGCACACCATGCTCAAAAAGATATAAGTGAACCACTAGAGCAATTCCATAGCTTAAAAAATTTAAGTGAAGCATAAAGAGCAATTCTAACAAATCATAGCATAATTTTGGCTCTATCAAATAGGTGTGTCCGCACTGGATAGATGGCACAAACTAAAAATCAAAGCAAGCAAAGACTCATATAATACAAGATGCTCCAAGCAAAACTCATGATATGCGACGGATAAAAATATAGCTCCAAGTAAAATACCGATGGTTGTTAGAAGAAAGAGGGGTTGCCACTCGGGGGCATCCCCAAGCTTAGTTACTTGTTTTCTTTGGATAATAACTTGGGGTGCCATGGGGCATCGCCAAGCTTAGTCTCTTCTTACTCCTTATTCCTTCATCGACCATGATCTCACTCAAAACTTGAAAACTTCAATCACACAAAACTCAACAAAATCTTCATGAGATCCGTTTGTATAAGAAAGCGAATCACTACTCTAAGTACTGTTGCAAACCCATTCATATTTGATTTTTGCATTATATCTACTATATTCCAACTTTACTATGGATTAAAGCCCCCGATAAAGTCCATAGATTCATTAAAATAAGCACACAATGCAAAGAAAACAGAATTTGACAAAACCAGAACAATCTGTAGAAATCTGAAAACTTCATTTACTTTTGTGATTTTTATATCAATCTTGTGTAAAAAATTCAGAATTTGTCGTCGCTTCTGTGATTTTTCAAAATTATTTTACTGGACGCAAAAGTTTCTGTTTTCCAACAAGATCAAATCAACTATCTCCCAACATGATCCCAAAGGCTTTGCTTGGCCCAAACACTAATGTAATCATAAAAAACACAAATCAAAATAGAGGCATAATTGCGCAAACACTCAAGAACAGAAATAAAAAGGCAAAAATGAAATTTATTCATTGGGTTGCCTCCCAACAAGCTCTATCATTTTATGCCCCTAGCTAGGCATAAAGTATAGATTCAAGTATTGTCATCTTTAGTTTCCAACTCCTCAATCAAACACTTAGAATTCTTCAAAGATTTGGCATACAAATTCAATAAAAATACTCCTAGGAACAAGTTTCAAAAATTCATTCTTGTAAGTAGGGTCTTTTATCACTTCAACAAAATCGGGGTGAATACTAATTATTTTAAGATCTTCTTTGTTACTATTAGAAGTTGCACCCTTGTTTTTAGTGACTTGAGTAATATTGCCAAATTTTACTGGAGTTTTTTCAATAGTTTTAGTGGAAGAAAAATCTGTGCTTAGATTACTAATTTTTTTCCAACTTATCAGTTCTAGCGGGGCTCTCCTCTATTCTCTTGTTGAATGTGAGTTCTTGTTTTAGTACTTCAAGAGCGTCTCCCGCTTTTGACCCAATTCTATTAGCAAGATTTTGCATCCTTTTATCTATTTTTTCAATGTTTTCTTCAGTGAGCATTTTCTTTTCAATAGCATCTAGCCTTTCCATAACATGTTTGAGAGTTAAAGTTGTTTCATTAATCATAAGAGGTGGTGAACCCACTAGATTTTGCATAGCATTAAAAGCATATAGAGAAGGACACATCAAGAAATTTCCACTGGTAATCGTATCAAGGACGTATCTATACCAAGTAGTGATGCCCACATAAAAACAACATAGAAGAACAATGGTAGATTGCTTACGAATAGATCTATTATGAGCATTGCAAATCCTATACCAACCATCTTTGAAATTCTCCCCTCCCCTTTGTTTGAAATTAAGAACCTCGTTCTCGGGTGTGCATGCAATAGAGGAAGAACTATCATAACGACAAAAAGTGACAAACAAAATTGCACAGAAAAACAGATCCGACGAGAAAACGGCGAACAAAAAAGAGGGCAAATAAAACAGCAATTTTTTGTGAAGTGGGGAGATGAAAATGAGAGGCAAATGGAAAATAATGTAAATTGCAAGGAGATGAGATTTGTGATGAGGAACCTGATAGATGTTGATGATGTCTCCCTAGCAACGGCGCCATAAATCCTTTCTTGATGGCTCGTGTCTGCGCTAGTATTTCCCCCGAAGAGGAAAGGATGATGCAGCACAACTATGGTAGGTATTTCCCTCAGTCATGAGATCAAGCTAATCGAACCAGGAGGAGAACCAAGCAACACTATGTAAACGGTACCTACACACAAAGAACAAATACTTACAACCTGACGCATAAGAGGGGTTGTCAATCCCTCCCAGGTAAAAGATAGATTGGTTTGTAGTAGATTGGATAAATAGATCTCGCGGAAACGTGAAATAAAATAAATAACAAAAAATTAAAGCAAGGTACTTTTGGGTTTTTGGAAGAATAGATCTAAAAATAAAAGTGGAAAATAATAGATCGGAAAGCAAATATGAAAGCACAAGTGCTCCCTAGCTGGTTTTGATAATTGATGACAACATATCTCCTGTTGGACTAACGTTTTCATCTAGTATGTTTTAGATAAGTTCAACAATGGAGTGGCATGGACTAAAGGGTGTGGGAAGGTCTCCAAGACACTAAGGACAAAGGATTGGCTAAAGCTTGAAGTTCAAGACTCTTCATTTTACATTTTAGTGATCCAAGATCACATTGAGTCCATAGGAAAAGCCAATACTATCAAGGAGGGATGAGGTGTTGCTTCAGGAGCCTCTTTCTTTATGTGCTTAACGATATGCTCCAAAATCCTCAGCTACTTTCCCATATCCACAAATGACCTAAACCCTAAGCCAAACTCGGTCATACCGATTCTTTCAATCCGGCGCCACCGAGTTTCACTTGTCATTTGCCACTGCCAAACCCTAGCAATTCAGTCCTACCGATAAGGATCTCGGTCTCACCAAGATGGGATTGCAAACTCTCTGTTTCCCTTTCGTAACTTTTCGGTCTCACCGAAAGAGCGAATCGGTCCCACCAAGATTGCAATGTAAACTCTATGTTTCCTTCTTGTAACTTTTCGGTCTCACCGAAAGAGCGAGTCGATCCCACCGAGTTTGCCTGACCAACTCTCTGGTTAGCTTATTGCCAAATTCGGTCTCACCGAGTTTGTGCAATCGGTCTCACCGAGATTACATTATGCCCAAACCCTAACCGAATCGGTCCTACCGAGTTGCATGTCAGTCCCACCGAAATTCCTAACGGTCACTAGGTTTACTATTTCGGTCCGACCGAGTTTTCTGATTCGGTCCCACCGAGATTGGTAAATTGTGTGTAACGGTTGGATTTTGTGTGGAGGCTATAAATACCCCTCCACCTCCTCTTCACTCGGAGAGAGAGCCATCAGACTAAGCCTACACTTCCAGCATCCTATTTCTGAGAGAGAACTACCTACTCATGTGTTGAGACCAAGATATTCCATTCCAACGATATGAATCTTGATCTCTAGCCTTCCCCAAGTTGATTTCCACTCAAATCTTCTTTCCACCAGATCCAAATCCTATGAGAGAGGGTTGAGTGTTGGGGAGACTATCATTTGAAGCACAAGAGCAAGGAGTTCATCATCAACACACCATTTGTTACTTCTTGGAGAGTGGTGTCTCCTAGATTGGCTAGGTGTCACTTGGGAGCCTCTGACAAGATTGTGGAGTTGAACCAAGGAGTTTGTAAGGGCAAGGAGATCGCCTACTTCATGAAGATCTACCGCTAGTGAGGCAAGTCCTTTGTGGGCGATGGCCATGGTGGGATAGACAAGGTTGCTTCTTCGTGGACCCTTCGTGGGTGGAGCCCTCTGTGGACTTGCGCAACCGTTACCCTTCGTGGGTTGAAGTCTCCATCAACGTGGATGTAGGATAGCACCACCTATCCGAACCACGGGAAAAACATACGTGTCTCCAATTGCGTTTGAATCCTCAAAACCCTTCCCTTTATATTCTTGTAAGTTGCATGCTTTACTTTCCGCTGCCAATATACTCTTTGCATGCTTCCTTGAATTGTGTGATGATTGCTTGACTTGTCCTAAGATAGGTAAAATCTGCCAAGAACTAAAATTGGGAAAAGGTTAAGCTTTTATTTGGTCAAGTAGTCTAATCACCCCCCCCTCTAGATATACTTCCGATCCTACAAGTGGTATCAGAGCACCACACTCCACAAGTGCTCTTCCTTGCAAGAACTAATCCATGTAGGTAGGTAGACTCACACTCCAAGTGGTGCTCCCAACTCTTGATGAGCTACATAAACCTTGAGCACCCACACAAGTTCAACTACATGAGTAAGAACCACACCACCACCCAAGGTATGTTATTCCATCTTAGAGAAGCTTTACTCCAAGACATGAAGTCAAAGCAACTCAACAAGATGTGAATACATCAAGATGCTTAAATGAAAAATGGTAACCCCATTTTGAGCTTAAACGATGAGTATGACCTATGATCAAGTGTTTTCACCTGACTCCTAAGTCAATATACTCTAACATAGGTGACTATGTCACCGCCCAACTCTAGATGAAGTTTTTTTTGTTTTGTTTCTTTTTTTTCTTTGCTTTTGTTCTGCATTTTCTGCATTTTAATTCCCTGTAAATCCTTCAAGTAATTCATTGCAAATCTTTGTGAGCTCCTACATGTCTAGTGAGCTGAGGTGACAAGCGTTTTTTTTGTAAACTCGGTTTCACCGACTTGCAATTTTCGGTCCAACCGAATCTTTTCGGTAACACCGAAATATGCCACTCGGTGCCACCGATTTTGCAATCAGAAAAACAGTTTGCCACTTAATCTATATTTCTTCTGATCCAGCTTCACTCAATGAATCTTGTCTCAATTTTACTCTTTGCTTTATGCTGAGTCTCAAGGACCAACCCTATTCGACGGATTCCAGAAAACCTTCTTGGAAATTGATGTCAAAGGGGGAGAGAGAGATCACATCAAAGCCTATCTTCGGGGAGAGAGAGATCACATCAAAGCACTAAAGGGGGAGAGAAAGTCTCAAGGATCCCAGACGTCCCAGATAATGTATTAAGGGGGAGAAAGAGATCTCTAGGGGGGGAGACAATACTCAAGGATCCCAGATGCTTGATGTTCAAGAGGAGAGATGTCACATGTCTTTTAGGGGGAAAGACATATTCATTTGTATCTTTCAGCTCTGATTTTCTGTTCCCTATCTTCTCCCAATATCCCATGAAAGATTCAGGGGGAGCAAGACACCTACGGGAAAGAAATCAGTCAAATTCATTGCATATCTTTATTCTTGGGGACATGTTGAATTCAATGTAGTACCTAGTACTTACTCTCTACATGTCATCCCAGTCTTGGTATTCTTGTGGTTTCTTTTGTTTGCTCTGGCTAGTGGATGTACCTGTGTTATCTAACCTTGTTTATGCAGGTTCATTCCATCCTAAGCCAACTTAAGACTACAAGGTAAGTGTATGCATCAAAATCATGAGTATGAGGAATTCTTGCCTATGTACATACTGTTTGCAAGAAGGACTCATGAGCATGAAGGTATTTTCCTTAATAATCTTTTGCTCTGATGCATATGGCCAAGATACATGTAACACATTGCCTACTCTGTCATGATTATGCTCTCACATGCCCCTATATTTTATATTCACATGATTGCATACACGTAGGGGGAGCCCATGTTTGTTACATGTCCTTCCAAAGCTTTACTTACTATTCTTTGTATCTTTATCTAAAGTTTTGATGTATGTTGCCATCAATTACCAAAAAGGGGGGGATTGAAAGCACAAGTGCTCCCTAGGTGGTTTTGATAATTGATGACAACATATCTCCTGTTGGACTAACGTTTTCATCTAGTATGTTTCAGATAAGTTCAACAATGGAGTGGCATGTACTAAAGGGTGTGGGAAGGTCTCCAAGACACTAAGGACAAAGGATTGGCTAAAGCTTGAAGTTCAAGACTCTTCATTTTACATTTTAGTGATCCAAGATCACATTGAGTCCATAGGAAAAGCCAATACTATCAAGGAGGGATGAGGTGTTGCTTAATGAGCCTCTTGCTTTATGTGCTTAATGATATGCTCCAAAATCCTCAGCTACTTTCCCATATCCACAAATGACCTAAACCCTAAGCCAAAATCGGTCATACCGATTCTTTCAATCCGGCGCCACCGAGTTTCACTTGTCATTTGCCACTGCCAAACCCTAGCAATTCAGTCCTACCGATAAGGATCTCAGTCTCACCGAGATGGGATTGCAAACTCTCTGTTTCCCTTTCGTAACTTTTCGGTCTCACCGAAAGAGCGAATCGGTCACACCGAGATTGCAATGTAAACTCTATGTTTCCTTCTTGTCACTTTTCGGTCTCACCGAAAGAGCGAGTCGGCCCACCGAGTTTGCCTGACCAACTCTCTGGTTAGCTTATTGCCAAACTCGGTCTCACCGAGTTTGTGCAATCGGTCTCACTGAGATTACGTTATGCCCAAACCCTAACCGAATCGGTCCTACCGAGTTGCATGTCAGTCCCACCGAAATTCCGAACAGCCACTAGGTTTACTATTTCGGTCCGACCGAGTTTTCTGATTCGGTCCCACCGAGATTGGTAAATTGTGTATAACGGTTGGATTTTGTGTGGAGGCTATAAATACCCCTCCACCTCCTCTTCACTCGAAGAGAGAGCCATCAGACTAAGCCTACACTTCCAGCATCCTATTTCTGAGAGAGAACTACCTACTCATGTGTTGAGACCAAGATATTCCATTCCAACCATATGAATCTTGATCTCTAGCCTTCCCCAAGTTGCTTTCCACTCAAATCTTCTTTCCACCAGATCCAAATCCTATGAGAGAGAGAGTTGAGTGTTGGGGAGACTATCATTTGAAGCACAAGAGTAAGGAGTTCATCATCAACACACCATTTGTTACTTCTTGGAGAGTGGTGTCTCCTAGATTGGCTAGGTGTCACTTGGGAGCCTCCGACTAGATTGTGGAGTTGAACCAAGGAGTTTGTAAGGGCAAGGAGATCGCCTACTTCGTGAAGATCTACCGCTAGTGAGGCAAGTCCTTCGTGGGCGATGGCCATGGTGGGATAGACAAGGTTGCTTCTTCGTGGACCCTTCATGGGTGGAGCCCTCCGTGGACTCGCGCAACCGTTACC
Source organism: Triticum monococcum (assembly GCA_034509565.1). Taxonomy (NCBI): domain Eukaryota; kingdom Viridiplantae; phylum Streptophyta; class Magnoliopsida; order Poales; family Poaceae; genus Triticum; species Triticum monococcum. Next base: position 290,342,476 of record CM067842.1, read on the forward strand.
CTTCGTGGGTTGAAGTCTCCATCAACGTGGATGTAGGATAGCACCACCTATCCGAACCACAGGAAAAACATCCGTGTCTCCAATTGCATTTGAATCCTCAAAACCCTTCCCTTTATATTCTTGCAAGTTGCATGCTTTACTTTCCGCTGCCAATATACTCTTTGCATGCTTGCTTGAATTGTGTGATGATTGCTTGACTTTCCCTAAGATAGGTAAAATCTGCCAAGAACTAAAATTGGGAAAAGGTTAAGTTTTTATTTGGTCAAGTAGTCTAATCAACCCCCCTCTAGACATACTTCCGATCCTACAAAATACGATAAATAATAGACACAGGGGGTCATAGATTTCACTAGCAGCTTCTCTCAAGAAAAAAACATAGAGAAGGTAAACAAATTACTGTTGGGCAATTGATAGAACTTCAAATAATTATGACGATATCCTGGCAATGATCATTATATAGGCATAATGTCCAATATTAGTAGACCGACTCCTGCCTGCATCTACTACTATTACTCCACACATCGACTGCTATCCAGCATGCATCTAGTGTATTAAGTTCATGGAAAAACAGAGTAATGCAATAAGAACGATGACATGATGTAGAAAAGATCTATTCATGTAGGAATAGACCCCATCTTGTTATCCTTAATGGCAACGATCAATACGTGTCTTGCTGCCCCTTCCGTCACTGGGAAAGAACACCGCACGACCGAACCCATCACAAAGCACCTCTTCCCATGGCAAGTAAAATCGACCTAGTCGACCTAACTAAACCAAAGATTCAAAGAAGAAATACGAGGCTATAAGTAATCATGCATATAAGAGATCAAAACTCAAATAACTTTCATGGATAAAATAGATCTAATCATAAACTCGAAGTTCATCGGATCCCAACAAACACACCGCAAAAAGAGTTACATCAAATAGATCTCCAAGAGACCATTGTATTGAGAATCAAACGAGAGAGAGAGAGAGAGAGAGGAAGCCATCTAGCTACTTCCTATGGACCCGTAGGTCTACAATTAACTACTCACGCGTCATCAGAGAGGCAATAATGAGGATGATGAACCCCTTCATGATGGTGTCTAGATTGAATCTAGTGGTTCTGGAACTTGCGGTGGCTAGAATTGTGTTTCGTCGACTCCCCTAGGGTTTTTGGATTTTCGGGGTACTTATAGAGCAAAGAGGCGGTACTGGAGGAGGCTGAGGTGCGCACAACCCACCTGGGCGTGCCTAGGTGCCCATGCATTCCCTGGTGGGTTATGCTCCCCTCGGAGCCCCCTTTGATACTTCTTTGGCCCAACAGGTGTCTTCTGGTCGAGAAAAATCTACAAAAAGTTTCACTGCATTTGGACTCCGTCTGGTATTGATTTTCTGCAAAGTAAAAAACAAGAAAAAAACAACAACTAGCACTGGGCACTATGTCAATAGGTCAGTCCCGAAAAATGATATAGAGTTGCTATAAAATTATTGTAAAACATCCAAGAATGATAATATAATAGCATGGAACAAGAAAAAATATAGAGATGTCGGAGACATATCCGTGTCTACAACTTGCAAGATAGGATCAAGAACACACATATATTCATGAAAACATACTAGGTTTCATACATCTCCAACGTATCTATAATTTTTGATTGTTCCATGCTATATTATATCCTGTTTTGGACATTATTGGGCTTTATTATACACTTTTATATTATTTTGGGACTAACCTATTAACCAAAGGCCAGCCCAGAATTGCTGGTTTTTTTTGCCTATTTTAGGGTTTCACAGAAAAAGTATATCAAACGGAGTCCAAACGGAATGAAACCTACTGGAACGTGATTTTTGGAACGAACATCATCCAGAGGACTTAGACCCTACGTCAAGCAATAAACCAGTAAGGCACGAGGTAGGGGGGCGCGCCCGCCCCCCCCCCCCCAGGCGCGCCCTCCATCCTCGTGGGGCCCACGTCGCTCCACCGACGTACTCCTTCCTCCTATATATACCTACGTACCCCCAAACTACCATATACGGAGCCAAAACCCTAATTCCACCGTCGTAACTTTCTGTATCCACGAGATCCCATCTTGGGGCCTTTTCCGGAGCTTCGCCGAAGGAGGCATCGATCACGGAGGGCTTCCACATCAACACCATAGCCCCTCCAATGAAGTGTGAGCAGTTTACTTCATACCTACGGGTCCATAGTTATTAGCTAGTTGGCTTATTCTCTCTTTTTGGATCTCAATACAAAGTTCTCCCCCTCTATTGTGGAGATCTATTCAATGTAATCTTCTTTTGCGGTGTGTTTGTTGAGACCGATGAATTGCGGGTTTATGATCAAGTTTATCTATGAACAATATTTGAATCTTCTCTGAATTCTTTTATGTATGATTGGTTATCTTTGCAAGTCTCTTTGAATTATTAGTTTGGTTTGCCCTACTAGTTTGATATTTCTTGCAATGGGAGAAGTTCTTAGCTTGGGGTTCAATCTTGCGGTGTCCTTTCTCAGTGATAGTAAGGGCAGCAAGGCACGTATTGTATTGTTGCCATCGAGGATAACAAGATGGGGTTTATATCATATTGCATGAGTTTATCCCTCTACATCATGTCATCTTGCTTAAAGCGTTACTCTGTTCTCTTGAACTTAATACTCTAGATGCCTGCTGGATAGCGGTCGATGTGTGGAGTAATAGTTGTAGATGCAGGCAGGAGTCGGTCTACTTTTCTTGGACATGATGCCTATATACATGATCATACCTAGATATTCTCATAACTATGCTCAATTCTGTCAATTGCTCAATAGTAATTTGTTCACCCGCCGTAATACTTATGCTATCGAGAGATGCCTCTAGTGAAACCTATGGCCCCCGGGTCTATTTTCCATCATTTTAATCTTCCAATACTTGGTTATTTCCTTTGCCATTTATTTTACTTGCATCTTTATTTCTCTTTATCATAAAAATACCAAAAATATTATCTTATCATATCTATCAGATCTCACTCTCTTAGGTGACCGTGAAGGGATTGACAACCCCTTTATCGCGTGGGTTGCGAGGAGTTTATTTGTTTGTGTAGGTGCGAGGGACTCGTGCGTGGCCTCCTACTGGATTGATACCTTGGTTCTCAAAAACTGAGGGAAATACTTACGCTGCTCTGCTCTATCACCCTTTCCTCTTCAAAGGAAAACCAACGCAGTGCTGAAGAGGTAGCAAGGTTCAGATCTAAAATCATGGCACTCGGGCCTTAGTGACAAGCATTAAGCATAGCAAAGTCATAACAACATTAATCGCAGAACATAGTGGATACTAGGGATCAAACCCTAACGAAACTAACTAGATTACATGATAAATCTCATCCAATCCATCACTGTCCAGCAAGCCTATGATGGAATTACTCACGCACGTCGGTGAGCCTCATGAAAATGGTGATGGAGGAAGGTTGATGATGACGACATCGACGGATTCCACCCGTCGGTGCCCCGAACGGACTCCAGATCAGCCCTCCCGATGAAGAACAGGAGGTGGCGGCGGCTCCGCATCGTAAAACGTGATGAGTCCTTCTCTCAGATTCTTTCTCTGTGAATATGTATATATGGAGTTGGAATTAGGGTTGTAGATGGTCCAGGGTGCCCACAAGCCAGGGGGCGTGCCATGTGGGGTAGGCGCGCCCCTGGTATCTATTTTTGCCAGTATGTTTTATATATTCTAGATATATTCTACGTAAATTTTCAGGTCAAGCCGAGAACTTCAATTTCTGCACAATAATAACACCACGACAATTGTGCTAAAAACAACATCAGTCTGGGTTAGTTCCATTCAAATCATGCAAATCAGAGTCCAAAACAAGGGCAAAAGAGTTTGGAAAACAGGTTACAGAAAGTCATCTTAAAGCTAGTTCACACTAACCAATATGGCTTCCTCAAAGAGAGATCTATTCATGAATGCTTGGGTTGGGCTTATGAATACTTGCATCAGTGCCATAAATCAAAGGAAGAGATTATTGTACTGAAATTGGATTTTGAAAAAGCTTTTGACACCATTGAACATCAGGCAATTCTGGATATCTTAAAAGCTAAAGGATTTGGAGATAGATGGATTTCTTGGATCAAAATGGTGTTCACTTCTGCTTGATCTGCCATTCTGCTAAATGGTGTACCTGGTAAAAAATTCTATTGCCTCAGAGGTGTGAGACAAGGAGACCCTTTATCACCACTGTTGTTTATACTTGCTGCAGATCTTCTTCAGTCAGTCCTCAACAAGGCCATGCAAATGGGTTTACTCTCCTCACCTCTGCAAGTGAACTCCTGCCCTGATTTCCCAATAGTTCAATATGCAGATGACACTTTGTTCCTCCTTCAAGCTGATGCCAAACAACTGCACTGCCTCAAAGCCCTCCTCAACACTTTTGCCGATGCTACTGGACTAAAAGTCAATTACTCTAAATCTAGCCTCATCCCACTCAATGTACCTGAGGAGAAAGTTGAAATTCTGACCAATACTTTCCAATGTAAAAGGGAATTCTTTCCTATCCAATATTTGGGAGCACCACTGGGTATTTATAAACCAACTGTGGAACACTGTTTACCTATGGTCACAAGACTACAAAAGAAACTTATGGGCCTATCTTCTTTTTTGACCATGGCTGGGAGGCTATTGTTGGTAAAATCTGTGCTCAACTCCCTGTTGATTTACCTTATGGGATGTCTTGATGTTCCTGTCACCATTAAAGCTCAAGCAATTAAGTTGTTGAGGCATTGCCTCTGGAGAGGCCCTGAGTTGGAGGATCATAGGCCTGCCATGGTGGCTTGGAATACTGTTTGTAGGCCAAAGGACCAAGGAGGATTGGGAGTAATGGATATCTTTGTCCAAAACAAAGCTTTGCTCCTCAAGAATCTACACAAGTTCTATAACAGACATAACATTCCATGGGTTAATTTGATCTGTGAAACACACTACAGTGCGGGTTCACTGCCTGGCAATAGTTGGATAGGCTCCTTTTGGTGGAAAGCTAATCTTAAGCTCATTGATAACTTCAAATCCATGGCCAAATGCCACATTGGAGATGGCAAAAGTGCCTTTTTCTGGTCAGATCTTTGGCACTCAGCCTGCCTTCAGGACATGTTCCCTCACCTGTTTTCTTTTGTCAAGAATAGAAACTCCACAGTGCATACCATTATTCACACTGAATTTCTGGAGGATCTATTTCACTTACCATTGACAGTGCAAGCATTCCAAGAATATGAGGAAATGGAAGACATTTGTATAACTTTGAGGGGTTCTGAATATCTGGAATGTACAGACGCCTGGAGCTATATTTGGGGAGGTGATCAATTCTCTGTTGCAAAGGCATATAAACTAATGATGGGAGTTAAAATAGTGCCACACCAATTTAACTGGATTTGGAATAGCTCTTGTCAACCCAAGCACAAGGTGTTCTTTTGGAGGCTACTGCATGACAGACTCAATACCAGGAATCTTCTTCGAAGGAAAACCTTTCTTTTAGACAACTACAATTGTGCTGTAAACCATTGCCAGCAAGAGGAAACACTTCAACACCTTTTTTGGACATGTCCTTTTGCTGCACAGTGTTGGGACATGATTTGCCCTACTAGGCAGGCAAATGCCTCAGTTCTTGAGGCTTTTGCTGATCTAAAACTTAAACTTCATGTGCCTTTCTTCATGGAAATCATCATCTTAGCTTCCTGGGCCATCTGGATTTCCAGGAACAACCTCATTTTTCAAGGCATCCAACCAAGCATTCAGGGATGGAAAGTCATCTTCTTGGAGGAACTCAATTTGTTAAGGTTCAGAATTAAGAAGAGCTATGCTACAGCTTTCTGTCTTTGGCTTGATAGCCTTGACATGTAATCTTCTATTTTTTAGTAGCTGCTAGTTTCCTTTTTGCTTTGTTTTGTTTTTTTGGCTTATCTCAAGCCTTTTGTTCTGTTGGATCCCTATACCTTTTTTTATAATATAAAAATTGCAGTGGGGTTTTGCCCTACTGTGTATAGTCAAAAAAAAGAGTTTGGAAAAGTAGATATGATGGAGACATATAAACTCCCCCAAGCTTAACCCATTTCTTGTCCTCAAGCAATTCAGTTGAAAAATTGAAACTGACAAAGAAAAACTTTTACAAACTCTGTTCGATCTGGTTGTTGCAAATATGTCTAGCCAATGTTCAGGTTTTTAGCAAAGATTATGAACTAACCATATTCACAATAACATTTAGGTCTCACATTTACTCATATCAATGGCATAATCAACTAGGAAGCAATAATAAGATATCTCGGATGACAACACTTTTTTCAAAACAATCATGATACAATATGATAAATGGTATCTCGCTAGCCCTTTCTGAGACCACAACACATAAATGCAGAGCACCCTTGAAGATCAAGGACTGACTGGACATTGTAATTCATGTCAAAAGAGATCCTTTCATGGTCATACTCAACACCAATTAAAAACGAAGCATATAAGTGACAATAGTGCTCTCCAGCTGGTGCTTTAATGAGAAGATGATGACTCAACAATAAAAATAAATAGATAGGCCCTATGCAGAGGGAAGCAGGGATTTGCATAGGTGCCAGAGCTCGAAGCTTTTAAAACATAGATGAATATAATTTTGAGAGGTAGGCTTTCATTATCAACATAACAACCAAGAGATCTCACTATCTTCCATGCTAGACACATTGTAGGCAGTTCCCCAACATAATGATGAAGTTTTTACTCCCCCTCCACCAACAAACACACTACACAGCTAGCCAAATCCACGGGTACGTTCCATACCAGCAACAGTCCCGAGGGAGTGTCATTTCATTATTATATTTTGATTTGATTTTGATTGTGGAACTGGGCATCCCAATTAGCAGCCACTTCTCGTGAATGACAAGTGAATAAACACTCATCATGAGAATAACCCACCTAGCATGGAAGATACTCACAACCCTCAGTCGCTACATGCGCGATTCATGCATACAAAATAGATTATTATTTGAAGTTGTAGAGTTTGCCCCATGCAAATTTACTTGGAACCGCAGATAAATACCTCATATAGGCAGGTATGGTGGACTCATATATATGGAACAACTTTGGGTTGAAGGAAGTGGATCCACAAGCAGCATTCCCGCTTAGTATAAGTGAAGGTTAGCAAAAAGATTGAGGAGCGACCAACTAGAGAGTGACAACAGTCATAAACATGCATTGAGAATAAACAACATTGAAGGCAAGCATGTGTAGGATATAAATCACCATGAACATAAATATCATGGACGCTATGTTGTTTTTTTCGGATTTCGGGTTCCGTAGACCCCTGAGAGGTTCGAACTCTGGGGTGCATGCGAAGAACTCAACCTCTCTGGTCTTCCAACTTGCCAATATCTCAGCCTAGCTTGATGAACAGGAAGGAAACGAGACACAACAACTTACCCAGGTTCGGGCCACCTTGCGGTGTAAAACCCTACTCCTACTTTGTGGTGGATTGGCCTCGAGGGGAGGATGAACTAGTAAAGTGGGAGCACAACCTCAGGAGGAGGAGTGCTCTTGGGTTCAAGTGAGCTGGTGAGTGTGAGGATGGAATGGATCCGATCTGGTCCCTCTCTATGGTGGTGTCTAAGTCCTATTTATAGTGGCCTTGGTCCTCTTCCCAAAATGAAGGCAAGAAGGGCTCCCACAATGGCCAAATTACAAAGGAGACAACTAGTACATGCTATCCTGACAAAAGTAGTCTTCGCCTGCAAAAGCCTCAGGTCGTGACACTGTTGTGGGCTCGACGATGACCTCCGTCCTGCCGTCCTGGCGGTCTTGGTCTTGTTTCACCTTAATGGAAACCTTTGGCTGATTCCTCGGGACTCCGCATCTACGCGTGCCTCGTTAGCACCAAAGAGGAAACTGGTACACTGCGCCCGCTGATGCCCGCCTGGCCTTGGTCATCATGGCTCACGTCATCCGAACCTCGTGAGGTGAAGCGTGCATAGAAATCTCCGCTCCTCGGGAGCCAGCCTGAGGAGGCTGCTCCTCGTGGAGGTCGTGGTGTTGTCCGGCTCGCGAGGCTTGGCCCCTCACGAGGGTCTTGGGTTGTTGATGCTGAAGTCGGGCCGTACCAGGCCGTCGATTGAGCCACACCGTGGGCCGCAGGCAGGCATGTCTGGGTACCCCCATTACCAGAATGCCGATAGTAGCCCCCCGAGCCCAAGGCGCGCCCGAACATGGCTTCAAGGCGAAGCCAAAAGGCAAGTGCGGAGCGCCGCGGGCCCTAATTGCCCACGGCCTTGGTCGATGCGTGGGGATTGATGGGATGTGGGCGTCTCCACTTCACCACGAGGCCTCGGTGTTGGGGAACACAGTAATTTCAAAAAAAAATCTACGCACACGCAAGATCTAACATGGTGATGCATAGCAATGAGAGGGGAAGAGTGTTGTCCAAGTACCCTCATAGACCATAAGCGGAAGCGTTATGACAACGCGGTTGATGTAGTCGAACGTCTTCACGATCCGACCAATCCTAGTACCAAAATTACGGCACCTCCGCGATCTGCACATGTTCGGCTCGGTGACGTCCCAGGAACTCTCGATCCAGCTAAGTGTTAAGGGAGAGCTTCATCAGCATGATGGCATGATGACAGTAATGATGAAGCTACCGGCGCAGGGCTTCTCCTAAGCAATACGACGATATGACCGAGGTGGATTATGGTGGAGGGGGCACCGCGTACGGCTAAGGGATCAATGATTAACTTGTGTGTTCTAGGGTGCCCCCTGCCCCCATATATAAAGGATCAAGGGGAGGAGGCCGGCCGGCCCATGGGGCGCGCCAGGAGAGGAGGAGTCCTCCTCCTAGTAGGAGTAGGACTCCCCTTTCCTAGTCCTTCTAGGAGGGGGAAAGGAAGGAGGAGAAGTGAGAAGGAAAAGGGGGTGCCGCCCCCCTTCCCTAGTCCAATTCAGACTAGAGGGGGAGGGGGCATGCGTCCTGCCCTGGCCGGCCCTCTCTCTCTCTCCAATAAGGCCCATGTGGCCCATTAGTTCCTCTCGGGGTTCCGGTAACCCTCCGGCACTCCGGTTTTCTCCGAAATCACCCGGAACACTTCCGGTGTCTGAATATAGCCGTCCAATATGTCAATCTTTATGTCTTGACAATTCAGAGACTCCTCGTCATGTCCGGGATCATATCCGAGACTCTGAACTACCGTTCGTAACTCAAATCACATAAACTCATAATACCGATTGTCATCGATCGTTAAGCGTGCGGACCCTACGGGTTCGAGAACTATGTAGACATGACCGAGACTCATATCCGTTCAATAACCAATAGCGGAACCTGGATGCTCATATAGGTTCCTACATATTCTACGAAGATCTTCATCGGTCAAACCGCACAACAACATACGTTGTTCCCTTTGTTATCGGTATGTTACTTACCCGAGATTCGATCGTCGGTATCTCAATACCTAGTTCAATCTTGTTACCGGCAAGTCTGTTTACTCGTTCGGTAATGCATCACCCCATAACTAACTCATTAGTCAGATTGCTTGCAGGGCTTATAGTGATGTGCATTACCGAGAGGGCCCAGAGATACCTCTCCGATACTCGGAGTGACTAATCCTAATCTCGATCTATGCCAACTCAACAAACACCATCAGAGACACCTGTAGAACATCTTTATAGTCACCCAGTTACGTTGTGACGTTTGTTAGCACACTAAGTGTTCCTCCGGTATTCGGGAGTTGCATGATCTCATAGTCATAGGAACATGTATAAGTTATGGAGAAAGCAATAGCAACAAGCTAAACGATCATCCTGCTAAGCTAACGGATGGGTCAAGCCAATCACATCATTCTCATGTCTATGGTTAGGAAACATAAACATCATTGATTCAACGAGCTAGTCAAGTAGAGGCATACTAGTGACATTCTATTTGTCTATGTATTCACACATGTACTAAGTTTTCGGTTAATACAATTCTAGCATGAATAATAAACATTTATTATGATATAAGGAAATATAAATAACAACTTTATTATTGCCTCTAGGGCATATTTCCTTTAGTCTCCTACTTGCACTAGAGTCAATAATCTAGATTACATTGTAATGATTCTAACACCCATGGAGTCTTGGTGCTGATCATGTTTTTCTCGTGAGAGAGGCTTAGTCAACGGGTTTGCAACATTCAGATCCGTATGTATCTTGCAAATCTCTATGTCTCCCTCCTTGAGTTCATCGCAGATGGAATTGAAGCGTCGCGTGATGTGCTTGGTTCTCTTGTGAAATCTGGATTCCTTAGCCAAGGCAATTGCACCAGTATTGTCACAAAAGATTTTCATTGGACCCGATGCACAATGCATGACACCTAGAGCGGATATGAACTCCTTCATCTAGACTCCTTCATTTGCTGCTTCCGAAGCAGCCATGTACTCCGCTTCACATGTAGATCCCGCCACGACGCTCTGCTTGGAACTGCACCAACTAATAGCTCCACCATTTAATAAAAATACTTATCCGGTTTGTGACCTAGACTCATCCGGATCAGTGTCAAAGCTTGCATCGACATAACTGTTTACGACGAGCTCTTTGGCACCTCCATAAATGAGAAACATATCATTAGTACTTTTCAGGTATTTCAGGATGTTCTTGATCGCTGTCCAGTGATCCACTCCTAGATTACTTTGGTACCTCCCTGCTAAACTAATAGCAAGGCATACATCAGGTCTGGTACACAACATTGCATACATGATAGAACCTATGGCTGAAGCATAGGGAATGACTTTCATTTTCTCTTTATCTTTTGTTGTGGTCGGGCATTGAGTCTAACTCAACTTCACACCTTGAAGCATAGGTAAGAACCCTTTCTTTGCCTGATCCATTTTGAACTTCTTCAAAACTTTATCAAGGTATGTGCTTTGCGAAAGTCCAATTAAGTGTCGTGATCTATCTCTATAGATCTTGATGACCAATATATAAGTAGCTTTGCCGAGGTCTTTCATTGAAAAATTCTTATTCAAATATCCTTTTATGCTATTCAAAAATTCAGTATCATTTCCGATCAACAATATGTCATCTACATATAATATCAGAAATGCTACAGAGCTCCCACTCACTTTCTTGTAAATACAGGCTTCTCCAAAAGTCTGTATAAAACCATATGCTTTGATCACACTATCAAAGAATATATTCCAACTCCGAGAGACTTGCACCAGTCCATAAATGGATTGTTGGAGCTTGCACACTTTGTTAGCACCTTTTGGATCGACAAAACCTTCTGGTTGCATCATATACAACTCTTCTTTAAGATATCCATTAAGAAATGCAGTTTTGACATCCATTTGTCAAATTTCATAATCATAAAATGCGACAATTGCTAACATGATCCGGACGGACTTAAGCATCGCTACGGGTGAGAAGGTCTCATCCTAGTCAACTCCTTGAACTTATTGAAAACCTTTTGCAACAAGTCGAGCTTTGTAGACAGTAACATTACCGTCAGTGTCAGTCTTCTTCTTGAAGATCCATTTATTCTCTATGGCCTGCCGATCATCAAGCAAGTCAACCAAAGTCCACACTTTGTTCTTATACATGGATCCCATCTCAAATTTCATGGCCTCAAGCTATTTTGCGGAATCTGGGCTCATCATCACTTCCTCATAGTTCATAGGTTCATCATGGTCAAGTAACATGACCTCCAGAACAGGATTACCGTACCACTCTGGTGCGGAACTTACTCTGGATGACCTACGGGGTTCGGTAGTAACTTGATCGGAAGTTTCATGATCATCATCATTAGTTTCCTCACTTACTGGTGTAGGAATCACTGGAACTGATTTCAGTGATGAACTAGTTTCCAATAAGGGAGCAGGTACAATTACCTCATCAAGTTCTACTTTCCTCCCACTCATTTATTTTGAGAGAAACTCCTTCTCTAGAAAGGATCCATTCTTAGCAACGAATATCTTGCCTTCGAATCTATGATAGAAGTTGTACCCAATAGTCTCCTATGGGTATCCTATGAAGACACATTTCTCCGATTTGGGTTCGAGCTTATCAGGTTGAAGCTTTTTCACATAAGCATCGCAGCCCCAAACTTTAAGAAACAACAACTTGGGTTTCTTGCCAAACCACAGTTCATAAGGTGTCATCTCAACGGATTTAGATGGTGCCCTATTTAACGTCAATGCAGCCGTCTCTAAAGCATACCCCCAAAATGATAGCAGTAAATCAGTGAGAGACATGATAGATCGCACCATATCTAGTAAAGTACGACAACTATGTTCGGACACACCATTACACTGTGGTGTTCCAGGTGGCATGAATTGCGAAACTATTCTGCATTGTTTCAAATTAAGACCAAACTCGTAACTCAAATATTCTCCTGCACGATCAGATCATAGAAACTTTGCTTTCTTGTTACAATGATTTTCCACTTCACTCTGAAATTCTTTGAACTTTTCAAATGTTTCAGACTTATGTTTCATTAAGTATATATACCCCTATCTGCTCAAATCATCTATGAAGGTGAGAAAATAACGATATCCGCCGCGAACCTCAATGTTCATTGGACCACATAAATCAGTATGTGTGATTTCCAATAACTCTGTTGCTCGCTCCATTGTTCCCGAGAATGGAGTTTTAGTCATCTTGCCCATGAGGCATGGTTCGCAAGTACCAAATGATTCATAATCAAGTGATTCCAGAAGTCCATCAGAATAGAGTTTCTTCATGCGCTTTACACCAATATGACCCAAATGGCAGTGCCACAAATCAGTTGCACTATCATTATCAACTCTGCATGCTTCAATACTATGAACATGTCTATCACTACTATCAAGATTTAGTAAAAATAGACCACACATCAAGGGTGCATGACCATAAATTGACAACCATTATTCTTTGATTTAAATGAATAACCGTCTCGCATCAAACAAGATCCAGATATAATGTTCATGCTCAACGCTGGCACCAAATAACAACTATTTAGGTCTAAAACTAATCCCGAAGGTAGATGTAGAGGTAGCGTGCCGACGGAGATCACATCGACTTTGGAACCATTTCCCACGCGCATCGTCACCTCGTCCTTAGCCAATCTTCGCTTAATCCGTAGCCCCTGTTTCGAGTTGCAAATATTAGCAACAGAACCAGTATCGATTATCCAGGCGCTACTATGAGCATTAGTAAGGTACACGTCAATAAAATTTATATCAAATATACCTTTTACTTTGCCATCCTTCTTCTCCGCCAAATACTTGGGGCAGTTCCGCTTCCAGTGACCAGTCCCTTTGTAGTAGAATCACTCAGTCTCAGGCTTATGTCCGGACTTGGGTTTCTTCACTTGAGAAGCAACTGGCTGCTGTTCTTCTTGAAGTTCCCCTTCTTCGCTTTACCATTTTCCTTGAAACTGGTGGTCTTGTTGACCATCAACACTTGATGCTCCTTATTGATTTCTACCTCGACAGCCTTTAGCATTGGGAAGAGCTCGGGAATCGTCTTATCCATCCCTTGCATATTATAGTTCATCAGGAAGCTCTTGTAGCTTGGTGGCAGTGATTGAAGAACTTTGTCAATGACACTATGATCATGAATATTAACTCCCAACTGAGTCAAGTGGTTGTGGTACCCAGACATTCTGAGTATATGTTCATTGACAGAACTATTCTCCTGCATTTTGCAGTTGTAGAACTTATTGGGGACTTCATATCTCTCAATCCAGGCATCTGATTGAAATATTAACTTCAACTCCTGGAACATCTCATATGCTCCATGACGTTCAAAACGTTGTTGAAGTCCCAGTTCTAAGCCATAAAGCATGGCACACTGAACTATCGAGTAGTCATCAGCTTTGCTCTGCCAGGTGTTCACAACATCTGGCGTTGCTCCTGCAGAAGGTTTGTCACCTAGCGGTGCTTCCAGGATGTAATTCTTCTGTGCGATAATGAGGATAATCCTCAGGTTATGGACCTAGTCCGTGTAGTTGCTACCATCATCTTTCAATTTAGCTTTCTCTAGGAACGCATTAGAATTCAACGGAACAACAACACGAGCCATCTATCTACAACAATATAGACATGCAAAATACTATCAGTTACTAAGTTCATGATAAATTAAAGTTCAATTAATCAAATTACTTAAGAACTCCCACTTAGATAGACATCTCTCTAATCAACTAAGTGATCACGTGATCCATATCGACTAAACCATGTCCGATCATCATGTGAGAAGGAGTAGTTTTCAATGGTGAACATAACTATGTTGATCATATCTACTATATGATTCACGCTCGACCTTTCTGTCTCAGTGTTCCGAGGCCATATCTGCATATGCTAGGCTCGTCAAGTTTAACCCGAGCATTCTGCGTGTGCAAAACTGGCTTGCACCCATTGTATGTGAATGTAGAGCTTATCACCCCCGATCATCACGTGGTGTCTCGGCATGACGAACTGTAGCAATGGTGCATACTCAGGGACAACACTTGTACCTTGAAATTTAGTGAGAGATTATCTTATAATGCTACCGTCGAACTAAGCAAAATAAGATGCATAAAGGATAAACATCACATGCAATCAATATAAGTGATATGATATGGCCATCATCATCTTGTGCCTTTGATCTCCATCTCCAAAGCACCGTCATGATCACCATCGTCACTGGCTTGACACCTTGATCTCCATCGAAGCATTGTTGTCGTCTCACCAACTATTGCTTCTACGACTATCACTAGCGCTTACTGATAAAGTAAAGCAATTACATGGCAATTGCATTTCATACAATAAAGCGACAACCATATCATACAATAAAATTTAGCATCATGTCTTGACCATATCACATCACAACATGCCCTGCAAAAACAAGTTAGACGTCCTCTACTTCGTTGTTGCAAGTTTTATGTTGCTGCTACGGGCTGAGCAAGAAACGTTCTTACCTATGCATCAAAAACCACAATGCAGTATAGTGATTGCTTTTTGATCTTTAGATAGAACGCTGTTCATTGAATCCAATTCAACTAAAGTTGGAGAAACTGACACCCACCGGCCACGTGTGTGCGAAGCACGTCGGTAGAACCAGTTTCACGTAAGCATATGCGTAATATCGGTCTAAGCTGCTTCATCCAACAATAGCGCTGAATCAAGAATCAACTTGTGATGGCAAGAAATATGTATATACCCACGCCCACAACTCCTTTTTGTTCTACTCGTGCATATAACATCTACGCATAGACATGGCTCTGATACCACTGTTGTAATTTCAAAACAATTCCTACGCACACGCAAGATCTAACATGGTGATGCATAGCAACGAGAGGGGAAGTGTTGTCCGTGTACCATTGTAGACCGTAAGCGGAAGCGTTATGACAATGCGGTTGATGTAGTCGTACGTCTTCACGATCCGACTGATCCTAGTACCGAAAGTATGGCACCTTCGCGATCTGCACACGTTCGGCTCGGTGACGTCCCACGAACTCTCGATCCCGTTGAGTGTCGAGGGAGAGCTTCATCAGCACAATGGCGTGATGATGGTGATGATGAAGCTACCGGCGCAGGGCTTTGCCTAAGCACTACGACGATATGACTGAGGTGGATTATGGTGTAGGGGGGCACCACACAGGGCTAAGGGATTAATGATCAACTTGTGTGTTCTAGGGTGCCCCCTGCCCCCATATATAAAGGAGCAAGGGGGGAGGCCAGCCGGACCTTGGGGCGCGCCAGGAGAGGAGGAGTCCTCCTCCTAGTAGGAGTAGGACTCCCCTTTCCTAGTCCTACTAGGAGGGGGAAAGGAAGGAGGAGAAGGGAGAAGGAAAAGGGGGCGCCGCCCCCCTTCCCTAGTTCAATCCAGACTAGAGGGGGAGGGGGCGCGCGACCTGCCCTGGCCGGCCCTCTCTCTCCACTAAGGCCCATGTGGCCCATTAGTTCCCCGGGGGGTTCCGGTAACCCTCCGGCACTCCAGTTTTCTCCGAAATCACCCGGAACATTTTTGGTGTCCGAATATAGCCATCCAATATATCAATCTTTATGTCTCGAGAATTTAGAGACTCCTCATCATGTCCGGGATCATATCCGAGGCTCCGAACTACCGTTGGTATATCAAAACACATAAAATCATAATACCGATGGTCACTGAACGTTAAGCGTGCGGACCCTAGGGGTTTGAGAACTATCTAGACATGACCGAGACTAATCTCCGGTCAATAACCAATAGCGGAACCTGGATGCTCATATAGGTTCCTACAT
The DNA here is from genome assembly GCA_034509565.1 of Triticum monococcum. Taxonomy (NCBI): domain Eukaryota; kingdom Viridiplantae; phylum Streptophyta; class Magnoliopsida; order Poales; family Poaceae; genus Triticum; species Triticum monococcum. The sequence continues at coordinate 290,358,668 of CM067842.1, forward strand.
ATTATATGAAGATCTTCATCGATCAAACCACACAACAACATACGTTGTTCCCTTTGTCATCGGTATGTTACTTGCCCGAGATTCGATCGTCGGTATCTCAATACCTAGTTCAATCTCATTACCGGCAAGTCTGTTTACTCGTTCCGTAATGCATCATCCCGTAACTAACTGTGACGCCCCGAGACCAATGCTCCAGATGCCTTCCATGTCTTGCGTGTCAGCTGTGTTATTTATTTGTTTGTTTGCATTCATCATGTCATCTTTTGCATTGCATCGGCACTCGTTGCCTTCTTTGTTTTTAAAACTTGCATTCGCTCGTAGCTGCCGCGTCCCCCCTTGCTTTTGTTGACCATTCGAAGACCAACCTTGTTCTTCGTTTTCCCTCTTGCCTAAACCAGAGTCTCTTTGCACAGTGCATCAACCCCTGCATTGTCTCTTTCTCAACTTCATCTTTGCTTCTTGCACCATGCCCATTTCACTTGTTATGCCATGTGTTGCATTGTACCCCTTGTTTCCTCTCTCAACCTATCAATGCACTATCGCCTCCTCCTTCCTTCTTCTTTCTTTCTTTTTTCGAAAGTGACATTTTTATTCCTCCATAAATGTTCAATGTTTTTCCTATCTATTTTAGACCATCTCCTCAACCCCTCTACCAAATCTGATCCCATTTGGGACTTGTTTTGGTTGGATTAAAAAATGCCTGAAGTTTGAATCTAATTCAAAGATGAATTATTTTTCTATCCTTAAAAATGCCCAAACCATTTTATTAAAATCCTTCATAAATCGAGGACCTCAGATTTATCCTTATATCATTCTACTTATCTGCCAAACCCTCTAAGCATTTCTTCCAATGTTCTATTCATATCATATATGGATTAGTAGAAAATTAGAGAGAGAGAAGAGAGAGGTGGCCTGCACAGCTGGCCCCTTAGGCCTCCTAGCAGGCCGGCCCATCCACTTCCGAGGACGAGGCGCCCCCCTTTCTAACTCTAGGCCAGCCCGCACCTAAACCTAACCCTCTCACTCTCGATCCCTCCCTCGCACCTCGCGCCGCCAGGAGAGGAGCGCATCGCGCTCGACTCCGTTCTCCTTCTCGATCCTCCTCATCCTCCTCCCGATGGCGCCTGGACCGGCCTCCGCGCACGCGTAGAGGGACGGCTCCCTTGCCTCGTCCCCGACCGCCTCTACCCTGCTCCTTCCGCGTGCCTGCGCCGCTGCCTTCTTCCAGCGTGCCGGACACGACCATGGAGCCATGACCCTTCACCGTCGACCACCAGCGCCCAAGCCTCCCCCTCTACTCCCTCAGCCATGGCGCTCCGCTGCCTCTTGTCTCGTCCGCGCCGGCGACCAGTAGCAGGTTGCTTCTCCGCGCCGCCGCCATCTGCCATGGCCTCCCTTCGCCAGCGCCGTGCCTCCGTCGCCCGACGACCTCCGCCACCAACCATGCTAGCGAGCTTGCCGCCATTGTCCGCCTCGTCGTGTTCCCCTCCACCTCCAGCCGCGAACCTCCGTCGTCTCCATGGTCAAGTTGACGCCAGGGCCGAGCCCAAGGACTCCTCTGCCGTCATTGTCAGCCGCAGTTGCAGGTCCAGCAGACCCGTACCTGCCATGGCCCTCCTCGCGCCCCTGCTCCCTCTCTGACAGCCTTTCGTGGCTGCTACCACCTTTGCGGCCAAGACCATCGAACCACGACATCGCCTCTTGCTCGGCAAGTACCGCACCGAACGCCAAGTACCAGGACGTCGAGGACCTGCCAAGTTCATCTACGTGCGTGTACGGTTACACATCCGAGATGCGTCTAGTACATCTACGGGAGATCCGAATGTCTAAGAACTGTGTACGACGACCGTTGCCAAAGACCGTCAAGTGAACGACTACTTCCACGACGATACGAGTACAACCACCGTCAATGTGCATTTTGCCAAGTACCTCTACCGTTAACCCCGTGGACCGCCAAGTTCCTTCACCGGTGACTCGAACTTCTACGGAATGTGTACGCCTACCATCGTCGAAGGCCGTCAAGTGAATGACTACTGACGCCGTGTTTTTTTACCAATTTTGATGATGACCTCCGAAGAACTCAGATTCGCCAAGTTCCACTACCCTCGCCCCCGGAAACCTTGGATTCGTCAAGTACCTCTCCGAAAAACGAATGTGTACCACTACTCCTACCGCCGTCGCGAGAATTCTTACTTCCATCTACGAACTTGATCTGTTCCGAAAATGCACGCTTCGAAAGGTATAACCTTGAGACGACCGTCCGTGGATCGAATGCATGTATGTTGAATGAGATGAACCTCGCGTTTGCACCGTGTCTGAATTTTCCATCTTGCATGTTCCTCCTCGTTGCCATGCCGTCCACCCGTGGGAACGGGGCAACCGGGATCACCCCATCATCTTGCATGACACACTCACACCCACTTAATTTTGCACCGGTATCCCTGTGAGCTACCGGATCACCGATATGTTGCCGTGGCACTATGTTCGGATTCGTTGCCGTGGCACCCCTTTCATTTCCGCCATGATGACAAATGCCTCATATCTTATCATGTCGACATTTTCATAAATACTGCATAAAACTTGAACATGTCATCCGCATCATGATAATAACATAAAAAATGTTTAAAAGTTGTTGTTGCATTAAATTACTAATGCACATGAGGGTTTAACGGATTTGTTGTTTGATGTTTTCGGCCTCATTTAAAATGCCTAACTGTGTATTTTGCTCATGTTTCACATCTTGCCATGTTTGACAACATTTAAAATTGTTGGGTACCTAAACGAAAGAGAACTAAATAAGTCATGTGGTGTTTTCTTCAATATGCAACTTGCATATTGAGCCCCACTTAACTTGTAGTTTTGTTTGTGCACTTTGCCATGCCATGCATATTTAAACCGAACATGCGTCATACTTGATTGTGCATCATGACATGTTTATGTGATGGTTGTTTACTTTGTTGCTTGCTTCTTTCCGGGTAGCTTCTCTAGTTAGCTTTGGTTTTGTTCCGGAGTTGTGAGGATCCGTTCGACTTCGTCCATTTGTCTTCTTCATGGACTCATTCTTCTTCCTTGCGGGATCTCAGGAAAGATGACCATACCCTCGAAATCACTTCTATCTTTGCTTGCTAGTTGCTCGCTCTATTGCTATGCTGGGATACCTACCACTTGCTATATCATGCCTCCCATATTGCCATGTTAAGCCTCTAACCCACCTTTCCCAGCAAACTGTTGTTTGGCTATGTTACTGCTTTGCTCAGCCCCTCTTATAGCATTGCTAGTTGCAGGTGAAGATGGAGTTTGTTCCATGTTTGGAACATGGATATGTTGGGATATCACAATATCTCTTATTTAATTAATGCACCTATATACTTGGTAAAGGGTGGAAGGCTTGGCCTTATGCCTGGTGTTTTGTTCCACTCTTGCCGCCCTAGTTTCGGTCATACCGGTGTTATGTTCCTTGATTTTGCGTTCCTTACGCGGTTGAGTGATAATGGGAACCCCTTGATAGTTCGCTTTGAATAAAACTCCTCCAGCAAGGCCCAACCTTGGTTTTACCATTTACCACCTAAGCCTTTTTCCCTTGGGTTCTGTAGACTCAAGGGTCATCTTTATTTTAAACACCCGGGCCAGTGCTTCTCTAAGTGTTGGTCCAACCTGAGCGATGTCCGTCGCCCCCTTGGCAACAAGGGTCTATGCCAACCCGACGTCTGGCTCATCCGGTGTGCCCTGAGAACGAGATATGTGCAGCTCCTATTGGGATTTTTCGGCACATCCGGGCGGCTTTGCTGGTCTTGTTTTACCATTGTCGAAATGTCTTGTAACCAGGATTCCGAGTCTGATCGGGTTTTCCTGGGAGAAGGAATATCCTTCGTTGACCGTGAGAGCTTGTGATGGGCTAAGTTGGGACACCCCTGCAGGGTTTTGAACTTTCAAAATTCGTGCCCGCGGTTATGGGAAGATGGGAATTTGTTAATGTCTGGTTGTAGATAACTTGACACTTAACTTAATTAAAATGCATCAACCGCGTGTGTAGCCGTTATGGTCTCTTTCCGGCGGAGTCCGGGAAGTGAACATGGTTCTTGTGTCATGCTTGAACATAAGTAGCTTTAGGATCACTTCTTGATCACTTCTAGCTTCACGACCGTGCTTTGCTTCTCTTCTCGCTCTCATTTGCCTAAGTTAGCCACCATATATGCTAGTGCTCGCTGCAGCTCCACCTCACTACCCTTTTCCTACCCATAAGCTTAAATAGTCTTGATATCGCTGGTGTGAGATTGCTGAGTCCCCGTGACTCACCGATTACTTCAAATAGTTGCAGGTACCAATGATAACCGTGCAGGTGATGCAACCAAGCTCAAGGGGGAGCTTGATGAAGATCATGTTCGTTGTGTTGTTTCGTTTCTAGTTGATCACTAGTGGAGCCCAGTTAGGGCGATCGGAGATCTAGCATTAGGGGTGGTCTTCTTTTATTTTGGTTTTGTAGTCTTTCCGTGATTGTATTCTTGATGTTGTAATGCTATATTTATTTATTGTGTGAAGTGGCGATTGTAAGCCAAATCTTTATCCATTTCTTATTCAGTACATGGGATGTGTAAAGATTACCCCTCTTACGCCAAGCCTACTATGCGGTTATGCCTGTAAGTCGTGCTCCGACACGTGGGATATATAGCCGCATCGTGGGTGTTACAAGTTGGTAATCAGAGTCTTCCCCGACTTAGGAGCCCCCTGCTTGATCGAATCATTGGCGTTGTTGAGTCTAGAAAAATGGTTTGAGTCTTATAGGATTATATATATCGGAGAGTAGGATTCTTTTTACTCCTCAGTCCCTTCGTCGCTCTGGTGAGGCCTCCTGACGTAGAGTTTTGACTATTCTCTCCTCAAATTTCACTAAAAGAATTTAGGATCACGCGAGTATCTTGGAATCATTACGATTGTTTTGTGACGAGAACATTGTTCTTGGTTCCTCCTGACATTTAGGGGTTGTGGCAGTGTCCCGGGGAGTTGAGCTCTGAGGTGTTGTCATCACAATTTTATCGTTGCAGTTCTGGAATACCTGAGTTCGCCGACATCGAAAGTCTCTTTTATGCAGTTGTTGGTGAGATAACCTCGACGCCACCCAGTACTGGGGCGGGAGTTCGGGAGTATTGCCATAACTCGTCTAACAGATGCTTTTGGAAGGTTGAGGTAAATGATTTCCGAAGGTTTCTTGGTTATGTCTTGAAGGATGGATACAGCTGGATGTAGGTATTATTAGTTTGGGTGAGATATTATGCTTCCCCTGTATCCCCAACACCTGATTGCATAACCAGAAAGTTTCGGGAGTTTATAAGTGGGAATTCAAGTAGCTCCTAGGATATCTTTCCGACAGATGCATGATATGAGATTGGGGTTCGACGTCTAGTGGTCCGCCTATCCATGGTTGGTTTTACAATGGTCTCGTTGTGTCTTAAAGAGTCCTTGGCTATGCTGACTCGGGGACGCTTCGTATGTCATGTGCACTGCCTTGTACATGATGGTGCTGTACGATCGAGCCCGTGTGGGCCCCACCACGAAAACTTTGGACGGAATCTCTATCATATGTTTGTTTCCGGCTTATTCTGCAAGCCAATCCTTTGTTTTTTTGTGGTATTCAAGTTGCTTTGAATTCAAGTGTTGATTCCATACCTTTCCTAAGTGGCGTTCTCATGTTCCTAGGTGAATACTAATCCTTCTTGATCATCGAGTTTGTCATTTCAATTTCTTCTCAACCAGTGAGCTTCCCTTCAAGTGGATCCTATCATTTCAACATTTGCAAGATCCAATCTCAGTTTTCGTCAACGGTGTTTGTTTCATCCGTCTCCAAGTTGCTTTTGTTTTCCCATCCTCCCACCCTTTTTCTCCAAGGACTCAGATTTCTTACTCTAGTATCCTTTTATTGATGGGAAGTATCCCCATTCTTTTCCATCAATATCCTTATCCGGTGATTATCAGGAAGATGCTAAAGGAAGTTTCAAGTTTATCATTCTTTGTTCTTTTATCTTCCCCAGTGTTTTCAATGCAATCTTTCGATGGTGATCACATCCTTTTCCTCGTTTCAAATGTGTTCTCATGCCGGTGCACCTCTTAATCATCCACTCTTACTATTCTATTGTTCCGAAGTACTGAAGATATCTTAGAAGATTCACAGTTACATTCTCGATCCGTTCAAGTTCTTTTGAGGTTGTCACCTTATTCAAGCCATTTAAATCAACCGGGGCAATATCTTTCAAGTAATCGTTCAACGGTGTTTCTTTTGAGTGGGCCCTAACCCATAGGTCTTTTTCCAGGATCTTACCTGACTCTTCAAATTTTCTCGGTGTTACTCTCAAATTCTTTTTCAAGTTTGACGTAAGAATGAATTATCATCAGTCAAATGTCTTTATCCAAGATCTTTCAAAAAAAATTCCATTGTTGATTCAGCCTTTATATTCTTCATTATTCCGGAGTGTCTCAACAATTCTTGATGAGGTTTCTCGTCGGCATTCTCGGATTTTGAAGACTGAAGAAGAGTTTCCCTTAAATCTTGCTCCGTTCTCGTGAAAAATTCATGGTTCTATCTTGATGCCATCCTCTCATAATTGTTTTCGATTGTGAGAATTATTTTCACCCATCCGGAGTAATTCAGGAGTCTTTTCAGTTTGATTCTTCAGAGCACATCGTCTCAGAATTATTCATTTTCATCTTTCAGCTCTCATTCTCTAAATCTTACCGGTGCATCATTTGAGTATTTTCTAAGAAGCTCATGATCTCCTTGTTTCTCGTGTATCTAAATTCTCTCAAGTATATTCTTTCATTTTCTAATTCCCCCTAGTGTTTCTTTATCGTTTCTTCGTTCATCTTCAATTCTTACGGTGGTTCGTTCGGGAGTTCTCTTCTTTGGTTATCATATCGATTCATTCGTTTTTTTTCAATCCCACGGATGGTTCATTGAAGACCTTCCCAAGTTTTCTCTATATCTCTCTTAATCCTTTCAACTAGAATAAGTAATATGCCAAATCTATTGTTTGTCATCAATTTAATTGGTGAAGGATGGACATAATGTAATTCTTATTATTGTTTTCATCGAGTAAATTCAATTCCTTATTCCGGAGGTTAATCAAAATTCTCGGTTTCAATTGATTCATCTTTTCTTTTCCCGGAGTTCCAAGCTCTCTCGATTATATCGTCGCGAAGATCCATCTAAATCATCGCAAGGCTTCAATCTTATTATTTTCATCCTTCACTTCTTTTGATCATTATTTTATTACTGGAGTTCTTCAGGGAGGCTCTACATGATGGCTCATTGAGGATTTAATTCCTTCTCGAAGTGTTCATCGAGATTCTTTTCAAAGGAGCTCAAGTATTCTACATTTTGCATTCTGAAGTGCAATTCCTTCTACCTTATCTTTTCAGGTGGTGTTATGTCACTCTTAACAATTTCTCTTCGTGTTTCATGATTCACATGTTGTCCGGAATGACATATTTTAAACCCGTCATTTCCAATTCGTTCATGAGATCCTTTGCAACCCATCAATCTCTTCATTGGAGTATATTGGGTTAGATTTCACCTAAAGCTTTTCCTAAGGAATGTTGCTAATTGTGGTGCCTATCAATGACCCAAGTATTCCTTATCCTCTCGGTGAGATAAGTTTCTCGTCTCCTTGTTGATATCAATTCAATCTATTGTTTCTGTTAGTAGCAACATTTCACCTCATAGTTTTGAGATGTTCTCCATAAGCCCACTACAAGCTTGTTCTTTTTCGTTGTTGGTTTTCCAACAACTCCGTTATAACCTTCTTGGAAGGGTGCTTTCCAAACTCATTTGTGGCAGAAGTTGTCATTTTCTTCTCAATTCTTTCTTTCCAACGATCCAACTTCTATTCTTTCGTTCTAGAGGCAATGTGATATTTCTATCTTCACCCATCATCCCATTTTTGTCAAGTTCATGTTCAATTCCTTCCATTTACAGCCGGAGTGCTGCCAAAATTATATCAGTCTTATTCCTTCTCTACCTTGTTTTATTCCTCTTCTAACTGGAGTCTCATCCAAGTGCTTTCATTTTGCCAAGATCATTTCCTTACCTTCCATTTCCAACCGGAGTGTTGTCGTAATTGATCTTTATCGTTCCTTGTACATCATGTTTGAACCGGAGTGCTTGCATGTACTTCTTGTCCATTGCAATCTTTTTCTTATGTGTTTCAACCTACAATGTTCTAGTAATGTTCCTTGTTCCTCTTTTCTAAAGTAGTGTTTTCAACCCTATTCATCATCGTTGTATTCTTTCTTTCAAGTTTTCTACCTCTCAAGGTTCTTTGGTTTCACTCGTTTGTCAAAGAAGCAACTCAGTTTTACCTTTTCCTCTTCCGTTTCTCCCCGGTGCCATCCTAGATCTCGGGACGAGATCCTCTTGTAGTGGTGGAGTGTTGTGATGCTCCGAGACTGATGCTCCAGATGCCTTCCATGCCTTGCGTGTCAGCTATGTTATTTATTTGTTTGTTTGCTTTCATCATGTCATCTTTTGCATTGCATCGGCACTCATTGCCGCCTTTGTTTTTAAAACTTGCATCCGCTCGTAGCTGCCGCGTCCCCCCTTGCTTTTGTTGACCGTCCGAAGACCAACCTTGTTCTTCGTTTTCCCTCTTGCCTAAACCGGAGTCTCTTTGTACAGTGCATCAACCCCTGCATTGTTTCTTTCTCAACTTCATCTTTGCTTCTTGCACCATGCCCATTTCACTTGTTATGCCATGTGTTGCATTGTACCCCTTGTTTCCTCTCTCAACCTATCAATGCACTATCGCCTCCTCCTTCCTTCTTCTTTCTTTCTTTTTTCGCAAGTGACATTTTTATTCCTCCATAAATGTTCAATATTTTTCCTATCTATTTTAGACCATGTCCTCAACCCCTCTACAAAATCTGATCCCATTTGGGACTTGTTTTGGTTGGATTAGAAAATGGCTCAAGTTTGAATCTAATTCAAACATGAATTATTTTTCTATCCTTAAAAATGCCCAAACCATTTTATTAAAATCCTTCATAAATCCAGGACCTCAGATTTATCCATATATCATTCTACTTATCTGCCAAACCCTCTGAGCATTTCTTCCAATGTTCTATTCATATAATACATGGATTAGTAAAAAAATAGAGAGAGAGAGAGGCCGCCTGCACCGCTGGCCACTTAGGCCTCCTAGTAGGCCGGCCCATCCACTTCCGAGGCCCAGGCGTCCCCCTTTCTAACTCTAGGCCAGCCCGCACCTAAACCTAACCCTCTCCCTCTCGATCCCTCCCTCGCACCTCGCGCCGCCAGGAGAGGAGCGCATCGCTCGACCCCGCTCTCCTTCTTGATCCCCCTCATCCTCCTCCCGATGGCGCCCAGACCGGCCTCCCGCGCATGCATAGAGGAACGGCTCCCTTGCCTCGTCCCCGGCCGCCTCTCCCCTGCTCCTTTCGCGTGCCTGCCGCCGCTACCTTCTTCCAGCGTTGCCGGAGCCGACCATGGAGCCATGACCCTTCACCGTCGACGACCAGCGCCCAAGCCTCCCCCTCTGCTCCCTCAGCCATGGCGCTCCACCTCTAGCCGCCAACCTCCGTCGTCTCCATGGTCAAGTTGACGCCAGGGCCGACCCCAAGGACTCATCTTCCGTCGTCGTCAGCCACAGTTGCAGGTCTGGTAGACCCGTACCTGCCATGGCCCTCCTCGCGCCCCTGCTCCCTCTCCGACGGCCTTTCGTGGCTGCTACCACCTTTGCGGCCAAGACCATCGAACCACGAATTCGCCTCTTGCTCGGCAAGTACCGCACCGAACGCCAAGTACCAGGATGTCGAGGACCCGCCAAGTTCATCTGCGTGTGTGTACGGTTACACATCCGAGATGCGTCTAGTACATCTACGAGAGACCCGAACGTCTAAAAACTGTGTACGACGACCGTTGCCAAAGACCGTCAAGTGAACGACTACTTCCACGACGATACGAGTACAACCACCGGCAACGTGCATTTTGCCAAGTACCTCTACCATCGACCCCGTGGACCGCCAAGTTCCTTCATCGGTGACTTGAACTTCTACGGAACGTGTATGCCTACCGTCATCAAAGGCCGTCAAGTGAACGACTACCCACACCATGTTTTTTTACCAAGTTCAATGACGACCTCCGAAGAACTCGGATTTGCATCGGAGATCAGTGTACCGTGAAATATTGGGAAAATTATTCGCGTCGTTGTTTTTCTGTCGAAGGTCTCATCAAGTTGTATCAGAGGAAGGTTGATCACGGTACAATTGATTCAATTGTTTGAAAGATGGCGAACTCGCAGCATAACAAATCTGATCATGAGGAGGGCGATGAACTTCTGGAGGATCTGTATATAAGTGATGATTTACGTATCCATCTGATGTCGATCAAGGGAGCAAACAAGAAGCTTGGGACAAGGGTTGAGGAGTTGTCTGCAAATATTGTTGGCGTCGAGGACAAGTTGAATGAGCGTTTGACTGCAAGCGACCGATAACGCACTGAGAGTCTACAGGCGGTGACTACGAGTCCTAATCGGCTCACCGCAGCAGTTCAGCGCCTTCAGGCGAGAGATGTGGCACCACGACAGTCCCGCTCACCACGACGATGTCGTGACCGCGACAATGATGATGATGGTGATTTTTCGAAGGATTCTGATGCCCGTGGAGGCTTACCTCACCGACCACGACATGATGCTGGGGCTCACCGCCATGCTAGGTAGCGCCATGACTATGGTTTGGGTCGAATCAAGATAACCATACCTTAATTTTCGGGACGTTGTGCTGACCCGGAGAAATATTTGGAGTGGGAGATGCGCATAAATCAGATTTTTGACAGTCACAACTACTCCGAAGAGAAGAATGTTCGTGTTGCATCTACGGAATTTACAGAGTATGCTCTTGTATGGTGGGATAATAAGAACCGTACTAATGAGCGACCAGCGACATGGGCTGACATGAAGCGAATCATAAGGGAACGTTTTGTTCCTGCTTACTACACTCGTCAGCTTCATAGTAGACTGCGTCGTCTAGTGTAAGGTACGAAATCAGTTGATGAGTACTATAAGGAGATGCAAGTTTGATGATCCGTACAGCTATGCGTGAGTCTGTGGAGGCAACCATGGTATGTTTCTTTGAGGGGTTAGAAGAAAAGATTCACGACCGCGTTGATTTAATGCAATATAATGATATTCATGAGTTGCTTCATCAAGCTGAGCATGCTGAAGGTTGGGTATTGGAGAAGCAAGCTCCAGAGACTCGTCCAACTTACAACAATGGGCATCGTGGTTCTTCTCCTATTGATGGTGGGTTTAGTGCTAAACCGACTCCTTCTTATAAGTCGGGAAGCATTGAACAGAGCAAAGTGGTGGCTGCGTCAAAGGAGGTTTCTCATGTTTCATCTAATGCGTCTTCATCTCATCATCGTAATATTATTTGCCACAAGTGTGGAGGACGTGGACACATGAAGCATGAATGTTCCAATCAACGTAGGGTTCTAGTTGTTGATGCGGAATATATTTCAGAATCTGAAGATGAGACACCTAAGTTAGAGGATGGAATTGAAAGAGGTCATGGTGATACCATACTATGTTATCCTCAAGATGACCCTGATATGGAGAGTTTGCTAGCACATAAGGTCCAGCGAGATGACAAGACCATTGCTGAACAAGGACAGTGGCGGAGTATTTTTCAAACGGCATGTATCATCAAGGGAGAGGTTTGCAAACTAATAATTGATGGTGGCAGTGCCAGCAACATGATTAGTAAGGATGTGGTGGAGACTCTTTCTTTGCCAACATGGGAGCACCCAAAACCATACTATATGAAGTGGATCAATAATGTGGGCAAAGTGAAGGTTACTCACAGGGTGAAGGTTCCTTTTTCTGTTGATGGCTATGTGGATAAAGTGGAATGCAACATTATGCCACAGCATGTTTGTCATTTTATTTTGGGGCGTCCGTGGCAGCATGATGTTAACGCTCTTCATCATGGTCGAACAAATAGGTTCACTTTTATGCATAAGGGCGAGTTCTATGCAAGTGTTCCCAAAGAGGCAAAAGATATAAAGTGCATCATCGAGGTGTTTAAAATAAAATCTACAAGACACCGGTTGAAACCGAGGACGGTTTTCCTTCAAGGAAAGGAGGATGATGCGATCATATCTGCTAGGGCTGGTCAAGGACAAAAGGAGATATATGTCATACCAGCTAGACATCAGGAGAAAGGTATACATGTAAATATTATTGAAACTCGTGCGAACAACAAAGTTCAGATTCCACCATCAGATGAAATTGAGCCAAGGTTTAGTACTCCATGCACAAGTGTACAAGACTCCATGCACAAGTCTGCACGTCGATGCAATTAAAACTGAGACGTACATGCTAATTACGTAAGTGGGAGGTAGTAGTATTAGTTTGTTTTGGCTTCTTGTGATCAGCGTTGCCGGATTTTTAAATTAGTTAATTCCTAGTTACTTAAGATATGAGAGAGAGAGAGTCCTTGCTTAAGTCAGTTTGGAAACCAAATCACGCTCGAGTCAGTCTTGCCCTTGTAATGTACGTGTGCCTGCGCGCACCAATAAAAGGAGGTTGCGCCTCATGTAATGGGGTAGCTTTTCTTATCTGGATATTTTCCATCGCATGGACAGAGTCAAGTCGGGGTATCTGTAACACCCACAATGCGGCTATATATCCCACGTGTCGGAGCACGACTTACAGGCATAACCGCATAGTAGGCATGGCGCGAGAGGGGTAATCTTTACACATCCCATGTACTGAATAAGAAAGGGATAAAGAGTTGGCTTACAAACGCCACTTCACACAATACATAAATATAGCATACATCGTCCAGAATACAAACAAGGTCCGACTACGGTACCAAAATAAAGAAAGAGTACCCCAAATGCTAGATCCCCGATCGCCCCAACTGGGCTCCTCTACTGATCATCCGGAAAAGAAACATAGTAACGACCCGAATCCTCGTCGAACTCCCAGTTGAGTTCGGTAGCGTCCCCTGCACTGGCATCATCGGCACCTGCATCTGTTTGGAAGTGTCTGTGAGTCGGGACTCAGCAATCTCACATGCTCGCGAACAAATCTATTTAAGCTTAAAGGTAGGAAAGGGTAGTGAGGTGGAGCTGCAGCAAAGCACTAAACATATATGGTGGCTAACTTACGCAAAAGAGAGTGAGAAGAGAAGCAAAGCATGGTCGAGAAGCTAATAAGTGATCAAGAAGTGATCCTGAAGCTACTTACATCCAAGCATAACACGAGACCGTGCTCTCTTCCCGGACTCCGCCGAAAAGAGACCATCACGGCTACACACGTAGTTGATTCATTTTAATTAAGTTAAGTGTCAAGTTTTCTACAACCGGACATTAAAAAATTCCCACCTGCCCATAACCGCGGGCACAACTTTTGAAAGTTCAAAACCCTGCAGGGGGTGTCCCAACTTAGCCCATCACAAGCTCTCATAGTCAACGAAGGATATTACTTCTCCCAGGACGACCCGATCAGACTCGGAATCCCGGTTACAAGACATTTCAAGAATGGTAAAACATGACCAGCAAAGCCGCCCGAATGTGCCGACAAATCTCGATAGTAGCTGCACATATATCGTTCTTAGGGCACACTGGATAAGCAATCCGTACAACTAAAACTAACCCTCAAGTTTCCCCGAGGTGGCGCTGCATGGGGCTCTAGTTTGGACCAACACTTAGAGAAGCACTGGCCCGGGTGTTTAAAATAAAGATGACCATTGAGTCTGCAGAACCCAAGGGAAAAAGGCTTAGGTGGCAAATGGTAAAACCAAGGTTGGGCCTTGCTGGAGTAGTTTTATTCAAGGCGAAATGTCGAGGGGTTCCCATAACACCCAACCATGTAAGGAACGCAAAATCAAGGAACATAACACCGGTATGACGGAAACTAGGGCGGCAAGAGTGGAATGAAACACCAGGCATAAGGATGAGCCTTCCACCCTTTCCCAAGTGTATAGATGCATTAAAGTAAACAAGATATAATAATGATATCCCAATAATAAACATGTTCCAACAAGGAACAAACTCCATCTTCACCTGCAACTAGCAACGTAGCATAAGTATTTCCCTTAGTTTTTGAGAATCAAGTTATCAATCCAGTAGGAGACAACACACAAGTCACCTAGTAACTGCACAAACAATCAAGAACCTTGCAACCAACGCAATAAAGGGGTTGTGAATCCCTTCACGGTCACTTGCAAAAGTGAGATCTAATAAAGATAGTAAGATAAATATTTTTGGTATTTTTGTTGTATAGATTGAAAAGTAAAGATTGCAAAATAGTAAACGAGATGTGATGTAAATAAAAGAGACGCAATATAATAAGAAAGAGACCCAGGGGCCATAGGTTTCACTAGTGGCTTCTCTCAAGATAGCATGTATTACGGTGGGTGAACAAATTACTGCCGAGCAATTGATAGAAAAGCACATAGTTATGAGAATATCTAAGGCAATGATTATGAATATAGGCATCACATCCGTGTCAAGTAGATCGAAATGATTCTGCATCTACTACTATTACTCCACACATCGACTGCTATCCAGCATGCATCTAGAGTATTAAGTTCATAAGAACATAGTAACGCTTTCAGAAAGATGACATGATGTAGAGGGATAAACTCAAATAATATGATATAAACCCCATCTTTTTATCCTCGATGACCACAATACAATATGTGCCTGGCTGCCTCTACTGTCACTGGGAAAGGACACCGTAAGATTGAACCCAAAGCTAAGCACTTCTCCCATTGCAAGAAAGATCAATCTAGTAGGCCAAACTAAACCGATAATTCAAAGAGACTTGAAAAGATATCAAATCATGCATACAATAATTCAGAGAAGAACCAATTAATATTCATAGATAATCTTGTTCATAAACCAACAATTCATCGGATCTCTGCAAACACACTGCAAATGAATATTATATCAAATAGATCTCCAAGAACATAGAGGAGAACTTTGTATTGAGAATCAAAGAGAGAGATAAGAAGCCATCTAGCTAATAACTATGGACCCGAAGGTCTATGGTAAACTACTCACGATTCATTGGAGAGGCTATGGTATTGATGTAGAAGCCCTCCGTGATCGATTCCCCCTCTGGTAGATTGCTGGAAGAGGCCCCAAGATGGGAGGATCTCACGGGTACAGAAGGTTGCGGCGGTGGAAAAGTGGTTTCGTGGCTCTCTGCGATCGATCTAGGGTATAAGAGTATATATAGACGAAAGAAGTACATCGATGGAGCTACGAGGGGCCCACGAGGGTGGGGGCGCGCCTACCCCATAGGCACTCTCTCCTGCCTCGTGGAATTCCAGACTTCAACTCCAAGTCTCCTGGTTTGCTTTCGGTCCAAGAAAGATCATCACGAAGGTTAAATTCCGTTTGGATTCAGTTTGGTATTCCTTTTCAGCGAAACTGTAAAATAGGCAAAAACAGAAAGTGGCACTGGGCCTCCGGTTAATAGGTTAGTTCAAAAAATAATATAAAAGAGCATATTAAAGCCCTTTAAACATCCAAAACAGATAATATAATAGCATGGAACAATAAAAAATTATAGATACGTTGGAGACGTATCAATCCCACAATGGCCAAATTCGACGGGAGATAGCCAGTACATGCTATCCTGACAAAAGTAGTCTTCACCTGCAAAAGCCTCTAGTTGTGAAACTGTGGTGGGCTCGGTGATTACATCTGTCCTAACGTCCTGGCGGTCTTGGTCTTGTTGCACTGGAATGGAAACCTTTAGCTGATTCCTCGGGACTTCACGCCTGCGCTTGCCTCCTTAGCACCAAAGAGGAAACTATTGTCCTACGCCCGTTGGCGCCCAGCTGGCCTTGGTCGTCATGGCTCACGTCACCCGAACCTCGCGAGGTGAGGCTTGCATAGAAATCTCCGCTCCTCAAGAGCCAGCCTAAGGAGGCCGCTCCTTCTCGAGGTCTTGGTTTCGTCCGCCTCATGAGGCTTGGCCCCTTGCGAGGGTCTTGAGTTGTTGATGCTGAAGCTAGGCCATACCAGGCCGTCGATGAATCCACACCGTGGGCCGCAGGTAGACAAGTCTGGGTACTCTCGTTCCCAGAACACCGATAGAGGTAGTGGCTACCGGATAAGAGGACAACTCAGTCGGTCGGTGGTGGCGGCGTCATAGGAGGTCCATCCTTGGTTTGCGGCGGGAGATATGAGGATCCCAACCATCAAGGTTTGTGATGACGTGATTGGAGCACATCCATCACGGTCGATGGCGGGATAGAGGAGCTCGAACTTCAGGCGGTGCCCCACTAAGCTTTGCTCCTGGACCCTGTTGTCTAGGCGTGCCACTGCATCACACTTCTCTGTCTGCTGGGTGGAGGTCACTGTGCGGCTAATTACTTAAGGTATTCTTTTCGTTGGGTGGCTAAAGAAAGGTATTCAATTCATAAGGGTAGTGTTGTAGTACCCCGCATGTAAATTGGCTGGGCACTAATTTTTTTCATCGCACGGCTGGATAACAATATGGAGGGCCCTCAGTAATTATGAAAATAAATCTTGTGATTATGCACGCATCTTTGGGCATCAGTTAATCCTTGTATTAATGTTGTTTTTTTGTTTCTAATTACGCCTCATGTGGTGCAAATGGGATGATCTGAATGGACGAAGGCTCGGAGAAGCTTAGATTTTATCAGTGGCATGATGGAGTTCCTCAAATGGAAAGATTATGGTGCTACTTTGAAGCACAAGTGTGGTAAAATGGATAGTAACATTGTACCTTCTCTCTTTTTCTCTCATTTTTTGGGACTTCTCTTTTTTGGCCTTTCTCTTTTTTTCCTCACTTGGGACAATGCTCTGGATAATGATGATCATCACACTTCTATTTATTTACAACTCAATTATTACAACTCGATACTAGAACAAAGTATGACTCTACATGAATGCCTCCGGCGGTGTACAGGGATATGCAATGAACCAAGAGTGACATGTATGACAGGATTATGAATGGTGGCTTTGCCAGAAATACTATGTCAACTACATGATCATGCAAAGCAATATGACAATGATGAACGTGTCATGATAAATGGAACGGTGGAAAGTTGCATGGCAATATATCTCCGAATGGCCATGGGAATGCCATAATAGGTAGGTATGGTGGCTGTTTTGAGGGAGATATAAGGAGGTTTATGTGTGAAATAGTGTATCATATCACGTGGTTTGGATGCACCGGCGAAGTTTGCACCAACTCCCAATGTGAGAAAGGGCAATGCACGGTACCGAAGAGGCTAGCAATGATGGAAAGGTGAGAGTGCGTATAATTCATGGACTCAGCATTAGTCATAAAGAACTCACATACTTATTGCAAAAATCTACAAGTCATCAAAAACCAAGCACTACACGCATGATCCTAGGGGGATAGATTGGTAGGAAAAGACCATCGCTCGTCCCGAGCGCCACTCATAAGGAGGACAATCAAAGAACACCTCATGTTTCAAATTTGTTACGTAACATTTACCATAGGTGCATGATACGGGACTTGCAAACTTCAACACAAGTATTTTTCAAATTCACAACTACTCAACTAGCACATCTTTGATATCACTACCTCCATGTCTCAAAACAATCATCAAGCATCAAACTTCTCTTAGTATTCAACACACTCATAAGAAAGTTTTTACTAGTCTTGAATACATAGCATATTAAGATTATTTAAGTAAATTAACATGCTATTCAAGACTCTCAAAATAATCTAAGTGAAGCATGAGATAATAATAGTTTCTATAAAATAAAACCACCACTGTGCTCTAAAAGATATAAGTGAAGCACTAGAGCAAAAACTATATAACTCAAAAGATATAAGTGAAGCACATAGAGTATTCTAATAATTTCTGAATCATGTGTGTCTCTCTCAAAAGGTGTGTACAGAAAGTATGACTGTGGTAAACTAAAAAGCAAAGAATCAAATCATACAAGGCGCTCCAAGCAAAACACATATCATGTGGTCCATAAAAATATAGCTCCAAGTAAAGTTACCGATGGAAGTACACGAAAGAGGGGATGCCTTCCAGGGCATCCCCAAGCTTTGGCTTTTAGGTGTCCTTATATTATATTGGGGTGCCATGGGCATCCCCAAGCTTTGGCTCTTTCCACTCCTTGTTCCATAATCCATCAAATCTTTCACCCAAAACATGAAAACTTCACAACACAAAACTTAAAGTTGAAAATCTCGTGAGCTCCGTTAGCGAAAGAAAACAAAACACCACTTCAAGGTACTGTAATGAACAAATTATTTATTTATATTGGTGTTAAACCTACTGTATTCCAACTTCTCTATGGTTTATAAACTATTTTACTAGCCATAGATTCATTAAAATAAGCAAACAACACACGAAAAACAGAATCTGTCAAAAACAGAAAAGTCTGTAGTAATCTGTAGCTAACGCAAGATCTGGAACC
The DNA here is from genome assembly GCA_034509565.1 of Triticum monococcum. Taxonomy (NCBI): domain Eukaryota; kingdom Viridiplantae; phylum Streptophyta; class Magnoliopsida; order Poales; family Poaceae; genus Triticum; species Triticum monococcum. The sequence continues at coordinate 290,377,122 of CM067842.1, forward strand.
CCAAAAATTCGAAAATAATTTCTGGACGTGAGGAATTAATCTATTAATCATCCGCAAAAAGAATTAACTACATATCACTTTCCAAATAAAAATGGCAGCAATTCTCGTGAGCGCTAAAGTTTCTGTTTTTTACAGCAAGATTAAAAAGACTTTCCCCATGTCTTCCCAACGGATCTACTTGCCACAAACACTAATTAAACACAAAAAAACACAACCAAAACAGAGGCTAGATAAATTATTTAATACTAAAAATGAGCAAAAATCAAGGAATAAATATAAAATTGGGTTGCCTCCCAACAAGCGCTATCGTTTAACGCCCCTAGCTAGGCATAAGAAGCAAGGATAGATCTAGGTATTGCCATAATAATAGGATAGATCATTAAAACTCATTTCGTACTCTCTATGTTCAGCAGCAAGTTTTCTTTGAGGCAAGCAAAAGTAATCAAAAGGGCTAAATTTAATGGGACAAAAGTCCCCAAGATCAACTTTAGGAGGTATAGGTTCCTCCTTCGACCCTTCGTATTGCACAACCAATTCATCATTATAAGGATTCTTTTGATAGAACTTTGTGAGCCTATACTCAAGAGAATATCCTAGCTCATTATTTCCAATAGCAAAATCATTATTAAGTTCAGAAAGTCTATCAACTAGAACATTGGTAGGAACCTTTTTTCTAAGGTTTTCATTAAAAGCAACATAATCTAGAGATTGAAAACGCATTATTTCCTCTTGATCAAATAGGATAGTTTCTATGGGAGGACGGCCAACATCACCCTATAATGCGCAAAGATTTCTTTGGCCTCTTTTATTATAAATCTGAATTCATGAGCGAAAAAGATAGTAGCGGCACGCTTAACAGAAGAATGCTCAATATTAGAAAATTCTTGGAAAATCCTTTGTATGCAAGGGTGCATGTGCATAAATTGACCTTCAATTTCAAATACAAGCATGGCAATAGCGTCTGCAAGAATACTAGTTTTATGAAGAATATAACTACCCATAGAAAGCAAAGCACCAGCACCAGTAAAGAAATCTTGAATAACCCCTTTTCCAATAATATTACCACTACCAATTCGGAAATTTTCTGTATGTAAGGTAGGGGGTTCTTCAGCAGGAGCATCAGAATTTTCCATGTTATTACTATTTTCCATATCGAGAATAGTTTCCCCAATTTCAGACATAATGGCAGAAAGTGCGAGGAGTAAAAAGAGGGATACGAATAAAACGGCAAGGGTGAAGTGGGGGAAGGGAAAATGAGAGGCAAATGGAAAATAATGTAATGCGGGAGATAAGGGTTTGTGATGGGTACTTGGTGTGTTGACTTTTGCGTAGACATCCCCGGAAACGGCGCCAGAAATCCTTCTTGCTACCTCTTGAGCACTGCGTTGGTTTTCCCTTGAAGAGGAAAGGGTGATGCAGCAAAGTAGCATAAGTATTTCCCTTAGTTTTTGTGAACCAAGGTATCAATCCAGTAGGAGGCCACGCACAAGTCCCTTGCACCTACACAAACAAATAAATTCTCGCAACCAACGCGATAAGGGATTGTCAATCCCTACATGGTCACTTACGAGAGTGAGATCTGATAGATATGATAAGATAATATTTTTGGTATTTTTTATGATAAAGATGCAAACTAAAATAAAAGGCAATAAAAATAACTAAGTGTTGGAAGATTAATATGATGGAAAATAGACCCGGGGGCCATAGTTTTCACTACTGGCTTCTCTCAAGAGCATAAGTATTCACGATGGGTAAACAAATTACTGTTGAGCAATTGACATAATTGAGCATAGTTATGAGAATATCTAGGTATGATCATGTATATAGGCATCACGTCCGAGACAAGTAGAACGACTCCTGCCTGCATCTACTACTATTACTCCACGCATCGACCGCTATCCAGCATGCATCTAGAGTATTAAGTTCAAGAGAACAGAGTAACGGTTTAAGCAAGATGACATGATGTAGAGGGATAAACTCATGCAATATGATATAGACCCCATCTTGTTATCCTCGATGGCTACAATACAATACGTGCCTTGCTACCCCTACTGTCACTAGGAAAGGACACCGCAAGATTGAACCCAAAGCTAAGCACTTCTCCCATTGCAAGAAAGATCAATATAGTAGGCCAAATCAAACTAATAATTTGAAGAGACTTGCAAAGATAACCAATCATACATAAAAGAATTCAGAGAAGATTCAAATATTGTTCATAGATAAACTTGATCATAAACCCACAATTCATCGGTCTCAACAAACACACTGCAAAAGAAGATTGCATCGAATAGAGCTCCACAAGAGAGGGGGAGAACTTTGTATTAAGATCCAAAAAGAGAGAAGAAGCCATCTAGCTAATAACTATGGACCCGTAGGTCTGAAGTAAACTACTCACACTTCATCGGAGAGGCTATGGTGTTGATGTAGAAGCTCTCCATGATCGATGCGTCCTCCGGCGGAACTCCGGAACAGGCCCCAAGATGGGATCTTCTGGATACAGAAAGTTACAGCGGTGGAATTAGGGTTTTGGCTCTGTCTCTAGTGGTTTGGGGGTACGTATGTATATATAGGAGGAAGGAGTACGTCGGTGGAGCAACAGGGGGCCCACGAGGGTGGAGGGCGCGCCGGGGGGTGTAGCCGCGCACCTACCTCGTGGCCTCCTGGTTGATGTCTTGATGTAGGGTCCAAGTCCTATGGATCACGTTCGTTCCGAAAATCACGTTCCCCAAGGTTTCATTCCGTTTGGACTCTGTTTGATATTCTTTTTCTGCGAAACTCTGAAATAGGCAAAAAACAGCAATTCTGGGATGGGCCTCCGGTTAATAGGTTAGTCCCAAAAATAATATAAAAGTGTATAATAAAGCCCAATAATGTCCAAAACAGAATATAATATAGCATGGAACAATCAAAAAATATAGATACGTTGGAGACGTATCAGCTTCCGCCCGTGCCGAGCAGCTCTCTCTTCAACAACGAGTTGTTAGGGCCGAGTCCTTCGCGCAGCAGAGCAGGGAGGAGGCACTTCGCTGGTAGACACTGCTGTGCGAACATGCTCCCATGCTTCGGGACCTCCGGACGAAGGCCAACCGGGCACTTGGTACCATCTGTGATGAGCATGCCCCCCCCATCCCCACGCCGAGGATTACGCCAGCCATCTTCGCTTCTTCGCTGATGTGGTGACGCGCCTGGAGAGCCGTGCTGAGAGGGCTCACAAGCTCGTGGACGAAAAGAGCCGAGGCCTTCTCGGGCGCGCATTCTCCCGCGTCTTCAGTCATCTTCTGAACACCAATCCTGACTTTGACTTCGCGGCCGCCATTGCCCTAGTGCCCATGGTCGTCCGAGGCCACCTCGCGCACTGGGTGGACGACAATGTGGACGCTCTGGTTAGGGCCTTTGCTTCTGATGACGAGGTGGTGGTGGTTGCGGCGGATGAGGGCGACGTGGTTGATGGCGGCGTGGCTGATGGTGGTGCGGCTGATGGCGGTGCGGTTGACGGTGATGGAGACAGCGACAGCGACGGCGCTAGCAGCCTGTCCTGGGGTGATTCGAGGGACCAGGCGAGCGATATGTCCGGCTGAGCCCTTGCTCCTGTATTTTGAACCTGCACGCAAAAAGCTTGGGTACGGCCCCTAATGATGTAAGAGCATTTTGAAGAGGGGGAGCCCCTCATGTAAATAGACTACTACTTCATCCCTTTGGCTAGGCTTAAAGCGTGCCTTTGAGTGCTCATGACTCCCCTCACGGGCTTGAGGCCGTAACTTACTTTTCTTTAGCCGGCTTCAAACTAGTTCAACGGTTGTGGATGCGCATTCCTTCTGAGAGGAGTCCCTCACGAGCTTGCGACGTTTTGGTTTCCTGAGAGGTCCGCCAGTCCACCCGAGAGGGCCTCGCGAGGAGCAAGCAGTAGTAATGGCGAGACGCGCGCGTAGTGCACGTGCACCGCTGCCAGCCCCTACTGGTGAGGCTTTCAAAAGGGGCGAAGAAAGCAGTCGTAAGTCTCAAACAAAACACAAATCCAGAAATTCACGAAATCAACACAAACAAGAAAGGATGCCCCCCGCGTCCGGCACTTAGCTAGTCTTCTTGTCTTCGAGTCTTCCGACCAGCGTGGAGCTAAGTGCTTTCACAGGTCGTGAGCATAGTCATTGGGGGACAGTGTCGACGGCCAATACAGAGCATGGTGCTCGCATTAGGACGTCGGCGGGAGCCCCCGAGGTTCGAGGGTGGCACTCCGGAGACTTCGGGGCGTGTACAACCCCACTCATTATTATGTGAGAGTGTCACAAGCGAAGACCTTCACAGGAATGAGCCTTACTTGACATCGCCAGGTGAGAGCCCCGCCCTGCGCTGCCGTCGACCACCGTTGGGGCATCCGGAAACCAGGACAAAACCAAGGGGAAAAGGGGACGCTAGCGGCACCCTCAGCGACCACGGGCCCTCTGCTGGGGGGAAGGCTCGCGAGCGCCTCCCCGACAGAGGACCTACCTCTGGGAGATGCCTTGCTCCAGATGATGCAGGGAGGGGCCTTGCTCCCAGTTCCTCCCCGCAGCCCCCCAATGCGCTTCCCCTGGCGAGATGGGGGCTGCGGTGCTGGGGCCGCCGTCCATCGTTGTGACTGATTCACTTGTGAGCCATGGTTAGCGTAAGCTTGCTCCTGAGAAATTAGTGGTGCCCTGTAGCTGCTGCCGCCGATGTGGTCAGCGAGGCTCCTGGAAGGCCTCAGCTTCCAGCGTCTCCTCTTCCCGGCCCGGCTTGAGGAACGAACCAGGGTCATCTTCTGGTGCGAACTCCTGGTCCATCATGCGGGGCACATAGGCCTCCGGAGCCGTCGCCCCGGAAACCTCGCCGAGGTGCCCCACGCTCCATGCCGCCTGACCTGGCGTGCCAGGGTAGTAGGGCGGCATGCTGCCGAAACCATGGGTGGCGATGCTTACGCCTACGCCCATTGGGGGAGGCACAGGTCTAGTTGGGTGACTGGCGCCACTGGTTGCACCGGTGCCGACGAAACCTCCTGGTGTGCCTGGGGGCGCGCGGGTGCAACGAGGCCCACCGTGCGATCTGGCCGCAGCCTAAGGCGTAAGTAAGGAGCAGAAAGGCGGCACACCCCTGGTTGTGGCGTTCAACATCTCGGTCACATGCTCTTGCAATGCATCTCAGCCGCTCTCCATCAGTCGGCATCGCAGCAGCTCCCGCGCCACTGTGAGTGCAGCCCTCATGTTCGCTTGTTCCCATCAGGAGTGCGGTGCCGTCGCTGCGGTGTAGCTTGAGGCACTTGCGGCGGCCCGCACACGCCATGTGGTAAGGGTGGAAGGCGTCGGACCATGCTGCCCGCGCCCCTCGGCTCTTGGCGGTGCGCGTGCCACTTGGAGCACAGAGTTGAGGTCTTCTTAGGCAGACGGCGCCGCCCGGGCTGCCCAGGCTGCCGAGCGATCGGTGTTGGCCCTCGGGTCGCCGGACATCGGCGCTGTAGAGCACTGGCGGGGCTGCCGATGGAAGAGAGGCTTCGGCGCACCCCTACCTGGCGCGCCAAATGTCGGATTTCGGGTTTCGGCAAAACCCTTGAGGTTCGAACACTGGGGTGCACACGGAGATCTCTCCCCTCTAGCTCTCGCCCTCACCGCAATCTCAAGTCTTTGCGCGTTGAACCCGCAGAACAAGGGACACAAGATTTATACTGGTTCGGGCCACAGATGTGGTGTAATACCCAACTCTAGTGTGGTGCGGTGGATTGCGTCTGTGGCTGAGGATGAACAGTTACAAGGGAAGAATAGCCTCCTAAGGAGAGGTGCTCTTGTGCTTGGTGAGTTGATGCGGTAGAGGATCGTCCCTCCTCTAAGGTGGAGGCTAGTCCTATTTATAGAGGCCCAGGTCCTCTCCCCAAATATTAGGCGGGAAGGGATCCCATAATGGCCAGTTTGAAGGGGGACAGCTAGTACAAGCTATCCTGACACAAGATGGTCTTCGCCTGCCAAAGGCTCTCGTGGTGACGCCGTCCTGGGCTCCACAGTGACCTCCGTCCCGTCGTCCTGCTAGTCTTGGTCTTGTTGCACCGATATGGAAACCTTTGCTTGACTGCTCGGGACTCCACGCCCGCGCTTACTTCTTTTGCAGCAAAGAGGAAACAAGGACATTGCACGCCGGCGCCCGCATAGCCTTGGTTGTCATGGCTTGCGTCACGGGGACCTCACGAGGTGCCCCTTGCTTAATCTCTCCTCCCCTCACGAGCCATCCCGGTGAGGCTGTCCCCGAGGAGGTCTTGCATCGTCTGCCTCGCGAGGCTTTGCCCCCCGCGAGGGTCTTGAGTGTTTGCTGGTGAAGATGGGCCCCATAGGGCCGCTGGTGGAGCCACGCCGTGGGCCGCAGGCAGGCAAGTATGGGGACCCCCGTTCCCAGGACACCGACACATCCTCGATGTACAATGATGCAACGCCCAACTACTCCAATCAACGTCGGAAGAATTTACGCCAAAGCACGTCTGGCTTGAATCATCAGATTTGGTAATTGTTAATTTGCAAGCTTTACTTTTTCTAGATAGAATATTTGTATATACTATATCAATTGATAAATTGTTCCATGTTAACTTTGAACACATAAGAATATAGCATACAAGAAGTTGCATGACTTAACTACAAGGGTACAAAACTAGAACATTCAAGTGAATCCTACGACTGATGAGCTTATTAGCCTAGATATGATACTAATGGATGAGAGGTCTGTTTTCTAATATATTAACTTCGATCTTTTTTGTTAGATGAAGCAAGTTACTAACCGTATTTGCTTCTTTTGTCAGAGTGAGACGATCCATGCTAATATCTAGAAGAATCTTATAGACACTTTTAGATCAAGGATCAATGAAAAATCTATTTACGCACTCAACAATTTTAAGATCGTGGAATCCACAAAATATAGGCCAGTGAGCAATGAAATTAAAATATATTTTGCATACAATGCAAAGGTAAAGGAAATAAAAGGATCTTCGGAAGTTTTCCCTGACTATTGCTCTGAGTTTGCTACCATGGATACACTAGAAGAAAGGGCAGAAAAAGATACACAATGCTCACGTATGTTTATAGTTGTAATTACTACCTCCAAATAATTTATATTTCTAACTTTTATGTCACTCTCCATTAACATGAATGATATGTTAGGTATCGTGTTCAAATCCAAATTAGTGACCATACATCTACTAATTGTTGCACTTTATTTGATGAGGAGGCTGCTAGATTGCTTAATACAGCTGCATCTAAGTTGTTGGACACACGGGATGGGAAATCAGAAGAAACACCAAAGATTATTCAATAAATATGTGGAAAAAGACCAGGATAAGTAAGAGTATTTGACATCGAACAGGATAAGAAGGATACTTATTATATTAAGGGTGTGAATGTTGCCAATGTTCTTAGTATAAAGCTGATTGATAACTTTCTTCATGTAGTTTCATTTATGAACATGATATTTTAGGCAAATTTGTAGGCCAGCACAATACACAGGAACATACTACAGGACTAGAGTTAAACAAACATTAGGATTTACTTCACAATTTGAAGAAACAATACTTTGGCAAATCTATATGACACCACAGAATAAAGAGGAACATACCTTGATTCATTAACTTATGAATTAATAGGAGGACTGGATAAGCAAATCAATGGTGTCTTTCTAGCACAAGTGATCTTCTACTCAACCCACCTATAACAACATTAATAACCAAGGTGACATATTAACACAAAAAGGTAAGGCCTTTGCAGTTTAAGAAAATAATTGACACATATGAACCAACATCCGGTTCATACGGTGTCACACCTCCTACAATGTAGCGGTGGACTAGCAAGGAGAAGGAGTAGCACAGGAGAGTTGTGGGCTGAGCCCACTGGGTCAGGCTTGGACCACATGTTGCCAAGCCATCTTTCGTGTGTGTGCCTGTACTTATGGAACCATCCTCTGTTGGACAACACAGGGAAGGAAAAGTCTGAATTATTCTCATCTCCTTCTCCTACCTCACCTTCTCTCTGTTCTTCCTCATCCCCCACTCCGATCCCCTTCTCTGTGGCGACGATTTCATCGATCGGTCATCACAATTGGTAATCAGAGCCAACAATTTCCTCCAAAAATTTTGCGTTGCAGCATCCTCAACTCCTTTGGCCGATCGGTAACATCCACCTTTGTTGGTGGGAATTCAATCCGGTGAGATCCCACAAAATCCACAACGGGGATCGATCTGTTCGGGGCGGGTACCACGGCGCCGTCCAAGCCTTCCGTCCAGACCCGGCAACTGCTCACTGCCATGAGGGAACAAATAACAAACCTCACCCCCTAATGGAGAAGCTCTTGTCCAGATTCGATGAAGAGCAAGCTATGGCGACCAAACGCGTGGAGGCACAGGCCACGTTCAACTCACACCTCTCCACCGAGCTGCAGAGCCTATCCAAGCAGATCGGGATCTCGCAGGCCGACATGGATGACGTGCGCAAGGCGACTTCTCTGATGGCTTCCTCCGCCCTGGCATCAGCGTCGCAGGTGGACGACCCTTCCACGGCAGGTTCCCGCATGCCGGTGGCAACCAATGGCATCCAGCAACCTGTGCCGCCTCTAGCTCCACCCACCCAGCGCACCGCACCTCCTCCGAGTGCCCTGCCTATTCTGCAGGCTTTTGGGAGCATGGACACCATCCCCCGGCTCGCCAATGAAGGGCCTCCCCTGCTCACGAGGCCAGATGCATAGTTCACATTGTAGCTGTCCAGCACATCGACGCCGCAGGATGAGTACTCAGTCCGGCCACCCAAACACAACTTGCCCTACTTCGATGGTGGTGCGCCCCGCGTCTGGCTGGATTGCTGCCTAGCATACTTTGAGCTGTATAGGGTGCCGCCGCACAACTGGGTCGCGATGGCGGCGCTCTATGTGGAAGGGCACGCAGCACTTTGGCTTAGAGCCTTCCATCAGACACATTCAGATATTACTTGGGAGATGTTCCGGCACGCAGTGGTGGAGGAGTTTGACCCAAAGAAAGCTGAGTCAATGATGCACAATCTTCTCCAGCTCCGTCAGACAGGAACAGTGGTTGAATACAGGAAACAATTTGAGGTTCACATGTATAATCTGATTGCCCTCGACTCGACCATGAGCTCCAAATTTTTCGTCACCCAATTCTTGCTTGGCCTGAAGGACGACCTATGCACCGCCGGGCATATTTAGGCACCCACAAGCATCACCAGGGCGATAGTGTTTGCCAGGATTCAGGAAGAGGAATTGGAACTTCAGCGTTCCAGATTCAGACCGCCAGCTGCCGGCAGACCACCTCCATTGTCGGGCATATTACCAACACTAGGACGGCCACCTCCCACACCATCAGCGCCCTCTTCGACCGCTCCAGCACCGCGGATAGCCCCAACACCAAAGCCAGCGGCGGACGACTTCGGGCGTGAGCGGCTGTTGCGGGATTATAGACGCCAACACAGCCTCTGTTTTTGTTGCAGGGACAAATACTCCCATGATCATCAATGCAAATGCTCTGCTCAGCTACTGACGATCGAAGTGGGCGATTTTGGGTAAGTACTCTCTGATGATGCAGTGCATGCCCTGGAACTATTGGATGAACCTGCAACCACTGATGCTACTTGTTGTCTCCTATCAGCTCACGCTGTGGAGGGCACCGAAGCACCAAAAACTATTCGACTGCGTGACACAGTGGGTGATCAAACTATGTTGCAGGTCGTCGACTTCAGCAGTACGCACAGTTTTGTGAACTCCAAATTTTCTTAGCGCCTCAAAGCTCCAACAACAGATATTCCAACAATCAAGGTTCGAGTCACCAACGGGCAGTGCCTGGACTGCATGGCTATGGTGCCTCAGCTAGCCTAAACCTCCCACGGACATACCTTTGCCACATACATGTGCATCCTCGATTTAGGAGGATACAATGTAGTGCTCGGTGTGGATTGGTTGGGACAGCATAGCCCAATGCAGTGTGACTGGAACCTGAAGACCATGCAATTTGATCGCCATGGAGAAAAAATTTAGCTGACAAGTGTGCGCACTGGGGATCAACATCAACTCACAGCCCTAGATGCTACAACATTATGGCAAATGCATGACGCTAACGGCATATGGGGGGCAGCTTTAGTGGAGATTCAGTTAACATCTAACACGACATCCGGCTCTGACACGCCTACTCCGCCTACCATTCAGCGCATCCTCACAGAGTTCAGTGACATCTTCGAGGAACCAACCCAACTTCCTCCCCATCGACAGTATGATCACGCCATTAATCTAGAGCCAGGTGCAACACCTGTCAACTGTCGACCCTACCGGTACTCTCCATTACAGAAAGACGAGATTGAATGTCAGGTGGAAGAAATGCTTCGCACGGGCATCATTACACACAGCATGAGCCCCTTCGCAGCCCCGGTGCTCCTAGTCAAGAAGAAGGACAGAACATGGCGTTTCTATGTGGACTATCGACGTATCAATATCGTCACAATCAAGAACAAGTTTCCTCTTCCTGTCATCAACGAACTCTTGGATGAACTCTCTGGTGCCTTCTTCTTCTCCAAAATTGACTTGCGAGCGGGGTACCATCAGATTCGCATGCGTGCAGGCGATGTGGAAAAGACGGCCTTCAAGACACATCATGGTCATTTTGAGTTCCACGTCATGCCCTTCGGCGTCACCAATGGCCCGCCCACATTCCAATGTGTGATGAACTCGGCGTTCGCCTGGCCAAATCGTATGTTTGCAATCACTTTTCTTGATGACATTCTCGTCTCCAGTCACACCTTGCAGGAGCATGAAGCTCATCTATGCATAGTCTTCTCCATCCTTCGTGAGCATCATCTGTATGCCAAGCTTTCCAAGTGTTCGTTCGCACAACCCCAAGTCAAGTATTTGGGCCATGTGATCTCCAAAGAGGGCGTGGTCACGGATGCGAGCACGACCAGGCCATGCGCGCATGGCCCACACCAACAAATGCCATAGAATTGCACGGGTTTCTGGGCCTCACCGGCTATTACCGCAAATTCGTGCCGTGTTATGGCATTATCACCAACCCCTCACTCAGCTCCTCGCCAAGAAAGGCTTCGCCTGGTCGGCACAAGCACAAGCAGCGTTCAATCTGCTCAAGGATGCCATGGCAAGCACGCTTGTCATGGTGTTGCCTGATTTCTCACGCCCGTTCTCTATCGAGACGGACACGTGTGACACAGGGGTGGGCGCAGTCCTGGTGCAAGACGGCCACCCAATCGCCTACCTCAGCAAGGCTCTGGGCATACGCAATCAGCGTTTGTCGATCTACGAGAAGGAGTTCCTCGCGATGATCATGGCCGTGGAAAAGTGGCGCACTTACCTCTAGCATGCCTCGTTCGTCAATGTCATGGATCATAAAAGCCTCTGCCATCTCGGCGATCAACAATTGGAAACAGAGTTGCAGCGCAAGGTCATGTCTAATATGGTGGGTCTCCAATTTTCTTTCAAGTACCGCCGCGGTGCAGACAATGGTGCAGCTGATGCACTATCCCGCGTCGGTCACCTGCTCTCTCTGGATGCCCTCTCCATCTGTCAGCCCCAATGGCTCCAGGAAGTAAGCAACTCCTATGAAACTTACACGGACAGTCAAGATTTGCTGCAACAACTCGGTCTATGCAGCCCGGATGATCAAGGTTATGAATTGCGCCAAGGCATCATTCGCTTCCAGAACAGGATCTGGATTGGCGCCAACACATCCCTACAAACCAAATAGATCAACGCATTCCATGCAACTGCAGTTGGGGGCCATTCGAGAGTGACAACAACTTATCAGCATGTCAAGAAACTGTTCGCTTGGCGGGGTCTGAAACAAGCAGTGGAAGACTATGTTCGTCAGTGTTCTATCTGTCAGCAGGCCATGCATGAACATCTAAAAACACCTAGACTACTACAGCCAATCCCAATTCCATCAGAATCGTGGCAGGACCTCACTATGGATTTCGTCGAAGGATTGCCAGTGTCCGAGGGCTACGAGGTGATTATGGTGGTGGTCGACCGCTTCACCAAATATGCCCATTTTGTTCCTCTTCGCCATCCATTCACAGCAGCAGTGGCTCGAGCATTTTGGGATAACATTATCAACTTGCATGGAGTACCCCACTCGATCATATCGGATCGCGACTCGGTTTTCACCAGTGCAATTTGGCGTGCTCTTCTAGAAGCAGCAGGAACAAAACTCACCTATTCCACATCATATCACCCGTAGACGGATGGTCAGAGTCAACGAGTCAACCAATGTCTCGAGATGTATCTTCGGTGCGCCGTGCACGACCGGCCAAAGAAATGGCGACAATGGTTACCTACTGCAGAGTTCTGGTACAACACCACCCATCACTCCTAGTTGAACACTTCACCCTTCCAAGCGCTATATGGCCAGGAGCCCAACTTGGGAGGACTACCCACACTGGCCCGCACGATACCACAGGATACCGATGCAGATTTGGATTGGGCTACGCATAATGAACAACTCCGTGTTCAGCTGGCCCAGGCTCAGAATAGATACAAGCAAAAGGCTGATCGCCACAGGACAGATCGCTCTTTCCATGTGGGTGAACAAGTTCTTCTAAAGCTGCAACCTTATGCTCAATCTACCGTGGCCAACCGTCCCTGCCCCAAGTTAGCATTCAAGTTCTTTGGACCATTCACCGTCGAGCAACAGATCGGTTCTATGGCTTACAAACTGCAGTTACCATCAAACAACCACATTCATTTGGTCTTCCATGTATCAGAGTTGAAACCATTCACACCTGACTACTCTCCGGTCTTCTCCGAATTGCCTCATCTGCCCGTCCTGACTGCTGCAGCACTACAACCTGAGTTGATACTGGATCGCCGCATAGTCAAGAAAGGTAACACCTCAGTCATGCAGGTCTCTATTCAGTGGTCCTCGCTCTCTCCAGATTCAGCAACATGGGAAGACTACACCGTCCTACGTCATCTCTACCCCAATGTTCCATGCTGGGTTCAAGACGCTCTCGCTCAAGGGGGGAAATTGTCACACCTGCTACGATGTAGCGGTGGACTAGCAAGGAGAAAGAGTAGCACAAGAGAGTTTTGGGTTGAGCCCACTGGGTCTGGCTTGGGCCGCATGTGGCCAAGCCGTCTGTCGTGTGTGTGTGCCTGTACTTATGGAACCGTCCTCTGTTGGACAACGCAGGGAAGGAAAATTCTGAATTATTCTCATCTCCTTCTCCTACCTCACCTGCTCTTTGTTCTTCCTCATCCCCACTCCGATCCCCTTCTCTATGGCGACGATTTCATCGATCGGTCATCACATAAGGCACCAGAAATAAAGTACAATACTGCTACGGATAAGCTACCAGAAATAATCTTCAGTTGGCACTTATAATTAGTAGTAGCCTGACAGCAAGAACAATGAGGAGGCCAGGATCTCACGGTCGTCGGCTGCTATTTGTATTCCTCGGATGTCGGATCTAATAACTCACTCTGCAGGTGACTCGGTTAGTTACCTCACAGCCTCCCCCACTGGGCCAAACTACAACACCCCTGGCATGGACCTCTAGACATCAGCCATGTAGGGGTCATCATCTTGGCCGAAACCCTTGATAATACTATGCCGAACTCCATGAAGTCACTGAGGATACACATCCTCGAGAACGCGACGAAAGCGTCCGCGTACTCTGCTCAACGAAAAAAAGCTCCAGTACCTAGATGAAGAGAAATAGGAAGGAATGAATCAAAAAGTACAGTCGTGATGCTTTAGGATCAGTTTGGCGGCGGGAAGCAGCGAGATCTTCATCAGCCGACTCATTGAAGAGGTGGTGCATGCGGATGGATAAGGATGTTGGTGGGGAATGACTGAGCTGAATTTTTTTATTTTATACTAGATGATGACATGTGCGGGTTGTTTATATGGGCTGGTCATTTTCTAAATGACTAACAAGGGCTTGATTAAAAAACTGACATGGCGTGCATCAAAATAGCTGGGCCTGAATACGATTCATACCTGGGGTATGTAAAGTTGAGTTTGGAATTTATCTCTCTATACCATAAACATTATGAACTCAGTTACTACTCCTTATCGAATAGCTGATCCTACTCCTTATCGAATAGGCTGATCCAAGCACACGTTGGCGTGCTGCCCTTATATAGCTGAAGATACACTTTGATTCACCAAGGGATCATGGACCCGTCTAAAACTAAATAAACAAGATTTTTCAGAATCGACCTTTACTGAATCGCTAGAAGACCTTACACATGAATCAGGCTTGCCAAACTTCAAATTAGAAGGTACGTACAAAAATACTACTATCAGCAATTCAAAGCAACCTCATGATTTTTTATTCATTATATCATTGTTTCAAATTCAGGCATATAATAATACTGACTCACATCATGCCTTGGATCTTCACGTAAACTCTATTTTCTTTCAGAAAACAGTACCAGCTTTTGTGATGAACTAAAAGTGACATACACACTGATAAAGTCATGCCAACAATAGAAAGATATGCTCTAATAATTTGTACACGGTACAAAATATTTTCCAAGATCACTACAGAATTTCCTTTGCAACAAAGATACAATAATTAATTAGCACAAGCATGTGAAGCTTTACAAAATTTGAAAAACAAAGATAAGAATACACAATCAGGTATACCATTCATATTTTTCTATCCTCGGGTATATACAAATTTGGAATAATAACCACACCGACAAACATGATTCTCAGAAATCTTATTAGACGATAAGATTCCATAAGCAAGATAAGAAACCATATCTATAACTAATTCACACACCTTGCATTTATATGTGCACCATAAAACATTGTGTATGTTCACCATATATCACTGCCTCTTCGTGGTAATTAAGATGCAAGAAGCCAATAAGAAAACAAGCCGCACCTAAATAACAAAACTACAAAACTTAAACTTCAGCTAACCGCATGCATGTCTCACACTAAGCTGATGCTTTTGCTACATAGCTCGGTAAAAGTGCCATGTAAACCAACTTCTTTTATTAACAATCAATAATTAGATGCAAGGGTCTCTTGCTAGGTTCAGTTAGACTTAATTCAAGCAGATCCACATGTTTGTTTTACTGTGTTCTCTACTTCAGAATTCAGACAACAAGCATAGGTGCACTTCTAAACACAGAAAGTTGTGGTATGAATTCTGATTTCACATGAAAAGTTGTTTATCAATGGAAAGATATAATCTTATTCGGATTTCTAGATCATTCAACTTCACAAAAACTTATATGATTGCAATAACACTCACATTTGGTTGAAGTCCGGACAACAAGAGGGCAATAACTAAAAGCCACTCGTAGAAAATACTCACATCTTGCTGATATTTTTTCCTCCGGAAGCTTCCTCAATGCCTCCACAGCCCCAATATCCAGAGCCTCCGGCTACGGCAAGTTTGAGCAGTGCAGCCCATGTTATCCCTAGACATCTCCGTGACCATGCTGCCAGACTCAACGAGGTCGGCAAGATCCACGCACACACCCAGCCACATGTGCCACCACCAAGGAAGAAAAATCAGGAGAAAAGAAGCGCCATCTTGATCTGGGATAGCATGAGGATTAGTTTCCTGATTAGGCACAGCGATGTCGTCCTTCGCTGGCGGCAAATCAGAAGAATTGGCGGATGTGCAGGAGGAGCCTGGTGGGGATCCTACAGGAGGGAAAGGAGAGTGAGTTTTTTTTTTGAGAATCTTTTTTTGCAGGAAACATAGAGCTTTATTCAATCAAAGCCGGTTCCAGCGCGATCAGCCATCAGGCTCGTCACTAGGAAGCCGAGAGGAGAGTTCATCCAACAATCAGTCGCTTCTAGTGTGCTCTCATGCTTTGCACAAAGGTGCACTGAGTTGTTAGCTTGTCTCATTACATGATGAACATCAAAACTAAGGAAAGTTTGAGGATAGCCCTTCAATTTCGAGGAGAATAGGCGCTATGACAGAGCGTGGAAATTATCGCGAGTTCCAGAGTTGTACCAGCTCCAAGCAATCTACTTCAAACACAACTCGTGAAAAGCCTTGAAGCTTGCCGAAAATGACTCCGTCTCGTAGAGCTACAGCTTCTATGATGAGCAGAACCGTGACATTATGGTGCGGCTTGCTCCAAGCAGCAACAAAGGCGGATGAGGTTCCAGCAAGACCCCCGCTCCACTTCTGTTTTCAGTCAGCGAGACGCTAGTGTGCGTATTTATCTTTAGCCACTCTGGGTCGGGCGGTCTCCAACCATACCAGGCATGATCCTAGTATGTTCATCGGGAAGCTCTAGAAGCATTAGAGATTCTCTGATCCGCTTTTGGGACTAGCCTGGATGCAGGCTCTCTTTGTCATGTGTCATGTTGTTACGAGAAGTCCATATAGCCCACATGACAGTGAAGATCTTCGGCCGGTCCCCTTCATTGATGGTGTGTCACATAAAATATCCTTGCACCAAGTGGTCAGATGTTGGTGTGGGAACTTGACATTGAGCCATTTCCTAGCTTCTGTCCAGAAGTTTTGAGCATGGTAACACTTGATGAGAGCGTGCACCATGTCTTCGTCTGCACCCTTGCAAATCTTGCATCGGGCCATAGTTGCAATGTGCCTGTGTTTCAGTGTTGATTCAACTGGCAAGATGCCATGGAGAACCCGCCACCAAAAGACACAGACTTTGGGTAGCACCTTGAGCTTCCAGTGTCAAGTCCATTACTATTTGTCATTCTCAGAAGTTTCAGTAATCGTCCCTTCCTCTAGAGCTAACTACTTGTTGCGAGTCATTAGAGCACGGTACGCAGATTCTACAGTATAGGATTCCGACTTCTCATGAGCCCATGCCCAGAAGTCGTCACCACCACCTTGCCTGAGAGGTAAATTCAAGATTGCATCGGTGTCCGGTGGTGTGAAATTACTCCTAATGAGATCAACTTTCCAGCTCCAGTTGTCTGTATCAATAAGGTCTGAAACTGTGTGAAGATTAGCACTTCCAATCTCAACTGAGGGCTGCAGAGATAGCTTTCCAGGTAGCCACCAGTGAGTCCAAATTTTCACAGAGGTGCCATCACAAATTAACCATAGCAAGCTGGCTTCTAGTGCCCTCCTCCCGGCCATAATTCCCTTCCATGTCGCGGTAGCGCTTCGTGGCACAGAGGCACTCATGAGATCAGAGGTTGGGAAATAGCGTCCTTTTAGAACCCTATTCCGGGTTTGTCATCAATCTCCAGCCGTGTTTGCCCAACAACGCAATATTGAAGCATTCCAAGTTGCGGAAACCCATTCCTCCTTTGAGTTTAGGAACTCACAAGGACTTCCAGTCTATCCAGTGTAGATATTTGCGATTGATAGAACTGCTCCAGCAATATTTTGCCATCGGCGACGAGATGCTCTTATAGACTTTCTTAGTTAACTTGAAGCAACTCATTGTAAATGTCGGAATGGAGTGGGCAACTGACTTTAGCAAGACTTCCCTTGCCGCGCAAGAGACCAAGCGCTAAGTCCCGCCATTCATCCTTGATCGCACCTGTTCGCCGATGAAGGCAAAGGTCCCGGAAGTGATCCGACCCACTACAATCGGTAGGCCCAAGTATCTCTCATTGAAAGCCTCGATCGAAACACCCAATGTTGCTTTCAAGGCAGCTCTAACTGGATCTGGCGTGTTTGGCTGAATAAGATGGAGCTTTTGTCCCTATTCACACATTGGCCCGAGCACAGTCCTTAGATGTCCAGTATATTATTTAACCTAGCAACACTCTCCACCTTTGCATTCATGAAGATGAGACTATCATCTTCGAATAGCAGATGGTTGATCCAAGGTGAGTGGATTCTAACCCGAATCCCTCTGTCAACCTGAGCTCCACCAAAACTATTGAGTAATATTGTGAAGCCTTCTGCATAGAGAAGAAACAAATAGGGTGACACGGGGCAGCCTTGTCCCAATCCCGTGGAGGGAGTGAAGTATGGAAAGAGCTCTCCGTTCACACGAACTACAAATCGGACTGATGAAACACACTTCAAGATCAGCCGAAGAAAAGAGCCACTGAAACCGAACTTAGACATGATAGCCTCAAGATAGTGCCATTCAATGCGATCATATGCTTTCATCATGTCCAGTTTGATAGCACAACCGAAATTCTTTCATTTTTCCTTCTTTTCGTTGCATGCACATTTCATGTGCTATGAGCACGTTATCAGTGATGAGTCACACTGGTACAAAAGCACTTTGCTCCTCGCTCACGATATCATTCAGAAAGCCCTTATCCTGTTAACAATATGCTTTGCTTTGATTTTGTACAAGACAGGACAAAGGGAAATGGGCCTATATTGCTTAATGTTGTGAGGGTGCCGTACCTTAGGAATTAGTGTAATGGATGTATCATTCATTCCCTCTGGTAGTTCACCCCCATTTAGGAATCCAAGCACCGTCGGGATAATGTCGTCCTTAAGGATTGACCAGTGCCTCTGAAAGAAGCCCGTGGTGAAACCGTCCACTCCCAGTGCTTTCGAAGGCGCCATCGGAAACATCGTTGTTTTGACCTCCTGTGCAGTGTAGGCCATATCAATGTGCACGTTCATTTGATCAGACACACGGGTTGGAACTAAGTCCAAAAGCCCATCCATGGGGTTGAAGCCTTGCGAACTATATAGGGCTTGATAAAACTATTGGACTTCACTCTGATCGTCCTCCAGCATTTCACAAATAGAGCTGTCATCACATACAAGTCTCTCGATCTTATTTATACGTCTTCTCATGGCCGCTTGGGCATGAAAAAACTTTGTATTGCGATCACCATGACACAACCAGGGTACTCTTGATGTCTGTTGCATCCAAATATCCTGACGAAGAGCCTCCCTCAGCTTCTCTACTGTGACTTGCTCTTCACCGGATGGGCCTCGTCCAATAGCCTGGCTTCGTAGGCGATCCATCTTTGCCCGAAGTTTCTTAATGGTGGCAGTAAGGCTGCCAAACTCCCATGCATCCCATGCAACTAATGACTCTTGCATGTTCTGAAGTGCGCTAAGCACAACGGCCAAACCTTGCTGACCAGACCCCCTTTGCCAATTTTCCAAAACCATCTGGCCATAGTCTGCATGGGTTTGCCATACTTCCTCATAGCAGAAAGGCTTCGCTCCACAAGCATGAAGCAATGATCTGACTCGGTCGTACTGATGTGTATCACTCGCGTACAGCCGTACAGGTGAAGTAGGTCTGGGTTCCCAAAGGCTCCATCCAGCCTGGCTTTCACATTATCAACACCCGGTTGTCCATTATCCCATGTGTACTCTGCCCCAGTCCATCCCAGGTCCTGGAACAAGCAATCATCAGTAGCCTCTCGGAATGCTCGCGTCTGCCACTCCGGCTGAATAGCTTCTGAGAAATGTTCTGAGGCAAAAAGTGTCTCATTAAAGTTGCCCACACACAGCCAAGGCGCGTGTGGCAATGCCTTTAGCGTACGCAGAAATCTCCAGCTATGGTGTCAATCTACTCCTCTATGGGCTCCATAGAATCCCGTGAATCGCCACAGGCTCGAATCTGGATCACTTGTCTGCACCAGAACATCAATATGGCCAGAACTATAGTTGTTGAGCTCAACCTTGACATCGGCTGACCAGAATAGTGCAACTCCTCCACTCAATCCCTCACTTCTTACAGCGAAACAACCTGCGAAAACCGAGTGTGGTCTTCAAGTTTTCAACTTGTTTTCCCGAGATTTTCGTCTCCATCAGAAAGAGGAGACCGGGCCCTTCCTGCTTCATGATTCTGCGAAGCTCTCGAACTACCGCTAGGTTCCCAAGCCCGCGACAGTTCCAACTAAGGCATTGCATTGCGAAGGGCAGGGCTGCACCGCAGCCTCTGCCGAATGCCTAAAGTTGACCGGGGTTGGTTTTTTCTTCTTGGGTATTCTCTCCCCATCCGCGTTGACAAAAGAGTCACTGGGATTCTCCTCTGTAGCTTTTGTGGATTGGTCTCGAGGTGCCACTCCAAATGCCTCATTGGTCAGCAAGGGTACAACGACCCTCCTATACACCTGTTTGTTAGGCGGTGGCCCCCCTTCCGTTTGTTCTGGTTTCTGTTTTTGACTAGGGAGTTTACCTCGATTCCTTTCTCAGCTGAAGTGGTCGAACCTCTTGTCTCAGCCTTGTTGTTCTGGTTTGCAGAATGCTCTCTAGACATGTTCTCACTTGATCTACCTTTTTTGCGTTCGTCCGAAGCTCGTAGCCCCTTCCCAAAGGGCAGTTCACCGTTGGCATCTCTAGCCCCCGGGGTTGGACAATAGAAGTCTGAGTGGCCTAAACGACCACATGAAAAACAGAAGTGTGGGATGTTCTCATACTAGATGTCATAGGGATCCATGCTCTTCCTTCTTGCTGATTCGATCAGGATCGAACGCCTTGATGGCTTGTTCACATCCACTATAGCTATGGCTCTTAGATAGCCATTGGTGCGATCGAAGATCACATCTGATGCGTGCTCATCAATCTGTTTAGCGATCGCTGCACACCACTTTTCATTACGTAGGTTGAAGGGTAGATTGACAACCCTAGACCACATCTAAATTTGTCAAACCGTAGTTCAGAGGGCCACATGCACTTGTCGAAACCTGAGAAATGACGGTGTGCTTGCTCATATGCCATGTCACCCCTTTCCAGATACGATCACGGTCCCTCTGGATCGCGAACTCGGCCACAAACGTGTCCCCCCTACAGATTTGAAATCTAGACCTCTAGGGTTTCCCCAGGCTAGACGAAGCGCGTTGGTCATGGTCTGGATGTGGAGAATATTCCTGTGAAGCACTTTTTCGGCCAACATCCACTTCTCCGGCGCCCCCTCGTCTGCATCTCCTTGCACCAGCGGTGTGGCCTCCTCGTCGATGATGTCGAGTTTCCCCAAGGCCTCCGCTAGCTTTGCCCTCACCGCCCATGGCAACAAGGGATCCTTCCCTCGGTCCTGCATTAACGATGATGCCATCAGCAGGTTCCAATCTGATCACCTCAGCAAGATTCTGTGCGCGCCGCCGAGTTACACCCGTAAACATTAATTGCCTAGGTTAGGCGCTCCAGGAGTTGCGGGGGAAAAACCCCTTTTTTGAGAAACTGGAAAGGATAGAGAGTTCTATGTAGATGACTGTGACTGGGGACTATGGGATACAAGTTGTTTTACTTAGATTTTTTAATGCGGATTGGTAATCATCTTCACTCTAATGGGCTTGCACAAAAGTACGTTGGGCATGACACATGATACCTCCAGCTATGCAAGATTATGTGTCACATCCCTAGCTAGTCACTGCTTGTCCTTGCATCAATCTTCTTGCATCATGTTTAAAATTATGAAAGTTGAATTGGGGAAAGTGGAAAGCCTCAGTAATCATTTCTAAAAATGATCAACATTAAAAAATTGCTTCAAAGAAACCCAAGAAAATGTTCCTGTTCATTTATGAAAATATTGGAAAGAGGTAAAATTCAAACCAATATTTTTGGAATCACAAAAATATTTATTTGGGTCTTTGAATTAAGTCAATACTTATTTGAATTGGAGATATAAATTCCTATAAATACTTTTATAACTCCAATAATTCTGAAAACTTGTGAGTGGCTCTGAATATGTTGTATCAGGCCACATGATAATTTTCAGAAGCTACAAAAATGATTTGGTTTAGAAACTAAATCAAAACAGAGGAGTAAAAATAGAAAACAGTAAGAGAAATAGAAAGACAGAAACCTCACCTGGGCCTTACCTGGCTGGCCTGGCATTGTAGCAGCCCACCAGGCCCATCTGCCAGTCGTCCTCCACCTCGCGCCAGAAGGACGTGAGGCGTGTGATCGCCGCACGCCGGCACGCGCCCGTGCCACCTCTTGCTTCCTGCCGCTTCCCCCTCGTTGCCCTGGGCCTCCCTCGCGACGCCACGTCACCCCGACCGCTCTCTCACTCTCCCCGTGCTCCTCCCCCTCCTCTGCTCTCTCTCCCTCTCATGCCGGAGCACAGCCGTCGCTGCCGCTCGCTGTTTCCGTGGCCACAGCCACTACCTCGCCTCGCCGAAGCGCTCAGAAGCTCCGCCTCGACCCCCTCTTCCTCCCCACCGAGCCACGCCCTTCCGGAAGCCCTGCAATGCCGTCCTTGATGCCATCTTCGTCCTCTGCACCGACGGCCGCCGTTGCTCGATTCGCCGCCCACAGAGCGTCCCCGGCCTAGCCCTCGCGCTCGTTGGACTCGCGGTGAGCCGCTGACCAGTTCCCCTCTTCTTCCCATGCCATTTGGCCGCTCTAGCCGCTATTTCCGCCGGACCCGAGAGCTCACCGCCGCCCAGCCATGTCGCCGCCGTGGCCACCGCCACCTAGAGCCGCAACCGAGCACACCACCGTGGTCAGCGAGTCCGCAGGACTCCGTAGCAACCCGCAGCTCGTCCTCCCGTGCACCAAAATGCTGCGTCCGAGCGTGCCCGTACTCCGACCATCGTGGAAGTGCTCGCCGCCGTTAACTCCGGCCATCCCAGCTGCTGCTGCTACCACCACTAGATGCACGAGAGCGCCAGCAATTCGTAGGAGCAAACCCCGCCTCAAACTGTGGCCTGTAGCGAGATCCCGACGATCTCCGCCGCGCGAAAAGGTCGACGCCGGCGAAACTCCGGCGACTGATGTCGTGGCTCGTCATTAGCCACTAATGACCCAGCTAAACCACCCCTAGTGCCACTGCCATGTGGGCCCTGTGCCTGTTTAGTTTAATTTAATTTCCTGTTTAGATTAGTTCATAACCCACTGGGACCCACATATCAGCATTGACTTTGCTGACGCGGCCGTTGACTGGTCCCACATGTCATCCACCCAAACCAGCCCTGTTACACTGGCCCGTGGGTCCCAGCCATTAGGTTTGACTTTGGGCGACCCTGTTGACCAGCTGACGTCACAGTGACGCAGTGCTGACGCAGTAACTCCTTTTTCTGGATTTATTCTTTTACAGGAAATTCCAAAAAATAGTTAAACTTCTAAAATTCATAGTAAATCAACCGTAGCTCTAAATCAAATAAATTATATATGAAAAATGATTAGAAAAATCCAATCTATCCATCTGTACTAGTTTCATGCATGTTGGAACAACTTATGGCTGCTGTTTAGGCCAAATCATATAAATGGCATTTAAACCCTCACATATGGAGTTTGAATTTGAACCTAAGGTTCAAACCAACTCCATTTAACATGTTGCTAGTTGCATTAGCTCAAAACACAACATATTGACATGTCATGATCATGCATCATATTGTGCATTACATGGATTGTGTTTCTTTATCTGTTGCTGGTATTTGTCCCCTCTTAGTAGACGTTGCTTCGATGATGTGATCATTGACACCGATGAAGAGATATACTATCTTCAGAAGTGTCAGGCAAGCAGAACCCCCCTTGATCATTCCGATACAATCCCACTCTCTTGCTCCTGCTCTCTTTTACTGCATTAGGACAACAACGATTCATCTATTACTTGCTGCGGTAGTTGAACCCCTTATCCTCTGCATGACCTATCATTGCCACAGTAAATAGATGACACCCACTAGCATGAGTAGGAGTTGTTCGAGCCTTGATGTGCCTACTCATTCATGCTTGTTTGTCATGACTGCTATTGCATAGAATTGTGTCAGGTCTGATTCATCAGGGATGAATCGGAGGTGTGTGAACATGTCCTACTGTTGAGAGCTAAGTGTGTGAACATGATTTGGTAAAGGTATCGATGAGAGGCCATGTAGGAGTACATGGTGGGTTGTTTCATTGAAGCTGTCCTTAGGAACTGAGTTCTGTGTTTGTGATCCATGAAACAGCTACTACCACACATTGGGCCCTAAAATATGACCTTGCTCGACTTACTAACCCCTCTCGTCCTCTGTCCAGGAGTTGCAACTAGTTTCTGGTGTTTATAGGATATGTGTTGGCGGCAGTGCGTAGTACTCACCCTAGGGGTGGGCTATGATGCGGTAGATACACCGTGGCATGGTGTACCGGGCGCCCGTTTGGTGTCTCGGGAACCCTGCACACATCGTCTGGGGCCGTGAGCGAAACTTCGGCCGGATCTCCTCGCAGATGGAACCTAAATAGGCGATAAACCTGGACTAGAAACTTGTGCGGTTAGTCAGGTCGTGGTCTACAGCCACGTCGGCTTTCGCTTGAAGTCTGCCGAGCACATGTCGTGTGCAGACGCTAAGTGGTGGAAACATGTGTGACGAAGTACACCCCTGCAGGGTATAAAACTATTCGAATAGCCGCGTCTGTGTTAAAGGACTTCTGGGTTGCCTATAACAGTTCATAGACAAGTGAAAGTGGATACTCTAAAACTCGCAAGATAAGTGTGAGTGCTGTGGATGGCCTTCTCGTAGGGAGACGGGAGCGGATCCATAGTGGTGTATTGAATGGTGAATATGTGGACTCGTGTGCGCCACCTGAAAAGAGTTCCTTGCAGTCGTAGTTCAGGTTAGCCACTGAGTCAAAGCTGGCTTGCTGCAGTTAAACTCCACCACCACCCCCTTGTTGATACCGATGCATATGTAGCTAGTTCTGATGTAAGTCTTGCTGAGTACTTTTGTACTCACGTTTGCTTAATTTATGTTTTGCAGAGAGACTTCGGTCTCGCTAGTAGTATCGCGTGGACTTCGATGTTTAGCTTGATACCTTAGCTACGATCTTGTGCCCTCGGCAGGATCTGGTAGATAGTCAGGCTTCTCAGCCTTTTTCATTTGTAGATGTCTGTACTCAGACATGTTTAGCTTCCGTATGTGCTTGAATTGTATGCTATGGTTCTCGGGTCATGAGACCCATGTTTGTAATATCTCTCTCCTCGGAGCCTAATGAATAAATACTTGATTCGTAGAGTTATGTTGTGATGCCATGTTGTATTTACACATATCGAGCATATTGTGTGTATGATTGAAATGCTTGGTATGTGTGGGATCCGACAATCTAGTTGTTTATCCTTGGCGGCCTCTCTTATGGGGAATGTAATCTAGTGCTTCCATGAGCCATAGTAGTCCGCTACAGCCCGGTTCACCGGAGTCCTGCTAGCCCAGCACTACTGCTCAGGACACTTGACTGGCCGGCATGTGTTTCACTTCGTTCCTATGTCTGTCCTTTAGGGAAATTTCACGTGGTGACTTCCGGAGTCCTTCCTAGCCTGCTATAGCCCGGGTTCCCCGGAGTCCTGTTAGCCTAGTGTTACAGCCCGGATTCACTCATTGATGACCGACATGCTCGATGTGATTCATGTATGCCTGTCCCCATACGTCTATGCCGCTTTGGGTTCACGACTAGCCATGTCGGCCCGGGTTCTCTGTCATATGGATGCTAGCGACACTATCATATACGTGAGCCAAAAGGCGCAAATGGTCCCAGGCCATGGAAAGGCGACACCCGTGGGGATACCATGCGTGAGGCCGCAATGTGATATGAGGTGTTACCGGGTAGATCGATGTGACTTGGAATCAGGGTCCTGACAATCTGTATGTTTTTTTACTTCTCCGTATCAAATACAAAGATCCTGGCAAACATAAAAAACCATTGAAAAAATGTCTCTTTTTGCTTGTGAAAAAATACACTTAAAAAGATGGAACTTATACTTCCCGTAAAAATGTTTTAAAAATAGATGACCTTTATAATTTTCAAGTATAGATAATTAGCAAGGTTAGTAAGAATCAACAAACATTTTTGAATCATAGCAAAAAGTTAAAACATTACATGCCCAAATTTATGCTGGAAAGTATACAAGTTTTAGTATTTCTCAAAATACTATCAGTGGTACAATGTAAACACAATTTTCAAAAAAAGTATAGCCAAATACCTGAATTTACTTTTGTCCGTCGGCTTGCCTTCGGATTCTTCTTCAGTCTCACCGTTTGCCTCGCTACCGTTGTGACTGCGGGGGGATATTGAGTATTTTGATTATTAGGAAAGACAAAATAGACTAGGATTTGTTGATGTATTGCATGAGCCTCATGGGAATATATATAGGAGTACAATGATCAACTTGGAGTACAAGACAAGCCAGAACAAATCATAGTCTGTCTCGTCTTTCCTAATAATCAAGATACTCAACATCCCCCCATAGTCACAACGGTAGCGACCCAGACGGTGAGACTGGAAAAGAATCCGAAGGCAAGCCAATGGCTAGGAGTGCGGCAACGATGCTCGAAGTAGGTGAAGAACACTGACAGCGTGACGAAGACCGGCCCGGATGGTGGCGTTCCCGCGCCATGGGAGACGGCACGATGCATACCACGGAGGTCGATGCACGGTGACGGCGGAGTGGACCGCCGGGCACGGCGCTATGGCCTGAAGGGGTGACGCAGCAGCTGCAGGCGGCTCGGGCCATGGTAGGAAGACCTCAAGGAGGTGGTGGGGACCGCGGGCCGCGACGCCGCGGCCCGAAGGGGTGACGCATTGGCGGTTCGTGAGTCAGTGCAACCACAGGGACGGCCTCGGGGCGACGGCGGGGACCATGTATCATGACACTACGGCCCGAAGGTGCGACGCAGCGGCGACACATGAGTCGATGCAGCCGTGAGGAGAACCACGTGGTGGCGGAGCTGCGGCCCAACGGGGCGACACAGCGGCAGCCAGTTGCTCGATTGGTGGAGGAGCGTGCTGAACTTGGGGATGATCTTCACGGGACCTACAAAGCCACGCGTAAACAACGGGCTAGGTCAGTCGCACGACGTAGATGAGGCGGATCACGACGGCGAGCGGGTGATCAAGCCGATTGCACATGAGGTCGGGGACGCCGCTTGATGGAGCGAGGTGGCGGCGGAGTCTGGGATGAGGCCGGCTGTTAGTGTCAAAACCGGCGGATCTCGGGTAGGGGTCCCGAACTATGCGTCTTGGATCGATGGTAACAGGAGACAGGGGACACGATGTTTACCCAGGTTCGGGCCTTCTCTATGGAGGTAATACCCTACTTCCTGCTTGATTGATCTTGATGAATATGAGTATTACAAGAGTTGATCTACCACGAGATCGTAATGACTAAACCCTAGACGTCTAGCCTATGGTAATGAGTATATGTGGTGTCCTTTTCGGACTACCCCCTTCGGCTTATATAGACACCGAGGAGATCTAGGGTTTACATGGAGTCGGTTTCATAAGATGGAATCTTCGATCGCTAAGCTTGCCTCCCACGCTAAGTAGAGTCCAATCCGGACACGGTGTAGTCTTCGGCCTTCATGTCTTCACAGCCCAGCAGTCCAGCCCAAAGGATAATAGGCCGGACGCCCGAGGACCCCTTAGTCCAGGACTCCCTCTGTAGCCCCTGAACCTGGCTTCAATGACGAGGAGTCCAGCGTGCAGATTTGTCTTCGGCATTGCAAGGCGGGTTCCGTCCTTCCGAACTCCAGAATAGTCTTCGGATGCGACGATTGTACCCGGACCTGTCACACACACACACCATATATAACCGCAGAGAGAGTATATATTCTTACATGAGTCTAATCTGCTGACAACTTTTACAACATGACATCGCGTTTGTTCGGTCGTAATTTCAAACCATTTTTCGTCTACTGCTCCATGTTGCGAGACGCGGATGTCATTGTCACGTCTTGTCTAAGCAAAGATCGTGCCCCCTTTATTATAGGATTCTCATCAACACGAGTGTGGGTAACCCAATTGTGCCATTTTGCACGGCTCTCAGGAATAGGCGAGTTCAAGGCGAGTGGGGAGGCGCTTGATATTCGCGATCTTTATAAGGGGATAAGGACATTCTTCCTTTACCCACATCCTTCTCCATCTCCAGTCCCTCCGTCCTTGAGTTCTAGTGCCCAAGCTTTTCGCTTTTCCTCGTTCAAGAAGGCATTCCAATCATGTCCGGATCCGGGGCCGGAGGCAAGTGGATGGCCTCCTCCTTTAAGGAGAAGAACATCATGGAGCTCCGGGAGGCCGGCTATCTAGCCAAGGACATTGCTCACCGACTCCCGGAAAAAGGGCAGATCGTCCCTAATCCCGATCCCTACGAGAGGGTTGTGTTTCTCACACACATCATCTGTTGGTTGGGATTCCCTCTTCATCCATTTGTCCATGGATTGATTTTTTGCTATGGGTTGGACTTCCACGATCTGGCCCCGAACTTTATCCTCGGTATCTCCGCATACATAGTTGTGTGCGAAGCCTTTCTCCGCATCCCACCTCACTTAGGCCTATGGCTGAAGACTTTTAATGTAAAGCCAAAGGTAGTGCATGGCCAACATGCCGAGTGCGGAGGTGCCATGGTGGGCAGGATGCCCAATACCACTTGGCTCGAAGGCTCCTTCGTAGAGATGGTGAAGGGATGGCAATCAGGGTGGTTCTATATCACCGAGTCGCGCGACGCTAACTGGGCGGTGGCTCCCAAATTCCGATCCGGAGGCCCGATGCGGCTTACCTCCTGGGGATCTCCGGAAGAGATCACAGGGCTCCAAACATGCCTCCAGAATATGATAACCCAGAAGATCAAGCTTGTTGACGTGATGCAGGTCATGCTTGTACGCCAGATCCTTCCATGTCAGCACCGAACCTGTTATTTGTGGGAGTTCAATCCGGCCGAGCACCAGACGCTGCTAAGGTTCTTCGGCACGACGCACGAAGATATCTAGAAGGTGCTCTTTAAGGGCAGCGAGATGACGCCACACTTGACCAAAGACCGCGGGCTCAACTTTAAGCGTCAGACCAATTCGGTAAGCCATCAAGGTGTAGTGTTTAAGGACGCATTTCGAGGGAGGAAACTAAGCCTTCTTGTCAATTTGTTTTTCAGGCCTAGGTCAATCTAGCGGGACGGATTAATAGTCTGGCTCTGCTGCCCGAAGATGAAGAAACACCACTTCTTACCAAGATGCTATTTCTGGCGCATTACTATGTGCCGGAGAAGAAGGTCAAAATCATGATCAAGGGGGCCAGGCACGGGCTTCGCCGAAGGAGCACCTAGGTCGTCTCGTCTGACGACGAGACAGACCCCTCAACCGCCGAAGACGACGACGACGAGGGAGGCGACTCCCCCCTGCGAGAGGAAGGGAGAAAAGGGAGGCCTCCCCGAGTTTGGAGGCAGAGGCGCCCAAGAGGCGGAGAGGCTCCGTCGCGGATAACTCCACATGGGATGTTGACAGTAGTCCGGATCAACATCGTCGGACCAAGCCTCGGGCCACCTCATGAGTACCAGAATAAAAAACATCTGGCCTTCTCGGTTTGCAATATTGACGCATATTAAACCTTGTCGTTGCAGTCCGGCATGCGACGGCTCCGCACGATCCTCGATAGAGGGTTCACTGGACTCAAAGGAGATGGCTGGCATGTCACCGCCGCCTGCTCATTCCATCTCACCCAAGGGTGATGACGAGGTGGCGTCCAAAGGGACTTTCCCAGGCCGGGGGAGATTCCAGAGACCATCAGGGTGACGCCCCAAGATGGCTCCTCGGCCGCCGGACATACAGGGGAAAAAGTCCCCACGAGGACCAGTGACAGGGCTCGAGTTCCCTTCGGGCCTCAGCCAAATACCATTCCGGAGATCTACAAGGCTTCGGGGTCCAGCGAACTGCATTCCCCCCAAGGAGGGAATGTGCCTGTTCGACCGGTGACCTCTGTCCCACCAGAGGCACCGGATAATCTGCTGGAAGCGCTACAAGGTGCCTCTATCGTGGATGAGCATCATGTTCTTATGGACACGGTAATAGAGATAGTTCGGTTTGTCAAAAGCAGACTGACCGCAGCATGTACCAGCCTTCTAACGGGCTTTGAGGTGAGTAATGTGATTGTAGGAAAAATATCACCATATAGACAGTAGCCCCTGATGCTCTATTTGGTGTTCGGGAGGAAAAGCCAAACAGAGGATTGAAAATAAATATCACAGGAGTCTAACATGAGTTGTCTATGTGAATAAGTAGGTATCGCTGCAGGCTGCCACTGCTCATGCTGCGGAAGTGTCCGGACTGAAGCGGAAGCTGGAGCGGGTCGAGGAGGAGCTCGGCCTCATGAAGAAGCAGCTGGAGGACAGCCAAGCTATGTAGTAACCTATGGGTATATTTCGAAAAAATGAGCAGTCCAGCCAGACTAAAGTGTCATAAACTTTATTAGTGGCCACGACCGAGGTGGCGGCACTTAAGAAGGTGTTAGCCGACGCCGAAGACAAAGCGGCCATGGAACGTGCCCCGCGCGAGAAGCACGAGGCCCAGGTTGCCGAGGCGCAGCAAAAGCTCTAGGGCATGATCGAGAGATTTGAGTCCTTGGAGCACGATTGTAATGCGCAGGAGTTCGAACTAGCAGAGGCCCGCCGAAGCACACAGCACGAGCCGAAGCCCAGGACACTCTCCATGAGATTCAGGCAGCTAAGAAGATTACGGCGGGTAAATCTTTCGCTCTGCATAGCAAGTGTGTGTAAGAGACGTTCATTGTACTTATCCGGATTCTAGTTTTCTAGGGGTGTTTACGGATCTTCCGCGTAGTATATCGGATGCTGTTGAGTATTACAGAGCCGAAGAAGGAATGTCTACGGAGAAGCTATTCTGGTCCCAGTTTCTTGGACCCGAACATCTATTGCCCTTCATTGACCAGCTCAAGCAGTTGGTCGAGCTGCACAAGTCGGCAGAGCTAGCCATGAAGGACTTGATAGTCCGGATGTGGCCTGCTGATCCTGTACCTAGCAGCTATTTCGGACTTGTAAAGTGGCTTGTTAACGCATGTCCGGGGCTTGAAACCGTGAAGCGGTTGGTCTGCATCGAAGGTGCGCATATGGCCTTTGCCCAAGACGCATTGGGCAAAGCTAGATGCCAAGAAGCTGATGACCGAGGGACCGCCGGAGGGCAGGGAGCATCGTCGACCCGAGCTCTATTTTGATGGCGTCTTGGAGGGGTCCCGCCTTGTGGCGGAACAATGTTCGAAGGATATCATTTTCCCATGAGAACGTTTGTATTATATTGTCCTGTAATATGGAGCAGTGATGTTATGTATTATAATGCTTATGATTTACATTTTACCTCCTGGGCGGCCGTTTATGAAATCTAAGGGTTGACCAGTCGTCGGCTTCTGCCCCCCACGTAGATGGTACGGGGGTGTTCGGGATAAATCTAAACAATCTTTACTCCACAATCTGGTCCTTAAAGGAGGTGTTTAGCGCAACGAACAAGGCAATCAGACTATGCGGCCTTTACCTCCCTCACTTAGCCATAGGAGTTTGACAATTAAAAAGTTTGGCGAAGCCCCTAGTATTCGGAAGGCCGAACTAGGGGTGCTATACACGCCTAATCAGAGGGACCAATTCTTCGCGCGAAGTGGAAAAAATCTCTAACGATTTGGAACCTCTCGAATAGCTGACCGGCTCTCGCCGCATCATGACAGTCAGTTTTCGGCTTTCTCTACTGAGGTGCTCGTCCGGAAGAACCGGGACACAATCGTAGTAGTTCTCCCTTTACTACCCTAACCGATATAGCGGAACGTAAGGTAGTAAGAACAGGAGCCAGGCAACCCAACTATTGACCAAAGACATGATCGCAGCCGATGCATATAATGGTATAAGTTCAGGGTGCGGAACTATACTATAAAAGAGTTTGGACTTTTTATTGCCGTAGTGTTGGGTGTAATGAAGCCCCTGGCTCAGTAATACGTACCATAGTGTATGTGTGCAATACGTAATATTTACAAAGGTGAGAAAACAGGAAAATTTGGTAATAAGCTGACGCCATCATTCATTCACCATTGTGATGTAATTGGTACGTCGAGGCGTACTTTGTGCAAATAATGCGATAAGCAAGTAAAGCTATTTATCATGCCGTAAGCAAGGGCAGGCCGCATGAGGGTATGTAAAACAAGTATGGCGATCGTTAATAGAGACCACCTGGGGGTTCCTTTGTATGCCAGAGATCCTTGCCTCCTTGGTGTGTTCTGCAAACGAGTCATCCGTATAGACATCGAAAAGAGAAAAAAAACCGTAATGAAAAGCAAAAGTAAAGGCGTGTGAATCCCGGTGTCGGTCGAGATGTATAGTGAATTGCGGACGAGTTATGCCTCCGTCGATTCCCATGGTGTTTTGAGTGCATCTTTTATGTACATGCGGTATTTGTGCCATTGCCTCATCGGGGCTGGGACGAAGGTCATATTGCTAATTTGGCTCTTGTCAAGCCGAGCTGTCCTGCTGCAGTGTGGTCTGGACCCTCTTGATGATGTCCAGGGGCTCGGCAGCCGGATTATAATGCTACTTGAGAAGGCCGCTTTGTACCTCTACTGCTAGAGCGGCAGTGTGCTCCTCTGTACGGAGGGAGCATTCCGTGTTTCCGTTTACTGTCATGATTCCACGTGGGCCAGGCATCTTTAGCTTGAGATAAGCGTAATGTGGTACCGCATTGAATCTACCGAATGAGGTTCGTCCGAGCAGGGCGTGGTAGCCGCTGCGAAATGGGACGATATCGAAGATTAGTTCTTCGCTTCGGATGTTATCCGGGGAACCGAAGACCACCTCCAGCGTGATCGAGCCCGTACAACGGGCCTGTACGCCTGGTATGACTCCTTTAAAGGTGGTTATTGTGGGTTTCATTCGTGAGGGATTAATGCCCATCTTGCGTAATGTATCCTGATAGAGCAGGTTGAGGATGTTACCACCGTCCATTAGGACTCGTGTCATGTGAAATCCATCGATGATTGGGTCGAGTACCAATGTGGCCGTACTGCCATGACGGATGCTAGTTGGATGATCACGACGATCAAAGGTGATCGGGACTGACGACCATGGGTTAAATTTTGGGGCGACTGGCTCTACCGCATAAACGTCCCTGAGTGCGCGCTTGCGCTCCCTTTTGGGGATGTATGTGGCGTATATCATGTTCACCGCTTTGACTTAAAGCGGGAATTTCTTCTACCCCCTAGTGTTCGGTTGTCGGGGCTTCAGGTCTTCGTCCTCGCTCGGCGATTCCCCTTCCTTGTTTACTCTATTTACCTTGCTGGCTTGCTTAAAGACTCGGCAATTTCTGTTATTATGGTTGGCCGGTTTGTCTGGGTGCCATGTATCTGGCACGGACGGTCGAGTATGCAGTCCAAGCTGGATGTTCCTCCACCGTTCCTTTTGTAGGGCTTCTTTCGCTGGCCGGACTTGGAGCCACTGAATACGGCATGAATGGTAGTGTCATCGGTGTTATCGCCATTGCTTCGGCGTTTGTGTCTGTTGCGCCGGAGCTTGCCGGTGCTGTTTTTGGCCTTGGAGGGGCATGTTTTGTTGGCTTTGTTGGTACTGCGAGCCAGCCAACTATCCTCTCCCGCACAAAAGCGGGTCATAAGTGCCGTCAGGGCTGCCATGGATCTCGGCTTTTCCTGGCCGAGGTGGCAGGCGAGCCATTCGTCCCGGATGCTATGCTTAAAGGTCGCTAGGGCTTCAACGTCCAGACAGTCGACAATCTGGTTCTTTTTGGTTAGGAACCTAGTCCAGAATTTTCTGGCTGATTCTCCAGATTGTAAACTATGTGGCTTAAGTCATCGACATCAGGTGGCCGTACATATGTACCTTGGAAGTTGTCGAGGAAGGCCTCTTCCAAGTCTTCCCAACTGTCGATGGAGTTCTCAGGCAAACTATTTAGCCAGTGTCGAGCTAGTCCTTTGAGCTTTAACGGGAGGTACTTGATGGCATGGAGGTCATCTCCTCAGGCCATATGTATGTGAAGAATGAAATCTTCGATCCATACTGCGGGGTCGGTTGTTCCGTCGTATGATTCAATATTGATAGGATTGAACCCTTCGGGGAATTGATGATCCAACACCTCGTCTGTGAAGCAAAGAGGGTGTGCGGCGCCTCTATAGTAGGCCGTGTCACGGCGTATCTCCGATGATGTCCGTCTGTGATTATCGGCCTGGGTGTGATTAAGTTTGTCATGTCCGAATAGGTAGCTGTCATCGCAAGTGTAGGAACGTCCTTGCGATCCATATATAGATCTGGTGGTTCCTGCTCTATTGTCCAATTTTTGCCGAAGATCATATGTATGGTCCCGAGCTGGTATGTCCCTATTTTTGCGAGGCAGTTGGGCAGGCCGCTGTTCGGTCTGAGTTGCCGTTTTATCCCGACCGCGGGGTGCTCGGTCCGCATTGTGGGAAGGTGGTATGGGATTTGTTGCCTCCTCATTGAACCGAGGTAGCAGTCTGCGTTTTGGGTACCTCTTGGCTGGGCGCTTGGGGCCGTATTCCTCCGCAGTCAGGACATCAGTCCATTTATCGATGAGCAGGTCTTGTTCAGCTTGAAGCTGTTGTTGTTTCTTTTTCAGGCTTTTTGCAGTGGCTATGAGCTGAAGCTTAAAGCGCTCCAGCTCAAGAGGATCCTCAGGCACGATGAACTCTTCGTTGCCAAGGCTTATCTCCTCCTCGGAGGGTGGATGGTAACTATTATCCTTCGGGTCATCTTCTATGCCCTGTTCGTCATTGTTGTCTTGCCTGCTATCATGTTTTTGTTCGGATGTAGCCCCAGCGGGGTCTTCACTGTTTTCGGCGTCGCCCGAAGTACTATTTTCTCCGGTGCCAGTGTTGCCGTCCTTTGAGCGACGGGGCTTAGGGAGGCGTTTGGGCCGCCGGCGTTTGGACTGTGTCTCGGAGGTTTTGTTCGCATCCAGCTCTGCTTTGTCGTCGCCAAATCCTTTAGGTGTATCAACCATGTAGATGTCGTATGAGGAGGTGGCCGTCCATCGTCCAGTGAATGGCGGGTCTTGGCCTTGCTCCTTGTCAGCATCGTCGTCCATGCCGTCGATGTCTTTAGAGCCATAGTCAAGCATGTTGGTTAAGTCATCGACGGTGGCTACGAAGTGGTTGGCGGGTGGGAAGCAAAATTCCTCATCGTCCGTCTTGAGCTCGAACCGGGCATAGTTCGGCTATGAGTCCCTTTCCAAGGACAAGTTCTTTAAAGATTTTCGTACGTCACCCAGAGGCGAGTGTTGGAACACGTCAGCGGCGCTGAATTCAAAGATCGATAACCGATCTAGCTCGGTGTCCGCGGGTGTACATAGTCCGGAACTTGTAGTCGGAGACGAGTCCGAAGTTCCGTTAAAGCGAATATTGCAGGGCATCGCGTCCACGTGCGGCTCCAACATCGTGGACTCTGAGGCCTCGGATGGCTTGATCTGCTTTGGCTCTAAGGTCGTTGCAGCCGCAGGAACCATCTCCTGGGTGTGATCCGATGACAGATTTAAGTCACGTTCATCGGGACGAGGGGAGCGATCTTCGCGGGCTCAGGTCCCTTGAAGATCAAATCTCGATGGATATTAGCGACGTAGTTCAAGCTTCCGAATCCGACCCGATGGTCGGGGGCGTAGGTGTCGATCTGCTCCAGATGGCCAAGCGAGTTGGCCCGCAGTACAAAGCCGCTGAATACAAGGATCTGTTCGGGGAGGAAGGTTCCTCCTCGGACAGCGCCATTATTGACGATTGAGGGGGCCATCAAACCTTTTGTCGACGACACAAAGGAACTCTCAATGAAAGCACCAATGTTGGTGTCAAAACCGGCGGATCTCGGGTAGGGGGTCCTGAACTGTGCGTCTAGGATCAATGGTAACTGGAGATAGGGGACACGATGTTTACCCAGGTTCGGGCCCTCTCTATGGAGGTAATACCCTACTTTCTGCTTGATTGATCTTGATGAATATGAGTATTACAAGAGTTGATCTACCACGTGATCATAATGACTAAACCCTGGAAGTCTAGCCTATGGTAATGAGTATATGTGGTGTCCTTTCTGGACTACCCCCTTTGGTTTATATAGATACCGAGGGGATCTAGGTTTTACATGGAGTCGGTTACATAAGAAGGAATCTTCGATTGCTAAGCTTTCCTCCCACGCTAAGTAGAGTCCAATCCGCACATGGTGCAGTCTTCGGCCTTCATGTCTTCACAACCCATCAGTCCGGCCCAAAGGATAATATGCCGGACGCCTGAGGACCCCTTAGTCCAGGACTCCCTCACCGACGACGACGGACGGCGTGGGATGTCATGTGAACAAGCTTGTCAGCACCGGCGCCAGGGCTGCGAAAGCAGCGTCGAAGCCCGGGCAGCGAGGCCCGAGCGACCAACGGAGTAGCGGCGCCCCAGTTGAGGCAGCCGACGAGCCTGATACAGCCATCTCGATGCAGCTGACGAGCGTGATGCATCCGTCCCGATGCAGCCGAGGACGAGGCTGGCGAGGTAGACCGCCGGGCCGCCATGCAGACGTGGCGGAGGCGGGTGATGTGGATCGATGGGTGCGCCGTCGCACGAGCGACGGCTATGACTGGCCGCCGCATGGCTCGAGGCCGCCGGGTCGAGACGATGCAGGTGTCCCGGTCAGAGCAGGGCGGTGACGGCCGGCATAGGGCGACGGGCGAACCGACGCGCGGACGGTGGCTGGCCCAGACGGGCCGCCTTGGCACGCGTGGCCATCGGGTCAGAGGAGAAGCCAGTTGGTCGCGCTGGGGTCGGAGTAGAGGCGCACGGGGGCCGACGGCGGCAGCGGGCGGCGCAAACCGATCAAGAATAGATCAGAAAACCATAAATAAAAACGCAGATCAAAACGACCAGCGAGAGAGCGAAAAAACCCGGAGCAAGGACTCGGGAAAAAGACTCTCTAGGGCAGCTGATCAACACGGCCGGTGGACGAACCCTAGGTACGGGCGACATGGCCCCCGGCGGCGGTCATGGAGGCCAACCGCCCCAGGGGCGGCGCGCGGGTGCGGAAGCGGCAGTTGCTATGGTTTGGATCGTGATTAGGCTGATACCATGTTGAAAGGGAGAGAGGGAGATTGGTGTAATAGTTGTTGGATTTGTTGATTGAACCTCCTGGCATGTATATAGGAGTACAATGATTAACTTGGAGTACAAGACAAGTCAGAACAAATCCTAGTCTATCTCATCTTTCCTAATAATCAATATACTCAACAACTTTTAACACAAAATAAATCAAAATGAAAATATGGAGCAAATTATCTAATGTAAGAGGCGAATGGAAGAGTACAAAGGGATCATAGATGTCAGCACATGTGCAACCTAAAACAATAGGAGCGACACACAGAAGATAACCCGAACACAAAGACAAAGATATATGTCCTAGCGCCAATGGACTTGAACATAAGCGATAGTGAGACCTCACTGTTGGCGACACCTGATCCTCAACACATGTACTGGCCTCGGCAAAAAATGGCTAGCGACATGATCTCCTACAAGCTTTAGCCATGGATGTGTAATCAAGTTAATATGATACACCATCTTCACTTGTGATTTGGTACATCATCTCCCCATGGACGGCCAGGGCACTCAGATTTGGTGGAGCGGCCTTCATTTATTTTTCCCCTAATGAAGAAGGAAGGTAACTGTGTTCTCCCCTATACTACAAATTAAATAGGGGCATGCATCCATTCAAAAAAAGAGGAGGGGTGTACATATTTATTCTTCTAAGCAAAAAAAAGTATGGCATCCCTTCAAAAGAAAGGAGAGGCGTACACATTTCCTCCTCTAAAAAAGTACTATCTTTTTGAAGCAATTGGTACATTGGGTTGCCTCAATTGAAAGGGGTAAAAAATTAGATGTGACTTTATAATTCATTTCCTACATAATTGGGTCCATTTGTACATAATTTCTTATAAATCAGAAGGATCAGGACGATGTAGTTTTATAACGTATAATAAGAAATAAATTGTTGAAACATCTAATATAATATATAAATTTAATTTAAATAAAAAGAACAACATATACGAAGCTAAAGAAAATACGTAAGATGGTTTCCAAAAATAATAATTTAAATTTTGTGTGCAGTGTCACAAGAAAAAGTTACCATGTTTAAAAGTACAAAATAAAAATAATTAATCAAAAATACAAAACTATTTGTTCTGTCTGTGAATTAAAATAGAAAATAAATCAAATATATGCCTCTCATCACTATCTTATATAGCCTTCTTCCAATAAGGACCGACCAAACAAATTAGTTATTGTTTCGTGATAGAGCTCATAATAACATGATTAATAAGTATAGATGCGGTATCTAAGAGAAGCACCATGAATGTCATAATAGAAAATTATTTCTTCAACATGGTAATAGTGATTTAACATGTACTAAATATAGTCTTCTAACAAAAAAACTACGACTACAATATATATATATATATATATATATATATATATATACATGGAAATATTCTAAAAAATAAAAAGGAATTACTGAAAAGATGAATATTAATCTAGCAGCGCAAATGCGCGGGTGGACCCGCTAGTTTACTATAAAACACAACATATATTTCATATCAATAAAACACAACATATATTTCATATCCATATAACGGCAACCAAGATTTCATAATCGAATTACATCAGCTAGCTTCAGCACTCAGCTACACCATATAGGGATATAGCTAGCTACGCCATTACACAATAGAACCAAGTTTCACATGCAACATTGAAAACCTTTGGAAAGTAGCATCATACACGGTAATAGACAGATGAATCTCATCTGGGAAACTATAGAAGCAGAAGGTGAATATTGAGCCTTCAGTGATGTTGAATGTCCTTGCAACTTTAGGCCAATGGCTATGGATAATGGCCCGCCCAACCTTCATCCTCTTGAGGAAGACTTTTATATTGTACCATGGGTGTTGAATGAATACGTTCCTTGCCTCTTGACCATGCAGGTGGTTTGAGAGGTAATCATCAGTGAACTGCTTTGGAAAGTAGTTAAAACGCAGATATGCATAAATCGTTGTTATAAATTTGGAAATGACACAAGGGGAAAAACAAGGTAAAAGAGTTAGTACCATCCTATAGGTGACTAATTTCTTCTTCATTGTGCAAATAGAGATCTTGTTGTTATTCGTCGCAAGTTTGTTTATCCTAACAATCTTTCCGAGTTTCTTGACTTGACTAATATTCATGGACATCTCATTTCCCCATATGCAAAATGGGTCGACCAGTGGGTCTAAGCCTTTGACAGCAAGACCTACATGTGCAAGACCAAATTGTAAGAAACCTAAATATTAGAATGATTCCTACAACTGCACAATAATGTGCTATTAGCAAAAGGACCATGCATGAGCAAACCATGATGGTAAACCATAGTGCCTCCCATTGTTTCCCAGCAACACATATAAGGAAGATCTTGGTCAGGTTAACTAAGAGTTGCCATAGTATCAGTAGAGTATGTTAATGAAAAAGAAACAAATTGCACATCCAATAGATTAACTTGAGATGCATGGAAAAGCCAGTTAACCTAACCAAGCATGCCAAACAACTTGGAAATAGAGCAATTATATATGTTTCTCGTGTATTGAGGATAGCCAAATTCGATTTATTTCTCACATGCATAACAATACAAAATTGTACCCACAACAAATGAAAATCAAATTGCAGAATTGAACCAAATAGTTAACTTGAAAGCAGAACGAATGAACCAAAATAGTTAACTGAGCACGACATTGCATAATAGAACATACACTATAAGATAATACAGTTAACGAAACCAAGAATGCTTAAGAACTACTACGGAATGTAGCAATTATTGGACCAAATTGTTAACTGAACATTACATTTCAGAATACCAGATTGCATATTAACATTACAGAGGACAAATCACTAGAAGGCACTAGCGGTGGCTTCGATAAAACAACACGGACTGTATTTTAAAGTAGACAACCGTGTGGCGGTGTCAACGGTGGCCTCGAAGACAAGGTGCTACTCCAAGATCTGGTGGTCGGCACGCATGACAGCCATCGCGACCACATCCATGCGTGCAGCCGCGATTTGCTTCTCCGCCACAGATGGTACCTAGCTCCATGCTATACTGCATGCAAAATGGCTATGTGCAGCACTTAATTGGAGGACGGTGCAGGGATTTGGGCGGAAGGTGTCGCGCCATCGGTCAGGGCATGTGGGATGGGGAAGGAGGAGTATGGTGTGGGTGGGGTGTTGATTACCTGACCATATCCACGAGGACGCGTAGCAAGAAGAAGGGTCGCCAGCTAGGAGGTGGCGCTACAAGAAGAAGGGTCACCGGCGAGGCGATGGCGCTGCCAGTAAGCAGCGGTGAAGGTTTGAACTTGGAAAGTAAGGAGTACCAGTGGAAATGTGGCTTTTGGTGGGGAGGGGGCGGGGAGAGTGGCAAAAAAAATTCGCTCGGTGCCGTGAGATACTAGCGCGTAAGTGTGGTTCAAGCGCGGGCGGTGGACTTTAGACAATAAAGCTTCCTGCGTAAGCCAGACAAGACGGTGCGTAGAGATATTTTATAGCGCATCCCACACGATTCTTGCTAGTAAACTATTTGTGGTATACTTGATTTTTTTCATTCTGTTTTGAAAGACAAAATGGTGTTACGGAGCGGAAGGATGATGTTTGAATTGCTAGAACATTTATCTGCAATGAACGTGCAACTATATGAGTATCGTGTCAAAATTGGGAATTATTCCGAGTTCGTTTGGCCTTTTTATGTATTAATTGAGTTTTTAGGCATTTAATGTGCATAATTCAAATTTGAACTACAAGCACATGCTCCAGTGCACCAAAGTTTGTTGAAAAATCACATGGGTGTCTTTGGGTGAATTTATAGGTCCCATGCAAAAAAATGGGAATGAAATTCAAACATTTGGGCATCGTGGCTCGGCCTAAAACATTGAGAAACTTTGGTTTTTAAATTCATGTAAATCCAAAACTCGCCTGAAAATCATGAAACTTGGCATGGTGTCATGTCATGGCACAAAAATGTTGTGGTACATTTTTTGGCCAAATTGCGACAAGTTTTGGTATAAGCTTCATGCAAACCGGAGCTTCTCTCAAGAAGGCTTGTGGTTCCAAGAGGGAACGTGTCACCTTTGTGTGTGAAATGACATATGCTGCCCTCCCCCCTCTTGATTTTTATAGAGCCAACATAGAACTATATGACTGTCGTGTTAAAATTTTGAATTATTTCGGGTTCATTTGGCCTTTATTTTACATTAATTGAGTTTCTGGGCATTTAACGTGCATAATTCAAATTTCAACTACAAGCACATGCTCCAGTGAACCAAAGTTGGTTGAAAATCGCATGTGTGTCCTTAGGTGAATTTCTATGTCCCATCCAAGAAATGAGAATGAAATTCAAACATCTGGGCGTCATGGCTCATCCAGGAACATTGAGAAACTTGGTTTTTATATTCCTGTAAATCCAAAACTCACCTGGAAATCATGAAACTTGGCATGGTGTCATGTCATGGCACCACCATGCTATGGTAAAAAAATTGGCCGAATTGGGACAAGTTTAGGTATAAGCTTCTTGCAAACCGAGCTTCACTCAAGAAGGCTCGTGGTTCCGAGAGGGAACATGTCACCTTTGTGTTCGAAACAACATACGCTACCTCCCCCCTTGATTTTTTTACAGAGGAAAGATAGAACTATGATAACCCATAAGTATAGGGGATCACAACAATTTTTGAGTGTAGAGTATTCAACCCAAATTTATTGATTCGACACAAGGGAAGCCAAAGAATATTCACGAGTATTAAAAGTTGTGTTGTCAATTCAACCACACCTGAAAGACTTAATATCTGCAGCAAAGTATTTAGTATGCTACCTCCCCCGTTGATTTTTTTACAAAGGCAAGATAGAACTATGATAACCCACAAGTATAGGGGATCCCAACAGTTTTCGAGTGTAGAGTATTCAATCCAAATTTCTTGATTCGACACAAGGGGAGCCAAAGAATATTCATGAGTATTAACAGTTGAGTTGTAAGTTCAACCACACCTGAAAGACTTAATATCTGCAGCAAAGTATTTAGTATGCTACCTCCCCGCTTGATTTTTTTACAAAGGCAACATGGAACTATGATA
The DNA here is from genome assembly GCA_034509565.1 of Triticum monococcum. NCBI lineage: Eukaryota > Viridiplantae > Streptophyta > Magnoliopsida > Poales > Poaceae > Triticum > Triticum monococcum. The sequence goes on from CM067842.1 coordinate 290,418,853, forward strand.
ACCCACAAGTATAGGGGATCCCAACAGTTTTCGAGTGTAGAGTATTCAACCCAAATTTATTGATTCGACACAAGGGGAGCCAAAGAATATTCATGAGTATTAAAAGTTGAGTTGTCAATTCAACCACACCTGAAAGACTTAATATTTGCAGCAAAGTATTTAGTAGCAAAGTAATATGATAGTAATGGTAACAGTGGCAATATCAACAGTAGCAGTTTGTAGTGATTCTCCAGCAGTAGCAGCAGAAGTAACTTTCCAAAGATCAATATGTGAAAAGCTCGTAGGCATTGGATCGACAATGATAATTGTGTTGGATGATATTGATCATGTAGTAGTCATAACCTAGGGTGACACAAAACTAGCTCCAATTCATCAATATAATGTAGGCATGTATTTCGTATATACTCATACGTGCTTATGGAAAAGAACTTGCATGGCATCTTTTGTCCTACTCTCCCGTGGCAGCGGGGTCCTAATGGAAACTAAGGGATATTAAGGCCTCCTTTCAATAGAGAACCAGAACAAAGAATTAACACTTAGTAAATACATGAACTCCTCAAACTACGGTAATCACTGGAAAGAATCCCAATTATTGCACCTTGGGATATGCGGATCATAACTCGTAATAGGTGTCTGATGGCTCGTGTCCACGTCAATATTTTCCCCGAAGATGAAGGGATGATGCAACACAGCTACGGTAGGTATTTCACTTAGTGATGAGATCAATGTTATCGAACCAGTACGAAAACCAAGCAACACTATGTAAACGATACATGCACACAAAGAACAAATACTTGCAACCCGACACATAAGGGGGGTTGTTAATCCCTCCCGGGTAAAAGATAGATTGTTTTGTAGTAGATTGGATAAATAGATCTCACGGAAACATGAAATAAAATAAATAACAAAATATTGCAGCAATGTATTTTTGGGTTTTTGGAATAGTATGTCTGAAAATAAAAGTGGCAAATAATAGATCGAAAAGAAAATATAATAAAAAATAGACCCGGGGGCCATAGACTTCACTAGTTGCTTCTCTCGAGAAAATAGCATAAGGCGGGTAAAAAAATTACTATTGGGAAATTTATAGAACTTCAAATAATTATGACGATATGCAGGCAATGCTCATTATATCGGCATCACGTCCAAGATTAGTAGACCGACTCCTGCATGCATCTACTACTATTACGTCACTCATCAATCACTATCCAGCATGGATCTAGTGTATTAAGTTCACAGATAAAGGGAGTAATGCAATAAGAACAATGACATGATGTAGACAAGATCTATTCATGTAGGAATAGACCCCATATTGTTATCCTTAATGGCAACAATCAATACATGTCTTGCTGCCCCTTCTGTCACTGGGAAAGAAAACCACACGACCGGACCCATCACAAAGCACCTCTTCCCATGGCATGAAAAATCGATCTAGTCGGCTTAACTAAACCAAAGATTCAAAGAAGAAATATGAGGCTATAAGTAACCATGCATATAAGAGATCAAAACTAAAATAACTTTCATGGATAAAATAGATCTGATAATAAACTCAAAGTTCATTGGATCACAACAAACACACTGCAAAATGAGTTACATCAAATAGATCTCCCAGAGTCCATTGTATTGATAATCAAAACCGACAAAGAGAGGAAGCCATCTAGCTACTGCTACAGACCCGTAGGTATACAATGAACTACTCATGCATCAGCGGAGAGGCACCAATGAGGATGATGAACCCCTTCGTGATGGTGTCTAGATTGGATCTGGTGGTTCTGGAACTTGTTTTGGCTGGAATTGTGTTTCGTTGACTCCCCTAGGGTTTTTGGATTTTCTGGATATTTATAGAGCAAAGAGGTGGTGCGGGAGGCGACCGAGGTGGGCACAACCCACCAGGGTGTGCCTGGGCCCCCAGGCACGCCTAGGTGGGTTGTGCTCCCCTCAGAGCCCCCCTCTGGTGCTTCTTTGGCCCAGTAGGTGTCTTTTGGTCCAAAAAAATCTCCAAGAAGTTTCGTTGCATTTCGAATCGGTTTGGTATTGATTTTCTACCATGTAAAAAATAAGCAAAAAACAACAACTGGCACCGGGCACTATATTAATAGGTTAGTCCCAAAAAATGTATAAAGTTGCTATAAAAGGACTGTAAAACATCTAAGAATGATAATATAACAACATGGAACAAGCAAGAATTATAGATACGTTGGAGACATATGAGCATCCCCAAGCTTAATTCCTACTTGTCCTCGAGTAGCTAAATGATAAAAACAGATTTTTGGTGTGGAATGATGCCTAACATGTGAAGGAAATATGCCCTAGAGGCAATAATAAAGTTATTATTTATTTCCTTATATCATGATAAATGTTTATTATTCATGCTAGAATTGTATTAACCGGAAACATAATACATGTGTGAATACATAGACAAACAGAGTGTCACTAGTATGCCTCTACTTGACTAGCTCGTTAATCGAAGATGGTTATGTTTCCTAACCATGAACAAAGAGTTGTTATTTGATTAACGAGGTCACATCATTAGTTGAATGATCTGATTGACATGACCCATTCCATTAGCTTAGCACCCGATCGTTTAGTATGTTGCTATTGCTTTCTTCATGACCTATACATGTTCCCATTTACCGGAGGAACACTTTGGGTACTACCAAACGTCACAACGTAACTGGGTGATTATAAAGGAGTACTACAGGTGTCTCCAATGGTAGATGTTGGGTTGGCGTATTTCGAGATTAGGGTTTGTCACTCCGATTGTTGGAGAGGTATCTCTGGGCCCTCTCGGTAATACACATCACATAAGCCTTGCAAGCATAATAACTAAGACGTTAGTTATGAGATGATGTATTACGGAACGAGTAAAGAGACTTACCAGTAACGAGATTGAACTAGGTATTGGATACCGATGATCGAATCTCGGGCAAGTAACATACCGATGACAAACGGAACAACGTATGTTGTTATGCGGTCTGACCGATAAAGATCTTCGTAGAATATGTAGGAGCCAATATGGGCATCCAGGTCCCGCTATTGGTTATTGACCGGAGACGTGTCTCGGTCATGTCTACATTGTTCTCGAACCGTAGGGTCCGCACGCTTAACGTTACGATGACAGTTATTATGAGTTTATGCATTTTGATGTACCGAAGGTTGTTCGGAGTCCCGGATGTGATCACGGACATGACGAGGAGTCTCGAAATGGTCGAGACGTAAAGATTGATATATTGGAAGCCTATGATTGGACACCGGAAGTGTTCCGGGTGAAATCGGGATTTTACCGGATTACCGGGAGGGTTACCGGAACCCCCCGGGAGCCAAATGGGCCTACATGGGCCTTAGTGGAAAGGTGAGAGGGCTGCCCACAAGGGCTGCGCACCTCCCCCTCCCCCTAGTCCTATTAGGACTAGGAGAAGGGGCCGGCCACCCTCTCTCTCTCTCCCCTTTAAGGATTCCTAGTTGGACTAGGATTGGAGGGGGGAGTCCTACTCCCGGTAGGAGTAGGACTCCTCCTGCGCCTCCCTCCTCTTGGCCGGCCAGCCCTCCCCCTCTCATCCTTTATATACGGGGGCAGGGGACACCCCAAGACACACAAGTTGATCCTTGAGATCGTTCCTTAGCCGTGTGCGGTGCCCCCTGCCACCAAATTCCACCTCGATCATACCGTTGTAGTGCTTAGGCGAAGCCCTGCGTCGGTAGTACATCAAGATCGTCACCACGCCGTCGTGCTGACGGAACTCTTCCTCGACGCTTTGCTAGATCGGAGCCCGAGGATCGTCATCGAGCTGAACGTGTGCTAAGAACTCGGAGGTGCCGGAGTAACGGTGCTTGGATCGGTCGGATCGGGAAGAAGACGTACGACTACTTCCTCTATGTTGTGTGATCGCTTCCGCAGTCGGTCTGTGTTGGTATGTAGACAACACTCTCCCCTCTCGTTGCTATGCATCACCATGATCTTGCGTGTGCGTAGGAAAATTTTCGAAATTACTACGTTCCCCAACAGTGGCATCCGAGCCTAGGTTTTATGGTTTGATGTTATTTGCACGAGTAGAACACAAGTGAGTTGTGGGCGATACAAGTCATACTGCCTACCAGCATGTCATACTTTGGTTCGGCGGTATTGTTGGACGAGACGATCCGGACCAACCTTACGCGTACTCTTACGCGAGACCGGTTCCCTCGACGTGCTTTGCACATAGATGGCTTGCGGAAGACTGTCTCTCCAACTTTAGTTGAACCAAGTGTGGCTACGCCCGGTCCTTGAGAAGGTTAAAACGGAGTCTATTTGACGAACTATCGTTGTGGTTTTGATGCGTAGGTGAGATGAGTTCTTATTTAAGCCCGTAGCAGCCACGTAAAACTTGCAACAACAAAGTAGAGGACGTCTAACTTTTTTTGCAGGGCATGTTGTGATGTGATATGGTCAAGGCATGATGCTGATTTTATTGTATGAGATGATCATGTTTTGTAACCAAGTTATCGGCAACTGGCAGGAGCCATATGGTTGTCGCTTTATTGTATGCAATGCAATCGCGATGTAATGCTTTACTTTATTACTAAGCAGTAGTGATAGTCGTGGAAGCATAAGATTGGCGAGACGACAACGATGCTACGATGGAGATCAAGGTGTCGCGCCGGTGACGATGGTGATCATGACGGTGCTTCGGAGATGGAGATCACAAGCACAAGATGATGATGGCCATATCATATCACTTATATTGATTGCATGTGATGTTTATCTTTTATGCATCTTATCTTGCTTTGATTGACGGTAGCATTATAAGATGATCTCTCACTAAATTATCAAGAAGTGTTCTCCCTGAGTATGCACCGTTGCCAAAGTTCGTCGTGCCCAGACACCACGTGATGATCGGGTGTGATAAGCTCTACGTCCATCTACAACGGGTGCAAGCCAGTTTTGCACACGCAGAATACTCAGGTTAAACTTGACGAGCCTAGCATATGTAGATATGGCCTCGGAACACAGAGACCGAAAGGTCGAGCGTGAATCATATAGTAGATATGATCAACATAACGATGTTCACCATTGAAAACTACTCCATCTCACGTGATGATCGATTATGGTTTAGTTGATTTGGATCACGTGATCACTTAGAGGATTAGAGGGATGTACATCTAAGTGGGAGTTCTTAAGTAATATGATTAAATTGAACTTAAATTTATCATGAACTTAGTCCTAGTAGTATTTTGCAAATTATGTTGTAGATCAATAGCTCGCGTTGTTGCTTCCCTGTGTTTATTTTGATATGCTCCTAGAGAAAATTGTGTTGAAAGATGTTAGTAGCAATGATGCGGATTGGATCCGTGATCTGAGGTTTATCCTCATTGCTGCACAGAAGAATTATGTCCTTGATGCACCGCTAGGTGACAGACCTATTGCAGGAGCAGATGCAGACATTATGAACGTTTGGCTAGCTCAATATGATGACTACTTGATAGTTTAAGTGCACCATGCTTAACGGCTTAGAATCGGGACTTCAAAGACGTTTGGAACAACATGGACCATATGAGATGTTCCAGGAGTTGAAGTTAATATTTCAAGCAAATACCCGAGTTGAGAGATATGAAGTCTCCAACAAGTTCTATAGCTAAAAGATGGAGGAGAATCGCTCAACTAGTGAGCATGTGCTCAGATTGTCTGGGTACTACAATCGCTTGAATCAAGTGGGAGTTAATCTTCCAGATAAGAAAGTGATTGACAGAATTCTCTAGTCACCATCACTAAGTTAGTAGAACTTCGTGATGAACTATAATATGCAAGGGATAACGGAAACAAACCCCAAGCTCTTCGTGATGCTGAAATCAACGAAGGTAGAAATCAAGAAAAACATCAAGTGTTGATGGTTGACAAGATCACTAGTTTCAAGAAAAGGGCAAAGGGAAGAAGGGGAACTTCAAGAAGAATGACAAGCAAGTTGATGCTCAAGTGAAGAAACCCAAGTCTGATCCTAAGCCTGAGACTAAGTGTTTCTACTGCAAAGGGACTGGTCACTGGAAGCGGAACTACCCCAAGTGATTGGCGGATAAGAAGGATGGCAAAGTGAACATAAGTATATTTGATATACATGTTATTGATGTGTACTTTACTAGTGTTTACAGCAACCCCTCGGTATTTGATACTGGTTCAGTTGCTAAGAGTAGTAACTCGAAACGGGAGTTGCAGAATAAACAGAGACTAGTTAAGGGTGAAGTGACGATGTGTGTTGGAAGTAGTTCCAAGATTGATATGATCATCATCGCACACTCCCCTATACTTTCGGGATTAGTGTTGAACCTAAATAAGTGTTGTTTGGTGTTTGTGTTGAGCATGAATATGATTTGATCATGTTTATTGTAATACGGTTATTCATTTAAGTAAAAGAATAAATTGTTGTTCTGTTTACATGAATAAAACCTTATATGGTCACACACCCAATGAAAATAGTTCATTGGATCTCGATCTTAATAATACACATATTCATAATATTGAAACCAAAAGATGCAAAGTTAATAATGATAGTGCAACTTATTTGTGGCACTACTGTTTAGGTCATATTGGTATAAAGCGCATGAAGAAACTCCATGATGATGGGCTTTTAGAATCACTTGATTATGAATCAGTTGATGCTTGCGAACCATGCCTCATGGGCAAGATGACTAAGACTCTGTTCTTCGGAACAATGGAGCGAGCAACAGATTTGTTGGAAATCATACATACTGATGTATGTGGTCCGATGAATATTGAGGCTCGCGACAGGTATCATTATTTTTTGATCTTCACAAATGATTTGAGCAGATATGAGTATATCAACTTGATGAAACATAAGTCTGAAACATTTGAAAAGTTCAAAGAATTTCAGAGTGAAGTGAAAAACATCGTGAGAAGAAAATACAGTTTCTACGATCTGATCGCGGAGACAAATATTTGAGTTACAAGTTTGGTCTTCAGTTAAAACAATGTGAAATAGTTTCACTACTCACGCCACCTGGAACACCACATCATAATGGTGTGTCCGAACGTCATAACCGTACTTTATTGGATATAGTGCAATCTATGATGTCTCTTACCGATTTACCACTATTCTTTTTGGGGTCATGCATTAGAGACAGCTGCATTCACGTTAAAAAAGGGGCACCATCTATATCCGTCGAGACGCCGCCTTATGAACTATGGTTTGGCAAGAAACCAAAGTTGTCGTTTCTTAAAGTTTGGGGTTGTGATGCTTATGTGAAAAAGTTTCATCCTGATAAGCTCAAAACCAAATCGGAGAAATATGTCTTCATAGGATACCCAAAAGGAGACTGTTGGGTACACCTTCTATCACAGATCCGAAGGCAAGATATTCGTTGCCGAGAATGGATCCTTTCCAGAGAAGGAGTTTCTCTCGAAATAAGTGAGTGGGAGGAAAGTAGAAAACTTGATAAGGTAATTGTACCTTCTCCCTTATTGGAAAGTAGTACATCACAGAAACTAGTTTCTGTGACACCTACACCAATTAGTGAGGAAGCTAATGATGATGATCATGTAACTTCAGATCAAGTTACTACCGAATCTCGTAGGTAAACCAGAGTGAGATCCGCACCAGAGTGGTACGGTAATCCTGTTCTGGAAGTCATGTTACTAGACCATGACGAACTTGCGAACTATGAGGAAGCGATGATGAGCCCAGATTCCGCGAAATGGTTTGAGGCCATGAAATCTGAGATATGATCCATGTATGAGAACAAAGTTTGGACTTTGGTTGACCTGCCCGATGATCAGCAAGCAATTGAGAATAAATGGATCTTCAAGAGGAAGACGGATGCTGATAGTAGTGTTACTATCTACAAAGCTAGAATTGTCGCAAAAGGTTTTCGACAAGTTCAAGGTGTTGACTACGATGAGAGCTTCTCACTCGTATCTATGCTTGAGTCTGTCCGAATCATGTTAGTAATTGCAGCATTTTATGAAATCTGGCAAACGGATAAACAAAACTGCATTCCTTAATGGATTTATTAAAGAAGAGTTGTATATGATGCAACCAGAAGGTTTTGTCAAACCGAAAGGTGCTAACAAAATGTGCAAGCTCCAGCGATCCATCTGTGGACTGGTGCAAGCATCTCGGAGTTGGAATATACGCTTTGATAAGTTGATCAAAGCATATAGTTTTATACAGACTTGCGGTGAAGCCTGTATTTACGAGAAAGTGAGTGGGAGCACTAAAGCATTTCTGATAAGTATATGTGAATGACATATTGTTGATCGGAAATAATGTAGAATTATTCTGTAAAGCATAAAGGAGTATTTGAAAGGAGTTTTTCAAAGAAAGACTTCGGTGAAGCTGCTTACATATTGAGCTTCAAGATCTATAGAGATAGATCAAGACGCTTGATAAGTTTTTTCAATGAGTACAAACCTTGACAAGATTTTGAAGTAGTTCAAAATGGAGCAGTCAAAGAAAGAGTTCTTGCCTGTATTACAAGGTGTGAAGTTGAGTAAGACTCAAAGCCCGACCACGGCAGAAGATAGAAAGAGAATGAAAGTCATTCCCTATGCCTTGGCCATAGGTTCTATAAAGTATGTCATGCTGTATACCAGATCTATTGTATACCCTGCACTGATTTGGCAAGGGAGTACAATAGTGATCTAGGAGTAGATCACTGGACAGCGGTCAGAATTATCCTTAGTGAAATAAGGATATGTTTCTCGATTATGGACGTGACAAAAAGGTTCGTCGTAAAGGGTTACGTCGATGCAAGTTTTTGACACTGATCCAGATGAATCTAAAAGTCTCAATCTGGATACATATTGAAAGTGGGAGCAATTAGCTAGAGTAGCTCCGTGCAGAGCATTATAGACAAAGAATTTTGCAAAATACTTACGGATCTGAATGTGACAGACCCGTTGACTAAAATTATCTCACAAGCCAAACATGATCACACCTTAGTACTCTTTGGGTGTTAATCATATAGATATGTGAACTAGATTACTGACTCTAGTAAACCCTTTGAGTGTTGGTCACATGACGATGTGAACTATGGGTGTTAATCACATGGTGATGTGAACTATTGCTGTTAAATCACATGGCGATGTGAACTAGATTATTGACTCTAGTGCAAGTGGGAGACTGAAGGAAATATGCCCTAGAGGCAATAATAAAGTTATTATTTATTTCCTTATATCATGATAAATGTTTATTATTCATGCTAGAATTGTATTAACCGGAAACATAATACATGTGTGAATACATAGACAAACAGAGTGTCACTAGTATGCCTCTACTTGACTAGCTCGTTAATCAAAGATGGTTATGTTTCCTAACCATGAACAAAGAGTTGTTATTTGATTAACGAGGTCACATCATTAGTTGAATGATTTGATTGACATGACCCATTCCATTAGCTTAGCACCCGATCGTTTAGTATGTTGCTATTGCTTTCTTCATGACTTATACATGTTCCTATGACTATGAGATTATGCAACTCCCGTTTACCGGAGGAACACTTTGGGTACTACCAAACGTCACAACGTAACTGGGTGATTATAAAGGAGTACTACAGGTGTCTCCAATGGTAGATGTTGGGTTGGCGTATTTCGAGATTAGGGTTTGTCACTCCGATTGTCGGAGAGGTATCTCTGGGCCCTCTCGGTAATACACATCACATAAGCCTTGCAAGCATAATAACTAAGACGTTAGTTATGAGATGATGTATTACGGAACGAGTAAAGAGACTTACCAGTAACGAGATTGAACTAGGTATTGGATACCGACGATCGAATCTCGGGCAAGTAACATACCGATGACAAAGGGAACAACGTATGTTGTTATGCGGTCTGACCGATAAAGATCTTCGTAGAATATGTAGGAGCCAATATGGGCATCCAGGTCCCGCTATTGGTTATTGACCGGAGATGTGTCTCGGTCATGTCTACATTGTTCTCGAACCGTAGGGTCCGCACGCTTAACGTTACGATGACAGTTATTATGAGTTTATGCATTTTGATGTACCGAAGGTTGTTCGGAGTCCCGGATGTGATCACGGACATGACGAGGAGTCTCGAAATGGTCGAGACGTAAAGATTGATATATTGGAAGCCTATGTTTGGACACCGGAAGTGTTCCGGGTGAAATCGGGATTTTACCGGATTACCGGGAGGGTTACCGGAACCCCCCGGGAGCCAAATGGGCCTACATGGGCCTTAGTGGAAAGGTGAGAGGGCTGCCCACAAGGGCTGTGCACCTCCCCCTCCCCCTAGTCCTATTAGGACTAGGAGAAGGGGCCGGCCACCCTCTCTCTCTCCCCCTTTAAGGATTCCTAGTTGGACTAGGATTGGAGGGCGGAGTCCTACTCCCGGTAGGAGTAGGACTCCTCCTGCGCCTCCCTACTCTTGGCCGGCCAGCCCTCCCCCTCTCATCCTTTATATACGAGGGCAGGGGACACCCCAAGACACACAAGTTGATCCTTGAGATCGTTCCTTAGCCGTGTGCGGTGCCCCCTGCCACCAAATTCCACCTCGATTATACCGTCGTAGTGCTTAGGCGAAGCCCTGCGTCGGTAGTACATCAAGATCGTCACCACGCCGTCGTGCTGACGGAACTCTTCCTCGACGCTTTGCTGGATCGGAGCCCGAGGATCGTCATCGAGCTGAATGTGTGCTAAGAACTCGGAGGTGCCGGAGTAACGGTGCTTGGATCGGTCGGATCGGGAAGAAGACGTACGACTACTTCCTCTATGTTGTGTGATCGCTTCCGCAGTCGGTCTGCGTTGGTACGTAGACAACACTCTCCCCTCTCGTTGCTATGCATCACCATGATCTTGCGTGTGCGTAGGAAAATTTTCGAAATTACTACGTTCCCCAACAACATGTTCATCACATATTCTTTTCTTTTGTAGCATGGACATTTGGACTTTTATATGATTCGAAGCAATAATCTAGTTTTGACATGAAGATTTCAAATACTCAAGCATATCAACAAGCAACCATGTCTTTCAAAATATCAACACTAAAGTAAGTTATCCCTAGCCCATCATGCTCAATCATTAATCGATTCATGAAACATACTCGCATATTAGCTACACCCAATGGTCAAGTATGATCATAGCGCCCATTAGTTGGTGCTTTGTAAGAGAAGATGGAGACTCAAATAAAAATTGCATAAAGTAAATAGAAAGGCCCTCCGCAGAGGGAAGTAGGGATTTGTAGAGGTGCCAGAGCTCAAAGCGAAAAAGATAGAGATAAAACATTTTGGGTGTCATGCTTTTCCTGTCAACGAAAACAATCGAGTAGTTCCGAATACTTTCCATGCTAGATATATCATAGGCGGTTCCCAAACAGTAAATAAAGTAAATACCAACGATCGAGTAATTCCTTTTTCCTCCATACTTTCACATTCCATGGCTAGCCATATCCACGGGTGTCCTCCATACCAACAATTTCCCAGAATTTATTATATGACAACATAAAGAAAATTCATTTTTTTCTTTTCAGGACTGGGCATCCCTTATACCTTTGCCGTACTCTCGTGCAATGACATTTGGATAAACACTCATCTTGAGAATAACACATCTAGCATGGAAAAATATCAGCCACCCCCTACCATTTCATGAGCGGTACGAGCATACAAAAAGGAAATTATTTCGAAAATTAGAGATGGCACATACAAATTTTCTTAGAACGGTAAAACAATACCGCATATAGGTAGGAATGGTGGACTCATATGGCGAAACTGGGTTTCAGGATTTTGGATGCACAAGTAGTAATCCCACTTAGTACAAGGGAAGGCTAGCAAAAAGATTGAGAACTATCCAACCAAGAAACGAAAAATTACATAAACGAACATTAAGAATAACTAACACCGAATAATGCACCACAAGTAGGATGTGATTTCATTGCATAACTATCGACTTTCGTGCTTGCATAGGGAATCAAAAACCTTAACACCAATATTCTTACTAAAGCATAATTATTCGCCAACATAACTCACATTTCTCAATCATCATATCACAAAACTATTACAAAGAATCAAGTTTATTTTGTTCAATGATCTTCATATGTTGCTTTTGATAGCTCAAACAAATTTAAGTGAAGAACATGAGCATAAAAATTTTCATCTCTCAAAATAATATAAGTGAAGCACAAGAGAATTTCTTCAAAAAAATTAAAGCACACCATGCTCAAAAAGATATAAGTGAACCAATAGAGCAATTCCATAGCTTAAAAATTTTAAGTGAAGCATAAAGAGCAATTCTAACAAATCATAGCATAATTTTGGCTCTCTCAAATAGGTGTGTCCGCAATGGATAGATGGCACAAACTAAAAATCAAAGCAAGCAAAGACTCATATAATACAAGATGCTCCAAGCAAAACTCATGATATGAGACGGATAAAAATATAGCTCCAAGTAAAATACCGATGGTTGTTAGAAGAAAGAGGGGATGCCACTCGGGGGCATCCCCAAGCTTAGTTACTTGTTTCTCTTTGGATAATAACTTGGGGTGCCATGGGGCATCGCCAAGCTTAGGCTCTTCTTACTCCTTATTCCTTCATTGACCATGATCTCACTCAAAAACTTGAAAACTTCAATCACACAAAACTCAACAAAACCTTCATGAGATCCGTTTGTATAAGAAAGCGAAACACTACTCTAAGTACTGTTGCAAACCCATTCATATTTGATTTTTGCATTATATCTACTGTATTCCAACTTTGCTATGGATTAAAGCCCCCGATAAAGTCCATAGATTCATCAAAATAAGCACACAACGCAAATAAAATAGCATTCGACAAAAACAGAACAATCTGTAGAAATCTGAAAACTTCATTTACTTCTGTAACTCCAAAAATTCTGAAAAATAGGAAAACGTAGGCAATTTGTATATCAATCTTGTGTAAAAAATTCAGAATTTGTCGTCGCTTCTGTGATTTTTCAAAATTATTTTAGTAGACGCAAAAGTTTCTGTTTTCCAACAAGATCAAATCAACTATCTCCCAACATGATCCCAAAGGCTTTGCTTGGCCCAAACACTAATGAAAAAATAAAAACACAATCATAACAGAGGCATAATTGCGCAAACACTCAAGAACAGAAATAAAAAGGCAAAAATAAAATTTATTCATTGGGTTGCCTCCCAACAAGCTCTATCATTATATGCCCCTAGCTAGGCATAAAGTATAGATTCAAGTATTGTCATCTTTAGTTTCCAACTCCTCAATCAAACACTTAGAATTCTTCAAAGATTTAGCATACAAATTCAATAAAAATACTCCTAGGAACAAGTTTCAAAAATTCATTGTTGTAACTAGGGTCTTTTATCACTTCAACAAAATCGGGGTGATACTAATTATTTTAAGATCTTCTTTGTTACTATTAGAAGTTGCACCCTTGTTTTTAGTGACTTGAGTAATCTTGCCAATTTTTACTGGAGTTTTTTCAATAGTTTTAGCAGAAGAAAAATCCGTGCTTAGATTACTAATTTTTTCCAACTTATCAATTCTAGCGGGGCTCTCCTCTATTCTCTCGTTGAATGTGAGTTCTTTTTTTATTACTTCAAGAGCGTCTCTCGCTTTTGACACAATTCTACTAGCAAGATTGTGCATCCTTTTATCTATTTTTTCAATGTTTTCTTCAGTGAGCATTTTCTTTTCAATAGCATCTAGCCTTTCCATAACATGGTCGAGAGTTAAAGTTGTTTCATTAATCATAAGAGGTGGTGAACCCACTAGATTTCCCATAGCATTAAAAGCATCTAGAGAAGTACACATCAAGAAATTTCCACTGGTATTCGTATCAAGGACGAATCTATACCAAGTAGTGATGCCCACATAAAAACAGCGTAGAAGAACAATATTAGATTGCTTACGAATAGATCCATTATGAGCATTGCAAATCCTATACCAACCATCTTTGAAATTCTCCCGTCCCCTTTGTTTGAAATTAAGAACCTCATTCTCGGGTGTGCATGCAATAGAGGAAGAACTATCCATAGCGATAAAAAGTGACAAACAAAATTCCACAGAAAAAACAGATCCGACGAGAAAACGGCGAATGAAAAAGAGGGCGAATAAAACAACAAATTTTTGTGAAGTGGTGAGATGAAAATGAGAGGCGAATGGAAAATAATGTAAATTGCAAGGAGATGAGATTTGTGATTAGGAACCTGATAGATGTTGATGATGTCTCCCCAACAATGGTGCCATAAATCCTTTCTTGATGGCTCGTGTCTGCGCTAGTATTTTCCCCGAAGAGGAAGGGATGATGCAGCACAACTATGGTAGGTATTTCCCACAGTCATGAGATCAAGCTAATAGAACCAGGAGGAGAACCAAGCAACACTATGTAAACGGTACCTACACACAAAGAACAAACACTTACAACGTGACGCATAAGAGGGGTTGTCAATCCCTCCCGGGTAAAAGATAGATTGGTTTGTAGTACATTGGATAAATAGATCTTGCGAAAACGTGAAATAAAATAAATAAATAAAATTAAAGCAAGGTACTTTTGGGTTTTTGGAAGAATAGATCTAAAAATAAAAGTGGCAAATAATAGATCGAAAAGTAAATATGATAAAGAATAGCCCCAGGGGGACGTAGATTTCACTAGTGGCTTCTCTTGAGAAAATAGCATACAGCAGGTAAACAAATTACTGTTGGGAAATTGATAGAACTTCAAATAAATATGACGATATCCAGGCAATGATCATTATATAGGCATCATGTCCAATATTAGTAGATCGACTCCTGCCTGCATCTACTACTATTACTCCACACATCGACTGCTATCCAGCATGCATCTAGTGTATTAAGTTCATGGAAAAACAGAGTAATGCAATAAGAACGATGACATGATGTAGACAAGATCTATTCATGTAGGAATAGACCCCATCTTGTTACCCTTAATGGCAACGATCAATACGTGTCTTGCTGCACCTTCTCTCACTGGGAAAGAACACCGCACGACTGATCCCATCACAAAGCACCTCTTCCCATGGCAAGAAAAATCGATCTAGTCGACCTAACTAAACCAAAGATTCAAAGAAGAAATACAAGGCTATAAGTAATCATGCATATAAGAGATCAAAACTCAAATAACTTTCATGGATAAAATCGATCTGATCATAAACTCGAAGTTCATCGGATCCCAGCAAACACACCGCAAAAAGAGTTACATCAAATAGATCTCCAAGAGACCATTGTATTGAGAATCAAACGAGAGAGAGAGAGAGAGAGAGGAAGCCTTCTAGCTACTGCCTACGGACCCGTAGGTCTACAATGAACTACTCACGCGTCATCAGAGAGGCAATAATGAGGATGTTGAACCCCTCCGTGATGGTGTCTAGATTGAATCTAGTGGTTCTGGAACTTGCGAAGGCTAGAATTGTGTTTCATTGACTCCCCTAGGGTTTTTGGATTTTTTTGGGTATTTATAGAGCAAAGAGGCGGTGCTAGAGGAGGCTGAGGTGTGCACAACCCACCAGTGCGTACCTGGGCCCCCAGGCATTACCTGGTGGGTTATGCTCCCCTCGGAGCCCCCTTTCGTACTTCTTTGGCCCAATAGGTGTCTTCTGGTCGAGAAAAATCTACAAAAAGTTTCACTGCATTTCAACTCCGTCTGGTATTGATTTTTTGTGAAGTAAAAAACAAGCAAAAAAGCACAACTGGCACTAGGCACTATGTCAATAGGTTAGTCCCGGAAAATGATATAAAGTTGCTATAAAATTATTGTTAAACATCCCAGAATGATAATATAATAGCATGGAACAAGCAAAAATTATAGAGATGTCGGAGACGTATCAGTGCCTACAACTTGCAAGATAGGATCAAGAACACACATATATTCATGAAAACATACCCGGTTTGATACGTCTCCAAAGTATCTATAATTTTTGATTGTTCCATGCTATATTATATCATGTTTTGGACATTACTGGGCTTTATTATACACTTTTATATTATTTTTGGCACTAACCTGTTAACCGGAGGCCCAACCCAGAATTGTTGTTTTTGCCTATTTTAGGGTTTCACAGAAAAAGAATATCAAACGGAGTCCAAACGGAATGAAACCTTTGGGAACGTGATTTTCGGAACGAACATGATCCAAAGGACTTAGACCCTACATCAAGCAATCAACCAGTAAGGCACGATGTAGGGGGGTGCGCCCACCCCCCCAGGCACGCCCTCCACCCTTGTGGGGACCGCGTCGCTCCACCGACATACTCCTTCCTCCTATATATACCTACGTACCCCCAAACTACCATATACGGAGCCAAAACCCTAATTTCACCGCCGTAACTTTCTGTATCCATGAGATCCCATCTTGGGGCCTTTTCCGGAGCTACGCCGGAGGGGGCATCGATCGCGGAGGGCTTCCACATCAACACCATAGCCCCTCCGATGAAGTGTGAGTAGTTTACTTCAGACATACGGGTCCATAGTTATTAGCTAGATGGCTTCTTCTCCCTTTTTGGATCTCAATACAAAGTTCTTCCCCTCTCTTGTGGAGATCTATTCGATGTAATCTTCTTTTGCGGTGTGTTTGTTGAGACCGATGAATTGTGGGTTTATGATCAAGTTTATCTGTGAACAATATTTGAATCTTCTCTGAATTCTTTTATGTATGATTCCCAAGGGTTTGAATATAACAGGGTAATAGGTTCTACCTCAGCAACTACTTCCCAACCCACAAGTTAATGACATCCTAATCATGCAATGTTTGAGGATTGGAACTAATGCATAAAAACTGGGTAATGATGGGATATGATCAAAGTGTTACTTGCCTTGCTGACGATCCGTGAATCCTAGAGACTCGTAGTAACACGCTTCGCACTCCGGGAATTCTATCACAAGCAAACAATAACATACATAAGTAACAAGCGACAATGCACAAGCAAAACTCAAATAAGAGAGGTTGACTAGAAAGTTCAACTTAAGAACTCTGGTACGCAAAAGAATCAAATCAAACGAAGCAACGAAAGTCAAACGGTGAAAGTAAGAAGCTTCGTTTACTAATCTGAAACTAGGTCAAATTTTACAGTAACCAAAACTTGTTTGAGTTGGTTAAACGGAAAGAGGGTTTCGAGACAAAACTCCAGGCACTTGAATCGCCTGATTCCGATAAACGAGCGAAAATATAAACAGAAATTAAGATCGGATCAGAAATCGCGATCAGAAAAATCGCGGAATAAATCCAAGAAAAAGAAAAACGACGAACAGATTAACGAACGAACGTTCATTATCTGGATCTAAACGAAGAATGCGTTCATTTAAAACGAACGAACGAGCGAACACTCGTTAAAAAAATAAACCGGAGAAAAAAACCAATCTATTTAAAAAACGAAATCTAGGGTTTTGAAAAAAAATAAAACCGAACGGTTTTTTTAGAAAAATCGGCGGTTGGAACCGGCGGCTACCTCCGGCGAGGGGCTCCGGCGAGGGCTTGGGCGGCGGGGTGCGGCGGCGGCACGGGCGGCGGGCTGCGGGGCTCGGCGGCGGCGGGAGGCGGCGGTGGTGGTGTGGTGGGGGGTGGCGCGTATATATAGGAGGGGGCGGCGACTTGGAGTAGGGGGCAAGGCGCGGCGACGGAGGCGGAGTCCGGCTCGGACTCTGTCCGAGTCGGCGGCGGCGGCGGGGCTCGCGCGCAGGGAAGGCGACGGCGACTTGGGCCGGCGGCCCGGCTAGGTTCGGCCCAGTCGGCGTGAGGAGTTTAAAAAAAACTATTTCGCCAACAGAAATAAAATCCTAGAAATTAAAATAAAAATCTAAAAATGCCAAAACAAATTTTCACCGTCTAAATAAAATATTTAGGACGAGTTGAACATTTTCTTGGCCCTAAAATGCAATTTTGAAAACGTGCAATTTTTCTAATGCAAATAAAATCCAAATAAAACCAAATAAAATCCAATAAATGATTTTAATATTCTTCCTCCGATATTTCAATTATTTTGGAGAAGTCATATTGTCTCCACTCATTTGATTTAATATGAAATATTTTTCGGAGAGAAAAAATTTATTAAAATCAAAATCCTCGTTTCATTATTTGATAAAAATCAAATATGAAAACCGGAAAATCCCCAACTCTCTCCATGGGTCCTTGAGTTGCTTAGGATTTCGAGGATTGCGGAACGGAAATGCACTAAATCATGATATGCATGGATGATCTATGTATAACATTCCATATTAAAAATTTGGGATGTTACAACAAGATGCACCTATACCCGGGCATGACCAACAACTTGTCAGTCTATGGCCACTCTTGGCTGTGCGAACAACTGTTCAGAAGCCTTGGGCCATTCAAATTGCCGGCAAGGGTTGTCCTGCTGAATGTCAACTCCACCCTGGACTGTTGGGAAACGTAGCATGCAATTTCAAGAATTTTCCTACACTCATGCAAGATCTATCTAGGAGATGCATAGAAACAAGAGGGGGAGAGTGTCTCCACGTACCCTCGTAAACCAAAAGCGGAAGCGTTTGATAACGCGGTTGATGTAGTCGAACTTCTTCTCGTTCTGACCGATCAATCACCAAACGTACGACACCTCCGAATTTTGCACATGTTCAGCTTGATGACGTCCCTCGAACTGTTGATCCAGCAAAGTGTTGAGGGAGAGTTTCGTCAACACGACAACATGGTGACAGTGATGGTGAATTGATCCGCGCAGGGCTTCGCCTAAGCACTACGAAGATATGACCGGAGGCATAAACTGTGGAGGGGGGTGCCGCACAGGGCTAACAACTATTGATGTGTGTTCTAGCGGTGACCCTCCTCATCTATATAGGTTGGAGGGGAGGAGAGGCAGCCAAGGGGGCGCCCCAAGCAGGAGGAATCCTAGTTGGGTGCCTCCCAATTTGGCCTCTGAGGGAGTCCTGGATTAGGGGGTCTTCGGACAGCCGGACTATAGCCTTTGGCCGGAATGTTGGACTATGAAGATACAAGATTGAAGACTTTGTCCCATTTCCGGATGGGATTTTCCTTGGCGTGGAAGGCAAGCTTGGCAATACGGATATGTAGATCTCCTCCCTTGTAACCGACTCTGTGTAACCCTAGCCCCCGCCGTTGTCTATATAAACCGGAGGGTTTAGTCCGTAGGACAATAACAAACATACCATAGGCTAGCTTCTAGGGTTTAGCCTCTATGATCTCGTGGTAGATCAACTCTTGTAATACTCATATCATCAAGATCAATCAAGAAGGACGTAGGGTATTAGCTCCATCAAGAGGGCCCGAACCTGGGTAAACATCATGTCCCCCGCCTCTTGTGACCATCCGCCTTAGACGCACAGTTCGGGACCCCCTACCCGAGATCCGCCGGTTTTTGGCACCGACATTGGTGCTTTCATTGAGAGTTCCACTGTGCCATCACCGTAAGGCTTGATGGCTCCTTCGATCATCGGTAACGATGTGGTCCAGGGTGAGGTTTTCCTCCCAGAACAGATCTTCGTATTCGGTGGCTTCGCACTGCGGGCCAACTCGCTTGGCCATCTGGAGCAGATCGAGAGCTACGCCCCTGGCCATCAGGTCAGGTTCGGAAACTTAAACTACACTGCCGACATCCGCCGAGACTTGATCTTCGATGGATTCGAGCCCATGTCTGGTGCGCCGCACAATCATGACGAGCATGACGTAACTCTGCCATCAGATAGTGTTCGGGAGATCACACCTGCAACTACTCTAGCCCTCAATCCGGAGCAAATTGCGCCATGCGAGGACGGGGGGATAGACCCCGCCATGGAGGCCGCGCTCTCGGTGGCGATGGAGCCGGATACTGACATCACCCCTTATGAGAGCCATGTTGCCGAACCACTGGATTCGTCTCCGGCCACGGACTCCGAGCCGCCTGCGTCCATGCCTATCAAATCCGATTGGGCATCGATCATGGAGTTCACATCCGCGGATATCTTTCAACACTCACCTTTCGGCGACGTGCTAAATTCATTAAGGTCTCTCTCCTTGTCAGGAGATCCTTGGCCGAACTATGTCCGGCTAGAATGGGATGCAGACGACGAAGAAATTCGCTGCCCACCCACCACCCACTTAGTAGCCTCTGTCGATGATTTAACCGACATGCTCGATTTCGACTCCGAAGACATCGACGACATAGACGACGATGCAGGAGGGGAACAGGAACCACTACCCACAGGGCGCTAGACAACCACTTCACCTCATGACATATACATGGTGGATACACCCAAAGAAAACAATGACGAAGAATGTCAGGATGCAGCGAAGAATAACTCCCTCGAGAAGCAATCAAAGCGTCGGCATAGGCTCCTCTTAAAATCCCGCCTCGGCGAAAACAGCGCAAGAGAAAATAGCACTCCAGTCGACCCCAAAGGAAACAACGACCACATTGACCCAGCGGCAGAGCACGATGAAACTGCAAACGGCAAAAATAGTACGGATCCGATGGCCGAACACGGCGACACCGAGGATAAACCTCATCAAACCCCCTATAGGGAGGAAAACAGTCCGGATGAAGATGCACACATCATCCCGGAAACGCACTTGGAACAAGAGAACCTCCGCAGAAGGCTTATTGCCACAGCGACGAGTCTAAATAAGCAGAAGCAAAGGCTTAAGGCCGCACAAAATATGCTCAACAGTAGGTGGAACAAAGTGCTCGACAACAAAGAAAAGTATGGTGAAAATTACCACACAAAGAGCTATCCAAAGCGCAAGCTATTACCTGAATTCGACGATGAGTCCTTAGAGCCCACACAGCCAAAAAATAAAACGGCCAACCGACCGGATCAACCACCTTGTGACCGCGATAGAGCGGCTAACAAGGCCGCACACAAGTCAACACACGATCTACGTGAGGACTTGCGCCAAAAATCTAGTATGACCATATCCATCTATGGATCTAGGAAGCGCGCTCCGGCACAAAACCAAAACCGAATACAACAACCGTCCGAACGCCACGATACATCCAAATACAGGGGTGCCGCACACCCCCTATGTTTCACCGATGAGGTGCTAGACCACGAATTTCCAGAAGGATTCAAACCAGTGAACATAGAGGCGTACGACGAGACCACAGACCATGGGGTCTGGATTGAGGACTTTATCCTCCATATCCATATGGCTCACGGAGACGATCTCCACGCCATCAAGTACTTGCCCCTCAAGCTTAAAGGACCAGCTCGGCACTGGCTGAAAAGCCTCCCCGAAAACTCAATTGGAAGTTGGGAGGAGCTCGAGGATGCTTTTTGGGCTAATTTTCAAGGGACCTATGTCCAACCTCCGGATGCAGACGATTTAAGTCATATAATTGAACAGCTCGGAGAGTCTGCCCGAAAGCTTTGGAACAGGTTTCTCACTAAGAAGAACCAAATCGTCGACTGTCCGGATGCTACGATGGTATGTGGAACTTGTTTTGCAGAGCCGGACACTATCCTTGTGTTCAAAATCTTCTATGGAGTATTCGGAGGAAGAACCCGCCTTGCAATGTCGAAGACAAATCTGCGCGTCGGACTCATCGTCATTGAAGCCCGGTTCAGGGGCTATTGAGGGAGTCCTGGATTAGGGGGTCTCCGGACAGCCGGACTATATCCTTTGGCCGGACTGTTGGACTATGAAGATACAAGATTGAAGACTTCGTCCCATGTCCGGATGGGACTTTCCTTGGCGTGGAAGGCAAGCTTGGCAATATGGATATGTAGATCTCCTCCCTTGTAACCGACTCTGTGTAACCCTAGCCCCCTCCGGTGTCTATATAAACCGGAGGGTTTAGTCCATAGGACAACAACAGTCATACCATAGGCTAGTTTCTAGGGTTTAGCCTCTACGATCTCGTCGTAGATCAACTCTTGTAATACTCATATCATCAAGATCAATCAAGCATGACGTAGGGTATTACCTCCATCAAGAGGGCCCGAACCTGGGTAAACATCATGTCCCCCGCCTCCTGTTACCATTCGCCTTAGACATGCAGTTCGGGACCCCCAACCCGAGATCCGCCGGTTTTGACACCGACAGCCACCCTGCTTCCATATTCATCCAGAGGGGGAAGGAAGGAGGAGGGAGGAGAGAAGGAAGCAGGAGGCCGAATTGCTCCCCTTACTTTCTCTCTTCCTCTCTTTCCTTCCCCTTTATTTTGGTCTACATGGGGCGCACCAGCCCCCTATGGGCTGGTCTATCCCCTTCTTGGACCATTAGGCCCATGTAGTTGCCGGGGGATGCCCGGAACCCCTTCTGGTGACCCGATATGTACCTGGTACCCCCAGAACACTTCCGGTGTTTGAATATCATCGTCCTATATATGAATCTTTCCCTCTCGACCATTTCAAGACTCCTCTTCATGTATGTGATCTCATCCAGGACTTCGAACAACATTCGGTCACCAAATCACATAACCCATATAATACAAAATCGTCATCAAACGTTAAGCGTGCGGACCCTACGGTCAATAACCAACAACGGAACCTAGATGCATAGACATGACCGAGACACCTCCCCGGTCAATAACCAACAACGGAATATGGATGCTCATATTGGTTCCCACATATTCTATGAAGATCTTTATCAGTCGTACCATAATGACAACATACGTTATTCCCTTTGTCATCGGTATGTTACTTGCCCGAGATTCGATCGTCGGTATCTTCATACTATAACATCCCAAATTTCCAATTTGGAATGTTATGCATTAGATCATCATTGCATATCATATTTTATTGCATTTTGGCTTGATCCTAGAAATTCTACGCAACTCAAGGACCCACGGAGAGAGTTGGGGATTTCGTTATTGTCATATTTGAGTTTTCTCGAATTTTGAAAAGAGGATCGGTTGATTTTAATTATTTTCTCTTCGAATATTTCTTTTATGAAAAATAAAAGAGAGGGGATAAAATGACTTCTCCAAAATAAGGAAATATTGGAGATTTAAAATTAAAATCAAATAAGATTTTATTAGGAGTCTTTGTCGCTATTTTATTTGATTTAGGAAAAATATGCGTTTTTCAAAATTGCATTACAGGCCCAAATAAATGTTCACCTTGTCCGTTAGATTTTTAGAGGACGGGGAAAATTTATTTTAGGATTTTTTCAGTCAGTTTAGTATTTCTTTTCTTTGTTTTTCTAAGCGGAATTATTTTTAAAAAGTCAACCGACCTAACCGGGCTGTGTCCGCCTGGGACACTAGCCCGGCCGGCCCTTTAAAGCCGTGAGGGCCAGAGCCGCCAGTGCCCCGCCCGAAACCCTAGCGACGCCGTCCAAACCACCCTGCCGCCGCCCTGTTCCGCCACCCCGCCGCCGGATCCTCTCGCCACCGACACCGCCAGCCCCGCCGGAGTCGCCGCCGACCTCACCGGACCTCGCTGAGGTTGCCCGCTGCCGCCGGTTCTCGTTAAGAAACCGTTCAGTTTTTTTTTGAAAACCCTAGTTTTTTTATTTAGATCGTTTTTTCGGTTTAATTATTTAGCGAACGCCCATTCATACGTTCGTTTTAACGAATGGTTTTCATCCATTAACCACAGACAGCGAACGTTCGTTCGTTAGCCTGTTTGTCAGTTTTTTCCATGGTTTTTCCGCGATTATTTTCGACTGCGATTTCTTCCTAATCTTCGTTCTAGTATAACTTTTCACTCGTTTATCGGAATCAGGCGATTCAAGCGCCTAGATCTTCGTTTCGAAGCCTTCTTTCTGTTTAACCAACTTGAACAAGATTTTGCTACTGTAAAATTTGAATTCAGTCAAGATTAGTAAACGGATCGTGTTTCTTTCGTCGTTTGAGTTTCGATGCTTCGTTTGGTTTGATTCTTTTTGCAAACTAGAGTTCTTAAGTTGAACTTTGTGGTTAGACTTCTTATTTGAGTTTTACCCGTGCTTCTAGTTGAGTTCTTGTTGTATACTTGTTTGTTTGCGATAGAGTACCCGCAGTTCGAAGCGTGCCACTACGAGTCTCTAGGTTTCACGGATCATCAACAAGGCAAGTGAAACTTTGATCATACCCTTTTACTACCCAGTTTTATTTGCATTAGATCAATCTTGAACCAATTGCATGGTCAGGATCTGATTAAATTGTTGGTTTTGGGAAGTAGATGAGGTAGTACCCATTCACATGTTTGTTTTTTTTAAACTTATGGGAGTTACTTCTACGTTGCTTATATTGCTATGCTATGCTATGCTCGTAGACGTGGATTGGGTTTGAGTGCATTCATGACAAATGTGAGTTATTAATTAATGGTTCAACTTAAGGTGGCAACTTAAATACACATGTGGGTGGATTGCTTGTGGGCACCTGGAGAATCCATTGTTGTCCTAGGATATCTCGAAGGACCCGTGTGATCATCCTACGACCCGCCACCCAGGCTCAAAGGGATCATAAGATTATTCATGCTAGAAACTTCCGTGTGCAGCCACAAGCCATTATGGGCTCTAGCATAGTTGAGTAAGTTGCGTGAAGCTCTCGAAGAGATAGACTAGCAGACGTAGTGGGTTGTAGGTGGTACTGTCTATCCAGAGTAGAGAGTTAATGCTTCAGAAAGACTGTGTCTTGAATCTCTGACCATGGATGTATTCGTGTCTTGTGGGGAAAAGTGCGCAAACCTCTGGAGAGTGTACAAACTAATCATGGTTAGTCGTGTCCCTGGTTATGGATATCTTGAGTATCTGGTTCTTGGATTATCATCTTGATCTCATCACTCTTAATATAATTTGATTGGGTTTAATGATGATGCTTAATTGGGATTGAGTTAGAGGAACCTTCTCAATGTTTAACAACCACCATGATAGTTAAATAAAATTTATTCCTTTGTTGTAGGGAAAAATTGGCTTTATGCAAAACTGAAACCCTAGAGCTTACCACCAGCCAAATATGCATGTAGTGATAACATTTATTCTGTTCATTACTCTATGTGTTACCTTGCCAGCATATTCCATGTGCTAACCCGTTTCGGGCTGCAACGTTCATGTTGCAGACTTTTCAAACGACGAGTAAGGAACCATAGGTCGTTGTCTTTCACTCAGTGATGCAGTTGGAGTTGATGGACTCACTTTATTCTTCCAAGCCTTCCGCTGTTATCGTATTAGATGGTCTTAAGTCACATTTATTGTAATAAGTTCTCTTTTGAGACATTCGATGTAATAAGTGTGTGATTGCTAATTTGTTATGAATCCTCAAGTACTGTGCGTGTCAGCATTACCGATCTAGGGATGACACTAATGCACAGAGCTTAGACTGTTTGAGGTCTGGTCGCTACAAGATGGTATCAGAGCACATGCTGACTGTAGGACACGACCACTAAGCTAAAACCCTAGATCACTACTCTCTTCTCATTTCTGACTCCTCTCCCTTTTCTACTCTTTAGGATGGCGGATGCAAGGAACAAGTTCACTCAACCGAATGAAGATACACCTTTTGGACGACACTTGAAGGAAGTTACTAGATACCTGAACATCGGAATACCAAGCTTCACTGGGACCTACAATGCCGCTTTACCAGAAGAGGAGCGTTGGATGATTCGAGTTCAAATTCCAGGAAGGACATTCGCACCAGTCACCGAGCCCATAGAGTTTTCCTTTGATGCCCCAACCTGGAGTCTAGGCAAGAGCATGGCAACCCACATCACCATGGGACGTATTGGAGAAGTTTACCACAAGGATCTCAAGGATACTATCTACCAGATTTGTGGGCGCCGAGATGAGCAATGGGAGATGATCAGCACCAGGAAGGATAGGTCCATTGCAGCTTTCATCCAGGAGTTAAATCAGCACATTCGTTGCTAGGAGAACCAGATGTGCACAGGCATGATAGATCTGAAGAAGGCAATAACCAGGATCACCGAGCTGGAGGAAGAACTCAAGTCTACACGCGATGGATACGAGGAGGAAATGATGATACTAGTGGAGAAGAATGACGATCTGACAAGGAAGCTAGGAGTATTCATGGGAGACCCCGCGCCAGGAGGAGAAGACCACGATTCCACTTGCCTGGAGAACTACATCATCATCGACAACACCGACTCAGACCCCGACAATAGCAATGATGACTTTGTTGATGAAGCTGGAGCAGATATTATGGAGTCTTCCACCGATCAATTTTTCTAGTCGACCACCATATCAGTAGCAGTATTCCCCCATGTACATAGTATAGTCCGAGCACTTTTGTAACGATAGTTAGACCGATTGTATGCCCTTGTTTAGATTGATTGAAGTGATATGATTGTGTTTGTATCATGTGCATATGGGTAGTGCTTTCTCACTAGACCTCATTCTATTCTAATCTCTTCCCTCTAAACCCTTAGATGCCTCCGAGACGTGACCCCGTTTTTACTTTCCCACCGGAGCTCACTCAGTTGATCCAGCAGCAGAATGCCTTGATGCGGTTGTTAGTTCAGAACCATGGCAACAACAACAACAACAACAAACCCACCACCACCACCTCCAGTTGACAACTTAGCCCATTTTCTAAGGTTGCAGCCGTCGGTGTTCTCCAGTAGCACCGAGACGATAGTTGCAGATGATTGGCTCCGCAAGATTGGAAGGGAGTTGACCACTGCAGGATGCACAGATGCTGAGAAGGTGCGTTTTGCCGCGCACCAATTGAATGGACCAGCAGCCTCATGGTGGGAGAATTACACAACCACTTTTCCTCTAGCCAATGTCACTTGGGAGCAGTTTTAGCAAGCATTCCGTACCGCCCATGTATCAGCAGGAGCTATGGCCATGAAGAAGCGTGTGTTTCGCAACTTACGCCATGGAGGACGCACCGTTGGCCAGTATGTGGATGACTTTAGTAAGCTAGCATGTTATGCCCCAGATGACATTGCCATAGATGCCGCGAAGCAGGAGAAGTTTTTGGAAGGACTGAATGATGAGCTCAACATGCAGTTGATGGTAGCAACTTTCAATAACTACCAGGAGTTGGTAGATAGAGCTCTCATGATTGAAGGGAAGCAGCAGCGGATTGACAACCGCAAGAGGAAGTATGGACAAGGGAAGTACAATTCTGGAGCTCAGCAAAGACCCCGTTTTACACCGAACTCGGGAGGACCCCTTCAACATAACCATGGAGGCCACAATCACAATGGAGGGATTTCGCACAACCATAGTGGCCCTAGGAATGGGAATGGTAATGGAGGAAGCAACGGCCAAAACCGTACCAACCCGGCAACGTCTGCTAAGAAGGATCTAAGTCACATTACTTGTTTCAAGTGCGTGAAGAATGGACATTATGCCACGGAATGTTCTGAAGCAAAGAATGGGAATGACAATGGAAGCTCTGGGAAGAAGCCCAATCCTTTCAACAGGGGACAAGTGAACCACGTGAACGTGGAGGAGGTTGAAGCGCAACCGGATGCAGTAATAGATAAGTTTATGATTAAGTCATTTACTACAATCGTTCTTTTTGATACTGGTGCATCGCATTCATACATATCAAGGGGATTTGTGGAAAAGTTTAAACTGCCAACCCAAGCCCTTAGGACACCCATGTTAGTAACCTCGCCAGGAGCAGGGTATATGGCTAGCCTATGGTGTGATCGGTTACCATTAAGGATTGGTAGCTACGTGTTCCCCTCAGAACTAATAGTATTGGAGTCACAAGGATTGGATGTGATATTAGGCATGTATTGGTTATCACGGTACGAAGGGAACATTGACTACGCCAGTAAGTCAATTTTGCTTACCACCCCAGAAGGAAGAAGGATCAAGTATGTATCCTGGCATGTGCCGAAGAGGACTCAAGTGAATTCCTTATCAGGAGTTGTACATGAGGAAGTACCAGTGGTGAAGGATTTCCTGGATGTATTTCCAGAAGAGTTGCCAGGCATGCCACCCGATAGAGACATTGAGTTTTTGATCGAGCTTTTGCCAGGCACAGGGACAATATCGAAGAGACCTTATAGGATGCCCACTAAGGATTTAGAGGAAATTAAGAAGTAGATTAAGGAGTTACTAGATAAAGGCTATATTCACCCAAGCTCGTCACCTTGGGGATCACCAGTGCTTCTAGTAGAGAATAAGGATGGATCGTTGAGGATGGTTGTTGATTATCGAGGATTGAATGAAGTGACGATCAAGAACAAGTACCCACTGCCAATGATAAATGATTTGTTTGACCAGCTACAAGGAGCTAAGGTGTTTTCCAAGGTCGATCTGCGATCAGGGTACCACCAGCTGAAGATTCGAGAGCAGGATATACCTAAGACAACTTTTACCACAAGGTACGGGCTATATGAGTATACCGTTATGCCATTTGGTCTGACTAAGGCACCTGCCTATGTTATGAACATGATGAACAAGGTGTTTATGGAGTTTTTGGATAAGTTCGTCATGGTGTTCATCGACGATATTCTGGTCTACTCGAAGAATGAAGAGTTGCATAAGGAGCATTTGCGTTTGGTACTTGGGAAGCTCAGAGAACATCAGCTATATGAAAAGTTCAGCAAGTGTGAGTTTTGGTTGAAGGAAGTTGGATTCCTCGGACATGTTATATCCGGAGAAGGAATAGCCATAGACCCTACCAAGGTCATCACTGTGACAAATTGGGAAGCGCCCACGTTAGTTGGAGAGATCTGGAGTTTTCTTTGACTCGCATGATACTACAGAAGGTTCATTGAGAACTTATCGAAGATTGCAAAGCCCATGCCGGAGTTGTTGAAGAAGGACACTAAGTTTAAATGGACTGAGGAATGTGAGGCCAGTTTTCAAGAATTCAAGAAACGCTTGGTTACAGCTCCAGTGTTGATTCTCCCAGATCAACGCAAGGCTTACCAAGTGTATTGTGATGCTTCTCGTCGAGGACATGGAGCAGTGCTTATGCAGGAAGGAAGAGTTGTATCTTATGCCTCACGACAGCTTAAACCCCATGCGTTGAATTATGCTACCCATGATTTGGAGTTAGCAGCAATAGTGCATGCATTGAAGACATGGAGACATTTTCTCATTGGAAACCATTGTCAGGTTGAAAGTGCTAGTGATCGACTAGAGGGGGGGCTGAATAGGCGATTTTTATGAAAGTCTTCAAAACATGTAAGTTTCGAAGACAAACGATAGACATAAACCTATTACCATGCAGCGGAAGGTAGACTACACTAGGCAAACCATAGTCAAGTATTCAATGAAGTGAAAGCACAATGACTAATAGCAGCTAGTCAGTAAGGATCAGGTAGGAAGATATTATGAAGCCAATCAGAACAAGTAATCACTCAATGAAGTCAAATGGTGATGCAATCGTATAATGACTTCACAAGGACCAACAGTAAGTAAAGGGAAGGGAAAGATGAAACCAGTGACTCGTTGAAGACAATGATTTGTTGGACCAGTTCCAGTTGCTGTGACAACTGTACGTCTGGTTAGGGAGGCTGAGATTCAACTCAGAAGACCTCGTCTTCACCTTATTCCCCTTGAGCTAAGGACACCCAGTCCTCGCCCAATCACTCTGGTAAGTCTTCAAGGTAGACTTCCAAACCTTCACAGACTTCGTTCACCGGTGATCCACAATGACTCTTGGATGCTCAGAACGCGACGCCTAACCGGCTGGAGGATTCATAGTCCTCAAGTGTAATAAGTCTTTAGATCACACAGACAGGAAGACTTCAGTGATGCCTAACACTCTTTGGCTCTGGGTGTTTAGGGCTTTATCCTCGCAAGGAATTCTCTCTCAAAGGCTTCGAGGTGGGTTGCTCTCAAACGACAAAATCCGTACTCTAACTCGGAGCAGCCAACCGTTTATGGTTGTAGGGGGTGGGCTATTTATAGCCACTAGGCAACCCGACCTGATTTGTCTGAAATGACCCTGGGTCACTAAGGAACTAACACGTGTTCAAACGGTCAGATTTCAAACACACACGGCAACTTTACTTGGGCTACAAGCAAAGCTGACTTGTCCAACTCTGGACAAGATTTGCTCTCATAGTCTTCACTCGAAGATATAGGATTTTGGTTAAGCATCACTTCAGTCATTCTGACTGGTTCTCTTGGACCCCACTTAACAGTACGGTGGTTCCTATGACTCAACAAAGAAAAACACAGAACGACGAAACTACTGAGTCTTCGCGCTCCATAGTCTTCACGTGATGTCTTCTCTTGTCATAGTCTTCAATGTGAATGTCTTCACATACCACCTTTGACTTCAATGTCATCATACATTTTTAGGGGTCATCTCTGGTAGGAAAACCGAATCAATGAGGGACTTCTACCTGTGTTATCCTGCAATTCTCACAAACACATTAGTCCCTCAACTAGGTTTGTCGTCAATACTCCAAAACCAACTAGGGGTGGCACTAGATGCACTTACAATCTCCCCCTTTTTGGTGATTGATGACAAACTAGTTGAAGTTTTCAACGGGGAATATAATATGTGAAATTGTAAAGGATAGGGAATTGTCTTCATAAGTTGCAAGGGCTCCCCCTGAAGATGTGCATATAAGTAATTTGCTTTTGGAATGCAAATGCACATGGCAGGTTGTACTTGTGGAGATCCTCTTCAACTTATGATGACAATTCATCATGCATGAAAAGTATGTGAAGATAATGATATGCATAATGAAAAATGGACGTCTGCAAAATGATCTAAGTGCGGAATTTATCGTCACACATGCGGAATTTATCATCGCATCACAGAATTGCAAATAAGTAGCAGACGACCATCGAGTTTAAGTGTTACAACTCAAAGAACCAAATGTATTAAAACGAGAGTTGTAAACACTAGGAAAAACATAAAGTAACCGCCCATATGGACCCGCTTGAAGACTATCCAACTCATATGCTTCTCCCCCTTTTGTCAGTAAGGACCAAAAAGGTTTGAAGACATAGAGCATCTACTCGTTCCCATGAGGAGTGGGTGAAGCAGCAAGGTCGTCAGTGTTGTTCGGCGGTGCAGACGAACTCGGAGCAGTGTCGATGCGTGCAGAAGTAGGGGCGGGGAAGTGGCATCGTCTTCGTCCTCGATCACTCTGGCATTCACAGTTGCCG
The DNA here is from genome assembly GCA_034509565.1 of Triticum monococcum. NCBI lineage: Eukaryota > Viridiplantae > Streptophyta > Magnoliopsida > Poales > Poaceae > Triticum > Triticum monococcum. The sequence goes on from CM067842.1 coordinate 290,449,753, forward strand.
CGAAGGAAGAGAACTCAGAGTCTTCAAGAGACGGAGTTCGTCGCAACACAGTCCTTCTTGGAGGTGTAGATTCAAATTTGAAACATTCAGAGAAGCCATCCTCTTGAAGATCATCTTCAGAACACATAAGCGTCAGCCCTTTCCATGTACGCCGACAGGTTTCACGGGCAACAAAGGCATTCTTGGTGGCAAGATTGCGAATGCGGTTGACATCCACCAAGAGGCTTTGCATTTGGCGCTTCAGCCAGCCATGATGCCTATCCTGTTTTTGATGAAGGGCAACTAGAAGCTCTCGGTCATTGAGAACACGAGATTGCTTCTTGGGCCGTTGGGCAATAGTGCTTTCGGTGGCTTCAGTGAGGGCACGATGAGGTGCACGTGTAGTACCAGCCAGAGGATAAACACGAGTGACTGTTTCAACTCCTTCAATGTTTTGAGATAAGCTTTGATGCCCAGCATTCTAAAGACTAAGAGGCTCCTTGGCAGGCTCTGGATAGATGGCTTCAACGGGCATATCAACGTCAGGCAGAAAGATGCGATGATTGCGAGCAGAGGGCTGATATGAGACAGCTGAGTGTAGTTTGATCAGCCGCATTATACATGGAGCGTAAAACTTCAAGCCAAAAATATCAGATCCTGATGTAGCAAGTTGGCGGATGAAGAAGTCTTGTGCATTGAAGCATTTTCCGTGAAGAATATAAAAGACTAAAGTCTTCATTGCACCTTCCAGCTTTGCATGTGGAGAATGTCCTTTGATGGGCCAGAGAGTTCGCCTGATAATGTGATAGATAGTGTGTGGCAGATACTCAAGGTCTTCAACAAAGAACTCCTTAGGATATGCAGCATCTGGAGGCAAATGCTTCATCATGCTAAGCATCTGACTCATGTTCAGTTCAGGCTTCTGAACGATGCTCTCCATAGCTGCACTGTGAAGCTGACAACCAGGTTCATAAGGATCTCCAGGAGTGGGCAGACCAGTGAGCTCAATGATATCAAAGGCTTTGGCTTCATGATGAACATTGCCGGTCATCCACTCAAGGACCCAAGTCTTCGGATCTCTGTTGTAGCCACGAATGTGCAGAGTGGCATAGAATTGGATCATCAATTCTTCGTTCCAGTGCTCTTGGTCAGTGAAGAATGGAAACAATCTAGACTCTTTGAAGCAGTCCACAGCTTCTTCCAAGCAAGGCAGACCAGTTATGGCTTCAGTATCAAGACGCATATGAGGGAAAATGCGACCATGATTGTACAGAATGCATGAGTAATAACTTCACTGCGGATAGCTCCGGAACCGATCAGAAGATATTCTTTCCCTTGAGTAGGGGTTCTTGGCGCTATTGAAAGAAGGTGTTGTCTGCTTTGAAGCCGTTGACATTAAAGGATCTGGGTGCTGATGCAGGACCTAGAAACCTAGGCAACCTTAGCATTGGCTTCTGTACCTGAGGCCTGTGCTCAACGTGATAGTCAAACTGAGGACCAGCAGCAGGCGTAGGAATAGGAGCAGTTGCATCATTGGCTTCATTAACTTCTGGCACATTGGTTGGTGCAGGCTCCACATTTGCTTCAGCCATGACAACGTCATTGGCTTCATTTGTGTTGGTGGTGGCAGCCTCAAGATTCTCAACCTCCACTTGATGAGCTGGAGGGTCGGGCACAGACACGTTCTCCTCGAGAATAGCTTTTTCAGTAATGGGGGGGTAGGGACACGTTCTTCTTCTTGTGTGTCGTCGGCTGATGCAGCCGGAATGTCTTCAGTAGCTTTAGCCTCAGACTCGGAGACATTCACAGTAGGAGTGGCATCTGGAAACACTTGACGTGCAACAGATTGGTGGGGCACTTCTCCTTCTAGAACGCTCGAAAGAGGGACTTGAGACCTTGGTCCTTTGCGAAGCCTGCGTAACGCTGGCGACGCCTCTGGAGACGGAGTTGGCTGGGCCTCAAAGTCTTCTTCCTCTTGCCGGGGTGGTGTGACTTGTTGTGGGTGATCAGCCAATGATGCATCCTGAGCAATTGGCGTCAGAGCACGACCAATGCTGATGAGTTTGCTGTGCGTAAGCACAGGCGATGATACCTGTTGGTGCTCGATCAGAGGAAGAACTACATCATCTTCAACATTGTCATGATGACCAATGTCTTCAGCAGCGGTGGGATCAGCTGCTGGAATGTCTTCAGCTTCATGAGCCTCTGTGGAAGCAGGCTCATGGACAGTCAGTTGGCGCTCTTGATGTTCAGCAGTAGGGCGAACCATGGAGATAGGTTGAACAACTAAGGGCTCTGTGGGAGCAGCCCGATCCTTCTTGGTCTTGCGCTTCTTCTTGGATGGAGCAGCAGCAGAGGCTTCAGGATGTTTCCTCTTTCTCGCTTCAGCCTCAGCAGTCCTCGTCTTCTTTAGTTCTGAAGCGGTTGACCTGACCTTTGGCTTCGAGCCAGTCATGCTGGCTGGGAAGACAATGGGATGTGCTTCCTGCCTTGGTGCTTCGGGTTTGGCCACAGCTGGCTTCTTCTTCTTCTTGGCAGCCATCCTGGGATCGATGCCAGGACGACCAAGGGCCTTGTGCTTCTCAGCCTCATTGTAGGCTTGCACACTCTTGTCAGCCAGGATCTTCATGCGCTCACGAGAACCTTGAGCTTCTTCACGCTTCTTGAGAAAGGCTTGTTTGAGCTCATGCAACAAGATCTTGAAATTTTTGACCTCTTGCATGCTGAGCTTGGCCGTGTGCTTCTTGAATTGAGTTTTCTCAAAGTCGATCTTTTGCTTCAATTCAACGATGCGCTGAGCTAGAGCTAGCTCTGAAGCAATGGCGCCATGGAAGGCGACACTGAGGCCAATTGGAAGTTGCAGATCTTCAAAGCTGAGGTTGGGCATGTCAAACAACTCATCAATGAAGTTGTGGATGATTGCCACATCAAAGAGAGGCAAAACATTGAAGATTTCTGCTTCTTCTTTGCTCTTGATCAGTTGCTCAAGAGCGTCGTCTGCAAGATCTTCATCGCTGGACAGATCAATAGCGTCGTTGCGCAGAATAGTAGCAGCAGTCAGTTCTTGGCTGGTGTGTTGCAAAGGCATCTTGACTTTCGAGGGCTTGGAGATGCATGACAAGTCTTCAGACTGCACACTGTCTTCAGGAGGTGCAGTAGCCAGTGGCTTCGCTCGTGAGATTTTTGGTGCTGAGGCAGGCTTTGAAGCTTTAGGCTGCTTCAGTTTCTTTGGCTTCGGCGGTGCAGGCGCTTCATCAGATTCAGTGTCATCTGCAGGCTTATCCACGGTTGTCCGTTGAACCATGTATAACGCCCCGGACACACCCGCCGGTGGTCGTTACTCCTGGCGGGATCTAGACTGGCCCCACAGATCAATACTAGTCTTTTCTGCGCACTTTGTCCTCACTCGTGCGCACCCAGGAGCAACTTCCCGGTCGGTCACCCATCTTGACACTACTCCAAGCTGAGCACGCTTAACTTTGGAGTTCTGTCCGAATAGGCTCCCGGAAAAGAAGGAATTCCTTATTGATATGAGTAGTCTATCATCCCTAATAAGCCAGGCTATCACATACACCCCCACTCAGAGGAACCGACGTCCTCGTCGGGCCACAGGAACGTTCCCTCTTGGCACAAACGTCTGTGCTTCCAGTCCGGTACATGTGCCATGCCGGGTGCCACGACGGGTCACAAACGTCATGAACAACATGACCACGCACTTGTCCGCAACCATCCGTGTCACCGCGAGGGTCGGCTCTGATTACCAACTTATAACGCCCCGGACACACCCGCCGGTGGTCGTTACTCCTGGCGGGATCTAGACTGGCCCCACAGATCAATACTAGTCTTTTCTGCGCACTTTGTCCTCACTCGTGCGCACCCGGGAGCAACTTCCCGGTCGGTCACCCATCCTGACACTACTCCAAGCTGAGCACGCTTAACTTTGGAGTTCTGTCCGAATAGGCTCCCGGAAAAGAAGGAATTCCTTATTGATATGAGTAGTCTATCATCCCTAATAAGCCAGGCTATCACACCATGATATGAGTGATGAGACCTTCCAGGTTGTAGAAGGGCCCAACAAGATTGGGTTCAGCTTCGCGGGTGCCATCGGCACGGGGAGCAGAGGGACTAGGGTTGAAGTCTAGTCCCAATGACTTCTTGTTCTGCTTCGCCGAATTCTGGGCAATCTGGAAGTTGCACTTGAGCAGATTGTCGTCACGACACCATAGCAACGACGATGGGTCAGCATCCACATGCTGTGGTCCATGGACCATGCAAGGATAGAAGCCTTGTTCAGTGGCTTCATCTCTGGACCTGGGTTGAAGATTTCTGTATAGGATGTCTCCCCATGGTCGCTTGATGGCATTCTTCTCAGCATATTCCTTGGTCACAAACTTGTACTTGAACCACTGTTCTGCCCAATATCGTTGAATCCATTGGATTCGTGTCTTGCACTGATTGTAATCCTCTTCTGGATCTGTCTTGTACAACTCTGAGAGGTCATTGGGAAGATCTCTTGATGTTTCACCTCGACGCTTTATGCCACCCTTCCTTACTGATTTCTCTGCAGCCATGAACTTTAAACTGAATGTCTTCAAGACGTTCAAAGGCTTCAAAGGCTTTCGCTTGCTGGACAAACAGGAACTGGCTTCGGGAGAATTTATATGATGCTGTAAGAATTCTGCAAATGAATGCAGACTGTGAGAACCAAGGGATTCTCCCACGGACATGTACCTGTGACAGCATTAAGGTGCGAGGGAAGGGGAAGAGGTCATATGCATTCTCAGACGATTTTGAAGATAAATCAGTTTAGAGGACATTGACCTCATCATGCGAAGACATTCACTCATAGATAAGGAGTTGGTTCCAGATTTGTACGAATCCACGGATCAGTACAAGTGAGGAATCTAACTACTTTGTGAAGCATAAGTGAACATACTAGGCATATTATGAGATGCAGTATGAAATAGATCCAACTTGTGTGAATAGAAACTGCTTGTGGTAGAAAGTGACGAATCTATAGGATCAAAGGGGCCGTAAAAAGGAAGTTTTATTTACCACACGAACAACTACTAGACGGAGTGGAAGAGGAGGCCGAGCAGTTTGATCGTCCGTGCCCTAACTTGGCGACGGAGGACATTTATGGCGACGATGGAGATGACGATGTCCGCGGCCAGCGTGAAGACGACGGAGAGGTCGCGGCAGCTAAGCGCTTCGTCGCCGGCATTGTCGAGGGCTAGCGGTGGCGCTAGGGTTTGTGCGAGAGTGGAAGAAAGGATAATGACTGTGGTGAGGCATGTATTTATAGGGACAGGGACGGCGCAGTGTTATTACACAGGTGCCCCTGGCGATTCACATCTGAAGGACACATGGCCATCATGCAACATATTGAAGGTTGTTCCACGTTCCCACACACGCCTGGATTGTCGGGTGGTCGTTCCCACTTCTCCGGGTTTCAGGTGAAGGTATTAGCATTGAAAGCGGACTTAATGTTTGTCTCTGTATCTTCTGCTGACAAGGACGCGGAGAAGACATTCGACAGTTTCAAGAGAATGCATATGATTTGGAGAGATAGAGTTTGAGATAGAAAGCATAGAAAGGTTAGGGTCCGATCACATTCACTTAGTTCAAAAGATTCAACAAGAAGACATAGCTATAAGTGAATGCTGTAGAGGACAGAACACTACTATATATATAATCAACATAGTGAAGATAATCATGAAGACAAGTTGAGAATGAAGACAAACCAAATGTGAAGACATAGCAAATGTAACGCCATGGGTAAAACACTTCAAACAGAAGAATTTGGTGGTGGCGTTACCCACCGTATAGGAAGTATTAGACCCAGACACGGCGCACAATTATCGTGGCGCTCCGAAGTCAAATTCCACATTAACGTATTCACACTTAGAATGTATGTCTTCATTGATTGAAGATATACTTTACTTCGTGTGTTGCACATCTAAGTCATCAATATGCATAAGTGTTAGCATGTGTGCCTGATCACAGGACATTTGAGGATTCCAAGATATTTAGCTCACACCGTAACTTGCAAAATCTCTTCTCATCCAAGGGCTTGGTGAAGATATCTGCCAATTGCTCTTGAGTGTTGACGTGTATGATATCAATATCTTCCTTCACAACATGATCTCTGAGAAAGTGATGGCGAATTTCAATGTGCTTTGTCTTCGAGTGCTGAATTGGGTTGTTGGCAATCTTGATGGCGCTTTCGTTGTCGCAGTAGAGTGGCACTTTCTTCAGATGAATGCCATAGTCTTTGAGTGTTTGCTTCATCCACAGAAGCTAAGCGCAGCAAGATCCAGCAGCAATGTATTCAGATTCAGCAGTGGAGAGAGATACACAGTTCTGCTTCTTTGAAGACCAACATACAAGTGATCGTCCCAGAAAATGACATGTGCCTGATGTAGACTTGCGATCCACGTTGTCACCAGCATAGTCAGCATCCGAGAATCCAACCAGATCAAACTCTGAGCCCTTGGGATACCATAATCCTAATGTTCGGGTGTGAGCCAAATATCGAAGAATTCGCTTCACAGCTAAGTGATGCGATTCCTTTGGTGCCGCTTGGAATCGAGCACACATGCAAACACTAAGCATAATATCTGGCCTAGATGCACATAGATAAAGTAAAGACCCAATCACGGAGCGGAGTACCTTTTGATCGAACTCTTTACCATTGTCGTCGGGACCCAGATGATCTTTGGCTGGCATTGGAGTTGTGAAGCCTTTGTAGTCTTGCATCCCAAATTTCTTCAGGCAATCTTTGAGATACTTCTCTTGAGATATGAAGATGCCGTTGCGTTGCTGACGTATTTGAAGACCAAGGAAGAACTTCAGCTCACCCATCATGGACATCTGATATTGCTCTTGCATCATATATCCAAACTCGTCAGTGAATTTTTGATTGGTGCAGCCGAAGATAATGTCATCCACATATATTTGGCACACAAACAGTTCACCATCATATGTCTTCGTGAAGAGAGTGGGATCGAGGGAACCAGGTTTGAAGCCTTTGCTCTTCAGGAAGTAATTGAGTGTGTCATACCAAGCCCGAGGGGCTTGTTTGAGGCCGTACAGTGCCTTGTTGAGCTTGTACACCATGTCGGGATGTTTCGGATCTTCAAATCCAGGCGGTTGTGCAACATACACTTCTTCTTCAATCTTGCCATTGAGAAAGGCGCTCTTCACATCCATTCGATACAGAAGAATGTTATGATGATTTGCATTGGCCAGCAGTATGCGTATGGCTTCAAGTCTAGCCACAGGAGCAAATGTTTCATCGAAGTCAATCCCTTCAACTTGAGTGTATCCTTGAGCAACGAGACGCGCTTTGTTTCTGACAAATTGACCATGCTCATCTTGCTTGTTGCGATATATCCATTTGGTGCCTATTATATTGTGCTTGGGAGGATCAGGATGCTTAACTAGTTCCCATACATTATTCAGCTCAAACTGTTGAAGCTCTTCTTGCATAGCTTGAATCCATTTAGGTTCCAAGAAGGCTTCTTCAACTTTCTTGGGTTCAGATATTGAGACAAATGTGAAGTGCCCACAGAAATTTGCTAGCTGTGTTGCCTTTGAAAGAGTGAGTGGACCTGGTGCATTGATGCTATCAATTATTCTCTCAATCTTTACTTCATTTGCAACACGAGGTTGTACATGACGAAGATTTTGCTCTTGCTGATCATTGTCATCGTTAGAGGGATTGTCTTCAGGCTAAGCATTGTCTTCAGGTTGATCAGGTGCGGAGATGATAAGTTCCTCTTCAGGCTGAGCTTCAGACGGTATGATTTCTCCAGTTCCCATAAGTTTTATTGATTCACTGGATGGAACTTCATCTAGCACATTTGGCAGGTGCTCTCTTTGTGAGCCATTCGTCTCATCAAACCGCACATCCACTGTTTCAACCACTTTATAGTGAAAAAGGTTGAAGACTCTGTAGGAGTGCGAATCCTTTCCATATCCAAGCATAAAACCCTCATGTGCTTTTGGTGCAAATTTTGAAGTGTGATGTGGATCCTTGATCCAGCACCTGGTGCCAAATACTCTGAAGTAACTAACGTTTGGCTTCTTGCTAGTAAGGAGATCATAGGATGTCTTGTTTAGAAGCTTGTGAAGATAAACATGGTTGATGATATCGCATGCAGTGTCAATGGCTTCAGGCCATAATTTTCTTGGAGTCTTGTATTCATCAAGCATCATCCGAGCCATCTCAATTAGTGTTTTGTTCTTGCGTTCGACGATGCCATTCTGTTGTGGCGTGTACGGAGCTGAAAATTCATGTGTGATGCCTAAGGTATCAAGATATGTATCTAGGCCAGTGTTCTTGAATTCAGTGCCATTGTCACTTCTGATGTGCTTTATCTTGGCGCCATAGTTGTTCATTGCTCGACTGGCGAAGCGTCTGAAGACATCCTGCACTTCAGTCTTGTAGAGGATTATATGCACCCAAGTATATCTTGAATAATCATCAACAATGACAAAGCCATAGAGAAAAATAGTAGTAGTAAGAGTTGAGTAATGAGTGGGACTGAAAAGATCCATGTGGAGCAGTTCGAAGGGTTGAGTCGTTGTCATGATTGTCTTCGAGGGATGCTTGGCCCTCGTCATCTTTCCTGCTTCACAGGCACCGCATAAGTGATCCTTCTTGAACTTGACGCCCTCGATGCCTATGACATGCTTCTTCCTTGCAAGGGTGTGGAGATTCCTCATGCCAGCATGCCCTAGCCTTCGATGCCAGAGCCAGCATTCAGAAGCTTTTGCTAGAAGACATACTGCAAGTTGTGGTCCTGCTGAGAAATCTACCACGTACAAATCATCTTTCCGATACCCTTCAAACACTAGAGACTTGTCAGATTCCATTAGTACAAGGCAACGATATTTTCCAAACATCACAATCATGTTTAAATCGCAAAGCATTGAGACAGACATTAAGTTGAAACCAAACAAGCATGACTTTATCCATGTGTTGATCCTTTGAGATTGCAACTCTACCTAGACCCAATACCTTTCTTTTACCAGTGTCAGCAAATGTGATGTGACTTTTGTCAGATGGACGTAAGGTTCAGTCCATGAGAAGGCTTCGCTTGCCAGTCATGTGATTGGTACACCCACTATCAACAATCCATTCTGAAGCTGCTGGTGTCGTGTCCTACAGTGCAGTTAGGGGGATAGGCTTCACAAAGAGAATTGTGAACCAAAAACATTTGACGAACCAGTGGATTATTAAAGCTTAGATCGAGATTAGAACTGATAGGGGAAGTAGCAAGCGATTCAGGAACAAAGTACATAATAAGACCATTTGGGCATTTGATCTTGCGCCCTACAAGAAGTTTAAGGTCCTCAGCAATAGCATCAGACGATTTTGGTTTTCGGCTGGAGACCTTTACCTGCAGAAGAGAGTTAAGCTTTCTTAGCCACCCACATCTTCAAGGGTGTCTTCGAAGCAATGAGTCTAAGTGCAGCATCTAAGAACTTTGGCTTTGGAGCCCTAGCAAAAAGTCTTGCAGGTGGACAATAGTACTCATAAGAATAAGCAGAATAGTTCTTGGTCTTATGAAGATGGCGGTTTGATGAACCGCGCTCATATTCATATGCCTGAGTATGGCTTCCCTGCAAAACATTTGCGTTAGTGCAACTCAGGTGAGTCCTCTGTCTGTATGAAGCCTTTGGACCGTATGAAGCCTGTGGTCAGGGGTTTGTCTTCTTCACCTGTGGTGTCATGATGACATTCACAGGAAGATTCTCCAAACACCTTTTCGGCACCCAGATCTTCTTCATAGGCGGTCCATTCCTGCAGTTAGTACCAATATACCTGGCAAACACTTCACCATTATGATTCTTAAACAGTTTATAGTTTGCATAAAAGGATTCATCAATAACAATGGGATTAGCACAAGTGAAGCCAGATAGGGTGGATGGATCCGCTGAAGATTCCTTTGCAGCAACCCATGTGGTTTTGGGGTACTGCTTAGGTTTCCAGTAAGAGCCATCAGCATTCATTTTCCTTTCGAACCTAACACCCTCTTTCCTAGGGTTTCGGTTCAGGATCTGCCTTTTGAGGACATCACATAGTGTCTGATGCCCTTTGAGACTTTTGTACATCAGCAGTGTCTTCAACCTAGCATTCTCATCAGCAATAGCAGTGGTATCCTCAGCAGAGGGGTTAGTTACCACATCAACAGTTGAAGATATTGCAACAGTAGCAGCAGTAGAACATTTAGCAACAGAAGTAGCGTTATCACGCTCAATGCATTTAAGACATGGTGGTTCAAATCCTTCCTGAGCTGAACTGATTTGTTTGGCGCGAAGTGACTCGTTTTCCTTTTGAAGATCTTCATGAGCCGCTCTCAATTTCTCAAGATCTTGCTTCCTTTGAAGATAATCATAGGAAAGCCTTTCATGAGTTATTGAGAGTGTTTCATGACGACTTTCAAGTTCCTCATACTTAACGTGAAGATTTTTTATGTCTTCAATTAAGGACTGAGATCAAGTCATTTCAGCGTCTAACAGATCATCGCTTTTGTCTAACAGTTTTTGAATGTGTTCCATAGCTTTCTGTTGTTCAATCGCAATTTTAGCAAGTGTTTTGTAGCTGGGTTTGGAACCACAATCAGAGTCATCGTCACTAGATGTTTGATAGTAAGTAGTGCGTGTGTTTACCTTGGCACCGCGTGCCATGAAGCAGTAGGAAGGAGCGGAGTAGTCCTTGTCATTTGCAACGGTGTCGGTGATGAAGTCATTGTCTTCAGTGTTGAAGATGGACTCAGCAACATATGCTGTAGCCAGACTCGCAACGCCATAATCGGACTCCTCCTCAGACTCCACCTCCGCCTCCTCAGAAGCAGACTCCTCCTCAGAATCCATTTCCTTGCCAACAAACGCACGTGCCTTGCCAGATGAGCTCTTCTTGTGTGATGAAGACCTTGAGGAAGACATGGAAGAAGACTTTGAGTATTTCTTCTTCTTCTTGTCGTCAGAGTCATATTCCTTGCTCTTCTTCTTCTTCTTCTTCTTCTCATTGTCCCACTGTGGACACTCAGAGATGTAGTGGCCAGGTTTCTTGGACTTGTGACATGTTCTCTTCTTGTAGTCATGAGCAGAAGCTTCATCATTCCTTGAGCTTGATCGTGAAGACTTTCTGAAGCCTTTCTTCTTGGTGAATTTTTGGAACTTCTTCAGAAGCATAGCAAGGTCCTTTCCAATGTCTTCAGGATCATCAGAACTGCTGTCAGATTCTTCTTCAGATGAGGAGACATCTTTTTCCTTCAAGGCACGAGTTCGCCCATAGTTGGGACCGTAGATGTCTCTTTTCTCAGAAAGCTGAAATTCGTGTGTGTTGAGCCTCTCAAGTATGTCAGACGGATCGAGTGTCTTGAAATCAGGACATTCTTGAATCATCAGGGCTAGGGTGTCAAACGAACTGTCAAGTGATCTCAGGAGTGTCTTGACGACTTCATGCTTGGTGATATCAGTGGCGCCGAGTTCTTGAAGCTCATTTGTGATGTCAGTAAGTCGATCAAACGTGAGATGGACATTCTCATTGTCATTTCTGTTGAAGCGGTTGAATAGGTTGCGAAGGACACTAATTCTCTGATCTCTCTGGGTTGAGACGCCTTCGTTGACCTTGGAGAGCCAGTCCCAGACTAGCTTAGATGTTTCCAAAGCACTTACGCGGCCATACTGTCCTTTGGTCAGATGACCACAGATGATATTCTTGGCAGTAGAGTCCAGTTGAACGAACTTCTTGACATCAGCAGCAGTGACACCTTCTCCAGCCCTGGGAACGCCGTTCTTGACGACATACCATAGGTCGACATCAATGGCTTCAAGATGCGTGCACATCTTATTCTTCCAGTAAGGATATTCAGTTCCATCAAAGACGGGGCACGCAGCGGAGAATTTAATTATCCCTGCAGTCGACATAGCTAAAACTCAAGGTGGTTAAACCGAATCACACAGAACAAGGGAGTACCTTGCTCTGATACCAATTGAAAGTGCTAGTGATCGACTAGAGGGGGGGTGAATAGGCGATTTTTATGAAAGTCTTCAAAACATGTAAGTTTCGAAGACAAACGATAGAAATAAACCTATTACCATGCAGCGGAAGGTAGACTACACTAGGAAAACCATAGTCAAGTATTTAATGAAGTGAAAGCACAATGACTAATTGCAGCTAGTCAGTAAGGATCAGGTAGGAAGATATTATGAAGCCAATCAGAACAAGTAATCACTCAGTGAAGTCAAATGGTGATGCAATCGTATAATGACTTCACAAGGACCAACAGTAAGTAAAGGGAAGGGAAAGATGAAACCAGTGACTTGTTGAAGACAATGATTTGTTGGACCAGTTCCAGTTGCTGTGACAACTGTACATCTGGTTAGGGAGGCTGAGATTCAACTAAGAAGACCTCGTCTTCACCTTATTCCCCTTGAGCTAAGGACACCCAGTCCTCGCCCAATCACTCTGGTAAGTCTTCAAGGTAGACTTCCAAACCTTCACAGACTTCGTTCACCAGCGATCCACAATGACTCTTGGATGCTCAGAACGCAACGCCTAACCGGCTGGAGGATTCACAGTCCTCAAGTGTAATAAGTCTTCAGATCACACAGACAGGAAGACTTCAGTGATGCCTAACACTCTTTGGCTCTGGGTGTTTAGGGCTTTATCCTCACAAGGAATTCTCTCTCAAAGGCTTTGAGGTGGGTTGCTCTCAAACGACAAAAGCCGTACTCTAACTCTGAGCAGCCAACCGTTTATGGTTGTAGGGGGTGGGCTATTTATAGCCACTAGGCAACCCGACCCGATTTGTCCGAAATGACCCTGGGTCACTAAGGAACTGACACGTGTTCCAACGGTCAGATTTCAAACACACACGGCAACTTTACTTGGGCTACAAGCAAAGCTGACTTATCCAACTCTGGACAAGATTTGCTCTCATAGTCTTCACTCGAAGATATAGGATTTTGGTTAAGCATCACTTCAGTCATTCTTACGGGTTCTCTTGGACCCCACTTAACAGTACGGTGGTTCCTATGACTCAACAAAGAAAAACATAGAACGACGAAACTGTTGAGTCTTCGCGCTCCATAGTCTTCACGCGATGTCTTCTCTTGTCGTAGTCTTCAATGTGAATGTCTTCACATACCACCTTTGACTTCAATGTCTTCATACATTTTTAGGGGTCATCTCTGGTAGGAAAACCGAATCAATGAGGGACTTCTACCTGTGTTATCCTGCAATTCTCACAAACACATTAGTCCCTCAACTAGGTTTGTCGTCAATACTCCAAAACCAACTAGGGGTGGCACTAGATGCACTTACAGAGGTGTACACGGATCACAAGAGTTTGAAGTATGTCTTCACGCAGAAGGAGTTGAATCTCAGGCAAAGGATATGGTTGGAGCTCATCAAGGATTATGATATGAAGTTGCATTATCATCCCGGAAAGGCTAATGTAGTAGCCGATGCATTGAGCCGCAAGTGTCATGTCAATACACTCATGACCGGAGAGTTACCCAAGGAGTTAGCAGAGGATCTTCGTGAGCTATGTTTGGAAATAGTTCCGGTGGGTTATGTAACAACATTGGAGATTCAGTCTACTTTGATGGATAAGATCAGGGAAGCTCAGAAGACGGACAAGGAGATTGTCGAGATAAAAGAGAGGATGAGCGAAGGAAAAGCTAAGGGATTTCATGGGGATGAGCACGATACCCTATGGTTTGAGGACTGCGTATATGTGCCAAATGATCCGGAGATCGGGAAGTTGATTCTGCAAGAGGCCCACGAATCACCGTATTCGATTCACCCAGGAAATACCAAGATGTATCTGGATTTGAAGAATAGCTTCTGGTGGACCGGAATGAAGAAGGATATTGCAGAGTATGTAGCAGTTTGTGATTTATGTCAAAGAGTGAAGGCAGAACATCAGAAGCCAGCTGGATTGCTACAGCCATTCCCGATACCCGAATGGAAGTGGGATAAACAGGCATGTATTTCATCACGGGATTACCCAGGACTCGTTCAGGCTATGACTGGATATGGGTTGTAGTCGATCGTTTGACGAAGGTAGCTCATTTCATCCCAGTGAAGACCACCTACACCAGTGCTAAGTTGGCGAAGATATACATGACCAGGATCGTATGTCTACATGGAGTTCCGAGGACCATTGTATCAGATAAAGGAACCCTGTTTACCTCAAAGTTTTGGAATCAATTACATGAGACTTTGGGAACCAGGCTAGAGTTCAGCACAACCTTTCACCCACAGACGGATGGACAGACCGAGAGAGTCAATCAGATTTTGGAAGACATGTTGAGAGCTTGTGCGCTAGACTATGGATCTAGTTGGGACGACAACTTGCGTTATGCAGAGTTCTCTTACAACAACATCTATCAAGCCAGTTTGAAGATGGCCCCTTTCGAAGCATTGTATGGAAGGAGGTGCAGGACACCATTGTTGTGGGATGAAGTTGGAGACCGTCAGTTATTTGTACCAGATTTGATTAAAGAGTCTGAAGAGAAGGTTAAACTGATACGCGATAGACTCAAGGTAGCCTAGTCCAGGCAGAAGAGTTATGCGGATTCTAAACGCAAGGAGACAGTTTACAAAGTCGGAGGAAGAGTGTATCTTCGTGTATCACCACTTCGAGGAGTGAAGCATTTTGGAGTTAAGGGAAAGTTAGCGCTACATTTTGTGGGACCATACAAAGTTTTGGAACGTATGGGAGAAGTTGCTTACAAGTTGGAATTGCCCGAAGGATTGTCAGGAGTTCACGATGTGTTCCATGTTTCTCAGTTGAAGAAGTGCCATGCAGATATTGCTGATATTCCTCTGAGGGATACATTGACACCGGAAGCGATTCAGTTGGATACCGATTTGACCTACGAGGAGAAACCAGTCAAGATTCTTGAGTTTGCCAGTCGAGTCACGCAGTAAGGTTATCAAGTTTTGCAAAGTTCAGTGGAGCCACCATACCGAGGATGAAGCCACCTGGGAACGAGAGGAAGACCTACGGAAAGATCACCTTCACCTATTTTCTAGCCAACCCGAATCTCGAGGGCGAGATTCATCTTAAGGGGGGTAGGTTTGTAACATCCCAAATTTCCAATTTGGAATGTTATGCATTAGATCATCATTGCATATCATATTTTATTGCATTTTGGTTTGATCCTAGAAATTCTACACAACTCAAGGACCCACAGAGAGAGTTGGGAATTTCGTTACTTTCATATTTGAGTTTTCTCGAATTTTGAAAAGAGGATCGTTTGATTTTAATTATTTTCTCTTCGAATATTTCTTTTATGAAAAATAAAAGAGAGCGGATAAAATGACTTCCCCAAAATAAAGAAACATTGGAGATTTAATATTAAAATCAAATAAGATTTTATTCGGAGTTTTTATCGCTATTTTATTTGAATTAGGAAAAATATGCGTTTTCCAAAATTGCAACAGAGGCCCAAATAAATGTTCACCTTGTGCGGCTTGATTTTAGAAGCCCGGGAAATTTATTTCGGGATTTTTGGAGTCCATTTAGTATTTTTTTTTATTTTTTCTTCTGCGCGTAATTATTCAAAAAAAAACAACGAACCGACCTAGGGCCATGTCCGACTAGGACTCCCAGCCCGTTAGGCTATATAAGCCGGGGGAGAGGCCCAGCCGAAGCTAACCCTAGCCGCCCCAGCCCCAGCGCCCGCCGCCACCGCCGCACGCCGCCCGAGGTTCACCGCCTCGATTTCCATGCCGGTTTTTTTTATTATTTTTTCGAAAAACCGTTCGGTTTTTCCATCGGTTTTTTTAAATAGATCGGGTTTTCCAGTTTATTTATTTCAGCGAGCGTTCATCTTTTTTTTCTTTTTCTCGGATTTAATCCACGATTTTTCTGATCGTGATTCCTGATCCGATTTTCGTTTTAGTATAACTTTTCGCTCGTTTATCAGAATCAGGCGATTCAAGCGCGTGGAGTTTCGTCTCGAAACCCTCTATCCGTTTAACCAACTTAAACAAGTTTTTGCCACTGTAAAATTTGCCTTAGATCCAGATTAGTAGAACGAAGTTGTTTACTTCCGCCGTTTGACTTTTGTTGCTTCGTTCGATTTGATTCTTTTTGCAAACCGGAGTTCATAAGTTGAACCTTCTGGTTAGATCTCTTATTTGAGTTTTACCCGTGCATTAGATGAGTACTTATTATATGCTTGTTTGTTTGTTTGCGATAGAGTACCCGAAGTGCGCCGCCTGTTACTTCGAATCGCTAGGTTTCGCGGATCATCAACAAGGCAAGTAACACTTTGATCATACCTTTTCTACAACCTAGTTTTATTGCATTAGATCAATCCTCACACATTGCATGACTAGGATCTAATTAAAATGTGGGATGGGAAGTAGTTGAGGTAGTACCTATTACCTGTGTAATATCAAACCTTTGGGAGTTACTTCTACATTTGCTTTTTATGTCATGCTATGCTAGTAGACGTGGATTGGGTGAGTGATATCCATGACAGATGTGAGTTTGTTAATTAATGGTTTATCTAAGGTGGCAACTTAAACACACATCTGGGTGGATTGAGGCACCTGGGTATTCCAGGACTTGCCGGTTTTCTTTTGGACCGCCACCCAGGCTCAAAGGGATCATGAGACTATTCATACTAGAAACTTCCGTGTGCATAGTTGACTAAGTCGTGCGAACTCTTACAGTGGTAGACTAGCAGATGTAGGGGATGTAGGTGGTACGGTCTACCCGATCGTAGGGTGCGAGCTCTTTTGAAAGACTATGTCTCGGTCATCCGTCTTCTCAAACACCATGTAGTGCGAGAAACCAAACGGAGGCGATCGAGTCTTGTGGGGAAAAGTGCGCAAACCTCTGCAGAGTGTATAAACTAATCATGATTAGCCATGTCCCCGATTATGGACATCTTGAGTATCTAGTACCTGGATTATCATGTGAATCTCATCACGTTACTTTAAATGAATATTCCTGGGTTTTAATGATGATACTTAATTGGGATTGAGAATGCTGTCAACCATTCTCAATGTTTAACAACTACCATGATAGTTAAATAAATTTATTCCTTTGCAGTAGGGAAAAATTGGCTTTATGCAAAACTGTAACCATAGAGCTTCCCACCAGCCAAATATGCATATAGTATAGTTGTTTCATTCCATTACTCTCTGTGTGTTACATTGCCAGCATATTCCATGTGCTGACCCATTTCGGGCTGCAACGTTAATGTTGCAGACTTTTCAGACGACAATTAAGGAGTTTTTAGGTCGTGGTTCTATACTCAGTGATGCCGTTGGAGTTGATGGACTCACTTATCTTCCAAGCCTTCCGCTGTTATAGTTATTAGATGGCCTTAAAGCCATATTTATGGTAATAAGTTCTCTATTGAGACACTCGATGTAATAAGTGTGTGATTGCTACTCTGTTATAAATCCTCTAAGTACTGTGTGGTGTCAGCATTACTGATCCACGGATGACACCGGAGCACAGAGATCAGACTGTCTGAGGTCTGGTCGCTACATTTGGAGTCTGTTTAGTATTTCTTTTCTTTGTTTTTCTGAGCGGAATTATTTTTTTCAAAAACGTCAACCGACCTAACCAGGCCGTGTCCGCCTGGGACACTAGCCCGGCAGGCCCTTTAAAGCCGCGAGGGCCCGAGCCACCAATACCCCTCCCGAAACCCTAGCACCGCTGCCGGAACCGCCCCGCCTTCTCCGGTTCCACGCCGCCGCCGCGTCGCCCTCACCCCCTCGCAGCACGCCGCCGCCCCGGAGCTGCCGAGCCCCGTTCTGCCACCCCACCATCAGATCCCCTCGCCGCCGACGCCGCCAGCCCCTCCGGAGTCGGCGCCTACCTCACCGGACCTCACTGAGGTAGCCCGCCGCCGGCGGTTCTTATTAAGAAACTGTTCATTTTTTGAAAACCCTAGTTTTTTATTTAGATCAGTTTAGTTATTTAGCAAACGCCTGTTCGTACGTTCATTTTAACGAACGGTTTTCATCCATTAACCGCAGACAGTGAACGTTCGTTCGTTAGCTTGTTCGTCAGTTTTCTTTTTCCAGGGTTTTTCCGCAATTATTTTCGATCGTGATTTCTGCCCTAATCTTCGTTCTAGTATAACTTTTCTCTCGTTTATCGGAATCAGGCAATTTAAGCGCCTAGATCTTCATTTCAAAGCCCTCTTTCTGTTTAACTAAATTGAACAAGATTTTGCTACTGTAAAATTTGACTTAAGTCCAGATTAGTAAACGGATCTTGTTTCTTTCGTAGTTTGAGTTTCGTTGCTTCGTTTGGTTTTATTATTTTTGCAAACTAGAGTTCTTAAGTTGAACTTTCTGGTTAGACTACTTATTTGAGTTTTACCCATGCTTCTAGTTCAGTGCTTATTGTATGCTTGTTTGTTTGCGATAGAGTACCCGGAGTGCGAAGCGTGCTACTACGAGTCTCTAGGTTTCACGGATCATCAGCAAGGCAAGTAACACTTTGATCATACCCTTTTACTACCCAGTTTTATTTGCATTAGATCAATCCTCAACCAATTGCATGGTTAGGATCTGATTAAATTGTGGGTTTTGGGAAGTAGATGAGGTAGTACCTATTCACCTGTTTATTTTTTTCAAACCTATGGGAGTTACTTCTGCGTTGCTTATATTGCTATGCTATGCTCATAGACGTGGATTGGGTTTGAGTGCATTCATGACAGATGTGAGTTATTAATTAATGGTTCAACTTAAGGTGGCAACTTAAATACACATCTGGGTGGATTGCTTGTGGGCACCTGGAGAATCCAGTGTTGTCCTAGGATATCCCGGAGGACCCGTGTGATCATCCTATGGCCCGCCACCCAGGCTCAAAGGGATCATAAGATTATTCATGCTAGAAACTTCCGTGTGCAGCCACGAGCCATTATGGGCCCTGGCATAGTTGAGTAAGTTACGTGAAGCTCTCGAAGAGGTAGACTAGCAGATGTAGTGGGTTGTAGGTGATACTGCCTATCAAGAGTAGAGAGTTAATGCTTCAGAAAGAATGTGTCTCGAATCTCCGAACATGGATGTATTCGAGTCTTGTGGGGGAAAGTGCGCAAACCTCTGCAGAGTGTACAAACTAATCATGGTTAGCCGTGTCCCCGGTTATGGACATCTTGAGTATCTGGTTCTTGGATTATCATGTTGATCTCATCACTGTTAATATAATTTGATTGGGTTTAATGATGATGCTTAATTGGGATTGAGTTGGAGGAACCTTCTCAATGTTTAACAACCACCATGATAGTTAAATAAAATATATTCCTTTGTTGTATGAAAAAATGGCTTTATGCAAAACTGAAACCCTAGAGCTTACCACCAGCCAAATATGCATGTAGTGGTAGCATTTATTCTGTTCATTACTCTATGTGTTACCTTGCTAGCATATTCCATGTGCTAACCCATTTTGGGCTGCAACATTCATGTTGCAGACTTTTCAGACGAGTAAGGAGCCATAGGTCATTGTCTTTCACTCAGTGATGCCGTTGGAGTTGATGGACTCACTTTATTCTTCCAAGCCTTTCGCTGTTATCGTATTAGATGGCCTTAAGCCATATTTATTGTAATAAGTTCTCTTTTGAGACATTCGATGTAATAAGTGCGTGATTGCTACTATGTTATAAATCCTCAAGTATTGTGCGTGTCAGCATTACCGATCCAGGGATTACACTGATGCACAAAGATCAAACTATTTGAAGTCTGGTCTCTACACATACCTAGTTCAATCTCGTTACGGCAAGTCTCTTTACTTGTTCCGTAATACATCATCCCGCAACTAACTCAATAGTCACATTGCTTGCAAGGCTTATTATGATGTGTATTACCGAGAGGGCCTAGAGATACCTCTTCGATACTCAGAGTGAAAAATCCTAAACTCGATCTATGCCAACCCAACAAACACCTTTGAAGATACCTGTAGAGCATCTTTATAATCACCCTATTATGTTGTGACGTTTGATAGCACATAAGGTATTCCTTCGGTATCCAGGAGTTGCATAATCTCATAGTCGAAGGAATATGTATTTGACATGAAGAAAGAAATAGCAATAAAACCAAACGATCAATATGCTATGCTGACAGATGGGTCTTGTCCATCACATCATTCTCCTAATGATGTGATCTCGTTCATCAAATGACAACACATGTCTATGGTAAGGAAACTTAACCATCTTTGATTAACGAGCTAGTCTAGTAGAGGCTTACTAGGGACACGGTGTTTTGTCTATGAATTTACACATGTATCAAGTTTCTGGTTAACACAATTCTAGCATGAATAATAAACATTTATCATAATATAAGGAAATATAAAATAACAACTTTATTATTGCCTCTAGGGCATATTTCCTTATGTCTCCCACTTGCACTAGAGTCAATAATCTAGTTCACATCGCCATGTGAATAACACCTATAGTTCACATCGCCATGTGATTAGCACCTATAGTTCACATCGCCATGTGACCAACACCCAAAGGGTTTACAAGAGTCAATAATCTATTTCACATTGTCATCTGATTAACACCCAAAGAGTAATAATGTGTGATCATATTTTGCTTGTGCGAGAAGTATAGTCAACGGGTCTGCCACATTCAGATCCGTTTGTATTTTGCAAATTTCTATGTCTACAATGCTCTGCATGGAGCTACTCTAGCTAATTGCTCCCACTTTCAATATGTATCTAGATCGAGACGCAGAGTCATCCAGATCGGTGTCAAAGCTTGCATCGACGTAATTCTTTATGACAAACTCTTTATCACCTCCATAATCGAGAAATATTTCCTTAGTCCTCTAAGGATAATTTTGACTGGTGTCCAGTGCTCTAATCCTAGATCACTATTGTACCCCTTGCCAAACTCATGGCAAAGTACACAATAGAGCTGGTACACAACATGGTATACTTTATAGAACCTATGGCTGAGGCATAAGGAATGACTTTCATTCTCTCTCTATCTTATGCCGTGGTCGGGCTTTCAGTCCTACTCAACTTCAAACCTTACAATACAGTCAAGAACTCTTTCTTTGACTGATCCATTTTGAACTCCTTCAAAATTTTGTCAAGGTATGTACTCATTTAAAAATATTATCAACCGTCTTGGTCTATCTTTATAGATCTTGATGCTTAATATATAAGCAACTTCACCGAGGTCTTTCATTGAAAAATTCTTATTCAAGTATCTTTTTGTACTATCCAGAAATTCTATATCATTTCCAATCAGCAATATTTCATCCACATATAATATTAGAAATGCTACAGAGCTCCCATTCACTTTCTTGTAAATACAGGCTTCACCGTAAGTCTATATAAAACCATATGCTTTGATCACCATATAAAAGAGTATATTCCAACTCCGAGATGCTTGCACTAGTCCATAGATGGATCGTTGGAGTTCGCACACTTTGTTAGCACCTGTGGGATCGACAAAACCTTTTGGTTACATCATATACAACTCTTCTTTAAAAAATCCATTAAGGAATGTAATTTTGACATCCATTTTCCAGATTTCATAAAATGCGGAAATTTGTAACATGATTCAGACAGACTTAAGCATCGCTACAAGCGACAAAATCTCATTGTAGTCAACACCTTGAACTTGTTGAAAACCTTTTGCAACAAGTCCAGCTTTCTAGATAGTAACACTACCATCAGTGTCTGTCTTCCTCTTAAAGATTCATTTATTCTCAATGGCTTGCCAATCATTGGGAAGTCCACCAAAGTCCACACTTTGTTCTCATATATGGATCATATCTCAGATTTCATGGCCTCGAGCCATTTTGCGGAATCTGGGCTCATTATCGCTTCTTCATAGTTCGTAGGTTCGTCGTGGTCTAGTAATATGACTTCCAGAATAGGATTACCGTACCACTCTGGTGCGGAATGTGCTCTAGTTGGCCCGGTGGCATGAGTTGTGAAACTATTCCACATTGTTTTAAATGAAGGCCAAACTCGTAACTCAAATATTAGCCTCCGCGATCAGATCATAGAAACTTTATTTTCTTGTTACAACGATTCTCCACTTCACTCAGAAATTCTTTGAACTTTTCAAATGTTTTAGACTTGTGTTTCATCAAGTAGATATACCCACATCTGCTTAAATTATCTATGAAGGTCAGAAAACAACGATACCCGCCGCGAGTTTCAACACTCATTGGACCGCATACATCGGTATGTATTATTTCCAATAAGTCATTAGCTCACTCCATTGTTCCGGAGAATGGAGTTTTAGTCATCTTACCCATGAGGCATGGTTTGCAAGTATCAAATGATTCATAATCAAGTGATTCCAAAAGTCCATCCGCATGGAGTTTCTTCATGCACTTTTCACCAATATGACCTAAACGGAAGTGCCACAAATATGTTGCACTATCATTATCAACTTTGCATCTCTTAGCATCAATATTATGAATATGTGTATCACTACAATCGAGATTCAATAAACCATTTATATTGAGTGTATGACCATTGAAGGTTTTATTCATCTAATAGAATAACAATTATTCTTTGACTTAAATGAATAACCGTATTGCAATAAACACGATCCAATCATATTCATGCTCAACGCAAACACCAAATAACATTTATTTTAGGTTCAACACTAATCCTGAAGGTAAAGGGAGTGTGCGATGGTGATCTTATCAACCTTGGAATCACTTCCAACACACATCATCACCTCGCCCTTAACTAGTATCTGTTCAGTTTGCAACTCATGTTTCGAGTACAAATCTTAGCAACTGAACTAGTATCAAATACCCTGGGGATGCTATGAACACTAGTAAAGTACACATCAATAACATGTATATCAAATATACCTTTTTTCACTTTGCCATCCTTCTTATCCACCAAGTATTTGAGGTAGTTCCGCTTCTACTGACCATTCCCTTTGCGGTAGAAGCACTCAGTTTCAGGCTTAGGTCTAGCTTTGGGATTCCTCATGGGATTGGAAACTCAATTGCCATTTTACTTGAAGTTCCCTTTCTTTCCCTTTTTTGAAACTAGTGGTGTTGTTAACCATCAGCACTTGATGCTATTTCTTGATTTCTACCTTCGTTGATTTCAGCATCGCGAAGAGCTTGGGAATCGTTCTTGTCATTCCTTGCATATTATAGTTCATCATGATGTTCTAGTTACTTGGTGATAGTGACTAGAGAACCCTGCCAATCACTATCTTATCTGGAAGATTAACTCCCACTTGATTCAAGCGATTGTAGTACCCAGACATTCTGAGCACATTCTCACTAGCTGAGCTATTTGTAACACCCACGATGCGGCTATATCTCCCATGTGTCGGAGCACGACTTAGAGGCATAACCGCATAGTAGGCATGTCGCAAGAGGGGTAATCTTTACACACCCCATGTACTGAATAAGAAAGGGGTAAAGAGTTGGCTTACAATCGCTACTCACACAATACATAAATAAAACATTACATCAACCAGAATACAATCAAGGTCCGACTACAGAACCAAATAAAGAAAGACAATCCCTAATGCTAGATCCCCGATCGCCCCGACTGGGCTCCACTACTGATCAACTAGAAACGAAACAAGACTATGAACATTGTCTTCATCAAGCTCCCACTTGAGCTAGGTTGCGTCATCTGCACTGGTATCAACGACACCTGCAACTGGTTTTTGGAAGTAATCTGTGAGTCATGGGGACTCAGCAATCTCACAACCTCGCGATCAAGACTATTTAAGCTTATGGGTAGGAAAAGGTAGTGAGGTGGAGCTGCAGCAAGCACTAGCATATATGGTGGCTAACTTACGCAAATGAGAGCGAGAAGAGAAGCAAAGCACGGTCGTGAACTAAAAGTGATCCTGAAACTACTTACCTTCAAGCATAACACAAGAACCGTGTTGTAACACCCCGGATGTAATATACCTTAATTATATTCCAACTCTTGTCGTTTCCGGCACTAAGTTATTTCATTTCATCGTTGTCGGGTTTTTTTCTCCGTGTGTTGTTGTCTTTGTCGTGCATCTCATATCTTGTCATCATGTGCATTGCATTTGCATACGTGTTCGTCTCATGCATCCGAGCATTTTCCCCGTTGTCCGTTTTGCATTCTGGCGCTCCTATGTCACCCGGTGTCCCTTTCTACCTCTTTTCGTGTGCGGGTGTTAAACGTTTTCAGATTGGACCGAGACTTGCCATGCAGCCTTGGTTTACTACTGGTAGACCGCCTGTCAAGTTTCGTGCCATTTGGACTTCGTTTGATACTCCAACGGTTACCGAGGGACCGAGAAGGCCTCGTGTGTGTTGCAGCCCAACACCGCTCCAAAGTGGCCCAAAACCAACCTAAACCTCCTCCATCATCTAGAGAGTTCGATCACGATCGCGTGGCTGAAAACCGCACCTCATTTGGAGCTTCCTAGATCTTCCTACCTCTATTTAAAGACCCCACATTCCAAATCTCGGGCAAACCCTAGCCCCCTCCTTCTCCTCGCCCGCCGGACAAAGATCCCACCGACGGACACGTCCGTCTCGCCGTCCGCCGCCACATGTTGCTCCGCGACTGGCCGAGCCGTCGAGCCGGCGCGCCCACATCGCCGCGGCCCGCTCGGGCCTGCGTTCGGCCCCCGCGGCCCACGTCGGCCACCGCCACCTACCGCCCGCGCCCGCCGCTCTTCCTCCTCGCGCCCGCCGTCGGCGCCGCCTCTCCGCAGCTGAAGCCGCCGGTCGCCTCCGCTGCCCCGTCCCTCGCCGGTGAGCGCCGCACCGCGCCACCGACCGCACCACCCCGCAGCGCTGCAACTCCGGCCGCCCTGCTCCGGCCACCTCGTCCGCGTCCCCGGCCGCCTCCATCCTCGTCGCCGGTGGGCAACACCCCCAACTCCGGCGAACTTCGATCTCCGTGCGCTACAGTGTTTCCGGCAAGATCCCGATCTGGATCTGGATCATCTCGAGGTTGACTTTTTCGTCCCTAAACCCTAGCATTTTTGCATTGTTTGACATGCCATAACTTCCTCACTATAGCTCCGATTCGTGCGTGTAGCATATCAAAATGTTCGGCTCGACGAGTACATCATTTCATCTCATTGCATCATTTTCATTTGAGCTCATCTTGATGCCCGAAATGCTGTTGGAAGAGGGCTATGTGAGGATAGTTTCAGATCTGTTTCAGCAAATGCCCTTTTGTCATTTTTGCCATGATTGATGTGTGCATGCTATGATCCTGAGCTCTACATGTGTTTTGATGTATGCCATGTCATCTTTATAGGGGTGTATGCCATGTATTTTTGTGATCTTTGTGGTGACTAGCACAAGCATGCAAAGTAGCTTACTCAATGATGCTGATTTCAGGGACTTAGAATTTCACGAAGTCCTTGTCCTATTATTGTTTTTATGGCATATGTTCATGTTGTTTCCTAGTGATCCGTGCCTCTTTTGAGCATGATCAGTAAGGATGTTTTGTAGATAATGTTGTGCTCTATCCATCCATGTCTTTGTTTGCAATTATGGAGTGCCCTAGCTTGAGTCAATCGAGCTCTACTTTTGCTATAAAATGTTCCTGGCAGATTGTTAACATGTTTTGCAATTTTGCCAAGCTTGTTGTTGTTGATCCGTGCATGCTATGTTGTTGTTCTTGCCGTGTCTAGCTTCTATGACATGTCTATTTGCTGGGTTTATGCTTAGTTTGTCATGCAATGCCTCATAGTGAGTGCATCGAGCTCGTAAATATGCCTACTTATTAACTATTTTGCCATGCTCCAGTTTTTCACTAAGTCTGAATCTGTTTATGTTTTTGCTATGTTCACATGCTTGCAATTGTATTTTCTGATCCCTTTTGGCTCATGGTCACTAAGGGACTTTTGTTATATGCTTTGAGTAGCTTCATGCCATGCCTTGCTTTGCCATGATATGTTCCAGTAGCATGTATTTTTCGTGCTCTAAACATTGCTTCCTGATGATAAATTCCTGACATGCTGTTAATTTCACCAAGTCTGTAACCTGTTATCTTTTGCACTTTTGCCATGCTTGTTTGAACCTGTTAATGAGTGAATTAACCGTAGCTCAGTGTTCATCTTTTGTCAAGCATCATCAGTGGATCCCTACCATGTATTTTCTTGCTATTTTTGGGTGCTGTAGCATATTTATCTTGATACATTTAGATGGTCACTTGCTGATTATCGCAGACCGGTGCCATATTTGTTTTACTTGCCATTTCCAAACCGTGCATCCGATTCCGGTGATCTTTATAGCGATATCAACCTAAATCACCTCACCTTTCCAGTGGCACTCTTGGATTTCCAAGATGAGGCCAGGTTCAATCATTCCTTTGCAAATCATGCATATGCATCACATATCGCATCCCGCGTATCATACCATGTTTGCATCATGTTACTTGTGCATTGCACGTGGTTGATTGTGTTCCTTTTTGCTTGTTCTTCTTTCTTGGGTAGATCCGGGAGACGAGTACGTGAACGAGGAGCCCATTGAGTACGCTTACGAGGATCAAGGCAACTCTAAGAACTTTGCAGGCAAGATGACCATACCCTCGAAATCACTTCTATCTTTGCTTGCTAGATGCTCGCTCTTTTGATATGCCTATGCTACGATACCTACCACTTGCTTATCATGCCTCCCATATTGCCATGTCAAACCTCTAACCCACCTTCTCCTAGCAAACCGTTGTTTGGCTGTGTTACCGCTTTGCTCAGCCCCTCTTATAGCGTTGCTAGTTGCAGGTGAACATTGGAGATCGTTCCTTGTTGGAACATGTTTATTGTTGGGATATGACCATATTATCTTGTTTATCTTAATGCACCTATATACTTGGTAAAGGGTGGAAGGCTCGGCCTTATGCTTGGTGTTTTGTTCCACTCTTGCCGCCCTAGTTTCCGTCATATCGGTGTTATGTTCCCGGATTTTGTGTTCCTTACGCGGTTGGGTTATAATGGGAACCCCTTGACAGTTCGCCTTGAATAAAACTTCTCCAGCAATGCCCAACCTTGGTCTTACCATTCGCCACCTAGACTCTTTTTCCCTTGGGTTTCCGAAGACCAAGGGTCATCTTTATTAAACCCCCTGGGCCAGTGCTCCTCTGAGTATTGGTCCGAACTGGGCAGCCTGCGGGGCCACCTCGGGGCAACTTGAGGGTTGGTTTTACTCATAGGTTGACCTATCTGAGTGTGCCCTGAGAACGAGATATGTGCAGCTCCTATCGGGATTGGTCGGCACATTCGGGTGGTGTTGCTGGACTTGTTTTACCATTGTCGAGGATGTCTTGTAACCGGGATGCCGAGTTTGATCGGAATGTCTTGGAAGAAGGAATATCCTTCGTTGACCGTGAGAGCTTGTGATGGGCTAAGTTGGGACTCCCCTGCAGAGATTTGAACTTTCGAAAGCCGTGCCCGCGGTTATGGGCAGATGGGAACTTGTTAATGTCCGGTTGTAGATAACTTGAAACTTAACTTAATTAAATTGCATCAACCACGTGTGTAACCGTGATGGTCTCTTCTCGGCGGAGTCCGGGAAGTGAACACGGTGTTGGAGTAATGCTTGACGTAGGTTGTTCTAGGATCACTTCTTGATCATAGTTGTTCGACCGTGCTTTTGCCTTCTCTTCTCGCTCTCTTTTGCGAATATGTTAGCCACCATATATGCTAGTCGCTTGCTGCAGCTCCACATCATACCTTTACCTTACCTATAAGCTTAAATAGTCTTGATCGTGAAGGTGTGAGAATGTTGAGTCCCCGTGACTCACAGATTACTTCAAAAACCAGATGCAAGGACTGATGATACCGTTCCAGATGATATGACCGAGCTCAAGTGGGAGTTCGATGAAGACTCTCATCGTTACTACGTGTATTTCCCAGATGATCAGTAGTGGTGCCTAGTTGGGGCGATCGGGGACTATGTCGCTTTTGGGGTTGATCTTCATTTCGGTTCCGTAGTCGGACCTTGAGTGTATTTGGATGAATGTAATGACTTATTTATGTATTTGTGTGACGTGGCGAGTGTAAGCCAACTATGTACCTCTCCCTTTATTTATTTAGATGGGTTGTTGTGAAGATTACCTCACTTGCGACATTGCTTTCAATGCGGTTATGCCTCTAAGTCGTGCTTCGACACGTGGGAGATATAGCCGCATCGAGGGCGTTACACGTGTTCACTTCCCAAACTCTGCCGGAAAGAGACCATCACGGCGACACATGCGGTTGATGCATTTTAATTAAGTTAAGTGTCAGGTTTTCTACAACCGGATAATAACAAATTCCCATCTACCCATAACCGCGGGCACGGCTTTCGAAAGTTCAAAACCCTGCAGGGGTGTCCCAACTTAGCCCATCACAAGCTCTCACGGTCAACGAAGGATATTCCTTCTCCCAGGACGACCCGATCAGACTCGGAATCCCGGTTACAAGACATTTCGACAATGGTAAAACAAGACCAGCAAGACCGCCCGATGCGCCGACATCCTGATAGGAGCTGCACATATCTCGTTCTTAGGGCAACACCGGATGAACACTACGTACATCTAAAACCAACCCTCAAGTTTCCCCGAGGTGGCGCCGCAAGTGGCTCTGTTTCGGACCAACACTTAGACAAGCACTAACCCGAGGGGGGTTAAAATAAAGATGACCCTTGAGTCTGCAGAACCCAAGGGAAGGTGATAGGTTGTTTGTGCAAATGTAAAACCAAGGTTGGGCCTTGCTGGAGGAGTTTTATTCGAGGCGAACTGTCAAGGGGTTCCCATTATAACCTAACCGCGTAAGGAATGCAAAATCAAGGAACATAACACCGGTATGACGGAAAACTAGGGCGACAAGAGTGGAACAAAACACCAGGCATAAGGCCGAGCCTTCCACCCTTTACCAAGTTTATAGATGCATTAATTAAAATAAGAGATATTGTGATATCCCAACATATCCATGTTCCCACATGGAACAAACTTCATCTTCACCTGCAACTAGCAATGCTATAAGAGGGGCTGAGCAAAGCGGTAACATAGCCAAACAACGGTTTGCTAGGAAAGGTGGGTTAGAGACTTGTTGTGGCAATATGGGAGGCATGAAATAGCAAGTGGTAGGTATCGCGGCATAGCAATAGAGCGAGCAACTAGCAAGCAAAGATAGAAGTGATTTCGAGGGTATGGTCATCTTGCCTGAATATGAACTCAGAGTTGACGAAAGCTAAATCCTCGTAAGCATACTCAACAGGTTCCTCGATCACGAACTCGTCACCTGGCTCTACCCAAGGTAAGAACACAAGCAAAGGAAACCACAATCAATCACGGTGCAATGCACAAGCAACATGATGCAAAACATGGCATGATATGCGGGATGTGATATGCAATGCATATGCATGCTTCGGAAGGAAAAGATTGAACCAGGCATCAACTTGGAAAACCAAGAGTTCAGCTGGAAAGATGAGTTGATTTCGGTCGAAATCTCTATAAAGATCACCGGAATCGGATGCACGGTATGCAAATGGCAAGCAAAACAAGAATGGCACAATTCTGCGATTAACATCACGATGCCATCTAGAATGCAACAAGAAAGTAAGCTACTGCACCCCGACATAACAACAAACCACATGGCAGTGATCTACTCAAGATGCCTGACAAAAGATGGACACTAAGCTATAGCTAAATCACACAAGAGCAGGTTCAAACAAGCATGGAAAAGGGCAAAAGATAACAGCATCACAGACTTAGTGAAAATAACATGTCAGGATTTGACATCAAGAAGCAATGTTTAGAGCAAGATAACAACATGCTACAGGACCAGATCATAGCAATACAAGGCATGGCATGAATCGACTCAAAGCATAGAACAAGAGTCCCTTACTGACCATAAGCCAAAAGGGCACAGAAAATATGATGGCACCCATGTAAACATAGCAAGTTTCGTTAACAGATTCAGACTTAGCAGAAAACTGGACATGGCATAAACAGAATTCTGTAGGCATGTTTGCGAGCTCGATGCACTCAACACAAGGCATTGCATGACAAACTAAGCATACTCCCAGCAAGAACACATGTTCATGAAGCTAACCAAAGCAAGAACAAACTCATAGCATGCATGGATCAACTACAACAACCTTGGCAAAATTGGTTAACATGTAAACAATCTGCCAGAAACATTTTATAGCAAAAGTAGAGCAAGATTGAGTCATGCTAGGGCACTCCATAAATGAAACATGGACATTCATGGATAGAGCATAACCATATGTCAAAATCATCCTTACTGAACATGCTCAAAAGAGGCATGGATCTCACTATAGCAACATGAATACATGGCATAAAAATAACAGCAGGGAAATGACTTAGTGAAATTCTATGTCCCTGAAATCAGCAATATTACGAGAGCTACTTTGCATGCTTGTGCTAGTAACCACATCAATCACAAAAATACATGGCATACACCCCTGTAAAGATGTCATGGCATAGCCCAAAACACATGTAGAGCTCATGCTCATATGCAGCACACAATAATCATGGCAAAAATGACAAATGCTCATAAACTGATAAGAATCAGGAACGAACATTTTATAGCACTCTTGCAACAGTCATTAGGGCATCAATATGGACTCAAACAAGCATGGCACAATGGAACAAAATGAAGAGGACATCCGGATGAACATTTTGATATATCATGCATGCAAAATGGATCTACGGGTGATGAGTTATGATGTGATGAACAGGGCTATAAAAAAGACTTCGTGGAAATTCAACCTCTCTGGAAAGTCAACGGGACGAAGGGATTTGGGATGAAGAGATCCAGGACGCGAGGGCACGTTTGGTACGATGAATGGGTGGATCTGGTCCACCTTTTCCAGATCCACCGGAGAAGAGACTCCGGTGAGCTTGCCGGCGGGCTTTGGCGCATGCTCCGGCGAGGCGATGCGGTGGCCGGCGAACGACGCGGCAGGGCAGCACTAGGTGGCGGCGGGCGGAGGCACGCAGGGCCGGGAGGCGAGCGGCAGCGCAAGGGTGATGGCGGTGCGGGCGCTCAGGCGAGGCAGCGCGTCAAGTTGCGCCGGCGAAGGACGGCGGTGAATGCGATGCCGGTGGGCGGGGACGCGGCGAGGGT
This sequence comes from Triticum monococcum, assembly GCA_034509565.1. Taxonomy (NCBI): domain Eukaryota; kingdom Viridiplantae; phylum Streptophyta; class Magnoliopsida; order Poales; family Poaceae; genus Triticum; species Triticum monococcum. The sequence continues at coordinate 290,480,806 of CM067842.1, forward strand.
CGCCGGGCGCAGGTGGCGGTGATTCGAGGGCGGCGGCGCATAGATCCGGGCCAGGGCGGGCCCGCGATGGGCTTCCTCGGGCCGTGCGGTGGTAGGGCGATGGCGGGACAGGTGGCGATCTCCGGTTGGACGCGGACGGCGGCGCGGACATGTCCAGTGCGTGAATTTTTGTTCGGTGGCGCGAGGAGGAAGAAGGGTAGGGTTTCGTCTGCGAAAATTTGGAGGGGATCACATATATATTGGTAGAGGGAGCTAGGAGAGTCCAAATGAGGTGCGGTTTTCGGCCACGCGATCGTGATCAAACGACCGACAGGATGGAGGGGGTTTGGATGGGTTATTGGGCCACTTTGGAGGGGTGTTGGGCTGCAACACACACGAGGCCTTTACGGTTCCCCGGTTAACCGTTGGAGTATCAAACGGACTCCAAAAGGCACGAAACTTGCCAGGCGGTCTACCGGTGGTGCACCAAGGCCGCTTGGCAAATCTCGGTCCATTCCGAGAAAGTTTAACATCCACACACGAAAAGAGGCAAAAGGGGGCGCCGGAGGGCGTAGGAGTGCCGGATTGCAAAACGGACAACGGGGAAAATGCTCAGATGCATGAGACGGACACGTATGCAAATGCGATGCACATGATGACATGATATGAAATGCATGACACGCAAAAAATGACAAGGCAACAACAGCGAATAACTGGAAGACACCTGGCGCAACGGTCTCGGGGCGTTACACTATTCTCCTCCATCTTGTAGGCAAAGTACTTGTCAGAGGTCTCATAACTCTTAACACGGGCATGAGTCTGAAATATCATTTTCAGCTCTTGGAACATCTCATATGCTCCTTGGTGTTCAAAACATTTTTGAAGTCCCGATTCTATGCCGTAAAGCATGGCGCACTAAACTATCAAGTAGTCATCATACCAAGCTTTGCCAAACGTTCATAACATCTGCATCTGCTCCTATAATAGGTCTGTCACCTAGCGGTGCATCAAGGACATAACTCTTCTGTGTAGCAATGAGGATAATCCTCAGATCACGGACCCAGGCCGCATCATTGCTACTATCATCTTTCAACTTAGTTTTCTCTAAGAACATATCAAAAAATAAAACAGGGGAGCTATACGCGAGCTATTGATCTACAACATAGATATGCAAATACTATCAGGACTAAGTTCATGCTAAATTAAGTTCAATTAATCATATTACTTAAGAACTCCCACTTAGATAGACATCCCTTGAGTCATCTAAATGATTACAGATCCAAATGAACTAAACCATGTCCGATCATCACATGAGATGGAGTAGTCATCAATGGTGAACATCTCTATGTTGATCATATCTACTATATGATTCACGCTCGACATTTCGGTCTCCAGTGTTCCGAGGACATGTCTATACATGCTAGGCTCGTCAAGTTTAACCCGAGTATTCCGCATGTGCAAAACTGTCTTGCACCCGTTGTATGTGAACGTAGAGCTTATCACACCCGATCATCACATGGTGTTTCAGCACGACGAACTGTCGCAACAGTGCATACCCAGGGAGAACACTTATACCTTGTCATTTTAGTAAGGGATCATCTTATAATTCTAGCGCCGTACTAAGAAAAATAAGATGCATAAAATATAAACATCACATGCAATCAAAATATGTGATATGATATGGCCATCATCATCTTGTGCCTTTGATCTCCATCTCCAAAGCCCCATTATGATCTCCATTGTCACCGGCTTGAAACCTTGATCTCCATCGTAGCGTCATGGTCGTCTCGCCAACTATTGCTTCTACAACTATCGCTAATGCATAGTGATAAAGTAAAGTAATTACATGGTTTTTGCATTTCATACAATAAAGTGACAACCATAAGGCTCCTGCCAGTTTCCGACAACTTTTACAAAACATGATCATCTCATACAATAATGTATATCACATCATGTCTTGACCGTATCACATCACAACATGCCCTGCAAAAACATGTTAGACGACCTCTACTTTGTTGTTGCAAGTTTTACATGGCTGCTACGGGCTTCTAGCAAGAACCGTTCTTATCTACGCAACAAAACCACAATGGTGATTTGTCAAGTTTGTTGTTTTAACCTTCAACAAGGACCGTCCGCAGTCAAATTCGACTCAACAAAAGTTGGAGAAACAGACACCCGCCAGCCACCTGTATGCAAAACTAGTTGCATGTGTGTCAGTGGAACCGGTCTCATGAACATGGTCATGTAAGGTTGGTCCGAGCCGCTTCATCCAACAATACCACCGAATAAAAATAAGACTCTGGTGGTAAGCAGTATGGCGATCACCGCCCACAACTCTTTGTGTTCTACTCATGCATATCATCGACGAATAGAGTTGGCTCGGATGCCACTGTTGGGAAAAATAGCATGCAATTTAAAAAAAATCCTACGCTCACGCAAGATCTATCTAGGAGATGCATAGCAACGAGAGGGGGGAGAGTGTGTCCACGTACCCTCATAGACTAAAAGTGGAAGCGTTTGACAACGAGATTGATGTAGTCGAACTTCTTCTCGTTCTGACCGATCAAGCACTGAACGTACGACACCTCCGAGTTCTACACACGTTCAGCTCGATGATGTCCCTCATACTCTTGATCCAGCAAAGTGTTGAGGGGGAGTTCTGTCATCATGACGGCATGGTGATGGTGATGGTGAAGTGATGTGCGTAGGGCTTCACCTAAGAACTACAAAGATATGACTGGAGGCGTAAACTGTGGAGGGGGCGCCGCACACGGCTAACAACTCTTGATGTGTGTTCTAGCGGTGACCCCTCCTCATATATATAGGTTGGAGGGGAGGAGAGGCAGCTAAGGGGGTGCCCCAAGTAGGAGGAATCCTAGTTGGGCGCCTCCCAATTCGGCCTCCCCCTTCCATATTCATCCATAGGGGGAAGGAAGGAGGAGGGAGGAGAGAAGGAAGGGGGGAGGCTGAGTTGCTCCCCTTCCTTTATCTCTTCCTCTCTTTCGTTCCCTTTTATTTTGGCCTACATGGGGTGCGCCAGCCCCCTAGGGGCTGGTCTGTCCCCTTCTTGGCCCATTAGGCCCATATAGTTGCCGGGGGGATACCCAGAACCCCTTCCGGTAACCCGATATGTACCCGGTACCCCTAGAACACTTCCGGTGTCCGAACATCATCGTCCTATATATGAATTTATACATCTCGACCATTTGGAGACTCCTTGTCATGTCCTGATCTCATTCGGGACTCCGAACAACATTCGGTCACCAAATCACATAACTCATATAATACAAAATCGTCATCGAACGTTAAGCGTGCGGACCCTACGAGTTCTTGAACTATGTAGACATGACCGAGACACCTTCCGGTCAATAACCAACAACGGAACTTGGATGCTCATATTGGTTCCCACATATTCTATGAAGATCTTTATCGGTCGTACCATAATGACAACATACGTTATTCCCTTTGTCATCGGTATGTTAGTTGCCCGAGATTCGATCGTCGGTATCTTCATACCTAGTTCAATCTCATTACCGGCAAGTCTCTTTACTCGTTCCATAATACATCATCCCGCAACTAACTCATTAGTCACATTGCTTGCAAAGCTTATTATGATGTGCATTACCGAGAGGGCCCAGAGATACCTCCCCGATACTCGGAGTAACAAATCCTAATCTTGATCTATGCCAACCCAACAAACACCTTCGGAGATACCTGTAGAGCATCTTTATAACCACCCAGTTACATTGTGATGTTTGATAGCACACAAGGTATTCCTCCGGTATCCGGGAGTTGCATAATATCATAGTCGAAGGAATATGTATTTCACATGAAGAAAGCAATAGCAATAAAACTGAATGATCAATATGCTAAGCTAACGGATGGGTCTTGTCCATCACATCATTCTCCTAATGATGTGACCCCGTTCATCAAATGACAACACATGTCTATGGTTAGGAAACTTAACCATCTTTATTAAGGAGCTATTCAAGTAGAGGCTTACTAGGGACATGGTGTTTTGTCTTTGTATTCACACATGTATCAAGTTTCCGGTTAATACAATTTTAGCAAGAATAATAAACATTTATCATGATATAAGGAAATATGAAATAACAACTTTATTATTGCCTCTCGGGCATATTTTCTTCATGCACCAGATCTTGAAGTGGATGCCTGATTGCAACACTTATGGGGTTGCAAGCAACTAGCAACTCCCTGAGCTTGATGCAGAGGTTGCGTGGTCCTCCAGCTTGGTAGAAAGGACTTCCATGGTGGAAGGTAACATGCTCAAGCGCACCTCCAAGGTGGAGGAGGAGTTCATCAAGCGATGGATTGAGGATGACATGGCATCCCAGGCCGGCTCAAAGGCAAAGGCTGGGAGAGTGGAGGAGGAGGAGGCTGAGGACGAAGGCTCATCCCACGGCAGAAGCAAGGTGCATGCCACGGAGGAAGTTGCCGGGGATGACCCTGCCGGGGGCTACCCTGCCGTGATCGAAGCCATATACGCTATGATAGCGGAGGCCCAAGAAGAGGACGGAGCCAAGGAGGCGGAACAGAACAGGGAGGAGTGGCTCGTAGCAGGCCCTCAAGCCCCTGAGCGAATCTTGGATCAGCGCCCTCATAGGCGGGCAGCTAGTTGGGGAGCAGTGGTTCCTGCTCTTGCGCCCGCCGCTAAGAAGGTGAAGAAGACCACCTCCAAGGGTAACAAACTGGACATGGTGCTGACAATCTTCCTGCCTTTCCGGGGCCAAAACCCCTCTCGCCAAGCGATTGGCAGCCACGGGAGTCGACTCCAGCTCCCAGTCTGACTCGAGCTCCTCACATAGCTCATCCTCGTTGGAGCCCCCTGCGCCTCAGCAGGGCTCGAAGTTGCCGGGAAGCTCTTTTTCCTTACCCTAAAGAGGAGCAGAGCACCTTCACCACCCATGGAGCTCGAGCCGAGCTCCATGCTTATTGATGATGAGTAAGGAAAAACGCCCTTCTTTTCTTGCTGTAGTTTCTGTGTGTTCACCTGTTTGCTGTCTTTGCCAGGGAAGAGGAGGAGGAAGAGGAGGAAGAGGAGACCCTCATCCACCGGACTAAACGGCTCAGGCACGTGGAGCCGCCGAAGACCGTGGAGGGTGCGGGCTTGGCAGGAAGCAGCGAACAATCCGACACCAAGCCCTAGCCTAGCCCCCAGCCTGAAAGCACATGATTGGCTCCTCCCACCAAAAATGATGGAGGAGAGCTCCCCACCTCCTTAGCCAGAGGAGGGGAGGAGACCAGTCAGGGCGAGTCCTTCTAGGACGGGCCTACCCCGCCCGCCGATCAAGTCGAGGGATCCCCTACAAGGGCTTCCCAAGACGACGTCGTGGTTACCAGGGAAAGGGACGGTGGTCATGGCCCGAAAACTGACGTTGCCAGGGAAACTGGAGCTCCCCCACGGCAGGCATCTCTGGGTAACTCATTTTCTCTTTTGTGTTCTGATGCTTTTATCATCTCGCTCCATGCCCCTAGATCTCTAATGAATCTACATCCTTATGATTGAAGAGTCTGAGCTGTTGGAGGAGGTAGCTGTCGGTGTCAAAACTGGCGGATCTCGGGTAGGGGGTCCCGAACTGTGCGTCTAAGGTCGATGGTAACAGGAGGCAGAGGACACGATGTTTTACCCATGTTCGGGTCCTCTTGATGGAGGTAATACCCTACGTCATGCTTGATTGATATTGATGAGTATGAGGATTACAAGAGTTGATATACCACGAGATCGTTGTGGCTAAACCCTAGAAGTCTAGCATGTATGATTGTGATTGCCTCTATGGACTAAACCCTCTGGTTTATATAGACACCGAAGGGGCCTAGGGTTGTACAGAGTCGGCTTACAAATGAATTAATCTACATATCCAAACGCCAAGCTTGCCTTCCACGCAAAGGAGAGTCCCATCCAGACACGGGAGGAAGTCTTCTGTCTTCTATCTTCATAGCCCATCAGTCCAGCCCATGTTACATAGCCCGGACACCCGAGGACACCTTAATCCAGGATTCCCTCAATAGCACCCGAACCAGGCTTCAATGACGATGTGTCCGGCGCGTAGATTGTCTTCGGCATTGCAAGGCGGGTTCCTCCTCCAAATACTCCAAAACAGCCTTCGAACATAGAAAATGTGTCCGGCTCTGCAAAACGAGTACCACACACACACATAGAGAGAGTATAATATTTTACAAGTCCAATCCACTGACAAATTTTGTTGCGTGACATCACGTCACTGCCCGGTCATTATTTCGAACCATTTTTAGCCTCCCGCTCCATGTTCCAAGATGCGGTTTTATTGGCACGTCTTGTCAAAGCAGAGATCATGTCCCCTTATTGCAGGATTCTCATCAATATGGGAGTGGGTAATCCAACCGCGTCGTCTGCTCGACCCTTGGGGAATAGGCGAGTTTTAAGGCGAGTGGGGAGCACTTGATATTCGCATCCTTTATAAAGGGATAAAGATTTCACCTTTTCACCCACGCCCTCTTCCACTCTGCCCTTTATTCTCGAGCTCCAATGCCCAAGCTTCCATCCTTTCCACCTCAAAAAAGCACTCCAGCCATGTCCGGATCTGGACCGCGGGGCAAGTGGATGGTTTCCTCCGTCAAGGAGAAGGACATCACCAAGCTCCGGGATGCTGGGTACTTAGCCCATGAAATCAACCACCGGCTTCTAGCAAAGGGGAAAATCATCCCCACCCCAGAGCCCCATGAGAGGGTGGTATTCATCCCCCCACTTCGTTTGCTGATTGGGATTCCCTCTCCACCCATTCGTCCACGGACTCATGTTCTACTACGGGCTGGATTTCCATCATCTGGCCTCCAACTCCTTCCTCAACATCTCGGCATTCATTGCCGTGTGCGAGGCCTTCGTCCTTATCCCACACCACTTCGGATTGTGGTTAAAGATCTTCAATGTGATGTTGAAGGTGGTGGGTGGTCCACACGCAGAGTGCGGAGGCGCCTTGGTGAGCAAGATGCCCAATGTCTCATGGCCCAAAGGTACCTTCATGGAGACTGTCAAAGGGTGGCAACAACAATGGTTCTACGTCATAGAGCCTCGCGACGCCACCTGGACTCTGGCTCCCGAATTCCAGTTCGGCGCCCCGATGCGGCTCACCTCCTGGCTAGAGAAGGGCCTAGACTGGTCTTCGTCAGACGAGCTGACAATGCTTCAGACGCGCATCAGGAGCATGGTGGACAAGAACATCAAGCTTGTCAATGTGATCCAGGTGATGCTTGCACTACAAAAAAGACACATCCGTGACATTTTGGGTTGAACGATTTTTTGCTGTCATACATATGACACTTCTATGACGATAATTGTGACAAAACCCGGTATCATCATAGATGTGGTGGGATCTTACTTCTATGACAAAAAATCATGACAGAAAATGGGCTTTTCATCCTGGGCGGGCCGGAGATGCAGCTGCATGACATTCTTTGGGCCGTCCATGATGGAAAAAACCGTGGTATAAGCGAGGGGGAGGAAAATTTCAGGGAGTTACCGGTTACGGTGGGAGGTCGGGGGCCGAGTGATGCACGTTTCTCTCATACACATACGCGCGTGTGTGCGAGGCATTGGCTCTAACTGAACCCGAGCGAGACGTTGGGCTCTAACTGAACCCAGGCGATTGCACTACAGGCTACACGTTACTGAACCCGAGCGATCGATCGATGGATGTTAACTGAACCCGATCGAGCGATTCCTTCACTACTGCTACTAACTAAAGTCGATCGATGCTGCCTCTGGGATGAACAATGAGTGTTGCGGGGGGGTGGATGAACAGTGAGCGGTGGCGTTGCCTCTGGATGAACAGGACCCCGTGGTGTGGTGGAGGGCTGGATGAATAGTAGAGGTGGAGGGGTGCCCGTGGAGGGGTGGTTGAACAGGACCCCGTGGTGTGGAGGGCTGGATGAACAGTAGACGATGGAGGGGTGGTTGAACAGTGGCCGGTGGAGTAGCGCGCGGTGGAGGCTGGATGAACAGGAGCCCGTGGAGGCTGGAGGAGGTCGACGGTGGAGATGAACATTATCCCGTGGAGTCCCGTTTTGCGGTACGCCACACTCCTCCCGATCAACAAGACCCCCGTTCCGACCATAGGAGGTCCGTTTCCTCCGTTTTGCGGTACGCCAGACCCCTCTCGATCAACAGGACCCCATTCCGAACGTAGGAGGTCCGTTTCCTCCGTTGTGCGGTACGCTAGGCCTTGTTTCCATCGCATGTTCCGTCCAAGCCCTCCCGATGAGCACGACCACACATTCCGTTCTGACCCAGTCGGTTGTCTCCCACGCGTTCCGTTGCCTCCCGATGAACACGACGCATTCCGTTGCCTCCCCATGAATGCGACGCATTCCGTTGCCTCCCCATGAACACGACGACGACTTTGTTTCTTTGTTCCGACCCAGCCATGTACACGAGCCCTTTCCGTACGTATGCGCGAGTAGGCGTTCGAGACCCCGCCCGTATGTTCACATACATGGCCGTATTTTCTTTCTTGCGCCCTGGATGCTATACGTACGTGTACATGCTACGTGCACGCCTCTACTACGACACGTACGCGCCTCTACTATGACACATGCGTGCCTCTACATCCACCAGTATATATGTACGTACACGTTCGCGACCAGAATAACAACGCTACGTACGCTTCGACCAGGTGGGTCCCGACTGTCACACACTTCCTTGCCTGCAAAGATGTAGCTGGTGGGTCCCAGCAGTCAGGGGGGCGAATCTTTTTTTTTGCCCGGACGCACTTCCTTGCGTGCGAAGATGTAGCTGGTGGGTCCCAGCAGTCAGGGGGAAACGCTTTTTTCGCGAAATACAGTAGCCCGTCCGGTGCGTCCCAGCTATCAGGTGGAGGAATCATTATTTTCCGCATAATAAGGAGGCACTTCCTTGCTGCAGCCGTGGACCCAGCTGTCAGCCTCTCCACGTACAGTCCACGTCTGATGGAAGTCGTTCCTTGAGCACGTTGACCACGCTGCGCCGAGAGGACCAAGGCGGTGGACGACAGCGAGGCCTAGGAAGGGGACGACGGGGAGCCAGGGATGACGCGGCAGTGGAAGCCCATGCAGAGAGGAGGACGCAGGTTCACTGGTTCGGCTGTGGTGTGAGGTTGACGTCGCCACAGGTCCTGGCCAGCGGTGGGAATACTAGGGGCGGTGAGGCCTCCGCGGCAGCACAGCCGGCCACAGGAGGCAGGAGCATGCAGCACGACCGGTGCTGCTTTGGGCGGCTGGAGCAAGAAAACCAGAGGTTGAAGAAGCACTACGACCGTTGGATGGACATCGTACGGTCACTAGAGCTAGAATCGTTCATATTGACTAAAGTTGACAAAGGCCCCCGTCCCAGTCAACTTAGTAGGCCCACAAGTCAGCCTCCCACCATGGTGGGTCCCATCTAGCAAGGGGAGTATTCATTTTTTTGTGCGTAATAAGGAGGCACTTCCGGTGGGTCCGAGTTGACAGCGGGGGGAACGTTTTTTCGCGAAATACACTACCCGTCCGGTGGGTCCCAGTAGTCAGGGGGAAACGTTTTTTTTGCGAAATAAGGTGGCCCGTCCGGTGGGTCCCTGCTGTCAGGTGGAGGAATAATTATTTTGCGCATAATAAGGAGGCACTTCCTTGCGGCCGCCGGGACCCAGTTGTCAGCCTCTCCACGTACAGTACTCTTCCGATGGAAGTTGGTCGTTGACCATGTTGACCACGTCGCGCCGAGAGCACCAGGGCGGTGGTCTGGATGACGGCGAGGCCTAGGAAGGGGACGACGCGGAGCCGGGGAAGACGCAGTAGTGGAAGCCCGCGTAGAGAGGAGTACGAGGGTTCACTTGTTCGGCTGTGGTGTGAGGCTGTCGTCGCCGCAGAATAATAGGGGGTGTGGGTGAGTAGAGGGATTGCCTGGCCGGTGGTGGGAGTAGTACGGGGAGGTGAGGCCTCTGCGGCATCACAACTGGCCACGGGAGGTAGGAGCACGCGACACGACCGACACTGCTTTGGGCGGCTGGAGCAAGAAGACCAGAGGTTGAAGAAGCACTACGGCCGTTGGATGGACATCGTACGATCACTGCAACTAGAATCGTTTATATTGACTAAATTTACAAAGCCCTTGGTACGCATCAACTTAGTAGGCCCACAGCTCGGATTTGGCAGAGAACATATAGCCCATTAGTGATTTGTAAGAATGTACAACCCATTTTTTAATTCTAATGGAATTTACTACAGCCCATTTACAGTTTGTTAAAAGCACAACCCAACTTCTAGCTAGGAAAACGATTAATAATTTCAAACAACCGCTCAAAACAGAATTCAAAAAAAAATTCCCACATTCTGATGGGATCCGAAATATTTTTATCCGAAATTTCTAGTCAGGTCAAATGTAATTTCAAAGTAAAGTTGTATTACGTTAAAATCCAATGAAATATTGCGCACGCAACAAGTAATGAAATTAAAATTTTCAAATTCCAAAAATAATATATTTTTCAAACTAATTACGTGTTTGGTGCATAGTAACTGTCCAGTTATTATAATTACATCCCATTTATTATTTCTTAAAGTCCATTTTCTTGTTAAGCCTAATGCAAACCTCCTAGGGAAGTTTGCAGCCAATCGGGGCGGAGAATAACAAGTTGACCCGAATATTGTGTACAACTGTCAGCCCAGTTGCATTGCTGATGTTGAAAAAAGGCATGTGTAGTACAGTACAACCTAACATGGTTACTCAGCCCACATTCAGCGACGCCAGAAAGGCCCAAACAAGGCTTCTGTACAACTTTTTGAAGTCACTTAGCTCAATTAATAACTTAAGAAAAAAGTTAGATTACAGTGGAACCTAATTAGAAGTTGTCACGAGCAAATAAATAATTCAACGAGTCCCACTTGTGCGTCTGCGTGTGTGTGTGTGTGCATGAGAGAGAGAGAGAGAGACCCATCGGTCGATGCTCGTAAATACATCTTTCAGCCATATGCATTGCTGATGCTCAGTAAAAACTTATATATTTGACACAATCATATAAAACATCATAGCACACTGAACTTGCATACAAAAATTTCACGCAGGCAGCATAATCAGGATGGAAGCAGTGGATCGCTATGGGAAGGGCTATGTTGAAACCAACGAAGTCGTGAACGGTTCATCGTCTTTATCAATGACAGGGAAATATCTTGAATGTTGTGCAAAGAAAACAGACAGACAACACAATAAGTTCTGCTAGCACATTAAGTTGACGTACAACCCTTTCTAAAAAAAGTTCAGTTACAAAATTAGAACAGGTCACAATCAAATGTACTGGCATATCAGTGCTTCACACCCATAGCTCGGATTTAACTAGTACTCCCTCTGTCCGGGAAAAGTTGTCCACAGGGCAGTGTATTTGTTTTTTTGCAAAAAAACCCACAGAGTTTTAAACACGTCACAAAGAAGTCCATCTCCTTCCTTCCTCCTACCCGTCTCCCGCGCCTTGCAGCCATCCCCGGCTACCCACCTGCACCGCCGCCCTCCTGGATCTGCGCTGCGACCAACACCAGAACTGTGGCCCATCCCGCGACCAACAACAGCGCCGCCGCTCGCTTACACCTATGCCGCGGCTTACCACCTGCACCGGCCGCCGTGAAGGCGACCCGCGCCGGCACCCTCCTCGAGCTACACTGCCGGCCCCGTTGAAGGTCGCTGCCCACGTTCGCCCACCTTCGCCGCCCACCTGCGCCTCCGATTTCGTCCGCTTCGGCCGTCGGCGTCGTGGACAATTCTGGCCACTCCCACCTCTCATGTTGCTACCGGTGGACGACGCCGTCGCCGTGGACCTCTGATGCTACTTTTGCCTTTTCCCCTGCCTCGCCTCTGCTGCCACTCCCACTTGTGCTGGTGAGTCTGCCCCACCCGCCTCTGCTACTGCTGTTGTTCAATTTGTTACTGTGAGTCTGAATTTGCTGTTCTCAGTACAAGCGGAGAAAATTCAGTCAGGGGATACAAAGCTAGATAAATAATCCAGGACAAAGGATGTACACTGTTGCTAAATGATGAACAGATTATAGTGAAAATTTAGTTTGATGCCATCAAATTCATTGAGTAATACTCTTGGCATTCTTGGAGATCTGCTAGTTTTTGGAAGTTTTTCTTGCTACAGTTAACTAAAAATGTTCAGTGTTCCAATACCGTAGAGAAACTACAGTGCCTGTAATTCAGTTATGACTCCTTTAATGAAACTGTAGTGTTTGCTAAAACTGAGATGTAAACTAAACGAGTTTGTGATTTGCAGAAGCTATAGCATACTCCAACAAGTGATAAATGCACTCAAAAGTTCACTGAGAAAATGTAGAGGCTGCTCACTTGTTACTGAAAGTTTTCTGGAGTAATAAATGCATGCAAAAGAAGTTTGGTTAACTGTTACTGTTGCTGTATGAATTCCAACCAGGTCAATTTGTTTTCAATTACGCTGTAATACTCAACCAGGTTTATGCAAAATGAAGATCAACGATGTTTATTTCGATTTATTTGAATCATTTGAATTTATTTGATTTATTTGGATTTATACACCATTTGTCTAATTGCAAACATACCTAAAGTTTCCAATTGTCCAATTTCAGTCATTCATTTTACAGAGAGCTAAGCATAGCCATGACTCTTCCCTAAATATTCCTGTAGAATCAATTCAAGCAGCACAAAACTGAAAACTAAAAACTGCCACAACCCCTTAACTAAAAGTTGATAAAAACATGTCCCTAAAATTGGAATTATTTGAATTAGCTAGGTTTATTCTTCTTCATATACAGAAAAAGATGAATATTGTTCGTCTACTAGTTACTTCAAATTTAGAACTGAATAAACACTTGTCATCTTCAGTAAACACTTGTAAATCTAGAGTGGTTTTAAACTTAGAATGCACCAAGTACTAATGTCCTTTGCCAGGCTACACACCATCTACTTGGAGTAGACGGCAAGATTCACAGAGACATGCACACTTCAATAGACTTGTGAATGCTAGCAAAGTGATAAGTAAAAACAAGGATGTTCTCAGAAATATAGCACCAGAGGACATTAAGTGAACTGCCCTGTATGCTAAAGGCAAGGAAATGCCACCTTCTTTTCTTCTTCGAGCAGTTGATGAACTGGCCTATATGCTGCAGCTACACATAGGTTCTGCAGAAAATGCACCAAAAGAGTTACACACAGGTGAAGTAAGTGGAAAGCAACATTTAATCTCCACTTCTTTTCTTTTGGTAGTGAAATTGAATCTGAATTTTGTAAGCACAGAAAATGCACCAATACTAAACATTTATTCCCACCTCCACCACCATTTTGTCAGTTTCGACAGTGTGTGTATGGGGTAGTTTTGACGGCAGTATCATTGTGCATCATGTAAACATTATGAGAATGATTAAGGGTTTAGCAATCAGATTATAATTATGACCAGAACAGAGGAACAAATATCATGGTTTGTTTTATGTAAAAAAATCAGAAATGGAGTGACGCACTTGAAGTTACTATAGTTACTCACTTGAACTTACTGTACTAGTGGCCAAAATTTAGAAAAGTTACTAAACAGCAGAAGTAGTGGCCAAAATTCAAAGTACTAAAAAGATTCTACACTAAATATACAGTGTTATCCATGTTCTGTATCCAGGACATTTTTTTATCTGTTTGCATGCATAGGTCCCACCTATCAGGACGGATGGGCACGTACACGAACAGGTACGACTCATCAGTCTACCCACATAGCCTATTCGTTTAGTCTACCTAGCCGTCTAATCAACTGCCTGCACGCCACTTCTCCCATTTACTTCTCCATCGGGAACCGATTCTCCTTGGCTTCTTCACCTCCCCTTCGTCTTCATTTGCATCCAAACCCCACTGTTGTGACACCCCAAAATTTTGACCTTGCTTTAATGGATTAAAAAATTTTGCCAGGATTTAAAACTTTGATTTTTGAGCTCCCTTTTGATTTTTTTTATCATTTTTCTTCCTTGTTGTGATGGAGTTTTTCCCAAAATGAAAACCTTTCAAATATGCTATTTGACTTGTATAACCTCTCAAGAAAAACTTTTCTTTAATCAGCAGGACTAATTACATAATTAATTTACTTGATCTTCTTTTCTTGAAAAATGGATTTATTAAGATTTTATGGCCACATTTGCATTACAACCATTTGACAAATTCACTTAAAATTCCAACCAAAATTTGCAGATGTCATGTGATATTTTTTAAATCACTTTTGTGCAAAAATATCTTTTATTCATAAAATAATTTGAGCTCTACAACTAATTTTCTTCTCTGGTCCAGAGTGCAGTTTTGCACTACAACCCTTTTAAATATTTCTTTCTAACCTCCACCAAAATTATGGGATGTTGGTAATAGCCTATGATTCAACTTTATGCAAAAACCTAGTGTGGTTCTTTGAAAATTTTGAGTGAATCAACCTCTTTTCCATTCTGGTCCAGCCTTGTGATTTCTAGTGCAACCCTAATTATTTTTGCTCCAATCATCTTGTGCTTCCTCCTGCTTATAGTTCTTCCTGCAAAACCCTTAAGTCCAGGAGCATGCACCTATTGGATCATTTTTGGTTCATGTAATGATGCCTTTTATCTCCTGACCAGAATTAAACTTCAGCAAGACTTGCACTAACAAGTTTCTGCATTTGACAAACTAACCTTACCACCTTCTCTTTCATCTAAAGAGACACTGATCTGGAGAATTTGGCCACTCCAAGAAATGCCTAAGTGCCCTTGGCATTTTGTCAAACACCTTATGGGCATGATCTATTTTGACACGAATTTTGGCATTGCACTATGAGCTTGCACCTTTGATCAAACCAACTTGTCCACTAGGCTCCCAGTTGCTCCTAGCCTGGGTCTGTTAAGTGCCAGCCTCACCCAAGCTCTGTAGCAGGCTCTGGCATTTCGTCGAACACATCCCGTGCATGCCCGGAGCGCGAGCAGAGCGTGCGTTTGGTACGCACGTGCGTCCAAGCCGTCGTGTCTCGCCCCGCACCCATTCCGGCCCTTGGCCAACAGCAGCTAGCCGCCATGTAGCCCCTGCATCACCACGCCACCCCGACCACCCTGGCACGCTACAGCGCCACCATCCGCCGCAAAGCTCGCCGCCGGCAGCTCCGTCCACCCCGAGACCGTAACGACTACCAGAGTAACCATCTCGATCGCCTGAGCCCGCGGGTGACCTCCGTTTCTCAAACGGTGCCGCCGTTCGCCGGCGAGCATCGCCGGAGCTCCGCCCCCGTTAGGTCAGGTGGAGACGACGCGCGCGTGGACCAGTCAAACCTGACCAGTGGGCCAGGCGGGCCCACTGTCAGTGACACACGCGCCGCCCATTCTGGATAAGTGGAGGCGTAAAGGCCCAAGTACGTCTTCTCTGTGCGAAAGCGTAATCCCGTTCGAAACGTTTTCTTTTATGTTTTTATTAAAAACAGATTTTGACCACAACTTTGACTGCCTATAACTTTTTAATTATAACTCCAAATGAGTTGATTCTTTTTCCTACCTCTCTCAAATATTGTCTAGTTTATTTTAAGATTAATTTGAAAAAAAATTCAAACAACTTTTTTTGTGATGTTTTGCAAATGTGTGTTAATTCAAAATATTTTTAAATAGGATTTTGAAGAGAGAGGACAAAACTTTCAAAAGTTTTGGAGAGCACCTCACCCCTCCACAACTTGAAGGCAAGCATTTTGAGCCCTGGCATAATATTTTGCATGCATTGTTTGACATGTTTATAACACCACCATATTTCGGAGAATTGTTATTTCATGTGATATGATCATTTGCATCGATGCATTTTTAGTGATTTCCTTGCTGTTGGAAATGAACATACTTGTGATGGTAATCATCCTCATGTGCCTTGCATGCATGCCGGAAAGGAATCCAGGAAAGCCTCTGCCTTGGGTAGGCGTGAGCTTGTCGCCAGTCTCCGTCGGGACGGTTGTGTCCGGTATGGCATGGTAAGGTATAATGAGTGTTGGTTTGTTGGTTGAAATATATTTGTTATACATGTCATGCAGGAATTTTATAGACCTCCTGAGTCGACCGTAGATCGAGTCTTGTTCCAGTAACCCCCATACTTTCCTCGTACTACCACTTGTCCCTGCCACAGGTAGGGTACGGTTCAGTAAGTCGTCAACCCCTTTCAAGCACACACCGTATAGAGAGGCCATGGTGGAAGATACCGGTTGTAGCTGGTAGGCAGCCCACCTGGTCCGGGGGCATGGGTGTTTGCGGTTGGGACCGAGAGGGGAGGCCACCCCTTAGAGCGCGCGATATAAATTTGATCCCATGCTACGCGAGGTTGTAGCCTCCCCACTTAGAGTTTTGCTTAACAAGTGTCGTGGGTGATTCCAGACACCGGTGAGTTAAGCTGGTGTGTGCAAGTCAGGTGTGTTTTCAATTAAAAGACCGTAGACGGAATTAGTCCCGATGGACTAAAGGAATCTGTTACTCGTGGGTAAAGAGTACACCCTCTGCAGAGATTAAACCTATTCGAATAGCCGTGTCCATGGTTAAGGATTACAGTCTGGGATGGGTCAAGTGTTGGTCTTAGTGTCGATCTTCGGAGGAGAAATTGTTAAACCAAACTTGGATGCCGACTGGTGACTTGTGAGGACCATGATTATTATTTTGTGATGGACTAACCCATTGCATTATTTGTATTATCGAGTATCCCTGGGATGGTTCTACCTCCTGGATATTCATTGTGGTTATTTATTTTAT
Source organism: Triticum monococcum (assembly GCA_034509565.1). NCBI lineage: Eukaryota > Viridiplantae > Streptophyta > Magnoliopsida > Poales > Poaceae > Triticum > Triticum monococcum. The sequence continues at coordinate 290,497,510 of CM067842.1, forward strand.
GAGCCCTTTATGTGGTGTCGCTGAGACGCCCGACTGTGGCATTGCTTGTTAATTATTTATTTTATAAGCCCTCTATGTGGTGTCGCTGAGACGCCCGACTGTGGCCTTGCTTGTTAATTATTTACTTTATAAGCCCTCTATGTGGTGTCGCTGAGACGCCCGACTGTGGCATTGCTTGTTATTTATTTACTTTATAAGCCCTTTATATGGTGTCGCTAAGACGCCCGACTGTGGCATTGCTTGTTATTTATTTACTTTATAAGCCCTTTATGTGGTGTCGCTGAGACGCCCGACTGTGGCATTGCTTGTTATTTATTTACTTTATAAGACCTTTATGTGGTGTCGCACAGACGCCCGACTGCGGCATTTTATTCCCACTCCATTATTGCTTATTCATGTTGCATATAAATAACATGCTTGCATGCATAATAGATGTTTTATTTATGACTGACGATGTGATCATAGAATACTTCAGTGCATGATTATCAATTATATTATCCCAGTGTTCATAATGTTTGCGAGTACATTCAAAGTACTCACTGGCTTGTCCCTGGCTATTGTCTTGGCCAGATTTCTGCATGGAGAGGAACTTTGCGGTGACAGCCCCGAAAACTAAGCAACGGTGATAGCAGCCTCGCGAAGATAGGAGTTGACCTGGTCAGCTGTTCCTGTGGGAAATGGAGTCCCATAGACACTGATGACTCACAAACCGCTTCCGCCAATGACCACTAGAAACCAATTGTTGTACTCACAGGCCAGAATGGTCTTGTACTACATATTTTGTATTTTTGCTTGGAATTTCTGTATCAAGTTGGTGCCTCATCAGCTAACAGTAATCCTGGGGCTGGTGAGCACGACGGCCATTTTCTGGAAATTTAATACCCGGAAAACCCGGTCGTGACAGACTTGGTAACAGAGCCAGGCTGACTATTGGTTGACCCTATCTTAGCCAGGTCAATAAACTTAGGCAAACCAAACCACCAAGCCATAACCAAACCCCAGCCAAGCTTCTCATGCAAGATAGCCCCATAGTGACCCGACACCTTTTGGCAGTCGATGCCCAACCTAGCAACCTAGCCTGTCAACCACGCACCAGTAACCAGCACCCAAGGTGTCTCATTCGCAAGCGTGCGAAGGAAGACTCCGTCCCCTTTTTCTATAAAAAGGGCACGCTAGCCCCAACCCAGCACAGCACAGCCGCTACCCCAAAACCGAGCCACAATGCCTGGCCTCGTCGTGCACAATGAGACCACAGCAACCAACCTTGGAGGTTTTGTGACCATACTCGCAAACCTCACCCGTCGTGTCTATGCGTTAGAAGAGCCCCCAGAATATGTTGTGTACCAAGGACCCATGAGCGGTGAGAGCCGTCAATTCTGGGCCACTGTACACATCTACGGTAGGGGTCTAGAGCCCAAGCGCCCCTACAGGTTCACCGGAAGAACAACTTCCTTTGAGCCACAAGCCACCCAACTAGCTGCTCGAGAGGCTATAGTTCATCTCCGGCACTTGTCGCCCAGAGTTAACTGTGGCTCGTTCTACTACTACCCCAGACATGAAGGGTATGGTAGACCACCCCAAGTTGCCAACGGAGATCACGAGACAGATCCTGCATTGTTGCACCTAGTGCGCTACGTAAGTGCACTAGAGGAACTGTGCGATCAAATCACTATTGATCTAATCGCAGCTCGTGGAGAGCTAGTTTGTCGAGCCCCGGCAAGAGAAGAGAGCGAGCCCAACGCCGATAACCCGGTCGTGCTGTTTGGACACCCGATCGAGTCCCTGAGGTCTGCCCCAGCCATCGGCCAAGGTGTTGCGATAACCCTAGAAGTGCTTCGTCGCATATTGGGAGCACACTCCAATGGGGTTGTGGCCAACAATCCCCGAGATGGTCATCATCGCTACCCCGAGCCTGCAGCCCCTCAACCCACTCCAGCTAATTCCGACAGCGAGACCCGTGGAGAAGCCTCAACATCCACAAGGCATGCTCGCATGGATGTAAATGAGGTAGACTAAGTAACCCGAGTTGTATCGAGTCCCAGTGTACCCTCTCTTTGTAACCGTGTGGCCTTGTAAATAAACGATGCCTGTTGTCGTGCCTCTATTTTAATAGTAGCCTTGCCTGGATATGCCAGTATGCAGTATAAGATTTCTACCCCTGGCACAGTTACCAAAAACCTCCCCGACAACCTCCACAGTAACACATCACTTTAGTGGAATGTGTGAATCTGTGGCTTGATCCCGACCCTTGGAGCAGAGCTGGAAATTTTCTTTACCATTCACCACAGTAAAATGACCCAGCTCCGGTGCTATAAAAAGGCCACCGTGTGACCTTGCCAAGCACCCCTCATCTTGTGCACCACCCTCAAAGCCATTTCTTGCCATGCCGAGCCCTAGTATTTATCTGAGAACCCCAGATGCAACCCCGGGTAGTTTTGTCAAGATATTGTGGGATTTTACCTGCAGTACCATGGGCGCTACCCAGCCACCCCAGTACAAGCTGTTCAAATCGAGAATCACCCCTTCCACCTCGAGATATTGGGCAGCAGTACACATCCCTCCCGTAAACTCAAACCAAGATCCAACGGAGGTCTCCTTCGTGGGGAAATCTATGCCAACCCCACATATGGCCATAGAAGCTGTTGCATACGAAGCGCTTGCTCGCCTTCGATTCACGGTACCCTATGCCAACGAACGAGGTTATTATTACTTCCCGAGCCGTGCAGCACCCGGAGGAGTAACATCTTTCCCAGTGGACGAATTGAGAGAGACCCAGTCCTGGCCAACCTTGTCCAGTACGTCATCGCTCAAGAGCATTTAACCCAACGCGTGATGGGTTATCTCCGGAGCCTCGCGGATTTAAATCCTTAGATCGCCATCGGCAGAACTCTAAGGCCCGACCAAGAGAGACGCATACATCGACTAGTCAATCCACTTTCCTCGATAGAAGAGGAGTGTATCCCAGTACCAGAGACGTTTTCTCGAGACCCTGTCCAGTTACCGTTTCCATTTTAGACGTCGCTGCGGTGTTCATTATTACAACATTTATTTATGTGATGTAACTTATGCGTGGTACCCCGAGTTTGCGCAATGAGTAAATCTTTACTCTCAGTTAATATGAGTGATTCTGTTGCATTATTGTTTTCTTCCGCGAATTAATCCTGGAGTGAATTTTCGTTTCCCCGAGTTGCTGCATCTGCACCTTCTCACAACATGAGTTATTTTATTTCACACAATGCAACGGCCGCAGACTCACAACCATAATCATTCGAGCACATGCACTGTTTGCAAAACTTTGCAACGGTATTACATCTGGCTAACCACTCCCCTAACAGCAGTTAGCACCCGGCACACCCCACCTACTCCTCGTGATCATCACCACCATGGAGAGCCAACACCTGAGCAGCAGCGTCGCGACAATCATCGAGGATCATCGCACACAGGAGCACGGAGAGCCCCATCAGTGTCGCCAGTCCTCCGCATACCAGGATCGCGAACCAGTCTGGCATCACCTCCGCCATTAGAGCCTCACCCGAGCTTTTATAAGCAGGAAATGGAGAAAGGAGAAGAAGGAGAAGCGAGGCCAGGTGTGAGGAAGAAGAGAGGGACACCTCAGCCATTTTTTATAGCTCGAGCTCGGTGTACGGTGGACGAAGTCCACCAATGCCGCTCATCGCTCGATCGCCGGTGCTCGGAGACGAATCCGCGAGCAGTGCCGACAGCACGCTGGCCCGCGAGGTGAGTGCACGCTGCCCCGGCAGCTAGCACGCCACGCACTACCGTGGTACGGCCTAGATGCCCTACGCGCTAGACGTCGCCGGTGGAGAAAGCGCGGGAAAGCGCACGGGAGAGAGGAAGAAGAGAGAGCCAGAGGGAGGAGAAGAGGCCGACAGTGGGCCCTGGGTCCACCTGTCAGCCAGAGAGAGCACTGTGCTCTCGGGTGTGACCAGCGTATAATTAAATTTAGAAATTATTCTAAATTTATATCCAACATAGAAATCTCACGTTTTTGTCCCGAACGTAGATTTTTCCATGCAACGCCAGTATTCACACTGTGGTTTTACACCACTTATTGCCCTCTCACTGTAACCACATTTCTATTGCATATTATTTTCTTAAAACAGCTTTTAACAAATCTCGAGGACGAGATTTTTTTAGGGGGGTAGTTTTGTGACACCCCAAAATTTTGACCTTGTTTCAATGGATTAAAAAAATTTGCCAGGATTTAAAACTTTGATTTTTGAGCTCCCTTTTGATTTTTTTTATCATTTTTCTTCCTTGTTGTGATGGAGTTTTTCCCAAAATGAAAACATTTCAAATATGCTATTTGACTTGTATAACCTCTCAAGAAAAACTTTTCTTTAATCAGCAGGACTAATTACATAATTAATTTACTTGATCTTCTTTTCTTGAAAAATGGATTTATTAAGATTTTATGGCCACATTTGCATTACAACCATTTGACAAATTCACTTAAAATTCCAACCAAAATTTGGAGATGTCATGTGATATTTTTAAATCACTTTTGTGCAAAAATATCTTTTATTCGTAAAATAATTTGAGCTCTGCAACTAATTTTCTTCTCTGGTCCAGAGTGCAGTTTTGCACTACAACCCTTTTAAATATTTCTTTCTAACCTCCACCAAAATTATGGGATGTTGGTAATAGCCTATGATTCAACTTTATGCAAAAACCTAGTGTGGTTCTTTGAAAATTTTGAGTGAATCAACCTCTTTTCCATTCTGGTCCAGCCTTGTGATTTCTACTGCAACCCTAATTATTTTTGCTCCAATGATCTTGTGCTTCCTCCTGCTTATAGTTCTTCCTGCAAAACCCTTAAGTCCAAGAGCATGCACCTATTGGATCATTTTTGGTTCATGTAATGATGCCTTTTATCTCCTGACCAGAATTAAAGTTCAGCAAGACTTGCACTAACAAGTTTCTGCATTTGGCAAACTAACCTTACCACCTTCTCTTTCATCTAAAGAGACACTGATCTAGAGAATTTGGCCACTCCAAGAAATGCCTAAGTGCCCTTGGCATTTTGTCAAACACCTTATGGGCATGATCTGTTTTGACACGAATTTTGGCATTGCACTGTGAGCTTGCACCTTTGATCAAACCAACTTGTCCACTAGGCTCCCAGTTGCTCCTAGCCTGGGTCTGTTAACTGCCAGCCTCACCCAAGCTCTGTAGCAGGCTCTGGCATTTCGTCGAACACATCCCATGCACGCCCGGAGCGCGAGCAGAGCGTGCGTTTGGCACGCACGTGCGTCCGAGCCGCCGCGTCTCGCCCCGCACCCATTCCGGCCCTTGGCCAACAGCAGCTAGCCGCCACGTAGCCCCTGCATCGCCACCCCGACCACCCTGGCACGCTACAGCGCCGCCGTCAGGGCACCCTTGGCGGCACGCCGGCGTCCGCAGCACGCCTCTGCCAGGTCGGTGCCGCCCAGGCCTCTCCCGCTCGCCACCTGCCCCTAGAACAGCTCATCCTCATCCTCTCGAGTGTCCCCTAGCTCTCATCGTTGCCACGACGCCCTGACGCTACAGGGAGGTGGTTCGCCGACGACCTTATCCACGACCGCCACTAACCGACCTCGTTGCGGTATATAAGGAGGCCCCGAACCCATTCAAGCACACGGGTAACCTCAGAATGCTCCCCTAGTTCTCCCATGGCAGCCAAACGACCCGGGGAGGTCTTCTTCCCCACCTCCGGTAACAGCGGCCGCCGCCATTGCCCCGGCCATTACGGCTCCACCAAAGCCTCCCCCTCTCCGTTCTCTCCACCAAGAACTCCCCCTTCCTCCCATGAACCATTCCCACTACTCGATTTTGATCGGGACTCACCGCGGGAGAAATTTCACTTTGCCCGACGGCCACCATCCGCCGCAAAGCTCGCCGCCGGCAGCTCCGTCCACCCCGAGACCGTAACGACTACCGGAGTAACCGTCTCAATCGCCTGAGCCCGCGGGTGACCTCCGTTTCTCGAACGGTGCCGCCGTTCGCCGGCGAGCATCACCGGAGCTCCGCCCCCGTTCGGTCAGGGGGAGACGACGCGCGCGTGGACCAGTCAAACCTGACCAGTGGGCCAGGCGGGCCCACTGTGAGTGACACGCGTGCCACCCATTCTGGATAAGTGGAGGCGTAAAGGCCCAAGTACGTCTTCTCTGTGCGAAAGCGTAATCCCGTTCGAAACGTTTTCTTTTCTGTTTTTATTAAAAACGGATTTTGACCACAACTTTGACTGCCTATAACTTTTTAATTATAACTCCAAATGAGTTGATTCTTTTTCCTACCTCTCTCAAATATTGTCTAGTTTATTTTCAGATTTATTTGAAAAAAATTCAAACAACTTTTTTTGTGCTGTTTTGCAAATGTGTGTTAATTCAAAATATTTTTAAATAGGATTTTGAAGAGAGAGGACAAAACTTTCAAAAGTTTTGGAGAGCACCTCACCCCTCCACAACTTGAAGGCAAGCATTTTGAGCCCTGGCATAATATTTTGCATGCATTGTTTAACATGTTTATAACACCACCATATTTCGGAGAATCGTTATTTCATGTGATATGATCATTTGCATCGATGCATTTTTAGTGATTTCCTTGCTGTTGGAAATGAACATACTTGTAATGGTAATCATCCTCATGTGCCTTGCATGCATGCCGGAAAGGAATCCGGGAAAGCCTCTGCCTTGGGTAGGCGTGAGCTTGTCGCCAGTCTCCGTCGAGACGGTTGTGTCCGGTATGGCATGGTAAGGTATAATGAGTGTTGGTTTGTTGGTTGAAATATATTTGTTATACATGTCATGCAGGAATTTTATAGACCTCCTGAGTCGACCGTAGATCGAGTCTTGTTCCAGTAACCCCCATACTTGTCTCGTACTACCACTTGTCCCTGCCGCAGGTAGGGTACGGTTCAGTAAGTCGTCAACCCCTTTCAAGCACACACCATATAGAGAGGCCATGGTGGAAGATACCGGTTGTAGCTGGTAGGCAGCCCACCTGGTCCGGGGGCATGGGTGTTTGCGGTTGGGACCGAGAGGGGAGGCCACCCCTTAGAGCGCGCGATATAAATTTGATCCCATGCTACGCGAGGTTGTAGCCTCCCCACTTAGAGTTTTGCTTAACAAGTGTCGTGGGTGATTCCAGACACCGGTGAGTTAAGCTGGTGTGTGCAAGTCAGGTGTGTTTTCAATTAAAAGACCGTAGACGGAATTAGTCCCGATGGACTAAAGGAATCTGTTACTCGTGGGTAAAGAGTACACCCTCTGCAGAGATTAAACCTATTCGAATAGCCGTGTCCATGGTTAAGGATTACAGTCTGGGATGGGTCAAGTGTTGGTCTTAGTGTCGGTCTTCGGAGGAGAAATTGTTAAACCAAACTTGGATGCCGACTGGTGACTTGTGAGGACCATGATTATTATTTTGTGATGGACTAACCCATTGCATTATTTGTATTATCGAGTATCCCTGGGATGGTTCTAGCTCCTGGATATTCATTGTGATTATTTATTTTATGAGCCCTTTATGTGGTGTCGCTGAGACGCCCGACTGTGGCATTGCTTGTTAATTATTTATTTTATAAGCCCTCTATGTGGTGTCGCTGAGATGCCCGACTGTGGCCTTGCTTGTTAATTATTTACTTTATAAGCCCTCTATGTGGTGTCGCTGAGACGCCCGACTGTGGCATTGCTTGTTATTTATTTACTTTATAAGCCCTTTATGTGGTGTCGCTAAGACGCCCGACTGTGGCATTGCTTGTTATTTATTTACTTTATAAGCCCTTTATGTGGTGTCGCTGAGACGCCCGACTGTGGCATTGCTTGTTATTTATTTACTTTATAAGACCTATATATGGTGTCGCACAGACGCCCGACTGCGGCATTTTATTCCCACTCCATTATTGCTTATTCATGTTGCATATAAATAACATGCTTGCATGCATAATAGATGTTTTATTTATGACTGACGATCTGATCATAGAATACTTCAGTGCATGATTATCAATTATATTATCCCAGTGTTCATAATGTTTGCGAGTACATTCAAAGTACTCACTGGCTTGTCCCTGGCTATTGTCTTGGCCAGATTTCTGCATGGAGAGGAACGTTGCGGTGACAGCCCCGAAAACTAAGCAACGGTGATAGCAGCCTCGCGAAGATAGGAGTTGACCTAGTCAGCTATTCCTGTGGGAAATGGAGTCCCATAGACACTGATGACTCACAAACCGCTTCCGCCAATGACCACTAGAAACCAATTGTTGTACTCACAGGCCAGAATGGTCTTGTACTACATATTTTGTATTTTTTCTTGGAATTTCTGTATCAAGTTGGTGCCTCATCAGCTAACAGTAATCCTGGGGCTCGTGAGCACGACGGCCATTTTCTGGAAATTTAATACCCGGAAAACCCGGTCGTGACAACTGTGTTCACATTGTTTTAACCTCTTTAAATAATCATGTACTATTTCAGTTAGACTAGCCATCTAATCCTAATTCTCCAAACCATAGCCCTCCATTCTAGCGGTTCCAAATGGCGGAAGAGATCGAGATGCAGGTTAGCGTCCAACATGTCCTCATCGAAGGCTCGATGCGCATAGTTTCCACCCTCACCGTCCACCCAAGGGTTGTTCGGCAGTGGATCAACAATGTATCCAACTCCCTCGAAAAGGTAGAGACGAGGGTCATCGGTATCGACGCAGGGTACATGGAACGTGCCCCTAGGAAGATCCAGTGCGCCGCCGTCCTTCAGCTATGCCATGAAGATGATGTTTTGGTGTACCACATCATACACTCGCCCTCCATACCACGTGAGCTTCATGATTTCTTATCTCGGGAGGACATATACTTCTGTGGGGCAGCCATCGAAGGGGACAAACAGAAGCTGAAGCCGTACAACCATGATTTGAAAAGAATCGCTGACCTACAAACTAGAATCAAAATTCCTGTAGAAGATTGTGATAAACATACACCATCCCTATTCGACGTAGAAAATTTTGTGCTCGGTACAAATCTTCAGAAGGGTGATGAGATAGTGGCATTAAGGTTGTCTTGATGGGAGAATTATCCCTTGACGTACGAGCGGATAAAAGATGCTGCCCTCGATGCCCGTGTGAGTTTTGAGATAGCTGCAAGGTCCAAAGAGCTTGTTGCAATGCCGTCTCCCACAGAGAATGAGAAGAAGAAGAAGAAGAAGAAGAAGAAGAAGAAGAAGAAGAAGAAGAAGAAGAAGAAGAAGAAGAAGAAGAAGAAGAAGAAGAAGAAGAAGAAGAAGAAGAAGAAGAAGAAGAAGAAGAAGAAGAAGAAGAAGAAAAGGCTGCACTAGCAGGAGGGCATTATGGATGGATGAACTATTTCCTCTCTTGTAAAAAAAAGTTATTCCCTCTCGGTGTATATTGATATAGATGGACTATTTCGATGGTGTGCATGTCTTTGGAACAGAGTAGTAGCGTGGGTCCGCTTGACTATAAGGAACTATTTATCCGCATATATAGCTTTCTCTGCTACTTCTTCCAGTGATCGGTATGCAGTGCATGTGTCCGTAGACATGACAGCTTGTGTGCATGACATGTGGGCCACCTAAAATGAGGCGAGCATCAAGTTTCTACCACAGCCACCCGCAATTCCCACGATGCCGCTCGAACCCATGAAACCACACGTCCCCCAACCTACGTCTCACCCCTGGCCCCACTGCCCCTCTGCCTACAGGAGCATCACATGTGGACCAGTCACCTATCGGGTCCACATGTTATTGACTCAAAGGTAGGTGTAGTAAGGCGCTGAAGCTCAGTCCTGACGGCACTGAGAGGGAAATGTAACTCCTGCACCAGGGCTTGTGGTGCTCCCGCAGCATGAACTCGTGCCAAACTCGAGATTTGTTTCTTTACTATACATGCATGCAATGATTTAATGGACATTGTAATCTCAACATGTGATGGGGAGCTCTAAATTTGAATTTGAAACTTATAAAAGGAAAATATTCAAAACAAATAAACTGGGAGAGAGTGAGTAAATCGTAGGATGTGTCCCATACAAAATAAGTCCCCTGGTTTGTCACCGTGAAGATGCGGTTAGAAAGGAGCACAACGTCTCCCTACTCGCACGACAATAAATCGGCCGCAGACAGCATGGTCCGCCTTTGACCGCCATGTGCAAGGTTCGTGCTATCTTATTCAATCTCACTGTGGTTCCATCATACCAATTCATGCGGTGGCCCGTTGCATGGCTGATCCCAATGTTGGACAAAGGTTCTACGGGAACGGTGTCACCGTTGTAAATGTTGTGCAAATTGATGTTGGTACCGTCCTGTACATATGCAAACCAATCTCCACTCGCACTGAGCCTAACCTGTGAAATAGTGGGCAGGGGGAGAATTAGGAAATGGACACGGAAGTAGTCTTTAGAATGCATTTACTACGTGATCAAACTCATCTTACCTGCTCATCGGAGAAAATCCGAGTGCCCCTCAACATCGACATCTCAAGGGGCATCAACTTGCAACTACGACCACGCCGTGCTGGAGAGACCCCCAAGGAAACATCCTCGTGCGTTCCACGGAACATCAAGATGCATTTGTATGAGTAGTTTATCTTGTGAGAGAAAAGGATGAATGAGGGAAGGCCTCTAGAGATAGAGATGGACACTACTACTACCAATGTGCTAGCCCGTGCGTTGCAATGGATCCAAAGTAGTAGAATAATACTTGTTCACGTGCTTGAAATATAAACACTCTAGTTTTGATATACATGTGTCAGCAGACATGACAGCTTGTCCATGGAAGTTGAACCACGGTGACCATCACGTTTCTTGTTTCTACCACTGCCACACCCACACGCGATTCCCACGACGCCGCTCCAACCCATGGCACGACGTCCCCGGACATGGACATGGAACCTCTGATGTGGCTCACTGCCTTGCCCCGCCTTTCCTTCACTGACAGGTGGGACCCACGCTTATGGATCCCACATGTGAGTGACTGAATGGTAGGATTGTTCGCGTCAGGGGATCCTCATCCCCCCGACGTGCCCCTCGTCCCTCTCGGCCCCACCACTCCCCTGCCTTTGTGTGCATGACATGCGGGCCAGCTGAACTGCGGCGACCATCAACTTTCTACCGCAGACACACCCGATTGGACGCGGTTTGCCTGCTCCGCTGCTGTGCTCCGATCCGTACTCCCGCACCCTCAAATTTTCATCCAGCGGCTGTGACACATTTCGTCCCGGGCATCAATCCTCAGCTAGAGTACTTATGTACTCCCTCCGGTCCTTTTTACTCTGCACATTGGATTTGCCGAAAGTCAAACTTTGCTAAGTTTGACCAAATTTATATTAGAGATTATTAGCATCTATAATATCTAATAAATATAATATGAAAATATATTCCAAGATGAATCTAATGATATTGGTGTTTTTATGTGAATGTCTATAATTTTTTATATAAACTTCGTCAAAGTTGGATGAGATTGACTTCGGACAAACCTAATATGCAGAGTAAAAAGGACCGGAGGGAGTACTACAAGTAGTACCCGCCGGTGTGGCCATCTATGCCTCATAACACCCCGACGCCAGCTGTGGCACCCTCGCCATGGCCACGCCACCACCAGCCGGTTCATCTCGAACGAGTGAGTCACGAACCATGCCACCACCATGAGAATGACATGTGGGCCAGCTGCATTTGAGGTCCGCATGTCATAACTCATAGGCCGGGCACTAAGCCACTGAAGTTCGGTCCCGTGGGCCCCGAGAGGGAAATGTAACTCCTGCAGCAGGCCTTGTGGTGCTCCCGCAGTATGAGCTTGTGCCAAAACTGGAATTTGTTTCTTACTACTACCAACTACTAGTACTAGTAAGGTACACGTGCTTGCACGCATGAGATTCTGGTGGTTTGTGTATTATGCTTCTACATGTGGAGCTTTCTGGATTCTAACATGTGGAAAAATCTGGTGGAATGTAAGGTTAGGCAAGTTTGATTAACTTAGGTGAGTGTTTGGTTCAAGCCACACTTTAGGCAAGCCACACTAAGGCCCCACATGATATACACAAAAAAATGTGGCAAGATTCCCTTAGGCTTGCCAACTTGTTTCTCTCGTTTTGAAGAACTAACAACTTTGCCTAAGCTTAGTTGTGGCAAAGTTAGGGTCTGTTTGATTCAAAGGATTTTCATAGGATCTTTGAAGGATTAGAATCCTTAGGAATTTTTCCTACGTTGGTCGTTTGATTCGTAGGATTGAATCATGTAGAATATTTTCCTAAGGATTCATTTGTACTACATTTCACAGGAATTCTAACATGCGCTCCAACCTCTTCAAAGAAATCCTTTGTTTTTCATGTGACACAGTCAAACAAACTCAAATCCTATAGGGATCCAATGAACATGCCATGCCATTCCAATCCTACTTTTTTCCTATTCCTGTGTTTCTGCAATCCTATGAATCAAAGAGGCCCTTAGTCATGAATTAAGTTCAACCATGGAGTCTTCTAGATTACACATGTGGCAGAATCTGGTGGATGATATCCAACGGCCAATAGTGCTCGGAAATGCCATCTTTGTACTATCGGATTGGCTTCATCCAACGACCAACTTTCAAAGTTTTTCACACACTATATAGGGGGTATAGATATAGATGTGTCGGTCTGTTGCAATGGATCCAAAGTATATATATCTATTTAGTGGAGTGCACTCTAAACACATTATCTATTTATTTTTCTCTAACCTTTCGTAGCCATGCAACCAAGCCACATAAGCTTCATGGGTGCCCCCCACATCATATTATTCATACTACGTTGATTGAAAAAAAGATAAATCACCCAAAACAAGATCTTCCCATTTTTTGTTCCTACGATGTTGTGCCGTGCACGTACTTACTAGATGTATAGTGGTAGTACTAGTAATATAGTATTAGGAGTACAAACTTGGTACTAGTAGGAGTAGTACTAGTACGGAATGCTCCTACTTTATCAACGAGCCCCGTTTGACACCAAATTTCTTGGCGTCCGTGCTACAGCTAGATCTTCCCCTCATTTCTGTTTTCCAACCCGGCGGCGGGCGGGGTGTCAGTTTTCTCAATGGCGGTCCCACATGAAAGTGAAAATGCTAGGCAACACGCCTTCCCTAAGCTATGTGTTGTGCCGGACGGGCCGTGTTGTACTCCCGATTCCCGGACGTGTGGGGGTGCGACGTGAACGCGGCAGGCCTTTTCCTTTTACCAGCAATGTGCCCGTGCATTGCAACGGATCCAAAGTAGTAGAATAGTAGTATTTGTTCACAAACTTGAAAGAAATCACTATTGTTTTGATATACTGCTAATATATTACTCCCTTCGTACCTAAATATTTGTCTTTTTTGAGATTTCAAATGGACTATCACATACGGATTATATAGACATATTCTAGTGTTTCTAGCAAGATGCCCGCGCGTTGCACGAAGTTGATGGAAAAGGTAAGCACAACTTATAAATTGTAGGATGGAGTACTAGTTACAGTGATGCATATAATTAAGCAAAGGGATCGCACATGTCGGTATTGACTGGAACAAGAATGCAACAGCACAATAAGAATTAAGGCCACGATGATGCGATCGCAGTGGTGGTTACAGAATGCAAGAAGAAAGATGGATCCACGAACGGACGACCTCCTCCTCCTCAACTTAGTGCGCCGGGCCACCGACCGGTAGCTAAGGAGCGACAACTTTTGTGGCAAGGTTGAGGTGCTTCTCAGCAAAGGCATCCAAGGCTTCCAGCCGGTTGAGGAAGGCCGACGTCGTAGCGTCCTCACTGGCCTTGTAGATACCTATGTACACGATTTCCTCGTACATGTGGATGTGTAGGTCGACGAATTCTTGTAGGACGAGGCGCCTCGCGGCGAGCGCGACCTCCAGGTGGACATTCTTCGTGGCGTCGGCAGGCAGTCACAGGGCCACCAGTGCTTGAAAGAGGTTCCGGCCATGGAGGCCGATTAGGGTGGCACGCAATGAGGAGCCCAGGCGCGCGGGCTGGAGGAGTACGGCGATGTCGTCTGGGAGCTTCTTGAGGACGGTGAACTTGTTGCTGGTGGCAACGATCATCTGGTCCAACTGAGAGTCGTAGTTGGCATCGAAGGCGGCCATCCACCAGCCGGTCTCAAACACCGTATGGAGACGATCCTCGGCGCCATGCCGCAGGCCGGTGTCGTGGACCATCTGGCGCGGCCGCTGGCCGCTCACGAGCATTGCCGCCGTGGGTTTGGAATGAGCTCTTTTGCACTTAGTGTAGGTGCTTAGGCAAATGCTTAGGTGCATACGATGTGGTAGATGCATTGGAATGGAGGGCGCCTTTATATGAGGGCAATGAGGGAAAACTACGTTGCATCCACTAGGTGCGTACAAGGTGGATGCATTGGCCGTTCAACATATCGGGAACCGCTACCCCCTCCCTCGTCTGCATTAAAGCCGTATCGGGAACTGCGCCACCCGCTGTCAAATCGACTACTCCCTCCGTCTAGGTGAGTATTAAGTCATCTTACGAAAACCAAATAGTAAACACATAGGCGTGGTGCATTAACTCTCACGTTGTTTCTTATTTTTTGACATAAATAGAGGCGTCAGCCAAGAACGGATGTGGGGCTTGTATGCTTTTAATGACTTGAGACTGTCAAACATGACATGAGTGGTCTGTTCGTTGCACAAGAACAAATACAACCCACGTCAGGACACACGCATCTTATATAGCATCACATCCAATGGCTATAAAAGATGAATGAGACCAAATTATATCTCATCTAGATGAGTTCTAGCAAAACTGTATTAATAATACTTAGTACTCCTGCGCCATGTATCATATATTAGTATCATGTAGTACTTTATTTATTTATGAGGTATCCAGATGGCACTGCACCGCCAAGAAAAGAGGGTAACATCAAAATTATGGACTAATTTTTTGAGTATGTTGGTAAGGTCTGGTCATAATCACTTGTTGAAATCTCTAAAAAGACAAATACTCCCTCCGTCTGGAAATACTTGTCATCAAAATGGATAAAAGGAAATGTATCTAGACGTATTTTAGTTTTAGATACATCTCTTTTTATTCATTTTGATGACAAGTATTTTCGGACGGAGGGAGTAGAAAACAGAGTTGGTGATGATGGTGTGCGTGCCATCCTGCAATATAGGTCGTCGGATTTATATCTAATGGATAGGAAAGAAACTATGGCAATTTTGCAAAAATATACCCACATGTCTCTCCACGTTCGCAAATAAGGCCTTCCCTCGTTCAACCTTTTCTCTCACAATATAAACTACTCATACAAATGCATCTTGAGGTGTCCATAGAATCGAAGAGAGGAATGATGTGTGTGTGTGTGCGCGTGATCGATAAAGAGTGCCATCGAATTTGTGTGTGCCCACGTCAAAGATATAGAGTGGCTGGCCTACTGGAACGTGAGATGGGACATGTGCAGTTTGTCTCTGTGGCATGGATACCTACCTGCAGCGCTTGACTATCGGTGTGTGGTGCGGGAAGAGGGAGGCCCAATTAACTATAGTGGTACAATGGCTGGTATATGTGTGGAGGAGGAGAGAGGCCTACCTCATGTATTGAAGAGATCGATCTGCCTCATGTATTAAGGGAGATCGATCGGCATCCATGCATATGTGCAGGAGAGGAATAAGATTGGGAGAGAGACAGAGCTAGAGTGTTGGAGGGAGTGGTAGTGGAGTTGCTTCTAACAAATGGTGGGATAGGCTTGCTAGACAAACGGAGGGCACGCCCGCAATATCAATAAGAGAGGAGATGGTTGCATGTTGTCTGTGCACGTGCGTGGGAGAGACGGGTCAGGAGGCATGCACGAATGATGAGGGGGGACGATGTGGCTGTGGTAAGCAGACGTAACTACATAGGAAGATCAATCGCCCTTTGTTAGAGAAAGGAGAGATATAACTTGTGAGGTACGTCGATCGATGGGGGGGTAGTTAGAGTCGATCTTGGTATATGTTGGGAGATCGATCGGTATACATGCATGTGTGTGTTAGAAGCAAATGAGGCACGAGGGGAAGGATAGAGAGAGAGAGATGCATGTAGGAGGTGGTACGAGAGGCATACTATATCGAGGGGGAGGAGTGTGCGAGTACGAGAATGATGAAAAGAGTGGTGGGAGTGCGGCATGGACGGTGACAAGAGAAGAGTGGAAGCTTGTGTTTGTGCTAGGCACACCTGTCTAGAGAGGCATATCGATCGATGTCTGCCGTAAAGAAGGAGCTGGGGGGCAACACACACCGTGGGTGAACGACCTAAAGTGAGAAGATGAATTTGCATGATGGAGCTAGAGAATGCTGAGGGAGGGTGAGAGGGATGCGGGCGTGTGCATGCATAAGAGAAAGTTAGCGCTAGCTACAAAGATAAGAGGGTTGTGTGGGTGTAAAAGACGAATATAGATCATATATACTTCATTATAAAAAGTGAATTCGGATATTTGAAGAATTTATCATAGTGTCTCAAACCGACGCATGTGTGAATATATATAACGGTGATACACATGGTGTGGTTATGAACATGTTATACTACATTTAATATATTTTATCTCTACTCTTATAAAAAATGGAGTTGTTGATGATGTTGTGCGTGCCATCCTGCATTATAGGCCGTCCGATTTATATCTGGCGGATAGCAAGGAAACTATGATGGTTGAAGTTGGCAACAATCATGATTGTAGATTCTTATTGAAATAGAGAAACAAATTAAAATTCAGTTCGAATTGCAGCGGTAGTATAGACATTTGGAATGCACTAAAATGTTGGTATGAGTAGGTTACATGCATTATACAGCAAGCGAAAAAATTTAATCGGACATAACATGGATTCATACTCCCTCCTTCCATCTATATAGGGCGTAATGAGATTTTTAAGACCGCCTTTGACTATTGACAAGATTAATAGTACATGACATGCACAATGTGAAAATTATATCATTGAAAGAACCTTTTTTAGACGAATTTAACAGTGTGCTTTGTGTAAGTTGCATGTCATATAACATTGCTCTAATATTTGGTCAAAGTTAGCATCGAAAAAAGCATTAGGCCCTATATAGATGGAAGGAGGGAGTAGCTTTGAGTAGCATTTGTATAGTAAAATGGGGCAAGACTCTCTCTTTGTGTGGTGTGAATAGTTTTATTTTTTTTGTTTTCTTTTTGGTTAAGGGAAGTGCGAATTGATTTGGTTCTTGTGTCTTATGGCTCACCGGAGCTGCTCCAACGACAGAACGATACATCACAACAGAGCAGTGCCCTGGAGGCCGTCTACAGATTCCTCAGATCTTCCTCCACACCTCCGACAGCCACCTCTGCCTCAACTGCTTCAGCGACCAACCCAATGATGCTGAGGTCGACATGGCTATGGCAAAGAGGTTGTACACTTGTTGCATCACTTATTACTATACATTCACGTCGATCCATTAGGGCTTTTTTGGTTCAACGGAAAAGCGTCGATCCACTGGTTGTTACCATCACTCTAAATTTCTGCATGCTCTCCTTACATAATCTCACCATATTTTTTTCGTATGCATGTCAGATATTGTACACAGTCATGCTAAACATGTAGAGAAAAAGAGAAGAGTTTTGCGCGGCAATACAATGTCATGCAGACATCGCTCCATGGTGGGTTCAATGGCAAACCCTCCCCACCCCTCTCCAGATTGTAATCCAGAGGAAGATATCTGTTCTGAGGCGGATTCAGACGCCGCTGACCACTCCTATTTACCCCCAAGGTGTTTGCTCTACCTTGGCATGATGATGTTAGTCATATCATGCATATGTTGCCTTGCAGTGCCTACTTTTGACATCATATATGTCATCTGCTTAGTTTAGACATGTTCTGTAATGCCACCTGTTTAGTTTCTATATCATATATGGGAATTATGCAAACTCATGTCTTTTAGCCAGCCATAATATATGTGAAATGTGCAATGCCATCCTGTTTAACCAGGCATCATATATTTGAATGATATCGTGCCCATCCTTTTCCTCATTACATTTCCATTTGTCGACAATGTTTGTACATTAAACTACTCTTCCTATGAATCAGCCATTTGGGTGGGAGATGGAAAAATCTGGAGTGAAAACAAGGCCTTCAGAGCAGACAATGCTACCTGTCGAAGAAGATCTCTTGTTGGATCCCGATAGCTCCTCAGAGATCGATTCAGAGAAAGATGACCAGTCTTATTCCCCCACTGAGGTGTATGCTCTAACTTGGCTCGGTTATACTGCTCATATCATGCATATGGTGTCTTGCATTGCATAGTTTAGACATCATATACACAATATTCAACACCATGTTCTTAGTTCAGACATCATATCGAATGCCCTCTGTTTAGCATATAAATCACATATGTGAATTAAATGATGCGATCCTGATTACTTAGATAACATGTAGGTGAATTATGTCATGCGATCCTATTTAGTTATTCATCATATCTTTGAATTATGTTATGCTATGCTATCCAGTTTAGATAGACATCATATATGTGAAATTATGTCATGATATCTGTTTTAATTAAACAATATACATGTCAACTATTTCATGCCCTCTTTTTTCCACACTATCTATTGCATCTGTCTCTCAGACAATGTTTGTACATTCAACTATGATTCATGTTTATCAACCATTTGAATTGGAGCGGGTGATGCCAGTATCTAGCGTACTAAAAACACGGTCTTCAAATAAAACAGTGCTACCTCTTGGTGGAGATAGCACCCTGGTTGTACATGCACAAGAACCGGCCGTACCACACATAACCCAAACTCTCGCAGATTGTACCCCTACTGCGATGGACAGAGAACCAGCTTCACCCAATCTAACCCCAATCCCAGCTGATAGTAACCCAGTTCATGTTGACACAACACCATCTCCACCACAAAGCTCCCAAACAAAAGCAGTTAGTAAGGAAGCTCCAGTGCCCAAAGGTCCAGTACTATCACGGTGAACCATAACTCGACCAGTTAGTACGCCTATTCCTGTGGAGGAAGCACAACCAGCTAGTCGTAGTTTAGCATCTATCGCATTTGATGTTGTTAAATCGTATGTGCGTATCTTCCCATCTTGGAAATATTATACTGAAGATGAAGGAAAACGGCAGTTGCAGGTGTTTGTCCAGGAGTTATGTGTAAGTAATGTTATTCATGGCAATTACTTTGCTTCGTCCCATACATCCTACCTCCATGATGGTTATAATACAGCAAATTTTCCTATTTTTCTCTATAGAGAAGGATCGATTTGGAAACTCTGGATGAGGTAACCTGTGCTAATACCTCTGCTATCTTCAAGAATGCTTGGTGGAAGTATCGAAATTACCTGAAGAAAACGTACTTCACCGGCAAACAAACTCATCAAATTCCCTTACGTTCTCCTGAGACACATTTACTGGACGATGACTGGGAATGCCTTGTTTTGTACTGGTCCCAAACCAGGAATGTGGTAAGGTCTATGAGCTCATTTTCTATTTTTAAGTATTATATTCTTGCGTCTTACTATACTCTGGTCATGTAGAACAAGTGCCTAAACCTGAAAAACAACTGTTCTAATTTAAGATTCCATTGCTATCATAGTTCAAAAAAGCGTTAGGCGTTAATTGTGCGTTTTGCCACCGCCTTGCGCTTTACTGACCAAAGTGCATGCTTATGCGCAGTTATGCACAGATGATGCGTAGTTATGCACAATGCATTTTGCCAACGCCTAGAGCCTAGGCACGCTTAAGCGCTCGCTTAGGCGCGCCTTTTTTTAACTATGATTGCTTTGCTCTTGTATCACTGTATTTACTCATACAAAGTTATTTTTAAATTGAAGGATCCAATCGAAACTCAAATGGCACAGCAGGTATGTTCACGCATGTTTCTTTAACAGCTTTGATCTTATCAATAGCTCTGTTGATTTCAATTTCAATTGTGTATACAGTTGACTTTCATATCATGCACATTACTAGCATCACAACAGAGCCAATAGTGTTGTTGTACATGTAGACCCATGGTACCCATCTGAAGTCTTGTTGTGCCGTGTAGTTTCCCACGCTTTGTATTCTTTCACTGCTGCTTTGTCTTGAACTAATATGATTTGAACCATGTCTCTATTTTGATTTGGCAAGACAATGCAGTGACCATAGGACATAGATATATGTTTGTTTGATGCTTTTATTATGTACTAGTACTTGGCAATAGAAGACTTGGTAGTTTAATCCTGTCCACCTTACTAATGAACTGGTTCACCAAAATGAGTTTCATATACTAGTACATGCTAAACTTGTTATGTGTCTGCTTGTTTCTTCTTTTAGAATGCTGACAGAATAATGGGGAAGAGTGCCTTATTAAGCAATGATAAAGGAAGTAATGCAGATAAGGTTCAGGATAGTGACACATCCTTGTTGGTCTCCAACAAACCTGATAAAACAGCTAAGGAAGACTATGTTGAAGACAGCGAGACAACCCCAAAGTCATGTCTTGGTTTAGTGTTTGAGTTACTGGCCACTGCTGCTTGCACAAGCTATTCAAACTCACTGTCTGAATCAATTCGGTTTCTTGAGTCTCAACTACAAGCTGAAAGACATCGATCAGTTGTGCTGCGACAAGAAGTGGAAGGACTGCGAAAGTCCCTGGAGCATTCAGATGCATACTTTCTGGTGCAACAGCAAGCATTGGAGGATTTTAGCGCCAAACAGGACAAAGCTAATCAGCTTCCTAAGCTTATTGCCAGCATGGTGGATACCCAGGATAACGTTTCTTGAGCTCTTCTGAATTGTTTCAGTTATGCTCTTGTGTTGCTGTCGCGTTTATTTGCACTGGTGGCCAATTTTGACGGCTAGTGTATGTAATGTGCTGCTTTGTTCCCTATATTTGCACTAGTGGCGAACTTTGATGCCCGGTGGATGTAATATGTGTAATAGCGGTAATAGGCTAGCGTTAATTGCTTGCTTATTTATTTCCTTATTGTCTTGTTTAGTTGTTTGCTTGTAGTCACTGCAGTTCTTATTCTATTTTTTTCTAGTGGCCACAATAGCCTATTTTTTGTAACTAGGCCAAAATAATCATGGGCCTTCTACGGGCTGTATGATCCATGGGCCTTCGTCCGGCCGTAGGATCCATCGACCTTCTATACGGGCCTTAGGGTCCATGGGCCTTCTACGGGCCGTACGATCCATGGGCCTTCTACGGGCCGTACTATCCATTGGCCTCATACGGGCCATATGATCCATGGGCCTTCTACGGGGCGTATCATCATTTCGCCAATCATGGGCCGTACTATTCGTGGACCATAATGGGTCGTTAATAGGCCGTATTTGATAACTCTATGAAAACAGCCGAACGGGGTTTTTTTTACATGGAAACGGCCCAACATATTAACGGTCCGCAAACGGGCCGACTGTAACAACGGGCTGAATTTGGCCCACAAGAAGAAAATGACAGTAACGGGCCGTATGTAACCGAATACTGCAAATGAGCCCAAGAATCAATGGGCCGTGAGAAGGCCGAAAGATAACTTGGGATGGAAACGGCCCAATGGAATAACGGGCCGTTAATGGGTATAAAGTGATACACTGTTCATTACGGGCCAAGAGTTACAAAGGTCCTCATATGGGCCGAAAGAAGTCATGGGCCACACATGGGCTGGAAATTAAAACGGGCTGAATCATATTGGAGGGCCCAGATGACACTACTGGGCCTAATTCGGAAAGGGTGTAACGGGACCTGGATTAGCGGGCTGTAAATGGGCTATATGCGAACATGCCATTAACAGGCTTTCCGTGGGCCGGCCCGCCACCTTTTGACCAAGTCAAACGGGCCGGCCTTTTCAAAGGAATGGGCCTCTGTTGGGCCGTGACACATGTCGCCGTATCATAGGCGCCTTCGGTCCAATGAGCGGATGACATCTGTCCCAACGGTGAGCCGACACGTGTTTCCTCCAGCCAATGATGATTTTACATGTGGAAAATCCCCATTGGTCGGGGCTATTAACGGGTTATCGGATCCAAAACCCGACCCGATAGCTTAACGGCGTTCTGTTACGGTGGATGCCACGTGTCGGTCACCCTTGACGAAAGCACTTCTGTGACGCGCGATTTATCGTCACGGAAGTGGACACTTCCGTGATGATTATTTTGGTAATGTCATGGAACACTTCTATGACAGCACAGGTATGACTATCTTGATTCTGTCAGAAATTTATCATGGATGTACATGCATGACAAAAAACGCGACCTACTATGACAAACACGTATCATCATGGAAGTGTATTTTTTTGTAGTGTTGCTCGCTGGATCCTTCCGTGCCAAAGCCGGACTTGCCATTTGTGGGAGTTTGATCCGGCCAAGCACCAGACCTTGCAATAGTTCTTCGGCACTACGCATGAAGACATCTGGAAGGTGCTCTTTAAGGCCAACGAGACGTGGCCAGCGACGACCGAGGACCGCGGGCACGACCTGGCCCATCCTGCCTGTTCGGTAAGTTTTTTGTATTTCAAAGTATATCCTTTACTTGCATATGCAAGGAGGACGCCTAAGCTTCCCCATATATTTTTTCAGGGCTGGACAAAGAAGGTGGAGCGGATCCAGTGTCCGGCTCCGATGCCCGAAAACCCAACAATCCCTCTTCTGACGAAGATGCTGATTCTGGTGCCCTACCAAGAGCCGGAGAAGAAGGCCAAGGAGACGAGGAGTGGTCTCCGCCGTAAGGGCACTTCGGACGTGACGTCCGAAGACGCCGAGACCCACTCCTCCCACACCGAGGACGACGACGAGGAGGAAGAAAGCAACTCTCCCCTGGAGGGGGGGAGGAAGAAAAGGGCGGCTTCCACGCATCTGGAGGCAGAGGCATCCAAAAAGGGGAAGGCCTCCCCGCGGACAACTACACGTGGGACGTCGACAACAGCTCCGAGTGGCGCCCCAGGGATAAGCCCCTGGCCGAATCGGAAGTACTCAAAGACGCACACATATATTCAGCTCCTTTACTTCATGTTTTTAACACGTTGAATTATGCGATGTAGTCCGGCTCGTTCAGACCTCCAGTTATCCTCATCTTCGGGGAATTCGCTGGATCCGAAGGTGATGGACATCGGGTCCCTTCCGGCAGCCTCTTCTCCCAAGGCCATGGATAACACCGAGGTGCTGTCCCGAAGGACCTCCCTAGGTCAGGGAGAGGCATAGGAGGCCGTCAGGGTGGCGCAAGAGGGTGAACCCTTGGTCATTGGACACATGGGGGAGCAAATCCCCATGGAGACCGGCGATGGGGGCCATGTCCAATCCGTCCCCCAGCCGAATACAATTCCGGAGACCTACACGACTCCGGAATCCGGCAAGGAGCCTCCTTCGAAAGAAGGAGGTGCATCGATTCCACCAGTGACCTCTGTCCATCCAGAGGCACCGGATACTCTACTAGAAGCGCTGCGAAGTGCTTCCATTGTTGAGGAACACCGTACCCTCATGGGTATGGTGGTTGAGAGGATTCAGTCTGTGAAGAGCGGACTGACCGAAGCTTACACAGGCCTTCTAATAGGCTTTGAGGTATGAAAACACAATTTATGCAAAAGGAATGTCATAGTATAGATAGTTGCCCCTGAGACATTGTCCGGTGTTCGAAAAGAAAACCCGGACAGAGGATCAACTTAACTTCCGCAGGAGACTAACCATACGTGTCTGTGCTAATAAGTAGGTGTCTTTGCCGGCTGCGACCTCTCATGCTGCTGAGGTCTCTGGACTGAAGCAGAGTCTGGAGCGGACCGAGGAAGAGCTCGGCCACGTGGAAAAACAACTGGAAGACCATCAAGGTATGCAATGACCTTGTGTAGATTCAGAAAGGATGAATGATTTGTGTTGACCAGAGTGCCATAATATTTTGTAGGAGCGGTGACCGAGGTGGAGACCCTCAAGAAGGCGCTGGCCGAAGCCCAGGAGAGAGGGGCAAAGGAACAAGCCACTCGCGAGAAACATGAGGCCAGGGTTGGTGAGGTCTAATAGGAGCTCCAGGACGCCGTGAAGAAATGCGAGTCCTTGGAGCGCAATATTGCAGATCAAGAGTCTGAAATTGCCAAGGCCCGCCAAAGCGCACACGATGCACGGGTTGAAGCCCAGGGAGCCCTCTAAGAAATCCAGGAGGCTAGAAAAATCGCGGCGAGTAAGGCCGTTATTATGCAGAGCAAGTATGTGAAGAAAAGGTTACTCTTACTGACCCGGTTTGGAGTTCTCCAGGGGCATTTGCGGATCTTCCACACAGTGTTGACGATGCTGCGAAATTCTTCCGAGCCGAAGAGGGGAGCTCAATGGAGAAGCTGTTCTGGTCACAATACCTTGCGCTAGAGCATCCGGTGCCCTTTAGCGATCAGCTGAAACAGCTGACCGAACTGCATAGGGTGGCCGAACTAGCCATGAAGGATTTGATAATCCGTCTATGGCCTGCCGACGCCATACCCAGCAGCTACTTCGGGCTCGTGAAGCGGTTGGTCGATGCCTGCCCTCGTCTTGATGCCATCAAGTGGTCGGTCTATATTGAAGGTGCGCGGATGGCCTTCGCCCACGTGAAGGTGCAGTGGGAAAAGATGGACACCGTCAAGCTCGCCACCGAGGGACCGCCCGTGGGCAAGGAGCACCGCACACCCGAGCGGTATTTTGATGATGTCCTAAAGTGATCCCGCATAGTAGAGGGCCAGTGTTCAAAATATATTATATTTGAATGCAGTCATTCATGTTATCCCTTCCTATATTATGAAACAAAGTGTTATGTAACATAATGTTTGTTGTTTGAAAATTTTACCTCTTATGCGGCCGTTTTGTTAAATCTGACAGTTGGCCAGTTGTCGGCTTCAGCCCCCACATAGGTAGTACGGGGGTGTTCGGGATGGAATCTAAACACTCTTGATCCAAGAGTTTGGTCCTTGAAGGAGGTGTTTAGCGCAACGAACCAGGCAATCGGACTATGTGGCTTTATCGCTCTCACTTATCCATAGGAGTTTGACAATAGAAAAGTAGGCGCAGCCCCTAGTTAGTATTTAATCTGGACTAGGGTCCTGTAGACACCTGATCGGGTAAAGGCCGATTCGTTGCATCATGCGGAAAGAATCACAAAAGATTTTTAACCTCCGAATAGCTGACCAGCTCTCGCCATAGCATGAAAGCTAGTTTTCGGCTTTCTCTACTGAGGTGTTTGCTCGGATAAACCAGAAACATAATCACAGTAGTTCTCCATTTACTTCCCTAGCCAATAGGACAGAATGTAAGTGTGACGCCCCCGATTTGACCGTACACTAATCAAACACGCAAACGTGTATGACCAAGTTCAGGGACTCACGGGAAGATATCACAACACAACTCTATAAATAAAATAAGTCATACAAGCATCATATTACAAGCCAGGGGCCTCGAGGGCTCGAATACAAGAGCTCGATCATAGACGAGTTAGCGGAAGCAACAATATCTGAGTACAGACATAAGTTAAACAAGTTGGCCTTAAGAAGGCTAGCACAAACTGGGATACAACTCGAAAGAGGCGCATGCCTCCTGCCTGGGATCCTCCTAATCTACTCCTGGTCGTCGTCAGCAGCCTGCACGTAGTAGTAGGCACCTCCCGAGTAGTAGCAGTCGTCATCGACAGTGGCATCTGGCTCCTGGACTCCAACGTCTGGTTGCAGCAATCGGGTATAGGAAAGGGTAAAAAGGGGGGAGCAAAGCAACCATGAGTACTCATCCAAAGTACTCGCAAGCAAGGAGCTACACTACATATGTATGCATTGGTATCAAATGGAAATGGGTAACATATGTGGACTGAACTGCAGAATGCCAGAATAAGAGGGGGATAGCTAGTCCTATCGAAGACTACGCTTCTGGTAACCTCCATCTTGCAGCAGAAGAAGAGAGTAGATGGTAAGTTCACCAAGTAACATTGCATAACATAATCCTAACCGATGATCCTCCCCTCGTCGCCCTGTGAGAGAGCGATCACCGGTTGTATCTGGCACTTGGAAGGATGTGTTTTATTAAGTATTCGGTTCTAGTTGTCATAAGGTCAAGGTACAACTCCAAGTCGTCCTCTTACCGAAGATCATGGCTATTTGAATAGATTAACTTCCCTGCAGGGGTGCACCACATTTCCCAACACGCTTGATCCCCGGCCTCGGAAGGTCAACATGTCGCAACCCTGCCTAGGCACAACAGAGAGGTCAGCATGCCGGTCTAAATCCTATGGCGCAGGGGTCTGGGCCCATCGCCCATTGCACACCTGCACTGTAACGCCCTCAATGTGGCTATATCTCCCACGTGTCGAAGCACGACTTAAAGGCAAAGCCGCATTGAAAGCAATGTCGCAAGTGAGGTAATCCTCACAACAACCCATATAATAAATAAGGGAAAAGATACATAGTTGGCTTACACTCGCCACGTCACACAAATAGCATAAATATCATTACATTCATCCAGATACAATCAAGGTCCCACTACGGAACCAAAATAAAAGACAACCCCAAATGCGACAAAGTCCCCGATCGCCCCAACTGGGCACCACTACTGATCATCTGGAAAAACACGTAGTATCGTCCTGAGTCCTCATCGAACTCCCACTTGAGCTCAGACGAAACTCCTGGAGCGGTATCATCGGTCCCTGCATCTGGTTTTGGAAGGAATCTGTGAGTCACGGGGACTCAGCAATCTCACACCCTCGCGATCAAGACTATTTAAGCTTATAGGAAGGGTAAAAGTATGAGGTGGAGCTGCAGCAAGCGACTAGCATATTTCGTGGCTAACATAACACAAATGAGAGCGGGAAGAGAAGGCAAAGGCACGGTCGAACAACTATGATCAAGAAGTGATCCTAGAACAACCTACGCTCAAGCATAACTTGAGACCTTGTTCTCTTCCCGGACTCCACCTAAAAGAGACCATCACGGCCACACACACTATTGATTCATTTTAATTAAGTTAAGTTTAAGGTTATCTACAACCGGACATTAAGAAATTCCCATCTGCCCATAACCGCGGGCACGGCTTTCGAAAGATCAAATCCTTGTAGGGGTGTCCCAACTTAGCCCATCACAAGCTCTCACGGCCAACGAAGGATATTCCTTCTCCCAAGACAATCCGACCAGACTCGGAATTCCGATTACAAGACATCTCGACAATGGTAAAACTAAACCATCAAAGCCACCCAAATGTGCCGACGAATCCCGATAGGAGCTGCACATATCTCGTTCTCAGGGCACACTCGGATGAGCCAGACGTCGGGTAGGCCAGCCAGAGTTGCCCCTGGTAGCCCCGGACATCGCTTAGTTGGACCAACACTTAGAGAAGCACTGGCCCGGGGTTAAAATAAAGATGACCCTTGAGTCCGCAAAACCCAAGGGAAAAAGGCTAGGTGGCGAATGGTAAAACCAAGGTTGGGCCATGCTGGAGGAGTTTTATTCAAGGCGAACTGTCCAGGGGTTCCCATTATAACCCAACTGTGTAAGGAACGCAAAATCAAGGAACATAACACCGATATGACGGAAACTAGGGCAGCAAGAGTGGAACAAAACACCAGGCATAAGGCTGAGCCTTCCACCCTTTACCAAGTGTATAGGTGCATTAAAATAGACAAGATATAATAATGATATCCCAACAATAAACATGTTCCAACAAGGAACAAACTCCAATCTTCACCTGCAACTAGCAACGCATTAAGAGGGGCTGAGCAAAGCGGTAACATAGCCAAACAACGATTTGCTAGGACAAAGTGGGTTATAGGTTTGACATGGCAATATGGGAGGCATAATAAGCAAGTGGTAGGTATCATAGCATAGGCATAGCAAAAAAGCGAGCATCTAGCAAGCAAAGATAGAAGTGATTTCGAGGGTATGGTCATCTTGCCTGCAAAATTCTCCGAGTTGACGTTAGCTTGATCCTCGTAAGTGTACTCAACGGGCTCCTCGATCACCTACTCATCTCCTGGCTCTACCCAAGTAAGAACAACAAGCAAAGGGAGACACAATCAACCACGTGCAATGCACAAACAACATGATGCAAAACATGGCATGATATGCGGGATGCGATATGCGATGCATATGCATGCTTCGGAAAGGAATGATTGAACTTGGCCTCAACTTGGAAAAACCAAGAGTGCCACTGGAAAGAGGAGTTGATTTCGGTCGAAATCGATATAAATATCACCGGAATCGGATGCCCGGTTTGGAAATGACAAGCAAAACAAATATGGCACCGATCTGCAATTAACAGCACGAGGCCATCTAATGCATCAA
The DNA here is from genome assembly GCA_034509565.1 of Triticum monococcum. Taxonomy (NCBI): domain Eukaryota; kingdom Viridiplantae; phylum Streptophyta; class Magnoliopsida; order Poales; family Poaceae; genus Triticum; species Triticum monococcum. Next base: position 290,525,732 of record CM067842.1, read on the forward strand.
GAACAACATGCTACAACACTCTAACATAGCAAAAAAAAATACATAACAGGGATCCACTCAAGGTTCTTGACAAAAGATGAACACTGAGCTACAGCTAATTCACTCAATAGCAGGTTCAAACAAGCATGGCAAAAGTCCAAAAGATATCAGGTTTCAGACTTAGTGAAATAAACAACATGCCAGGAATTTAACATCAGGAAGCAATGTTCAGAGCATGATATCAACATGCTACAGGAACATATCATGGCAAAGTAAGGCATGGCATGAAGCTACTCAAAGCATACAACAAAAGTCCCTTACTGACCATAAGCCAAAAGGGATCAGAAAATACAATGGCAACCATGTGAACATAGCAATTATCGTTAACAGATTCAGACTTGGTGAAATTTCAGGACATGGCAAAATAGATTCATGTTGGCATGTTAACAAGCTTGATTAACTCACTACATAACATAACATGGCATGAAATAAATCTAGCATGGAGTAGTCATGAAAATGAAGCTATCCTTGTGCAAAACAACCTCATAGCATGCTTGAATTAAACCACACAAAAATGACAAGACAACATCATGATGTAAAATGACATGTTTATGAACTTTCTCAAATGCAGAAGCTAATGCCACCACTAGGTTGGTGGGATTTTTCTACCCCAAAAACATATATAATATGTTGGGGTTGCTGTAGAAAAATCCCCACAAATGCTCTAAGATGCAAACTGCCTAAAAAGAAAAATAGACAGAAAAGGACAATGCCTAAAACGGAAACGTCCCGATCTGGACTTACCAGATAAGGAAAGGCCCGAATCGGAAAGACCTCAAAATGGACAAATGCCCGTTTGGGTTTAAAATAGGGGTGTGCAGATAACATGTCAGAGAAAGCATGTGCGAGTGTGCGGCTGGCCGGTGGGCCTGGCGAGACGTGAGGTTGGCATGTGGGTCCGGCTTGGGGCCCACGAGGCGGTGATGCAAGCGCATGGGAGCAGGGGAAAACAGAGGTGGGTTGGCGGCGACCGAGCGCGGCGGAGGCCTCGCCGGAGTTGCTCCGGTAGCCTAGCGGAGCGGCGGAAGGGCGCAAAAGAAACACGGGAGGATCCCGCGTCTGTGAGTGCTGCTAGGTGCACCGAGCGATGACGGAGTTGACGCCGGCGATGAGCTACAGAGGCGGCGACGGCGCGGACGCACGCGGCTAAGCGGACAACTATGCGAGCATCTAAGGGCATTGATTGAACCTATTCTAAGAGGAGAACCCGACGGACACACGCACACGGGCAATGGGGGACGGAGCACTCGCCGGAGACGAGGTCCGATGGCGGCGACTCGGGCGGACGGCACAGGAGCAGCTAAGGCATGCAAAAGAGGGGGTGAAAGGCACGGGACTGCACAGGGGCTTACCACGAGCATGATCGTGTGCTCGGTTGGCCGGGAGATGGACAGAGATGAGCACGACGGCGATCGAACACCTACGGGTGTCGCGGGGAAGAAGAGGACGGAGACGGCTCCGTCTTGGCATCCCGAGGGGAAGGAGTGGACGCCGGGGACGTAGTCGATGTAGGGGAGGAAGACAGACATGATCGCCGGGATTGAGGTGGTCGAAGATCACGCCGACGACGAGCTCACGCTCCCAGATGCACTCGGGACATGGCCAAAACGACGGATCTTGTGGCTAAACCTACCAATCGACGGCGGCGGAGGAGGAGGGAAACCCTAGGAGAGGCAGGGGACAAGGAGTGGTGGCTTAAGAGGGGCTAGGGTGACCGGTGCGAGATCATGCGCTCTCGGGCTCGGGGTCCTCATGGCGATGACGAGAGGAAAGGGAAAAGGTGGGTTCGATCTACAGGGAGACACCGACAGGTGGGGCTGAGGCGACCACGTGGCAAGAGGCTAGCGAGGGTGCGGGCGCGCGCGGGTGAGAAAAAGAGGGAGAGGGGCCGAGCGGGCTGGCTAGCGCGCTGGGCTCACTGGCGCGGGGCTAGCTGGGCCTGCCTAGGAGGCCAAGGCCCAGTTGGTGCTGCTGCTGCTGCTCTGCCGCGCTTCTTCTTTTCTTATTTTCTTCAGACAGAAAGACAAAAGGAAAAGCACAAGGGAAAAGGAGCGGAGTTTGAGCAATATAAAAATATCCTCATGACCCTGAATTTGTGTAGTATTTAATAAAATTACTTTGGTAATTTTTAAAGGTAGAAAAATATTCCAAGTTTGAATTGATGCATTTTTGAACCCAACCAAAACAATTCTAAAAGAGGTGAAATTTGGCAGGGGGTTCAAGGCATTGTGCTAGAACTTTGGGCAAAAGATGAGCACTAAAGGAGGGGGTAGAAGTGCACTTGCCAAAGAAAGAAAAGAGGGGAAGAGGTGGTGATGAGTGGAGGGGAAGGATGATGCTTGGATCGCAAGGAACATGCCTCTGTGCAATATGCTCACAACATGAAGATGCACATGATGATGGGGATATGCACAGTGACACCAAGCACAAAGCAAACACACGATGAGGCCATAATGCAACAATGGATGGCAAAAGAAATATGACAAGTGATGACAAGATAATGCTAGGGCAAACAAAAGAAACCCAAAATGAAACCCACAAAGAGGAAAACCACTTGAAATTGATGAAGAACAAGATGGATATATTATCAAAATGGGAAGTTTTACATCTGTGGTGTTACAAGACTCCACCACTACGAAAGGATCTCGTCCCGAGATCTAGGACTGGAAAAACTCCGGGTACTCAAAACGGAGGTGATCCTCACGTTCCCAGGTGGCTTCACGGTCGGAATGATGTGACCACTTGACTTTCAGGAATTTGATAGACTTGTTCCGAGTCTTACGCTCAGCTTCTTCAAGAATAGCAACGGGGTGCTCACGATAAGACAGGTCTTCCTGGAGATCAATCTCTTCGAAGTTGATGGTGCAGTCAGGAGTCTTGAAACACTTGCGGAGTTGAGAGACATGAAACATGTCGTGCACGTTTGCAAAGCTGGAGGGAAGCTCAAGTTGATTGGCGAGATCGCCTCTTTTGCTCATGATCTTGAAAGGACCCACGTATCTAGGGGCAAGCTTCCCTTTGATACCGAAGCGACGAGTACCTTTCATTGGAGAGACGCGGAGGTAGACATGATCTCCGATCTCGAAAGCTAAGTCACGATGCTTGCTGTCATAGTAACTCTTCTGACGCGATTGCGCGGCTTTGAGATTATCACGAATGACTTTGCACATTTCTTCAGCCTCTGTGATCAAGTCATTGCCAAGAAGTTGACGTTCACCAGTCTCTGACCGGTTAAGAGGAGTACGACACTTCCTGCCATAGAGAATCTCAAATGGGGCCTTGCCCGAACTCGCTTGGAAGCTTTTGTTGTAGGAGAATTTGGCATATGGAAGACAATCTTCCCACTTCATACCGAAAGAGATGACACAAGCCCTGAGCATATCTTCAAGAATTTGATTTACTCGCTCGACTTGGCCACTAGTTTGAGGATGAAAAGTTGTGCTAAAGCGAATGTTGGTGCCCATGGCATTCTGAAAAGAATCCCAGAACTTAGAGGTGAAGATGCTGCCACAATCTGAGGATATCAACTGCGGAACGCTGTGCAGAGACACAATCCTGGAGGTATGTAGCTCTGCCAACTGAGCTGCTGTGATAGATTCTTTGATAGGAAGAAAATGAGCCACTTTGGTGAGCTTGTCGATGACAATAAAGATAGCAACATTGCCATGCTTGGACTTTGGAAATCCAGTCACGAAGTCCATCTCAATATGGTCAAACTTCCATTCTGGAATGGCAAGAGGTTGGAGGAGACCAGCTGGTCGTTGGTGTTCTGCTTTCACTCTTCTGCAGACATCACATTCATTCACGGACTGAGCAATATCGCCCTTCATTCGAGTCCACCAATACGACTGCTTGAGGTCCTGGTACATCTTTATACTTCCAGGGTGGATAGAGAGGAGTGAATTGTGAGCATCGTTCATAATGACTTTACGAAGGTCATCTTTAGGCAGAATAATGCGATACTCGAAGAATAGAGTATCCTTGTCATCAAGGCGATAGCACTTGTACTTGGGTTTACTCTTGGCAATACCAATCTTCACCTTCTTCACCATGGCATCAAGAAGTTGAGCCTCACGAATCTGATCTTCCAAAGTAGGAGAGACTTGGAGGTTGGCCAGAAATCCTTGAGGAACAACTTGCAGATTGAGTTTGCGGAAAGCTTCACAAAGCTCTGGTTGGTAAGGCTTGAGAATCAGACTGTTGCAGTAAGCCTTCCTTCTCAATGCGTCAGCAATGACATTGGCCTTTCCTGGAGTATATTCTATACTCAGATTATACTCTTGAATCATTTCGACCCAACGAGTCTGCCTGAGGTTGAGGTTTGGCTGAGTGAAGATGTACTTGAGACTTTTATGATCAGTGAAGATGTCCACTTTTCTTCCCAACAAGAGATGTCTCCATGTTAAAAGAGCATGGACAACTGCCGCCAACTCGAGGTCATGAGTGGGGTAGTTCTTTTCTTTGGGCTTTAACTGGTGAGAGATATAAGCCACAACTTTCTTCTCCTGCATCAACACTGCACCAAGACCTTGAAGGGAAGCATCACAGAAGACCTTGAACGGTTTGGATTCATCAGGAGGAGTCAGAACTGGAGCAGTGACTAATTTCTCTTTCAGGGTGTTGAAAGTGATGTCACATTCAGGAGACCAGACATACTTCACATGCTTCTGGAGGAGGTTGGAAAGAGGCTTCGCGATCTTAGAGAAGTTTTCAACGAACCTTCGACAATAGCTTGCGAGCCCAAGGAAGCTGCGGAGTTGCTTCACGTTCTGAGGTGGTTCCCAATTCACAATTGCAGACACCTTCTCAGGATTAATAGCTATGCCTTGGCAGAGATGATATGCCCAAGGTAGAAAACCTCATCGAGCCAAAACTCGCACTTTGAAAACTTCGCATAGAACTGATGTTCTCTAAGTTTATCCAGCACCAATCTCAAGTGCTTGGCATGATCCTCTTTGTTCTTGGAAAAGACCAAAATGTCATCGAGGTAGACCAAGACGAAGTCATTTGTGTAGGCGTTGAAGATGAAGTTCATCATGCGAGAGAATGTTGGAGGAGTGTTGACAAGGCCGAAAGACATGACAGTGTATTCATATGAACCATAGCTTGTTCTGAACGCTGTCTTGGGGATATCTTCTTTACGAATGCGAATCTGATGATAGCCCATACGGAGATCAAGCTTGGAGAATACTTGAGCACCTTTGAGTTGTTCAAACAGCTCATTGATGTTGGGAAGTGGGTACTTGTTCTTTATGGTCTTCTTGTTCAATGGATGGTAGTCGACACAGAGTCGGTCCGTTCCATCCTTCTTCTCGACGAAAAGAACACCACAACCCCATGGAGAAGAACTTGGTCGGATGAGACCCATACGCTCTTGAATATCGAGTTGCTTCTTCAGCTCTTTCAACTCTTCAGGTCCAAGCTTGTAAGGATGTTTGCAAACAGGTCCCGTGCCAGGCTGAAGATTGATGACAAATTCAACTGGCCGGTGCGGAGGCATTCCTGGAAGCTCTTATGGAAAAACGTCTTGATATTTGCAAACGACTGGAATCTGAGAGATGGCATCCAGCTTGCCCTTCTCATTGAGAGAAAATAGTCGGATGGTATCATCACGAGCGGCAAAGACGATTACATCCTCAGACGAATGTGTCAATTGAATCTGCCTGGCAGCATAATCAAGCTGAGCCTTGTGCTTACAAAGCCAGTCCATTCCGAGAATAAGTTCAATATCCGAGTTACCAAGGACCACTGGAGAAGAAAGAAACTTATAGTCGCCCAACGTGATAGTAACATCCGGGATAATAGAGCTTGCATTCATGAATTTACCCGGAGAAACAACTGATAACTGTCTAGGCAAATCTTGGAAAGGCAACTCATGCTTAGATGCAAATGGTCTCGAGATGAAACAATGTGATGCACCAGTGTCAAAAAGAACTTTTGCAAGAATATCGTTAACAGGAAGGTTACCCATTATCACTTCTGACGAGTCCTCTGCCTGAGCTGCGTTCATCAAGTTGACCTTTGCAGACTTGGGGTTATGCTTGACCACTGCGGTGCTAGCAGATCTCACAGGAGGAGAAGGAAGACGCCTCTGATTGAAGAATTTGTTGGCATAGTGACCCTTCTGCTGACACTTGTTATACGTGACCTCCGAGAGCGGACGGTGATACGGAGCACTTGATCTTGGAGCATGAGACGAAGTCTTGTTCTGAAAGCCTGGGTTGGGTGGGTGGGAAGATCCATTGCCACCTTTGCTCTTCTGCTGATAAGGCTGACGGAACGGAGGAGGAGGAGGCAACCAATACTTTTGCTGCTTAGTTACCACTTGAGTTGAGGAAGAAGGAGTTGCATCTTTGACTCGCTTCTTGGAAGCATCGCACTTGAATTGAGCAGTCTCTTGTTTCAGTGCCATGTTGTAAAACTCATCGTACTTCAGAGGCTCGAAAAGCACAAGAGCAAGTTGAAGATCTTCTCTAAGGCCACCTCTGAACTGATAAATCATGCTCTTCTCGTCAGGGACGTCCTGCTTGGTGAAATGAGCTAGCTTCTGGAACATGATGTTATACTGGTAAACAGACAAGCTGCCTTGCTTCAGGTTGCGGAATTCCTCACGCTTGCTCTCAACAACACTCTGAGGAATGTGGTGAGCTTTGAAGTCTTGACGGAATTCATCCCAGGTAATCACACGGCCTCCTCTGGAATCTTTGTACTGCTGATACCACTCCGCAGCTTGGTCTTTGAGTTGGAACGAAGCAAGCCTGACGTTGCTGCACTCGAAATACTTGCAGATATCCACAAGCCAATCATTAGCGTCTGTTGCCTCGACACCGTTACTGAAGGTCTTTGGCTGGTTAGCGAGGAACTGGTTGAGTGTAGCAAACTGATTCTGAAAGTTTCCATGGCCATGATTCCCTTGGTTGCACTCTTGCAAGAGTTGCCTGAGCATCTGCGTGTTTGCATTGGTAGTGGCCATCACAACTTGCCATGCCTTCGGAGGTGGAGGTGGTGGTGGCAGATCAGGATTCTGACGTGTTGGAGGAGTCATCCTGAAGAGGGTGACATCCGTTAGCATCTTGATAGCAATATATTCAAGCTGAATCAAAAGGAATGAAATGCAACATATAGTCTTAACATCCGAACAAAATGAATGAATGCATTCCAATTGAAATGGTCACACTTCCATAAATTGAGAAGCCACTTAGATAGAGGTAGAAGAATAAAAACAACAAGGTACGGATATGAACAAATACTTGGTGAGGATTACCCAATCACAAACCAAATATCCGCAGAAGAAATACTAGAGCTACATGAATTCCCACCTATGAAACTACCGAACCTTTCCGGTTATGCAATCAGGTGTTGGGAATACAGGGGAAGCATAATATCTCACTCAAAGCTAGCAAATCCTACATCCAGCTGTATCCATCCTTCAACACATAACCAAGAAACCTTCGGAAATCATTTACCTCAACCTTCGAAAAGCATCCGTTATACAAGTTATGGCAATACTCCCGAACTCCCGCCCCAGTACTGGGTGGCGTCGAGGTTATCTCACCAACAACTACATAAAAGAGATTTTCGATGTTGGTGAAACTCAGGTATTCCAGAATTGCAACGATAAAATTGTGACGACAACACCTCGGAGCTCAACTCCCCGGGACACTGCCACAACCCCTAAATGTCAGGAGGCACCAAGAACAATGTTCTCGTCACAAAACCATCGGAACGATTCCAAGATACCCGCGTGATCCTAAATTTTTTTTTAGTGAAATTTGAGAAGAGAAGAGTCAAAACTCTACGTCAGGATGCCTCACCAGAGCAACAAAGGGACTGAGGAGTAAAAAGAATCCTACTCTTTGATATATATAATCCTAAATGACTCAAAGCATTTTTCTAGACTCAACAACGCCAACGATTCGATCAAGCAGGGGGCTCCTAAGGTTGGGGAAGGCTCTGATTACCAACTTGTAACACCCTCGATGCAGCTATATCTCCCACGTGTCGAAGCACGACTTAGAGGCATAACCGCATTGAAAGCAATGTCGCAAGTGACGTAATCTTCACAACAACCCATGTAATAATTAAGGGAAAAGATACATGGTTGGCTTACACTCGCCACGTCACACAAATAGCATAAATATCATTACATTCATCCAGATACAATCAAGGTCCGACTACGGAACCAAAATAAAAGACAACCCCAAATGCGACAAAGTCCCCGATCGCCCCAACTGGGCACCACTATTGATCATCTGGAAAAGACACGTAGTATCGTCCTGAGTCCTCATCGAACTCCCACTTGAGCTCAGACGAAACTCCTGGAGCGGTATCATCGGTCCCTGCATCTGGTTTTGGAAGGAATCTGTGAGTCGCGGGGACTCAGCAATCTCACACCCTCGCGATCAAGACTATTTAAGCTTATAGGAAGGGTAAAAGTATGAGGTGGGGCTGCACCAAGCGACTAGCATATTTGGTGGCTAACATAACGCAAATGAGAGCGGGAAGAGAAGGCAAAGGCACGGTCGAACAACTATGATCAAGAAGTGATCCTAGAACAACCTACGCTCAAGCATAACTCGAGACCATGTTCTCTTCCCGGACTCCGCCTAAAAGAGACCATCACGGCCACACACCCTGTTGATTCATTTTAATTAAGTTAAGTTTAAGGTTATCTACAACCGGACATTAAGAAATTCCCATCGGCCCATTCCCATCTTAGCCCATCACAAGCTCTCATGGCCAACGAAGGATATTCCTTCTCCCAAGACAATCCGACCAGACTCGGAATTCCGGTTACAAGACATCTCGACAATGGTAAAACTAAACCAGCAAAGCCACCCGAATGTGCCAACAAATCTCGATAGGAGCTGCACATATCTCGTTCTCAGGGCACACTCAGATGAGCCAGACGTCGGGTAGGCCAGCCAGAGTTGCCCCTGGTAGCCCCGGACATCGCTTAGTTGGACCAACACTTAGAGAAGCATTGGCCCGGGGGGTTGAAATAAAGATGACCCTTGAGTCCGTGAAACCCAAGGGAAAAAGGCTAGGTGGAGAATGGTAAAACGAAGGTTGGGCCTTGCTGGAGGAGTTTTATTCAAGGCAAACCGTCAAGGGGTTCCCATTATAACCCAACCGTGTAAGGAACGCAAAATCAAGGAACATAACACCGGTATGACGGAAACTAGGGCGGCAAGAGTGGAACAAAACACCAGGCATAAGGCCGAGCCTTCCACCCTTTACCAAGTGTATAGGTGCATTAAAATAGACAAGATATAATAATGATATCCCAACAATAAACATGTTCCAACAAGGAACAAACTCCAATCTTCACCTGCAACTAGCAACACTCTAAGAGGGGCTGAGCAAAGCGGTAACATAGCCAAACAACGGTTTGCTACAACAAGGTGGGTTAGAGGTTTGACATGGAAATATGGGAGGCATAATAAGCAAGTGGTAGGTATTGTAGCATAGGCATAACAAAAGAGCGAGCATCTAGCAAGCAAAGATAGAAGTGATTTCGAGGGTATGGTCATCTTGCCTGCAAAGTTCTCCGAGTTGACGTTAGCTTGATCCTCGTAAGCGTAATCAACGGGCTCCTCGATCACGTACTCATCTCCCGGCTCCACCCAAGCAAGAACAACAAGCAAAGGGAGACACAATCAACCACGTGCAATGCACAAACAACATGATGCAAAACATGGCATGATATGCGGGATGCGATATGCGATGCATATGCATGCTTCGGAAAGGAATAATTGAACCTGGCCTCAACTTGGAAAACCAAGAGTGCCACTGGAAAGAGGAGTTGTTTTCGGTCGAAATCGATATAAAGATCACCGGAATCGGATGCCCGGTTTGGAAATGACATGCAAAACAAATATGGCACCGATCTGCGATTAACAGCACGAGGCCATCTAAATGCATCAAGAACAACATGCTACAGCACTCTAACATAGCAACAAAGTACATGGCAGGGATCCACTCAAGATGCTTGACAAAAGATGAACACTGAGCTACGGCTAATACACTCAATAGCAGGTTCAAACAAGCATGGCAATAGTGCAAAAGATATCAGGTTTCAGACTTAGTGAAATAAACAACATGCCAGGAATTTAACATCAGGAAGCAATGTTCAAAGCACGATATCAACATGCTACAGGAACATATCATGGCAAAGGAAGGTATGGCATGAAACTACTCAAAGCATACAACAAAAGTCCCTTATTGACCATAAGCCAAAAGGGATCAGAAAATACAATGGAAACCATGTGAACATAGCAATTATCGTTAACAGATTCAGACTTGGTGAAATTTTAGGACATGGCAAAATAGATTCATGTTGGCATGTTAACAAGCTTGATTAACTCACTACATAGCATAACATGGCATGAAATAAATCTAGCATGGAGTAGGCATGAAAATGAAGCTATCCTTGTGCAAAACAACCTCATAGCATGCTTGAATTAAACCACACAAAAATGACAAGACAACATCATGATGTAAAATGACATGTTTATGAACTTTCTCAAATGCAGAAACTAATGCCACCACTGGATTGGTGGGATTTTTCTACCCCAAAAACATATATAATATGTTGGGGTTGCTGTAGAAAAATCCCGACAAATGCTCTAAGATGCAAACTGCCTAAAAAGGAAAAAAGACAGAAAAGGAAAATGCCTAAAACAGAAACGTCCCGATCTGGACTTACCAGATAAGGAAAGGTCCGAATCGGAAAGACCCCAAAATGGACAAATGCCCGTTTGGGTTTAAAACAGGGGTGTGCAGATGACATGTGGGCTCGTGGGTCCCACGTGTGATGTGAGAGAAAACGTGTGCGAGTGTGCGGCTGGCCGGTGGGCCTGGCGAGACGTGAGCCTGGCATGTGGGTCCGGCTTGGGGTCCACGAGGCGGTGATGCAAGCGCGCGGGAGCAGGGGAAAACAGAGGAGGGTCAGCAGCGACCGAGCATGGCGGAGGCCTTGCCAGAGTTGCTCCGGTAGCCTAGTGGAGTGGCGAAAGGGCGCAAAAGAATCGCGGGAGGATCCCGCGTCTGCGAGTGCTGCTAGGTGCGCCGAGCGACGACGGAGTCGACGCCGGCGATGAGCTATAGAGGCGGCGATGGCGCGGATGCACGCAGCTAAGCGGACAACTACGCGAGCATCTAATGGCGTTGATTGAACCTATTCTAAGAGGAGAACCCGACGGGCACACGCACACGGGCAACGGGGGACGGAGCACTCGCCGGAGACGAGGTCCGACGGCGCGGGAGCAGCTAAGGCATGCAAAAGAGGGGCGAAAGGCACGGGACTGCATAGGGGCTTACCACGAGCACAATCGTGTGCTCGGTTGGCCGGGAGATGGAGGGAGACGAGCATGATGGTGAACGACCACCTATGGGTGCTGCGGGGAAGAATAGGAAGGAGACGGCTCCGGCTTGGCATCCCGAGGGGAAGTAGTGGACACCGGGGACGTAGTCGACGTAGGGGAGGAAGACAGACATGATCGTCGGGGTGGAGGTGGTCGAAGATCACGCCGGCGACGAGCTCATGCTCCCAGATGCACTCGGGACATGGCCAAAACAATGGATCCGGTGGCTATACCTACCAATCGACAGCGGCGGCCGAGGAGGGAAACCCTTGGAGAGGCAGGCGACAAGGAGTGGTGGCTTAAGAGGGGCTAGGGTGAGCGGTGCGAGCTCACGTGCTCTCGGGCTCGGGGTCCCCACGGCGACGGCGAGGGGAAAGGGAAAAGGTGGGTTCGATCTACAGGGAGCCACCGACAGGTGGGGCTGAGGCGACCACGTGGCAAGAGGCTAGCGAGGGTGCGGGCGCGCGCGGGTGAGAAAAAGAGGGAGAGGGGGCCGAGCGGGCTGGCTGGCACGCTGGGCTCACTGGCACGGGGCTAGCTGGGCCTGCCTAGGAGGCCAAGGCCCAGTTGGTGGTGGTGGTGTTGCTGCTCTGTTGCGCTTCTTCTTTTCTTATTTTCTTCAGACAGAAAAACAAAAGGAAAAGCACATGGGAAAAGGAGAGGAGTTTGAGCAATATAAAAATATCCTCATGACCCTAAATTTGTGAAGTATTTAATAAAATTGCTTTGGTAATTTCTAAAGGTAGAAAAATATTCCAAGTTTGAATTATAAGTCAAACTTGATGCATTTTATAACCAACCAAAACAATTCTAAAAGAGGTGAAATTTGGCAGGGGGTTCAAGGCATGGTGCTAGAATTTTGGGCAAAAGATGAGCATTAAAGGAGGGGGTAGAAGTGCACTTGCCAAAGAAAGAAAAGAGGGGAAGAGGTGGTGATGATTGGAGGGGAAGGATGATGCTTGGATCCCAAGGAACATGCCTCTGTGCAATATGCTCACAACATGAAGATGCACATGATGATGGGGATATGCACAGTGACACCAAGCACAAAGCAAACACATGATGAGGCCATAATGCAACAATGGATGGCAAAAGAAATATGACAAGTGATGACAAGATCATGCAAGGGCAAACAAAACAAACCCAAAATGAAACCCACGAAGAGGAAAACCACTTGAAATTGATGAAGAACAAGATGGATATATTGTCAAAATGGGAAGTTTTACATCTGGGGTGTTACATGCACGTTGCGAGAGCGATAGGAGAGCAGACCTAGCAACCTCCATTACAAATGAAGTTGCGTTACGCGGTCCAACCCGGCGCGCGCCGCTCAGTCGCTGATGTCACGAAGGCTTCGGCTCATACCACGACGTCAAGAGCCCATAACTGTTCCCGCGTAGTTGGTTAGTGCATATAGGCCAGTAGCCACAATCAGATCAAATACCAAGATCTCGTTAAGCGTGTTAATTGAAGTATCCGCGAACGCCGACTAGGGTCAGGCCCACCTCTCTCCTAGGTGGACTCAATCTGCCCTGTCGCTCCCCCTCAAAGTAACAGTCGGGGGCCATCGGGAAGTCAGGCCCACCACTACCTAGATGGAGCCACCTGCCCCTTCATCCCCCACATCAGAATCACTTGCGGGTACTCAACAAGCCGACCCGACTTTAGTCACCACCTGTATAGTATGTATATATGTATGTATATACCCGTGATCACCTCCCGAGTGATCACGGCCCGGTAGTATAGCATGGTAGACGGACAAGAATGTAGGGCCACTGATGATTAACTAGCATCCTATACTAAGCATTTAGGATTCCAGGTAAGGTATCAACAGCTGTAGCAACAATGACAGGCTATGCATCAGAATAGGATTAACGAAAAGCAGTAACATGCTACACTACTCTAATGCAAGCAGTAGAAAGAGAGTAGGCGATATTTGGTGATCAAGGAGGGGGGGACTTGCCTGGTTGCTCTGGCAAGAATGAGGGGCCATCAACAACGTAGTCGATCGGGGCACCAGCAGCGATGTCAGTCTCATAGTCTATCAGAGAGAAGAGGGGGAAGAAACAATGAATATAATGCAAACAGATGCATATCGATGCATGACATGACAAGTAGCGGTGCTAGGGGTGCCCTAACGCGGTATGAGGTGGTACTCGTGAAGGGGGAAAACATCCAGGAAAATATCCCCCGTGTTTTGCGTTTCCGGACAGATGAACCGGAGGGGAAAAGTTGCGTGTTGGCTATGCTAGGGATGCGTGGCGGACGAACGGGCTGTGTATCCAGATTCGTCTCATCGTTCTGAGAAACGTTCATATATAAAACTTTTTCATCGGAGTTACGGTTTATTTTATATGATTTATTGAAGTTTCAATTGATTTTCTAAGACTATTATTATTTCAAAAAATAAACAGTAAATCCTACGGGTACACAAAGTGTACCCAACATTATGCACATGTGGCTGACAGATGGGGCCAGAGGGCCCAGTTGACCAAGTCTATAGGGACTAGTCAACCAGTGAATAGTAGAAGAGGGTCCGCATGTCATTGACTCTAACCTTAGTAGTTTAGGTAATTTTGCTTAATTAATTGTGGGGCCCATTTGCCATAGACTTGGTATTTTTAGATCAACTAATTAAAGCTAATCAATAGAGGGGACCACTTTCCATTTGTTATTATTCTAATGGAGCACTAAAGTGTTAGTAACTAAGCCAAGACATACTAAACAAGGGTCGGCCTGGTGGCACAACCGTGAGGCTGGTTGTGAACACACGCACACACCACACACGGCCTTGGCCATGGCCGTGGCCGTGGCCACCAGCAGCAGTAGCTGGCGATTGCAGGCGGCAGTAGTAGAAGCAAAGAAATGCTAGCAGCAGTAGCACGCAGAGAGTTCGTGGGCGTGGTCGAGGAAGAACGAGGTGGACCGGAGCCGTGGGAATCGTCGATGGCGGTCGGCGATGTACGCGACGGACGACAGCGATGGCGAGCCTACGGGGCCTCCCCGGTCAAACCCAACGGCATAGACGAAGGGGGCGACAGTGGTGAAGCTCCTGGACGCGTCAGCTTAGCGGGGGAAGGCCAGTCGCCATGAGGACGACGACGGCGCGGTGACGAGGCTTCGGGTGAGCGGGCGCGGCGCGAGGAGCAATGGGGGAGAGGCAGGGGTGTCCTAGGGTTCCAGGGGGAGGGGTGCCGTGGTCTTGTACGCGAGGGGGAGCTGGCCGATGGCTGCCACTGCGGCCATGGCGCCATGGATGGCTGCCACGGCCCCCCTCCGTCTCTTGTAGCGAGAGGAAGAGGACAAGTGGGGGTGGGCTGGGCCTATTTTTGCTAAATGGGCCAGGGGTCCAGTAGTTTAGGTCCCCTTTTCTTTTTACTACTATTTTCCATTTTTTTTGTGTTTAATTATTTAGCTACTGTTTTGTACTAATCCTTGAACCAAATGGCTTTTGTAAAATGTGGAGCTTTGACATATAAATACATACTATACATTATTTAGCACCGCCACAATAAGTTTGAGGATTAAATGAATCCATTTGAATTTTGTTTAAATAGAAAGATTTATTTTGGGGCCGTTTGGTCCAGTTTAAATTAGTTTAAAGGCATTTTAATAATTCCAATAATGTTGGATTATTCGTGGTAATTAGTTAGTAATTTTTGGAACCCAGCGAACATTTTTGTTTTACCGCTAGAAAAGTAATAATTTTGACTCTATCATAATTTGAATTTGAATTCAGTTTGAAACAAGTGAGGTTAGCAAAATTTTAATTATGATGACCTGACATCATTAGCAGGGGTTTACTGTAGCTTAACTATTGGGGTGTCACAAATCTCCTCCACTACAAGAAATCTCGTCCCGAGATTTTAAGAGGTGGAGTAAGGGAGAAAGTTCTGGTTACGAAATTCTAACGAATCTTCTCGGTCTTGGTTGCTCTTCTCGAAGAGGTTGATTCTTCTCGTTGATGTCTTCATTTCTCTACTCGGGTCATCATGATGAAGCCGACATCCTATCTTCAGGATCTCCATCGTACTTACGGTAGAATAAGGGGGTTATTTCGGGAGAACATACCTCTGCAAGGTTGACTATCTGGTAGCTAACATCGGGGAAGGTAGAAGAAAGTAACTCTCGAACTGTAATTTAAGAAAGTACGAGAGCAAAGTAAGAAGGTACCATGAAAAGTTTCAAGCGGGTAGGCAATCGTTCGATGCCTGAAACAAGATGAGAAAGGGGTCCAGAGCAACAAGAACAAGTATTGCGTCTGATACCAGAATAGATTACTAGTAAGGTGACCCCGTGAATTACATACAAAGTCAAGCGCGAGGAATAACTTTGGCAATAGGGGTGTACATGAGAGTCAGGTTTCGATTCTATGGAACTATGGGTTATGGGCCCACCATGTGGGTTAAAAGTAGGAAGGCGGTGATGTCTTGCACGATCATGCAAGTAAGGCATGTCAGAGGATAGGCGGTCATTTATGTCAGCGACAACATTGGTACCAACGGCGAAGGACGAAGAGAACCATTTTCCTGCTCGTCGAAACGAGGCGGACCAATAGGCAAAGTTCTCGTCCATTAGTAGTTACCAGAATGTCATCAACAATAGTAACAGTGTCTTGCTGACAGAATTGTACACCGAGGTGTTTACATAAGCAAGAGAATAATACTGCTTAGATCATATAGATCACAAGAAAGGTTAAACCAAACAATGGAAAGGAAAATATGATTATCAGATTAAACAGAATAATGGAAAGGAAAATGTGTTTAAACACATATTTCAAGGGTATATCCATCCCAAGGACAAGTGGAGCATGATATCCATGACATGTATAATGTAGGAAACTCTTTAGGTACGGGGAGAGAAATTTCCTGACATTACCCACACAACGGTGTTTGGAAAATTGAGCAGTAAACATTTAGCATTGGGCTTCAAATATTCTTGTTGAAAATCGGAGTACCACAGACATGCTTCGAGATAGCATTGACATGGTCTTCAAGCAAGGATTGAACTTGGATACACAAAGGATTCATCAGGAACAACGTATAGAATAAGTCTTACAATTTCCTCATGGACGAATGGCTAACCTTGCTAAAAGGATACCATAGCAATAGGTCCCCCAACCATGTGTGCTAGGCATGCCATCGCCTTACCGGGTTATACTATGACCAATGCTACGACTCTTGGAAAATGTTCCAACCATCATATCTGACTGAATTTCAGATCTGATTGGTGTCAGGATACCACATACTCAGGATGCCCGAGAAGAAGAAAAATAAGTGTGACACAAATTGACGAGATGACATTGTAGATTCTCGGGAAATGAACTATGGAAGCGAGTTCCGAAACAAGAGTTCATCATCAAACTAAGAAGAGGATGAGAAGGTGGCTGATGGACTCGGCGACAATTCATTGAGATTTCCAAAAGATGGATGTCCACAATTATGTGAACAAGGAGATAGCATTTGTCAGATCAAATGATATAATGATGTATGCTTGAGGAAAACATACACAATTTAAACATTGGTTGAAAGGTGCACACGAATTATGGGCTTAGGTAGGAAGACCAATGATAGAAGTGTGATTCGATATCCAATACACAAAGAATGTAATTTTCGTTCAATAACTTACAAGCAATGGGGTTGCTAGAAGTTTTGAATTTTTCACATCATAGTCCATTTGCCGGTATTCCGGTTGTAACACAGGGACCAAGAAAAGAAGGGTGATGGTGATAAGTATCACTTGTATCAAGAATTCTGAAGACATGGTGAAATTCCCACGACATCCTTGACATAAAAGATGGTAATACTCCAAGGTAAAGAAGAACAAATGCTGGATAGCAAGGATCTCAAGGTATAACACAAAACACAAAATAAGTTTGTGTTGAACAGAAGGCAATAAAGTGGTCAATGATAACACAAACCATCGAGGGGCGAGGATGGTATTTCTCATAAAGAATTCGATATATATCTTGGAAGAGCTCAAGATGTTGATGATGAACACGACACATTTGTCAAGAGATTTCATGAAGATGTAATCGGTCGGTGATGACATCAAGTCAAATGATGATGAAGCGAAAGGTTATGGGAACCAAGGGTACAACACAAACTCGAAATCAAGTTTGTTGTTCAAGGAGAAATGATATGACGAGGAAGATCAACGTAAGATTAGGTCATCGTCAGAAATTGTGTTCCGAGAAGGACCAGGTAGCACAGTTAAAATTTAGCACGATAATTATATAGCCAAACGGGCTAGGAATGACTTGAAGGATTATTAAACTCATAAGCAACGAAAATTACTTAGAGTTATTGAATCAGGGTACAGACTCGATTCACTATCAGTGTCCTTGAGTGTCTAACAGCTCAGAACCCAGGGAAAATTGGAACCGGTGAGAATTAATACTTGAAGAAGAACTCATAAGAATTAATATGGTTCTGTGATATTATCGAGATACCACGGGGTAATACTTGAAGGTAGATCATAATAGAGGTTGCAGAGGTGTATTGATCTGCAAAATACAAGTGCTTTAACTTGTCCCCGAATATGGAATCAAGGAGAAAATATGGTTGGAACCACGATTGCAAAGGGTCAATTCACAGATACCAAATGATATTATATCAAGGGAATAGTTATTATTACAAGAATCTTCCATGATAGGATATACATCGTGTCCATGGGCATGAACACAAAGTTCAAGGTTGACTCCCACTTCTTCAATGTATAACCTTCCATTCACCTCTCACTTTTTCGAAAATGACATTAATTATTGAAAGTTTTACCTGGTGCAATACCAGATAAGTATGACCAGTGAAATCTTTCGGGTTCACACAGATTAAGGAAGGCATAGGTTCAACCCATCGGGGCATCGTAGAAACATATACCACAAACTTCAGGAGCAAATAACTCAAGCTTGGGAGCAGAGCATGGTTGACAAAAGCAAGGAGTACAATTTACCAAAGGCATTATGTATCCGATGGAAGGCTCACAAGTTTAATGAATATGAAGGACAATGTCGGATAAAATCCAACAAAGGATCTGGTGGTCCATAATGGATCTGATGTGAGTATCGGTACTCAACCAGAAGAAGAAAGAACGCAAGGAGATCAGAATATAGAAACAACTGACTAACTCAAAGCTCAAATGCAAGGAATTATGAATTCCAAGAGAAGGGATCATCTCTGATTAGGGATGGATAAGTTGAATAGCCTTAGGGGTACAATCGATGGCAATTTGATTGGTCGAGATCCAGCTCATGTTTAAAATGACGTCTGAGCCACAAGGATGAAACGAAGGATCTGATTAAAGAATGCGAGAATTCGCAACATATTGATTCAACAAACTCAAACTGATAATGACTAAGGATGCCAATAAGATTATCAGACTTAGGAGGTTAATCATAATGCAAGCAAGCAAGAATTTCAAGAGCAATAGGCTGTTGAGGATTTTCGGGGATCGAATGGTATTTCGAAGACTTTTGTGAAATACATGAATCAACTGGGGATGAGCGGATACTTGTTAAGTGCGATAAATTATCCGTAAGGGTATGTCTGCGGCAAAGAGCTGCAAAGCAGTGGGCACAAGGATTCTCGAATTGTCAAAGAAATTTTCAGGGTATCAAGTAATAACAGGGGCAACTAGGAACAAAGGTAAGTATGACAAGTGTAAGAAGTTATCCATAAGGATTTATCGATGGTCGGGAATAGCAAAAGTGGTGGGCACAAGGTCTCGAGAGAATAACGGAGAGTATCTTCGGAATCGTCTGATGAAGCAGGCTATCATCTGGAATGAAGGGGCTCTTCGGGAGAAAGTATTTACGAGAACCTAGAGTTAGAGTTAGCAAAATCATTTAGCCCGAATAGAAGAGAGATCAGAGTCCTAGAGTATAGACGAGGAGTAAAAGATCCTAATACCACCCAAATGGCGACATGGGCCTGTAAGACACACATCCATGTTAGTAAAAAGTTTTGCAATGTCTAGACTCGACTTCGGCCAAGGAGTGTGGAAGGAGGATTCCTACAGGCAGTCGGCTTTGATACCAACTTGTGACGCCCCCGATTTGACCGTACACTAATCATACACGCAAACGTGTATGATCAAGATCAAGGACTCACGGGAAGATATCACAACACAACTCTACAAATAAAATAAGTCATACAAGCATCATATTACAAGCCAGGGGCCTCGAGGGCTCAAATACAAGACCTCGGTCATAGACGAGTCAGCAGAAGCAACAATATCTGAGTACATACATAAGTTAAACAAGTTTGCCTTAATAAGGCTAGCACAAACTGGGATACAACTCGAAAGAGGCGCAGGCCTCCTGCCTGGGTTCCTCCTAATCTACTCCTGGTCGTCGTCAGCGGCCTGCACGTAGTAGTAGGCACCTCCCGAGTAGTAGCAGTCGTCATCGACAGTGGCGTCTGGCTCCTGGACTCCAACGTTTGGTCGCAACAATCGGGTATAGGAAAGGGTAAAAAGGGGGAGCAAAGCAACCGTGAGTACTCATCCAAAGTACTCGTATGCAAGGGGCTACACTACATATGTATGCATTGGTATCAAATGGAAAAGGGTAACATATGTGGACTGAACTGCAGAATGCTAGAATAAGAGGGCGATAGCTAGTCCTATCGAAGACTACGCTTCTGGTAACCTCCATCTTGCAGCAGAAGAAGAGAGTAGATGGTAAGTTCACCAAGTAACATCGCATAGCATAATCCTAACCGATGATCCTCCCCTCGTCGCCCTGTGAGAGAGAGATCACCGGTTGTATCTGGCACTTGGAAGGATGTGTTTTATTAAGTATCCGGTTCTAGTTGTCATAAGTTCAAGGTACAACTCCAAGTCGTCCTGTTACCGAAGATCACGGCTATTCGAATAGATTAACTTCCCTGCAGGGGTGCACCACATTTCCCAACACGCTCGATCCCCTTTGTCCGGACACACTTTTCTAGGTCATGCCTAGCCTCGGAAGATCAACACGTCGCAGCCCTACCTAGGCCCATCGCCCATTTCACACCTGCACGTTGCGAGGGCGACCAGAGAGCAGACCTAGCAACCTCCATTACAAAGGAAGTTGTGTTACGCGGTCCAACCCGGCGCGCGCCGCTCAGTCGCTGACGTCACGAAGGCTTCGGCTGATACCACGACGTTGAGTGCCCATAACTGTTCCAACATAGTTGATTAGTGCGTATAGACTAGTAGCCAGACTCAGTTCAAATACCAAGATCTCGTTAAGCGTGTTAATTGAAGTATCCGCGAACGCCGACCAGGGTCAGGCCCACCTCTCTCCTAGGTGGTCTCAACCTGCCCTGTCGCTCCGCCTCAAAGTAACATTCGGGGGCCGTCGGGAACTCAGGCCCACCACTACCTGGATGGAGCCACCTGCCCCTTCAACCCCCACATCAAAATCACTTGCGGGTACTCCACGAGCCGACCCGACTTTAGTCACCACCTGTATAGTATGTATATATGTATGTATATACCCGTGATCACCTCCCGAGTGATCACGGCCCGGTAGTATAGCATGGCAGGCAGACAAGAATGTAGGGCCACTGATGATAAACTAGCATCCTATACTAAGCATTTAGGATTGCAGGTAAGGTATCAACAGCTGTAGCAACAATGACAGGCTATGCATCAGAATAGGATTAACGGAAAGCAGTAACAAGCTACACTACTCTAATGCAAGCAGTAGAAAGAGAGTAGGCGATATCTGGTGATCAAGGAGGGGGGCTTGCCTGGTTGCTCTGGCAAGAAAGAGGGGTCGTCAACAACGCTGTCGATCGGGGCACCAGCAGCGACGTCAGTCTCGTAGTCTATCAGAGAGAAGAGGGGGAAGAAAAAATGAATATAATGCAAACAGATGCATATCGATGCATGACATGACAAGTAGCGGTGCTAGGGGTGCCCTAACGCAGTATGAGGTGGTACTGGTGAAGGGGGGAAACATCCGGGAAAATATCCCCGGTGTTTTGCGTTTCCGGACAGATGAACCAAAGGGGGAATGTTGCGTGTTTGCTATGCTAGGGATCCGTGGCGAACGAACGTGTTGCGTATCCAGATTCGTCTCGTCGTTCTGAGCAACTTTCATATATAAAACATTTTCATCGGAGTTACTGTTTATTTTATATGATTTATTGAAGTTTTAATTGATTTTCTAAGACTATTATTATTTCAAAAAAGTAAACAGTAAATCCTACGGGTACACCAAATTGTACCCAACATTATGCACATGTGGCTGACAGATGGGGCCAAAGGGCCCAGTTGACCAAGTCAACAGGGACTAGTCAACCAGTGAATAGTAGAAGACGGTCCGCATGTCATTGACTCTAACCTTAGTAGTTTAGGTAATTTTGCATAATTAATCACGGGGCCCATTTTCCATAGACTCGGTCTTTTTAGATCAACTAATTAAAGCTAATCAATAGAGGGGACCACTTGCAATTTGTTATTATTCTAACTAGTATAACGCCCGTGCATTGCCACGGGCTCTTCAAAATTTATAATCAGTATCTTTCATTTATCATCCCCTCATATTGGGTGATTATGGGGTACTCTAATTAGAAACACAACAATCAAATATTAGGAAATTTCACTGAACGAACAACAACGAATAATACGATATCTATCAAACGAATAAAATGAGGTCATATTTTTGGTCCGTCATGCACTTCTGTTGAAAAGTTCCTATCCCTTTTAGAATCAACCCACTGTTTGCTCGCACGCAAAAAAAATACATCTCTGAAGTGGGGAACCGATCGGTGCCAAAAAGAACTCAAAGTCCTATCCAATCTCGACTTCGTGCTCTTCCACTTCCATTGATGAAGATGGGACGTCAAGGGTTTCATCATGATGACCTCGAGCAGCCGCCGACATCCCTCCCCACATCTACCCCTACCCCCTGCTGTCGCTTGCACTGTCCTTGCTCCTCGAGGGAGCTAGGGACACAATGTTCTCTAGGATGGGCATGACCAGATCCACGAGGAGGCCACATTCTTCCATGGGAACCCAACCAAGCACACCACCCTCCGCAACCATCCAATCCCAACCTAACAAAGTCAAGACCCGCCATCGATCCACAAATCAGGCTCGCCGCATCCAGGTTCACTGCAAGTCTGCGACGAGTCTGTAGTCGACATCTTGACTTTGGCTATCCCCACGGAAGAATCATCAGATCCTGCTTACTTTTACCATCACTTCGTCTCTTCCCAAGGCAGCGACACCACCCAGCCAATCACCACCATCGCTTGCGGCTTGCCTACATAAAATCACGAGAAATCCCCACGGCGGTGCTGTAAGATCACCTTGGCGACCTCGACAGTGACCGACTGGTCTAAGATCTAAGCTAGCCGCTCTTTGTAGAAACCAATAGAAATAGGCATGTGACTCAGATTTGTTCTTTGGTGTGCATGCGTTTCTTGCTGCCCACCAGCTCTTGTCTACAACTCGCCTATCTCTGTACCAGCTCTTGGTCTACAACTCGCCTATCTCCATGCTCGAGACGACCAAGCTCGATGCGCAAGCCGCATACGTCTGCTAGAGCTATATACAGGCCCTATGATTTTTGGATCACTGGCACTATGGGTGCCAGGACCGGAGTCGCCCTCATCCACCAAGTGGATCAAGGAGGCCCACCACCTAGACTCTACATCGCAACATTTTGTGTTTTCCTATAAAAAGTAAAGAACCTTCTCTAATAAACGTAAATATAACCTTTTGGTTTTATAGTCTCAACTTTCCTACACTCCAATACCAGAAGGATTTCTTGGTTTTATTTAATGACCTTCTTGAATGTCATTCACTTAGAAAGGTAGTAATACAATCTGTGATATTAAGGCAAATTATTAGTCATATTAAAGTGCAAAAGGCCTTATAGGAGTCAAAGCATGACTTTTATGGTTATACTGTAATTTGCAAGATCTGAGATTTATGCAAGTATACAATTAGAGAAGAGCCAATTAAATAGATTTTCACATTCAGAATAGTACGATTAGCAGTAGCACTTCAATTTTTTCATGTTTGATCAGCTTGCTAGGTGGTTATCACTAAGCATGTTGGAACGATGAGCATAACCTAACTTAGTTCAGTACGTGTTGCTGCAAATTAGTTCAGTACGTACGAAGCTGTTGCTAATTTCAATGCCTGGCTGTTGCAAGTTTCTAATGAAAAAGTACTTCAGGTCAAAGGTCAGGGAATATACACTTTTGTTATCATGGTTGTTTCCTTATAGTGAACAACTTTGATCACCACTTCAGCAGCTACTATCTATAAGAAGACATTAGCTAAGTAGGTAAAGGCTCAGGTGAGGTGGAATGAGACGTTGATATAGACATGCACGCATGAGAATAAGGCGGTGCCCAGGATGGATCTCCATCGGAGGAGGCCGGATCCGCTGGGGAGGAGGTCGCTGTAGTACCTGCCATCTGTGTGATGGATCACGGGGCTGGCAGGCAGGGGGAGGGGATAGGAGGGAGCGGGTGGGCTAGAGCGCAGATGGCGGGTGTCCCCGACGACGGCTGGGAAGGATGGTGGAGGAGGTGGATGAGGATGGCGGCGGCGGCGTCTGCGGTTGCGCCTCGTCCGCAACCGTGCTGGTGGTGGTCGATGCGAGAGCCGGATGGCGTCGGCCAGAATCAGGCAGGGGCGACAAAGATTTAGAGGAGAGAGAGAATGGAGGCGATGAGCGATGGGAGGAAGGGCCACCGGCGATTGGGCTGGCCTCAGATCCGCCCTCCGTGACCGCCTATTTCATGGGACGAACACCCGTGCTCACCGTCGGGCTCGCCTTCGGCCGCTGCCTCGCCGACATTCACGACGTAGAGCCCCTTCCTCCGATCCCATTTGCCAGGGAGGCAGCGCCATCCTTCATCGCAGAGAACGAGTCCACACTGAGATCCCAACCAGATCGTGATTGCGCCTCCCCAAACCGCAGCGGCACATCCCACTCCATCAACGACCAACCTATATGAGGCGGAGGGTCAGTGTAGGACGCGAGCGCCGTCACCATGGACGTGGGGGACGCCGTAGGTGGGAAGGAGGCGGCGACGGCGTCTGTGTCAGGAAGATCGCACGATGGTGGCGGCGTTTACTCGAGGGGATCGAGAGGAGCTGCGTTTGGTGCCGGGTGGGTTCTTTGGTGCGTGCGTAAGGCTGGAGATTGTGATAGGTGATCAGGTGAGAGCGTGCCATACCTGGATCGATAGCCTTACCATACCTGGTGGTAATTTAAATTTATTACCATATTCTATATTTCCCGAGTTATGGCCTTACCATACCTGGATTGGTAGCCTTTGGGGTAATTTAAATTTATTACCATATAATTACCATATTCAAAATTTCCTGAGTTATGACCTTACCATACCTGGATTGATTTATTACTATACGTGGATTAATTATGATTGATTACCATAAATACGTTGGTGCGTGCGTGGGGCTGGAGATTGTGATAGGTGATCAGGTGAGGGCGTGCCATACCTGGATCGATAGCCTTACCATACCTGGTGGTAATTTAAATTTATTACCATATTCTATATTTCCCGAGTTATGGCCTTACCATACCTGGATTGGTAGCCTTTGGGGTAATTTAAATTTATTACCATATAATTACCATATTCAAAATTTCCTGAGTTATGACCTTACCATACCTGGATTGATTTATTACTATACGTGGATTAATTATGATTGATTACCATAAATACGTTGGTGCGTGCGTGGGGCTGGAGATTGTGATAGGTGATCAGGTGAGGGCGTGCCATACCTGGATCGATAGCCTTACCATACCTGGTGGTAATTTAAATTTATTACCATATTCGATATTTCCCGAGTTATGGCCTTACCATACCTGGATTGATAGCCTTTGGGGTAATTTAAATTTATTACCATATAATTAGCATATTCAAAATTTTCTGAGTTGTGACCTTACCATACCTGGATTGATTTATTACTATACGTGGATTAATTATGATTGATTACCATAAATACGTTGGGTATTGCCGGTCAGACGAGAAAAGAAAAAAATCGATAGGAGGGGCTGGTGGGAGGTCGGACGAAGAAAAACCGGTTGAAAATAAACCGATTGAAAATGGATGAACTATTCAACTAATTCATTTATTAGAAATAGAGATAGAGATTGAGCACTAAAGTGTTAGTAACTAAGCCTGGACATTAAACCCTTTACGCGTCGCGCAAAGGGCGCTCGCTCGCTCTGTCCACGTAGGCAGAGGACCACAGCGATAAGAAGAGAGAAAAAACCGAACGCGGCTCGGGATTGGTTGCTATATGAGTCGGTCAAAGTCATCGCTCCCCTTCTCTCCAGATGCACGCGACCTCTCCTTTCCTCTCCAATCTCTCTCGTTTTTCCTTCACATCGGCAAGGGTTGCCGCCGTCGCAGCCTCGCTCACGCCCCAAATCTTCTCCCCCCTCCCCAATCCTGTAGCGGCCGCCTCTGCTGCTCCTGCGCATGGTCGTTAACGCCTCTCCTCCCACCTCAGCGTCCAATCGCCTCAGCGCCTCTTCCTCTTCATCTCGGACGCCGTCGAGTGCGGCCGCCCCGTGCTCTCTCTCTCTCTCTCTCCCAGGTCGACCCAGGAGGAGCTAGAGCGGCAGCGCTGGTCCACGGCACCGTCGGTGTTGGCAGGAGCGTGAGCGCAGAGACGGTCGTCTCCCTCCGGCTTCATGTCGCCGTCGATCAACACGTGAGGTGGTTAGTCCCTGCATCCTCGCCTCAACCCTCGCTGTCACGCACACCTTCTCCTCCGTCCTCTCAATGTTTTGCGATGAACTGGCTGCCGACGCTGCAGTGCTTCTGTAGACCACCATGAAGGTGAGATTGCCCCTCCCTTACCCGAACATATTCTTCTCTATTTCGGACCTATTGCTGTTGTGCTTAGTGGTCGTGGATGTTCTGTCGTTGCAGGTGGTTGTTGGTTGAATGTCAGAGTTGTAGTTCTTCATGGATCGCTGATCTTGTTTGTCTCTGAATTCTGCGCTTGTCATCGTCACCATGGTATGGTTTGTGGTCTACTGATGCGTATCCATGGATATGGATGTTTCTGTGTTGATTTTTGGTTCGTGCCTGTGTCATTTCATTCACGCTCATGAACTGTTTGATCTTATGTTCCCTCACTGTGACACGTTACATTTGTTTATCTTTTTTCAGAAATCGCACTAATCGACCCCAGCTCACAGATTTGCCTTGCTGTTTCATCTGCTCAGAGGATCATCTTTCTGTTGAGGTTCGGTTTTCAGCGCTTTTCCTTGCTGCTTCAGTTTATTGTGCGTTTTCTTGTATGAGATTTCAAGCAAGCTTGTTGAGTTCGTCCTTCTTCTTCTTCTTAGAGATTGTGAGGAAAATTGTTATGTGAGAGTCTACAAACATAGATTTGAAATAAATTCTACTGTGCTATACGCTTTAAAACGAGATGAACTGAACCTGTTTGTGCCGTTTGAAATTCAGTTATGTGCAAAGAAACAGCAAAGACAGGTTTACAGTACCTTTTCTTGTATGAGATTTCAAGCGAGATTGTTCAGTTCGTTCTTCTTTTTGTTCCTAGAGATTCTGAGAAAGATTGTTATGTGCCATTGTATAAAGATGGATTTGAAATCAATTGAGCTATGTTGTACGCTTTAAGAGGAAATGCACTTAACTGATAAAATTCAGTTATCTACAGAGAAACAACAAGGAGGCTATGATCATATATCATCTTCTACTCTGTACATGTTTGTTTGAATTCATGAGGGTTCAAGAATTAAGAAAATTACAACACCAATTCTTTTGTACTAATGAGTGTGCTTATTCTATTATGCAGGTATATGTGCAGGTTAGTTGCATGGATAAGGCCTTCCCAAGTAAGTTTTGCCTTGAAAGTTAGATACCACTTCATGTTGTAAAGTAGACAAAATGTTAATGATCTGAGATTAACACATGTTTATATTGAATTATTTAAGCGATTGCTGCTAATACTTGACTACCAACTATGTAGCACTTTCTGCTTGCACACAAAAAAATGAATTTCTATTGTTATTGCAGGTATTCACTAATACAGAGTTGCATCCAAAAATAAAGTAGCTACAGTTTTTTTTTTAAATCAGGGGCCTCCCCCCCCGACTCCATATTTCAATGAAGAAACTGAAGCCATATGAGTACCACAACAACAAAGTCTAAAAGAGACTCTGAATCTAAACAGGGGGTAAAACAGTTCCCTGAACACCTTATTACAGACCCAAAAATCAGAATCTAAGTCGCTAAACTTCGGTTCACTAAAATTTCTTACAAGGTTGATTAACAACAGCTTACCTTGACAGGTTCAAAATCTCAGTTTGTGCATTGTACTTCAGTTGTTTTACACTGCCCTTCTCATTTTTATCTGCTGCTGCATACTTTTGATTCATTTTGGTCTTGCATATTTGTGACACTGTCTCTATCTGGTGCCTTTTCCAATAGTACTGCATTTTTTATTGGTTTTCACTGGCTGGCATTTCCTACTATTTCAGGTGGTGTACAAACCTGGTAGTAAAGACCTACAAAAAGTCTAAGGTGGAAATTTACGTCCTTGTGAAGGATGAAGGTGGTCGCCACACTGCCTTCTTCTCAAACTACAGCCCACAGTTCTACTTCAGGACAGCTGACATCCGTGGAAAAATCGAGTTGCCTCCGGACGTGAAGATGGTTATGCCTGGTGACAACGTAACTGCAATCGTCGAGTTGATGTTGCATGTTCCACTCGAACCAGGTACGCCTACATTGATTCAAACATTGTCATCTGAATCGCTTTATAGTAGCAGAGAAGAACTTCATCTGACTGTTACGTGCTCTGCAGGGCTAAGATTTGCGCTCAGGGAAGGAGGGGGTTGCTGAAGTCATGAGCTAATAAAAATAATATGTTCCAGACCTTTCTCTTTTTACTTCTCAATTAATTTGATGATTTGTTTGTTAAGGATTACAATATTGTGAATCAAATGTCAACCGTAGGAGAAACAAATTAAGGATCTAAATCCTACAATGTTTTAAAATAAAGTTTCTATGAATCAAAGGAGTCGGTAGAGTAGAAGCGTGCAACACACTAGCTACTTTTGCGTTTGAAATATGAGTACAGCCAGAAACGTCTCTTCAACTTATTAGTGCATTTCCGATGCCCTCCTGTAAAATGTCCAGACCGACGCGTCCGGATGCACTTCGTGGGAGTATAAATCTCATTGGATCAACATTTAAGTAGCAGTAAGTAATGACTACAAACACTCCATGCATCTACACATCTCTTGCGTCTCTCACTCTGAATCTAATCTTCAGATTTCTGTTGTCCACCACCAAATAGCTTGATTAAGGATACTATGGGATCTTGGAGACCTCAGATGTAGGTGAGGATGAGATGCCGGATATGAAATTATGAAGGATGAGACATGTCTGATGAAGAAGGCTCGGCTAGGTATATTAGAACAATGCATGTTTTATTCTTGGCACTATACAAGTGCATCTCCTCTTTTACTATAAATAGCATGATGCACTAATTTTCTTACCAGTCTGATAGATATGTGTAATTATATGATTATTGGAGCCCACGTATATTTTTAAGAAATGCAAGTATGTGGTATTGCTTTTCATTTGTGATAGACAATAGTAGAAAGAAAATATGGTCCAAAAGTATGTGGTGTACAGTTTACAAAAACTTGTTGGGCTGAAAAAATGCAATATGATTTAGTGTTAATGGAAGAGAGATCTTGATCTGTGGATTTCATTTTATTCGAGTTATTTATTTTCAGTTCTACTCTTAGTACAACTATCATGTGACCTGCCATCGAGGCTCGGATACGCAGAGGTAGTAGTTACAAGCCGGTGGTAGCAAACCAACAACTGTCCAACGACAGCAACAACAAGTATGCTGCCTTTTATTCAAAATCAAATAACAGTTGGCAATGCTAGGTTCGAAGGTAGGAAGGGAAGTAGACTTGCTGAGGTTTATTTCTATCTGGTGCATTACTTGACTACTCCCTCCGTAAACTAATATAAGAGCATTTAGATTACTATTTTAATTATCTAAACACTCTTATATTAGTATACAGAGGGAGTACATGTTTATGTTCCTCGAACCATGCTAGAGACAATGTAAAAAGCAATTAAGTTGCTTAGTTTCCTTGTTTGGTTCTTAATCTTGGACATGTCTAGACCAAAGGATCTATAGATGAGCACGCAGCATGCATTTCAATATGTAAAAGATGTCTTAGCTCAAGATTGTCTAAGCTGAAGAACAAGTGTCAACCAATTTGTATCATTGCAATGTTATTTGTTATTGTTTATTCATTTTTGCTTTCTTCCCCTTTTTACATTTTGAGAAAGTTGAGAATATATGTTACTGCTGCATTTGTAAAGTCCTCTTAGATGAAAAGATAATGTTATTAGTTATCGCATCGATGACTAGAGAATAGTTATGTTGCCCACAAGAGTTTTCTGAATTTTATGTTGTAAATTTTCATTTCTCTAGGCCTTTCATTCTAACAGCGATGCCCTAAGAATAGTTATGTTGCTCACAAGAAATGAACCAGACAGCCACGAATAACTTGTCTCCGGGTAGTTAATTTTATGGTGCTTTCCATTCTGCATTTGAGGTTCGTTATTACATATGTCCCAGTGATGAATTTTTCAGTAAACTGGTCTTTATGTCCTCAACTATTAGGCTGAATATTTATTGCATATCAAAACTCACATTTTGAAAAGCACTTCTTGCTTTTATTTATGTGTTATCCATTGTTCTTTAATCCATAAACCCTTGATCTGAATATATGGTGATGTAAAAAATTTCCAATAGGTTTAGAGACGAGGATCCAGAGAAATATTATGCTCAGCCATCCTTCTGTATCAACTGTAATGGTGAGATCCCACTTGTCATGGAAGCTTTCTCTTATCCTTCTATAGAAACCTATTCCCTTCTTGCCAAATCCTTTTTTTAATTGCAGATATTGCAATTATTTATCTTTCCTTGCAAGGATTACATGATCTACACACCAGAGACTTTGAAATACACAAACATGATGATTATAATAGAGGAAGTACAGTGGCAAGCACCAATCAATGTGAGGTCAAAACATAAAGCCGAGAAACAACACCTGCCACATGGCACTCCCCGTTTCATGTTGTTTCTTATGTGATCAGCAGATAACATGCAATGAAGCATTCGGTGGATAATTTGCTTGCTATGTTTGCCACTGAAAATCTTCTTTGTAATTATCTTCCAGCTATAATTATGTATGTTTGGATGTTGACCTGAAGTTTTTTGGTCATCATCATGGACATAGTCTCTGTCTCTCTGAACCTATTATATTCCGTAACTTTGGAGAATATGCTGGATGTTCACTATTGTATGAGATTTTAAGCTAATACTATTTGAGATATATGGGTCATTGGATAAGTAGGATCCACTATACTGAAGTAAACATGTCAGAAGTATTTATTACTCCCTCTGCCCCATAATGTAGGATGTTTTTTTTGACACTAATGTATCTTTCATCTGCTTTATTTTGTAGGCGAGACTTCTACATTAGCTATGGAAGAAGAGGCCAAAGATCAAATACTATGTCTGCACCATCAGCAAGACATTTGCCAAACCAGGGCAATGCATGGTATGTTCAAAATCATAGCCTGCTCTTCATAAAGCTAATGTTTACTAACTTCATCATGTAGCAAGTTATATCTCCGTATTGTAGAGTGTCACTTCTTATCATTTTTTCTCATAAAAAAATGTTGATTGGTTGTCACGGAATATCTGCACTTTTCACTTTAATTTTTCAACACCAATGCTGGTGCTTTACTGCCATGCCCACAGTCTATGTGAAAATGACAAATTTGGTTTTCTATGTCTATTACAATGCTGATTTTCTTTCGCCGTCATTCTTTCTCACTCTAATAACTTGTTATGCTCACTGACATTCATTGAACTCTCTTTTGCATAATATTTTGTTACTGCATATGTTCTAGCTGAGCAAATACTACACAAGTTCTAACCTGTAATGTTTGAGAAGAAGTCTTGTCATGAACTAACTGTTACTCTTTGTCTTCACAGTACTTTCACATGGAGTACACCGAGGACAAGATACAGAAATACATCACGAAGATGATGACACACTGCCACTCAAGCTCGGAGACGGAACCGTGAGCTGCGACAGTCGCTACATGCTTGGAACCGACAAGAGGGCCACCACATCATGACGAACTGTCATGGTTTCGCCATCACGGCAACATCAAAAGAGGGTGACATGTGCTTCTTCCATTTCAACTGCAAGGAAGGGCGCCGCCTCTCCTTCACCAACCAGACTCTAGGCATAACATCATCAGTAGGACCTGCCTTCTATATATGACTTGACGATTCCGTGTTGTGATGGTCCGATGAACTCGGCTTCTCTTTTGGAGACTGCCTACATGTTGAAGCATGTGCACAACTTCGCTACCAAGGCAAGTGCGCACAGGATCGCACAGGAGGGGCGCGCCCCAGCCTCTAGTACTAAACAAGGGCCGGCCTGGTGGCACAACCGTGAGGCTGGTTGTGCACACACGCACACACCACACACGGCCTTGTCCATGGCCGTGGCCGTGGCCACCAGCAGCAGCAGCCGTCGATTGCAGGCGACAGTAGTAGCAGCAAAGTAATGCTAGCAGCAGCAGCACGCAGCAGAGCAAGGAAGCAGCGGCGGCAGCGGCAAGCAGCGTAGCCGCGGCAGGGGGCAGAGCAGCGAAGCAGCGAGTAGCCACAGCGGTTAGTGAGCAATAGCAAGCCGCGGCAAGGCCGCGCGCGTGCACAGCAGCGGCAGCAATAGCGCATGAGCAGCAGCAATACACACGTACGTACATACGCATACGCGTGAGCTCCAACGAGCTCGGGGACGGAGGCTACCGCAACGAATCGAGGGCACAAGCAAGGGGGAATGGAGGAGGAGCTCATAGAGAGTTCGTGGGCGCGGTCGAGGAAACCCGGGGTGGACCGGAGCCGTGGGAATTGTCGATGGAGGTCGGCGATGTACGGACGACGGCGATGGCGAGCGTACGGGGCCTCCCAATTAAACCCAACGGCTTAGACGAAGGAGCGACAGTGGTGAAGCTCCTGGATGCGTCAGCTTGGCGGGGGAAGGCCGGTCGCCACGAGGACGACGGCGGCACGGTGACGAGGCTTCGGGCGAGCGGGCGCGGTGCGAGGAGGAATGGGGGAGAGGCAGGGGTGTCCTAGGGTTCCAGGAGGAGGGGTGCCGTGGTCTTGTACGCGAGGGGGAGCCGGCCGATGGCTGCCACCGCGGCCATGGCGCCATGGATGGCTGCCAGGCCCCCCTCCGTCTCCTGTAGCGAGAGGAAGAGGACAAGTGGGGCTGGGCTGGGCCTATTTTTGCTAAATGGGCCAGGGTCCAGTAGTTTAGGTCCCCTTTTCTTTTTACTACTACTATTTTCCATTTTCTTTTCTGTTTAATTATTTAGCTACTGTTTTGTACTAATCCTAGAACCAAATGGCTTTTGTAAAATGTGGAGCTTTGACATATAAATACGTATTATACATTATTTAGCACCGCCACAATAAGTTTGAGGATTAAATGAATCCATTTGAATTTTGTTTAAATAGAAAGATTTATTTTGGGGCTGTTTGGTCCAGTTTAAAATAGTTTAAAGGCATTTTAATAATTCCAATAATGTTGGATTATTCATGATAATTAGTTAGTAATTTTTGGAACCCAGCGAACATTTTTGTTTTACCGCTAGAAAAATAATAATTTTGACTCTATCATAATTTGAATTTGAATTCAGTTTGAAACAAGTGAGGTTAGAATTTTTTTAATTATGATGACCTGACATCATTAGCAGGGCTTTACTGTAGCTTAACTATTGGGGTGTCACAGTAAGGTAGCAAGCACAGAAGCCGGGCAACCCAACTATTGACCAAAGATATGATTCGGAGCCGATGCATATAATGCTAAAATTCAGGGTGCCGAATTGTACTGTAAAAAGTGTTCGGACTTTGTTGTCGTAGTATGGAGCACAATGAAGCCCCTGGTGAATCAAAGCGTACCAAAGTGTACGAGTGCAATCGATAAGAATAATAAAATGAAGTAGTAAGCTAGTGCCACGTAAGTTGGGCCGCAAACTGTGTCCATTATAATTTGATTGATATGTCAAAGCGTATTTTTACAAATAGTGCGATAATCAACATGGATATTTAACATACCAAGATCAAGGGGGAGCTGCATGCGGGTCCTGAAAACAGGTAGAATGATCGTCAAGAAGAACATTAGAGATTCCCCCACACGTCCATACTACTTGCCGCCTTGGTATATCTATCCTTCGAAAGGACCGATGATCAGGCTGTCGGGAGGGGCCTGTGAAAGAAAAGACTAAAAAAGTAAAAAGTAAAACGGAAAAGTATGTGTGGGAGCCGTATGATGGACCACAATCAAGTTACGCCTCCGTCTATGCCCATGGTATTTGAGTGCGTAGTTATGTATGCGCGGTATGTACGCCGCCATTTGGTCGGGACTGAGATGGAGGCCGAATTGCTAGTCGAGCTCCTGACGGGCTGGACTGTCCTGCTGCAGAGTAGTCCGGACTCAGTGTTCGGGAGCTTGGCTGACGAATTAAGGTTTTGCTTGATAAGGCCGCTCTGTACTTCTGCTGCTAGGGCCGCGGTGTGCTCCTCAGTACAGAGGGAGCGCTTCGTGTTTCCATTGACTGTTATGACACCGCATGGTCCGGGCTTCTTAAATTTGAGATAAGCATAGTGTGGTACCGCATTGAATCGAGCAAATGCAGTTCGTCCAAGAAGTGCGTGATAGCCACTGCGGAAGGGGACGATGTCGAAGATCAATTCTTCGCTTCGGAAGTTGTCCGGGGATCCGAAGACAACTTCCAATGTGATTGAACCCGTGCAGCGGGCCTCTACACCTGGTATCACTCCCTTAAAGGTAGTTTTTGTGGGCTTGATCCTAGATGGATCGATGCCCATTTTGCGGACTGTATCCTGATAGAGCAGGTTGAGGCTACTGCCGCCGTCCATGAGGACTTGCGTGAGGTGGAATCCATCAATAATTGGGTCAAGAACCAGTGCGGCTGAACCGCCATGACGGATACTGGTTAGATGGTCCCTGCGATCGAAAGTGATCGGGCAAGATGACCATGGGTTGAATTTTGGGGCGACCGGCTCTATCACATAGATGTCCCTGAGCGGACGTTTGCATTCCCTCTTGGGGATATGGGTAACGTATATCATGTTCACCATTTTAACCTGGGGGGAAACTTCTTCTGTCCCCCCGTGTTCGGCGGACGGGGCTCGTCATCGTCATTCTCGCTTTGCGACCCCTTCTATTTGTCTTTGGAATTTAATTTGCCGGCCTGTTTGAAGACCCAACAACTCCAGTGGGTATGATTGGCTGGTTTATCAGGGGTGCCGTGGATCTGACATGGACGATTGAGTATGTGGTCTAGGCTGGAAGAGCCTGAATTGTTCCTTTTATATGGCTTCTTCCGCTGACCATACTTGGAGCCACTGAATCCGGCGTTGACCGCCGTGTCATCAGCATTGTCAACATTGTTTTGACGCTTATGCCTGTTGCGTCGGGGCTTGCCGTTGCTATTTTTGGCTTCGGAGGTGCCAGGTTCGCTTGCATTATGATTGCTATGGGCTAGCCAACTATCTTCGCC
Source organism: Triticum monococcum (assembly GCA_034509565.1). Classification (NCBI taxonomy): domain Eukaryota; kingdom Viridiplantae; phylum Streptophyta; class Magnoliopsida; order Poales; family Poaceae; genus Triticum; species Triticum monococcum. The sequence goes on from CM067842.1 coordinate 290,560,797, forward strand.
TGCACAAAAGCGGGTCATAAGTGCTGTGAGGGCCGCCATGGACTTCGGCTTTTCTTGGCCGAGGTGTCAGGCGAGCCATTCATCGCTTAAAGGCTGCTCGGGCTTCGGCATCCGGGCAGTTGACAATCTAGTTCTTTTTAGTTAAGAACCTTGTCCGGAATTTCCTGGCTGACTCTCCGGGCTATTGAACTATGTGACTTAAGTTGTCGGCATCCGGGGGTCAGATGTATGTGCCTTGGAAGTTGTCGCGGAAGGCGTCTTCCAAGTCCTCCCAGCTGCCAATGGAGTTTTCGGGCAAGCTATTCAACCAGTGTCGAGCTGGTCCCTTGAGTTTTAGTAGGAGGTATTTGATGGCATGAAGATCATCACCGCGGGCCATATGGATATGGAGAAGAAAGTCCTCAATCCATACTTCGGGATCTGTTGTTCCATCATATGATTCGATATTTACGGGTTTAAACCCTTCCGGGAATTCATGTTCCATTACTTCATCAGTGAAGCAGAGGGGGTGTGCGGTGCCTCTATATCGGGCCAGGTCGCGACGTAGTTCGGATGGAGTCCGTCTGCGGCTTTTGGCCCGGGCGTGATTATGTTTGTCATGTTTGGCTTGATAGCCGTCGTCGCGCGTTGGGGCACGCCCCCGCGATCCATAGATCGACCTGGCCGGACCTGCTCTATTCTTCAGGTCCTGCCGCAGGTCATATGTGTGTCCCCGAGCTGTTATGTCTCTACCTTTATGACGAGGTAGTATGGCCTGGTGTTCAGGTTTAGTTGCCGTTTTGTCCCGGCCACGAGGTGGTCGGTCAGCCGCATTACGCGCTAATGGCGCGGGCTCGAGGGCCTCGTCGTCAAATTGGGGTAGCAGTTTACGCTTCGGGTAACTTTTGATTGGGCGCTCGAGGTCGTATTCCTCGGCTGCCAGGACATTAGTCCATATGTCGTTGAGTAGATCTTGATCAGCTTGAAGTTGCTGTTGTTTCTTGTTCAGACTCCTTGCAGTGGCTATTAACCGTTGCTTAAAGCGCTCCTGCTCGAGAGGTTCCTCATGCACGATAAAGTCTTCATCGCCAAGGCTCACCTCATCCTCGTAGAGTGGAAGGTAATTACTGTCCTCCGAGTCTTCGTTTGCGGCCTGTTCATCAGGGCTAACTTGCCCATCCTCCCGATCGTCTTGTTCTGAGTTTTTCTCGACGGGGTTTTCTTGGTATTCGACATTGTTCAGAGTATTGTTGTCTCTCGTGCCGGTATTGCTATCTTTGCTACGGCGTGATTTAGAGCGGCGCCATCGGCGTTTTGGTTGTATCTCGGGAGGTTTATCCTCTACTGGATTTTTTTCTCATTATCATCGTCACCCTCCTTGGGTGTATCCACCATGTACACGTCATATAAAGAGGTGGCCGTCCAGCGTCTGGTAAACAACGGGTTTTGGGCCTGCTCTTCTCCGGCCTCGTCGTCCATATCGTCGATGTCTTTGTAACTGTAATCAAGCATGTCAGTTAAGTCCTCGACAATGGCGATGAAGTGGGTGGTGGGTGGGACGTAAAATTCCCCGTTCTCAGCCCCTAGTCTGGGCTAGGTGTAGTTCGGACGTTGCTCCCTCGTAATGATGAGGGATCGCATCAAGTCCAGAGCCTCACTTAAAGGCGAGGTTTGGCCAGGGAGAAGAGAATCCGTGGAGTACGACAGGAAGGGGATTCCTTGGCCGAGCTCACACGATGCTGACTCCGAGAGTTCGGAGCCAGTGTCCGAGGAAGAGTCCAGCTTTGTGATGGTTGCCAGCGACAGTGCTTCCTCCAGCTTTCCCATACTGGGCTTAGTAGCCACAGATAGTTCGGCAGGTTTAGAAATCCCGTCTTCGAACCTAGCGACGTGCTCCAGCTCTAAGGCCAGAGCGGAGGTTGGGGTCGTGAATCCTTGGAAGATCAAGTCTCCTCGGATGTCAGTGCCATAATCCAAGTTTCCAAAACTAATCTGGTGACCTGGGGCGTAGCTGTCGATCTGCTCTAGATGGCCAAGCAAGTTGGTCCGGAGTGTGAAGCCGCCGAAGACGAAGATCTGACCAAGGGAGGAAAACCACCCATAGGGCAACATTGTTGTAGATGATTGATGGAGCCATCGAACCTTCTAGCGACAATGCAGTGAAACTCTCAATGAAAGCACCAATGTCGGTGTGAAAACCGGCGGATCTCGGGTAGGGGGTCCCGAACGGTGCGTCTAAGGTCGATGGTAACAGGAGGCAGGGGACACGATGTTTTACCCAGGTTCGGGCCCTCTTGATGGAGGTAATACCCTACGTCCTACTTGATTGATATTGATGAGTATGAGCATTAAGAGTTGATCTACCACGAGATCGTTGTGGCTAAACCCTAGAAGTCTAGCCTGTATGATTGTGATTGCCTCTACAGAATAAACCCTCCGGTTTATATAGACACCGGAGGGGCTAGGGTTGTATAGAGTCGGTTTACAAAGGAAGGAATCTACATATCCGAACGCCAAGCTTGCCATCCACGCAAAGGAGAGTCCCATCTAGACACAGGAGGAAGTCTTATGCCTTGTATCTTCATAGCCCATCAGTCCGGCCCATGTTACATAGCCCGGACACCCGAGGACCCCTTAATCCATGACTCCCTCAGTAACCGACATAGGGAAAGATGTTGCGGAGGAGGCCGTCAAGATTGCTGCCTCGGAGGGGCAGGAACACGCTGTCGGGAGTGGCAGTGCGCCATGATCAGGGGGCTGATTGAAGAGAAAATCCCCCTCCAAACCATGAGCCCTCGTCCATCGTTCGACACCTCGACTAGGGTCCCGCGGCCAACCTCAATTCACCTAGCACTGGTGCTATCCCAACCTGGTCTCGGAGCTCCTGGTTCTTCAGCATCAATGAGAGCAGAGCTGGATGAGGAAATCCAGTGCATCATGGTGCCACTATCTCAGAAAGTTAGAGAATTCGATGATTTTGTTGATGTTGTCTTGGATCTGTCCTGTCTGGAATCCGTGGCGGTAGGCATCAAAGAAATGCAGGACCGGTATGGCCAGAAATGGCAGGCACTCAAAGGGTAGCACAACTCTGCCAATAGTGTAGACCAGAAGCTGAGGGACAAGGGGAACGAGCTGCGTGAGTGGCACGGCAAGAAGTTACAAGTCCTTTTGGGGCATCAGGAGACTATTTCCATGGCCAAGGTGGATGTCATTGCCCGGGAGGCCCGCCTGGTAGAGCGTGGAGCGTTCTTGGAGCATTAAGGATGAATAACTGGAGGGCCTCATCTGGAAACACACGAAGGAGTTGGAGGACAAGCACAAGGCGGCCCTTGACACGCTCTACAATGAATCTGCCGCGCAGCTGAAGAAGGTGTCCTCTTCCTATGGATCCATCAGCCACCGAATCCCGCGCCGACTGGCTGTTGTGGCCCCACACCACCAGATCCCGTTGAGGGGTTTCTCCGTCGGGCTTCTACCGGTGAGATGGCGGCAAGAGGTCACCTCCTCTGTGTAGTGCACACCGGCGCACGTGTAGTTCATCAACACGGCACGCAGACCCCTCACACCGGTGAGAGCAAACTCCGTCCCATCCTCCGCCCCCACCATCTCTGCCCATTATTTGCATGCAGTTCGGTGATGTTTGTACTTGCAGAGCAATTCTCCAGGGGGATGGCGGCATCAACGAAAAAGCCGTGGATGGCTGCAACGCTTAGGGCCTCCAAATGCAAAAACTGAAGTATTTTGTTTTGAGGGCATGCAGTGCAGAACACATATGTTTTTAGGTGTTCATTTTGTTTTTAATTTTTTTAGTCGAATATATGCGTCTCTATAGTATGATGGCTGTGCAGTTCGGTTGCAATTCATGTGTGTTTTCTCCTCCATGGCGCTGCAAGGTACTGAATTTTCCATGAACACGCTGTTGTCTGCCATTCCAGGTTCACTACCATAGCAGTTTGGTGTGTGTGCCAAACAAGTCTTGCAATTCCATTGCGCTCTCCTCTGGTAGGAGCCTGCCCGGCCTCTGCTTCGTCCACTTGGTGAGCAATTCCCACAACCCAAAACTTATCTTATAAGCTCAAACTCTGCTTTTGTATATGTATTGTCGAGTTTGTGTGTTTAACTGAATTTCATCCAGTGCTCTAGCAGTTAAAACTGAATTGCCACAAAGCCAAGGAGGAGAGTGGTGTGGGATCCATTCTTTCCGCTCTGGCGAGGCCTCTAACGAGCGCTTCACCACCAGACCAAACTCTCTCAATGGCGAGGTCGCTAGGCAAATGTTTAGTATTGTGTGCGTAGTTCCGTTTGTTTGAAGAACCAACGGTTTGTGTACTATAAATTAGTTTGTACGTGTGGTTCAGTTTGAGTGATGTGAGCATCTAGTTCATTATTACTATCTTGCGGTTCAGATGCACTTTTTTGTTTTAGGTTGTGTTCTGTGATTTGCATGGTTGTGTGTATATGTTTACTTCTTTTTAGATGTTGTTCACTTGGTAAAGAAGAAACCAAAAACATCTCAAAAGAAGCTCAATTCTTGTTAGATGTAGCTCACTCTGCTTCTTATTAGATGTAGTACGCACCATTTATGTAGCAGCTCATTACACCTTTGTATGAAGTGCAATTTGTTTCGTGTGTCTCAAAATTCAGTTGACTACATCGACACCTGAAGTGCTATTGGTCCTCCGATGGGGTTCACTTTTGAGAGTGATGCTGTTCACTTGCTCCCAACATGAAAGTGCGATTTTTTAGTGAAACAACAAGATAGCAATGAGGTTCACTTTGACATATGTCGCGGTTGATTTCCCCTCATTTGTGCGGTCCACTCTCGTTAATAAAAATTGTTGTAAAAAAGACAACAAAAACACACAAATAACTCGAGCGAGAAAGTTTACGTCCGACAAAAGAATTCATGAAGTTCACTTGCCCGTCTGAATAAGAGCATTGTGGTTCATTTACACCCGATGTGAAGTGCACTCTACTTTCTCGTCCTTGAAAAAATTATGTTTAAATGAAATAAACCATGCAGTTCTCTAACACGTCTGATGCAGTGCGGTTTTCAGTCGGATGAAGTACCCACGTCGATTTGGGTGTCGCGAAAAACAGAGTGTCCGCATTTCGGTAAATTTAAAACTGCTCTTAAACCGTAAGGAATTAGAGAGAGTGTTCTACATGAAAAGGTTGCGTCTCGTCGATATCTTTCCAACGGCATATCATTTGAATCATTTCGACGACCGGTTTGTAAAAGTTTCCCGAAAAACGGCCGCTGCCACTTGTCGTCTGCCACACGATTTTCAGAATTAACTTAAAACTGTAAGGAATCTCAAAACCATTTCTACATGTGAAAGTTGCGCCTTGTCCATAGCTTTCCAATGACATATTACACGCCTCGTTTCGACAAACGGTTAAAAAATTAGGGCGAAAACAGTACCGAAAATTTAATAAATTTTGAAAAACCGAATTCCGCGATTTAGTAAATTTGAAACTGCTCTTAAACCGTAACGAATTGGAGAAAGAAATAGATATGAAAAAGATGTGCCTCGAAGATATCTATCCAATGGTGTATCATTTGCTTCATTCTGACGAGCAGTTTAGAAAAAAATGTGAAAAAATGCTCGCTGCCACTCGTCATCCGCCGCACCATTTTCAAAACTGCTCTTTAACCGTGAGGAATCTCGAAAAGTGTTCAATATGGTGAAGTTGCGCCTAATCCATAGCTTTTCAATGATATATTACACGCCTCGTTTCGACAAACGGTTAAAAAAACTAGAGTGAAAACAGTACCAGAAAAAACACTGCGTGCAGTTTTTTGCCACGGGAAGTTCACTCGTCTTAGTACTGCAGCACACTTGGTTCAAACAATGACGTGCACTTGCGTTGAGTGTGCAGTGCGGAAGTGTTATCAGAATAGACCGGTATATATGCCCATGCATTGCAACGGGGAAAATTAATGTTTTGCACAAGCATAATGTCCCACGGCATCGGATTCATTATGAAGAACATGTTGGAACGCAACATCGTCCTTCTACAAAATGAACATAAAAAATATGTCGCAATTTAGTCGTGTTCATATATTTTTTGTGGGGCGTAATGTCCCACTGATTTCATTTAAATACTATCCTTTTTAATGGCATTCAAGTATGATCCTTTCATTAATTACCATGAAGTCCTCACCCATTTTAGTCGGGAATCAAATCCTTACTTTTCTAATTTAGTAGCCCCAACACATTAAGGCCTATAGATCCTTTATTTTAATTATCCTACCTTTTTACCTCAAATCCTTCATGTAGAATTTATTAAGACCACAATTTTCTAATAGTTATTCCATCGATTTACGCATAATCCTTTCTTTAATTAGCCACATTTGTTTAAATATTATATTTAAACCCAGAATCCTTCCTTTGTTAGCTCATTCGCTTAATTAGCTCTCCCTAAACATGAGCCTTGGACCTCACCCTTCCCCATCTACAGGAACGAAGGGCGATTTGTGCGAACCCCGGGCTTTCCACCTCGCCGTTGCCGAATCAGCGACTCCTTCGCCCTCCGCCGGACGCTCCGGCGGCGGGAGGACGGGGGAGGCCCGATTTGCAGCGTGTGCATAGTGTAGGAGTGCCTAGGGAGCCAGCTGGTGGCGTCATGGAGGCGGCGGTGCATGTCGATCGGCTTTTTGTAGGTGTTGGTCTCCCCTTCGACGGCGAAGTTCCGGTGGAGCTCCACGATGGACCAGCTCCTTTCTTCGTGCTCGCTGCTCGGTAGAGAGGCCGTGCATGGTTCCCCCGTGTCGGAGATCGAGGGATGGCAATTCCGGCGGTTGAAGATCTGGAGAAAGAAGGCGATGTTGAGCGGTGCAACAACGACGACGGCCATGGGCGTAGGTCCTCAGGGACCGTTGATCGGAGACTTCCCGTTTCGCTTGGGGGCTGCTTTGATCCAAGGCATCAGCGAGCAGCGGCGAACGGTGTGTCACCGGCTCGTCCACGGCGCCGACGTAGTCGGGTTGCAGACGGGCTTGGTTGTAATTTCCTTTTCTGTGTGGACCTTATAGTAATTTGGCCGTTTTAATATGAACTCCTTTTCTCGCAAAAAATAAATAAATAAACATGATGACTGCCACTCATATATTTAGAGTGAGTTGGGATTAGTAAATATGAAAGGTGCATAAGTCTTTGGTTGTTACATCTAAGAGATAGACAGGAGGTCTTGTGTTCAATTCCCACAATGTTGATTTATTTTGACCCAATTAATTTTTGCTGTCTCTCTATGAAAGCCCATAAAAGGCCCATCAACATACAAGTAACTGGCCCAGATCGCTTAACGTGTGTAAACCAAATGTAAAGGACTAAACCAAACCAAGAATACATATTCCGTTTAATAGTAAGGACTAAACCAAACCAAGAATACCTATTCCCTTTAATAGTAGGTATATATATATATCTTGTGAGCAAGAGGACGTGATGCAAGGTACGAATGGTTTCTCTCTCCTCCTCTTTACAATTTTTAACAATCTGACGACAGCTGGCATAAAGGTGATGCCAACGCGTACGACCTTGTCGGGTTGTCAATCAACAGATTAGCACCAGTGCTCTACTGAGGATTTCCCTTGGCAGGTAAATGCTGGACCGAGTATCACGTAGACTCATCAATATTGACGATGCTAAACCCAGTGTAGCTTGATTGTTGATAAGTGAAAGTGGCAGAGAGAGAACCCTTGTACCCTTACACGTTGCCCCTTTTCCCGAACGGTGCCTGCATGGTGACCATGCTGCCTGAACCGTTTAGGGCTATCGTGTCGCCATCATTCCTGGTTCCCCCCGTCGCTGCAGCCGCAATGGAGAGAGGCAATGGAGATTGGACAGGGTGGGCCGGGGAGCGATATCGCTTCCCTCCTGTCCCACCATTCCCTGCCTTTTCTTGGGCGCCATGGATGATGAAGCCATTGATGGAGAAAATAATGATGAAGATGACACGCTGCTTACACTCTCGGGTTCACGCATGCGCCAGCACTCCCTACCTGGCGCGCCAAAGATGTCGTGGAATAACACGACCATCTACGCGGCCATCAGCCCCTTGTGGTTTGGTAGGGGGAAGAGTACATTGCACAAAGAGCAGAGGGCACAGAGCAGCACAACAGTGATCACATAGGAAGTTTTTACCCAGGTTCGGGCCGCCGCTAGGCGTAAAACCCTACTCCTGCTTTGGTGGATTGGTGAGAGGATCGTGGTGGATACACATCGGTCTAGCCCATCAAGGTTGCCTCGGGATGAGAGAACCTATGCGCGTATGAGTGTACAGGGGTCCAAATCCTTTCTAAGGTTTCCACGACCCTCCTTTTATAAGTCAAGGGGTCATCACAATGGAAAATCAGGCATTATGTACTGATTAGATAGCAAACAATGCTATCATACCAAACTGTGCAGATAGTACAAGGTGCATTAAATGCACCGCTTAGTGTCACATCGTGGAGTAGCCCGGCAAGCCTTGCCGTGCCATTCAGCCACCTTCTCGCCTGCCTACATGACACATCCGTGGACGAGTGTTATTTAGAGTTGATTTCCTTTGGAAATTGCTGCCACGTGCCAAATAACAGCCACTTAATCACTTGGGGGCCCGACACGGCACCGATAGATGACTTGCGTTGCTGTGAGGTGGAGCGGTGGAGCCTTGGCAGGGTAATTCTCCCTCGGCGTCCCCGTCAAGCTTGCCGGGGAAGTCTTGAGATTTGTCTTCAGGGCAACCTCAACCTCGCTAGGCTCGCCTGCCCGGCAAGGAAGGTTTTTCCTTAGTGATATCTTGTTCATTCGGCTTGACTTGGTCTTCTTGATCCGCCCTTTGGTTTCTCAAAGAGCTATCTCTCCAGCTTGGTCTAGTCTTGGATGTCGAGTGTTGCTAGACCGGAGGTCTGCTGTCCATGCACAAGTCAGGGGAAACCTACACCCCTGTTTGTGTACCTCGACACCTTTCAATCAATATTGATGTGAGGAGTAGGGATTGCCATGCAACAGATGCACTAGAGTTATAAGTGTATGAAAGCACACTATTGACACTAAGTGGGTGCACATACAACTTTCTTGCTGATATGTCTCCGTTGTATCTACTTTTCCAAACACTTTTGCCCTTGTTTTGGACTCTAACTTGCATGATTTGAATGGAACTAACCTAGACTGACGTTGTTTTCAGCAGAATTGCCATGGTGTTATTTTTGTGCAGAAATAAAAGTTCTCGCAATGACCTAAAAATCAACGGAGATTATTTTTGGAATATATTAAAAATACTGGAAGAAAGATCCACATCAGGTGGCCCACACCCTGTCCACGAGGGTGGGGGCGCGCCCTACCCCCCTGGGCGAGCCCCTGCCTCGTGGGCCCCTTGACGCTCCACCGACCTCAACTCCAACTCCATACATTCGTGTTCGGGGAGAAAAAAATCAGAGAGAAGGATTCATCATGTTTTACGATACGGAGCCACCACCAAGCCCTAAAATCTCTCAGGAGGGCTGATCTGGAGTCCGTTCGGGGCTCCAGAGAGGGGAATCCGTCGCCACCATCATCATCAACCTTCATCCATCACCAATTTCATGATGCTCACCGCTGTGCGTGAGTAATTCCATTGTAGGCTTGCTGGACGGTGATGGGTTGGATGAGATTTATCATTTAATCGAGTTAGTTTTGTTAGGGTTTGATCCCTAGTATCCACTATGTTCTGACATTGATGTTGCTATGACTTTGCTATGCGTAATGCTTGTCACTAGGGCCTGAGTGCCATGATTTCAGATCTGAACCTATTAAGTTTTCATCAATATATGAGAGTTCCCGATCCTATGTTGCAAGTCTATAGTCACCTATTATGTGTTATGATACGTTAACCTCAAAGTGACAATAATCCGGATACTTACCGGTGATGACCGTAGTTTGAGGAGTTCATGTATTCACTATGTGTTAATGCTTTGGTTCGGTACTCTATTAAAAGGAGGCCTTAATATCCCTTAGTTTCCAATAGGACCCCGCTTCCATGGGGGGGTAGGACAAAAGATGTCATGCAAGTTCTTTTCCATAAGCACGTATGACTATATTCGGAATACATGCTTACATTACATTGATGAACTGGAGCTAGTTCTGTGTCACCCTAAGTTATGACTGTTACATGATCGGTCGCATCTGGCATAATTCTCCATCACTGATCCAATGCCTACGAGCTTTCCATATATTGTTCTTTGCTTATTTACTTTTCCGCTGCTACTGTTACAATCACTACGGAACCCAAAAATATTACTTTTGCTACCGTTACTTTTTGCCACCGTTACCACTACTATCATATTACTTTGCTACTAAATACTTTGCTGCAGATATTAAGTTTCCAGGTGTGGTTTAATTGACAACTCAGCTGCTAATACTTGAGAATATTCTTTGGCTCCCCTTGTGTCAAATCAATAAATTGGGGTTGAATACTCTACCCTCGAAAACTGTTGCGATCCCCTATACTTGTGGGTTATCAAGAACATTTTCTGGTGCCGTTGCCGGGGAGCATAGCTCTATTCTTTGAGTCACTTTGGATTTATATTTGCTTATCATTATGAAGTATTTGAAAGATCAAAGAACCAAGATTTTCCCCTCAACTACGAGGGGAGGTAAGGAACTACCATTTAGCTCTGCACTTGATTCACCTTCTGTCTTGAGTGAACTTGCGACACCTACACATGCTATTGATTCCAATACATTGCATGTTATTGATGATGCCACTTATTCTATGCATGATACTTATGATGAAACTACTTCTATGCTTGACACTACTATGCCACTAGGTGAATTTCTTGATGAACAACTTGCTAGGGCTAGAGAGAATGAAATTGTTGAAACTAATAATATTGATGAAAGTGATGATGAAGATTCTCCCCCTAGATATGAATTGCCTGTTGTACCTGAGGGTTATGTTATGGATGAAGAAACTGCTAGAGACTTTCTTGCCTGCAATGATAGAAGTGATCTTAAGAAATTATTGGCTAAGCTTAAAGAAAAGTCTTAGAATGCTAGAATGAAATATGATCCTGCTTATGCTACTTCACCTATCTTTATTACTGATAAGGATTATGATTTCTCAGTTGATCCTAAATTAATTACTTTGGTTGAATCTGATCCTTTCTATGGCTATGAATCTGAAACTGTTGTGGCATATCTTACTAAATTAAATGATATAGCTACCCTGTTCACTAATGATGAGAAAACTCGCTACTATTATATCCTTAAATTATTTCCGTTCTCATTAAAGGGTGATGCTAAGATTTGGTTTAATTCTCTTGATCCTGGTTGTGTGCGTATTCCCCAGGATATGATTTACCACTTCTCTGCTAAATATTTCCCCGCTCATAAGAAACAAGCTGCTTTAAGGGAAATATGTAATTTTGTGCAAATTGAAGAAGAGAGTCTCCCACAAGCTTGGGGGAGGCTTCTCCAATTACTTAATGCTTTGCCTGATCATCCTCTCAAGACAAATGAAATACTTGATATCTTTTATAATGGACTAACCGATGCTTCCAGAGATTACCTGGATAGTTGTGCTGGTTGCGTTTTTAAGGACAGAACAGTTGATCAAGCTGAATTGCTATTGAATAATATGTTGACTAATGAAAATAATTGGACACTTCCCGAACCAACTCCTAAGCCAACTCTAAAGAAAATGGGTATTCTATTTCTCAGTCCTGAAGATATGCAAGAGGCAAAGAAATCTATGAAAGAAAAAGGTATAAAAGCTGAAGATGTTAAGAATTTACCTCCTGTTGAAGAAATACATGGTCTTAATTCATCACCTATTGAAGAAATACACGTTCTCGATAACCCGACACAGGTAGTCAAGGTAAACTCTCTCTATAGATATAATAAAGCTGAAATCCCTCTTGCTAAGTTTGCTAGCCAATGTTTGGATGAATTTGATAACTGTATGGTTAAGAAAGAAGATTTTAATGCTTATTTTGGTAGACAACTGAAACACAATGCTTATATGATTGAACACTTGAGTGATTATATGGCTAGTGTTAAAGGTGAACTTAAACTTATTAGTAAACATGCTTCTATGGTTACCACTCAAGTAGAACAAGTACTTAAAGCTCAGAATGATTTGCTCATTGAATTGAATAGTAAGAATAATGACTTTGCTGTTAGAGTTGCAACTAGAGGAGGTTAAGTGGCTCAGGAACCTTTGTATCTTGAGGGCTACCCTAAGAGAATTGAGCAAGATTTTTAGAGAACTAATGTTGATACGCCTAGTCCTTCCAAGAGGAACAAAAAGAAAAATGGTAGGACTTTGCATGCTTCTAGTGAACCTGTCATTGACACACCTGAGAATCCCAATGATATTTCTATCTCTGATGTTGAAACACAATCTAGTAATGAACATGAACCTAGTGATAATGTTAATGATGATGTTCATGTTGATGCTCAACCTAGCAATAATAATAATGTAGAAATTTAACCTGCTGTTAATCTTGATAACCCACAATCAAAGAGTCAACGTTATGATAAGAGAGAATTTGTTGCTAGGAAGCACGGTAAAGAAAGAGAACCATGGGTTCAGAAACCCATGCCCTTTCCTCCTAAACCATCCAAGAAAAAGGATGATGAGGATTTTGAGCACTTTGCTGAAATGATTAGACCTATCTTTTTGCGTATGCGTTTGACTGATATTCTTAAAATGAACCCTTATGCCAAATATATGAAAGATATTGTTACAAATAAGAGAAAGATACCAAAAGCTGAAATTTCCACCATGCTTGATAATTATACTTTTAAGGGTGGAATACCAAAGAAACTTGGAGATCCAGGAGTACCAACTATACCATGCTCCTACTCATGCTTGCATTCGGTGTTGAGTAGTTTTAATGCATGTTCATGACTGTTGTCGCTCTCTAGCTGGTCGCTTCCCAGTCTTTTTCTAGCCTTCACTTGTCCTAAGCGGGAATAATGCTTGTGCATCCAACTCCATAAACCCCAAAGTTATTCCATATGAGTCCACCATACCTACCTATACATGGTATCTACTTGCCGTTCCAAGTAAATTTGTATGTGCCAAACTCTAAACCTTCAAATAAACATTCTGTTTTGTACACTCGAATAGCTCATGTATCAACTAGGGCTGTCGGTATCTTCCATGCTAGGCGGGTTATTCTCAAGAGGAGTGGACTCCGCTCCTCACTCACGAGAAAATGGCTGGTCACCGGGATGCCCAGTCCCATGCTTTATGCAAATCAAATCAAAATAACTGCAAACAAAACTCCCCCGGGACTCTTGTTAGTTGGAGGCACTCGTTGTTTCGAGCAAGCCATGGATTGATGCTTGTTGGTGGAGGGGGAGTATAAACTTTACCATTCTGTTTGGGAACCGCCTATAATGTGTGTAGCATGGAAGATATCAAGATCTCTCGGTTGTTATGTTGACAATGAAAGTATACCGCTCAAAATATTATTCATATATATTTCAAAACCGAGCTCTGACACCTCTACAAATCCCTGCTTCCCTCTGTGAAGGGCCTATCTATTTACTTTTATGTTGATTCATCATCCTCTTATTAAAAAGTACCAGTTGGAGAGCACCGCTGTCATTTGCATCCATTACTGTTAGTTTACATTGAGTATGACTTGACTGGATCTCTTTTACCATGAATTACAATGTCTAGTTAGTCCTTGATCTTTAAAGGTGCTCTACATTTATCTTTTGCAGTCTCAGAAAGAGCTAGCGAGATACCATCTTGTTATATCATATTATGATTGTTTTGAGAAAGTTTTGTCATCCGAGATTTATTATTATTGCTCGCTAGTTGATTATGCCATTGATATGAGTAAACATGAGACCTAAATGTTATGGTGAATATGGTTAGTTCAATCTTTGTTGAAAACCTGAATGCTGGTTTTACATATTTACAACAACAAGAGCAACCAGAGTTTGTAAAAGTTTTTCTTTATCACTTTCAGTTTATCACTGAATTGCTTGAGGACAAGCAAAGGTTTAATCTTGGGGGAGTTGATACGTCTCTGTTGTATCTACTTTTCCAAACACTTTTGCCCTTGTTTTGGACTCTAATTTGCATGATTTGAATGGAACTAACCCGGACTGACGCTGTTTTCAGCAGAATTGCCATGGTGTTATTTTTGTGCAGAAATAAAAGTTCTCGGAATGACCTGAAATTAAACGGAGATTATTTTTCGAATATATAAAAATACTAGAAGAAAGATCCACGTCAGGGGCCCACACCCTGTCCACAAGGGTGGGGGGCGCGCCCTACCCCCCTAGGCGCGCCCCCTGCCTCGTGGGCCTCCTGACGCTCCACCGACCTGAACTCTAACTCCATATATTCGTGTTCAGGGAGAAAAAAATCAGAGAGAAGGATTCATCGCGTTTTACGATACGGAGCCGCCGCCAAGCCCTAAACTCTCTCGGGAGGGCTGATCTGGAGTCCGTTCGGGGCTCCGGAGAGGGGAATCCATCGCCATCATCATCACCAACCTTCCTCCATCACCAATTTCATGATGCTCACCGCCGTGCGTGAGTAATTCCATCATAGGCTTGCTGGACGGTGATGGGTTGGATGAGATTTATCATTTAATTGAGTTAGTTTTCTTAGGGTTTGATCCCTAGTATCCACTATGTTCTGAGATTGATGTTGCTATGACTTTGCTATGCTTAATGCTTGTCACTAGGGCCCGAGTGCCATGATTTCAGATCTGAACCTATTATGTTTTCATCAATATATGAGAGTTCCTGATCCTATCTTGCAAGTCTATAGTCACCTATTATTTGTTATGATACGTTAACCCCGAAGTGACAATAATCGGGATACTTACCGGTGATGACCGTAGTTTGAGGAGTTCATGTGTTCACTATGTGTTAATGCTTTGGTCCGGTACTCTATTAAAAGGAGGCCTTAATATCCTTTAGATTCCAATAGGACCCGACTGCCATGGGAGGGTAGGACAAAAGATGTCATGCAAGTTCTTTTCCATAAGCACGTATGACTATATTCGGAATACATGCCTACATTACATTTATGAACTAGAGCTAGTTCTGTGTCACCCTAGGTTATGATTGTTACATGATCAATCACATCCGGCATAATTCTCCATCACCGATCCAATGCATACGAGCTTTCCATATATTGTTCTTCGCTTATTTTGTTTTCCGCTGCTACTGTTACAATCACTACAAAACCCAAATATATTACTTTTTCTACCGTTACTTTTTGCCACCGTTACCACTACAATCATATTACTTTGCTACTAAATACTTTGCTGCAGATATTAAGTTTCCAGGTGTGGTTGAATAGACAACTCAGCTGCTAATACTTGAGAATATTCTTTGGCTCCCCTTGTGTCGAATCAATAAATTTTGGTTGAATACTCTACCCTCAAAAACTGTTGCGATCCCCTATACTTATGGGTTATCACTTGCTCATGAAGACCTTGGGCATTTGAGGAAGCCCGTCATTGGAATATGCAAGACAAGTTCTATAATGTAGAAATTCCCACTGGTATATTAAAGTGACAAATCATGGAGACTCTTTATATGAAGAACATGGTTCTACTTTAAAGCACAAGTGTGGCAAAGGATAATAGTGTGCCCTCTCTCTCTTTTTCTCTCATCTCTCTCTCTCTTTCTCTCTCTAGAACAGTCTCATGGACCTCATCTCCACTTTTTAAAGGACTCATTAGCCTCCACCATCCTTTTCCTCATCGGTAGGGGCAACACTCTAATAATGATGATCATCACACTTCTATTTACATACAACTCGATAAAACAGAAGGAATATGGCTCTATATGAATGCCCTTGGCAGTGTACCATGACGTGCAATGATCTAGCGTAACATGTGTTACAATGATGAATGGTGTCTGTGCCACACATATTATGTCAGCTCTATTATCATGCAAAGTAATATGACTATGAACACACAAGTCATGTAGATAGTGACGATGGAAGTTGCATGGCAATGTATCTTAGAATGGCTATGGAAATGCCATAATAGGTAGGCATAGTGGCTATTTTGAGGAAGGATACGATGAGGCTTATGTGTGACAGATCATACCACATCACGATGTTTGGAAGTTTGCACCAAGTCTCGAGGTGAGAACGGGCAATGCACGAGAAGTGCTTTCGTACATAAACTCACATTAGTCATAAAGAACTCAAATACCTATTGTGAATACTATTTGCCTACAAAGCAAAGTACTACTCTCATGCCCCTAGGGAGGAGGTTGGTAGGAGTTAACCATCGCGCCCCCTGATTCAAGCAACACAAAGGATTTCAATGAGAAATACAAATGCTCAAACACCCTGATTATACCATGACCGACACTTAGATGAGTGGTTAATAACAAGCTTTAATATCGATATTTCTACAAACTAATGATCATGGACTAATACCCTTTCGTATTACAACATCAATATTATTAATTCATACACTTCTTATTAAGAGATCTACATGAAAGTTTTTATTATACCACTCTTGTATACCCATCATTTTTGGACTAGTCATATAACCCATGAAAATGACCACTTCCTATTTATAGACTCCCAAAAATATATAAAAACCGCCGTGCTCTAAAGATATAAGTGAAGCACATGAGCAACTGCCCAACTCAAAAGATATAAGTGAAGCACATAGAGCATTCTAACAAATCTTGATGAATGTGCGTATCTCTCAATAGGTGTTTCCAACAAACAATGATTGCAGCAAACTAATAAATAAAATAAAACTATAGCACAAGACGCTCCAAGTAAAACTCATATCATGTGATGAATAAAAATATAGCTCCGAGTAACATACCGATGAATTATAACGAAAGCGGGGATTCCATCCGTGGCATCCCCAAGCTTAGACACTTGAGTCTTCCTTGAATATTAACTTGGGGTGCCTTGGGAATCCCCAAGCTTAGGGTCTTGCCGCTCCTTATTCCTTCATTCATCATGATCTCACCCAAAACCTGAAAACTTCAACACACAAAACTCAACAGAAACATCGCGAGATCCGTTAGTATCATCAGTAAACCATAAACTTAGGTACTGTTATAAACCAATTCATAATTGTTCTTGCATAACATCTACTGTATTCTAACTTCTCTGACTTATACCCCCTGATATAATCCATAACATCATCAAAATATGTACACTATGCAATAAAAATAGAACCTGTGATGCAGAGCATCCTACGGTCATCCCCATGGACCTAACTTCGTGTCCTACAACACCACATGGACCAACGACAAGAGCTCGAGAAAGGGCTATTGAAGCTAAGGTGAACTCGCTCCTCTCCTAACTAACACATTCCAAATGTGAGACATGGCTACTACCTCAAGCGGAGATCTTGTGTGTGATCAGGTACTTGGCGAAAAGCCACAGAGCAACTACATCCAATGGACAAGATGGCGAGGACACCAAGTGTTTGGACCAAGAGGAAGAGCTGCTAGAAAACTACAGCCACCGGATGACCGGTCCCCGTCGGATGTCCGACGCCTATAGACTCCACCAGTCAGAAGGGCCAGCCGATAAATGCTACAGCGGCTCGGCGACTGACAAGTATCGGACATCCGACACACTCCAACGATCGGACATCCGACCATCTCCGGAAATCTGGCACCACTAGTCCAGAACAAAAACACCAGACGTCCGAGCCCTTTGGAGGACTGACGCACCGGACATTCGACCCCATCCAAAAATCCGACAAAGCCATTACAAAGCCAAAACGTCGGAAGTCTGAGCCTTACCGGATGACCGGTCCCTCGCGAGACATGGGATGATCTGTAGTTCTCGGATGTCCAACACGTGTCTGCACACAGTGTCTCGGACCGAGGCCCATCTACCCCTTCACCCCCTCGACTATATATACTCCTTCTCCCCCAACATTTTAGAGTTAGCATCGTGATAGCTCATCTTGGAGATAGAGCTTTGCTCATCCACTTGTACCCCTACTCCTTTGGATACCAAGGCCTCCTCAAGGAGAAGATCCCCCGAGTGGATTCCTGACATCTTTCCTCATGGATCGGGACGAACTAGCTACCGTATATCCTCCCTTGTTGACTTTGGATCTTGTATTTCCCCTTTGTGTATGTGAATTTAACCCATGTGTGGTCGGATCTCGTTGATTTGAGTATTTTCCTCTTGCGTGCGTTCATCATGTTCTTCGGGAATTCCCCTCCAAATCATGAAAGATTGGCCATTAGGGTTCACCCTACATCATCTTGGTATTATGAGCCATGGTTGATTGTCATAGCCCTAGCTCAGCCCCTGTAGTCTTTGCTTGATCTTCATGTCATCATGTTTAAATTCATATGAAACTTGAATTGAGGAAAGTGGAAGCCTCAAAATTTTAAATAAAGGGCAAGAACCCTGAAAATGCATTTAGTGAAGCCAAAATGCCCTAAAAATAATTTTGGTAATTTTGGAAAGAGCTATACATTAATCCAAAATTCTGGAACAATTTTATGGAATATTTTGGGACATTGAATTTAAATCATATTGTATTTGAATTTGGATCTATATTCTTAATATATAGAATATATATTCAAATAACTTTGAAATATTTTATGTGCATTGGGAACAATCCAGTTAGCAACAAAAAATATTCAAAGGTTTATTGGCACTGTTTGGATTCTGTTTTGAATTTGAAAACAGTGGCAAAAGACAGAAAAAAACAAAACAGAAAGAAAAATAGAAAGGAGAGAGAGAGAGAAGCCCAGCCACTTACCTGGCCGGCCCAGCTAGCTAGCCCAGCCCACCAGTAGCTTGCCAGTCATCTTCAACCCCCGCCGACCGAAGCAGCTGCGTGCTGGACGCGCGCACATCGACGCCACCTCCTGCTTCGCGCTGTCCCGCGCGCCCCCATCACTCACCCCTCGCCAGGGAGATGCCCAGAGCTCTCTCTCCCTCTCCCCTCTCTCCTCTGGATGCCTCCCTCTCCCTAGCGCCCGTCCCCAAGAGAACTGAGAGCCCCGCCTCGCCGCCGTTTGCTGCCAGCGTGCTCCCCATCGTCCACTCGCCCAACTACCGTGTCCCTCGACTCCGCCGAGCTCCTCCGAGTCGCCTCATCAGCGTACACGAACAGGGAAGCGCTGCAATGCCGGGTTCGCCATCATCTCCCACCTTCAGCCGCCGGATGCCACCGCCCGATTCGTCGTCTGTAGTTCGTCCCCGAGCCTGACGAGACCTCCATACGACTCCCTGTGAGCCCCTCTTCCTTTCCCCTCATACCCCGTGGTGGATTTGGTCCGCTAGCTCGATTCCCGCCATTGCCGAGAGCTTCTGCCGTCATGTCTCATCGCCGCCATGGCCTGAGCTCGATCTGCTAACGTCCGAGCACGCGGTAGTGCTCCAGGAGCTCCCCTGGTGCTCCTGCGCTGCTCAACCTGCTCGCTAGCAAGCTGCAGCCCCGCACCCCGGCCAAGCCCGAGAATCTCCGCCACAAAGTGATATGAGGTGTTACAGGCTAGATCGGTGTGACTTAGAATCGGGGTCCTGACATTGATCATGAATTTGATGTCCCTACCCCACTTTCTAGCCTAATTTTGCTTTGTTTTGTCCCCATTTCAAAAATACCCACAAAAATAGCCATACCATTTTTTTTGTGATTTGTTGGTTTGATGATGTTTTGTTGGATTTGATCTATAGATTTGATGTGTCTCAGGTGGATCTAGATTTTCCCCATCCTTCCGACCATTTCCCTCCACAAAATTCGATCAATTTTACCCTCAATTTTTCTTTTCCCACGAGTTCTTCGAGTTCATCCCGCAGCCCAAGCTCGCTGAGGCACTGGACATCCGAGGGTTACCGGTCGTCCGACCAAACCTGACGAAACTGAATTTTCTACAGAAAATTTTAGCCATCGCACCCACTTCCGCATAGCCAACTCCACACTTCCGCATAGCCTCCACAACTTTCCCCAACCACTATCGCTTATCCGCTACCGCCTCCGACAATTTGAAACATTTGTTTTGAGATTTTTAGTTGCGGTTTCCATTTCCTAACTTGTTTCGGCTACTTAGGGACGGTTCAACACCGACATCACCATCGCCCATCTTTGCTACGGATTCATCATCAACAATAACCACATCACTTTCGTGACACCATCAACCGTAAGCAAGGACGGTAACCTCGATGACATCTTCGGATATCCTCCCTTGCAATTGCATTTGCTAACCCCAAGCCCATTTTGCGTCACTTTCCTATGAAGACTAGCCATTTGAGTATTGCCGGGCAACGTTACTTGTGCACTTTAGTGTAATCTATTAGGACCTTCCATCGTGTATATCATCTTGTATGCGTGTCTATACCATCGTATCATATATCGTGTTATCAATTGTTCCCACATATACATCATTGCTCCATTGGTTTGAAAACTTTGCATAAGTGGCCTAAGGAATATATTAAACAAACAAAAATCTTTTAAGCAGACAACAAAGAGCTTGTAAGCAATATCCATAACATTGCCACATAGCATATCAGATCATAATATTCGATCATCTTGGATCATCGTGAGAGAATCACCGGGAGCCATACATACATAACATACTTGGGATAAAAGTTGTTACGTTTTGTCTCTTATAGGTTGTGCACAAGTATCGTATCTCGCTTATTGATCAATCATGCTAGCGTCTCTCTAGAGTTGTGGAACAAGAGCATTTTCCGTGGATTCCACATTTTGAGCTTGTTGCTTGGTTGCACGACCCCATTTATCTATCCGTGCGTGTGTTTCCGTGTGCCACATATAGTTATTGGTCTACTTGTTTCACTTGCAAATTTGTGAATCTCTTTCAACATTATTGAATATTGTTAACAATCATATAAATTTTGTGCCACCATCCTCACCAAGCTATTACAAAAGCTTTACTTGTGTAGGTGTGAGAACCTACAAGATCTGGTACCAATTGTGCTACTTCCATAATACTACTTTGGGTGATCTTTGATCCATTTTCAACATCAGATAAGGTACATTTGATCTAGTTCTTTCCTTTGTTCCACTCACATATTTTCTTGAGATGATGGATAGGCCAAGTACTTCTACCAACCAACTCTTCATCGAGCAACAAGAGTAACCGAACAACTATGTCACCAAGAATCAACTATTCAACATGCATAGAGCTTTGCACCAAGCAAATGAAGCATTGGGCAACAACATCGATTAAATTGCCACTGACACGCCACAATCCGAAGAACGAACAAGAGACTACTTCGACACCTCAATTTCCCCAAGGACAATATTTGAGCCATGATGGCCACCTGCTCATCTGTAATGTCATCATCATCATAAAGGCGACACACAAGCCGACGCTCTTTGGATACATCTTTGGATTCAAGTCACTCAAGACCTCGCTCACATCATCATCAAGGCCATGAAGATCATCAAGCTCCACATAATCCATTCCATGGAAATGGTTTGCAAGGCTGCCTTCGAGAGCGCGACCAACAACGTTGACAAGAACAAGCCGCCATGGACCAAGAGCAAGCTCCAATACTCCAAGATCACCAAGTAAACCAAGATGGTGAAGCCCTTCGACAAGAGCAACAATGCCATGGAGAACAAGCCCTTGAAGCCCAACATGATCTAAATGAATTAACATAAGCCATGCACGCAACCGGGAACAAGAAGAGGCTATCCAACGATAACGACAAGAAACTGCACGCCTCGAGGTGCGCTAAGAAATGAGGAACCGTGCGAGAATCCCACACCCTCAACGTCAAGCTAATCAAGCGGAGCACGTACAACAAGCGGTCGACGACCATCCACCACAGCAAGAGCGCCATCACCATCACCCCAACACAACAAAGTGCAACACTACAACAAGCTAAAGTTCACCATGCCTAAGTTCTCTAGAAGCAATGATCCTGCAGACTACCTTTCACGAGCATCGAAGGTCGACAAGATCTTTCGCTTACATAACTATGAAGAAGAAAATAAGATTGACATGACATCTCTTGAGTTCCAAGACTATGTCCTCATTTGATGGGAGCAAGTCACTGAGAGGCGAGAAGCAAAAGGCGACCCACCCATCAAAACATGGAATCAAGTGAAGGATGTCATGCGAGCGCGCTTTGTACCCACGTACTATAGCCGTGACCTACTCAAGAAATTGCAACTTCTCAAGCAAGGCACCAAGTCCATTGACAAGTATTACAAGGAAATGGAGATTGCCATGATTCGAGCCAATGTCACAGAAGATGAGGAGCAAACTATGACACACTTCTTGAATGTAATCAACCACCTTATCAAGAAGATTGCGAATTTCCAACCATACTCGAACCTCCTCGAGCTAGTACACCAAGCTACCAAGGCAGAGCGACAAGTGCAAGATAATTACAAGTATGCCAAGTACTCTTCCAAGGCTTACGGTTCATACAATCAAGCTTGAATGACTACGACGCCTTCTACCTCGACAAAAGCTTCACCAAGCAACGACGAAAAGTCAAGTTACAAGAAAACTTCGACATCTTCAAGTCATCCTCCTACTACAAGCAACTTCAAGCCGAGAACTTCATCATCAATTACTCCACCAGATGAGACCTTCAAGGCGAGTTCCATCAAATGCTTCACATGTCAAGGCACAGGCCGCAAGACATTTGAGTGCCCCACTCGGTGCACCATAATCGCCGCCGCTAACAACACCTATGACTCCATGAGTGAGGAAGAAATGGAAGCGCTTGAGCATGTGGCAATGCACTAGCAAGTGAATGAAGATGAAGACGATGAAGTCTTTTGTGACAATGACTCAAGCCCCGCTCTTGTTGTCTCCAAGGTATTGACACTTTAACACTAACAAGACGAAGACCAATGTTGCCACATCTTCCACAACAAAGAGGGTATCAGTGGAAGTTTTGTGAAGGTCATCATCGATGGAGGAAGTTGCCACAATTTGGCAAGTGAAGAGCTATGTTCCAAGCTACAATTGGTCAAGATGAAGCATCCTCGTCCCTACAAGGTCCAATGGCTTAACGACTCTGACACCATTCAAATGGAGCACACCATTCAAGTCTCCTTCAAGATTAGAGGATACGAAGACACATTGGAGTGTGATGTGGTTCCCTTGTTTGTTTGCCACCTCCTACATTGACGACCTTGGCAATTTGACTGTGGTGTCATCCACAATTGCCGAACCAATCACTATAGCTTCAAGATGAAGGGCAAGGAATACATGCTACGACCAATGTTGCCTAGCCAAGTGATCACCGACAAGCAAGCATCCACCCATCATGGAGATAATAGTGAGAGAATGAGCCAACAAAAAGAGAGTGAGTACCACAAGCCAAAAAATGAGTGCCTCCACGATGAGTGACAAGAAAACTTAGTGCTTTTAGCTACCAAAAGAGACATGAGAGAAAGTGTGTGAGAATTGATTGAGTGTTATACACTATGTACTAGTGTGCAAATACGAAGTGACAAGAACTAACATCTCTCTCCATCTACCTCTAGTGTTGCCTAATCTATTGCAGGAGTTTGCTGACGTATTCCCCGATGAGCTACCTCTGGGACTACCTCCACTATGAGGCATCAAACACCGCATCGACCTCATCCCCGATGCACCTTTACTGAACAAGGCACCATACCGTGTCAACCCCGAAGAAAGCAAAGAAATACAAAGGCAAGTCCAACACCTCATTGACAATGGACATATATGTGAGAGCCCAAGTCCTTGCGCCGTTCTAGTTATTCTTGTGCCTACGAGGGATGGTAGTTTTCACATGTGTTCTGATTGTCTTTCTCCAATTTTATTTTGTGCTGGCAGAGAGTGGGACTAATGCCCTTAAGATCATCAAGAGTATATCCAATAGCAGCACAGTGCTTCTTCAGAGTTTTCAATAATTTCTTTTCTTCATGCTCTGAAAGGTTAGCACTAATAATAATAGGATATATCTCTTTCTCATCAAGATAAGCATATTTAAGAGTATCAGGTAAAGGTTTAAGCTCAAACATGGGATCACCCTTGGGTGGAGGAGGATCCCCTAGAATTTCAACAGGCAAGTTATGTTTCAAAATAGGTCCCTGTTTAAAGAATACTTCATCTATTTCCCTTCTTTCATTCATAAGCATATCATTTTCATGGTCTAGCAAATATTGTTCTAAAGGATCAGTAGGAGGCATGGCAATAGAAGCAAGACCAATAATTTCATCTTTACTAGGCAATTCTTTATCATGGGGTTGTCTACGAAACTTCGCAAAATTAAATTCATGAGACATATCCCCTAAACCAACAGAAACAATATCCTTATTGCAGTCTATCTTAGCATTAACAGTATTCAAGAAGGGTCTACCAAATATAATGGGACAAAAGTTATCTTGTGGGGAACCAAGAACAAGAAAATCAGCAGGGTATTTAACTTCCCCACACAAGACTTCAACATCTCTAACAATCCCAACTAGTGAAATCGTATCTCTATTGGCAAGCTTAATTGTAACATCAATATCTTCTATCTCAGCAGGTGCAATATCATGCATAATTTCTTTGTATAAGGAATGAGGTATTGCACTTGCACTAGCACCCATATCACATAAGCCATGATAGCAATGATCTCCTATTTTAACAGAAATAACAGGCATGCCTACAATAGGTCTATGTTTATTTTTAGTATCAGGTCTAGCAATTATAGAAGCTTCATCACAGAAGTAAATAACATGCCCATCAATATTATCGGCCAAAAGATCTTTAACCATAGCAACACTAGGTTCAACTTTAATTTGCTCAGGGGGTTTGGGTGTCTTAATATTAATTTTGTTGACCACAGTTGAAGCTTTATCATGATCCTTTATTCTAACAGGAAAAGGTGGTTTCTCAATATAAGCAGTAGGAACAACAGGATCATTATAAGTGATGGTCTTTTCTTCAACTTTAATAGGTGCAACTACTTTTACTTCAATGGGAGGATTATATTTAAACCACTTCTCCTTAGAGAGATCAACATGAGTAGCAAAGGATTCATAGAAAGAAGCTACTATCTCAGAGTTAAGTCCATATTTAGTGCTAAATTCACGAAAAACATTGGTATCCATAAAAGATTTAACACAATCAAACTTAGGCGTTATACCTGACTCCTTACCTTCATCAAGATCCCAATCTTCAGAGTTGCGTTTAATTATCTCCAATAAATCCCATTTGAATTCAATAGTCTTCATCATAAAAGATCCAGTACAAGAAGTATCGAGCATGGAGCAATTACTGAGAGAAAGTCGAGCATAAATTTTTTGAATAATCATTTATTTTGAGAGCTCATGATTTGGGCATGGATATAGCATTGACTTGAGCCTCCCCCAAACTTGTGCGACACTTTCTCCTTCGTGAGGCCAGAAATTATATATATATATAATTACGATCACGATGAACAAGACGCATAGGATAAAACTTCTGATGAAATTCCAATTTCAATTGGCTGTAGTTCCATGATCCCATATCATCACATAGCCTAAACCATGTCAATGCCTCTCCCATCAAAGATAAAGGGAATAGCTTCCTCTTGATAACATCATCGGGCATACCTGCAAGCTTAAATAATCCACAAACTTCATCCACATAGATTAGGTGCAAATCGGGATGTAATGTTCCATCACCTGTGAAAGGATTAGCTAGCAGTTTCTCTCTCATACCCGAAGGAATTTCAAAGTAAACATTTTCAGTAGGTTGAGGAGCAACCTTTGCTCTACTGGTCAGGGTGATGATACGCCGAACAAGCCCCTCAAAGGATTATGTTCCATAGTAACAAGTGACAGTAAATTTCAGCACACTATATAAATTTTGCCTTACCGAATTCCACCTACCAAAGGCGCTTCACTCCCCGGCAACGGCGCCAGAAAAGAGTTTTGATGACCCACAAGCATAGGGGATCTATCATAGCCTTTTCGATAAGTAAGAGTGTCGAACCCAACAAGGGCATAAGGAAATGATAAGCAGTTTTCAGTAAGGTATTTTATGCAAGCACTGAAATTATCGGTAATAGATAGTTTTGTGATAAGGTAATTTTTAACGAGTAGCAAGTAATAAAAGTAAATAAGGTGCAGCAAAATGGCCCAATCCTTTTTGTAGCAAAGGACAAGCCTTGACAAACTCTTATATGAAGGAAAGCGCTCTCGAGGACACATGGGAATTATCGTCAAGCTAGTTTTCATCACGTTCATATGATTCGCGTTCGGTACTTTGATAATTTGATATGTGGGTGGACCGGTGCTTGGGTACTGCCCTTACTTGGACAAGCATCCCACTTATGATTAACCTCCATTGCAAGCATCCAAAACTACAACAGAAGTATTAAGGTAAACCTAACCATAGCATGAAACATATGGATCCAAATCAGCCCCTTACGAAGCAACGCATAAACTAGGGTTTAAGCTTCTGTCACTCTAGCAACCCATCATCTACTTATTACTTCCCAATGCCTCCCTCTAGGCCCAAACAATGGTGAAGTGTCATGTAGTCGATGTTCACATGACACCACTAGAGGGATGACAACATACATCTCATCAAAATATCGAATGAATACCAAATTCACATGACTACTTATAGCAAGACTTCTCCCATGTCTTCAGGAACAAACGTAACTACTCACAAAGCATATTCATGTTCATAATCAGAGGGGTATTAATATGCATAATGGATCTGAACATATGATCTTCCACCAAGTAAACCAACTAGCATTAACTACAAGGAGTAATCAACACTACTAGCAACCCACAGGTACCAATCTGAGGTTTGGATACAAGAGATGAACTAGGGTTTGAGATGAGATGGTGCTGGTGAAGATGTTGATGAAGATTGACCCCCTCCCAATGAGAGGATCGTTGGTGATGATGATGGTGATGATTTCCCCCTCCCGGAGGGAAGTTTCCCTGGCAGAACAACTCTGCCGGAGCCCTAGATTGGTTCTGCCAAGGTTCCGCCTCATGGCGGCAGAGTTTCGTCCCATAAGCTTGCTTATAATTTTTCCCTCAACGAAAGACTCCATATAGCCAATGATGGGCATCGGAGGGCCACCAGGGGGACCATGAGGCAGGGGGCGCCCAGGGGGGTAAGGCGCGCCCCCACCCTCGTGGCCAGGGTATGGGCCCCCTCTGGTACTTTCTTCGCTCAATATTTTTTATTAATTCCAAAAATGACTTCCATGAAGTTTCAGGACTTTTGGAGCTATGCAGAATAGGTCTATAATATTTTCTCCTTTTCCAGCCCAGAATTCCAACTGCCGGCATTCTCCCTCTTCATGTAAACCTTGTAAAATAAGAGAGAATAGGCATAAGTATTGTGCCATAATGTGTAATAACAACCCATAATGCAATAAATATCGATATAAAAGCATGATTCAAAATGGACGTATCAATGATGCAGAGCATCCTACAGTCATCCCCATGGACCTACCTTCGTCTCCTCTGACACCACATGGACCAATGACTAGAGCTCGAGCAAGGGCTATCAAAGCTAAGGTGAACTCGCTCCTGTCCAAACTAACACATTCCACATGTGAGACATGGCTACTACCTCAAGCGGAGACCTTGTGTGTGATCAGGTACTTGGAGGAAAGCCATAGAGCAACTACATCCAAAAAACTACATCCAACGGATAATCGCTCACTGTCGGACGTCCGACGCGTGTAGACTCCACCAGCCAGAAGGGCCAGCCGACGAATGCTACAGTGGCAGGACGACTGATAAGTACCGGACGCCCGACACAGCCCAGCAACCAGACACCCGACCATCTTCAGAAATCCGGCACCACCAGTCCAGAATGAAAAGGCCAGAAGTTCGAGCCCTTTCAGACGACCAACACACCGGACGTCCGACCCCATCCGGAAATCCGGCAAAGCCGTTACAGAGCCAAAATGTCGGAAGTCCAAGCCTTACCGGATGACCGGTTCCTCATGAGACACCAGACGAGCAATAGCTCTTGGACGTCCGACACCTGTCTGCACACAGTGTCTCGGGCCGAGGCCATGTACCTCTTCGCGCCCTAGACTATATATACTCCTTCTCCGCCAACATTTTAGGGTTAACATTGTGATAGATCATCTTGGAGATAGAGCTTTTCTCATCCACTTGTACCCCTACTCCTTTGGAGACCAAGGACCCCTCAAGGAGAAGATCCCTCGAGCGGATTCAAGACCTCCTCACGGAGAAGATCCCCTAGTTGATTCGAGACCTCTTTCCCCATGGATTGGGACGAACTATCTACCATGTATCCTCCCTTGTTGACTTTGAATCTTGTATTTCCCCTTTGTGGATGTGAATTTAGCCCATGTGTAATCAGATCTCGTTGATTTGAGTGTTTTTCTCTTGTGTGCGTTCATCGTGTTCTTCGGGGATTCCCAGCCAAATTGTGAAAGATCGGCCATTAGGGTTCCCCTCTACATCAATCTACCTGAAATAGAACAGTATGTAATGATCTGATCGAAAAAATACTTCTATAACTACACAACATCTAAAAAATTAGGACAACATAGAGAATTTGCATCACAATATTGTGTAAAAATTTCATACCAAGATACCATTCTAGTGAAAATGTAAATTCAAATACTGGGCGCAAAAGTTTCTATTTTTGCACATAATCAGTTTAACTATCATCCAAATCATCCGAAAGGATTTACTTGGCACAAACACTAATTAAAAGAAAAACACAATCATTGCAGTAGCAATAATCATGTCATCACACAAAAATAGAAAATTAAAATTGAAATAAAGATAAATATTGGGTTGCCTCCCAACAATCACTATTGTTTAATGCCACATAGCTAGGCATAATGAATACTTTCAAGTGTTATCATCCTTCCAAGCAATTCCATAGATGGCCCTCATAATGGATTCATATGGTGGTTTAAGTCTCTTCCTTGGTAAGTGGTACATCCCTTTCTTTACTGGAAATTGGAACCTTATATTTTGTTCTTTCATATCAATAATTGCACCTGTGGTTCGCAAAAATGGTCTACCAATATTATAGGACAAGCGTAACGCCCACGATGCAGCTATATCTCCCACGTGTCAAGGCATGACTTAGAGGCATAACCGCATTGTGGTTTTGTTGCAAGAAGGGTCACCTTCACACAATCCCATGTGATGAACAAGAAAGGGATAAATAGAGTTGGCTTACAATCGCCACGTCACACAATACTTAAATAAATCATACATCATTCAGAGTACAATCATAGTCTGACTATGGACAACCAAATGAAAAGAAGATAGACCCAACTGCTAGATCCCCGATCGTCCCAACTGGGCACCACTACTGATCATCAGGAAAAGACATGTAGTAACAACCAAGGTTGTCACATCCCTAGTCTAGTAGTGCTCTAGGCTAGCATTGGCATCCATGCATCATGTCTAAATTTATTTGAAACTTGAAATGGGGGTGATCAAACCCTAGCACGTTGAAATCCAAATAGGTCCAACTTAAAAAAATGCATTCTATGAACCCAAAATGCTTCCATCAATGTTTGATAATTTTGGCAAGGCTTGAGACCAAACCAAAAATAGTGAACATTTTTGTGGAATATTTTGGGCACTGAAGTTAAATCACTATTGTATTTGAATTTGGATCTATATTCTTAATATAGGGAATATATTTTCAAATGTCTCTCATATGTTTTATGTGCTTTTGGATTAGTCCAGAGAAGTAACATAAAATTATTCAGAATGTTTTTGCATTGTTTGAATTTTGTTTGAATTCTAAAACAGTGGCAAAATAAAAGAAAACAAAAAAAACAGAAGAAAAGGAAAGGGAAACATAAACCTACCTGGCACTTACCTCAGCCCACTACTGTGCTAGGCCCAGCCCAGCCGCCGCACCGTCTTCAACCTCCTGCCAGTAGGCAGGAGGGCGTGAGTTTGCCAGGCACCGGGCACCTCCTGCTTGCCGCTTTCTACTGGACGCGGTTAAGTGCGCCATGCAAACCCCCTGGCCTCTCCTTTGCCCCGTGCTCTTCCCCTCTTCTAGCTCTCTCCTGTGCCACACCCGAATGGATCTCGACGCCGCTGTTCATCGCCCACGTAGCTAGAGCCACTGCCTGGCCTCCTGAACGTCTCCAGCAGATCCGCCGTTCCTCGATGCCCCTTCTACTCGACGTGCGCAAGCCCGGGAGCGACACCGCGTTGCCCTCGTCATCATCTTCACCGGCGGCCACCAGAGACCCCCCTCGTCGTTCCGTCAATTCCGGTGCTTCCCCGAGCTCGCCGACACCACCGCTGCACTCGCCGTGAGATCTGCTCCTTCTCCCCCTCCCCGTTTGCTCTGCTGCACATCGTAGCCGCCACACCGCGCTCGCTATCAGGACCCCGATTCCATGTCACATCGATCTAGCCGGTAACACCTCATATCACTTTGCAGCCTTACGCACGGTATTCCCATGGGTGTTGCCTTACCATGGCCGGGACCGTTTGCGCCTTTTGGCTCACGTATATGATAGTGTCACTAGCATCCATATGACAGAGAACCCAGGCAGACATGGCTAGTCGTGAACCCAAAGCAGCACTAACCTATGGGGACAGGCATACATGAATCGCATCGAGCATGTCGGTCAGCAGCGTGTGAATCCGGGCTATAGCACTGGGCTAACAGGACTCCGGGAACCCGGGCTGTAGCAGGCTAGGCAGGACTCTGGATGTCACCGCGTGACATTTCCCTGAAGGGACAAACACAGGAACGAAGTGAAACACATGCCGGCCAGTCAGGTGTCCTGAGCAGTAGTGCTGGGCGAACAGGACTCCGGTGAACCGGGCTGTAGCGGACTACTATGTCTCATGGAAGCACTAGACTACATTTCCTCATAAGAGAGACTGCCAAGGATAAACAACTAGATTGTCGGATCCCACACATACCAAGCATTTCAATCATACACACAATATGCTCGATATGTGTAAATACAACATGGCATCACAAGATAACTCTACGACTCAATTATTTATTAGGCTCCGAGGAGCGAGATATTACAAACATGGGTCTCATGAGCCAACAATCATAGCATACAAATCAAAGCACATGCGGAAGCTTAACTTGTCTGAGTATAGACAACTACAAATGAAGAGGGCTGAGAAGCCTGACTATCTACCAGATCCTGCCGAGGGCACAAGATCGTAGCTAAGGTATCAAGCTAAACGTCGAAGTCCACACAGAACTACTAGCAAGACTGACGTCTCTCTGCAAAACTGACGTCTCTCTACAAAACATAAAATAGGCAAACGTGAGTACAAATGTACCCAGCAAGACTTACATCAGAACTAACTACATATGCATCAGTATCAGCAAAGGGGGTGGTGGAGTTTGACTGCAGCAAGCCAGCTTTGACTCAGTGGCTATCCTAAACTACGACTTCAAGCAACTCTTTTGAGGTGGCGCACACGGGTCCACATATTCACCATTCAATACACCACTATGGATCCGCTCCCACCTCCCTATGAGAACGCCATCCATAGCACTCACGCTTATCTTGCGAGTTTTAGAGTATCCACTTTCACTTGTCTATGAACTATGCAAGGGGTCCAAGTTTCCATATCCGAGGAATCCGGCTATTCGAATAGATAATGATAACCCTGCAGGGGTGTACTTCTTCACACACGCTCCCACCACTTACCGTCGTTTACACGACATGTACTCGACAACCTTCAAGCGGAAGCCCAACGAGGGTGTCGGCCACGGCCTACCTAAACACTCAAGTCTCTAGTCCAGGTTTATCGCCTATCCAAGTTCCATCCGCAGGGAGTCCGGCCGAGGTTTCCACATACGGCCCTGAACGATGTGTACAGGGTTCCGAGACACCAAACGGGCGCCCGGCATGCCCGGCCACGGTGTATCTACCGCAACATAGCCCACCCCTGGGGTCAGCGCTATGCACGGCCGCCAACACATATCCTACAAACACCAGAAACTAGTTGCAACTCCTGGATAGAGGACTAGGGTGATTAAGAAGCCGAGAGGGTCAATTAAGGATCCCAATGAGTGGTAGTAGCTAATCATGGATCACAGACACAGAACTCAGTTCCTAAGAACGGTTTCAATGAGACAACCCACCATGTACTCCTACATGGCCTCTCACCACTACCTTTACCAAATCATGTTCACACACTTAGCTCACACACAATAGGACATGTTCATCACCATTCCAATTCATTCCCGATGAATCAGACCCGACACAACTCTATGCAATAGCAGGCATGACAAACAAGCATGAATGAGTAGGCACATCAGGGCTCAAACAACTCCTACTCATGCTACTGGGTTTCATCTATTTACTGTGGCAATGACAGGTCATGCAAAGGAAAGGGGTTCAACTACCGCAGCATGTAACAATTGAATCGTTGTTGTCCTAATGCAGTAAAAGAGAGCAGGGGCGAGAGAGTGGGATTGTATCGGAATGAACAAGGGGGTTTTGCTTGCCTGGCACTTCTGAAGATAGTATAGTTCTTCATTAGTGTCATCTAACTCATCGTCGGAACCACGTCTATCGAGAGGGGACAAATACCGGCAAACAAAGAGGAACACAATCAATGCAATGCAACAATTATGATGCATGATAATGTCATGGCAATATGCTGTTGGCTGAGCTAATGCAACTAGCAATCATATTAAATGAAGTTGGTTTGAACTAAGGGTTCAAATTCAAACCCCATATGTGCTTATTTAAATGCCAATTATGCAAATTGCCCTGTAAAGCAACCCTAGGTTGTTCAAACATGCATGCAAATGCCATAAACAGATTCCTTGAATTTTTCTGATAATTTTTAGAAGTTTTAGCTATTTTCTGAAATAAATAAATCATTTCTGATTTATTTAAAATCCCAGAAAAGCTTTACTACGTCAGCATTGCGCAAGGGTGATGTCAGCGGGTCAACTGGTCGGCCAGGTCAAACCTGACCTGCGGGACCCATTGGTCAGTGACCCTGGGCTAGTTAGGTCGCCGACAAGTGGGCCCGGTCAACGTTGACTAAGTCAAAGTCAGGCAGACATGTGGGGTCCGCAGGATTAGCACTAATTTAAGCAGGATTAGACTAACCTAATTAGGCACGGGGACCCACATGTCAGTGTATGTTAGGATGGGTAATTAACGGAGATTAGCACTAATTACGCCGCCACGTCGGCATGCCGGAGTCTGGCCGGCGGCGACCTCAAACCGTGGCGGAGTCTGCTCGGGATTGAGCTACAGGTGATGGTTTTGAGCGTGGTTTGCAGCTACGGGATGCTGGCACTCACGCGCATCCAATGGTGCCATCAGTTAGTCGCGGGGTGGCCGGATACATTGATGGCGTCGAGTTCCGTGGCGGTCGGAGTTCGGACCTTGACGGAAACGACGCTACGGGGCGTCTCTGGTCGAGCTGGTGGTGTCTGCGGGTTCCTAGGGGCGCAGTGAGAATGAAAACGTGCTCAGACGCGACGTGTGTGGGCTCTAGCCACGGCGGTGACATGGCTGGTGGGTGGGAGCTCACGGCTCCGGTAGTTAGCGCAGCAGAGGAAGAAAACCGGCGGCGGGGCTAAGGGAAATAATAAGGGGCTCACAGCCGTCACGGAGAGCTTCTCGGTGTGGCCGGGGATGATCTGCAGGCGGCGAATCGATTGGTGGCGTCCGGTGGCCGTGGCGAGGGAAACAACGACGATGGCGACGGTGTGCTGCTCCCAAGCTTGCGTGCATCGTTGAGGGGAAGCTCCACACCATGGTGATGCTCCGGAACCAGGCGGTGGGGGTGGTTTGAGGGCTCTGACCACGGTGATTCTCGGCGGCGCACTCTAGCGTTCTCGGGTCCGAGGGGGGAGCGAGGCAGAGAGCGGGGTGGGGTCAAGTGAGAGGTCGGGCGGATTCGTACTGCAATGGGGTGGTCATCCGCGGTGTCGACGTGTGTCGGGGCAAGCAGGAGGTGGAGGCTGCCACGCGTGCTGGCGCCACGCACCTTCCTGTCCTCCTGGCAGGAGGTGGAAGACGGGTGTGCCCCTGGTGGGCTGCTGCTACAGGTAAGCCAGTAAGTCCCTCTCTCTCTCTCGTTTTATTTGTTTATGTTTTCTATTTTTCTGCAACTGTTGGGCTTTATTAAAAATACTAGAACGTTTCCAGAAATCCTGAAAATAATTGTGGGCTCTGTTGGGATTATTCCTAACAGCCCTCACTTAAATCTAGAATTATTTGGGCATTTAAATTATTTAATAGCATTTATATGCCCAAATGCAAATACTATATGATTTAATTCAGAGCCCAAATATGTCCTGCAAAAATGTAAACCATTTTTGGTAGATGCTTCCACCTCAAACCAGAAATGTTGAACATTTTCAAAGGCATATTGAGTTCAATGAAAAAGATTTTATTTTGACCCTAGTTGAATTCACTTGGTGCTAGGGTTTAAGCATCCCCATTTCAAATTTAAAAAGTAATTTAGACAAAATGCATGGATGCTTGTGCCACTAGTTGCAAACAATTCTAGGGCTGTGACAACTCACCCCCACTAAACAAGAATCTCGTCCCAAGATTCAAGACGTGAGGTAAGAAGATAGAGGGGGCACAAGCTAACACAGTCTTCACGATCCAGGTTGCACTTCATAGGAACGTTGACACGATCACCATCTTTGTCTCGATGTCTTGCTCTGAGAACTCCATCCAACATGATAACGGGAAGAAAAGAAACTCTCGAAGAATCGATCTTCTCGAAGATCGAGCAACCGACGATCAACCCACAGAACGAGACGTAGCGACATCTGTCGAGATGAGACATGATACACACATCAAGAATGATGGAAATGACCATATGACAAGGTTTAAACAAGTAGCGGAATTCCCACACCTAGGAGGGTGGTGAACGGTGCCAACATAGCGAGGAGTCGGGTTGCCATGATACCACAACGAGACACCTTAAGGAAGGTGAATCAAAGAACTATTCCCTTAAGTGGCAAAAAATTACTTTTGATCCATAGATCATTGGAACTCTTCATACCAGCTTAAGGCAATCGCAAACGATCATTCAAGGAGGTTCGAAAGAATGGCATACCCATACTAGAATGGACGATGTGGACTACCTTGTTGAAGACAACGCAATGGATGATTTTTCTTGCGCGTGCTCTCAAGAACTTGAGCATTTCCATATTCATCAAGGTACTACCAACATCCGCGTCGAGGATCCTGGCAACACATCTTACTACCTTGACGAATAGTGCTGGACAATGCAGATGCATAGAAAGACACCCCTTTCTCAGATTTCACCTTAGCGAGGCCAAGGGAACGAAATCTGGATGATCGACCGAGAGACATTTAGCACCCCGCTTCTAATGTTCTCCTTGATGTGTTAGCGCAACCAATTTATAGATATGGTTTGATAACTAGGACATCAAGTAAAAGGTCGGACTTCGGAAGCTCAAGAATCCATCCGAAATAACTACGGAGGCAGATCCTGCGAGATCCTTATGGGGAGGTGACCAACTTCTTCAACCAAGATATTACAACAATAGGCCTTCCGGCTAGGTGTGTTGGCCATGACATCCATGTTACCGGTTACAGAGAGACCAACATTATAGTTCTTGGAGTATGTTCCAACCATCATATCTGCCTGAGATTCAGATCTGGTTGGTGTCAGGATATTCCAGACCCATCAAGTCTAGAAAGAAAAATGAAAGTCTGCAACACAATTCGACGAGATGATATTGCGAGATTCTCGGGGAATGAGCTATGATAGCAAGCTTCAAAACATGAGCTGGTTCTGCTACAAACCTTTGAACACGCTATCCAAGACAAGCATGACCATGTGGTAGTCTTATAATAAAACACTACCGAGCTCAGGTGGGGAACCATCATCGAGGATATCAAAGTCCTTGTGCACTTATCGATGAACTTCTTATCCTTGAGCAAGTCAATCAGTGGCTTGGTGTGCTAGGAACACATATAGAATGGAGGCGGCTAACCTATCAAACCATAGGGCACTTCGCACGTGCATGACTAACTTGGGATGATTCCAGAGGAAGAAAAAACAATCTTTCTCGTATTCACGGCGGCAACTTGCATAGAATGCGCATGAATTCGAGGAAGTCACTTCTTCCATCAAAGCATAAGCTTCATGAACGGAACACGAAGCATTGCTTACAAAGTTTCCAACACTAATTTACATGTTCAACATGAATCATGGACAAGATGAAATTGTTGTCAATGGGCTCAACAACAAACCATCAAGGCTTCCATATAGATGGAATTCCATAATTAAGTGAACACGGTAATGGCATTGGTCAGACCAAAGGATGTAATGGTGTATGCCCGAGGGATCAACCACGAGTACGACAACATTATGAACATCGTTGGTTCTGATTTGATTTGAGGATAGCCCACACTCAAATCAAAGTATGGATAAGACACCAGATCCAATAATTGATCACGAGGACCAATCGATGAAGATTTTATCTTTCTTCAACACACACACACACATAAAAGTTATCCCTTAACACGAACTAAGCCACACAAGCTTTTATCTTCCAACTCTCCAAGTTGTTGTTTAGCTTAACCAACTAGCTCGGGGTGTCCAACACGGATTCCTGGAGAAGGAGCGGTTTACAAGAAACCAACTTGATCACGAACTCAACCTAGCGGTCAGGTGACAACCTGGTAACACTTCCGAGAAGATATTCGGAAAATCATGAACCACCGAAATGTTATTAAGCTCGGGAGCAATCTTGCTTTTAAGGCAAGAATATATGATCAAAAGAGCGAGGGATTGACACAATCCTAACTCATTGATTGAAAAGTGCATTGGGAATAAGGCTAGGTAGCACGATCAATCTTAGGATGATGATTCAGTAACCAACACGCTAAGAATGAAATTATTGTCCATTAACTACCAAGCAACGGAGTTGCTAGGAGTATGGATTTCACGCATCACGATTCACTTGTCGGATAACATGGGGACCAAGGAATGAATAATGATGGCAAGAAGTATCACTGTATCAAGGGTTCATAGGATGGTGTGCAATTTCCATGACATTCTTCATATAAAGATGGTAATACTCCAAGGTAGAACAGAATCAAAAGCTGGATTGGCATTTGATTTGTGGATTACAACTGCTTTGACCCAATCCTGGATATGGATGAGGTACTGGAGTCTGTTTCTCCTAGTCATCCTCGAATAGAATGGCTTGACGAACCACAAGAGTAATAGGCGTCGATAACACGAGTGCACAACTACTCTTGGCTACAAATTGATAGACGGAGGTCGGAATATAAATAAAGAGAACAACTTAGGGAACATGTAACTTTCTCTAAGTTGTAGATGCATCGGTGAGCATGTTGTATAAACCCAACATGTTTCTTCCGGATAACCCATGCAGAAAGGTAGGATTGGCAGAGTCACAATATGAATGGAGTACTCCTCAAGAGAACCCTGGTTGTGATCTTTGATCCAACAAACTTCTGCCATAAGTGGTTCATAGTATTTGGAAGAAGGAAATACCACGGACCTCGAGGACTGATGCAAAGGTTACTAACAACCTAAAGGAACAAGCAAACACTATCAACATGAAGTAAGTAGGGTGAATCTCGGGTTAAAAAAACCAGGAATAGAATGCCTACTAACTAATGGCATCACGGGATGCTTTCGAGAATAATGGCCAGAATCACACACTGGGGATACAAAACATGGCTAGATCACTAGGTGACTCCCTAAAACACCTAGGGTCATAATAATAGTTCCAACATATATGTCGAGGCAATAGAGTACCTCAACTCACCAATTAGTGTGATTAATCTGGCCCAAATGGACATCAGGAACATGAGGAAGGGGTTTGCAATTGCATCATACTATTTGGAGACCTGGGATGACTCGGACAACATAACGGCTGTAAATGCTCA
The DNA here is from genome assembly GCA_034509565.1 of Triticum monococcum. Taxonomy (NCBI): domain Eukaryota; kingdom Viridiplantae; phylum Streptophyta; class Magnoliopsida; order Poales; family Poaceae; genus Triticum; species Triticum monococcum. The sequence goes on from CM067842.1 coordinate 290,598,561, forward strand.
AAAGATTTGAGACATCCTGCAAAATGGTGGCATAACCACTCAACAACACAATATCAAGGTTTCGAGATCAACTGTCAACACACAGAAATAGTAGGAACTGAACTAAGAATTGAATCCATCAATCCTATAAGTCTATGGATTAGTAACACGTCATCCTGATAGATAGATTAGAAGGCCTAGTTCTTAAACCCCGTAGAAGAGAAGAGGGTGACTCAGATCAGAAGGCCATAAGGTAAAGGAGTAAAAGAGCCTTACGTTCCCTTCTACAATCAATTCCCCTGCATAACTAAAGCATTTCTAGACACAACTTCGACCGGTTTGGCTTGGTAATCCTACAGGCAGTCAGGCTCTGATACCAAAGCTGTCAGGACCCCGATTCCAAGTCACATCGATCTAGCCGGTAACACCTCATATCACTTTGCGGCCTTACACACGGTATTCCCACGGGTGTCGCCTTACCATGGCCGGGACCGTTTGCGCATTTTGGCTCACGTATATGATAGTGTCACTAGCATCCATATGACAGAGAACCCGGGCCGACATGGCCAGTCGTGAACCCAAAGCGGCACTAACCTATGGGGATAGGCATACATGAATCACATCGAGCATGTCGGTCAGCAGCGTGTGAATCCGGGCTGTAGCACTAGGCTAACAAGACTCTAGGAACCCGGGCTGTAGCAGGCTAGGAAGGACTCCGGATGTCACCGCGTGACATTTCCCCAAAGGGACAGACACAGGAACAAAGTGAAACACATGTCGGCCAGTCAGGTGTCCTGAGCAGTAGTGCTGGGCTAACAGGACTCCTAGCACTGTGAACCGGAGTCCTGTTAGCCCAGCACTACTGCTCAGGACACCTGACTGGCCGGCATGTGTTTCACTTTGTTCCTGTGTCTGTCCCTTTGGGGAAATGTCACGCGGTGACATCCAAAGTCCTTCCTAGCCTACTACAGCCTGGGTTCCTGGAGTCCTGTTAGCCTAGTGCTACAACGCGGATTCACACGCTGCTGACCGACATGCTCGATGTGATTCATGTATGCCTGTCCCCATAGGTTAGTGCCGCTTTGGGTTCACGACTAGCCATGTCGGCCCGGGTTCTCTGTCATATGGATGCTAGCGACACTATCATATACGTGAGCCAAAAGGCGGAAACGGTCCCGGCCATGGTAAGGCGACACCCGTAGGAATACCGTGCGTAAGGCCACAAAGTGATATGAGGTGTTTCCAGCCAGATCGATGTGACTTGGAATCGGGGTCCTGACACTCACTCACACGCGCCGCCGCCTGAGCTCCTCGCCACCGAGGCCACTTCCACTTGAGCTCAAAACCGAGTGCAGCACTGCACTCAGCGCGTCACCACGGGGTCGTAGCAACCACATGTTGCTCCTGCCGTGCCCTGCGGCGTCGAATCCGTCGACGTCCAAACTCCAGCACAGCTCCGCTCGTCGGTGCCGTCGACTCCGACCACCCTGCCCCCTCTCGTGTGTTTCCCTAGATGCGGCACATGCCCAGCAGCCTATAGAGCCAAACTGCGACTCGAACGGACGCCGGACGACAAATCACGAGCGCCTCCGCCGCTCTGTGTGGTCGCCGGCGGCTAACGCCAGTGCATCTGACATGGCACCATCTTTAAACGCTAATGACGCCACTAACTAACCCTCTAGATCACTTACGGATGGACCCCACGCTTAATTAACCATGGGTTTATTTCCTGCTTAGATTAGTTTATAACCCAGCTGGACCAACGCATCAGAATTGACCCTGCTGACGTAGCCGTTGACCGGGCCCACCTGCAGCGACACTAACCATCCCTTTGCACTGACTTGTGGACTCCACATGTCAGGTTTGACCTGGACTAGCCCCGTTGACCTACTGACGTCATGACGATGTCATGCTGACGCATAAATAATTTATGTATTTAAAATGATTCAGGAAATTCCAAAAAATAGTTAAAAGTTCAGAAAAATCATAGAAATTAATCTGTAACTCCAAATAAAAAGATTTATATATGAAAAATGATCAGAAAAATCCAACCTATCCATCCGTACCATTTTCATGCATGTTAGGACAACTTATGGCTGCTGTTTAGGACAAATCATATAAATGGCATTTGAATATCCACATATGGAGTTTGAATTTGAATCTTGGATTCTAACCAACTCCATTTAACCTGTTGCTAGTTGCATTAGCTCAAATCACATCATATTGACATGCCATGATCATGCATCATATTGTGCATTGCATTGATTGTGTTCTTTCTCTCTTGTCGATGGTTGTTCCCTCTCGATAGATGTGTTCCGACGATGAGTTTGATGACACCAATCAAGAGCTATACTATCTTCAGAAGTGCTAGGCAAGCAAAACCCCCTTGTTCATTCTGATAAAATCCCACTCTCTTGCTCCTGCATTCTTTTATTGCATTAGGACAAAAATGATTCATCTGTTACATGCTGCAGTAGTTGAACCCCTTTTCCTCTGCATGACCTGTCATTGCCACAGTAAATAGATGAAACCCACTAGCATGAGTAGGAGTTGTTTGAGCCCTGATGTGCCTACTCAATCATGCTTGTTTGTCATGCCTGCTACTGATTAGAGTTGAGTTAGGTAAGATTCATCGGGGATGAATTAGAATGGTGATGAACATGCCCTACTGTGTGTGAGCTAAGTGTGTGAACACGATTTGGTAAAGGTAGCTGTGAGAGGCCATGTAGGATTACATGGTGGGTTGTCTCATTGAAACCGTCCTCAGGAACTGAGTTCTGTGTTTGTGATCCATGAACAGCTACTACCATGCGTTGGGCCCGAAACCAATGGAGCCTCTCGACTTAATAACCGCCCCTGTCCTCTATCTGGGAGTTGCAAGTAGTTTCTGGTGTTTGTAGTATGCTGGAGGCCGTGCGCAGCGCTGACCCGAGGGGTTGGCTATGATGCGGTAGGCACGTGGCACGGTGTACCGGGACGCCCGTGTGGTGCCTCGGGAACCCTGGACACATCGCTCGGGGCTGTATGTGGAAACCTCGGCCGGACTCCCTGCGGATGGAACCTGAATAGGCGATAAACCTGAACTAGGGACTTGTGTGGTTAGTCAGGTCGTGGCCGACACCCTCGCCAGGCTTCCGCTTGAAGGTTGCCGAGATACATGACGTGTAAGTGGCGGTAAGTGGCGAGAGCGTGTGTGAAGAAGTACACCCCTGCAGGGTTAGCATCATTTATTCGAATAGCCGCATCTGCGGTAAAGGACCTCTAGGTTGCCTATACAGTTCATAGACAAGTGAAAGTGGATACTCTAAAATGCACAAGATAAGCGTGAGTGCTATGGATGGCGTTCTCGTAGGGAGACGGGAGCGGATCCATAGTGTTGTATTGATATGGTGAATATGTGGACTCATGTGCGCCACCTCAAAATAGTTACTTGTAGTCATAGTTTAGGATAGCCACCAAGTCAAAGCTGGCTTGCTAAAGTTAAACTCCACCACCCCTTTGTTCATACTAATGCATATGTAGTTAGTTCTGATGTAAGTCTTGCTGGGTACATTTGTACTCACGTTTTCTTAATTTATGTTTTTGCAGAGAGACTTCTGTCTCGCTAGTAGTTTTGCATGGACTTCGATGTTTAGCTTGTTTACCTCAGCTACGATCTTGTGCCCTCGGTAGTGTCTTCTAGATAGTCAGGCTTCTCAGCCTTTTCATTTGTAGTTGTCTGTACTCAGACAAGTTAAGCTTCCGCATGTGCTTGTTTCTTGTATGACTTGAATGCTGGGTCATCAGACCCATGTTTGTAATATCTGGCTCTTCAGAGCCTAATGAATAAATACTTTGAGTTGTAGAGTTTTGTTGTGATGCCATGTTGTATTTGCACATATCGAGCATATTGTGTGTATGATTTGAAATGCTTGGTATGTGTGGGATCCGACAACCTAGTTGTTTATCCTTGGTTGCCTCTCTTACCAGGAAATGTCTCCTAGTGCTTCCACTAAGCCATGGTAGCTTGCTGCTGCTCCAGAACACTTAGGCTAGCCGGCATGTGTCCTTCTTCGTTCCTGTGTCTGTCCCTACGGGGAAATGTCACGCGGTGTCTACCAGAGTCCTGTTAGCTTGCTACATCCCAGATTCACTCGCTGATGACTGACATGTTTGTTGCTGGGTCATGGATGCCTGTCCCTGTATGTTAGTTCCACTTTGGGTTGACGAGTTTTCATGTCGGCCCGGGTTCTCTGTGATATGGATGCTAGCGACACTATCATATACGTGAGCCAAAAGGTGCAAACGGTCCCAGGCCAGGTAAGGTGGCACCCATGCGGATACCGTGCGTGAGGCCGCAAAGTGATATGATCTGTTACATGCTAGATCTGTGTGACTTAGGATCAGGGTACTGACAGCTTTGGTATCAGACCAAGGTCCTCGTTGAACTCCCACTTGAGTTCGGTAGCATCACCTGCACTGGTATCATCGACACCTACAACTGTTTTGTTAGTACTTGTGAGTCACGACAACTCAGCAATATCAAAACCCGCGAGATCAAGACTATTGAAGCTTAAGGGTAGGATAAGGTAATGAGGTGGAGTTGTAGCAAGCGCTAAGCAAATATGGTGGCTAACATACGCAAAAAAGAGTAAGATGAGAAGCTACGCAACGGTCATGAAGCTAGAAATGATCAAGAAGTGATCCTGAACTACTTACGATCAAACATAACCCAAACCGTGTTCACTTCCTAGACTCCACCGAAAAGAGACCATCATGGCTACACACGCGGTTGATTCATTTTAATTAAGTCAAGTGTCAAGTTCTGTACAACCGGATATTAACAAATTCCCATCTGCCACATAACCGTGGGCACGACTCTCGAAAGTTTATACCCTGCAGGGGTGTCCCAACTTAGCCCATCACAAGCTCTCATGATCAACGGAGGATATTCCTTCTCCCGAAAAGACCTGATCAGTCTCGGAATCTCGGTTACCAGACATTTCGACAATGGTAAAACAAGACCAGCAAGACCGCCCGATGTGCCGACAAATCTCGATAGGAGTCACACGAATGTCGTTCTCAGGGCACACCGGATGGGCCATACGTCGGGTGAGCTAAGACCCTGGTTGCCCAGGGGGCGCCGGACATCGCCCAGTTTGGACCAACACTCAGAGGAGCACTGGCCCGGGAGGGGGGCTTAAAATAAAGATGACCGTTGGGTCTGCAACTCCCAAGGGAAAAGTATAGGTGGTGGTTAGGCAAATGTTAAAACCAAGGTTGGGCCTTGCTAGAGGAGTTTTATTCGAAGAGAATTGTCAAGGGGGTCCACAACCCCGCGTAAGGAACACAAAATCAAGGAACATAACACCGGTATGACGGAAACTAAGGCGGCAAGAGTGGAAAAAAACACCGAGAAAAAGGCCAAGCCTTCCACCCTTAGCCAAGTATATAGATGCATTAATTAAAATAATAGATATTGTGATATCCCAACGTATCCATGTTCCAACATGGAACAACCTGCAAGGCACCTGCAACTAGCAACGCTATAAGAGGGGCTGAGCAAAAGCGGTAACATAGCCAAACAACGGTTTGCTAGGAAGGTGGGTTAGAGGCTTGACATAGCAATATGGGAGGCATGATAAGACAAGAGGTAGGTAGTGGGACATAGCGATAGAGCGAACAACTAGCAAGCAAAGATAGAAGTGATATCGAGGGTAATGGTCATCTTGCCTGCAAAGTTCTCAGAGTTGTTGAAAGCTGGCTCCTCGTTTGCATACTCAATAGGTTCCTCATTTATGAACTTGTCTCCCGACTCTACCCAAAGCAAGAACACAAGCAATGGAACAACAATCAATCACGGTGCAATGCATAAGCAACATGATGCAAGACATGGCATGGAATGCAAGATATGATGTGTAATGCATATGGGAACTCCAGAAGGGAAAGGATGATCAAGGCATCAACTTGTCAAACCAAGTATGCCACTGGAAAGATGGGGTGATTTCGGTCGAAATCGATATAAGGATCACCAGAAATGGATGCACAGTTTGCAAATGACAAGCAAAACAAGAATGATGCAAATCTATGATTAACAGCATCATAGCAATTAGAATGCAACAAGCAACTATGCTACATCACTCCAACAAGATAAAAAAGCACATCAAATTAAAGTACAAGTGAAGCTCTACAAATCATGAACACTGAGCTCCTACTAGAACTCACTAGAACAAGCTCAAAATAGCATGGTAAAAATGGAAATGATATCAGCTTCACAGACTTAGAGAAAATACTAAACATGTCAAAACAGCAGCATATAACAATGTTTAGAGCTAGCAAACAACATGCTACAAGAACATATCATGGCAAACAAAGGCATGGCATGCTATTACTAAACACACAGAACAAAAATCCCTTACTGAACTTTAACCAAACATGCATGGAATATGATGTGGCACCCATGCAAACATGGCAAGTTATATGATCAGTTTCAGACTTAGAAGAAAAATAGAGCATGGCATAATCAGATTCATGATAGCAACTTTAAAAGCTCATGCCACTCACCATAAGGCATGTCATGGCATCACAAGGTAATCAACAGTAAGTACATATATTCATGAAGCTAATAATGACAAGAGAAAGTTCATAGGGTGCATGGATCACTAGCAAAACACATGGCAATACTGAATCTCATGTTAACAATCTGCCAGGAACAATATTTAGCAAAAGTAGAGCATGGTAATGACAAGCTAGAGTACTCCATAATTGCAACCAGAGGCATGAATGGATATAGAAATACCACGTATTCAAAACACTCTTAATGAACCATCTCAAAATGTGCATGGATCTACATAGCATCAAAATGTAACAGGAATAGGACTCAGCAAAAATACTAAGTGTCTGAAATCAGCAACATCATAATGCCTACTTTGCATGCTTGTTCTAGTCACCACATAGGTCATAAAAATAAAAAACTTCCACCACTGTAAAGATGGCATGAAGGAGGTCATAAAACATATAGACATAATGCTCATAGGATACACACACAAAATGCAACGAAAATGACAAATCATCAGGTTCTGTTAAATTCCAGCAGACAACATCATGTAGCACTTTTGTAACGAAGATTAGGGCATCAATATGCACAGTAACATGCATGCAAATGACACTACCGCGAATAGCATCACGAGACAAGCATTTTTATATACCATCTGCGCGATTGGGAGCTATGAGCATGGAGATATAACATGATGAACAGGGGCACATGAAGTTAGGATTTCCAGGACTTGGAGAAAACAAGGGGTCAACCTTTAGATCTAGGGTTCCGGACACGGATCTCGAGGTTCATCGGGGTACTCGCTGGAGATGGAGGAGATGACGGCTGAAGCTTGGGGTCGCCAATTCCGGGGCCGAGGAGGAGGTTGCCGACGAGGGTTGGCCGGATCTGGCCGATGAAGGCGGCGGCGAGGGGACGACGTATCGGTGACGGGGTTGGTGCGGGCACGCGGCGAGGTGGCTCGCGCCGGCGGTGAGCAAAGGCGGCGGAGCGGCGAGGGCGGCGCGGCGAGGTGCGGCAGCGGTCGGATGGGCCGGAGGGGGCCCCGCGTGGGCCTGGCGGGCCGGAAGCATCGCGCGGTGGCCGGGGCCATGTGTCGCTCCCTGATAGGCATTGGGTGGTGGCGCGGTTTTGTCCGGCGGCGCGGGGAGAGGGGAGCTAGGGTTTTGGATGAAAATTTTCGCCCACACGATCGTGATCCAACGACGGAGAGCATGTTGGGGGTTTAGATGGGCTAGTGGGCTGTTTTGTAGGGTGTTGGGATGCAAAGAGAGAGGGGCTTTTACGGTTACCCGGTTAACCGTTGGGGCATCAAACGACCACCAAATGGAACGGAAATTTGACAGGCGGGTTACCGGTGATGTACCAAGGCCACTCGACAAATCTTGACCCATTGTGGGAATGTTTTTCTCCCTTCCACGAAACGAGATTTGAGGGGGTGCAACGGGTGCATGTGGGAGTGGCAGATTGTGAAACGGACAACAGGGAAAATGACCGAATGCATGAGACGAACACGAATGCAAAAGAGATGCACATGATGACATGAGATGAAATGCATGACATGATCAAAATGCAAAACAAAGACAAAAACCCAGCAACGAAGGAAATATCATATCACATAGCCAGAAAGGGCAAGAGTTGGAGTTACAAATATGGAATGTTACATCTGGGCGTTACAACAAGACATGGTGCATTCAATATCAAGCACAATGAAATCCACGGGCACATAATTTCTATCAGCAATGATGATTACATCATTAATTCTACCCAATGGCTTATTAATTGTTGAATCCTCTAAGTGCGAGTTGAGGGAACATTCATCCATATTGGTGAGACCTAGAACATCACATAAATATTTTGGTATAGTAGTGTCGGTGTTCTGGGAACCGGGTTACCCAGACTTGCCTGCCTGTGGCCCACGGCATGGCTCGACAGGTGGCTTGGTACGGCCCACCTTCAGCACCAACAACACAAGACCCTCACGAGGGGCCAAGCCTCACGAGGCGGACGATGCCAATACCTCTAGAAGAAGTGGCCTCCTTAGGCTGGCTCCAGAGGAGCGGAGATTTCTATGCGAGCCCTCACCTCGTGAGGCTCGGGTGACGCAAGCCATGACGACCAAGGCCAGGCGGGCGCCAGCAGGCGTAGAATAGCAGGTTTCCTCTTTGGTGCTAAAGAGGCAATCACAAGCACGAAGTCCCAAGGAAACAACCAAAGGTTTCCATTTCCATGCTACAAGACCAAGACCACCAGGACGGCAGGACGGAGGTCATCGCCGAGCCCACCACGACGCCATGACCAGAAGCCCCGAATCTATCTTGGGTCTGAGTTGGCAGGTTGGGGAGGTTGAGTTATTCGCATGCACCCCAGAGTGCGAATCTATCTTGGGTCTGCGGAGCCCCGAATCCGACATTTGGCACACCAGGTATGGGTGCGTCGAAGATTCACATCTTCGCCTGCTGTACCCCAGCCACGCCGTTCGACTCTAATGGCGGGCGCCGCTCCACTGACCGGACCGACGAGTGCATTCGGAGGCGCCATGGGCCTCCAGGCTTTCACCCCCGCCTTGTGGTGAGTGCAGTGGCCGCCGAAGTTCAGGCCGGAGCTGCCGCCTTGATACGATGGCGCGGCAGATCCGGTGGGGTTTCTCGAGGCATATATGGTGGCTTTTTGGGCGGCCAGCGGCGACGACAAGGCCATGGGGAACTGGCTACCCATGGCCCTTATGGGTGTGCCGCGTGCCTCGTTCCTGGGCTTGCCATAGTCTTGAGTGGCCTCCTAGGAGGATCTACGAGGCCTCTTCATCGCGTGCTTCGTGGCGCTAGCGCCCCTCGCCGTCGCGGCCGTCCTCATCGGCTCGCAGGCACCAGCCTCGGACCACCACGTCAAGAAGTTCTTCCGCCAGATAGGTGCTGCCCACGTGCAGCGGGGAGCTCCTCCGAGCTGGGTGGCGCCTAAGGCCAAGCTCACCTTTGACTCAAGGGACCACCCTATGACAACGGCCGACACCGGCGTGTTTTTGATGCTCTGCACTCCCACCATCTGCAACGTAGCGGTCACCAGGACCCTCATCAACAGCGGCGCCGGCCTCAATGTTCTCTCCATGGAAGCATTCGGCTTGCTTCATGTGCGCCTCGTCCGGCTCCGGCCCACCAAGCCTTTCTCTGGCATCGTTGATGGATCCACCTTCCCCTAGGGCTGATCCGCCTCCCCGTCACCTTCGGCACCTGTGACAACTACCGCACCGACCTCATCGACTTCGACATCGCCCGCGTCAGCCTCCCATACAACACCATTCTCGGGTAGCCGGCCTTGGCCAAGTTCATGGCGGCAACCCATCCTGGTGTCGGATTCTGGGTTCCGCAGACCCTTGAGAGGTTCAAACCCAGGGGACCGGGGTGCGTGCGAAGAACTCCCTCTTCCCAATATGCCTGCTCAATGATTCCACGGCCTAGCTTGACGAACCCAAGGGACAAGAGACACAGCGATTTATCCTGGTCCGGGCCACCTTGCGGTGTAATACCCTACTCCAGCTTTGTGGTACATTGCCTCAAGGGGCTGAGGATGAACTAGTACAGTTGATGAACAACCTTAGGAGGTGAGGTGATCTTCAGCTCGGTGAGCTACTGAGGTGGTCAGGGTGGAATGGATCCGATCCCCCTCTATGGTGGTGGCTAGGTCCTATTTATAGTGCCCTTGGTCCTCTTCCTAAATGTAGGCGGGAAGTGTCAGATTCAGGGCTCCGCAGACCCTTGAGAGGTTCAAACACTGGGGTGCGCACGAAGAACACTCTCTCCCTAGCTCGCTCACTAACGATACCATGACCTAGCTCGACGAACCCAAAGAACGAGATACACAAAGATTTATCTTGGTTCTGGCCACCTTGTGGTGTAATACCCTACTCCAGCTTTGTGGTGTATTGCCTCAAGGGTCTGAGGGTGAACTAGTATAGTGGATGAACAGCCTTAGGAGGTGAGGTGTTCTTGAGCCCAATGAGCTGGTGGGTCTCAGGGTGGTCTGAATGATCCTCCCCCTTTATGGTGGTGGCTAAGTCCTATTTATAGTGGCCTTGGTCCTCTTCCCAAATGTTATGCGGGAAGGGATCCCACAACAGCCAAGTTTGAAGGGAGACAACTAGTACAAGTTATCCTGACAAAAGTAGTCTTCGCCTGCAAAGGCTCTGGTGGTGACGCTTTCTTGGGCTCCGTGATGACGTCCGTCCTGTCGTCCTGGTGGTCTTGGTGTTATTGCACCGATATGGAAACCTTTGTCTGATGCCTCGGAACCCCGCGCCTGCACTTTCCTCCTTAGCACCAAAGAGGAAACTGGTACACTGCACTCGCTGGCGCCCTCCTGGCCTTGGTCATCATGGCTCACGTCATGTGAACCTCGCAAGGTGCGCCTTGCCTTGATATCTCCGCTCCTCGGGAGCCAGCCTAGTGAGGCTGCCCCTAGGGAGATCTTGGTCTCGTCCACCTCGCAAGGCTTGGCCCCTCACGAGGGTCTTATGTTGTTGCTGCCGAACTGGGCCATACCAGGCCGCTGGTGGAGCCACGCCGCGGGCCGCAGGCAGGCAAGTCTAGGCACCCCCAGTCCCAGAACACCGACAGTAGCCCCCGGGCCCAAGGCGCACTCGAACTTGGCTTCGAGGCGAAGCCAAAGGGAAAGTGTGGAGCGCCACGGGCCCCAATAGCATGCGGCCTTGGCCGATGCATGGCAATTGATGGGACGTGGGTGTCTTCGCTTCCCCATGCTGCCCCAGCAACCGTCCTTGCCTGAGAAAAAGGGTTGGCGCCCACCACATGGCTTTCATGTCTCTCCCTTCATCTTGCTCCAGATACCCTTCTCCTTCCTGCCAAAAGATAATCCCGATCTGCCGAAACTCTCTCCCAAGCCGGCAGCCGATGGCTAGCGACAAGGCGAAGGCCGTGCGCTCGCCTATCTGTTTGGAGGCTGCCCTGAGCGCACCCAACATCACGGAGAAGAACTTCGCCACCGCGCTCCTGATGGCAGCGAGCGATAGCAATGAGGGGGGAGAGACCGCGCTTCAGACCGGCTCCGCAGAACCGGTGGCCTCGGGTAGTACCTTCTACCCCTTCTTCATGCACATCGTCTTTGTGGGGCTGGTCCCCCCCTTTCTCTAAATTTTTCTATGTCGTCCTCCGCCATTACAAGCTCCACGCCCTCCATCTTCATCCCAACTAGGTCCTCCTCCTGTCGATCTTCGCCTTTTACTGCGAAGTGTTTGTGGGGGTGATGCCATCTGTGACACTGCTTTGCCATTTCTTCTACCTCCGGAACAAGGAGGGCCAATGCCCGCGATGCACCAACTTTGTTGCGGCCAACGGAAGCAACACAATTTCGAGAGCTGGGAAGAAGGTGTCGGATTTCGGGTTCCGGCAAAACCCTTAAGGTTCGAACACTTTGGTGCACGCGGAGATCTCTCCCTCACCGATCATGCCCTCAAGCACTTCACGATCTCTAAGGCTAGCTCGACGAACTCTCAACACAAAAGACACGAGATTTATACTGGTTCGGGCCACCGTTGCAGTCTAATACCCTACTCAAGTGTGGTGTGGTGGATTGCCTCTTGGGCTGATGATGAACAATACAAAAGGAATAACAGCCTCCTGAAGTGAGGTGTTCTTGTGCTTGGTTGGTGTGTGGATCTAGATCTCTATCAGCTTGCCTCCCTATGGTGGTGGTTAATCCTATTCCTAGAGTCCCTGGTCCTCTTCCCAAATATTGAGTGGGAAGGGGGCCAACAACGGCCAATTTGAAAGGGGACAACTAGTACAAGTTATCCTGACAAAAGCAGTCTTCGCCTGCCAAAGGCTCTGGTGGTGACGCCGTCTTGGGCTCCATGGTGACCTCCGTCCTACCGTCATGCTGGTCTTTGTCTCATTGTACCAATATGGAAACCTTTGCTTGACACCTCGGTACTCTTCGTCTGAGCTTGCTTCCTTAGCACCAAAGAGGAAACAAGGACACTGCGAGCGCTGGCGCCCGCCCGGCACCCGCCTGGTCTAGATCATCATGGCTCACGTCATTGTAACCTTGCGAGGTTTGCCTGGCCTTGATCTCTCCGCCCCTCGTGAGCCAGCCTGGTGAGGCTGCTCCTGAGGAGGTCTTGTGTCGTCCGCCTCACGAGGCTTGGCCCCTCGCGAGGGTCTTGAATGCTTCTTGGTGAAGATGGGCCATATGGGCCCACTCGCAGCGCCACGCCGTGGGTTGCAGGTAGGCAAGTCTGGGGACCCCCGTTCCCAGAACGCCAGCAGTAGCCCCCGTGCCCAAGGCGCTCTCGGGCTTTAGCTTCGAGGCGCAGCCGAAGGGCAAGTACGGAGCACCGCGGGCCCCATTAGCCTACGGCCTTGGCCGACGCATGGCGTTTGATTGGACGTGGGCGTCTCCGCTTCCCCATGTCGCCTCGGCAACTCCTCGATTTGATGAGTCCCTGCTGCATGCAAGGAAAACAATCATCACCTGTGATCGTGGGGGGCGTTGGTTTGCCTTCTTCTGCTATAAATGGGGAGGGGAGCAGAGCCCCCATCGCCCATCTCTTCCCATTCTGCTCGCTTGTCCACCTTTGCTCCATCACCAGTTGCTACACCAATGGCGCCGTCGAAGAGGTTCTCCGCCAAGGAGAAGGGGAAGGCCCCTCGCGAGGGGCCCCGCTCTCTAGTGCCCAAGCGTGGTCGCGGCCGTTCTCGCTAGCACACCGCGACCCCCGTCGTGGCCCCGCGTGGCCGTGGCGGTGCCGCTTCGCGTGTTAGGGGTCGCTTCGGTCGTGGCAGTCCTATTGATGAGCGGAGACGTGCCGTGGTTGCGCGACCTCCCCGGCCGCGCTTCCATTCGGTGGAGGTGCTGCCGGAGTTCTTCATCTGGTCGGAGAACCCGACCGGCAACTGGCTTCCGCTCCCTCACTTCTTCACCGACGAGCTGCCGGCTTCATGTCCCGGTGGGCTCTGGCTGCATGCGGACGGCTGCTGCAGCAGGGCTTCCTGGGTCGCGGTTGAGGTCTCCGCTACGGGCAACGTAGCCCTAACCCGCGGCTGGCAGACGTTTGCCCACGCGCGTGGCTTGGGCAGGCGGTGCACCCTCCATTTCAAGTATGACGGTGATGCAGCCCTCTACGTGAGGGTGTTTCGAGAAGATGGTCGCCGCGCCGGGTGCTGCCCCGAGGTCAATGACGGCGAGGAGGTGCTCAGCCTTGGCGATGGTCGTGACGAGGATGAGGGCGAACCCGCCCTTGGGGCCGACCATGTATCGTCTAGCTACGATGACTCTTCCTCCGACGACAGCTCCAGGAGCGGCAGTTATGACCAGCCGCCACTCCGCCACGCCCGCTTCGAAGGCGGTAGTGGGTCGTCTCATCGCCGCGCCTCCGTGAAGCGCAAGGAGGGGTCTGGCTGAGCTCGGGACGACGCCAAGAGCCCTCCCTCGTGGACCGCTATAGGGGCCCCGCCACTTTTATTTTGTTCTTCCTTCCTTCCTGCACCAAGAAAGAAACCAGTATGGGCCCCAGATGGGCGTGCAACGAACTATGATTCCTCAAATATTATGCTATGTTTATCGTTTCTGTGCTATGCCGCAACATCGTCGTTTTGTATAGAGATAACTTAGCTTGACTTGCTCAGAGTAGTATCCTCCTCATGAGGCGCTTGCTCCCTGGTGCCTACCGAGGCCTCCTTGGCCTTGTAGGCGCTTAGGAACTGCAAAAAATTCGTTAAGAGGCTTATCGTTCACCCGACCCTTGGTCATAGGCGCCGCTAGCCTTGAACGAGGGTGCCTCGCGAAAAATAGAAAAAGGAAGCTCACGAGGGTACCTGCTCAGCCCCCTCACGAGGGACGCGCGAGAGAGTACAGGTCGACCAGAGAAATGAAGGCAGAAACAAAGGCAGAAAGCGACAAGAAGAGAATAGCAAGAGACACCAGACAACAAATTTCAATTAAAAGAGGGGCAAGCCAACTTCAGAAAGCAAATGAAATGCCACGTCTGGTACCTAGTCTAGTCTTCATGCCTTCTCACCAGCCCAGAGCTAAGTGCTGCCACTAAGACGTGGGAGGGAGCCCCTGAGGCCCAAGGGCGGCACTCCTGAGACTCCGGGGCATGTATAGCCCCACTCATTATTATGTGAGAGTGTCACGAGCGGAGACCTTCACAGGCATGGGGCCTTGCTTCATAGGCGCTGGGCCTTTCTTCAGGGGTAGAACTTCCGGAGGTGCTGGATGTTCCAGGCATTTTGGATGGGTACCCCGTTCTGTGTCTCCAGGCGCGCGACGCCATGCCTGGAGACATGGATGACCTTGAACGGGCCCTCCCACATGGGTGAGAGCTTATGCATCCCTTCCCTAGAGAGCACCCTGCCTCAGGACGAGGTCACCCACCTCAAGCGTCCTAGAGCGGACGCTGCGACAGTGGTACCCCCGCAGTGCCTGCTAGTATCTTGCCACCCACAGTGCAGCCTCGAGGCGGCGTTCCTCCCCTAGCACGAGGTCCATCCTCCACGTGTTGTCCTACTGCGTCTCATCAAACGCCAGGACCCGCGCGGAGCGATGCATGACCTGGTGAGGGAGAACCGCTTCTGCTCTGTAGACGACGAAGAATGGGGTTTCTCCCATTGGCTTGGTGGCGGTGGTGCGGATGGACCACAACATGGACTGGAGCTCATCGTGTCAGCCCCTGCCGCAGGCTTCAAGCTTTTTCTTGAAGGTCATGGGCTTGAGGCCTCTCAGGACCTCTGCGTTGGCGCGTTCGGCTTGACCATTGCTATGGGGGTGCGCAACTGAAGAGTAGCAGATTTGTGTTCCAAGGTTAGCATAGTACGTTTTGAAGAGATTACTGGTGAACTGCGAACCATTATCGGTGATGATGCGGCTGGGGACCCCAAAACGGCTCACGAGACCCTTGATGAACTTGACCGCAAAGCCTGCTGGGATGGTGCGGACGACTCCGCCCACTTAGTGAACTTGTCGATGGCGACGTAGAGGTATCGATAGCCCCCAGGCGCCTGAGGAAACGACCCCAGGATATCCAGCCCCCAGACTGCAAACAGCCACGAGAGTGGAATGGTGTGGAGGCCCTGAGCTGGCTGGTGGATTTGCTTGGCATGGAATTGGCAGGCCTCACAGGACTTCACCAGCTCAGCTGCGTCATTGAGCGCCGTAGGCCAGTAGAATCTGCTGCGGAATGCCTTGCCGACAAGGGTTCGTGCCGACGAGTGGTGCCCGCAGTCCCTGCCATGTATGTCAGCTAGCAGCTCCTTCCCCTGTTCCTTGGAGATGCAACGCAGTGAGACATCATTTGACCGCTTCCTATATAACTCACCGTCCTGGATGCAGTATGGCGTGGCTTGCCGGGCCACACACTCCGCATCCTCCTCCTTCTCTGGCAACGTCCCTTCCATGAGGTATTCCTTGAGTTCCTTGGTCCAGCACCCCTCCTGGGGCTCGAGCGCCAAGAGTACACGTGCTCCCGAAGTCGGGCCATAGGCTGGGGCTCCCGCGGCAGGTGCCTGCGGGAGCTCCTCCTAAGGCGGTGCTGTCCTTGAAAGCGGTGGTGTCGCCGACGGCTTGAAGAGCCGCTCCTCGAAGACGCCAGGCTCTTGGGGCTATCGCTTGGACACCCTTCTGGCGATGTCGTTGGCTTCCTTGTTGGTTCCCCGGGGCACGTGCTGCAACTTCAAGACCAGGAAATGCTTCTCCATCTTGCATACCTCTGCGAGATATGCCTCCATGTGTTCATCCTTCGGATCGTATACCCTGTTGGAGAAGTTGACGAGGAGCTGCGAGTCACCTCTGATGGTGAGACGCTTCACCCCTAGTGCCGGCGCAGCCTTCAAGCCAGATATGAGGCCTTCATACTCTGCAATGTTGTTGGAGACCTTCTCGCCCTGCTGAAAGCAGAGCTGCACGACGTAGTAGAGCTTGTCCTGAGTGGGCGGGATGAGCACTGCTCCAGCCCCCGCGCCCTGGCGTGCGAAGGCACCATCGAAATACATGACCCAACCATCGGGCGCCTCACTTCCTGGCGAGAGAGACCGGTCCTTGCCTATTTCAAGCACCGGGGCGTCCGTCCATTCTGCCACAAAATCGGTGAGCGCGCCCCCCTTGATGACCCTGGTGGTGTTGAACTCCTACTGGAACGCCCGCAGCTCGATGTTCAATTCGGCTACCCTCCTAGCGGAGTTGGGGCTCCTGAGCACCTTCTCCAGTGGGTAGGCCGAGACGACCTTGATGGGGTGGCCTGGAAAGTAGTGCCACAGCTTTCGTGAGGCCACCACGAGCGCGAGTAAGAGTATCTGCGGCATGGGGTACCGTGCTCTTGCATCTCGCAGCATAATGCTGACGAAGTATAC
The DNA here is from genome assembly GCA_034509565.1 of Triticum monococcum. Classification (NCBI taxonomy): domain Eukaryota; kingdom Viridiplantae; phylum Streptophyta; class Magnoliopsida; order Poales; family Poaceae; genus Triticum; species Triticum monococcum. The sequence goes on from CM067842.1 coordinate 290,615,433, forward strand.
CAGGAGATCAATGAGGGTAGGCGCGCTGATGAGGTTTGCGTCTTCCAGGAGTTGGGGTGCCTCCTGAGGCGGTGGAGCCCCCAATGCTCGATCGCTTGTCGGGGCCTTAGCGGGTTCGGGAGCATCGTCCTACTGAGCTTGACCCACTACTGTTGCTGTTACGGTCCTTGTGGCGCCCTTCTGATCTTGCGTCATCTCTACTGGGGGTGTAGCTCGGCATGATGCGCCCTTGGCTTGGTGTTCTTCCCGAACCGCCACTAGAGCCGCACTCGCGGAGTAGGGAGTGGCAGCAAGGTAAAGCACTAGGGGCTTGAGAGGTCATGGCGCCACCATCACTGGGTGGCTGGTCAGGTATCTCTTGAGGTCTTGAAATACTCGGTCGGCCTCCAGGGTCCATTTGAATGGGCCCTTTTCTTCATCAACTTGAATAAGGGGTAGGGCACGCTCTCCAAGCTTGGAAATAAAGCGTCACAATGCAGTCACCCGTCCAACAAGATTCTACATTTCCTTGACGGTTTGCGGTGGACTCATGTCTTCAATGGACTTGACCTTCTCTGGGTTGGCCTCGATCCCCCTGTGGGACACAAGGAAGATGAGGGAGTCCTGGATTAGGGGGTATCCGGATAGCCGGATTATATCCTTTGGCTGGACTTTTGGACTATGAAGATACAAGATTGAAGACTTCGTCTCGTGTCCGGATGGGACTCTCCTTGGCGTGGAAGGCAAGCTTGGCAACACGGATATATAGATCTCCTTCCTTGTAACCGACTCTCTGTAACCCTAGCCCCCTCCGATGTCTATATAAACCGGAGGGTTTAGTCCATAGGACCAAGAACAACAATCATACCATAGGCTAGCTTCTAGGGTTTAGCCTCTTCGATCTCGTGGTAGATCAACTCTTGTAATACTCATATCATCAAGATCAATCAAGCAGGAGTAGGGTTTTACCTGCATCGAGAGGCCCGAACCTGGGTAATCGTGTCCCCCATCTCCTGTTACCATCCTCCTAGATGCACAGTTCAGGACCCCCTACCCGAGATCCGCCGGTTTTGACACTGATATTGGTGCTTTCATTGAGAGTTCCTCTATGTCGTCGTCATCAGGCTGGATGGCTCCTTCGATCATCGATAGCAGTGCAGTCCACGGTGAGACTTTTCTTCCCAGACAGATATTCGTATTCGGCGGCTTCGCACTGCGGCCAACTCGCTTGGCCATCTGGAGCAGATCGAGAGTTACACCCCTGGCCACCAGGTCAGGTTTGGAAGCTTAAACTACACGGCCGACATCCGCGGAGACTTGATCTTCGATGGATTCGAGCCCCTACCGAGTGCGCCGCACGATCACGATGAGTATGATTTAGCTCTACCATCAGACAATGTTCAGGAGACCGCACCGGCAACCGCTCCGACCCACAATTCGGAGCCAATTGCGCCATCCGTGGACGGGTGGATAGACCCCGCCACAGAGGCCACATTCTCAGCGGCGATCGAGCCGAGTATCAACCTTACCCTTCATGAGAGCCGTGACGCCAAACTGCCAGATTCTTCCCCGGCCACGGATTCCGAACCGCCTGCGCCCGTGCCTATCGAATCCGACTGGGCGCCGATCATGGAGTTCACCTCCGCGGATATCTTTCAGCACTCGCCCTTTGGTGACATACTGGACTCATTAAGGTCTCTCTCCTTGTCAGGAGAGTCCTAGCCGAACTATGTTCGGCAGGATTGGGATGCGGATGACGAAGAAATTCGCCGCCCACCCACCACCCACTTATTAGCCACTATCGAAAATTTGACCGACATGCTCGACTTCGACTCCGAAGACATCGACGGTATGGACGACGATGCAGGAGACGAACAAGAACCACTGCGCACAGCGCACTGGACAGCCACCTCATCATATGATATATATATGGTGGACACACCCAAAGAAGGCAACGGCGACGGGACAACAGAGGATGACCCCTCCCAGAAGCAACCCAAGTGCCGATGTCAGCGGCGCCGCTCTAAGTCTCGCCAAGGCAAAACCGGTGATACCGGCATAGGAGATAATAGCACTCTGGACAGTGCCGAAGATGACGACAATCCCCTCCAGCAAGATTTAGAGCAGGAGGATGGAGAAGCCAGCCCTCCCGAGAGAGCGGCAAATGGAGAGGCGGAGGATGATAATTACATGCCTCCCTTCGAAGACGAGGCAAGCCTCGACGATGACGAATTTGTCATGCCTAAGGATCCCGTCGAGCAAGAGTGCTTCAAGCGCCGGCTTATTGCCACGGCAAATAGCCTTAAGAAAAAGCAACAGCATCTTTGAGCTCACCAAGATTTGCTAGCTGACAGATGGACTGAATTCCTTGCGACTGAGGAATATGAACTCGAATGCCCCTCGAAGAGTTACCCAAAGCGCAGGTTGCTACCCCGACTAGAGGAGGAAGCATTAAAACCTACATCTCCAGTGTATGACGCGGCTGATCGGCCACCTCGTGGCCGCGACACAGAGGCATTTCAGCCAAAAGCTCAGCCCGCACCCCGACGCAACTCAAATAAAAATGTCAAGGCACGGGGAAACACGCTAGACCTGCGAGACGTATTGGAGGACAAAGCAAAACACGCAAGATCGATCTACGGATCACGAGGGCGCACCACTATGCGATACGATAACCGTCACGCCGGATACATTAAAAGTAAATCCGGCTTGGCCGAACACAGCGGACAAGACTCATTTGAGCTGCGCCATGATATAGCCCAGTACGGAGGCTCCGCACACCCCCTATGCTTCATAGACGAAGTAACAGATCACCAAATCCCAGAGGGTTTCAAACCCGTAAATATCGAATCATACGACGGTACAACAGATCCTGCGGTATGGATCGAGGACTTCCTCCTGCACATCCACATGGCCCGCGGTGACAATCTACACGCCATCAAATACCTCCCACTCAAACTCAAAGGACCAGCTTGGCATTGGCTCAAGAGCCTGCCTGCAGAATCCATTGGCTGTTGGGAAGATCTGGAAGCCGCATTCCTCGACAACTTCCAGGGCACTTATGTGCGACCACCAGATGCCGATGACTTGAGCCACATAATTCAGCAGCCAGAGGAATCGGCCAGGCAATTCTGGACACGGTTCCTGACAAAGAAAAATCATATCATCGACTGTCCGGATGCAGAGGCCCTAGTAGCTTTTAAGCACAACATCCGGGATGAGTGGCTCGCCCGGCACCTTGGTCAGGAAAAGCCGAAATCTATGGCAGCCCTCACGACACTCATGACCCGCTTTTGCGCGGGAAAGGAAAGCAGGCTAGCTCGAAGCAATAACATATCAAAGACCATGGTACTTCGTATACCAAGGATAGCAATGGCAGGTTACATTGCAACAAACACAAGCGCCGCTTCAACAGCGACAATACCGAGGATATGACCGTCAATGCTGGATTCAGAGGCTCTAAACCCAGTCAGCGGAAAAAGCCATTCAAAAGAAGCACTCCAGGCCCGTACAGTTTGGACCATATACGCGATCACTCATGTCAAATACACAGCACCCCTGACAAGCCAGCCAACCACACCAACAGGGAATGTTGGGTGTTCAAGCAGGCCGACAAGTTAAATGATGAAAACAAAGATAAGGGGTTACATAGCGATGACGAGGAGGAGCCCCGGACGCCGAACACCAGAGGACAGAAGAGGTTCCCCCCACAAGTGCGGATGGTGAACATGATATACGCAACCCACATCCCCAAGAGGGAGCGGAAGCGTGCGCTAAGGGACGTATATGCGTTGGAGCCAATCGCCCCGAAGTTCAACCCATGGTCCTCCTGTCCGATCACCTTCGATCGCAGGGACCACCCCATTAGTATCCGTCATGGCGGATTCGCCGCACTGGTCTTAGACCCAATCATCGATGGATTTCACCTCACTCGAGTCCTTATGGACGACGGCAGCAGCCTGAACCTGCTTTATCAGGACACAGCGCTTAAAATGGGTATAGACCCCTCAAGGATCAAACCCACAAAAACGACCTTCAAAGGCGTCATACCAGGTGTAGAGGCCCATTGCACAGGCTCAGACACACTGGAAGTGTTCTTCGGATCCCCAGATAACTTCCGAAGCGAGGAGTTAATCTTTGATTTAGTCCCGTTCCTCAGTGGCTATCATGCACTGCTCGGGGCGAACCGCATTTGCGAGATTCAATGCGGTACCGCATTATGCATACCTCAAGCTCAAGATGCCAGGACCTCGGGGGGTCATCACAGTCAATGGAAACACAGAGCGCTCTCTCCGCACGGAGGAGCCCACTGCGGCCCTCGCAGAAGAAGCACAAAGCAGCCTCTTCAGGCAATCCACCAGTTCGGTGATTAAACACTCGGACACCGTCAAGAGCGCCCGGAGTAATCTGCAACAAGACCGCCTGGCATGTTCCGAGCTCACATAGCAATGCGTCCCCCACCCCAGTCCCAGCCAAACGGCGAAATCCATGCCACACGTACATAATTACGCATTGAAAATACCATGGGCATAGGTGGGGGGGGGGCACGACTACGGCACGCCCCAAAACACGGCTCAACCGCACCAGGGGCTTCCCACTTTGTTATTTTTTCTCTCTTTTAGGACTTTACTCTTTGGAAACCCCATCCGGCAGTATGATTACCGGACACACGATACGACAACCAAGGAGGCAGAAAGCTACGTCGCACCATGGAACTCCCAGGTGGTCTCTGATAACGAGTGAAATACCTGCTTTAAATACCATTCCTCAGCGTACCCTTGGAGGGGACATGTCAAATAGTCCTACTTTTTGCTTATCGCACTACTTGTATCATTCTGCTTCGACACACCTTTTTGAATAAACAATGCATAGCACTAGACTATTACCGCATTCTCTATTCTTTTATATATATATATATATATGTTCATTCATGACATTCAGCACCCGTACACTCTAGTACGGCCAATACGCCAGGGGCTTAAGCGTACCCCATAATACGACGTGAGAAGTGTGAACACTTTTGACAGTGTGGCACCCCGAACTTATAGCATTATATGCATCAGCTCCGAATCATGTCTTGGGTCAATAGTTGGGTTTGCCCGGCTCCCATGTTTTTGTACCTTACGTTCTGCTATATCGGCTAAGGTAGCACTGGGAGAACTACTGCGATTGTGCCCCGGTTCATCTGGGCAACCACCTCAGTAGAGAAAGCTAAAACTGACTATCATGATAAGGCGAGAGATGGTCGCTGTTCCAGAGGTCTCGAGTCCCTAAAGACTTATGCCACTTAGGGCGAGGAGTCGGCTTTGTCCGGCTTAGGCATGTATAGCGCCCCAAATTCAGCCTTCCGAATACTAGGGGCTTCACCAAAATTTAAAATTGTAGACTTCTATGGCTAAGTGAGAGTGATAAAGCATTATTATCCGATTGCCTTGTTTTTTGTGGTGAGCACCTCCCTCGAAGGACCCAACAATGGGAAAAAGAGTGCTTAGATTTATCCCGAACACCCCAGCACTCGTGGAATGGGGGCAGAAGCCGACGACTGGCCATCTCTCAGATTTCATAAACAGCTGCACAGAAGGTAATATTTTAAATTCAAACAAGCGTTGCATAGCGCACATGAACAAGTTTTCGTAATACAGGATGACATGAGCAAGTTCATTAAAAAATTACATCCTTCGCACACTCGTCCGCCACAAGACGGGCACCCTTCAGGACACCCTCATAATACATTTCAGGGTGGCGATGCTCCTTGCCCTGCGGCGGCCCCTCCTTCACCAGCTTCTCAGCGTCCATCTTGGCCCAGTGCACCTTCGATGCGGACGAACCGCTTTATGACTTCCAGCCATGGGCAGGCATCCACAAGCCGCCTCACCAGGCCGAAGTAGCTGTTGAGAAGGGATTCGCCAGGCCACATCCTGACTATAAGGCCCCTCATGGCCTGTTCGGCCGCCTTGTGCAACTCGACCAGTTGCTTCTGTTGGTCGCTCACAGACATCGGGTGTTCGGTCCCAGTATACTGAGACCAGAACAACTTCTCCGTCGAGCTTCCCTCCTCGGCCTGGTAGTACTTTGCGGCATCCGACACGCTGCGGGGCAAATCTCCGAATGCTCCTGGAGAGCTCCGGACTCGGGTAAGTAACAAGTAATTTACTTTCACATGCTTGCTTTGCATAATGAATGCCTTACCCGCCGCTATCTTCCTCATTGCCTCAATTTCTTGGAGGGCCTTTTGGGCTTCAGCCTTGGCATGATTTGTGCTCTCGAGGGCCGCGGCATGCTCGGACTCTCGCGTCTTCGAGTCAAGCTCCAAAGTCTTGTGCTTCTTCATGAGAGCCTGGAGCTCTTGCCGCACCTCGCCCACCCGTGCCTCTTGTTTCTCCCACTCGGTGTGCTCCTCGGCCGCTTTGTTTTCGGCCTCGGACAACGCTCGCTTCAGGGTCGCCACTTCGGTCGTGGACCCTGCCACATCCATGATGATCCTATCATTTTGCAACCACATCTTATATATATATATACATATATATATAGACAAGGTATTACTGACCTTTGTTCTCCTCAAGCTGCCTCTTGGCTAGGCGAGTTCTTTCTCGCACCGCTCGAGGTTCTGCTTCAGTGGGGCGACCTCCGCAGTCAGTGCGCCAGAGGTCAACAGCGAAGCCTGCATACGCATATAGACATACTTGTTTTAGACTCCTGCAGATATTATTTGATCCTCTATTTGGCTTTTCTTTGTGAACACCAAACAGAGCATCAGGGGCTACTGTCTATGCGGTAATATTTTCCTATATTCTAAATACTTACCTCAAAGCCTGTTAGAAGGCTGGCACATGCTTCAGTCAGTCCGCTCTTGGCGGACTGAACCTTCTTGATCACCGCACTCATAATAGTGCGGTGCTCTTCATCGATGGAAGCGTCGCGAAGCGCTCCCGGCAGGTTGTCCGGTGCCTCTGGATAGACAGAGGTCACCGGCACGGGTGGCTTGCCCCTCTTGGCAGGGGGCCGCCTGCCGGAGTACGAAACCACTAGAGGTTCCGGCGTGGTGTTCGGCTGAGGGCCGAACTTGGAGCCCTTGGGAGTCTTGCTCCCTTTGCGCCTAGAGTCCGGAAGGTCGCCTTGAGGCGCCTCCAGGACTACCTCCCCTCGGTTCGGTGCCCCCTGAGACAATACCTCGACATTGTCCGTAGGGCGAGGAGAGGAGGCGGTTGGAAGTGACTCGCTATTCATATCCGAAGAGTCCAAGGAACCATCCGACGAGGATACGTCGAAGCGGGCTCGGGGCGGACTGCATGATCATATTCGACGTTAGGAGAAGCAGTGCAATAAAAGTATGCTATGAGTTACTCTGGTATCCGAATACTTACAACTTCGCTAGGGGCTTGGCCCTGAGTAACCACTAGTCTTCGCTGTTGGCGGCGGTGGTGGAACAGTCTGGAAGGAGTGTCCTTCCATTCTTGGACCCTCCGACCTCCCCGGTTGGGGCGGCCTTCCTTTTCCTGTCTCCCCCGGCTGGAGCGGGAGAACCATCATCTTCCTCCCCCTCCTCGTTTTCACGGGAGGAGTGCGTCTCAGAGTTATCAGACGATGAGTCCGATACCACTTGGCGCCGGCAACTCTTTCGGCTTCCCGTGGCCTTCTTCTTGATCTTCTTCTCCGACACCTCATAAGGAGCCGGAGTCCGCATCTTCGTCAAGAGAGCGTCTGCAGGGTCTTCGGGCAGAGGGGCCAGACAGTCAATCTTCTCCGATGTCTCCACCCAGTCTAGTCAAAGGCATGGGAGCTCAGACCCCGCACATGGTTAAACTATGGAAAATAAAAACCCTACGAGATGTACAGAACTTACCGGATTCGCAGGGCGCGTCGCGCTTAGCCCACGGTCCTCGGTAAGGGGAGGGGGGACCTCGGCGCCCTTGAACAAAACCTTCTAGAAGTCCTTATGCATCGTGTCGAAGAGCTCGCATAGAGTCTTGTGCTGTGCCGGGTCGAACTCCCATAAGTTGAAAGCCCGTTATTGACATGGGAGGATCCGGCCGAAGAGCATGACCTGGACTATGTTGAAAAGCTTGAGTTTCTTGCCTATCATGTTTCGAATATACTTCTGGAGTCCGTCTAGCTCCACCAATGAGCCCTAGGATAGTCCCTTCTCCTTCCAGGAAGTGAGCCGCATGGGGATTCCGGATCGAAACTCGGGGGCCGCCACCCAGTTGGTGTCGCGCGGCTCGGTGATGTAGAACCACCTCGATTGCCACCCCTTTATAGTCTCCATGTAGGAGCCCTCGAGTCATGTAACATTGGGCATTTTGCCCACCATGGCTCCGCCGCATTCCGCTTGTTGGCCGCCTACTACCTTCGGTTTGACATTGAAGGTCTTCAGCCATAGGCCGAAGTGGGGCCGGACACGGAGGAAAGCCTCGCACACGACGATGAACGCCGAGATGTCGAGGATGAAATTCGGAGCTAGATCATGGTAGTCCAGCCCAGTCCGCGGACAAAGTGGGTGAGGAAAACCACCCTTTCGTATGGTTCCGGGGTAGGGACGATCTGCCCCGCGGCTAAGTATCTGGCCCCGCGCAGCTTTTTGATGTCTCCCTCCCTAACGGAGGAGACCATCCACTTGCCTCCTGCTCCAGACATGTTTGGAGAGGGTTGAGGAGAAGGATGTGGACTTGGGCGCTGGAGCTCGAGTGCGCAAGAATAGATGAGCAAGGAGGAAGAAGGCGTGGGTAGAAAAAGGTGAACCCTTATCCCTTTATAAGGGCGAACGAAACTATGCACCCCCACTAGCCTGGTAAAATTCGCTTATCCCCCAAGTGTCGTAATTGATGGTGCGGTTGGGTTACCCATGTCCGTATTGATGGGAATCCCGTAATAAGGGGACACTATCTCTGCTTTGACAAGACGTGCCAAGGAAACCGCCTCGCGAAACACGCTGAGGTTGGTTGTGAAAAATGATTCGAATGGTGACCTAGCTGTGGTGTGATGTCACATTATGGAATGCATCGGCAGATTAGATTTGTGAAAATATTATTCTCTCTACGGTTGTATGTGGAACTTGTTTTGCAGAGTCGGGAACGATCCTCGTGTTCAAAATCTTCTATGAAGTATTCGAAGGAGGAACCCGCCTTGCAATGCCGAAGACAATCTACGCGCCGGACTCATCGTCATTGAAGCCTGGTTCAGGGGCTACTGAGGGAGTCCTGGATTAGGGGGTATCCGGACAGCCGGATTATATCCTTTGGCTGGACTGTTGGACTATGAATCTACAAGATTGAAGACTTCGTCCCGTGTCTGGATGGGACTCTCCTTGGCGTGGAAGGCAATCTTGGCAATACGGATATATAGATCTCCTTCCTTATAACAGACTCTGTGTGACCCTAGCCCCCTCCGGTGTCTATATAAACCGAAGGGTTTAGTCCGTAGGACCAAGAACAACAATCATACCATAGGCTAGCTTCTAGGGTTTACCTCTTCGATCTCGTGGTAGATCAACTCTTGTAATACTCATATCATCAAGATCAATCAAGCAGGAGTAGGGTTTTACCTCCATCGAGAGGGCCCGAACCTGGGTAAAAACATCGTGTCCCCCGTCTCCTGTTACCATCCGCCTAGATGCACAGTTCGGGACCCCCTACCCGAGATCCGCCCATTTTGACACCGACAGAAGCCCAGCAGCTTGTCAGAAGGGATGCCAAACACGCACTTCTCCGGGTTGAGCCGCAATTCCACCTGGCGGAGGCTTTCAGAGGTTTCCTCCATGTCTTGGATCAAGGTCCTCGCCTCCCGAGACTTCACCATGATGTCGTCAACGTAGGCTTCAGCGTTCCTCCCGAGCTGCTGACCCAAGGCGATGTGCATGAGCCACTGGAAGGTTGCGCCTACGTTGCGCAGTCCGAAAGGCATGCATGTGTAGCTGTACACCCCACACAGGGCCAGGAAGGCTGTCTTCTCCACATCTTCTATCGCCATCTTGATCTGGTGATATCCTGACAATGCATCCAGGAAGCACAACAAGTCACATTCTACAGTGGAGTCAACGATCTGGACGATACGTGGAAGGGGGAATGGATCTTGGGGGCATGCCTTGTTGAGGTTGGTGAAGTCGATGCACACCCGCTCCTTCCTGCCTTTCTTGGGGACGATGACGGGGTTTGCCTGCCACTCGGGGTACTGAACCTCGCGAATGACACCCACAGCTTCCAACTTGCAGGTCTCTTGGACGATGAAACCTTGCTTCTCCGTGGACTGTCGCTTCGCCTTCTGCTTTATGGGGCGTACGTTGGGGCACACCTTCAGGTGGTGCTCTTTCACCCCTCTCAGGACCCCTACCAGCTGATCGTGCTCCCAAGCGAACACTTCCTTGTTCGCGCGCAAGAACTTCACCAGCGCCTCCTCCTAACCAGGCTCGAGGTTGGCGCCTATGGTAAAGGTTGCCCCCGAGGATCTGTCCTCCTCGACTGGTACTTGCTTGGTTTCTACCTTGTCCTGAGTGAAAAACCGCTTCCTCTTGGTTGCTGTGGCTCCCATGGCCTTGGAGGTATCCGCGTCGGTGGGCTGCGCTGTTTTGACAGTCTTGAGGGCGAGCTTAACCGTCAACAAGGCTTCCTTAGTGTCCCCAACTACTGGAGGACACTCTTACTCCCGGGCATCTTCATGAGGTTGTAGGCCGGATGTGTCGCTGCCATGAACTGAGCCAGGGCTGGGTACCCGAGGATGGCATTGTACGGGAGGCCGATGTGGGCGATGTCAAAATTGATGAGCTCGGTGCGGTAGTTGTCGCGCATGACGAAGGTCACGGGGAGACGGATCTGCCGCAGGGAGTGGGCGGAGCCTCCACCAACCCCTGAGAAAGGCTTCCTAGGGCGGAGCCACTCAAGCGGTACATGAAGAAGGCTGAAGGCCTCGATGGAGAGCACGCTGAGGCTGGCGCTGCCATCGACGAGCATCTTGGTGATGGACACATGGCAGATGGTGGGCGTGCAAAGCATTGGGAGCACACCCGAGCCGATGGTGGAGGCGGGAGGATCCCGTGAGTCGAAGGTGAGGTCGGCCTCAGGCGCGGCCCAGCCCGGCGGAGCCCCCGGCACTTGAATGTGGCGCCGATCTGGCGAAAGAATGGTTTGATGTGACGATCCGAGGGCGGTGCTTGCGAGCCATCGAGGAGGGTCGCAACCGCGTGGTGCGTCGGTGTTGCGTAGCGCGCAACAAAGATGCCGCACAACTCCTCCTAGGACCCCACCATGGATCCGGGGAGGTTGAGCAGCCAGGCACGCGGTGCACCTGTGAGGGCCATGGGAAGCCAGTTGGCCATGACCTTGTCGTCGCCCTGACCTTAAGGACGGCCTCCTCATACATCAGTAGGAAAGCCGACGGATCCGCCGCGTCGTCGTAGTGCGGCGGCATATCCCTCTTGAACTTGGGTGGCCACCGCAACTGCCACAGGACAGGAGCAAGGGCTCGGAGCCCCCATGCGCCATTGTGGGCACCTGCAGATCTAGCCGGAAGGGCGGCGCTAGCCATGGAGAATGGGCGTGAAGATGGTGGAGCGCGAATCGACGGAAGGAAAGCTCCGGCACACCCCAACTTGGCACGCCAAATGTCGGATTTCGGGTTCCGGCAAAACCCTTAAGGTTCGAACATTGGGGTGTCCGCGAAGATCTCTCCCTCACCGATCACACCCTCAAGCACTTCGCGATCTCTAAGGCTAGCTCGACGAACTCTCAACACAAAAGACACAAGATATATACTGGTTTGGGCCACCGTTGCAGTGTAATACCCTACTCTAGTGTGGTGTGGTGGATTGCCTCTTGGGCTGATGATGAACAGTACAAAAGAAAGAACAACCTCGTGAGGTGAGGTGTTCTTGTGCTTGGTTGGTGTGTGGATCTAGATCTCTATCAGCTTGCCTCACTATAGTGGTGGCTAATCCTATTTATAGAGGCCCGGGTCCTCTTCCCAAATATTGAGCAGGAGGGGAGCCAACAACAACCAATTTGTAAGGGGACAACTAGTATAAGTTATCCTGACAAAAGCAGTCTTCGCGTGCCAAAGGCTCTGGTGGTGACGCCGTCTTGAGCTCCACGGTGACCTCCGTCCTGCCATCCTGCTGGTCTTGGTCTCATTGCACCAATATGGAAACATTTGCTTGACTCCTCGGTACTCTTCGTCTGCGCTTGTTTTCTTAGTACCAAAGAGGAAACAAGGACACTATGAGCGCCGGCGCTCGCCTGGCACCCGCCTGGTCTCGATTGTCATGGCTCACGTCATTGTAACCACGCGAGGTTTGCCCGGCCTTGTTCTCTCCGCCCCTTGCGAGCCAGCCTGGTGAGGCCGCTCCTGAGGAGGTCTTGTGTCGTCCGCCTCGTGAGGCTTGGCCCCTCCCGAGGGTCTTGAATGCCTGTTGGTGAAGATGGGCCGTATGGGCCCACTCGCAGCACCACGCCGTGGGCCGTAGGCAGGCAAGTATGGGGACCCCCGTTCCTAGAACGTCGACATAAGGTGGAGGTCTTCCGAAACAAGTGGGTACTCATGGACGGCAAGTGCCCTTACCCTTGGCTGGTGCTACCGACGGGGATGCCAGTGCCTCACGAGGGGTGGAATTACGCGAAGCTCACTGACCCATGGGCGGAGCAGATGTTGGGGAAGATGGCGGCCGACCTGAAGCCTGACGACCCAAAGGCGGAGAAGCTGACGGGGGCCATCATCGTCAAGGAGTTCCTGGTGCAGTGCCTGGCTTCGCTCTAGGCATGCTCGCGCCCCTTGTGGAAGCTCTCGGACGAGGGAGGCGACCTCCGCCTGTGCCCAGATGCCTTGTCCGACAAGGAGCTGGACAAGGTCCTCCGCCAACTAGTCGCGTTGATCAAGGGTACCTGCCTGATACCCATATTCCACTGTACCGTCGCCCGGATGGGGTGAAGATCATCGCCGCCATGCCTGTCTTCAACGAACATGGGCTCGAGCCGCCGGTGCCCACCGGGGCCTCGGTGGTGGTGTCCTCCGGCGAGCCCGGCCAGGAGGGGGTCCCGGACTCGGAGGCAACCTGGGTGGGGGCGGGGGAGACTTCTCCTCTGCGCCTGGCAAATCTCCTCCACACCCTCCCTGATGACGATGAGGCCGGTGAGCATTCGGTGAGGGAGTCGCCGAACCCTGTCAGGGTTACCACGAGGTCCAGGGGCACCCCCCTGAAGAAGCCGTAGGCGGGGTTCCTGAAGAAGAGCAGATCGGCGTTAATCTCCAAGGTGATGCCTTCGCTTCATCGTCGGCCGACGCTGCTGAGGGTTCGGCCGCTATACCCTTGTCTGCCCCTGGGGCTCGCGTGCCGGTGTCTCGGCCCGCGAAGCCTTCGGGCATGGTGCTCCAGAAGAGGGTGAGGGAGTACACCACCGTGGACCAGTAAGCGCTCCACCCTGATCCTTCGTTCCTGTTTTTTGCCAGAGTTTCTTGATGCCTTCCCCTTACACTATTAGGCCAACGTCGGTGGTTAAGAAGAAGAAGGGGGAGACGACAACCCCTGAGGCCCAACAGCCTGCCGCTGCCGTGGCTCCTCCGGCACGGAGGGATGGCGACATCTCCCGAGCCTCAGCGTCCGGGTCATCCTCGCGAGATCCAGAAGTCCGTCCATAGGAGAAGGCGATCTCTGGAGCCAAGCTGCCTCCTGAGGCTTCCGCCCCCAGCTCACCTACTAAGCTCGCGAAGGCTCAGGATCCCCCAGCTCCTTCTGCTGCCGCTAATCTACACGCCTTAGTGCTGATGCCGTCTCTTCCCCCTTCTGTTGCACCGCTAGGCCGTGTCCCCCTGCTTTGCCTGATGCCATGGAGGACACCCTTCTCGTGCTGACCCAGCTTTGCAATGACCTTCAGGGTGCTGACAGTTGGCTGGCGTCGGGGCGACTGGAGTTGGTCTCAGGGTGGCTACGGTCCGATGCGTATGTGAGGGTGGCATGGGGTCAGGCCATGGCAGCTTCTGAGAAGGGTAAGAAGGCCACCGACTTGGCCGCAGCCACCCATGAGGTGGCATTGACAGACGCCGAGGCCGCCAAGGACCGCTACCGGGCGGCGGAGACCGAGCTAGTGACCCTGCGCAACGAACGCGCTTCTGAGGCTCGCCAGCGCGAGGCATGGGAGGAGAAGCTGAAGGCTTGAGAAGACGCGGTCGCGGGCCGCAACACCGAGCTGGACCAGTTGGCGCGGGTGCAGGCCGCGACGCGCGATCGCCTAGAGAAGTTGAAGAAGGAGGTGGAGGGGGAGAAGGCCCTGCTGGAGGCGAAGGCTAACATCCTTGCCGTTGATTGTGCTGCCTTTGATTCCCTTGAGAAAAGGTCCCGCAAGGCATTGTGAGATCACTACAAAAGGGGGTTGAAGAAGCCGTTGGGACTGCTGAGGAGGGCCCTGCCGAGCTGCTCCCCCAGCTTGTCGTGGTGCTCGAGGCCGTTGCCAATGGAGTCGGCACCATGGTGGAAGGGTAAGCCCGCGCGCTCTCCTCCTCGGCTATGACGCGCATCTTCAGCCACCTCCATCTTCGCGACCCGAGCGCCGACCTTGCAGCTCTGCTTGAGCCTATGGACGAGGAGCGTTGCGCAGCCGCTACCAACACCATGAAGGACCTAGTGGAGGCCCTGCGGGAGAAGTTCCTCGCCATTGACCCTGCGCCTCTGGCTGACGGTGCCACCGATCCTACAACCACGATCGACGGCACGGGCGACGGCAACGTTGTCGACGATGGGGCACTCCCTGAAGGCAGTGCCTAAGGCTGAAGAGAAGGCCTACTGGCGGTGCTCCTTTCCATTTTTACTTTCCTGCGATATGCACATTGCCACGTGGGCGTTAAAACTTCTGTTTGGTATTTGAAGAACAATATGTCTTGTAATAATTTCTTAGGATTTCGGGATTTCCTTCCCGTTTGCTTGATGTTCTACGTCGGTAGGGCCCGGCCCCGCGCATACCTCAGCCGCCGTTGGGTCGCCCGGATCACTAGGACGAGGCCAAGGGTTGAGGAGCTACGTGACTAGTTAGGCTCCTGAGTAGCGATGCTCAGGAGTCCCCCTTGACGCACAAACAGCCCGCGGGAAGGAGATGCAAAAGTAGGCCTTAGTGTTCTGCGTCGGCAGGGCCCGACCCCGCGCGTACCTCAGCCGTCGTTGGGTCGTCCGGATCACCAGGACGAGACCAAGGGGTGAGGGGCGACGTGACCAGTTAGGCTCCCGAGTCGTGATGCTCAGGAGTACCCCTTGACGCGCAAATAGACCTCCATTCCTTTTCTCGCCGAGCTCCCGCTCGGGAGGGACGCGCGACGACCAGGTCTGAGGGACCTGGTAGGGTGGCGTACGCTAGGCGTGACCTGATCGTAGCCCCCGTGCCCAGCCCCCTCGTTTTACTCTCCCGAGGGGAAAGTGTTGCGATGAGGCCGGACACTAAGCCTGGTGGCTCCGCGAGGTTGATGAGGCCATGGGGCCGCCCTAAGTTGTTTATCACCAGCGCAGAGCATGGCGCCTCCGCACTTGCACGGGCGTAGCCACGCCTTGACCGTGTCGACTGCCAGCATAGAGCATGGTGCTTCCACTGGTGCGTGGGTGAGCGCTCCCTCTGAGTGGAGCCCCCGGGGCATGTATAGCCCCGCCCTGACACGTGGTTTGCACGGCAGGGCTAGACGAGGTGTGTCTAGGCACTCATGAGCCAGCGCGGGACTCATGAGGCCGTACCTCAAGGCAGGTTGCACCTGAATTTGACTCTTGATAGCTGTGGTGGTCCTGCGAGATGGTTAGGCAACCTGCGCCGAATGAATCTCCTGAGGTGATCACATGAGAAGGCCAGATACCAACGACCCCATGAGGTGACGTGAACGGGGCCGTCCCGCCAGACAGAGCACAGTCGTTTGGTTTTATCGGCGCTGTTGGGACGGGCTCGAGCACAAACACCACGCCCCATCTTCTCATGCGAAAATCCTGAAGAAAGACAATCGGCGCACGGATCCCATGGTGGCGAGGCACCGGGTCACGCGCCCTGGCTCGTTCGCCCATGATTAGCTCATGCGAGAACAAGGCACCAAGGGCCATGGGAGGTGATGTACACAAGAGCTGGCCCGCGAGCCAGAGCTCAGCCTATTGGGTTTAGCGACGCTGCAGGGACAGACACGAGCACATGCGCCGTGCTAGTCCTTAATCATGAGGCGGTCGTGGGTGGGTTTGCAAGGGCGTACGATGTTCATGGTATCAAAGTACCAGACAGGCATATGATGATCCTAAAGTAACTCATGGAAGGAGATAAACCTAGTCCAGATAGACGCAAGAAAGATACATGTCGCAGGGACGAACCCATGTAACTTGGGGATGATGCAGCCCAAGGGGCGCCCCCAACAAGGTAAACTAAAGATGCGAAAGGGATAGGCGCTGCAGGGATAGGCCCATGCGATATGGGGATGATGCAGCCCGAGGGGCACCCCCAATTGAATAAACTAGAAAATGACACCTGGTGCCGTAGTTAGAGGGGTGTCGAAGTAGCTGAAGATGCGCCCTGAAGGGGTTGCTCCTCACAAGCTGCCTTGGTCTTGCATGTAACACCCTCGATGCGACTATATCTCCCACGTGTCGAGGCATGACTTAGAGGCATAATCGCATAGAAGGCATATGTCGCAAGTCGGGTAATCATCACAAACATCCCATGTAATATAGATAATGAAAAGGGATAACATATTTGGCTTACACTCGCCACGTCAATCAAGTACATAAATAACATACATCATCCAAACACTCATGGCCCGACTACGGCGCCAAAATAAAAGACAACCCAACAAGCGACAAGGTCCCGATCACCCCAACTGGGCACCACTACTGATCATCAGGAAAAGAAACATAGTAACACTGAGAATCCTCGTCGTACTCCCACTTGAGCTCAAGCGCGCCATCTGGAGCTGTATCATCTGTCCCTGCATCTGGTGTAATAGTAATCTATGAGCCACAGGGACTCAGCAATCTCGCACCCTCGCGATCAAGACTATTTAAGCTTAATAGGTAGGATAGGGTAAATATATGTGGAGCTGCAGCAAGCGACTAGCATATATGGTGGCTAACTTATTCGCAAAAGAGAGCGAGAAGAGGAGGCAAAGCGCGAGCGAGAAACTAGAGAGAAACCTGCGCAAACATTACTCCAACACCGTGTCCACTTCCCGGACTCCGCCGAGAAGAGGCCATCACGATAACACACACGGTTGTTTCATTTTAATTAAGTTAAGGTTTAAGTTATCTACAACCGAACATTAACAAATTCCCATTTTCCCAGAATCGCGGGCACGGCTTTCGAAAGTTCAATCCCTACAGGGGGTCCCAACTTAGCCCATGACAAGCTCTCACGGTCAACGAAGGAATAGACCTCCACTCGAGACATTCCGATCAGACTCGGTATCCCGGTACAACAAGACATTTCGACAGGTTAAAACAAGACCAGCAACACCGCCTGAATGTGCCGACAAATCCTGATAGGAGCTGCACATATCTCTTTCTCAGGGCACACTCAGATTGTCCTAGGTATGGGTAGGCCAGCCCAGAGTTGCCCCTGGTGGCCACCGGCAGCTGACAGTTGGACCAACACTCAGAGGAGCACTGGCCCGAGGGGGATAAAATAAGATGACCCTCGGGCTCCGGAAACCCAAGGGAAAAAGAGGCTAGGTGGCAAATGGTAAAACCAATGTTGGGCATTGCTGGAAAAGCTTTAATCAAGGCGAACTATCAAGGGGTTCCGATTATCACCCAACCGCGTAAGGAACGCAAAATCCGGGAACATAACACCGATATGACGGAAACTAGGGCGGCAAGAGTGGAACAAAACACTAGGCGAGAGGCCGAGCCTTCCACTCTTTACCAAGTATATAGATGCATTAAGATAACATGGCAATATAATGATATCCCAACAAGTAAATAAATGTTCCAACAAGGAACGGTCTCCAATCTTCACCTGCAACGAACAACGCTATAAGAGGGGCTGAGCAAAGCGGTAACATAGCCAATCAACGGTTTGCTAGGACAAAGGTGGGTTAGAGGCTGAACATGGCAATTTGGGAGGCTGACAAGCAAATGGTAGGCATCGTAGCATTGGCATAGCAAAAGAGCGAGCAAACTAGCATAGCAAAGATAGTAGTGATTTCGAGGGTATGATCATCTTGCCTGCAAAGTTGTCAGAGTTGACTGGATCCTCGAAAGCAAACTCAACGGGCTCCTCATTAGCGAACTCGTCTCCCGGCTGTACCCAAACAAGACAAACAAGCAACAAGGATACAATCAACCACGTGCAAACTCAGACAATAAGATGCAATGATGAGATGCTATGCGGGATGCGATGCGGGATGCAAAATGCAAGATATGGCAGGAAATGCATGAACCGGGCCTCAACTTGGAAAACCAAGTGTGCCACTGGAAAGATGGGATGAAATCGCTTGAAAATGATATAAAGAACACCGGAATCGGAGTTACGGTTTGGAAATGGCAAGCGATTCAAATATGACACCGACCTGATTAGGACAAACAAGAACATGGCATGGAGCTACTCAACAAGCTTAACAAAAGTCCCTAAGTGACCTGGGGCCAAAAGGGATCACAAAATATACTAACGAGCACACGAACATAGCTAAAACACAATCAGTTTTCAGACTTAGTGAAAACTGAGACATGCTGAAATATAACTCACGAGGGCATGTAAACAAGCTCGATGCACTCACTATGGTGCAAGTCATGGCAAGGCAAGCATACATACATTAATAAGGCACAAAATGCAAGCTATACATGGCAAGAACAATGGCATAGCATGCATGGATCAACTACAATAACATCGGCAAAATCGCGAACAAGTTGACGATCTGCCCAGATTCACAACGAAGCAAAAGTAGAGCTCGATTAAGTCAAGCTAGGGTACTCCATATATGCAAACAAAGACATGGATTGATAGAGCACTACAATATCAACAAAACTCCTTTACTGATCATCCTCAAAAGAGGCACGGATCACTAGGAAACAACATGAACATATGGCATCATGAACTAAACAATCCCAGACTTAGTGAAAACTACAAAGTCCCTGAAAACAGATTTACCGGGTGCCTCACTTTGCAAGCTTGCACAAGTCACCGCACACATCACAAAAATGCATGGGTTGCACCTCTGGAAAGATAACAAAATCCTTAACAAAACATACGAAGGACTCACAGGCATATCATGCACACAATAATCATGGCAAAAATGACAAAAGACTAAGATGAACTAGCAGATCTGACAATTAACTCACGAAGCCCTCTTCTAGCAGCATTTCGGGCATCAAGATTAACTCAAATGAAAATGATGCAATGGAATTAAATGATGTACTCATCGAGACGAACAATTTGATATACTATATGTCAAAGTCGGTGCTACGGATGCAGAGATATGGCAGGTCAAAGTTTGCTCAAAAATTAGGGTTCGGGAGAGAAAAGTCAACCGTCGGGATCCCAGATCTGGATCTGGATCTGGCACGGATTTCGCAGTTCGCCGGAAGTCCTGTAGCTTGGAGGTCGCCGGAGATGAACTTGCCGCGGAGGAGGCTGGAGAGGGACTTGAGGGGAGGAGAGGCCGGCCGGTGAGGGAGTGGGCGGAGCGGCGGAGGTCGGCGCCGGAGTTGGGTCGCTGGCTCGCGGGTGCGCGCGGTGGCCGGACCTTGCGTCAGCGAGGCACGCGACGCCGGCGTGCGGCGGGGCGGCATCGGGCAGCGGCTCGGCGCTGGGGGCGAAGGAGGCAGGCGGCGGTGATGCGGATGGGCCGTGGGGGCCCAATGCGGGCCGGGCGGGCCGCGCGCGGAGGTGGCCGGCGGGGACACGTGGCGGATCGCGGTACGCTGCGGGCGGCGGCAGACGTTGTCTGGCGCGGGCCGAACACATCCGGTGCGGCCGGGATCTTTTTAGGGTTTCGGAGAGGGAGAGAGATCCGAAAACGGGGGGGGGGGGGCTATTTATAGGCATAAGTGGAGCTAGGAGAGTCCAAATGAGGTGCGGTTTTCGGCCACGCGATCGTGATCGAACGCTCTAGATGATGGAGCAGAGTTTGGTGGGGTTTGGGCCAAATTGGAGGGGTGTTGGGCTGCAACACACACGAGGCCTTTTCGGTCCCTCGGTTAATCGTTGGAGCATCAAACAAAGTCCAAATGGCATGAAACTTGACAGGCGGTCTACCGGTAGTAAACCAAGGCCGCATGGCAAGTCTCGGTCCAATCCGGAAATGTTTAATGCCCACACACGGAAGAAAGCTAGAAAGGACCACCGGAGGAGAACGAAGCACCGGAATGCAAAATGGACAACGGGGAAAATGCTCGAATGCATGAGATGAACACGTATGCAAATGCAATGCACATGATGACATGATATGAGATGCATGACAACGATAACAACACACGGAGACAAAAACCCAAACCCGAGAAAATAAATTAACTTAAAGCCGAAAACGGCAAGAGTTGGATTACAAATTGGGAAAGTTATATCCGGGGTGTTACAACACTCCACCACTACGAAAAGATCTCGTCCCGAGATCTAGGACTGAAAGAACGCCGGGTACTCAGAACGGAGGTGATCCTCGCGTTCCCAGGTAGCTTCACGGTCGGAATGGTGTGACCACTTTACTTTGAGAAATTTGATTGACTTGTTGCGGGTCCTGCGTTTAGTCTCTTCAAGGATTGCAACTGGGTGCTCACGATAGGAGAGATCTTCTTGGAGTTCAATGTCCTCGAAGTTGACGGTGCGGTCAGGCGTCTTGAAGCACTTTCGGAGCTGAGAGACATGGAACACATCATGAACATTTGCAAAGAAGCTCGAGTTTATAGGCGAGGTCGCCTCTCTTGCTGACAATCTTGAAAGGTCCCACGTATCTAGGGGCAAGCTTCCCTTTGATACCGAAGCGACGAGTCCCTTTCATAGGAGAGACGCGGAGGTAAACATGACCTCCGATCTCGAAAGCCAAATCACGGTGCTTACTATCATAGTAGCTCTTTTGGCGGGATTGGGCCGCGTTGAGGTTATCACGAATGACTTTGCACATTTCTTCTGCCTCTGTGATTAAGTCGTTACCCAGCAGCTGACGTTCACCGGTTTCAGACCAGTTGAGAGGTGTACGGCACTTCCTAGCATACAGAATTTCAAATGGGGCCTTACCCTAACTTGGTTGAAAACTGTTGTTGTATGAGAATTCAGCATAAGGAAGACAATCCTCCCACTTCATGCCAAAAGAGATCACACAAGCCCTGAGCATATCTTCAAGAATCTGGTTGACACGCTCGACTTGACCGCTTGTTTGAGGATGGAAAGCTGTGCTGAAGCGGATGTTGGTGCCCATGGCCTTCTGAAAAGAATCCCAAAACTTGGAGGTAAAGATGCTGCCACGGTCTAAAGATATCACTTGAGGAATACCGTGCAGAGAGACAATTCGAGAGGTATAGAGTTCCGCCAATTGAGCTGCAGTGATCGACTCTTTGATAGGCAGAAAGTGAGCCACTTTGGTGAGCTTGTCAATGACAACGAATATAGCATCATTGCCACGCTTGGACTTTGGAAACCCAGTCACGAATTCCATTTCAATGTGGTCAAACATCCATTCTGGAATGGCAAGAGTTTGGAGTAGACCAGCTGGACTTTGGTGTTCTGCCTTCACTCTTCTACAGACATCACATTCATTCATGAATTGAGCAATCTCGCGCTTCATTCGAGTCCACAAATAAGCTTGCTTAAGGTCCTGATACATCTTCGTGCTCCCAGGGTGGATGGAGAGGAGAGAATTGTGAGCCTCATTCAAGATCACTTTCCGAAGTTCACCTTTGGGTACAACAATTCGATCCTCGAAGAAGAGAGTGTCCTTGTCATCAAGGCGGTAACACTTGTACTTGGACTGACTCTTGGCAATCCCAATCTTCACCTTTTTCACCATAGCATCAAGAAGCTAGGCTTGGCGAATCTGGTCTTCCAAGGTAGGACAGACTTGAAGGTTGGCGAGGAAACCTTGAGGAACAATTTGCAGATTAAGCTTGCAGAAAGCTTCACAAAGCTCGGGTTGATGAGGCTTAAGAATCAGACTGTTGCAATACGCTTTTATGCTCAAAGCGTCCGCAATCACATTGGCCTTGCCTGGAGTATACTCGATACTCGGATTATACTCTTGAATCATCTCGACCCATCGAGTTTGCATGAGGTTGAGATTAGGCTGAGTGAACATGTACTTGAGACTCTTGTGATCAGTGAAAATGTCCACTTTTCTTCCCAATAGAAGATGTCTCCAAGTCAAAAGAGCATGCACAACTGCCGCCAACTCGAGATCATGAGTGGGGTAGTTCTTCTCATTAGGCTTCAACTGGCGAGAGGTATAAGCAATAACTTTCTTCTCTTGCATCAATACAACGCCAAGACCTTGGAGAGAGGCATGACAAAAGACCTCGTACGGCATGGATTCATCAGGCGGAGTCAGAACTGGAGCAGTGATCAATTTCTCTTTCAAAGTGTTGAAAGCAATATCACACTCCGGAGACCAAACGTACTTGACGTGATTTTGGAGAGGCTTCGCGATCTTAGAAAAGTTTTCAACGAATCTTCGGCAGTAGCTTGCGAGACCGAGGAAGCTACTGAGTTGCTTCATGTTCTGAGGAGGTTCCCAATTAACAATTGCAGACACCTTCTTAGGATTCACGGCAATGCCCTTGGTAGAGATGATATGACCAAGATAAAGAACCTCATCGAGCCAAAATTCACACTTGGAGAACTTGGCGTAGAACTGATGTTCCCTCAGCTTATCAAGCACCAAACGCAAGTGTTTGGCATGATCTTCCTTGTTCTTGGAGAAAACCAGAATGTCGTCGAGATAGACCAACACGAAATCATTGGTGTAGGGGTTGAAGATGAAGTTCATCATGCGAGAGAACGTCGGAGGAGCGTTGACGAGGCCAAAAGACATGACAGTGTATTCATATGACCCATAGCTTGTCCTGAAAGCCGTCTTGGGAATATCTTACTCACGGATACGAATCTGATGATAACCCATATAGAGATCAAGCTTGGAGAATACTTTGGCACCCTTGAGTTGTTCGAACAGCTCACTGATGTCGGGAAGTGGGTATTTGTTCTTGATGGTCTTCTTGTTCAATGGACGATAATCAACACAAAGTCGGTCCGTTCCATCCTTCTTCTTCACAAAAAGAACACCACAACCCCACGGAGAAGAACTAGGCCGGATGAGACCCATTCTTTCTTGAATATCGAGTTGTTTCTTCAGCTCCTTCAACTCTTCAGGTCCGAGCTTGTAAGGACGCTTGCACACAGGTTCCGTACCAGGCTCAAGATCAATAACAAATTCAACTGGCCGGTGCGGAGGCATTCCTGGGAGCTCTTCTGGAAAGACGTCTTGATATTCGCAAACAACTGGGATCTGCAAGATAGCATCCAATTCACCCTTCTCATTGAGAGAAAACAACCGGATTGTATCATCACGAGTGGCAAAGACAATTACATCCTCATACGAATGAGTCAATTGAATCTGCCTGGCTGCACAATCGAGCTGAGCCTTGTGCTTAGAGAGCCAATCCATCCTGAGAATAAGATCGATATCAGAATCACCAAGAACTGTTGGAGAAGCCAGAAACTTGTAGTCACCCAAGGTGATAGTAACATCCAGAACGATGGAGTTAGCCTGCATGCGCTTACCAGGAGAGACAACTGCTAATGGACTAGGCAAAACTTGTGAAACCAATTCATGCCTAGATGTAAATGGCCTCGAGATGAAACAATGCGATGCACCTGTGTCAAAAAGAACTTTTGCAGGAATATCATTAAGAGGAAGGTTGCCCATGATCACATCTGACGAGTTCTCTGCCTGAGCTGCATTCATCAAATTGACCTTGGCGTGCTTGGGGTTATGCTTGACCACAGCTGTACTTGCCGATCTGACAGGAGGAGGAGGAGGAAGACGCCTCTGGTTGAAACACTTGTTGGCATAGTGACCCTTCTCTTGGCACTTGTTGCACGTGACCTCTGAAAACGGGCGGTGGTACGGAGCACTTGATCTTGGAGCTTGCGATGAAGTCTTGTTCTGAAAGCCAGGGTTGGGTGGGTGGGAAGAACCACTGCCACCTTTGCTCTTCTGCTGATACGGCTGACGGAATGGAGGAGGAGGAAGCCAATACTTCTGCTGCTTGGCCACTCGAGTAGAGGAAGAAGGAGTAGCGTCTCTGACTCGCTTCTTGGAAGCATCACACCTCAACTGAGCAGCCTCTTGCTTTAGTGCCATGTTGTAGAACTCATCGTACCTCAACGGCTCAAAGAGGACAAGAGCGAGCTGAATTTCTTCTTTGAGGCCACCCCTGAACTGGTATATCATGCTCTTCTCATCAAGTACGTCCTGCATGGCAAAGCGGGCGAGCTTCTGGAACAACTTGTTGTAGTCATAGATAGACAAAGAGCCTCACTTCAGGTTGCGGAATTCCTCACGCTTACTTTCAGTCACACTCTGAGGGATGTGATGAGCTCAGAAATCTTGACAGAAATCATCCCGAGTGATCAGACGTCCACCTCTGGAATCCTTGTACTGTTGGAACCACTCTGCAGCCTGATCTTTGAGTTGGAAGGAAGCGAACTTGACGAAATCTTCAGGCCTGACGTTGCTGCATTCAAAATGCTTACACAGATCCACTAGCCAATCGTCAGCATCGGTTGCCTCAACACAATTGCTGAACGTCTTCGGCCCATTAGCAAGGAACTGGTTCAATGTAGCAAAATGGTTCAGATTGTTGCCCTGATTCCCTTGACTGCCTTGATTTCGCTCTTGGAGGATTTGCATGATCAACTGTGTGTTTGCATTGGTTGCGGCCATCACAGCTTGCCAAGCCTCCGGAGGAGGTGGAGGTGGTGGCGGATCAGGATTCGGAGTCGTGCGCGTTGGAGGAGCCATCCTGAAGAGGTTGACCACCATTATCACATAGACAGATAAATGAAGCTGAATCCAACGGAATGAAAATTGCAACATAGAGTCTTCACATCCGAACAAAATGAACGAATGCACTTCTCTTGAAGTGGTCACATATCCCTAAATTGCGAAGCCACGTAGAATTAGGTAGACGGAGTAACTCAACAAGATATGGAATCAACATATGACTTCGAAGCCACTCGAATACCACAACTCAAAACAAAACAAAGGATTGGCTTGCGGAATAAGCCGGAACAAATATATGATAGAGATTTCGTCCGAAGTTTTCGTGGTGGGGCCTACACGGGCTCGATCGTACAACACCATCATGTACAAGGCAGTGCACATGACATACGAAGCGTCCCCGAGTCGGCATAGCCAAGGACTCTTTAAGACACAACGAGACCACTGTCAAATCGACCGTGAATAGGCGGACCACTAGACGTCGAACCCCAATTTCATATCATACATATGTCGGAAAGATATCCTAAGAGCTACTTGAATTCCCACCTAGGAAACTCCCGAACCTTTCCGGTTATGCAATCAGGTATTGGGGATATAGGGGAAGCATAATATCTCACCCAAACTAGCAAATCCTACATCCAGCTGTATCCATCCTTCAACACATAACCGAGAAACCTTCGGAAACCATCTACCTCAACCTTCGAAAAGCATCCGTTATACAAGTTATGGCAATACTCCCGAACTCCCGCCCCAGTACTGGGTGGCGTCGAGGTTATCTCACCAACGAACTGCATAAAAGAGATTTTTGATGTCGGCATACTAAACTCAGGTATTCTAGAACTGCAACAATAAAATTATGATGACAACACCTCAGAGCTCAACTCCTCGGGACACTTCCACTAAACCCCTGACAGGAGGCACCAAGACAATGTTCTCATCATAAAACCATCGGAACAATTCCAAGATACCCGCGTGATCCTAAATTTTTTTTAGTGAAATTTGAGAAGAGAAGAGTCAAAACTCTACGTCAGGATGCCTTACCAGAGCGATGAGGAGACTGGGAAGTAAAAAGAATTCCTAAACTCTCCGATATATAATTCCTAAAGACTCAAAACATTTTTCTAGACACAACTCGGCCGCTAAAAACGATCAATCAGTGGGGGCTCCTAAGGTCGGGGAAGGCTCTGATTACCAACTTGTAACACCCTCGATGCGACTATATCTGCCACGTGTCGAGGCACGACTTAGAGGCATAATCGCATAGAAGGCATATGTCACAAGTCGGGTAATCATCACAAACATCCCATGTAATATAGATAATGAAAAGGGATAACATATTTGGCTTACACTCGCCACGTCAATCAAGTACATAAATAACATACATCATCCAAACACTCATGGCCCGACTACGG
The DNA here is from genome assembly GCA_034509565.1 of Triticum monococcum. Lineage (NCBI taxonomy): Eukaryota > Viridiplantae > Streptophyta > Magnoliopsida > Poales > Poaceae > Triticum > Triticum monococcum. Next base: position 290,641,730 of record CM067842.1, read on the forward strand.
CGCCAAAATAAAAGACAACCCAACAAGCGACAAGGTCCTGATCACCCCAACTGGGCACCACTACTGATCATCAGGAAAAGAAACATAGTAATGCTGAGAATCCTCGTCGTACTCCCACTTGAGCTCAAGCGCGCCATCTGGAGCTGTAGCTTCTGTCCCTGCATCTGGTGTAATAGTAATCTGTGAGCCACAGGGACTCAGCAATCTCGCACCCTCGCGATCAAGACTATTTAAGCTTAATAGGTAGGATAGGGTAAATATATGTGGAGCTGCAACAAGCGACTAGCATATATGGTGGCTAACTTATTCGCAAAAGAGAGCGAGAAGAGGAGGCAAAGCACGAGCGAGAAACTAGAGAGCAACCTGCGCAAACATTACTCCAACATCGTGTCCACTTCCCGGACTCCGCCGAGAAGAGGCCATCACGGTAACACACATGGTTGTTTCATTTTAATTAAGTTAAGGTTTAAGTTATCTACAACCGGACATTAACAAATTCCCATCTGCCCATAACCGCGGGCACGGCTTTCGAAAGTTCAGTCCCTGCAGGGGGTCCCAACTTAGCCCGTGACAAGCTCTCATGGTCAACGAAGGAATAGACCTCCACTCGAGACATTCCGATCAGACTCGGTATCCCGGTACAACAAGACATTTCGACAGGTTAAAACAAGACCAGCAACACCGCCCGAATGTGCCGACAAATCCCGATAGGAGCTGCACATATCTCTTTCTTAGGGCACACTCAGATTGTCCTAGGTATGGGTAGGCCAGCCCAGAGTTGCCCCTGGTGGCCACCGGCAGCTGGCAGTTGGACCAACACTCAGAGGAGCACTGGCCCGGGGGGGTTAAAATAAGATGACCCTCGGGCTCCGGAAACCCAAGGGAAAAAGAGGCTAGGTGGAAAATGGTAAAACCAATGTTGGGCATTGCTGGAAAAGCTTTAATCAAGGCGAACTATCAAGGGGTTCCCATTATAGCCCAACCGCGTAAGGGACGCAACAATCCGGGAACATAACACCGATATGACGGAAACTAGGGCGGCAAGAGTGGAACAAAACACTAGGTGAGAGGCCGAGCCTTCCACCCTTTACCAAGTATATAGATGCCTTAAGATAACATGGCAATATAATGATATCCCAACAAGTAAATAAAGGTTCCAACAAGGAACGGCTCCAATCGTCACCTGTAACTAACAACGCTATAAGAAGGGCTGAGCAAAGCGGTAACATAGCTAATCAACGGTTTGCTAGGACAATGGTGGGTTAGAGGATCAATCATGGCAATTGGGAGGCTGACAAGCAAGTGGTAGGCATCATAGCATTGGCAAAGCAAAAGAGCGAGCAAACTAGCATAGCAAAGATAGTAGTGATTTCGAGGGTATGATCATCTTGCCTGCAAAGTTGTCAGAGTTGACTGGATCCTCGAAAGCAAACTCAACGGGCTCGTCATTAGCAAACTCGTCTCCTGGCTCTACCCAAAAAAGACAAACAAGCAACAAGGATACAATCAACCACGTGCAAACTCAGACAATAAGATGCAATGATGAGATGCTATGCGGGATGCGATGCGGGATGCAAAATGCAAGATATGGCAGGAAATGCATGAACCTGGCCTCAACTTGGAAAACCAAGTGTGCCACTGGAAAGATGGGATGAAATCGCTTGAAAACGATATAAAGAACGCCGGAATCGGAGTTACGGTTTGGAAATGGCAAGCGATTCAAATATGACACCGGTCTGCGATTTACAGCAAGTAGGCATCTAAATGCAATGAGATGAACATGCTACAGCACTCAAAAATGGCATCAAAATACATGGCAAGGAAGCATTCAAGATGCTTAACAAAAGTCTAGCACTGAGCTACGGCCAATTCATCCGTTAAGAGGTTCAAACAAGCATGGCAAAAACGCAAATGGTAAAACAGATCTGACTTAGTGAAATTAACTCTTGTCTGGAATTTCAGATCATGAAGCCCTCTTCGGAGCAGCAAAACAACATGCTACAGGACCTGATTAGGACAAAGAAGAACATGGCATGGAGCTACTCAACAAGCTTAACAAAAGTCCCTAAGTGACCTGGGGCCAAAAGGGATCACAAAATATACTAACAAGCACACGAACATAGCTAAAACACAATCAGTTTTCAGACTTGGTGAAAACTGAGACATGCTGAAATATAACTCACGAAGGCATGTAAATGAGCTCGATGCACTCACTACGGTGCAAGTCATGGCATGGCAAGCATACATACATTAAGAAGGCACAAAATGCAAGCTATACATGGCAAGAACAATGGCATAGCATGCATGGATCAACTACAATAACATCGGCAAAATCGCAAACAAGTTGACGACCTGCCCAGATTCACAACGAAGCAAAAGTAGAGCTCGATTGACTCAAGCTAGGTTACTCCATATATGCAAACAAAGAAATGGATTTATAGAGCACTACAATATTAACAAAACTCCTTTACTGATCATCCTCAAAAGAGGCACGGATCACTAGGAAACAGCATGAACATATGGCATCATGAACTAAACAATCCCAGACTTAGTGAAAACTACTAAGTCCTTGAAAACAGATTTACCGGGTGCCTCACTTTGCAAGCTTGCACAAGTCACCACACACATCACAAAAATGCATGGGTTGCACCTCTGGAAAGATAACAAAATCCTTAACAAAACATATGAAGGACTCATAGGCATATCATGCACACAATAATCATGGCAAAAATGGCAAAAGTCTAAGATGAACTAGCAGATCTGACAATTAACTCACGAAGCCCTCTTCTAACAGAATTTCGGGCATCAAGATGAACTCAAATGAAAATGATGCAATGGAATGAAATGATGTACTCATCGAGACGAACATTTGATATACTATATGTCCAAATTGGTGCTACAGATGCAGAGATATGGCAGGTCAAAGTTTTCTCAAAAATTAGGGTTCAGGAGAGAAAAGTCAACCGTCGGGATCCCAGATCTGGATCTGGATCTGGCATGGATTTCGGAGTTTGCCGGAAGTCCTGTAGCTTGGAGGTTGCCGGAGATGAACTTGCCGCGGAGGAGGCCGGAGAGGGACTTGAGGGGAGGAGAGGACGGCCGGTGAGGGAGTGGGCGGAGCGGCGGATGTCGGCGCCGGAGTTGGGTCGCCGGCTCGTGGGTGCGCGCGGTGACCGGACCTCGCGTCGGCGAGGCACACGATGCCGGCATGCGGCGGGGCGGCGTCGGGCGGCGGCTCGGCGCTGGAGGCGAAGGAGGCAGGCGGCGGTGATGCGGATGGGCCGTGGGGGCCCAACGCAGGCCGGGCGGGCCGCGCGCGGAGGTGGCTGGTGGGGACACGTGGCGGATCGCGGTACGCTGCAGGCGGCGGCGGACGTTGTCCGGCGCGGGCCGAACATGTCCGGTGCGGCGGGGATCTTTTTAGGGTTTCGGAGAGGGAGAGAGATCCAAAAACGGGGGGGGGGGGGCTATTTATAGGCATAAGTGGAGCTAGGAGAGTCCAAATGAGGTGCGGTTTTCGGCCACGCGATCGTGATCGAACGCTCTAGATGATGGAGCAGAGTTTGGTGGGTTTTGGGCCAAATTGGAGGGGGTGTTGGGCCGCAACACACACGAGGCCTTTTCGGTCCCTCGGTTAATTGTTGGAGCATCAAACGAAGTCCAAATGGCACGAAACTTGACAGGCGACCGGTAGTAAACCAAGGCCGCATGGAAAGTCTCGGTCCAATCCAGAAATGTTTAATCCCCACACACGGAAGAAAGCTAGAAAGGACCATCGGAGGAGAACGAAGCACCGGAATGCAAAACGGATAACGGGGAAAATGCTCGAATGCATGAGATGAAGACGTATGCAAATGCAATGCACATGATGACATGATATGAGATGCATGACAATGATAACAACGCACGGAGACAAAAACCCGAACCCGAGAAAATCAATTAACTTAAAGCCGGAAACGACAAGAGTTGGATTACAAATTGGGAAAGTTATATCCGGGGTGTTACATTGCACCTCAGGAGGCTCTGAAGTCTCGGGAGGTTCGCGCGGAACCGTTGCTGCCTCCGCCAGGACCGCATGGTACTTGGCCTCCTGAACAGCCACGATGCTTCGCAGGCGATGCTGGTAGGCGGCAGCCACGCTCGACAGGCTGAAAGGCATGCGAACGTAGCTGTGAGGTGGGCCCTCACACTGACCAGTGGGCAAAGGCCAGAAGTGCTGCTGAGCTGTGGCTCTATTGTGCCTGGAAGTGTTGACACAGACGCGCAGCTTGTTGTCCTCGCCAGGATAAGGAGCCGCAACAGGTGGTAGGCGATGGTCGCCATGCATGGCTCTCGCCTCTTGAAGGTCCTCGGTCGTCTTGGTGATGAACTCCTGAGCACCTGGCACCTTGTGCCTAGTGCCCTCATGAGGGAAGCATGTGGTGAAGCATGCCTCCACGTGGCGCCCGAGCGCCTCCCTCATGACATGGCTAGGTCAGAGGCCCTTCAGAAGAGAGCCCCCGAGCCCAGCCTGAGGAGGGCGACGGGCGTGCCTTCCTATGAGAGAGAGGGAGGCGCCCCATCCGTGGGCGCTAGTCCTGAGGTGGTGCCGCTGGAGACACCACTCTCCTGAGGCCCTTGGCGAAGCAGCTTCTTCTTATTCTTGGGGACTTCCTCAGGAGGGTAGATGGTGCCTTCGTTGTCTGGGTCTTCAGCCGCCGCAGCCTGGTAGGCGCGCTCAAGGGAGCACACCACATCCTTCTCCTCGCAGGCGAGCATGATGACGTCGTGGCTCCCTGGCATCTTGAGGACGTTGTAGCCGTGGTGAGTCACCGCCATGAACTTGGCCAGGGCCGTATACCCAAGGATGGCATTTGTACGGCAGGTGGATGTGGGCGACGTCGAAGTCGATGATCTTGGTGCGGTAGTTGTCGCACTGGCCGAAGGTGACAAGGAGGTGGATCTGCCCTATCGGGGTGGTGGAGCCATCGGTCACCCCTGAGAAGGTCTTGGTGAGCTGCAGCTGATCATATGGCACTTGGAGGCGGTCGAACGTCTCAATGGAAAGAACATTGAGCTGCACCGCCATCGATGAGGGTCTTGGTGACAAGGACATTGCTGATGACGGGTGAGCAAATCATCGCGAGGGCGCCGGCGGTTGCCGCACACTTGAGATGGTCGGACGAGCTGAAGGTGATGGTGCAATTGGACCACCTCAGCGGACGCATGGCCTCGAGTCTGGGGAGGGCTGCGTTCACCTCGCGAGCAAACTGCTTGAATATGCAATGGGAGGCTGGGGCCTAAGCGCTATCCAAGATGCAGGCGATGGCGCGAGGCTCCTAGAAGCCTCCAGCCCCCTCGTCTTGGTGGTGGTCGTTGTTCCTTCTTGGTGGTGGTGGTGGCAGTAGAGGGAGGCCGACGTTGCCCTAAGGGCGGTCCTCACGAGGCTGGTCTCTCCAGCCGCCCTCGCGAGGCTGGCATTGCCAACGGTCCTCACGAGGCTGGTCGCACCACTCCTGGCTGTGGCCGCAGTGGTCCCAAGGTCCTCCACTTCTACCCCCTCCTCGACCATAGCCTCGGTTGTTGCGCTTGAGGCATCGACTGAGGCACCCGTCGTGGATGGCCCTGAGCTCCTGACAGTCATTGGTGTTGTGTCTGTGTACGTTGTAGAAGGCGCAGAACGGACGTGTGGCCTTGGATGACTCCGGGTGGTCGCGGCCACGTGTGACGCCCAGAATCCGACGTGCCATGTGTCTTCAAGTTATTCGCTGTCCTTGCCTTCTCATTCTCTTGTGTGTTGCATCTTGCCATGTCATCATGTGCATTGAATCATGTTTTCAAAACATGCATCCATCCGGGTTCCCCCAGTTTCGTCCATTGTTCGTTCTGAGCCCAGACACACTTGCACGAGCCCGCGGCACCTCCAAAATATTATTTTATAGGTGGCAGGAAAATGTTCTCAGAATGGGACAAAAGTTGGCATGCGGTCTTCTTATAGTGTAGGTTGACCGCCTGCCAAATTTCATCGCATTCGGAGTTCGTTTGGCGGCCCAACGGATAACTATAGCGGCACCGGTGCCGGTCTAACGTCGGGCGTTTTCGGTCTACGGAAACGGTTGCCGTGTTGCATTCCTCTTCTCTCTTCTCAGTCCAACCACACACTTGACATAGTTCGCCTAACCCCTCTTTGCACAGTGCATTGACCCCTCGCGCGTTTCCGAAACTCACCCGAACCCGACCCGGGTTGTCGTTACTGATGTATCCGAATCATCCCCAAACAACCCTAAAATATCCCCGTTTTCTTATTTGGACTCCCCTAACCTTGTATTCTCGATCGTTCGATCACAATCCGATGATCAAATTTGTTCCAAGCCCCCTCTAGGCCATATGCTATTTATAGCAGATGACCCCCTAACCAAATCTGCCCCAACCCTAAATTCTAAGGGATTTGTCCCTGCAGCCGCCGCCGCCGCACTCATTGCCCACCTCGGATCCATCCCCATCCAATCAGTGGCTGCGTCTCCAATCCAAAACCCCCTTGCGTTGTCGTTCGCCACGCCGGCGACCACGGGCACAAACTCCTCGACCACGCGCCATCTTCCCCGTTAACCACCTCGAGCAGGGCATTCCTCGCCGGCTACCTCTCCTCGGGCCCGAGGCCCCAGCCAGCCGCGCCCCGCCTTCTCTACCACCTTGCGTGGCCTCCTCCAGCTTCGCCCGCGCACCACCTCGCCGGAGAACGCCGCCACGTGCCTGGATCTGCTCGTCTCCGCCACCTCCCCAAGTTCCATCGTTGCTGCTCGAGCGTCGTCCTGCCTCCGCGCTTCTTCATGCTAGGCCCGAGCAACCTCGCTCCCCTGCCATTTCTGACACCGCGCCGGCGAGCGCCACCACCGGAGCTGCTTCGTCCTCCGCCCGAACCTGCCAAGACGAGCACCAGCAGGGCCGCCTCTCATTCCCTGTCTCTCTTTCTCCTTAGGGAACATCGCCGCCACCCAGATCTGTTGCTGCACCGCCTCCCATACACGAGCCCCTCAAGTCCCTCTGCCGGAGGTCCCTTGACTCAAGCCGCCGCCTCTCCACCCAGCTGCCGCGGTCCAGCTTCTTCCCGGCGAGAACCACGCTCTGCCCCGTCCAGTTCGAGTTGGACGAGACAATGAGCGAACGCGCCCCTCCTGCCTGCGTTGACTGAGGCCGCGCCAGGCCCACATCCAGCCAGCGCCCACCACATGCGTGGGCCTCCTTGCCTCTCGAAGGCCCAGCACCCCTTTGCGGTCTGCCAAGCCTGCTGCTTCCACCGAGCTGGGCTTGGCCCATGGGTGAGGACACCCCCACCCCTCTCCTATGCACTATTGGGCCAGTCAGATTCGGCCCGCTTCTGTTTTTTTTTCTATCAGCGAATTTCCTATTTATCCAGAGACTGTAGTTTTACAGAAAAGCCCTCAAACATCATGCATTTAATAAGTCACCAACCGTGCATCGTATTAAAATGTTTCATATATGAAAAATGCTTAGAATTTTGTCTAGTTTCTTAATATGCAACTTTCCGCCATGTTCAAAATGTTTAAAATGATGTTTGCATATATTTTGCTAAATGCCATGTTAAAATGGTTTATTTCATAACTTAATAACCGTAGCTCCAAATTTAATAACCTTTATATGTAAATGGGGTAGAAAAATGCATATTTTAACATGGTGGCCTTCCTTTGCATGTTTAATAACTCTAAAATATGCCTTAGGACAGAACAGTACCAACTCTAAAATTTGCATATGGGGATTTACCGAACTTGTTTGTTATTTCTGGCCTCATTTAAACTTCCCTAGATAGGTAGCTTTCATATGTTTCACCTCTTGCCTTGTTTAACAACTTTTAATTTTGTAGAGTACATAACTGAGGGAGAACTAAATAAGTCATGTGGTGTTTCGTCAATATGCAACTGGTTGCATATTGAGCTCCACTTAACTTGTAGTGTTGTTTGTGCACTTTGCCATGACATGTTTCGTTATACCGGACATGCATCATACTTGATTGTGAATCATGACATGTTTATGTGATGGTTGTTTACTATGTTGCTTGCTTCTTTACAGGTTTCATCTCTCGTTAGCTTCGGTTTTGTTTCAGAGTTGTGAGGATCCGTTCGACTACATCTGTTTGTCTTCTTCGTGGACTCGTTCTTCTTCCTTGTGGGATCTCAGGCAAGATGACCATACCCTTGAAATTCCTTCTATATTTGCTTGGTAGTTGTTCGCTCTATCGCTATGTCGTGCTACCTACCACTTGTTATATCATGCCTCCCATATTGTCATGTCAAGCCTCTGACCCACCTTCCTAGTAAACCGTTGTTTGGCTAACTCACCGCTTTTGCTCAGCCCCTCTTATAGCGTTGTTAGTTGTAGGTGAAGCTGAAGTTTGTTCCATGTTGGAACATGGATATGTTGGGATATCACAATATCTCTTATTTAATTAATGTATCTATGTACTTGGTGAAGGGTGGAAGGCTCGGCCTTTTGCCTGGTGTTTTGTTCCACTCTTTCCGCCCTAGTTTCTGTCGTACCGGTGTTATGTTCCTTGATTTTGCGTTCCTAACGCGGTTGGGTGTTATGGTAACCCGTTGACAGTTCTCTTCGAATAAAACTCCTCCAGCAAGGTCCAACCTTGGTTTTACATTTGCCTAACAACCTATTCCTTTCCCTTGGTTCAGCCAACCCGAGGGTCATCTTTATTTTTAACCCCCCTGGGCCAGTGCTTCTCTAAGTGTTGGTCCGAACCGGGCAGCCTGCGGGGCCACCTCGAGGAAACTTGAGGGCTGGTTTTACTCGTAGCTTGACCTATCCGGTGTGCCCTGAGAACGAGATATGTGCAGCTCCTATTGGGATCGTCGGCACATCGGGCGTCTTTGCTTGTCTTGTTTTACCATTGTCGAAATGTCTTATAACCGGGATTCCGAGACTAATCGGGTATTCTCGGGAGAAGGAATATCCTTCGTTGACTGTGAGACCTTGTGATTGGCTAAGTTGGGACACCCCTGCAGGGTATAAAATTTCGAGAGCCGTGCCCGCGGTTATGTGGCAGATGGGAATTTGTTAATGTCCGGTTGTAGGGAACTTGACACTTGACTTAATTAAAATGCATCAACCGCATGTGTAACCATGATGGTCTCTTTTCGGCGGAGTCCGGGAAGTGCACACGATTCTTGTGTTATGGTTGTGCGTAAGTGGTTTCAGGATCACTTCTTGCTCACTTCTAGCTTCACGACCGCTGCGTTGCTTCTCTTCTCGCTCTTATATTGCGCATGTTAGCCACCATATATGCTTAGTGCTCGTTGCAGCTCCACCTCACTACCTTCTCCTACCCATAAGCTTAAATAGTCTTGATCTCGTGGGTGTGAGATGCTGAGTCGTCGTGACTCACAGATACTTCCAAACAGTTGCGGGTGCCGATGATACCAGTGTAGGTGGCGCAACCGAGCTCAAGTGGGAGCTCGATGAAAATCTTAGTCCTTGTTTTTTGTCTTTTCTGGATGATCAGTAGTGGAGCCCAGTTGGGACGATCTAGGATCTAGCATTTTGGGTTATCTTCTTTTATTTTGGTTCCGTAGTCAGACCTTGATTGTACTCTGGATGATGTATGTTTAACTTGTATTTGTGTGAAGTGGCGATTGTAAGCCAACTCTTTATCCGTTTCTTATTCAGTACATGGGATTGTGTGAAGATTACCCCACTTGCGCATAAACCACCATGCGGTTATGCCTCTAAGTCGTGCCTCGACATGTGGGAGATATAGCCGCATCGTGCGTGTTACACCATGCTTCATATTTGGTTAAGCCGCGAGCACGGCCGCCCCCTTGCGCTTCACATCCTTGGTCTTGGCCTTCTTGTCTTCTGGGTCGGCAACTCGGAGCTCGAGGAGCAAGAGGCGCCCCTCCTCAGCCCTCACGCGCTTTGTAGCCATGTTGAACATCTCCAGGGCCATGCCCAAGTCCTCGTGGATGGAGAGATCCTCCTTCATCTTGAGATCATGGACGCCATCGGAGAACACCGAGATGATGGCTTCGTCAGAAACCTTGGGGATCTTGAGGTGAACGATGTTGAAGTGTTGGATGTACTTTTGTAGGGTCTCCCCAGGTTGTTGTTTGATGCGCTACAGGTCACCCATGGCAGGCGGGCGGTCACGAGTGCCTTGGAGTTGGCGATGAAACGCTCGCGCATCTCGCCCTAGGAGGAGATTGATCCCGCGGGTAGGTTCAGGAGCCATGAGCGTGCCCCATCCTTGAGGGCCATGGGAAACCAATTCGCCATGACCTTATCGTCGCCGCTGGTCGCCTCGATGCTCAACTCATAGAACTGCTAGAACTCTGTAGGGTCGAGGTGCTGTCGTAACACGAAGGAAGATCAGGCTTGAACTTGCCTGGCCATATGATGTTACATAGCTCGAGGGTGAAGGCGCGGCAACCCGCTGTGGTCACCGGGGCCCATCGTGGAGGTGGAGCCTGATCTTGGTGATCACGTTCCACCGCTGCAGGCGGTGCACGGTTTTGACATGGTGGTGGAGGGAGTGCTGCAGCACCTTCTTGCGGCCGCTGGACCTCCAGGCAGCCTTCTTCTTCAAGCGCGGGCGCCTGGGGTGGTGGGTCACGCCGAGGGGCCACGCGTCTTGGGCCGAGGGCAATGTCCTGACGAGGAGGTGGCGGAGGCGCTCCATGGGCTACATTGCCCGCAGCTGGCGGTGGACGAGGCAGCGAGAGGGATGGTGCAGGACAGCCCCCAGTGGTGCTGACGAGCTCGGCGATGCGGTCCAGCCAGTCTTCATAGAGGTCGTCGACCGGGTGGTAGCGCAGGAGCTCACGCGCCATGAGCAGCGCAGCCTGCGCGTCTGTGGGCCCAGGACAAGCATGGGACAAGCCGGCCGGAGTGAGCGATGGCATGGTGGTGCGTCCGTCACGCCGCACGGAGGGATGCTGCAACAAAGCTTGCTGCTCGTTCCCCGTCGGGTCGGTGATGGCGTTGGTGGCTGGTGATGGAGAACGACGGGGAGGCCTGCCGACGGGCGCCATCTAGGCAACGCGCGCAGCGAGAGGACCTCGACGCTCAGCACGGGCTCCGCGAGCATCTGCCATGGAGACGATGGAGCGGCGGCGAGTCGATCGACGAAAGAGAGGCTTCGACGCACCCTTACCTGGCGCGCCAAATGTCGGATTCAGGGCTATGCAGACCCTTGAGAGGTTCGAACACTAGCGTGCGCACGAAGAATACTCTCTCTCTAGCTCGCTCGCTAATGATCCCAAAGCCTAGCTCGACGAACCCAAAGAACGAGAGACACATAGATTTATCCTGGTTCGGGCCACCTTGCGGTGTAATACCCTAGTCCAGCTTTGTGGTGGATTGCCTCGAGGGGTTGAGGGTGAACTAGTACAGTGGATGAACAACCACAGGAGGTGAGGTGTTCTTGAGCTCGATGAGCTGGTAGTTGTGAGGGTCGTCTAAATGATCCCCCCCCTATATGGTTGTGGCTATGTCCTATTTATAGTGTCCTTGGTCCTCTTCCGAAATGTTAGGCCGGAAGGGATCCCAGAACAACCAAGTTTGAAGGGAGACAACTAGTACAAGTTATCCTGACAAAAGTAGTCTTCGCCGTCAAAGGCTATGGTGGTGACGCTGTCGTGGGCTCCACGATGACCTCCGTCCTATCGTCCTGGCGGCCTTGGTTTTGTTGCACAGATATGGAAACCTTTGCCTGATGCCTTGGGACTCCGCGCCTGCGCTTGCCTCCTTATCACCAAAGAGGAAACTGGTACACTGTGCCCACTAGTGCCTGCCTGGCCTTGGTCGTCATGGCTGACATCATGCGAACCTCGCGAGGTGCGCCTTGCCTTGATATCTCCACTCCTCAGGAGCCAGCCTAGCGAGAGTGACCCCAAGGAGGTCTTGGTGTCGTCCGGCTCGCGAGGCCTGGCCCCTCGCGAGGGTCTTGTGTTGTTCCTGCCAAACTGGGCCATACAGGCCGCTAGTGGAGCCACGCCGCGGGCTGCAGGAACGCAAGTCTGGGCACCCCCTGTCCTAGAACACCGACATGAAAGGATTCCACAACGGCCAAATTTGAAGGGAGACAACTAGTACAAGCTATCCTGACAAAAGTAGTTTTCGCCTGCAAAAGGCTGTGGTGGTGACGCTGTGGTGGGCTCCGTGATGACCTCCGTCCGGTCATCCTAGCGGTCTTAGTCTTGTTGCATCGATATGGAAACCTTTGCTTGATTCCTCGGGACTCTGCTCCTGCGGCTGCCTCCTTGGCACCAAAGGGTAAACTCGTACACTTCGCCCGCTGGCGCCCACCTGGCCTTGGTCGTCATGGCTCATGTCATGTGAACCTCGCGAGGTGCATCTTGCCTTGATATCTCCGCCCCTCGGGAGCCATCCTGGTGAGTCCGTCCCCTAGGGAGGTCTTGGTGTCGTCCGCCTCGTGAGGCTTGGCCCCTCACAAGGGTCTTGGATTGTTGTTGTAGAAGAAGGACCGTACTGGGCCGTTGTCAGAGCCACACCGTGGGCCACAGGCAGGCAAGTCTGGGAACCCCCATTCCCAGGATGCCGATAGTATTCCCAGGTCCCAAGGCACGCTCGAAGTTGGCTTCGAGGCGAAGCCATAGGGCAAGTGCAGAGTGCCACGGACCCCAACCGTCCGCGGCCTTGGTTGGAGCATGGCGATTGATGGGACGTGGGTGCCTCCGCTTCCCCACGCTGCCTCGGCAACCGTTCGTGGCTGAAAAAAGGCTGGCACCCGTTGCAGAGCTTTCATTGCCTTGCCTTCTTCTTGCTCTAGATCCCCTTTCTCCTTCTCGCCCAGAGAGCCCTAGATCCGCCGAAACTCTCCTCAAGCCCGTAGCCAATGGCCATCGACAAGGCGAAGGCCGTGCGCTCGCCTTCCTGGTTCGAGCCTGCCCTGAGCATGCCTACCATCACAAAGAAAAACCTCGCCGCCGCGCTCCTAGTGACAGTAGATAGCAGCAACGAGGGGGGAAGAGATAGCACTCCGGGCCGGCTCCGCCAAGTCGGAAACCTTGGGCGGTACCTTCCATCCCTTCTTCTTGCACATCGTCTTCGCGGGGCTTGTCCCCCCTTTATTCGACTTCTTCTATGTTGTTCTTCGCGCCATACAATCTCCATGCCCTTCATCTTCATCCCAACTCCGTCCTCCTTCTATCGATCTTTGCCTTTTACTGCGAGGCATTCATGGGGGTGATGCCGTCTGTGGCGCTGCTTCGTCATTTCTTCTACCTCGGGATCAAGGAAGGCCCGTGCTCGGGATGTGCCAACTTCGTTGCACCCAACGGCAGCAACACGATCTCCTGAGTCGAGAAGAAGGTAGAAGACTTCAGGAACAAGTAGGTTCTCATGGATGCCTCGCGCTCTTACCCTCGGCTGGAGCTGCCGACTGGGATGCAATCACCTAACGAGGGATGGAATCATGAGAAGCTCACCGATCCTCGGGTGGAGCGGTTGATGGAGAAGATGGTGGCTGATCTGAAGTCGGACGACCCGAAGGCGGAGACGCTGATGGGGCCCATGATTGTCAAGGAATTTCTGACGCAGCACCTGGCTCCGCTCCAGGCACGCTCGTGCCCCTTGTGGAAGCTCGCGGGTGAGGGAAGCGTACTCCGCCTGCGGCCGGACGACCTGCCCGAAGAGGAGCTGAACAAGGTCCTGCGCATCCTGGTCAGGAAGGATCAGGGTTGCCCGCCGGATACCCATTTGCAGCTATACCGCCGCCTAGATGGGGAATAGATCACCGCCGCCATCCCTTCCTTCAACGAGCACGGGCTCGTCCCTCTGGTGCCTACCGGGCCCCCAGTCTCCTCGGTGATGTTGTCCTCCAGCCAGTCTGACCAAGAGGAGAGGTCGGACTCGGAGGCTACCTGGGAGGGGCGGGGGAGACTTCTCCTCCATGCCAGAACGATCTCCTCCGCACCCTCCCTGATGACGACGACACTAACGAGCACCCGGTGAGGGAGTCGCCGCGCTCCTTCGGGGTCACCACGAGGTCCTAGGGTACTCCTCCGAAGAAGCTGAAGTAGGGGTGCCGAAGATGAGCAGGTCGGCACTGATCCCGCGAGGCGGCACTTATGCCTTGTCATCGATTGAAGCTGCCATAGGCCCGAGCATCGCGCCATCATCCGCTGCTGGGGCTCGTGAGACGGTGCCCGAGTCCGTGAAGGCTGTGAGTGTGGCGCTCCCGAAGAGGACGAGGTATTACGTCGCCGTGGACCAGTAAGTGCTCTGCCTTGATCCTTGTTTCCTGCTCCAGCTGCTATATCTTGATACCCCCCTTTTGTATGGGTAGGCCGACACCGGCGATGATGAAGAAGGAGACGGCCACGATCCCCGAGACCCCACAGCCTGCCGTGGTTGCACCACCTCCGCCGAAGGAGGACGGGGCCAGCTTGCATCCTCTTGCAACGGGGTCGTCCTCCCAAGGCCCGGAGGCCCGACCTCATGAGGAGGCAATCTCTGCGGCCAAGCCGACTCTGGAGACACTCGCCCTCAGGTCGCCTGTTGAAGTCCTGAAGGCTCCGGAGTTCCCGGCTCTTCCTGCTGCGCCTGATGCTCTAGAGGAGGCTCTCTCCATGCTGACCCAACTTCGCGACGATCTCCAAGGCACCGCCCGTCGCCTGGAGCTGATCTCGAGGTGGCTGCGGTCCGATGCGTCCGTCAGTGCGGCATGGAGCCATGCTGTAGCGGCCTCCCAGGAAGGTGATCAGGTTGCCGAACCGGCTGCGGCCGCCCGTGACATGGCGTTGAAGGATGCTGAAATTGCCAAGGAGCGCTGCCGGGTGGTGGAGGCCGAGCTGGAGACCCTGCGCAGCGAGCGTTCCACCGAGGACCGCCAGCACGAATCGCGATAGGAGGAGCTGAAGGCTTGAGAACACACGGTCGCCGGTCGCGACCCCGAGCTGGAGCAATCAGCACGGGAGCAGGCCATGGAGCGTGACTGTCAGCGTTCTGGGAATGGGGGTCCCGAGACTTGCCTGCCTGCGGCCGGCGGCGTGGCTCAAAAAGGAGGGCCCAGCACGGCCCATCTTCACCAACACAAACCCAAGACCCTCGCGAGGGGCCAAGCCTTGCGGGGCAGACGACACAGAGCTTCCTCAGGCACGGCCTCATCAGGCTGGCTCACGAGGAGGCAGAGAGACCAAGGCGGGGTACCTTACAAGGTTCCCGTGACACAAGCCATGACGACCAAGGGTGCCAGGCGGGTGCCAGCCCGCGCAGCGTCCTCCTTTCCTCTTTGGTGCAAAGGGGGCAAGCGCAGCCGCGGAGTACCGAGGCATCAGGCAAAGGTTGCCATTTCGGTGCAACAAAACCAAGACCAGGAGGACTACGAGACGGAGGTCACCGTGGAGCCCAAGACGGCGTCATCACCAGAGCTTTGCGCAGGCGAAGACCACTTTTGTCAGGATAGCTGATAGTTGTTGTCCCCCTTCAAATTAGCCCGCCATTGTTGGCTCCCTTCCCGCTCGATATTTGGGAAGAGGATCAGGGCCTCTATAAATAGGACCACCCACCCACAGAGCAAGGGGGTTGGGAGGTTGGAAGGAAGAGGCTCCTTAGAAAGGGTTTCGATCAAAAAGAGAGAGAGAGAGAAAGGTGATTGAACTCCTCCCAGCAGTTCATCGCCCCAGCCAAGAACAAACCCTCACGAGGCTGTTCTTCCTTGTATTGTTCATCATCATCAGCCCAAGAGGCAATCCACCACACCACACACTAGAGTAGGGTATTACACCACAACGGTGGCCCGAACCAGTATAAACCCTGTGTCTCTTGTGTTGTTCTTTCCATAGTTCAGATCCCAGCGTGGCGGAGGGGTGCAGGTAGGTAGGAGGCGAAATCTCCGCGCGCACCCCAGTGTTCGAACCTCAAGGGTCTGCCGGAACCCAAAATCCGACATTTGGCGCGCCAGGTAGGGGTGCACCGGAATTCATCTTCCACCACCCCGTTCTCCTCCGACCATCACGCTCATGTCTGACGCTCATCGGGCCCGCGTGGAGCGCCAGGCCGCCCTCGCTTCCCACGTCGCCCAGACGGCCCCCGTCGGTGGGTGCCCTAGCCGTTCCCCGTCACCTGCCGACAACGCCGCCACCGGCCCGGCGGGGGACGAGTGGCAAGCATCGTCCCAGCATCCGTCCGTGCGGCAAGACGGCCGCACAGTGACTCCCTCGTTCACCCCAGCTGGATCTTTGTCCCGCGCGCTCCGCGCGCCCATGGAGGCTCGGGCTGCACTCATCGCGGCAAACAAGCTCCTGCGCTACCGTCCCATCGACGACGTCTACGAAGAATGGCTCGGCCGCGTCGCCGAGCTCGTCCGCGCCGCAGGGGGCTCTCCTGCACCGTCCATTCCGTTGCACCGCACCCCGCCCCACGCGGGGGACGAGGCTCCGGCGGCGCCCCAGCCGCCTCCTCCTCAAGAAGACACCATGGCTCCAAGGCGCGTGGCCCCTGGGCGGAACCCGCTCCGTTAGGCGCCAGTGCGGCAAGAACAGAGCTGCCAAGAAGTCCCTCGCCCGCCAGAAGCTGCCCGGGCACTCCCTGCTCCAGCACGTCGCGACCATGCTCCAGCTATCGCGCGTCAAGACCCCGCGCTGCTCTCAGCTGCAACGCGTGGGGACATGCAAGACCAAGCTCTCCGTCACCCAAGGCCTCCCATGGCCACAGCAGGCTGCCGCGCCTTCACCACCGAACTATGCAGCGTCGCGTGGCCCGGCAAGTTCAAGCCAGACCTGCCTCCTCGCTACGACGGCACGGCCGACCCTGCGGAGTTCCTCCAGCTCTACGAGTTGGGCATCGAAGTTGCCAACTGAGATGAGAAGGTCATGGCGAACTGGTTTCCCATGGCGCTTAAGGACGGGGCCCGCACCTGCCTCCTGAACCTGGCTCCAGGCACGATCTCCTCCTGGGACGAGATGCGCACCCGCTTCATTGCCAACTTCCAAGGTACTCGCGACCGGCCACCCACCGTGAGCGACATGCGCCGCATTAAGCAACAACCCGGGGAGACCCTGCAGAAGTACATCCAGCGCTTCAACAACACACGCCTCAAGATTCCCAAGGTGACTGAGGAGGCCATCATCTCGGCCTTCTCCGATGGCGTGCGCGACGTTAAGATGAAGGAGGAGCTGGCGATGCATGAAGACCTATGCACTTCCTTGGAGCTGTTCAACTTGGCAAACAAGTGCGCCAGGGATGAGGAAGGGCGTCTCTCCCTCCTCGAGCTGCCTGCCGTAGACCCAGAAGAGAAGAAGCTCAAGGCCAAGGATGTGAAGCGCAAGGGGGCTGCCGTGCTCGCGGCGGAACCAGGCACCAAGCGGGGCAGAGATCAGCCTGAACCTTCCAAGGGCAGCCGGTACTGTGTTTACCACGACCTCCACACCCACAACACCAACGAATGTCAAGAACTCTGAGCCGTTCGAGAAGGAAGGATCGGCCATCGCCCCGACCGCGGTGATCGGGGCTACGGTCGAGGAGGAGGAAGAAACGCAGGACGCTGGGAAGACCGTGGCCCGTGCCAGGGGTTGCGTGATCAACCTCGCGAGGATCGCTGGCAAGACCCGCCTCGCGAGGGAGGCTGGAGGGATCAGCCTCGCGAGGATCACCCGCAAGGCAACGCAGGCCTCCCACCACTACTGCCGCAACCAAGGAGGAACGAGGACCGCCACCAGGACAAGGAGGCTGGGGGCTTCCAGGAGCCGTGCGCGATCGCTTGCATCCTGGGCGGGGCTCAAGCCCCAGCCTCTCAACGCATCTTCAAGCAGTTCGCCCGCGAAGTGAACGCAGTCCTCCCCAGGCTCTAAGCCACGCGCCCTCTCAGGTGGTCGGCATGCGCCATCACGTTCAGCGCAGCAGATCAGCTCAAGTGTGCGGCTACAGCCGGAGTCCTCCCGATGCTTTGTTCCCCAATCATCAGCAACGTGGTGGTCACCAAGACCCTCATCGATGGCGGGGCAGGGCTCAATGTCCTATCCGTGGAGACATTCAACAACCTCCAAGTGCCCTACAGCCAGCTTCATCCAACCAAGCCTTTCTCCGGTATCACCGACGGCTCCACAGTCCCGATTGGGCAGGTCCGCCTCCCTGTCACCTTCGGGGCACGCGACAACTACCGCACCGAGCTCATCGACTTTGACGTCGCTCACATTCGCCTGCCGTACAACGCCATCCTTGGGTACCCAGCACTGGCCAAGTTCATGGCCGTAACTCACCACGGCTACAACGTCCTCAAGATGCCAGGAAGCGGCGGAGTCATCACGGTGCCCTGTGAAGAGAAGGACGCGGTGTGTTCCCTGGAACGAGCCTTTCAGGCCGCATCACTGAAAGACCCAGATCGTGGAAGCAGGAGGCCTCTCGAGACCGCCCCTAAGAAGAAGAAGACATCGTCCGGCCCGGCCCCTCAGGAGGCAGGCCCCTCTGGGCCCATGCCTGCCCCGGGGGAACCTCCTTCCATCGCATAGGAAAGCGCGCCTGGTGCCCTCCTCAGGCAGGGCTCGGGGGCTCTCCCCTGGAGGGCCACCGACCTAGCTAGGGTCACGAGGGAGGCGCTTGGGCACCACATGGAGGCATGTTTCGAAGCACGTTTCCCTCAAGAAAGAGTAGGGCAAGGAGATCCAGACCCTCAGGAGTTCATCAGCAAGGCCATTCAGGAGCTACAGGAGTCAAGAGTCATGAGAGGCGGCCGCCGCCTACCAGCAGTGGCTCCCCATCCAGGCGAGGATGGCGGGCTGCGCGTCTGCATCAACGTACCAGGGCTCAACCGAGTCGCCTCCCTGGAGCGCCTCTGGCCCTCGCGAGTGGGGCGCTCTGGAGGTCCACCCCACAACTACGTTCGCATGCCTTACGGCTTGCTGAGCATGGCTGACACGTACCAGCGCCTCATGAGGGGCACCACGGAGGCACAAGAGGCCAGGCGTTCCGCGGCCCTGGCGGAGGTGGAGATGGTGCGCGAGGAGCCGCCAGCGCCTCCGGAGCCTCCCGAGGCCCCTGGGCCTGGGGGCTCATGAGGATCGGCTTCCGCATCCCACCGAGTCTGCTACACCAACACCCTTTCGTCTTCAGCGTCATCAGGTGACATCTTTCAAGTTTCACTTCCAGCTGGGAGCGCCTCCCCAGGGCTACATTATTCCCAGGCCGCGTGGGTCCGTCCCTACGGCGTGTATCCCTTTTTTATTCCATGTTGTTAGCTTACCTTGTTGGGGGCGCCCCTCGGGCTGCATGATCCCCAAGCCGCTCGGGCCAGGCCTAGCGGCATGTATCCCATTTGCGTTTAATTCAAATTATGTGTTAGAACCACCATGCTTGATTATTTGATGCCGGTCCACGGCACCTCTTCTCCTCCATGCCGACCACTTGCACGTTAAAGGGGGGGGGGGTACCTGAGCATCGCGACTCAGGGCTCTTACTGGCTCTCCAGCCCTCACCCTCTGGCCTTGACCACGGCATCGCGACCTGGCATACCAGCGACGGCTGAGACCAGCTCGAGGGCCGGGACCCGAGGATGTAGAGTGTAGGCATCTAACCAAATTTGTAGGGACACATCACAAGATAAGGCCCAGTGCCAGGCGCAACCCGCCTAGAGGTAGGGCCCCGTGAGTTCCGCGCTGGCTCACGGGTGCCCAGATACACCTCGCCAGGCCCTACCGTGCCAGCCACGTGTCAGCGCGGGGCTGTACACGCCCCGGGGGCTCCTCCCGGGGGGGCCCCCTCCCACGTACCAGTGGAAGCACCATGCTCCACGCTGGCTGACGACACTGCCGAGGAGCGGCTATGCCCGTACACATACGGAAGCGCTATGCTCTGCGCTGGTGATAAACAACTAAGGGTGGCCCCCGGGCCGCATCAACCTCAGGGAGCCCAGAGCTCAGTGTCTAGCCTCATCGTAACGCCTCCCCTCAGGAGTGCCGCGCGAGGGGGCTGGGCACGGGGGCTGCGCCTGGGTCATGCCCAGACGCACGCCCCCTAGCGAGGCCCCCCGGGCCTGGTCTGTCGCGCGCCTCTCCCCGAGCGGAGCCAAGGTATGAAGGCTGTTTGAGCATCAAGGGGGACTCCTGAGCAGCGCGACTCAGGAGGCTAACTGGTCATGTAGCCCCTCACTCCGTGGCCCCGTCCTGGTTTCCGGTCGGGACCATCGCTGGGTGAGGCACGCTCGCGACCGGGCTCTGCAGACGTAGAACGGTAAATCCACCCGCATCACACCTCCCTACTTGCTGTTCGTGCGCCAAGGGGGACTCCTGAGCATCATGACTCAGGAGCCTAACTTGTCACGTAGCCCCTCACTCCTTGGCCCCGTCCTGGTTTCCGGTCGGGACCAACGCTGGGTGAGGCATGCGCGGGGCCGGGCTCTGCCGGCGTAGAACATAAGAAAATAGGAAGGAAAGGCGCAAATTTCAAGGAATTCAAAAGCAAATATTACAGTCCAGACTGTTATCCCAATACCAAACGCAAGTTTAGACGCCTCCCCGAGGCATGATACATGTGCAGGAATTAAAGGCAGGACAGGAGCCATGACGAAGTCGCTTGTTGGCGGAGGAGCAGCGCTAAGTGGGTTCGCCTCACGGAGCAGCGGGATCGGCAGCGCCTTGCTCCGGCTTGGTGCTGAAGGCCCAGAACTTCGCCAACAGAGCCTCCGCACGACCCTTCACGGCCTCGGCAGCAGCAGTGGCACGCTTGCCGCTTGCTGGCTCCAGCAGGCTGTCGAGGTCGACGCCGGGATCGCGAAGGTAGATGTGGGTGAGGACCCGCGTCAGCGCTGCAGAAGACAGGACACACGCCTCGGCCTCGGCCGTGGGGCCAAGGCCAAGGGCGACATCTTCAAGAGCATGAACCAGGAAGGGAAGCAGCTTGGCGGGGCCGTCCTCGGCGCCAACCAGCGGGCTCTCCAGGCCGCTGTCGTAAAGTGTCCTCAGCGAGGAGCGAGCCTTCGCCTCCAACTCCGTGAAGGCCGCGCGGTCCTCGGCAAGAACCAGGGACTTGTCATCCAGCTCGGCCTTCCCCGGCCCCAACTCCTGCTCCAGCGCGCCTAAGCAGTCGCGGCGCTTCCTGAGCTTGGCCTCCCGGCCCTCGACGGCCGCCTCGCAAGCCTTCACGCCTTCTTCCTGCTCTTGGCGAAGGCGGACCTCTTTCGCGAGCTGATCCCGCAGGCCTTGCAGCTTGTCCTCCAGCGCCTTGCAGCGACCATGGACGTCGACCACCTCCCCCAGGGCTGCATCACGAGCAGCCTTCGCCTCAAGGACGGCCTGCTTTTCCTCATGCGAGCCATCGAGGCCTGTACCAGCGCTGCCCGAATTGAAGCGTCGGAGCGAACCCATCCAGAAGCCAGCTCCAAGCGCCCGGCCACCAAGCGAGGGTCGGCACCAAGAAGATCCTGCCGCAGTCGGTCCAGCTCAGCAACAGCACGATCCAGAATGGCAGAAGGAGTCAGAGAGACAGTAGCCGGTGGAGTAGGAGGAGAAGGTGGCAGCGCGGCCACAACATCCTGAGGCGGAGTCTGCCGCGCCCCGATAGCTGTAGTGGTGGCGGCAGGCAAGAGCACCTCGGGAGCCACTTGGGCCGTGGGGGCTGAACTCAACCCAGCCGGCTCGGCTAGGCCTCACGAGGACGACCGGGCAGGAGAAGCCTGTGCGTCGCGGTCACCCTCCTTCGCGGGCAGAGGCGCCGCCACGGATGGAACCTCAGGAGCCCCCTTTGACTTCTTTACAGCGGGCGTCAGCCTATCCAAGAGATGCTGACGTCAAGCCTCAGAAGTAGAGCAAGAAATAAAGACAAGAATCGAATGCTTACGGGTCATTGCTAGTGAACTCAAGCGGCCTCCGGCCAAATTTGAAGCCTGAAAGCCGGCTGGAAGGATCAACCTCGGGAAGCTTGGAAGCGGAAGATGCGTCCGCGGTCCTCATCGGGGCCGGGGCAGACCCGCAGGAGATCAACCCGGTCCTGTCCTTCTTCGGGATCGGGGGCGAGCTCCCGCCGTCCTCCTCATCGTTGTCCACGTCATCATCTTCATCGTCATCCTCGTCGTCATTGCTCGGAGAGAGGCGGAGAACGCGGGACCTGCTCCGTGGGAGGGGAGCCCTCGACTCTCTGTCAGTCGCCTCGGAGTCAGGCCCTTTTCCTCGCTCCCCTCCTTCCTCCTCTTCGCTGGAGTCGTCGGAGGGCACGTCCACCTGTTCCTCGGGAGTCTCCATGGGCACGGGCCCATCCCTGTTGAAAACGGGCATGGACTCCACTACCTGCTCCCAGTCGTCGCGGAGGAACAAGGGCGTAGGAGCGCCCGCCAACCTCGCCACATTGCCCCCGACCAGAGATTGGAGAACCGCAGCCAGGTCTCCGTCGGCCAAGGCCGCGGGGGTCGGACGAGGCCTCCACATTGGAAGTGAGTATTGCCGAAGCGGAGCCAGCTGGTGCTCCAGGAACTCCCTCAGCAGTGACGCGCTGGTCAGCTTCGCCGCCGCCATGTCGGTCGGCCTCAGATCCGCGTCCATCTTCTCCAACACCAGTTTCACGCTGGGGTTCGCGAGCTTCGCTCGACCCCAATCGCTAGAGCTCGTGGGCTGCTCCATGGGCAAGATCAGCCGAGGGTTGATGCGCCCAGCATCCACCAAGATCCACTTGCTCCTGAAGCCCTCAATCCTCTTCCCAGGGTTCGAGATGGCAATGGCGCCACCGTACGCGATGAAGCTCGCGCACGCGGAAGCCGGACCGCGAGAGGTCCGGAGGTAGAAGTAGTGGTGCAGCAAGGCCACTGAGGGCTGCACCCCAACGTGGGCCTCGCAATAATAAGCAAAGATTGCTATGAGAAGGACAGAGTTGGGATGGAGATGTAGGGCTTGTAGCTTGTAATGGCGGAGGACAGAGAAGAAGAACTCGGAGAAGGGAGGCACCAGGCCAGCAACAATGGCACTTACGAAGAGCGGATAGAAGGTGCTCCTTTGACCCTCAGGGGTGGCGGAGCTGGCCTTGAACACCTTCGCCCCGTCGATGCCCCACGCCGTCGCCATCCGGCCCAACCGGGCAAGGCTCACCTCCGACACATTCGGCGAGTCCAGGGCAAACGAGTACCAAGCTGCGGCCGGGGGCTGACGAGGCGCCATGGCTTCCTAGGTCGCACAGTTAGTGCAGATCTGGAAATTTCGGAGGAAGGAAGGAGAGGCGCAAGAAAGGGGATCTGAGCAGCAATCGGGGAAGGCAAGAAGCAGGGCCTAGACGGATGCCACTCCTTTATCAACTCGCGCGGTTGCTAAGGTGCCCACGTCCAGTCAACCGCCACGCGGCGCCCAAGGCCGCAGGCTGTTAGGGCCCACGGTGCTTCGCTCTTGCCCTTCTGCCTCCCTACACGGCCAAGTCCGGGCGCGCCTTGGGCCCGAGGGCTACTGTCGGTGTTCTGGGAATGGGGGTCCCCAGACTTGCCTGCCTGCGGCCTGCGGCATGGCTCAAAAAGGAGGGCCCAGCACGGCCCATCTTCACCAACACAAACCCAAGACCCTCGCGAGGGGCCAAGCCTCGCGGGCGGACGACACGGAGCTTCCTCAGGCACGGCCTCATCAGGCTAGCTCACGAGGAGGTGGAGGGACCAAGGCGGGGTACCTCACGAGGTGCCTGTGACGCAAGCCATGACGACCAAGGGCGCCAGGCGGGTGCCAGCCCGCGCAGCATCCTCCTTTCCTGTTTGGTGCAAAGGGGGCAAGCGCAGCCGCGGAGTACCGAGGCATCAGGCAAAGGTTGCCATTTCGGTGCAACAAGACCAAGACCAGGAGGACTACGAGACGGAGGTCACCATGGAGCCCAAGACGGCGTCATCACCAGAGCTTTGCGCAGGCGAAGACCACTTTTGTCAGGATAGCTGATACTTGTTGTCCCCCTTCAAATTAGCCCGCCATTGTTGGCTCCCTTCCCACTCGATATTTGGGAAGAGGACCAGGGCCTCTATAAATAGGACCAGCCACCCACAGAGCAAGGGGGTTGGGAGGTTGGAAGGAAGAGGCTCCTTAGAGAGGATTTCGATCAGAAAGAGAGAGAAAGGTGATTGAACTCCTCCCAGCAGTTCATCGCCCCAGCCAAGAACAGACCCTTGCGAGGCTGTTCTTCCTTGTATTGTTCATCATCATCAGCCCAAGAGGCAATCCACCACACCACACACTAGAGTAGGGTATTACACCACAACGGTGGCCCGAACCAGTATAAACCCTGTGGTGTTGTTCTTTCCATAGTTTAGATCCCAGCATGGCGGAGGGGTGCAGGTAGGTAGGAGGAGAAATCTCCGCGCGCACCCCAGTGTTCAAACCTCAAGGGTCTGCTGGAACCCAAAATCCGACAGCGACTGCTTGGAGAAGCTGAAGGGGGAGGTAGAGGAGGAGAAAGCCCGACTGGAGGCCAAGGCAAAAATCCTTGCCATTGATCGTGCCGCCATCGATTCTTTTGAGCAGAGGTCCCGCGAGGCATTGCGGGACCTCTACGGGAGGGGGTTGAAGAAGCCATTGGTGACTGCCGAGGAAGGCCCCACAGAGCTGCTTCCCCAGCTGGTCATGGCGCTCGGGGACGTTGTCCTTGGGATCAGCCCCATGGTGGAAGGAGAGGCCCGCGCACTCTCCGCTTTGGCTATGACGCGCGTCTTCAGCCACCTCCATCTTCGTGACCCCAGCACCAACTTCGGAGCCCTACTTGAGCCTATGGACGAGGAGCATTGCATCGCCGCCGCCGAAGCCATGAAGGACCAGGTGGAGGCCCTACTGCAGAAGTTCCTCGCCATCGACCCTGCGCCCCCGGCTGACGGTGCCGCCGAACCTATAGCCATAGCCGATGGTACGGTTGACGGCGATGTTGTCGATGATGAGGTGCTTCTTGCGGTCGATGGCAATGGCCAAGGCTGAAGAGGCTTGCTGGCAGCGCTTCCCTCCATTTTATCTCCTACAACATGCATGGTGCCTCATGGAGGCATTAAAACTTTATGTGTCCTGCACTTTTTAAGAGACAATGTTTGTTGTAATAATTTGCTAGGGTTTTGCATTTCCTTCCTGCTTGTTAGGTGTTCTGCATCGGTAGGGTCCGACCCCATGCATACCTCAGCCGTCGTTAGGTCGTCCGGATCACCAGGACGAGAGACCAAGGGGTGAGGGCCTAAGTGACGAGTTAGGCTCCTGAGTCGCGATGCTCAGGAGTCCCCCTTGACATACAAACAGCCCGCGGGGAGGAGATGCGAGAGTAGACCTTAGCGTTCTATGTCGGCAGGGCCCGGTCCCACACATACCACAGCCGCCGTTGGGTCGTCCGGATCGTCAGGACGAGACCAAGGGGTGAGGGGCTACGTGACGAGTTAGGCACCTGAGTCGCGATGCTCAGGAGCCCCCCTTGATGTACAAAAAGACCTCCATACCTTTCCTCACCGAGGTCCTGCTCGAGAGGGGCACATGACCACCAGGTCTGAGGGACCTGGCAGGGTGGCGTGCGCTAGGCATGAACTGAGCGTAGCCTCTGTTCCTTGCCCCCTCACGTGACACTCTCGAGGGGAAAGTGTTGCGAAGAGGCCGGACACTGAGCCTCGCGGCTCCCTGAGGTTGATGTGGCCAAGGGGCCACCCTCAGTTGTTTATCACCAGCGCGGACCATGGAGCTTCTGCACTTGCACGTGCATAGCTGCTCCATGACTGCGTCGACTGCCAGCACGGAGCATGGTGCTTCCACTGGTGCGTGGGTGGGGGCTCCTGCTGAGTGTAACCCCCGGGGTGTGTACAGCCCCGCCCTAACACATGGCTTGCATGGCAGGGCTAGACGAGGCGTGTCTGGGAACTCGTGAGCCAGCGCGGGACTCACGAGGCTCTACCTCAAGGCGGGTGCCGCCTAAATTTGATTCTTGACAGTTGGGATGGCCCTGCGAAATGGTTAGACAACCTGCACCGAATGAATCTCCTAAGGTGATCACATGAGAAGGCCAAACACCAACGACCTCGGGAGGTGATGTGAACGGGACTGACCCGCCAGACAGAGTTCAGTAGTTGGGTTTACCGATGCTGTAAGGACAAACCCGAGCACAGACGCCGTGCCCAGTCTTCTCATGCGAAAATCCTGAAGAAAGACAACCGACGGGTGACTCCCGTGTGGCGAGGCACCGAGTCACACACCCTAGCTCGTGCGCCCATGATTAGCTCATGCGAGAACGAGGCACGGAGGACCATGGGAGGTGACGTACATGGGAGCTGGCCCGCAAGCCAGAGCTCAGCCTCTTGGGTTTAGCGACGCTGCAGGAATGGACCCGAGCACAGACGCCATGCCAGTCCTTAGACATGAGGCAGTCGTGGGTGGGCTGGCGAGGGCGTACGACATTCATAGTATCGAAGTACCGGACGTGCATATAATAATCATAAAGAAACTCATGTGAGGAGGTAAAGCTAGTTCAGATAAATGCAAGAATGACACATGTCGTAGGGACAGACCCACGCGGCTTGGGGATGATGCAGCCTGAGGGGCGCCCCCAATAGAGTGACTAGAAGATGCAAGAAAGATACAGGCCGCAGGGACAGGCCCATGCGGTTTGGGGATATTGCAGTCCGAGGGGCGCCCCCAACAGAATAAATCGGAAAATGTCACCTGGCACCGTTGCTGAAGAGATGTTGAAGTAGCTGAAGATGCTTGCTGAAGAGGTTGCTCCTCGCGAGTCGCCTCAGTCCTGAGCCTCTGGAATCTCAAGAGGCTTGGGAGGCTCGTGGAGAACCGTCACCATCTCCACCAAGACCGCGTGGTGCTTGGCCTCCTGAGCTGCCAGGATGCCTCATAGGCGGCGCTGGAAGGTAACAACCGTGCTCGGCAGGGCAAAAGCACTCCTGGAATGCAGCTCTTTTAGCCCTGGGATGTTGATGCAGACGCGCAGCTCGTTGTCCTCGCCAGGACAAGGAGCCACGCCTAGCAGTGGGCGTTGTTCACCGCGCAAGGCTCTCGCTTCTTGAAGCTCTTCAGTCACCTTGGTGATGAATTCCTGAGCACCTGGCACCCCGTGCCCAGTGCCCTCACGAGGGAAGCGTGCGATGAAGCATGCCTCCATGTGGTGCCCGAGCGCCTCCCTCGTGACATTGGCTAAGTCAGAGGCCCTCCAGAAGAGAGCCCCTGAGCCCAGCCTGAGGGGGGCGTCGGGCACGCCTTCATATGCATGAGAGGGAGGTGCCCCGTTCGTGGGCGCAGGTCCTGAGGAGGTGCTACTCGAGACTCCGCTCTCCTGAGGGTCTTGGTGGAGTAGCTCCTTTTTCTTCTCGGGGACAGCCTCGGGAGTGTAAATGGTGCCTTCGTTTTCTAGGTCTTCAACAGCTGCAGCCTGGCAGGCGCGCTCGAGAGAGCACACTGCATCCTTCTCCTCGCAGGCTGCCGTGATGACGCCGTGGTTACCCGACATCTTGAGGACATGTTAACCATGGTGAGTCATCGCCATAAACTTGGCCGGGGCTGGATATCCAAGGATGGCATTGTACGGAAGGTGGATGTGGGCGACGTCGAAGTCGATGAGCTCGATGCGGTAGTTGTCACATTGGCCGAAGGTGATGGGAAGGCAGATCTGCCCTATCGGGGTGGTGGAGCCATCGGTCACTCCTGAGAAGGGCTTGGTGGGCTGCAGCTGATCATAGGGCACTTGGAGGCAGTTGAACGTCTCGATGGAAAGAACATTCAGCCCCGCACCACCATCGATGAGGGTCTTGGTGACAAGGACATTGCTTTTAACGGGCGAACAAAGCATCGAGAGGGCGCCGATTGTCGCCATACACTTGAGCTGGTCGGACAAGCTGAAAGTGATGGTGCACTTGGACCACCTGAGCGGGCGCGTGGCCTTGAGCCTGTGGAGGGTCGCGTTCACCTCATGAGCGTACTGCTTGAACATGCACTGGGAGGCTGGGGCCTGAGCGCCACCCAAGACGCAGGCGATGGCATGAGGCTCCTGGAAGTGCCCAGCCCCCTCGTCCTGGTGGTGGTCATTGTTCCTTCTTGGTGGTGGCAGCAGCGGAGGGAGGCCGGCATTGCCCCGAGGTCGGTCCTCATGAGGCTGGTCTCTCCAGGCACCCTCGTGAGGCTGGCCTTGCCAGCGATCCTCTCGAGGCTGGTCGCGCCACTCCTGGCGGGGACCACGATCATCCCAACGTCCTCCACTTCTGCCTCCTCCATGGCCGTAGCCTCGATCATTAGGCTCAGGGCGTCGACCGAGGCACCAATCGCGAATGGCCCTGAGCTCCTGATAGTGATTGGTGTTGTGGCTGTGTACGTTGTGGAAGATGTAGAATGGACGGCTACCCTTGGATGACTCTGGGTGGTCGCATCCGTGCTTCATCTCTGGTTCAGCCATGAGCACGGCAACCCCCTTGCACTTCACGTCCTTGGCCATGGCCTTCTTGTCTTTTGGGTCGGCCGCTGGGAGTTCGAGGAGGGAGAGGTGCCCTTCCTCAGCTCTCGCGCATTTGGTTGCCATGTTGAACATCTCCAAAGCCGTGCACAGGTCCTCATGGATGGCGAGCTCCTCCTTCATCTTGACATCGCGGACGCCATCGGAGAACGCAGAGATGATGGCTTCGTCCAAAACCTTGCGGATCTTGAGGCGAACGCTGTTGAAGCACTGGATGTACTTCTACAGGGTCTCCTTGGCTGCTACTTGATGCGTTGCAAGCCACCCATGGCAGACGGGCGGTCGCGAGTGCCCTGGAAGTTGGCGACGAAACGCTTGCGCATCTCGCCCTAGGAGGAAATTGATCCCGCAGGTAGATTCTGGAGGCATGAGCACGCGTGATCCTTGAGGGCCATGGGAAACCAGTTCGCCATGACCTTTTCGTCGCTGCTGGGCGCCCCGATGCTCAGCTCGTAGAGATGCAAGAACTCCCCAGGGTCGGGGGTGCCGTCGTAGCATCGCGCCAGGTCGGGCTTGAACTTCTGCGTAGCTCAGGAGTTAAGGCGCGGCAGCCCACTGTGGTCACCCGAGCCCGTCGTGAAGGTGGAGCCTCGTCTTGGTGCTCATGCGCCACCACTACAGGCGGCGCGCGGTCTTGGCGTGGTGGTGGAGGGAGCGTAGGAGCACCTTCTTGCGGCCCTTGGACCTCCTTGCAGCTTTCTTCTTCGTGTGCGGGCGCCCTGCGCGGTGGGTCACGCCGTGGGGCCGCGCGTCTTGGATCGAGGGTGACGTCCTGACGGGGAGGTGGTGGGGGCACTCCATGGGCTACGTCGTCCGCAGCAGGCGGCGGGCGAGGCAGTGAGAGGGACGGTGCAGGAGAGCCCCCAGCCGCGCTGACAAGCTCAGCGATGCGGTCCAGCAAGTCTTCATAGAGGTCGTCGACTGGGCAGTAGCACAGCTGCTCACGCGCCATGAGCAATGCAGCCTGCATGTTCGCCGGGCCATGAAGAGTGTGGGGCGACAAGCTGGCCGGAGTTAGTGATGGGGTGGCGGTGCGTCCATCCCGCCGCAAGGAGGGATGCAGCGACGAAGCTTGCTGCTCGTGCCCCGCCGGGCCAGTGGCGATGTTGGTGGCGGGTGATGGATCGGCAGGGAGGCCCGCCGACGGGCGCCGTTTGGGTGACGAGAGCAGAGAGAGCGGCTCGACGCTCAGCACGGGCTCGACGAGCATCAGCCATGGAGATAGTGGAGCAACGGCGAGTCAATCGACGGGAGAGAGGCTTCGACGCACCCCTACCCGGCGCGCCAAATGTCGGATTCGGGGTTCCGCAGACCCTTTAGAGGTTCGAAAACTGAGGTGCGTGCAACGAACTCCCTCTTCCCAATCTGTCTGCTCAATGATTCCATGGCCTAGCTCGACGAACCCAAGGGACAAGAGACATAACGATTTATCCTGGTTCAGGCCACCTTACAGTTTAATACCCTACTCCAACTTTGTGGTGGATTTCCTCGAGGGGCTAAGGATGAACAAGTACAGTCGATGAACAACCTCAGGCGGTTTGGTGTTCTTGAGCTCGATGAGCTAGTGAGGTGGTCAGGGTGGAATGGATCTAATCCCCCTCTATGGTGGTGGCTAGGTACTATTTATACTGGCCTTGGTCCTCTTCCCAAATGTAGGTGGGAAGGGATTCCGCAACGGCCAAATTTGAAGGGAGACAACTAGTACAAGCTATCCAGACAAAAGTAGTCTTCGCCTGTAAAAGGCTCTGGTGGTGACGCTGTGGTGGGCTCCGTGATGACCTCCATCTTGTCGTCCTAGCGCTCTTGGTATTGTTGCACCAATATGGAAGCCTTTGCTTGATTCCTCGAGATTCCGCGCCAGCGCTTGCCTCCTTGGCACCAAAGGGGAAACTGGTACACTGGGCCCGTCGGCGCCCGCCTGGCTTTAGTCGTCATGGCTAACGTCATGTGAACCTCGCGAGGTGCATCTTGCCTTGATATCTGCGCCCCTCGGGAGCCAGCCTGGTGAGGCTGCCTCCAGGGAGGTCTTGGTGTCGTCCGCCTCGCGAGGGTCTTGTGTTGTTGTTGTAGAAGCAGGGTCGTACCGGGCCGTTGTCGGAGCCACGCCGTGGCCCGCCGGAAGGCAAGTCTGGGCACCCCTGTTCCCAGGATGCCGACACCTAGCTACAACCTCATGAAGATGTCAGGAAGAAGCGGCGTCCTCACAGTGGTGGGGGACATCAAAGACGCGCTCTCGGCCATCAAGCTCGCCTTCAGGGCCGCGCGGCCAAGCGGGGAGGGATCCCCGGAGGGCCCGGGGGCTACACCGGCAAATAAGAAGTAGTTGTTCTCTCAAGATCGGGCCGAAATGAAGCAGGTGTCGATCGATGAAGACAGGGGATCGAGCTCTACCTTCACCATAGGCGCTGGCGTCCCTCCGAACCAAGAAGCGGCGCTGGGAAGCTTCCTCCACGAGAACAAGGATGTGTTTGTGTGGGAAGCGGCGGACCTTGTTGGGGTCCCGCGTGGGGTAATCGAGCACCACCTGACGTTGTGACCCAACGCACGCCTTGTAAAGAAGAAGGCGCAGAGGCAAGCCCCAGAGAAGTAGTCATTCTTCATCCAGGAGACCCGCAAGCTACAGGAGGCCGACGTCATTAGGGAAGTACGGCACAGATTGGCTCGCGAACCCGGTCATCGTCCCCATATAGGGCGGGAAAGAGCGGATGTGCATTGACTTCACCAATCTCAACAAGGCCTGTCCTCAAGACCCCGCACTCGACCAAATCGTCGAATCCACCCCCGAGTGCGACTTACTATGCTTCTTGGATGCATTCTCGGGCTATCACCAAATCAAGATGTCGGTGTAGGACGTTGAGAAGATGGCTTTTCTGACCTCGTGTGGAGTATACTGCTACACATGCATGCCGTTTGGGTTGCGCAATGCTGTAGCAACCTGTAAGCCGCTAATGCACATCGCCTTGGGTCAGCAGCTCGGGAGGAATGCCGATGCATACATTGACGACATAGTGGTGAAATCTCGGGAGGCGAGAACACTTATCGAGGATCTAGAGGAGACTTTCGCTAGCCTGCGCAAGGTAAACCTGCGGCTCAACCGAGAGAAATGTATATTCGATGTCCCGTCTGGCAATCTACTGGGCTTCTTGGTGTGACATAGACGGATCGAGGCCAACCTAGAGAAAGTCAAGGCCATAGAAAGGATGAGCCCGTCGCAAACCCTCAAGGAGATGCAGAAGCTGGCAGGCTGCGTGACCTCGCTCGGGCGCTTCATCTCCAAACTGGGGGAGCGCGCCCTCCCCTTCTTCAAGCTGATGAAAACAAATGGCCCGTTCGAGTGGACTCCGGAGGCTGACGCAGCCTGATACGTCTCCATCGTATCTATAATTTTTTATTGTTCCATGCCAATATTCTACAACTTTCATATACTTTTAGAAACTTTTTATACTATTTTTGGGACTAACATATTGATCCAGTGCCCAGTGCCAGTTCATGTTTGTTGCATGTTTTTTGTTTTGCAGTAAATCCATATCAAACGGAGTCCAAACGGGATAAAAACTG
This sequence comes from Triticum monococcum, assembly GCA_034509565.1. Taxonomy (NCBI): domain Eukaryota; kingdom Viridiplantae; phylum Streptophyta; class Magnoliopsida; order Poales; family Poaceae; genus Triticum; species Triticum monococcum. The sequence goes on from CM067842.1 coordinate 290,673,671, forward strand.
ACGGAGATTTCTTTGGAATATATGTGATTTTTGGGAAGAAAAATCAATCCGAGATGATGCTCGAGGGGCCACGAGGCAGGGGGCGCCCCCCAAGGGGTCAGGCGCGCCCTGGGCCCTCATGGCCACCCCGTAAGACGGTTGATGCCCTTCTTTTGCTGCAAGAAAGCTAATATCCGGATAAAAATCATGTCCAAAATTCAGCCCAATCAGAGTTACGGATCTCTGGGAATATAAGAAACGGTGAAAGGGCAGAATCAGCCAACGCAGAAACAGAGAGAGACAGAGAGACAGATCCAATCGTGGAGGGGCTCTCGCTCCTCCCATGCCATGGAGACCAAGGACCAGAGGGGAAACCCTTCTCCCATCTAGGGAGAAGGTCAAGGAAGATGAAGAAGAAGGGGGTCTCTCTCCCCCTCTCTTCCGGTGGCACCGGAACGCCGTCGGGGCCATCATCAGCACCGCAATCTACACCAACAACTTCACTGCCATCATCACCAACTCTTCCCCCCTCCATGCAGCGGTGTAACCCCTCTTTTACCCGCTGTAATCTCTACTTAAATATAGTGCTCAATGCTATATATTATTTCCCAATGATGTATGGCTATCCTATGATGTTTGAGTAGATTCGTTTTGTCCTATGTGTTAATTGATGATCGTGATTAGTTTGAGTTGCATGTTTTATTATTGGTGCTTTCCTATGGTACTCTCCGTGTCATGCAAGCATGAGGGATACCCTCTGTAGGGTTTCCAATATGTTCATGATTTGCTTATGGTGGGTGGCATGAGTGACAGAAGCACAGACCCGAGTAAGTAGGTTGTTTGTGTATGGGAGTAAAGAGGACTTGATGCCTTATAATGCTATGGTTGGGTTTTACCTTAATGATCTTCAGTAGTTGCGGATGCTTTCTAGAGTTCCAATCATAAGTGCGTATGATCCAAGAATAGAAAGTATGTTAGCTTATGCCTCTCCCTCATATAAAATTGCAATAGTGATTACCGGACTAGTTATCGATTGCCTATGGACAAATAACTTTCTTGTGTGAAAACAAGTGCTCTACTAAACCTAACTTAGTTGTGTATTTATCTAAACAGCCCCTACTTTTTATTTACATGCTCTTTATTATCTTGCAAACTTATCCAACAACACCCACAAAAAACTTCTAGTTTCATACTTGTTCTAGGTAAAGCGAACGTTAAGCATGCATAGAGTTGTATCGGTGGTCGATAGAACTTGAGGGAATATTTGTTATACCTTTAGCTCCTCGTTGGGTTCGACACTATTTCTTATTGAAAGAGTCTATAATTGACCCCTTATACTTGTGGGTTATCACAGCCTTCGAAGACCTCAAGGAGTACCTCACCAGCCCACCGGTGATGGTAGCGCCGCGCCGCCTCGAACCTTTGGTGCTCTACCTGGCTGCCACACCTCACCCCGCCAGCGCAGCGCTGGTGGCGGTCTGCGAGGAGCGCCTGAGCAAGGGCTCGCGGGGCAGCACCTTGCACCCGGTTGAGGCACCGCGGCCTCAGGACGACACTCCTGAGGCCTCGGCTGCCCCACCGGTCGGCTAGCCTCCTAAGGGTGGCGCCCTCGAGGCCGTAGCAGGCTCGACAGATGACAAGGCCGCTGAGGCCCCCCAGCCTTAGGAGGAACATGACTCCACCAATGCCTCCACCCTCGTTCAACACCCGGTGTACTTTGTCAGCACGGTGTTGCGTGATGCGCGGGCACGCTACCCCATGCCGCAGAAGCTGTTGCTCGCGCTCCTTGTCGCCTCCCGAAAGCTACACCACTACTTCCAAGGCCACCCCATCAAGGTTGTCTCGGTGAGAGGGTGGTCCGAATCCCTAACGCCGTGGGGAGGGTCACCGAATGGAACATTGAACTACAGGCGTCCCAGTTGGAATTTAGTACCACCAGGATCATCAAGGGTGCGGCCCTCGCCGACTTCGTGGCGGAATGGACTGACGTTCCCGATCGAGAAGTGGGTCGTTCCCTCTCGCCGGAAAATGAAGCACCAGATGGTTGGGTCATGTACTTCGACGGCACATTCGTGCGTCAGGGCGCGGGGGCTGGAGTCGTGCTCATCTCGCCCACCCAGGACAAGCTCTACTACGCCGCACAACTCTGCTTCCAGCAAGGCGAGAAGGTCTCCAACAACATCGCGGAGTACGAAGGCCTGATCGCCAGCCTCAAGGCTGCGGTAGCTTTGGGGGTGAGGCGCCTCACCATCAGGGGTGGCTCCCAGCTCCTCGTCAACTTCTCCAACAAAGCATACAAGCCAAAGGACGAGCACATGGAGGCATAACTCGAGGAGGTACACAAAATGGAGAAACAATTCTTTGGCCTGGAATTGCAGCACGTGCCACGCTGCATGAACAAGGAGGTGGACGACATTGCGAAGAGGGCGCCTCGGCGTCTACCTCAGGAGCATGGCGTCTTTGAGGAGCGGCTCTTCAAGCCATTGGCAGCTCCCCCTGCTACGTGCCCAGCATTGCCTCAAGAGGAGCTCCCTCCAGCTCCCCTCTCAGGTGCCCCAGCTTGCGGCCCGACCACAGGAGCCTGCCTGCTCCTCGCGCTTGACCCTCAGGAGGGGTGCTGGACCGAGGAGCTCAAGGCATACCTACTCCAAGGCACCTTGCCGAAGAAGGAGGAAGACACATAACATGTGGCCCACCAGGCCACTACGTACTGCATCCAAGATGGTGAGCTCTACAGAAACTGGCCAAATGATGTTTATCGATGATGCATCTCCAGGGAGCAGGGATGTGAGCTGTTGGCCGACATACATGGCGGGGACTGCAGGCACCGCTGTTCATTGCGCACCGTCGTGGGAAAGGCGTTCTGCAATGGATTCTACAGGCCCACAACGCTCAGTGATGCCACCGAACTGGTAAGATCCTGTGATGCCTGTCAGTTCCATGCCAACCAGATCCACCAGCCCGCTCAGGGCCTCCAGACCATCCCGCTCTCATGGCCGTTCATGGTTTGGGGTCTAGACATCTTGGGGCCGTTCCCTCGAGCGCACGTGGTCTACCACTACCTCTATGCCATGATCGACAAGTTCACCAAGTGGGCCGAGGTAGAGGCCGTCCGCACCATCCTGGCCGTCAAGTTCATCAAGGGCCTCATGAGCCGTTTCGAGGTCCCTAATCGCATCTTCACCAACAATGGCTCACAGTTCACCAACAACCTTTTCAAAACATATTGTGCTAACCTTGGAACGTAGATATGCTACGCTTTGGTGGCACGCCCTTGGAGCAACGGCCAGGCTGAGCGCGCCAACACAGAGGTCCTAAGAGGCCTCAAGGCAAGGACCTTCAAGAATAAGCTCGAGGCCTGTGGCAGGGGCTGGCTCGATGAGCTCCAATCCATGCTCTGGTCCATCCACACCATCGCGACCAAGTCGATGGGCGAGACTCCATTCTTCCACGTCTACGGAGCTGAAGTGGTTCTCCCTCACGAGGTCAGGCATCGCTCCGCGCGGGTCTTGGTGTTTGACGAGGCATGACAGGACGCCTCGCAGGGGATGGATCTTGTGCTGGGGGAGGAATGTCGCCGCCAAGCCTCGCTCTGAGCAGTGAGGTACCAGCAGGCGCTACGGCGGTACCACTGCTGCAGCGTCCGCTCCAGGATGCTCGAGCTGGGTGATCTCGGCCTGTGGTGGGTGCTTGATACCTCTCCATCGTATCTACTTTTCCAAACACTTTTGCCCTTGTTTTGGACTCTAACTTGCATGATTTTAATCGAACTAACCCGGACTAACACTGTTTTCAGCAAAGTTGCCATGGTGTTATTTTTGGAAAATATAAAAATATTGGCAAAAGAATCAAGGCCAGGGGGCCCACACCCTGTCCACGAGGGTGGGGGCGTGCCTACCCCCCTGGGCGCGCCCCCTGCCTCGTGGGCCCCCTGGTGCTCCTCCGACCTCAACTCCAAATCTATATATTCGTGTTCCAGGAGAAAAAAATCGAAGAGAAGGATACATCACGTTTTACAATACGGAGCTGCCGCCAAGCCCTAAACTCTCTCGGGAGGGCTGATCTAGAGTCCGTTCGGGGCTCCGGAGAGGGTAATCCGTCGGCATCGTCATCATCAATCTTCCTCCATCACCAATTTCACGATGCTCACCGCCATGCGTGAGTAATTCCATCGTAGGCTTGCTGGACGGTGATGGGTTGGATGAGATTTATCATGTAATCGAGTTAGATTTGTTAATGTTTGATCCCTAGTATCCACTATGTTTTGAGATTGATGTTGCTATGACTTTGCTATCCTTAATGCTTGTCACTAGGACCTAAGTGCCATGCTTTGAGATCTGAACCTATTATGTTTTCATGAATATATGTGAGTAGTTGATCCTATCTTGCAAGTGTATAGTCACCTATTATGTGTTATGATCCGTTAACCCCGAAGTGACAATAATCGGGATACTTACCGATGATAACCGTAGTTTGAGGAGTTCATGTATTCACTATGTGTTAATGCTTTGGTCCGGTACTCTGTTAAAAGGAGGCCTTAATATCCCTTAGTTTCCAATAGGACCCCGCTGCCACGGGAGGGTAGGACAAAAGATGTCATGCAAGTTCTTTTCCATAAGCACGTATGACTATATTCGGAATGCATGCCTACATTACATTGATGAACTGGAGCTAGTTCGGTGTCACCCTATGTTATAACCATTGCATGAGGAATCACATCCGACATAATTATCCATCACTGATCCATTGCCTACGAGCTTTTCATATATTGTTCTTCGCTTATTTACTTTTCCATTGCTACTGTTACAAACACTATAAAACCAAAACTGCTATCGTTACTTTTGCCACCGTTACCACTACTATCATATTACTTTGCTATGAAATACCTTTCTACAAATAGTAAGTTATCCAGGAGTGGTTGAATTGACAACTCAACTGCTAATACTTGAGAATATTCTTTGGCTCCCCTTGTGTCGAATCAATAAATTTGGGTTGAATACTCTACCCTCGAAAACTGTTGCGATCCTCTATACTCGTGGGTTATCAAGACTATTTTCTGGCGCCGTTGTCGGGGAGCATAGCTCTATTCTTTGAGTCAGTTGGGATTTATATCTGCTTATCACTATAAAGAACTTGAAAGATCAAAGAACCAATATTTTTCCCTCAACTACGAGGGGAGGTAAGGAACTGCCATCTAGCTCTACACTTGATTCACCTTCTGTTTGGAGTAAACTTGCGACACCTACACATGCTATTGATTCTGATAGGTCGCATGTTATTGATGATGCCACTTCTGCTTTGCATGATACTTATGATGAAACTACTTCTATGCTTGATAATACTGTGCCACTAGGTGAATTTCTTGATGAACAACTTGCTAGGGTTAGAGAGAATGAAATTATTGAAACTGATAATATTGATGAAAGTGATGATGAAGATTCTCCCCCTAGATATGAATTGTCGGTCGTGCCCAAGGGTTATGTTATGGATGAAGAAACTGCTAGAGACTTCTTAGCTTGTAATGATAGATCTGATCTTAAGAAATTATTAGCTAAGCTTAAAGAAAAGTCTTTGAATGCTAGAATGAAATATGATCCTGCTTTTGCCACTTCACCTATCTTTATTACTTATAAGGATTATGATTTCTCGGTCGATCCTGAGTTAATTACTTTGGTTGAATCTGATCCTTTCTATGGTTATGAATCTGAAATTGATGTGGCACATCTTACTAAATTAAATGATATAGCCACCCTGTTTACTCATGATGAGAAAACTCGCTATTACTTTATCCTTAAGTTGTTTCCGTTCTCATTAAAGGGTGATGCTAAAACATGGTTTAATTCTCTTGATCCTGGTTGTGTGAGTAGTCCCCGGGATATGATTTATTACTTCTCTGCTAAATATTTCCCTGCTCATAAGAAACAAGATGCCTTAAGGGAAATATATAATTTTGTGCAAATTGAAGAAGAGAGTCTCCCACATGCTTGAGGGAGGCTTCTCCAATTACTTAATGCTTTGCCTGATCATCCTCTCAAGAAAAATGAAATACTTGATATCTTTTATAATGGACTAACTGATGCTTCCAGAGACTACCTAGATAGTTGTGCTGGTTGTGTTTTCAAGGAAAGAACTGTTGATCAAGCTGAATTGATATTGAATAATATGTTGAGTAATGAAAATGATTGGACATTTCCTGAAGCAACTCCTAAGCCACCTTCGAAGAAAAGGGGTATTCTATTTCTCAGTCCTGGAGATATGCAAGAGGCAAAGAAGTCTATGAAAGTGAACGGAATTAAAGCTAAAGATGTTAAGAATTTACCACCTATTGAAGAAATACATGGTCTTGATAACCGACACAGGTAGTAAAGGTAAATTCTATCTATAGATTTGATGAAGGTGATATTCCTCGTTATAAGTCTGCTAGCCAATGCTTGGATGAGTTTGATAATTTTATTGTTAAACAAGAAAACTTCAATGCTTATGTTGGTAGACAATTGAAAGGTAATGCTGATATGCTTGAACACTTGAGTGATTATATGGCTAGTGCTAAAGGCGAACTTAAACTTAATAGTAAACATGCTTCTATGGTTACAACTCAAGTAGAACAAGTACTTAAGGCTCAGAATGATTTGGTCAATGAATTAAATAATAAGAAAAATGATAATGTTGTTAGAGTTATGACTAGAGGGGGTAAAATGACCCAGGAACCTTTGTATCCTGAGGGCCACCCTAAGAGAATTAAGCAGGATTCTCGGAGAACTAATGTAGGTGCACCTAGTCCTTCTCAAAGGAAGAAAAAGAAAATGATAGGACTTTGCATGCTTCTAGTTAACCTGTTGTTGGCACACCTGAGAATCCCAATGATATTTCTATTTCTGATGCTGAAACACAATCTGGTAATGACCATGAACCTAGTGATAATGTTAATGATGATGTTCATGTTGATGCTCACCCTAGCAATGATAATGATGTGGAGATTAAACCTGCTGTTGATCTTGATAAGCCACAATCAAAGAATCAACTTTATGATAAGAGAGACTTTGTTGCTAGGAAGCATGGTAAAGAAAGAGAACCATGGGTTCAGAAACCCATGCCCTTTCCTCCTAAACCATCCAAGAAAAAGGATGATGAGGATATGCTTAAAATGAACCCTATCTTGAGCGCTTTGTTGGAATGATTAGGCCTATCTTTTTGCGTATGCGTTTGACTGATATGCTTAAAATGAACCCTTATGCTAAGTATATGAAAGAAATTGTTACAAATAAAATAAAGATACCAGAAGCTGAAATTTCCACCATGCTTGCTAATTACACTTTTAAGGGTGGAATAGCAAAGAAACTTGGAGAACCGGGACTACCAACTATACCATGCTCCATTAAAAGAAACTATGTTAAAACTGCTTTATGTGATCTTGGAGTCGGTGTTAGTGTTATGCCTCTCTCTTTATATCATATACTTGATTTGAATAAGTTGACACCACTGAAATATCTTTGCAAATGGCTGATAAATCAACTGCTATACCTGTCGGTATTTGTGAGGATGTGCCTGTTGTGGTTGCAAATGTTACTATTTTAACGGACTTTGTTATTATTGATATTCCCGAGGACGATAGTATGTTGATTATCCTTGGAAGACCCTTTTTGAATACTGCAGGGGCTATTGTTGATTGCAACAAAGGCAATGCCACTTTTTATGTTAATGGCAATGAGCATACGGTACACTTTCCGAGGAAACAACCTCAAGTCCACAGTATAAATTCTATTGGAAAAATTTCAACAATCACTATTGGAGGTTTTGAATTTCCTCTTCCTACTATCAAGAAGAAATATGATATTCTTATTGTTGGGGACATGGATATTCCAGTTGAGGTAACCTAGTGTTATTCGAAATTTCTCTGGTTTCATGCAATTCGGAATGAGTTCGTTAACAAGACTTGATCAACCTTGTTAGTGGATTCCTTTTGTTGAACATGATATGGATGAAGTTAGAAAACACAACTCTCTATACCCTCTTTTTACTTTTTGTTATTTATATTAAATAAAGAAAAAATAGTATTTTCTGTCTTTTTTTGAATAACCTTGCAATAATAAAATACCTCGAAAATAAAAGTTCTCCAACTGCCCTGAAAATGAAATATGATTTTTTTTCTAGAATATTTGAGAATATCTGGCACCGAGAACACACCAGGGGACCCACCACGTGCCCATGAGGGTGGAGGGCGCGCTCCCTGCCTCATGGACCCCACGTGGGTCCCCTCCACTTATCCTTGCACCCACACACTTCGTCTTGCTCCAGAAAAATCATCCACCAGCTCAAACCCTAGTTCTTGCTCATCTTGCTGCCATTTTCGATCTCCTTGCTCAAAGCTCCATTCACAAAACTGCTTTGGGGGATTGTTCTTCGGTATGTGACTCCTCCAATGGTCCAATTAGTTTTTGTTCTAGTGCTTTATTTATTGTAAATTTTTGCTTCTTAGGTGACCCTATTGTTGAGCTTGCATGTCAAATTTATGCGGTCAAAAGTAGTTTTAATGCATGATATGGCCTCTAGGCACTTGTAGGAGTAGTTATTATCAATCATGTTGAGTTTGGTTCACTTTTATTTTGAGTTACTAAAAATTTCAGAATTTTTTCAAAGGAAGAAATATGTTTAGGAAAATGTACCAATGTGGTTCCTTAAGGAAGCAAGGACCAAGGCCCGTGATATGTGTAACGCCCCGAGACCGATGTGCCAGGTGTCGTTCAGTTTTTCGCTGGTGTTGCCATGTCATTGCTTGCGTGTCATGCATTGCATATCATGTCATCATGTGCATTGCATCATCATGTTTTTCAAAACTTGCATCCGTCCCGGCCTCCTTGTTCTCTCCGTTGTCCGTTGTGAGCCCAACCACACTTGCAATGCGCCCGCGGCATGTCCGAAATAGTATTTTATAAGTGGCCGGAAAATGTTCTCGGATTGGGTTGAAATTTGGTGTGCGGTCTTATTATAGTGTAGACAGACCGCCTGTCAAGTTTCATCGCAATTGGAGTTCGTTTGACGCCCCAACGGATAAATATAGCGGCAATAGTAGCCGGTCAAAACGTCGGACGTTTTCGGTCTCCGGAAATAGTCGCCAGGCCTCCCTCTCTTCTCTTCTCTTAGCTCGAGACCGTCTACACAGCCCACTACCTACCGCCAGGCCCAACCTAACCTCTCTCGTTAGCCCGCGGCCCTCCTCGCGCGCGTCCGAAAGTTGTCCCGGACCCGACCCGGACAGTCGTCACCGTCGTGTCCGGATCATCCCCTAACATCTACAAAACATCTCCGTTTTCTCTTTTGGACTCCCTAACCCATTTATTCCGGTCCGCCCGATCGCGATTGGAGGATCCAAATCATCCCCTTTCGTATATATATATATATATATATATATATAGCCCCTAGTCCATTTTGGACCAAACCCTATTTTCTAGGGATCCTTCCCGGTCCAGCCGCTGCCGCCGCCCACCTGGTCTCATCCTCGTTTTCCCCACCGAGCCAATCACCTTCATCCCTCGATTTCAGATCCATCCACAATCCCAGTCTCCTCTGCTCAAGCCCGAGGCCTCCTCCTCAACTCACCCCGTGCGAGCACAGCGCCCGCTTGCGCTTGGGCCAAGGACCCCGACGGCCACCCCGACAGCCCCCGCCGCCGGCGACAACATCAGCAACCCCCACGTCCCCGAGCACCTCTCCTCTCGTTCCCGCAGCGTCCCAGATCCCTGCCTCCCGTGAGCAGCAGTGTGCCCCGCCTCGACTCGCTAGGGAGACCATCGAGGGCTTGGACGCCGCCGTCCTCGTACTACATCGCCGGTGATGCCCGTGTCATCGAACGCCGCTGCCTCGTCTCCGCGCCCCGACGAGCTTCGCTCAAGATGAGTCCCGCGCCCCCTTTTTCTCCTTTTTCTCCCTTCCCCTGGTTCTTCTCTCCACTGACGCCCGGTCCTCCTCTTCTCTAGTTCACAGGAAGGCAATGGCCTTGGAGCTTCACCCGCGTCCATCTCCCTCGCCCCCAGAGAACACCACAGGCCGCTGCTAGGCCCGACCGGGTCCGAGGCCCCTTTCCTTTCGCCGGTGTTCCCTTTCGGATCCTGTCGCCGGAGCCCCATCCCCGCTGATCCTCGCCGTCGTTGTTTTCTTCCTGACCGCCATCAACGCCGGGTCCGGCGTCTGCTTTGAGCAGAGATGGAAGTCGCCCGTGTCTCACCGCCTGAACCCGCCTCCTCCGTCCCTGGACCTGTTTCCCCACGCCCTCGCCATCTTCCGCTGTTTCCGGGCGTCGCCGGGCACCTTCACAGCGAGCTGCCGGAGTTTGCGCCGCCGTTGCTCTGTTTCTGCTTCTGCTTCCTGTCAAACAGGGAGTCGTGCCCGCAAACCGCTCCCTTGCCCGCTCGTCCATCGTGCGATCCATTCAGCGCCTGAGTGGGCTGGCCTGCCAGCGCCCGATGCCAGATGTGTGCCCTGCCGGTCTACCCCTCCTCCTCAAACGGGCCGAAGCCCATGGGTGAGGCCACCCCAAGCACCCCTCCTTTTTTTTCTTACTGCTGGGCCAGTTGAGTTTCGGCCCAGTGGACGTTTTTTTGGTTATGCAAATTTAGCTAAGTTCCAGGGATTTGCAGATTTACAGAAAACCCCTTAGCCTTCATGCATTTAATATCTCACAAACCAAGCATCACATGGAAAAACTTTATATATGAAATATGCTTAGAATTGCATCTAGTTTCATAATATGTCATATCCATCCATGTTTAAAATATTTAAAATGATGTTTGGTTAAATTTACTCCTATGCCATGCTAAAATGATTTAATTCATAACTAATTAACCGTAACTCGGATTTTAATAATCTTTATATGCAAATGGGGTAGAATTTTGTCTAGTTTAACATGGTGGCATAATCTTGCATGTTTAACAACTCTAGAATTGTGTTTAGAACAGATCAGGACCAAACCTAATATTTGCACATGGGGATTTTCCGGACTTGTTGTTTTGTTGTTCCGGCCTCATTTAAACTTGCCTAGATTAGATAGTTTCATCATGTTTCACCTCTTGCCATGCTAACAACATTTAATATTGTTGGTTACATAAATGAGATCGAACTAAATAATTGATGTGGTGTTCCGTCAATATGCAACTCATTGCATATTGAGCTCCACTTAATTTGTAGGATTGTTTGTGCACTTTGCCATGCCATGCCTCTTTAAACCGGACATGCATCATACTTGTTTGCGCATCGTGGCATGTGGTTGTCATGGTTGTTTACTATGTTGTTTGCTTTCTTTCCGGTGTTGCTTCTTCGGGTTGGTTCCGGTAACGTCGAGTTTGTGAGGACCCGTTCGTCTACGTCCGTTTGTCTTCTTCATGGACTCGTTCTTCTTCCTTGCGGGATTTCAGGCAAGATGATCATACCCTCGAAATCACTACTATCTTTGCTATGCTAGTTTGCTCACTCTTTTGCTATGCCAATGCTACGATGCCTACCACTTGCTTGTTAGCCTCCCAATTGCCATGTTGAACCTCTAACCCACCATTGTCCTAGCAAACCGTTGATTGGCTATGTTACCGCTTTGCTCAGCCCCTCTTATAGCGTTGTTAGTTGCAGGTGAAGATTGAAGTTTGTTCCATGTTGGAACATGGAGATGCCGTTCCTTGTAGGAACATTTATTTACTTGTTGGGATATCACAATATATCTTATTTAATTAATGCATCTATATACTTGGTAAAGGGTGGAAGGCTCGGCCTTATGCCTGGTGTTTTGTTCCACTCTTGCCGCCCTAGTTTCCGTCATATCAGTGTTATGTTCCCGGATTTTGTGTTCCTCACGCGGTTGGGCTATAATGGGAACCCCTTGACAGTTTTCCTTAAGTAAAGCTTCTCCAGCAATGCCCAACATTGGTTTTACCATTTGCCACCTAGCCTTTTTCTTCCCTTGAGTCGACCGGCTTAAGGGTCATCATTATTTTACCCCCCCCCCCCCCGGGCCAGTGCTCCTCTGAGTGTTGGTCCACCTGTTAGCTACTGGTGGCCACCAGGGGCAACTCTGGGCTGGCTTACCCGTACCTAAGACAATCTGAGTGTGCCCTGAGAAAGAGATATGTGCAGCTCCTATCGGGATTTGTCGGCACATTCGGGCGGTGTTGCTGGTTTAGTTTTACCCTGTCGAAATGTCTTGTTGCACTGAGGTACCAGTCTGATTGGAATGTCTCGGGTGGAGGTCTATTCCTTCGTTGACCGTGAGAGCTTGTTATGGGCTAAGTTGGGACACCCCTGCAGGGATTTGAACTTTCGAAAGCCGTGCCCGCGGCTATGGGCAGATGGGAATTTGTTAACGTCCGGTTGTAGAAAACCTGAAGTTGACCTTAATTAAAATGAATCAACAGCATGTGTAACCGTGATGGTCTCTTTCCGGCGGAGTTCGGGAAGAGAACACGGTTGTTGGCGTTATGCTTGACGTAGGTAGTCCAGGATCACTTCTTGATCATACTTTTATCGACCGTGCTTTGCCTTCTCTTCTCGCTCTCATTTGCGTAAGTTAGCCACCATATATGCTAGTCGCTTGCTGCAGCTCCACCTCATACCTTTACCTTACCCATAAGCTTAAATAGTCTAGATCGCGAGGGTGCGAGATTGCTGAGTCCCCGTGGCTCACACATTACTTCCAAAACCAGCTTGCAGGTGCCGTTGAGTCCGTGCAGATGATGCAACCCAGCTCAGGAGGAGCTCGTTGAAGACCTTGTTCATTTGTGTAGTTTCGTTCTAGTTGATCAGTAGTGGAGCCCAGTTGGGGTCGATTGGGGACCTTTGTCGCATTTGGGGTTCTTCTTTTATTTTGGTTCCGTAGTTGGACCATGAGTGTATTTGGATGATGTAATGTTTATTCATGTAATTGTGTGAAGTGGCGATTGTAAGCCAACTATGTATCTCTTTCCTTATTATATTACATGGGTTGTGTGAAGATTACCTCACTTGAGACATATGCCTTCAATGCGATTATGCCTCTAAGTCGTGCCTCGACACGTGGGAGATATAGTCGCATCGAGGGTGTTATAAGTTGGTAATCATAGCCTTCCCCGACCTTAGGAGCCCCCATTGCTTGATCGTTTTTAGCGGCCGAGTTGTGTCTAGAAAAATGTTTTGAGTCAATTAGGAATTATATATCGGAGAGCTTAGGAATTCTTTTTTACTTCCCAGTCTCCTCATCGCTCTGGTAAGGCATCCTGACGTAGAGTTTTGACTCTTCTCTTCTCAAATTTCACTAAATTTTTTTTAGGATCACGCGAGTATCTTGGAATCGTTCCGATGGCTTATGATGAGAACACTGTCTTGGTGCCTCCTGTCAGGGGTTTTGTGGAAGTGTCCCGGGGAGTTGAGCTCTGAGGTGTTGTCATCATAATTTTATCGTTGCAATTCTGGTATACTTGAGATATGTTCGCGACATCGAAAATATCCTTTATGCAGTTCGTTGGTGAGATAACCTCGACGCCACCCAGTTCTGGGGCGGGAGTTCGGGAGTATCGCCATAACTTGTATAACGGATGCTTTTCGAAGGTTGAGGTAGATGGTTTCCGAAGGTTTCTTGGTTATGTGTTGAAGGATGGATACAGCTGGATGTAGGAATTGCTAGTTTGGGTGAGATATTATGCTTCCCCTGTATCCCCAACACCTGATTGCATAACCGGAAAATTTCGGGAGTTTCATAGGTGGGAATTCAAGTAGCTCTTAGGATATCTTTCCGACAGATGTATGATATGAAATTGGGGTTCGACGTCTAGTGGTTCGCCTATTCACGGTCGGTTTTACAGTGGTCTCGTTACGTCTTAAAGAGTCCTTGGCTATGCTGACTCGGGGACGCTTCGTATGTCATGTGCACTGCCTTGTACATGATGGTACTGTACGATCGAGCCCGTGTAGGTCCCACCACGAAAACTTCGGACGAAATTTCTATCATATGTTTGTTCTGGCTTATTCCGCAAGCCAATCCTTTGTTTTGTTTTGAGTTGTGGTATTCGAGTTGCTTCGAAGTCAAATGTTGATTCCATACCTTCCCCAAATGGTGTTCTCATATTCCGATGTGAATACTAATCCTTCTCGATAATCAAGATTGTTTTTGTCAATCCTTTTAACCGGTGTGCTTCCCTTCTAGTGAATCCGACCATTTCAACTTCCGCAAGATCAATTATCAGTTCTTCTCAACAGTGTTTGTTTCATCCCTTCCCAAATTGTCTTTGTTTTTCCCACCCTCCCTCCCTTTGTTTCTTCGAGGACCCAGATTTCTTTATCAAGTATCCTTTTATTCTTGTGAAGTCTCGCCATTCTTTTCCATCAATATTCTTATCCGGTGATTCTCATGAAGATCCTAACGGAGATTCAAGTTATCATTCTTTGTTTCTTCTCTTCTCCGGTGGATTCAAGTCAAGATTTGTCGATTATATCCCCTTTCCTCATTGCAAATACCTTCTCTTGACGGTGCTACTCATATTTATTCATTTCTCGCTATTCAATTGTTCCAGAGTGCTGAAGATATCTCAGAAGATTTGTGTCTCCATTATCAATCCGTCCAAGATATTTTGAGGTTGTTATCTCATTCAAGTCATTTATTCAACCGGTGCAATCTCTCTCTTAAATCCTTTCAATGGTGTTTCTTTTGAGTGGGCCCTAACCCACAGGTCTTTTTCCAGGATCTTACCTGACTCTTCTTATTTTCCGGAGCTATCAAAATTATTTTCGAAGTTTGACGTAAGAATGATTTATCATCAGTCAACTGTTTTCTCCAAGATCTGTCGAATTCTTTTCATCGTTGACTCAACCTATTCGTTTTGATTCTTCCGGTGTGCCTCAATAATTCTTGATGGTGTTTATCATCGTCATTCTCATATTTGAAGACCGAAGAAGAGTTTCTCTCATTTTTTGATCCATTCTCTTCAAGGTTCGTGATTCTAACTTGTTGCCATCCTCTCATAATTACTTGCGATTGCGAGATATTCTTTTCAACCATCCGGAGTAATTCATGAGCCTTTTCAGTTTGTTCATCCAGAGCCCATCATCTAAGATTTATTCATTCTCAGCTTTCAGCTCTCGTTCTCCTATTTTACCGGTGCTTCGTTCAAGTGATCTTTAATCGGCTCGTGATCTTTTCGTTCTCTTGTATCTAATTTCTTTCAAGCATCTTCATTCATTTGCTTAATTCTTCTCGGTGTTTCTTTATCTTTACTCCGTTCATTTTCAATTCTTACGGTGGTTCTTTCAAGATTTCTCTTCTTTATAAATTCATTCTTTGTTTCGATTCCACCGGTGTTTCGTTGAGGACCTTCTCAAGTTTGTCCTATATCTCTCTTAATCCTTTCTACGAGAATAAGTAGTATGTCAAATCCATTGCTTGTCATCAATTTAATTGGTGAAGGATACACATAACGTAATTCTTATTCTTGCTTCATCCAAGTGATCTATTCTTTATTCCGAAGGTTCATCAAAATTCTTGATCTCAATTGTTCATCTTATCTTTTTCCGGAGTTCCAAGTTTCCACTCTATCTCGTCGGAAAGCTTCATCTAATCACTGCAAGGATTCTGCTTGTGGTTTCAATTTCTCTGTCTTTTTATTCTTTTGTTACCGGAGTTTTTCATAGATGTTCTACATGATGGTTCTTCAAGGATTTAATTCCTTCTCGAAGTGTTCATTGAGATTCTTTTCAAAGGAATTCAAGTTTTCTCCATCTTGCAATCCGGAGTGCAATTCTTTCTATCGTATCACTGGAGGTGGTATTATGTCATTCTTGATAATTTGAGTTCATGTTTCATGATGCACATGTTTTTAAGAATGAGGTATTTTAAATCCATCAATCTCGTCATTGGAATTATCTTGGGTTGTATTTCACCTAAAGCCTTCTCTAAGGTTGTTGCTATTTATGGTGCTTTTAAATGACCCAAGTTCTTCATTTATCCTCCCGGTGAATTTAGTTTCTCGTCTCCTCGTTCGTATCAATCTAATTCTTCTTCCCGTGAGTGGTTGGTTGTCACCTCATAATTCGAGATGTATTCCATAAAACCATATCAAGATTACTCTTTTCATTGTTTTTTTACAACAACTCTGTTCAACCCTTCTCCTAAAGATGCCTTTCAAGCTTGTCATGGCAGAAGTTGGCATTTTCTTCTCTATTCTCCTATTTCAGTTATCTATCTTCTATTCTTTTGTTCCGGAGGCATTGTCATGTTGCTCTTTTCGACCCATCATCTCGTTTTGTCAAAGATCATGTTCTTTTCATGCCTATCCATTTAACTGGAGTGTCGTCCCCTCTTTTCAAGTTCTATCTCCTTATCAAGTTCTTATTCAATTATTTTCTTTTCAACCGGAGTGCTGCCCGAATTTTGATTTTTCCTTCTTCCCCTTCCTTAACCGGAGTGTTTTCAATAAATATCTTCACTTCAACCTCAAGGTTTTTTTGCAATGTTCTTTGTCCCTCTTTTCTAACGGAGTGTTTTCGACCTTGTTCACCTTCGTTCTATTCTTTTCTCGAAATGGCTTAACCTTTTCAAGGTTCTTTGGTTTCATTCCTTTGTCAAAGGAGCAACTTAGTTTTACCTCTCCTCTTCCTCTTCCGTTTTCCCTCCGGTGCCATTCTAGATCTCGGGATGAGATCCTCTCGTAGTGGTGGAGTGTTGTAACGCCCCGAGACCGATGTGCCAGGTGTCGTTCAGTTTTTTGCTGGTGTTGCCATGTCATTGCTTGCGTGTCATGCATTGCATATCATGTCATCATGTGCATTGCATCATCATGTTTTTCAAAACTTGCATCCGTCCCGGCCTCCTCGTTCTCTCCGTTGTCCATTGTGAGCCCAACCACACTTGCACTGTGCCCGCGGCATGTCCGAAATAGTATTTTATAAGTGGCCGGAAAATGTTCTCGGATTGGGTTGAAATTTGGTGTGCGGTCTAATTATAGTGTAGACAGACCGCCTGTCAAGTTTCATCGCAATCGGAGTTCGTTTGATGCCCCAACGGATAAATATAGCGGCAATAGTAGCCGGTCAAAACGTCGAACGTTTTCGGTCTCCGGAAATAGTCGCCGAGCCTCCCTCTCTTCTCTTCTCTCAGCTCGAGACCGTCTACACAGCCCACTACCTACCGCCAGGCCCAACCTAACCTCTCTCGTTAGCCCGCGGCCCTCCTCGCGCGCGTCCGAAAGTTGTCCCGGACCCGACCCGGACAGTCGTCACCGTCGTGTCCGGATCATCCCCTAACATCTACAAAACATCTCCGTTTTCTCTTTTGGACTCCCTAACCCATTTATTCCGGTCCGCCCGATCGCGATTGGAGGATCCAAATCATCCCCTTTCGTATATATATATATATATATATATAGCCCCTAGTCCATTTTGGACCAAACCCTATTTTCTAGGGATCCTTCCCGGTCCAGCCGCCGCCGCCGCCCACCTGGTCTCATCCTCGTTTTCCCCACCGAGCCAATCACCTTCATCCCTCGAGTTCAGATCCATCCACAATCCCAGCCTCCTCTGCTCATGGCCGAGGCGTCCTCCTCAACTCACCCCGTGCGAGCACAGCGCCCGCTTGCGCTTGGGCCAAGGACCCCGACGGCCACCCCGACAGCCCCCGCCGCCGGCGACAACATCAGCAGCCCCCGCGTCCCCGAGCACCTCTCCTCTCGTTCCCGCAGCGTCCCAGGTCCCTGCCTCCGGTGAGCAGCAGTGCGCCCCGCCTTGACTCGCCAGGGAGACCACCGAGGGCTTGGACTCCGCCGTCCTCGTACTGCATCGCCGCTGATGCCCGTGTCATCGAACGCCGCTGCCTCGTCTCCGCGCCCCGACGAGCTTTGCTCAAGATGAGTCCCGCGCCCCCTTCTTCTCCTTTCTCTCCCTTCCCCTGGTTCTTCTCTCCCCTGACCGCCCGGTCCTCCTCTTCTCTGGTTCACAGGAAGGCCATGGCCTTAGAGCTTCACCCGCGTCCATCTCCCTCGCCCCCAGAGAACACCACAGGCCGCTGCTAGGCCCGGCCGGGTCCGAGGCCCCTTTCCTTTCGCCGGCGTTCCCTTTCGGATCCTGTCGCCGGAGCCCCATCCCCGCTGATCCTCGCCGTTGTTGTTTTCTTCCTCACCGCCGTCAACGCCGGGTCCGGCGTCTGCTTTGAGCAGAGATGGAAGTCGCCCGTGTCTCGCCACCTGAACCCGCCTCCTCCGTCCCTGGACCTGTTTCCCCACGACCTCGCCATCTTCCGCTGTTTCCGGGCGTCGCCGGGCACCTTCACCGCGAGCTGCCGGAGTTTGCGCCGCCGTTGCTCTGTTTCTGCTTCTGCTTCCTGTCGAACAGGGAGTCGTGCCCGCAAACCGCTCCCTCGCCCGCTCGTCCATCGTGCGATCCATCCAGCACCTGAGTGGGCTGGCCTGCCAGCGCCCGATGCCAGATGTGCGCCCTGCCGGTCTACCCCTCCTCCTCAAACGGGCCGAAGCCCATGGGTGAGGCCACCCCAAGCACCCCTCCTTTTTTTTCTTACTGCTGGGCCAGTTGAGTTTCGGCTCAGTGGAAGTTTTTTTTGGTTCTGCAAATTTAGCTAATTTCCAGGGATTTGTAGATTTACAGAAAACCCCTTAGCCTTCATGCATTTAATATCTCACAAACCAAGCATCACATGGAAAAACTTTATATATGAAATATGCTTAGAATTGCATCTAGTTTCATAATATGTCATATCCATCCATGTTTAAAATATTTAAAATGATGTTTGGTTAAATTTACTCCTATGCCATGCTAAAATGATTTAATTCATAACTAATTAACCGTAACTCAGCTTTTAATAATCTTTATATGCAAATGGGGTAGAATTTTGTCTAGTTTAACATGGTGGCATAATCTTGCATGTTTAACAACTCTAGAATTGTGTTTAGGACAGATCAGGACCAAACCTAATATTTGCACATGGGGATTTTCTGGACTTGTTGTTTTGTTGTTCCGGCCTCATTTAAACTTGCCTAGATTAGATAGTTTCATCATGTTTCACCTCTTGCCATGCTAACAACATTTAATATTGTTGGTTACATAAACGAGATCGAACTAAATAATTGATGTGGTGTTCCGTCAATATGCAACTCGTTGCATATTGAGCTCCACTTAATTTGTAGGATTGTTTGTGCACTTTGCCATGCCATGCCTCTTTAAACCGGACATGCATCATACTTGTTTGCGCATCGTGCCATGTGGTTGTCATGGTTGTTTACTATGTTGTTTGCTTTCTTTTCGGTGTTGCTTCTTCGGGTTGGTTCCGGTAACGTCGAGTTTGTGAGGACCCGTTCGTCTACGTCTGTTTGTCTTCTTCATGGACTCGTTCTTCTTCCTTGTGGGATTTCAGGCAAGATGATCATACCCTCGAAATCACTACTATCTTTGCTATGCTAGTTTGCTCACTCTTTTGCTATGCCAATGCTACGATGCCTACCACTTGCTTCTCAGCCTCCCAATTGCCATGTTGAACCTCTAACCCACCATTGTCCTAGCAAACCGTTGATTGGCTATGTTACCACTTTGCTCAGCCCCTCTTATAGCATTGTTAGTTGCAGGTGAAGATTGAAGTTTGTTCCATGTTGGAACATGGAGATGCCGTTCCTTGTTGGAACATTTATTTACTTGTTGGGATATCACAATATATCTTATTTAATTAATGCATCTATATACTTGGTAAAGGGTGGAAGGCTCGGCCTTATGCCTGGTGTTTTGTTCCACTCTTGCCGCCCTAGTTTCCGTCATATCGGTGTTATGTTCCCGGATTTTGCGTTCCTCATGCGGTTGGGCTATAATGGGAACCCCTTGACAGTTCGCCTTAAGTAAAGCTTCTACAGCAATGCCCAACATTGGTTTTACCATTTGCCACCTAGCCTTTTTCTTCCCTTGAGTCGGCCGGCTTAAGGGTCATCATTATTTTACCCCCCCGGGCCAGTGCTCCTCTGAGTGTTGGTCCACCTGTCAGCTACCGGTGGCCACCAGGGGCAACTCTGGGCTGGCTTACCCGTACCTAAGACAATCTGAGTGTGCCCTGAGAAAGAGATATGTGCAGCTCCTATCGGGATTTGTCGGCACATTCGGGCGGTGTTGCTGGTTTAGTTTTACCATGTCGAAATGTCTTGTTGTACCGAGGTACCGAGTCTGATCGGAATGTCTCGGGTGGAGGTCTATTCCTTCGTTGACCGTGAGAGCTTGTTATGGGCTAAGTTGGGACACCCCTGCAGGAATTTGAACTTTCGAAAGCCGTGCCCGCGGTTATGGGCAGATGGGAATTTGTTAACGTCCGGTTGTAGAAAACCTGAAGTTGACCTTAATTAAAATGAATCAACAACGTGTGTAACCGTGATGGTCTCTTTCCGGCGGAGTCCGAGAAGAGAACACGGTTGTTGGCGTTATGTTTGACGTAGGTAGTCCAGGATCACTTCTTGATCATACTTTTATCGACCGTGCTTTGCCTTCTCTTCTCTCTCTCATTTGCGTAAGTTAGCCACCATATATGCTAGTCGCTTGCTGCAGCTCCACCTCATACCTTTACCTTACCCATAAGCTTAAATAGTCTTGATCGTGAGGGTGCGAGATTGCTGAGTCCCCGTGGCTCACAGATTACTTCCAAAACCAGCTTGCAGGTGCCGTTGAGTCCGTGCAGATGACGCAACCCAGCTCAGGAGGAGCTCGTTGAAGACCTTGTTCATTTGTGTTGTTTCGTTCTAGTTGATCAGTAGTGGAGCCCAGTTGGGGTCGATCGGGGACCTTTGTCGCATTTGGGGTTCTTCTTTTATTTTGGTTCCGTAGTCGGACCATGAGTGTATTTGGATGATGTAATGTTTATTCATGTAATTTGTGAAGTGGCGATTGTAAGCCAACTATGTATCTCTTTCCTTATTATATTACATGGGTTGTGTGAAGATTACCTCACTTGAGACATATGCCTTCAATGCGATTATGCCTCTAAGTCGTGCCTCGACACGTGGGAGATATAGTCGCATCGAGGGTGTTATAATATGTGAGCCGGACTATGAACTACCAAGAGAAGCTCAAGTGCGACCTTGTGAATGGCCATCAGAAAATTTCATGGTCCAGGCATGAATTAAGGAGGAATTTGAAGCATATGTGCGTAACGCTGATCTTGAGAGCTTCGAGTCAGAGAAGTGCCGGCAGTACCTCTATTTAATTGATTCATTTGTGAGAAGGTTTAAATTCACATCATCACACAATTCTCAAACTGTCCTGTTTGATCTTTATGATAAATCTTATACCATGGCTTAGAAAATTTTAATACTGCTTGTAAACTCCCGCAGTGGGGTAGTGCTAGCGAGCCTCGCAAATCTGAATATAAAGACTTTCTTGCTAGTATAATTGTGGGGGATGTAGGGAGATCACGCAAGCTACCATAGGGAGCATTCATTTTCCTGCCATGCATTATTTTGCTCTCTTTATAGGTAGATGCATTAACGGTAAGGACGAGACATGTCACATGTGCGTTCCTGATCTTAGTGTTCTCAAGAGTGCTGTATTAGGAGATATACAATATAACTTGGGGGCCATTGTTGCATGTAGGTTGCATAATAATAGTATTAATGGAGATTTCTTTGGTGGAATTTATGCAACCTCTTTAGCTGATTTTCTTGAGATACTCATACATGGAGATGATATTGAGTTTCCTCTTGCTTATTTAGATTATAATGCTATGGTTCGTCATCAGTTTGTTGCAAGGAACGATCAGTCCCTCCAGTACTGGCTAATCTTTGACAGACGACGTACCTATCATGTCGCTCTCTCTGCTCCTGCTTTCTTTGACTTTCAGGCAAAAGGGAGATATGTTATAACCAGGGATGTAACGCCCCGGAGACACCTGCCGGTGGTCGTTACTCCTGGTGGGATCTATACTGGCCCCACAAATTAATACTAGTCTTTTCTGCACACTTTGTCCTCACTCGTGTGCACCTGGGAGCAACTTCCCAGTCGGTCACCCATCCTGACACTACTCCAAGCTAAGCACACTTAACTTTGGAGTTCTGTCCAAATGGGCTTCCGGAAAAGAAGGAATTCCTTATTGATATGAGTAGTCTATCATCCCTAATAAGCCAGGCCATCACATACACCCCCACTTAGAGGAACCGACGTCCTCGTCGGGCCACAGGAACGTTCCCTCTTGGCACATACGTCTGTGCATTCAATCCAGTACATGTACCATGTCGTGTCCCACGACGGGTTACAAACGTCATGAACAACATGACCGCACACCTGTCCGCAAACATCCGTGTAACCGCGAGGGTCGGCTCTGATACCAACTTGTAACGCCCCGGACACACCCACCGGTGGCCGTTACTCCTGGCGGGATCTAGACTGGCCCCACAGATCAATACTTGTCTTTTCTGCGCACTTTGTCCTCACTCGTGTGCACCCGGGAGCAACTTCCCGGTCGGTCACCCATCCTGACAGTACTCCAAGATGAGCACGCTTAACTTTGGAGTTCTGTCCAAATGGGCTTCCGGAAAAGAAGGAATTCCTTATTGATATGAGTAGTCTATCATCCCTAATAAGCCAGGCCATCACAAGGGAGGAGGCGAACGAGTACGAGAGGAGGATGGAGGTAGCCCGTCTCCAAGCTGCAACCCTTCAGCCAGTAGCTGATGCATCTCAGTACGACCCCAGCTTCAACTTCGGATATCCACCAGGCCATCCATGGGCATAGACCAACTTAGGCCAAAAGCCTAATCTTGGGGGAGTACGTATTTCTCACCGACATTACATTCATGTCCACATACTCATGCTAGTTGTCGGTGCTCATACTTTTTCATTATATAATCCATGCTAGTTCATTTTCTTTTTAAGCTTTCTTCTTGTGTGTTTGAAAAAAAAACCTTAAGAAAAACCAAACTTTTAGCTAGTTTATTTTCCATGCTTGTAGTAGTAGCAATTAAAAAGAAAACCCAAAAAGATTTCTCGTTCTTCTTTTGCTTGATGGGAGCTTTACCATGTAAATAGTTTTATTTCTTTTCTTTGGGGGTCGAGAGGAGAAGACCATGATAAAAATGTTGAGTGGCTCTCATATGCATTATTGTTGATCTAACAAAGAGCCCATATTACCTTGTCTTCTCTCTTGAATTGAATGCTTGCAGATTCCAGCTTAGTCCAATGCACATGCACTATTATTATTATTATCCACACTATTCGGTTGTGCAAGTGAAAGGCAATAATGACGATATATGATGAACTGCTTGAGATAAGAAAAGCTGGTATGAACTCGACCTCTCTTGTTTTTGTAAATATGATTAGTTCATTGTTCCTAGTTCAGCCTATTATGAATGAAACATGTTTAAAATGACAATTAGATATTATAGTTGCTTACGCCATGCTTAATTAGCTAGGAGTTTGTAATGGTTTACCTTGCGTGCCAACATGCTATTAAAATGGCTATGATGTGGTATGATAGGGTGGTATCCTCCTTTGAATGATTCGAGTGGCTTGACTTAGCACATGGTCACGCATGTAGTTGAAACAATATCAACATAGCCTCCACAATATTTATGTTCATGGTGAATTATATCCTACTCATGCTTGCATTCAGTGTTGGTTAATTTTAATGCGTGTTCATGACTGTTGTCGCTCTCTAGCTGGTCGCTTCCCAGTCTCTTTCTGGCCTTCACTTCTACTAAGCAGGAATACTGCTTGTGCATCCAATTCCATAAACCCCAAAGTTATTCCATATGAGTCCACCATACCTTCCTATTTGCCGTATCTACCTCCCGTTCCAAGTAAATTTGTATGTGCCAAACTCTAAACCTTCAGATAAACATGTTGTTTTGTATGCTCGAATAGCTCATTTATCAACTAGGGCTGTCTGTATCTTCCATGCTAGGAGGGTTATTCTCAAGAGGAGTGGACTCCGATCCTCACTCACGAGAAAATGGCCGGTTACCGGGATGCCGAGTCCCATGCTCAAATCAAATCAAAATAATTGCAAATAAAACTCCCCCAGGATTGTTGTTAGTTGGAGGCACCCATTGTTTCGGGCAAGCCATGGATTAATGCTTGTTGGTGGTGGGGGAGTATAAACTTTACCATTCTGCTTGGGAACCGCCTATAATGTGTGTAGTATGGAACATATAGAGTTCTCTCGATTGTTATGTTGACAATGAAAGTATACTGCTCAAAATATTATTCATCTCTATTTCAAAACCGAGCTCTGGCACCTCTACAAATCCCCGCTTCCCTCTGTGAAGGGCCTATCTATTTACTTTTATGTTGAGTCATCATCCTCTTATTAAAAAGCACCAGTTGGAGAGAACCGCTATCATTTGCATGTATTATTGTTAGTTTACATTGAGTATGACTTGACTGGATCTCTTTTACCATGAATTACAATTTCCAGTCAACCCTTGATCTTTAAAGGTGCTCCGCGTTTATGTTTTGCGGTCTCAGAAAGGGCTAGCGAGATACCATCTTGTTATATCATATTATGATTGTTTTGAGAAAGTGTTGTCATCCGAGATTTATTATTATTGCCCGCTAGTTGATTATGTCATTGATCTGAGTAAACATGAGACCTAAATGTTACTGTGAATATGGTTAGTTCATAATCTTTGCTGAAAACTTCAATGTTGGCTTTACCTATTTACAACAACAAGAGCAAACAGAGTTTGTAAAAGTTTTTCTTTATCACTTTCAGTTTGTCAACTGAATTGCTTGAGGACAAGCAAACATTTAAGCTTGGGGGAGTTGATACGTCTCCATCGTATCTACTTTTCCAAACACTTTTGCCCTTGTTTTGGACTCTAACTTGCATGATTTGAATGGAACTAACCCGGACTGACGCTGTTTTCAACAGAATTGCCATGGTGTTATTTTTGTGTAGAAATAAAAGTTCTTTGGAATGACCTAAAAATCAACGGAGATTATTTTTGGAATATATAAAAAATACTGGCAAAAGAATCAAGGCCAGGGGGCCACACCCTATCCACGAGGGTGGCGGGCGCGCCCCCTGCCTCCTGGGCCCCCTCGTGCTCCCCCGACCTCAACTCCAACTCTATATATCCGTGTTCGGGGAGAAAAAAGTTGAAGAGAAGGATTTATCGCGTTTTACGATACGAAGCCACCGCCAAGCCCTAAAATCTCTCGGGAGGGCTGATCTGGAGTCCGTTTGGGGCTTCAGAGAGGGGAATCCGTCGCCGTCGTCATCATCAACCTTCCTGACTAGTCTTCGCTAAGGTGAGACGAGGGGAGTGACGTAAGGTACAATAAAGAGCATTCATTTTCCCGTAATTCAATACTTTGCTTTATTCAATGGAAAGTGTATTGTAGGCAAACAAGATTGTAGTACACTTTGTGCTCCAGACTTGAGCCTCATATGCGCTGCTCTCACTGGTGATAGAAGTTACAATCTTGGGGCTATTGTTGCACACAGGCTACAACACAACACTAATATTGGTTATTCCTATGGAGGAATTTATCCCACACGTTTAGCAAGGGAGCTAGGTGTTTCACCTTTGCCTTTTGACCCTATCCTACCCACGCAATATTTAGACTTTGATGCTATGAAAAATCATAAGATCCTTAAAGGAAATATTCATAATTTCACCTATAACTTGTTGTTTAACCATGTGTCTATTGTGCACATATATTTTCATGTGCCTTCTCTTTTTGATTATCACAGCAAGGGAAGATAGTTCGTCCTTGAAAGCGAGGCCCGAGCCCATAACGCTGCGGTCCAGGCGGCATGACAGGGCGAGGTATCCACACCAAGAGCCTCTGTGAGCTACCACTCCGACTACTATCCAGGCTTCTGATCCATTACCAAGTTAGGCCAAAAGCCTATGCTTGGGGGAGTATGTGTTTCCATCGAATTTATATTCATGTCCACTCATTCCATTTGTCGGTGTCCACATTTTTTCATTGTATCATCCATGCTTAATTTTATTTTCTTGCTTTCTTCTTGCGTGTTTGAAAAACCTTAAAAAAACAAAAAAATTAGTTGTAGTTAGTTTACTTTCTATGCATGCTTAGTTGTTGCACTAAAAAGAAAATCCAAAAAGATTTCCTTGTTCTTCTTTTGCTTGTTGGGAGCTTTCCCGTGTAAATAGTTTTTCTCATTTTTGCTTTTCCCTTTTATTTTCTTGTTCAAGAAAACCAAAAACTCCAAAAAATATTTCAGTATGTTTCTCACAACTTTTTTATTATTATTTGAGTTGTACCGAGGAGAACACCACGATGACAATGTTGAGTGGCTCTCATTTGCATAATTGTAGATCTAACAAAGAGCCCATTTTACCGTGTCATCTCCTGTTGAATAAAATGTTTGCAGATTCCAGCTTAGTCCATGGCACTCTTGCACTATTATTATTTTCACATCGTTCGGTCGTGCAAGTGAAAGGCAATAATGATGATATTCGATGAACTGGCCACGGCAGAGAGAAACGGTTATGAACTCGACTTGTTCTGTTTATGTAAATATGTGTAACCTAGTATCCATGATTAAGCCCATTATGATTAAACATGTTTGCAATGACAATTAGAGCTTATAGTTTCTCATGCCATGCATAAGTAGCTAGGAGTGGATAATGATTTATCTTGGATGTCAACATTGCGTTAAAATGATTGTGATGTAGTATGATGATATGATATCCTCCTCTGAATGTTCGAGTGGCTTGACTTGGCACATTTTCATGCATGTAGTTGAATCAAAACCAACATAACCTCCATGATATTTGTGTTCATGGTGTTCATATCCTACTCATGCTAGTGTCTAATGTTACTTATTGATAATGCATGTTCATGACCGTTGTTGCTCTCTACCTGGCCTCTTTTCAATCTAATTGCTAGCCTTCGCCTGACTAAGTGGGAATTCTACTTGTACATCAAAAACCTTGAACCCAAGTTGTTCCAGATGAGTCCACCATACCTACCTATATGCGGTATTACCCTGCCGTCCTAAGTAAATTTGCATTTGCCACCTCTAAAAAACTTCTAATAAATATCCTCTTTGTGTGCCTGGATCGTTCATGGAACGACAGGAGGTGGTCGGTATCTTCCATGCTAAGAGGGTTATTCTCAGGTCGAGTGGTTATTCACTCGCCATCGCACGAGAAAAGGGCAGCAATAGGGATGGCCAGTCCCAAACTACAAACAGAAAAATCTTACAAATAACCAAACAAAAACTCCCAATGGAGTTAAAACCTTTACTTTTATAGCTTGGGAACCGCCACTAGCGTGCTTAGCATGGAAGATATTGATAACTGATAGTCATGAAGTAAATGAGAAGGGTGCATGTCTCAAAATATCATTTACCTCTATTTTTAAAAGCATGAGCTATGGCACCTCTTAAAATGAGTGCCAGAACCTGAGAGCACTACTGTCATGCTTATGCATTCTGTTTAGCTAATGTTGGGTGCATCATGACTGGATCTTTTCTACCATGAATTACAATGTTGGGTGCTCTGCATTTATGTTTTGCGGTCTTAGAAAGGGCTAGAGAGATACAACTATTGTCATATTATATCATGGTTGTTTTGACAATGTGTTGTTCTTTGAAATATCTTATTATTGCTCGCTATATGATTATGCCATTGATATGAGTTAATATAATCCTTCGGAGTTATTGTCGGCATGGTTAGTTATAATGTTGGCTGAAAACCTGGTGCTATTTAATCTTATTTATCCAAACAAGAGCAAGAGAGTTCATAAATTTTTTTCCTTTTTCACTTTTAGTTTATCAAGTGAATTGCCTGAGGGCGAACAAAGGTTTAAGCTTGGGGGAGTTGATACGTCTCCAATGTATCTACTTTTCCTAATGCTTTTCCTCTTGTTTTGGACTCTATTTTGCATGATTTGAATGAAACTAACCCTGGACTGACGCTGTTTTCAGCAGAACTACCATGGTGTTGTTTTTGTGCAAAAATAAAAGTTCTCGTAATGGAATGAAACTTTGAAAGGATTTTTTATACAATAAAAGAAAGTTTCTGGAGCCAAGAGTCACCTGAGGGGGGCACCTGGGTGGGCACAACCCGCCAGGGCGCGCCTGCCCCCCAGGTGCCCCAGGTGGGTTGTCCCCACCTGGTGGCCCCGCAGACCCTGAAACTGACGCTATAAAATCCCATATTTCTAGAAAAAACCAAGGAGAAAGAATTAATGCGATCCAAGAGACGGAGCTGCCGGCACCTCCTGTTCTTCATTGGGAGCCGCCGTCACCTCCTGTTCTTCAGGGGGATCTTCGTTCTTCGTCATCACCAACCCTTCTCCATCGCCAATTCCATGATGCTCCCCACTGGGAGTGAGTAATTCCTTCATAGGCTCGCTGGTTGGCGAGGAGTTGGATGAGATTCATCATGTAATCTACTTAGTTTTGTTAGGGCTTGATCCCTATTATCCACTATGTTCTGAGATTGATGTTGCTATGACTTCGCCATGCTTAATGCTTGTCACTTTGGGCCCGGGTGCCATGATTTCAGATCTGAACCGTTTATGTTATCATCATTATATCCATGTTCTAGATCCGATCTTGCAAGTTATAGTCACCTACTACGTGTTATGATCTGGCAACCCCAGAGTGACAATAGTCGGGACCACTCCCGGTGATGACCGTAGTTTGAGGACTTCATGTATTCACCGTGTGTTAATGCTTTGTTCCGGTACTCTATTAAAAGGAGGCCTTAATATCCCTTAGTTTCCAATTGGACCCCGCTGCCATGGGAGGGTAGGACAAAAGATGTCATCCAAGTTCTTTCCATAAGCACGTATGGCTATTTACGGAATACATGCCTACATTATATTTATGAACTGGAGCTAGTGTCGTATTACCCTAGGTTATGACTGTTATCATCCAACAAATTACCGATCCAATGCCTATGAATTTATCTTATATTGTTCTTGCTAAGTTACTTCTGCTATCGTTACTATTACACTTGCTGCAAAACTACTACTATCACTGTTACTGTTGCTATTGCCATTGTCACTACTATCAAAACTATCACATTACTTTGCTACTGATCATGTTGCTGCAGATAATTAATCTCTAGGTGTGGTTGGATTGACAACTCGGCTGCTAATACCCTCAAATATTCTTTGGCTCCCCTTGTGTCGAATCTATAAATTTGGGTTGAATACTATACCCTCGAAAACTATCGCGACCCCCTATACTTGTGGGTTATCACCCTCAAAGACGGTGCACGCTCATGGCCCCTGAACCTCCCCACGGGATCGATCTCCTCCTGGGACAAGATGCGAGAGCATTTTGTCGCCAACTTCTAGGGCACTCGTGACCGCCCGCCGGCCGCGGGAGACCTGCGGTGCATCAAACAGCAGCTGGGAGAGACCTTGCAGAAGACAACCAGCGCTTCAATAGTGTTCGCCTCAAGATCCCCAAGGTGTGAGACCAGACCACCATGTCGGCGTTCATTTATGGCGTCCGCGACGTCAAGATGAAGGAGGAGCTCGCCATACACGAGGACCTGTGCATGGCTCTGGAGATGTTCAACATGGCAACCAAGTGTCCGAGAGCTAAGGAGGGATGCCTCTCCCTCCTTGAGCTCCCCGAGGCTGACCCAGAAGACAAGAAGGCCAAGGCCAAGGACGTGAAGCGCGGCTGCGACTACCAGGAGTCATCCAAGGGCAGCTGCCTGTTCTGCATGTTCCACAACATGCACAACCACAACACCAACGACTAACACGAGCTCAGGGCCATCCGCGACGGGCGCCTCGGTCGTCGCCCCGGGCGCAATGATCGAGGTTATGACCATTGAGGTGGCCGTGGCAGAGGACGCTGGGACGGCCACGACCCTCGCCAGGAATGGCGCGACCAGCCTCATGAGGACCGCTGGCAGGGCCAACCATGCTTGGAAAGATCACCCGCACGAAGACCGTCCTCAGGGCAACGCTGGCCTTCCCCTCCTGCCGCCACCACCAAGAAGGAACGACGACCATCACCAGGACGAGGGGGCTGGGGGCTTCCAGGAGTCTCATGCCGTCACTTGCATCCTAGGTGGCACTCAGGCCCCAGGCTCCCATCGCATCTTCAAGCAGTTCACATGTCAGGTGAACACAGCGCTCCCCAAGGTCGAGGCAACACCTCCACTCAGGTGGTCCAAGTAAACTATCACCTTCAGCTCTTTTGACCAGCTCAAGTGTGCGGCATTTGCCGGTGCCCTTTCAATGCTCTACTGCCTACCATCAGCAACATGCTCATCCCCAAGACGCTCATTGACGGCGGTGCAGGGCTCAATGTTCTCTTCGTCAGGACGTTCGACTGCCTCCAGGTGCCCTACGACCAGCTGCAGCCCACCAAGCCTTTCTCAGGAGTGACCGACCCGTGCTTCGTCGCCATGAACATCGCACGCCCTTGCAAGCCCACCCACGACCGCCTCATGATTAAGGACTAGCACGGTGTCTGTGCTCGGGTCTGTCCCTGCATCGTTGCTAAACCCAAGAGGCTGAGCTCTGGCTCACGGGCCAGCTCCCGTGCATGTCACCTCCCATGGTCCTTGGTGCCTTGTCCTCTCATGAGCTAATCGCGGGCGGTTGAGTGAGGGCACACGATCCGGTGCCTCATCACCACGGGAGCCACGTGCCGGTTGTCATTCTTCAGGACCTTCACATGAGAAGACTAGGCACGGCGTCTGTGCTCGGGTATGTCCCTGTAGCATCGATAAATCCAATGACTGAGCTCTGTCTGGCAGGCCGGTCCCGTTCACGTCACCTCCTTGGGTTTTTGGTGTTTGGCCTTCTCATAGGATAACCTCACGAGATTCACTCAGCGCAGGTTGTTTGACCATCTAGCAGGATTTTCACAAGTGTTCCAAGCCAAATTCAGGCACAACTCGCCTTGAGGTAGGGCCTCGTTAGTCCTGCGCTAGCTCACGAGTGCCCATGCACACTTCCTCTAGCCCTGCCATGCAAGCCACGTGTAAGGGCAGGGCTGTACACGCCCCGGAGTCTCCCCTTAGAGGGAGATCCCACCCACGTACCAGCGGAAGCACCATGCTCCGTGCTGGCAGTCGACACGGTCGAGGAGCGGCTATGCCCGTGCAAGAGTGGAAGTTCCATGCTCCGCGCTGCTGATAAACAACTGAGGGTGGCATCACGGCTGCATTAACCTCAGGCATGCCACTAGGCTCGGTGCTCAGCCTCACCGCACCGTTTTCCCCTCGGGATAATTGCACGAGGGGGCTAGGCACGGGGGCTACGCTTAGGTCATGCCTGGCATACGCCACCTCGCCATGTCCCTCAGACCTAGTGTTCGTGCACCCCTCCCGAGCAAGAGCCCGGCAAGGAAAGGTATAGAGGTTTGTTCGTACGTCAAGGGGGACTCCTGAGCATCGCGACTCAGGAGCCTAACTGGTCACATAGCCCCTCACCCCTTGGTCTCGTCCTGGTGATCTGGACACCCCAATGGCGGTTGAGGTATACGCAGGGCTGGGCCCCACCGACACAGAAATCTAAGGCTTACTCTCGCATCTCCTTCCCGGGGGCTGTTTGTACGTCAAGGGGGACTCCTGAGCATCACGACTCAGGAGCCTAACTGGTTACGTAGCCGCTCAACCCTTGGTCTCGTCCTGGTGATCCGGACGCCCTAATGGTGGCTGAGGTATGCGCAGGGTCGGGCCCTGCCGACGCATAATGCTAAGGCCTACTCTTGCATCTCCTTCCTGATGGTTGTTTGTATGTCAATGGGGACTCCTGAGCATCGCGACCCAGGAGCCTAATTGGTCACGTAGCCTCCCACACCTTGGTCTGATCCTGGTGATCCGGACGATCCAACGGCGGCTGAGGTATGCGCAGGGCGGGGCCTTGCTCACACAGAGCACTAAAGCAAATGGAAAGAAATCAGGAAACCCTAGCAAATTATTACAAAGCATATTGTCTCTTAAGAGTACCAAGCATAAGTTCTTACGCCTCCACGAGGCACAATACATGTTGCAGGACTTCAACAAAGGGGAGCACTGCCATCGGGCATCTTCGTCAGCCTGGGACACTGCCATCACCCGCTTGGGGAGCTCCGTCGTCGACAATGTCACTGCCGCCCTTGCCGTCAGTCGTGGTCATGGGGTCGACGGCAAGGAACTTCCGCAGTAGGGCCTCCACCCGATCCTTTACGGCCTCGGCAGCGGCGTCATAGGACTCAAGGTCCACGGGCTCGAGCAAGGCATCAGGGTCAAAGCTGGTGTCCTGGAGATAGAGGTGGCTGAAGATGCGTGCCACGGCGGAGGTTGAAAGCGCGCGGGCCTTGCCCTCCACCATGGGGCCAACTCCGACGACGATGTCCTCAAGCTCCGCAATGAGCTTGAGGAGCAGCTCGGCGGGGCCTTCCTCCGGAGTCACCAACGGCTCCTTTTACCCGCTCCCATAGAGATCTGTAGTGCCTTGCGGGACCTCAGCTCGAGGGAGTCGAAAGCGGTGCGTTCCACGACAGCCGTCTTCTTAGCAGTAGTGAGGCGCTTCTCCCTAGCCTCTAGCCGAGCTTCATCCTCAGAGACCAGCTTGGCATGGGCCACCTCCGCCTCCTCCTTCAGCTTATCCAGGCGGCCGTGCTCTGAAGCCTGTTCCCGGGCTACCTGCTCCTGCTCGGTGTCACGGTTGGCGACCACCGCCTCCCGGGCATTCAGCTTCTCCTCGTGCTCCTCGAGCTGGTGGGTGTGGGTGGCATGCTCGTCGCAGAGGGTTTTCAGCCCGGCCTCCGTTGCACAGTAGTGCTCCCCGGCGACCTTGGCGTCCTTCAACGCCATGTCGCAAGCGGTTGCGGCTAGGACGACCACCTTCCGGCACTCCTCTGAGGCCACGACGGCCTTGGCCCAGGCCGCCCTAACGGACGTGTTGGCTTGGAGCCACCCTAAGACTAGCTCTAGGCGCCCCGACGCCCTACGCCGGTCGGGCCCCTGAAGATTGTCCCGGAACAGGTCCAGTGTGGAGAAGGCCTCCTCTAGAGCACCAGGCGTGGTAGAAGAACCACGACCCGTTGGTGTGTTGGCTGGGGGAGGAGACAGCACTGGCCTCAAGACTAGCGAAGTAGCAGCAGCACAGAGAACTAGGGGCTCTAGAGCCCTCGGGTCCTCAGCAAGAGAACTAAGGGAAAGCGCCTCCGGAGTTGGCTTAGCCGTAGGGAGCGTCTTCTCCTGAGGATGGGCCCCAGATACTCGGGAGGGTAACCCTATCCCGGGAGCGCGAGGGTAACCAGAGTCGCCGTGGCCACAGCAGGCCACTTGGCCTCGGCGGCTCCGGCATTCTCCTTCTTCCTCTTTGCCACCGACATCAGCCTGGCATCAGGATGAAGATATTAGACCCCGCGTCAAGATCAAAGAGCAAGGGCAAGATACACTTACTGGTCCTTGATACATCTCCAAAGTATCTATAATTTTTAATTGTTCCATGTTATTATATTATCTGTTTTGGATGTTTAATGGGCTTTAATATGCACTTTTATATTATTTTTGGGACTAACCTATTAACCGATGGCCCAGTGCAAATTGCTGCTGTTTTGCCTATTTTAGTGTTTCGTAGAAAAGGAATATCAAATGGAATCCAAACGGAATGAAACCTTCGCGAGGATCTTTCCTGGAACAAATGTCATCTAGGAGACTTGGACTTGAAGTCAGAGACGCAACGAGGCAGCCACGAGGCAGCAGGGCACGCCCAGGGGGTAGGCGCGCCCCACCCTCGTGGGCCCCTCATAGCTCCACCGACCTTCTTCTTTCGCCTATATATACTCTTATACCCTAAAAACATCCAGGGGAGGCACGGAACCACTTTTCCACCGCCACAACCTTCTATACCCGTGAGATCCCATCTGGGGCCTTTTCCGGCGATCTGCCGAAGGGTGATTCGATCACGAAGGGCTTCTACATCAACACCATAGCCTCTCCGATGATGTGTGAGTAGTTTACCACTGACCTTCGGGGCCATAGTTATTAGCTAGATGGCTTCATCTCTCTCTTTGGTTCTCAATACAAAGTTCTCTTCGATGTTCTTGGAGATCTATTTGATGTAATACTTTTTGCGGTGTGTTTGCCGAGATATTATGAAATGTGGGTTTATGATCAAGATTATCTATGAACAACCTTTGGTTCTTCTTTGAATTCTTATATGCATGATTTGATATCTTGGCAAGTCTCTTCGAATTATTTCTTTAGTTTGGCCTACTAGATTGATCTTTTTTGCCATGGGAGAAGTGCTTAGCTTTGGGTTCAATCTTGCGGTGTCCTTTCCCAGTGGCACCAGGGGCAGCAAGGCATGTATTTTATTGTTGCCATCGAGGATAAAAAGATGGGGTTTATATCATATTGCTTGAGTTCATCCCTCTACATCATGTCATCTTGCCTAATGCGTTACTCTGTTATTATGAACTTAATACTGTAGATGCATGCTGTATAGCGGTCGATGTGTGGAGTAATAGTAGTAGATACATAATCGTCTCGGTCTACTTGACATGGATGTGATGTCTATGTTCATGATCATGCCTAGATATTCTCATAACTATGCGATTTTCTATCAATTGCTCGGTAGTATTTTGTTCACCCACTATAATACATGCTATCATGAGAGAAGCCACTAGTGAAACCTATGGCCCCCGGGTCTACTTTACATCATATAAGTTTCCGATCTATAATTCTAGTTTACTATTTATTTTTCAATATTTACTTTCCAAACTATACAACAAAATACCAAAAATATTTATCTTATTATCTTTATTAGATCTCACTTTTGCAAGTGGCTGTGAAGGGATTGACAACCCCTTTATCGCGTTGGTTGCAAGGTTCTTGATTGTTTGTGCAGGTACTAGGTGACTTGCATGTAGTCTCCTACTGGATTGATACCTTGGTTCTCAAAAACTGAGGGAAATACTTATGCTACTTTGCTGCATCACCATTCCATCTTCAACGGAAAACCAACGCATGCTCAATAGGTAGTAGTCCTCGACGATGTAGTTCCTCTTCCTGCCCAGGAGCGCGGCGCCAGTTGGCTTCCTGGGCACGGGCCCTGAAGAGCTCTCAGGGGCAGACAAGTGCGTGGCCAGCTTTGCGGTGGCAGCCGGTGACGAGGCAGAGCCATTGCCTTGGGGAAGCAATGCCAACCTGTCCTTCTTTGGGGCCCCCTACCTCAGCCTCTTCTGGGGTGCCCCCGGACTTCGTGGTGACCCTGGTGGAGCACGGCGACTCCCTGACAAGGTGCTCGCTGGCGTCATTGTCATCGGAGAAGGCACAGAGGAGTGTGCTCTACTGCGGAGGAGAGTTCTCTCCCACCTCCTCCAAGGTTGCCTCTGAGTCCGACCTCTCCTCCCCCTTGGGCTCGCCGGAGGACACCGTCACTGGGTAGCCGGGGGGGGGGGTAGGGAAGGTTTTAGCGGCACGAACCCCCGCTCATTGAAGGTGGGCGTGGCAGCGGCGACCTTCTGTCCATAAGTGCGGCGGCACAACAGAAGATGGGTGTCCGGGGGCCACCCTGGTCCTCCCCGAGCAAGGTGCGCACGACCTTGCTGAGCTCCTCGTCGGACAAGTTGTCCGGGCACAACCGGAGGACGACTTCTGCGCCCTTGAAGCTCCACCGGGGACGCAAGCATGCCTAGAGTGGAGCCAGGCGCTGCATCAGGAACTCCTTGAGGATCATGGCCCCCGTCAGCTTCTCCACCTTCAGGTCGGCCGTCATCCTCTCTAGCAATTGCTTCGCTTGGGGGTCGGTGAGCTTCTTGTGAGCGAATCCATCTAGGGACATGGGCAGCGCGCTTGGCAGCTCTAGCCGAGCATGGGAGCGCTTGGCGTCCAAGAAGATCCACTTGTTCCGGAAGTCCGCCACTTTCTTCCCAGTCCATGAGATCACGTTGCTGCTGTCGGCCGCGATGAAGCTGGTGCACCTAGAGCACTGGCCGCTGCTTGTCCGGAGGTAGAAGAAGTGGCAGAACGGCACAATGGAGGGCATCATCCCCACAAACGCCTCGCAGTAGAAGGCGAAGATCGACAGGAGAAGGTTGGAGTTGGGATGAAGATGGAGGGCATGGAGCCCGTAATGGTGGAGGATGGTGTAGAATAAACTTGAGAAAGGGGGAACTACCCATCAAAGACGCTGTGCAGGAAGAAGGGGTAAAAGGTCTCACCCAAGGCTTCCGGCTTGGTGGAGCCGACCCAGAGCACCGTCTCTCCCCCCTCACTGCCACTGCACATGGTCAGCGGGACCACGACGGCGAGGTGCTTCTCGTCAGCGATGGTGGACGCGCTTAGGTCCGGCTTGAACCAAGATGCCGGGCGCGCAGTCGGGGCCGAAGAAATCGCCTTGTCGGTGGCCATCGGTTGTGAGCTTGGGGAGGAGATTCGGCAGATCAAGAGGTTTTCTGAGAAAAGAGAGAAGGGGATCTAGATCAAGGCGAAGGAAGGGCAATGAAGGCTCCGCACAAAGCACCGGCCTTTTTGTCAGCCCGTAATAGTTGCCAAGGCAGTGTAGGGAAGCGGAGACGCCCACGTCCCATCAAGAGCCAGGCGTTGGCCAAGGCCACAGGTGGTTAGGGCTGCGGTGCTCCACACTTGCCCTTTGGCTTCGCCTCGAAGCCAGGTCCGAGCGCGCCATGGGCTCACGGGCTACTGTCGGTGTTCTGGGAATGGGGATTCCCAGACTTTCCTGCCTGCGGCCCACGGCATGGCTTCATTAACGGCCTGGTACGGCCCAGCTTCAGCATCAACAACTGAAGACTCTCGCGAGGGCCCAGGCCTCACAAGGAGGACACCAAAAAGACCTCCACATGGAGCAGCCTCCTCAGGCTGGCTACTGAGGAGCGGAGATTCCTATGCAAGCCTCACCTCATGAGGATCGGATGATGTGAGCCTTGACGACCAAGGCCAGGAGGGCGCCAGTGGGCGCAGTACAACAGTCTTTGGTACTAAAGAGGCAAGCGTAGGCCTGGAGTCCCGAGGAATCAGCCAAAGGTTGCCATTCCGGTGAAACAAGACCAAGACCGCCAGGACGGCAGGACGGAGGTCATCGCCGAGCCCACCGCAGCATCACGGCCAGAGGCTTTTGTAGGCAAAGACTACTCTTGTCAGGATAGCATGTACTATTTGTCCCCCTTCGAATTTGGTCATTGTGTAATCCCTTCCCGCCTTCATTTGGGAAGAGGACCAAGGCCACTATAAATAGGACGTAGCTACTACCATAGGAGGGGGAGAGACCGGATCAGATCCATTCCATCCTCACACTCACCAGCTCACTCGAGCCCAAGAAAACTCCTCCTCCCAAGGTTGTTCTCCCACTGTACTAGTTCATCTTTAGCCCCTCGAGGCCAATCCACCACAAAGCAGGAATAGGGTTTTACACCGCAAGGTGGCCCGAACCTGGGTAAACTGTTGTGTCCCATTTCCTTCCAGTTCATCGAGCTAGCCATGAGATTGGCGAGTAGGCAGACCGGGGAGGTTGAGTTCTTCGCACGCACCCTAGAGTAAAAACCTCTTAAGGGTTTGCGGAACCCGAAATCCGACATTCTTGAAGATCCATTTATTCTGTATGGCTCGCTGATCATCGGGCAAGTCAACCAAAGTCCACACTTTGTTCTCATACATCGATCCTATCTCAGATTTCATGGCCTCAAGCCATTTATCAGAATCTGGGCTCATCATCCCTACCTCATATTTCGTAGGTTCATCATGGTCTAGTAACATGACTTACAGAATAGGATTATCGTACCACTCAGGTGCAGAACATGCTCTGGTTAACCAACGAGGTTCGCTAGTAACTTGATCTGAAGTATCATAATCATTATCACTAGCTTCCTCTATAGTTGGTGTAGGCATCACTGGAACTGATTTCTGCGATGAGCTACTTTCCAATTCGAGAGAAGGTAATTACCTCATCAAGTTCTACTTCCCTCCCACTCACTTCTTTTGAGAGAAACTCCTTCTCTATAAAGTATCCATTCTTAGCAACAAAGTTCTTGCCTTCGGCTTTGTGATAGAAGTTGTACCCAACAGTTTCTTTTGGGTATCCTATGAAGGCGCACTTCTCCGATTTGGGTTCGAGCTTATCAAGCTGAAGCTTTTTCACATAAGCATCGCAACCCCACACTTTAAGAAACGACAGCTTAAGTTTCTTGCCAAACCTCAGTTCATATAGTGTCATCTCAACGGATTTAGATGGTTCCCTATTTAACGTGAATACAACTGTGTCTAATGCACAACCCCAAAATGATAGTGGTAAATCGGTAAGAGACATCTATAACACCCCGGATGTAACTTGCCATATTTGTAACTCCGACTCTTGCCATTTTCGGCTTTAAGTTATGAGATTCCCTTCGTGGTTGGGTTTTTCTTCTGTTTTGCATTTTGTTCATGTCATACAATTCATATCATGCCATCATGTGCATCGCATTTGCATTCGTGTTCGTCTGATGCAACCCACCATTTTCCTCATTGTCCGTTTCGCAATCCGACACTCCTACATGCACCCGACGCACCCCTCTTGTCTCTTTTCATGAGCGGGAGATATACGTTCTCGGAATGGGCCAAGATTTGTCAAGTGGCCTTGGTACACCACCGGTAGACCGCGTGTCAAATTTCATTCCATTTTGGAGCCCGTTTGATACCCCAACGGTTAACCGGGTAACCGCAAAAGCCCTTTTGTGTTGCAGCCCAACACTCCTCCAAATAGCCCAATAACCCATCTAAACCATCTCCATTTTCTCTGGTTATGCTCTATCCATCCATGCCCCTGGTTGCAATTTTGGAGTGCTCTAGCATGTCTTTTTATTGCTCTACATTTACTATAAAATGTTCCTGATAGATTGTTAACATGTTAATCAAAATTGCCATATGTTTTGCTAGTGATCCATGCATCCTATCAACTTTATCTTGCGTGTTTAGCTTCATGAACATGTATTATTAATGTTGTTATGCTTTTTTTTGTCATGCAATGCTTTGTCATGAGTGGCATGAGCTCGCAAAGTTGCTATCATGAATCCGTTTGTGCCATGTTTTGTTTTTATGCGAAGTCTAAAACCGTTAATGAAACTTGCTATGTTCAGTAAGGGACTTTTGTTCTATGCATTTAGTAGAATCATGTCGTGCTTTTGTTTGCTATTATATGTTCCTGTAGCATGTTGTTTGCTTGCTCTAAACAGTACTTCCTGATGTTGTTTTTGACATGTTAGTATTCTCACCAAGTCTGTGAAGGTGATATCTTTTGCACTTTTGCCATGCTTGTTTGGACCTGTTCCATTGTGATTTAGCTATAGCTCAGTGTTCATGTTTTGTCAAGCATCTCTTGTACATCACTGCCATATGCTTTGTTTATATGGTGGAGTGCA
This sequence comes from Triticum monococcum, assembly GCA_034509565.1. Classification (NCBI taxonomy): domain Eukaryota; kingdom Viridiplantae; phylum Streptophyta; class Magnoliopsida; order Poales; family Poaceae; genus Triticum; species Triticum monococcum. The sequence continues at coordinate 290,712,936 of CM067842.1, forward strand.
GTAGCTTAGTTTCTTGTTGCATTCTAAGTGCCATGGTGATGTTACTCGCAGTTTTGCGTCATTCTTGTTTTGCTTGTCATTTGCAAACCGTGCAACCGTTTCTGGTGATCTTTATATCGATTTCAACCGAAATCATCTCATCTTTCCAGCAGCATACGTGGTTTGCCAAGTTGATGCCTTGGTCATTTTTTCCCTTCCAGAGCATGCATATGCATTGCAAATCATATCTTGCATATCATGCCATGTATTGCATCATGTTGTTTGTGCATTGCACCGTGAGTGATTGTTGTTCCATTGCTTGTGTTTTTGCCTTGGGTAGAGCCGGGAGACGAGTACGTGAACAAGGAACCTGTTGAGTATGCTAATGAGGGTCAAGCTTTCGACAACTCTAAGAACATTGTAGGCAAGATGAGATGATTTCGGTTGTTTGGCTAGTTATTCGCTCGTTCATTATGTCGCGCTACCTACCACTTATTACTTCATGCCTCCCATACTGCCATGTCAAGCCTCTAACCCACCTTCCTAGCAAACCGTTGTTTGGCTATGTTACCACTTTTGCTCAGCCACTCTTATAGCGTTGCTAGTTGTAGGTGAAGTTTAAGTTTGTTCCATGTTGGAACATGGATATGTTGGGATATCACAATATCTCTTATTTAATTTAATGCATCTATATACTTCGTAAAGGGTGGAAGGCTCGGCCATTTGCCTGGTGTTTTGTTCCACTCTTGTCGCCTTAGTTTCCGTCACACCCGGGCCAGTGCTCCTCTGAGTATTGGTCCAAACTGGGCGATGTCCGGCGCCCCCTGGGCAACCAGGGTCTATGCCAACCCGATGTGTGGCCCATCCGGTGTGCCCTGAGAACGAGATACGTGCGACTCCTATCAGGATTTGTCGGCACATCGGGCGGCTTTGCTGGTCTTGTTTTACCATTGTCGAAATGTCTTGTAACCGAGATTCCCAGACTAATTGGGTCTTCTCGGGAGAAGGAATATCCTTCTTTGACGGTGAGATCTTATGATGGCTTAAGTTGGCACAGCCCTGCAGGGTATAAACTTTCGAGAGTTTATCCCGCGGTTATGTGGAAGGTGGGAATTTGTTAATATCCGGTTGTAGATAACTTGACACTTGACTTAATTAAAATGAATCAAATGCGTGTGTAGCCCTGATGGTCTCTTTTCGGCGGAGTCCGAGAAGTGAACACGGTCTTGTGTTATGCTTGAACATAAGAGGTTTTAGGATCATTTCTTGATCACTTCTAGCTTCTCGAAGATTGCGTTGCTTCTCTTCTCGCTCTTATTTGCGTATGTTATCCACCATATATGCTTAGTGCTTGCTGCAGCTCCACCTCACTAACTTCTCCTACCCATAAGCTTAAATAGTCATGATATCATGGGTGTGAGATTGTTGAGTCCTCGTGACTCATGGATACTTCCAACCAGTTGCAGGTGCCGAGGATACCAGTGTAGGTGATGCTACCGAACTCAAGTGGGAGTTCGACGAGGATCTGGGTCATTACTATGTTTCGTTACCTGATGATCAGTAGTGGAGCCCAGTTGGGACGATTGGGGATCTAGCTTTTGGGGTTTATCTTCCTTTTCTGTTGGTTTTGACCGTATTCGGTCTTTGAGTGTATTTGGATGATTTATGGATTATTTGTGTATTGTGTGAAGTGGCGATTGTAAGCCAACTCTTTATCCCTTTCTATTCAGTACATGGGATAGTGTGAAGATTACCCCTCTTGCAACAAACTACCATGCGGCTATGCCTCTAAGTCGTGCCCCGACACGTGGGAGATATAGCCACATTGTGGGTGTTACAAGTTGGTAATCAGAGCCATCCCCGACTTAGGAGCCCCCTGCTTGATCGAATCGCTGACGTTGTTGAGTGTAGAACAAAATCTTTTCAGTCTTAGAATTATATATATCGGAGAGTAGGATTCTTTTTACTCCTCAGTCCCTTTGTCGCTCTGGTGAGGCCTCCTGACATAGAAGTTTTGACTCTCCTCTCCTCAAATTTCACAATTTTTTTTAGGATCATGGGGGTATCTTGGAATCGTTCTGATAGTCTTGGGAAGAGAACATTGTTCTTGGTGCCTCCTGATATTTAGGGGTTGTGGCAGTGCCCCGGGGAGTTGAGCTCCGAGGTGTTGTCGTCACAATCTTATCGTTGCAGTTCTGGAATACCTGAGTTTGCCGACATCAAAAATCTCTTTTATGTAGTTGTTGGTGAGATAACCTCGACGCCACCCAGTACTGGGGCAGGACTTCAGGAGTATTGCCATAACTCGTATAACGGATGCTCTTCGAAGGTTGAGGTACATGATTTCCGAAGATTTCTTGGTTATGTGTTGAAGGATGGATACATCTGCATGTAGGAATTGTTAGTTTGGGTGAGATACTTTGCTTCCCCTGTATCCCCAACACCTGATTGCATAACCAGAAAGTTTCGGGAGTTTTATAGGTGGGAATACAAGTAGCTCTAGTTTTTCTTCTTGCAGATATTTCATTTGTGATTGGGCAATCCTTACCACTTATTTGCTCATATTCGTACCTTTTTTCTTCATTCATCTACCATTAAATAAGTGGGTTCTCACCCTTATGGACGTGTGATGATTTATTTTGGAATTTATTCGTTCATCCTTGTTCGAATGATTATTGTGAAGACTATATGTTGCAATTTCTATCCATTGATTTAGCTTGAATATCCGTCTTTCAAGATTCTAACGGATGTCACACTCTTCAGGATGGCTTCTCCAACGTGTTAGAATCTGGACCACAATGATGGGGATCAGTCGAACCCTCCGCCACCACCTCCACATCCAGAAGCATGGCAAGCTGTCATGGCGGCCACCAACGCTAACACTCAGCTGCTTTTGCAACTCTTGCAAGAGCGCAACCAAGGAAATCAAGGCCAAGGAAAAAATCAGCCTCAGTTTCGAATGTAAATGTGTCAAGGCCACAGATGCTGATGATTGGCTTTTGGACATCTACAAGCATTTCGAATGTAGCAATGTCAGATCTAAGGACTTTGTCAAGTTTGCTTTGTTTCAACTCAAGGACCAAGCTGCTGAGTGGTATCAACAATAAAGAGATTCTAGAGGAGGTCGTGTGATTACCTGGGATGATTTCCGCCGAGACTTCAAAGCTCATCACATCCCACCAAGTGTTGCTGAGAGCAAGCGTGAAGAGTTCTGCAATCTCAAGCAAGGCAGCATGTCCGTGTATCAATACAATATCCAGTTTCAGAAACTTTCTCGCTTCGCTAAACAAGACGTTCCTGACGAAAAGAGTATGATCTATCAATTTAGAGGTGGCCTCGGAGAAGATCTGTAGTTAGCTCTCATGCTTCTTGAGCTGACTAAGTTCGATGAATTCTATAACATGGCACTAAAGCAAGAAGCCACTCAGCTCAAATGTGAGGCATCTAAGAAGAGAGTCAGGGATGAAGTTCAATCTTCTTCTTCATCACAAGTGACATCTAAGCAACAAAAGTTCTGGTTGCCTCCTCCTCCATTTTGTGAACTCTACCAGCAGAAGAGCAAATGGTGGAAATGGATCTTCCCACCCACCCAGTCCAGTCTATCAGAACAAAGCTCAGTCTCAAGCTCCAAGGTCAAGTGCTCCATATCATCGTCTGCTCTCAGAGGTTACTTGCAACAAGTGTCAGAAGAAAGGGCACTATGCAAACAAGTGCTTCAACCAAAGGCGCCTTCCGCCTCCTCCTGTGAGATCTTCCAGCAATGTAGTGGTTAAGCATAATTCCAAATCTGCAAAGGTGAACATGATGAACGCAGCTCAGCCACAGGATTCTTCAGAAGTGATCATGGGTAACCTTCCTGTTAATGACTTTCCTTCAAACGTCTTATTCCATCGTGGTGCATCGCATTGTTTCACTTTAAGACCTTTTGCATCTAAGCATGAGTTGGTTTTCCAAGATTTTCCTAGACAGGTGTCAGTTGACTCTCCGGGTAAATTCATGAACACAAGATCCATGGTTCACGATGTTTCTATCAAGATGGGAAACTATAAATTTCTGTCTTCTCCAATTGTTCTTGGTGACTTGGATATTAATCTATTTCTCGGCATGGATTGACTATCTAAGCACATGGCTCAGCTTGATTGTGCTGCTAGGAAGATTCAATTGACACTCTCTTCTGAGGATCTGATCATCTATGTCACTCGTGACATAACCATTCGACTCTTTTCTCTCAATGAGAAGGGCGAGTTGAATACCATCTCTCATATTCCAGTCATTTGTGAATACCAAGACGTCTTTCCAGAAGAGCTTTCGGGAATGCCTCCTCACTGGCCAGTTGAATTCGTTATCGATCTTGAGCCTGGTACGGAACTTGTTTGGAGGCGTCCTTACAAGCTTGGACCAGAGGAGTTGAAGGAATTGAAGAAACAACTCGATGAACAAGAGCGTATGGGTCTGATTAGACCGAGTTCATCTCCATGGGGTTGTGGTGTTCTTTTTGTCCGAAAGAAGGATTGAATGGACCGACTCAGCATCGACTACCGTCCATGAACAAGAAGACAATAAAGAACAAGTATCCACTTTCCAACATCAATGAGCTTTTTGAGCAACTTAAAGTGCTAAAGTATTCTCCAAGCTTGACCTGTGTATGGGTTATCATCAGATTCACATTCGTGAACAAGATATTCCCAAGACAACATTCAGAACAAGGTATGGTTCTTATGAATACAATGTCATGTCTTTTGGCCTTGTCAATGCTCCTTCAATGTTCTCTCACATGATGAACTTCATCTTCAACCCTTACACAAATGATTTCGTCCTGGTGTATCTCGATGATATTTTGGTCTTCTCCAAGAATAAGGAGGATCATGCCAAGCATTTGAGATTGGTGCTCGACAAGCTCATAGGGCATCAATTCAATGCGAAGTTTTCCAAGTGTGAGTTCTGGCCTGACGAAGTTCTTTACCTTGGTCATATCATCTCCTCCAAGGGCATCACTATTAATCCCAAGAAGGTGTCTGCAATTGTGAATTGGGAACCTCCTTAGAATGTCAAGCAGTTCCGCAGGTTTCTTGGGCTTGCAAGCTATCGTCGAAGATTCGTTGAGAGTTTCTCCAAGATTGCAAAGCCTCTTTCCAACCTCCTCCAGAAGAATGTCAAGTATGTCTAGACGCGTGAGTGTGACGTTGCTTTCAACACCCTAAAAGAGAAGCTGGTCACGACTCCTGTCTTGACTCCTTATGATGAATCCAAGCCATTCGAAGTTTTCTGTGATGCTTCCTTGCAAGCTCTCGGCGCTATGTTAATACAAGAGAAGAAAGTTGTGGCTTATACCTCTGCCAGTTGAAGCCCAATGGAAGGCACTACCCCACTCACGATCTTGAGTTGCGGGCAGTTGTTCATGGATTATTAACGTGGAGACATCTCTTGTCGGGACGGAAAGTGGACATCTTCATAGATCATAAGAGCCTCAAGTACATCTTCACTCAATCCAACCTCAACCTCAGGCACACTCGATGGGTTGAAATGATTCAAGAATACAATCGGAGTATTGAATATACTCCAGGCAAGGCCAATGTGATTGCAGATGCTTTGAGCAGGAAGGCTTACTGCAACAACTTAGTTGTCAAGCCCTTCCAACCGGACCTTTGTGAAGCTTTCCGCTAACTGAACCTCCAAGTTGTTCCTCAAGGCTTTCTTGCCAACCTCCAAGTCTATCGTATTTTGGAAGATCAAATTCGTGTGGCACAACTTCTTGATACCATGGTGAAGAAGGTGAAACATGGGATTGCCAAGAGCCAAGCCAAATACAAGTGCTATCGCATGGATGAGAAAGACAATCTATTCTTAGAGGACCGGATTGTGGTTCCTAAAGGTGATCTAAGGAAAGTCATTATGAACGAGGTGCACAATTCCCTTCTATCCATTCATCCTGGAAGTATGAAGATGTACCGTGAACTTAAGCAGTCGTTTTGGTGGACTCGAATGAAGCGAGAAATTTCTCAATTCGTGAGTGAATGTGATGTCTGCCAAAGAGTGAAAGCAGAACACCAACGACCAGCTGGTCTCCTCCAACCTCTTTCTATTCCAGAATGGAAGTTTGACCATATCGAAATGGACTTCGTGACTGGATTTCCCAAGTCCAAGAATGGAAATGATGCTATTTTCGTTGTCATCGACAAGCTTACAAAAGTGGCTCATTTCCTTCCAATCCAAAATCTATCACATCAGCTCAGTTGGCAGAGCTATACTCCTCCTGGATTGTCTCCTTGCACGATATTCTGCAAGTGATATCTTTTGATTGTGGAAGCATTTTCACCTCCATGTTCTAGGACTCCATCCAGAAGACCATGTGCACCAACATTTGCTTCAGCACAGCTTTCCACACTCAAACAAGTGGCCAAGTCGAGCGAGTCAATCAAATCCTTGAAGATATGCTCAGGGCTTGTGTCATTCCCTTCTGTATGAAGCGGGTGGATTGTCTTCCATATGCCGAGTTCTCCTACAACAACAGCTTCCAAGCGAGTTCGGGCAAGGCCCCATTTGAAATTCTCTATGGCAGAAAGTGACGTACTCCTCTTAATTGGTCAGAGACTGGTGAATGCCAATTTCTTGGCAACGACTTAATCACAGAAGCTGAAGAAATGTGTAAAGTCATCCGTGAAAATCTCAAAGCCGTGCAATCGCGCCTGAAGAGTTACTATGATAGCAAGCACCGTGAGTTGGATTTCGAGATCAGAGACCATGTCTACCTTCGTGTCTCTCCAATGAAAGGTACTCGTCGCTTCGGTATCAAAGGGAAGCTTGCCCCTAGATATGTGGGTCCTTTCAAGATCACTGGCAAAAGAGGAGACCTCGCATATCAACTTGAGCTTCCGTCCAACTTTGCAAATGTGCACGATGTGTTTCATGTGTCATAGCTTCGCAAGTGCTTCAAGACTCCTGAGCGCACTATCAATTTTGAAGAGATTGATCTCCAAGAAGATCTGTCTTATCATGAGCATCCCGTTGCTATTATTGAAGAAACCGAGCGCAAGACTCGCAACAAGTTAATCAAATTCGCGATAGTGAAGTGGTCACACCATTCCGACCGAGAAGCCACCTGGGAGCGCAAGGATCACCTCCGTTCCCAATATCCGGAGTTCTTTCAGTCCTAGATCTCGGGACGAGATCCTCTTGTAGTGGTGGAGTGTTGCAACACCCCGGATGTAACTTGCCATATTTGTAACTCCAACTCTTGCCATTTTCGGCTTTAAGTTATGAGATTCCCTTCGTGGTTGGGTTTTGTCTTTTGTTTTGCATTTTGTTCATGTCATGCATTTCATATCATGTCATCATGTGCATCGCATTTGCATTCGTGTTCATCTCATGCATCCGAGCATCTTCCCCGTGCACCCGACGCACCCCTCTTGTCTCTTTTCATGAGCGGGAGTTAGACATTCTCAGAATGGTCCGAGATTTGTCAAGTGGCCTTGGTACACAACCAGTAGACCGCCTGTCAAAATTCGTTCCATTTGAAGCCCATTTGATACCCCAACGGTTAACCGGGTAACCGCAAAAGCCCTTTTGTGTTGCAGCCCAACACCCCTCCAAAACAGCCCAATAACCCATCTAAACCATATCCATGTTCTCCGCCATCGGATCACGATCGTGTGGGCGAAAACCACACCTCATTTGGACACTCCTACCTCCATCTACCTATAAATATGTGCCCCTCCCTGAAATTCTCATGCAGATGAAACCCTAGAAATCTTCCCCGCCGCCACCGGACATCCCGCGCCGCCGCCGCGCACCAGTGAGGCATAGCCATGTGTCGCCTGCATATTCCTCGCCGCTGCAGCCCGCCGGGCCCATCGGAGGCCCTCCCAGCCTGGTTCGGCGCTGCCGCCCCCGCGCGAGGCCACTCCCTTCGCCGCACGCGCCTCCTCTCGCCGCTATCCGGGTGGTCAACGCGCCGCCCGAGCCGCCCAGCTCCGCTCGCCAGCGACCGCGTCCGCCACCGCCTGTCTTCTCCGCCACCGATAAGTGCCACCTCTGCCCTACCGTGTCCGCCGCCGCCGTGCCTGGATCCGGCCGGTCCTACTCCGGCGGGCTCCCTCACCAGCGACCCCCGTGCCTCTAAGTCGTCCTCTCCCTCTCCGACCAGTTCTCCAGCCGCCGTCCACTTCTGCTCCGGTGAACCTCGGCGACCGTGTCCGGAACCCTAGATCTGGAATCCGGAGGGCAAAATCGCCTGTCCCGAATCTCTGTTTTATGTTCAAGCCTACTTCATCATGCCTTATCTCGATGACTGTGGCTCCAAATCATGCATATGATATGTCAAAATGTTCGTCTCATTGAGCTCTTCATGGTAGAAGTATTTCCATGCATGTTACTGTCCATTATGATGCCATTTTAGTTGTTGCAAGAGTGGTATAAAATGTTAACTGCTGGTACTTATCGGATCATGGTGATTTGTCATATTTTTTGCATCTGATGTGTGCGTTCTATGAGCATGAGGTCTACATGTGTTTTGAACTACAACATGCCATCTTTATAGAGGTTCAAGTCTTGTATTTTTGTGATCTGTGTGGTGACTAGAACAAGCATGCAAACTAGGCTCCGTGATGTTGCTGTTTTCAGGGACTTAGGATTTTGCTAAGTCTTTTTCCTACTGTTATTTTGATGCCATGTAAACTTGATGCTACCATGAGATCCATGCTTATTTTGAGATACTTAAGTAAGAATGTTTCGAACATGTGGTTATGCTCTATCCATCCATGCCCCTGGTTGCAATTATGGAGTGCTGTAGCATGTCTTTTTCTTGCTCTACTTTTACTATAAAATGTTCCTAGCAGATTGTTAACATGTTAATCAAAATTGTCATGTGTTTTGCTAGTGATACATGCATCCTATCAACTTGATCTTGTCATATTTAGCTTCATGAACATGTCTTATTACTATTTGTATGCTTGTTTTGTCATGCAATGCTTTGTGATGAGTGGCATGAGCTCACAAATTTGCTATCATGAATCTGTTTATGCCGTGCTTTGTTTTTATGCCAAGTCTGATGCCGTTAATGAAACTTGCAATGTTTACATGGGTGCCATCATATCTTCTGTGCCTTTTTGGCTAATGCTCGCTAAGGGACTTTTGATCTATGCATTTAGTAGAATGATACCATGTTTTTGTTTGTGATGATATGTTCTTTAGCACGTTGTTTGCTTGCTCTAAACAGTGCTTCCTGATGTTGTTTTTGACATGTTAGTATTTTCACCAAGTCTGTGAAGCTGATATCTTTTGCACTTTTGCCATGCTTGTTTGAACTTGCTCTAGTGTGATTTAGCCGTAGCTCAGCGTTCATGTTTTGTCAAGCATCTCTTGTACATCATTGCCATATGCTTTTTTGCTATGTTGGAGTGCATTAGCTTAGTTTCTTGTTGCATTCTATGTGCCATCGTGCTGTTAATCGCAGTTTTGCGTTATTCTTGTTTTTCTTGTCATTTGCAAACCGTGCATCCGTTTCCGGTGATCTTTATATTGTTTTCAACCAAAATCTACTCATCTTTCCAGAGACATACTTGGTTTGCCAAGTTGATGCCTTGATCATTCTTTCCCTTCTGGAGCACGCATATGCATTGCATATCATATCTTGCATATCATGCCATGTATTGCATCATGTTGCTTGTGCATTGGATCATGATTGATTGTTGTTCCATTGCTTGTGTTCTTGCCTTGGTTAGAGCCGGGAGACAAGTACTTGAGCGAGGAACTTGTTGAGTACGCTAACGAGGATCATGCTTTCGACAACTCTAAGAACTTTGCAGGAAAGATGACCATACCCTCGAAATCACTTCTATCTTTGCTTGCTAGTTGTTCGGTCTATAGTTATGTCACGCTACCTACCAGTTGTTACATCATGCCTTCCATATTGCCATGTCAAGCTTCTAACCCACCTTCCTAGCAAACCGTTGTTTGGCTATATTACCACTTTTGCTCAGCCCCTCTTATAGCATTGCTAGTTGCAGGTGAAGTTGAAGTTTATTCCATGTTATAACATGGATATGTTGGGATATCCCAATATATCTTATTTAATTTAATGCATCTATATACTTGGTAAAGGGTGGAAGGCTCAGCCTTTTGCCTGGTGTTTTGTTCCACTCTTGCCGCCTTACTTTCCGTCATACCGGTGTTATGTTCCTTGTTTTTGCGTTCCTTACACGGTTGGGTGTTATGGGAACCCCTTTGCAGCTTGCTTTGAATAAAAATCCTCCAGTAAGGCCCAACCTTGGTTTTAACATTTTCCACCTAAGCCTTTTTCCCTTGGGTTCGGCGGACTCAAGGGTCATCTTTATTTTAAACCCCCGGGCCAGTGCTCCTCTGAGTGTTGGTCCAAACTGGGCGATGTCCGGTGCCCCCTGGCAACCAGGGTCTATGCCAACCCAACGTCTGGCCCATCCGGTGTGCCTTGAGAATGAGATACGTGCGACTCCTATTAGGATTTGTCGGCACATCGGGCGGCTTTGCTGGTCTTGTTTTAACATTGTCGAAATGTCTTGTAACTGGGATTCCGAGACTGATCGGGTTATCCCGGGAGAAGGGATATCCTTCGTTGACCATGAGAGCTTGTGATGGGCTAAGTTGGGACACCCCTGTAGGGTATAAACTTTCGAGAGCCGTGACCGTGTTTATGTGGCAGATGGGAATATTTTAATATCCGGTTGTAGATAACTTGACACTTGACTTAAATAAAATGAATGAATCACGTGTGTAGCCTGGATGGTCTCTTTTCAGCGGAGCCCGGGAAGTGAACATGGTCTTGTGTTATGCTTGAACGTAAGTAGTTTCATGATACTTCCTGATCACTTCTAGATTCTTGACCTTTGCGTTGCTTCTCTTCACGCTCTTATTTGCGTATGTTAGCCACCATATATGCTTAGTGCTTGCCGCAGCTCCACCTTACTACCTTCTCCTACCCATAAGCTTAAATAGTATTGATATCGCGGGTGTGAGATTGCTGAGTCCTGATGACTCACGGATACTTCCAAATAGTTGCAGGTGCCGAGGATACTAGTGCAGTTGATGCTACCGAACTCAAGTGGGAGTTCGACGAGGATCTAGGTCGTTACTATGTTTCGTTTCCTGATGATCTGTAGTGGAGCCCAGTTGGGACGATAGGGGATCTAGCGTTTGGGGTTTATCTTCCTTTTCTGTTGGTTTTGACCATAGTCGGTCTTTCAATGTATTTGGATGATGTATGGATTATTTGTGTATTGTGTGAAGTGGCGATTTTAAGCCAACTCTTTATCCCTTTCTATTCAGTACATGGGAAAGTGTGAAGATTACCCCTCTTGCGACAAAACTACCATGCGGCTATGCCTCTAAGTCGTGCCTGACACGTGGGAGATATAGCCGCATTGTGGGTGTTACAACATCATAGATCGTACTATATCTAATAAAGTACAGTTACGATGTTCAGACACACCATTACATTGTGGTGTCCAGGTGGCGTCAGTTGTGAAACTATTCCACATTGTTTTAAATGAAGGCAAAACTTGTAACTCAAATTGTAAGACCCTCGATGCGGCTATATCTCCTACGTGTCGGAGCACGACTTAGAGGCATAACCGCATTGAAGGCAATGTCGCAAGAGGGGTAATCTTTACACATGCCATGTACTGAATAAGAAAGAGATACAGGGTTGGCTTACAATCGCCACTTCACACAATACATGAATAGGGCATTACATCATCCAGATACAATCAAGGTCCGATTACGAAACCAAATAAAAGAAGACTACCCCTAATGCTACAGATCCCCGATCGCCCCAACTAGGCTCCACTACTGACCGACTATGAACGAAACAACACAAAGAACGAGATCTTCATCAAGCTACTTCTTGAGCTCGGTTGCGTCACCTACACGGTATCAATGGCACCTGCAAACTGGGTTTGGATGTAATCTGTGAGTCACAGGGACTAAGCAATCTCACACCCTCGTGATCAAGACTATTTAAGCTTATAGGTAGGGAAAAGGTATGAGGTGGAGCTGAAGCAAGAACTAGCATATATGGTGGCTAACATACGCAAAAGAGAGCGAGAAGAGAAGGCAGAGCGCGGTCGTGAACTAGAAGCGATCAAGAAGTGATCCTGTAACTACTGACGTTCAAGCATAACTCCAACACCGTGTTCTCTTCCCGGTCCCCACCGAGAAGAGACCATCACGGCTACACACGCGGTTGATGCATTTTAATTAAGATAAGTTTCATCTTTTCTACAACCGGGCATTAACAAATTCCCATCTGCCCATAACCGGTGGCACGGCTTTCAAAAGTTCAAAACCCTGCAGGGGTGTCCCAACTTAGCCCATCACAAGCTCCCATGGTCAACAAAGGATATTCCTTCTCCCAGGAAGACCCGATCAGGCTTGGAATCCCAGTTACAAGACATCTCGACAATGGTACAACAAGACCAGCAAAGCCACCCAGATGTGCCGACAAATCCTGATAGGAGCTGCACATATCTCGTTCTCAGGGCACACCGGATGAGCGCTCCGTACAGCTAAAACCAAACCTTGAGTTTCCCCGAGGGGGCGCTGCAAAGGACTAGTTTGGACCAACACTCAGAGGAGCACTGTCCCCGGGGGGGGGGGGGGGGAGGGGGGGTTAAAATAAAAATGACCCTTGGGTTGGCTGACCCAAGGGAAAAAAGGCTAGGTGGCAAATGGTAAAACCAAGGTTGGGCCTTGCTGGAGGAGTTTTATTCAAGGCGAACTGTCAAGGGGTTCCCATCATAACCCAACCGCATAAGGAACGCAAACTCAAGGACACCAGTATGACGGAAACTAGGGCGGCAAGAGTGGAACAAAACACCGGGCATAAGGCCGAGCCTTCCACCCTTTACCAAGTATATAGATGCATTAATTAAATAAGAGATATTGTGATATCCCTACCAATATCCATGTTCCAACAAGGAACAAACTCCAATCTTCACCTGCAACTAACAACGCTATAAGAGGGGCTGAGCAAAGCAGTAACATAGCCAAACAACAGTTTGTTAGGACAAGGTGGGTTAGAGGCTTGGCTTAGCAATATGGGAGGAATGATATAGCAAGTGGTAGGTATCGCAACATAGGCATAGCAAAAGAGCGAGCAACTAGCAAGCAAAGACGGAAGTTATTTCGAGGGTATGGTCATCTTGCATGCAAAGTTCTCCGAGAAGACGAAAGCTTGAACCTCGTAGGCGTACTCAACTGGTCCTCGATCACAAACTCGTCTCCCGGCTCTACCCAAGGCAAGAACACAAGCAAAGGAGAACGCAATCAACCACGTGCAATGCACAAACAACATGATGAAAAACATGGCATGATATGCAGGACGTGATATGCGATGCATATGCATGTTTCGTAAAGGAAAGATTGAACCTGGCCTCAACTTGGAAAACCAAGAGTGCCACTGGAAAGATGAGTTGATTTCGGTCAAAATCGATATAAAGATCACCGGAGTCGGATGCACGGTTTGCAAATGGCAAGCAAAACAATAATGGCACAAATCTGCGATTAACAACATGAGGCCATCTAAATGCATCAAGAAAGATAAGCTACTGCACTCTAACATAGCAACAAATCACATGGCAGGGATCCACTCAAGATGCTCGACAAAAGATGAACACTGAGCTATGGCTAAATCACACAATAGCAGGTTCAAACAAGCATGGCAAAAGTGCAAAAGATATCAGGTTACAGACGTAGTGAAAATAACATGTCAAGAATTTATCATCAGGAAGCTATGTTTAGAGGAAGATAACAATGTGCTACAGGAACATATCATGGCAAAGCAAGGCATGTCATGAAGCTACACAAAGTATACAACAAAAGTCCCTTACTGACCATAAGCCAAAAGGGATCGAAAAATACAATGGCAACCATGTGAACATAGAAACTTTCGTTAACAGATTAAGACTTAGTAGAAAACTAGAACATGGAAAAAAAGATTCACGTAGGCATGTTTATGGGCTCGATGCACTCACCACAAGGAATTGCATGACAAACTAAGCATATACCCGGCAAGTAGACATGGCATAGAAGCTAAACATGGCAAGAACAACCTCATAGCATGCATGGATAAACTAGAACAACCTCGGCAAAAATGCTTAACACGTAAACATTCTGCCAGGATCATTTTATAGCAAAAGTAGAGCTCGATTCTGTCAAGCTAGGGTGCCCCATAATTGCAAACAAAGACATGGATGGATAGATCACAACAATATCTACAAAACATCATTACTGATCATGCTCAAAAGTGGCATGGATCACTCTGTAGCAACACTAATACATGGCCTAAAAATATTAACAGAGCACAGACTTGGAAGATTTCTAAGTCCCTGAAATCAGTAACATTACGAGAGCTACTTTGCATGCTTGTGCTAGTCACCACAGAGATCACAAAAATACATGGCATACACCCCTGTAAAGATGGCATGGCATACTTCAAATCACATGTAGGGCTCATGTTCATAGGAGACACACATTAATCATGGAAAAAATGACAAATGACCAATTACTTCTAAGAATCTGAAACTAATATAAACTAGCACTTTTGCAACAACATTTAGGGCATCAAGATGAACTCAAATGAACATGGTGCAATGGAATGGAATGAAGTACTCGTCGAGGCGAACAATTTGATATGCTACACGCCCAAAATGGAGCCACGGATGCAGAGTTATGATTCGATGAAAAAGGCTAAAAATTACTGGGACTGGGGCAAAAGTCAACCTCTCCATATCTAGGGTTCATGCACGTTCTTCGAGAATCGCCGGAAAAAATCACTGGAGGAGCCACCGGAGATGCGGGAGACGGCAGGGAGGCGCGGAGTGGCGCCGGGGAGGTCGGGACGGCCGGATCTGGTCCGGCCCGACCGGATTCGCGGCGAGGGCGGCGGTGGTGCATGCTCCGGCAAGCAGCGGCGCCAGCGGAGGTCGTCGGCAGCGGAGGCGAGGCGGCGGCGGCCGGTGGCGAGGAGCGGCGCTGGGGCGCGGGCCTAAGCGGGCAGACGGCGGCGGAGTGCCTCGGGTGGCGCATGGCGCGATGACAAACGCCGGGGAGTCGGCGGGGGCTCCGGCGGAGTCCGACAAAGGCCGCGGCGGCGGGGCGCAGACCGGCGACGCGGGCTCTCGCGGGTGCGTCCCCGGGCCCCGATGGGCTTCGGCGGGCTTGCCCCGGTCCTGGGCGGGCCGCGGAGGAGAGAGAAAGCCGGCGGGGTGAGGTGGCAGCACGGGTTTCGCTGAGGCGGCGGCTGGACATGTCCGGGCGCGGTGGTGATTTCGTCCGACGGCACGAGGAGGACGAAGTTAGGGTTTCAACCGTGAATTTTCGGGGGAAGGCACATATATATAGGTAGAGGGAGCTAGGGGAGTCAAAATGAGGTGCGGTTTTCGGCCACGCAATCGTGATCGAACAACCAAGATGATGGAGGGGTTTAGGTGGGTTTTGGGCCACTTTGGAGGGTGTTGGGCTGCAATACACACGAGGCCTTTATGGTTCCTCGGTTAACCATTGGAGTATCAAACGAAGTCCAAATGGCATGAAACTTGACATGCGGTCTACCGGTAGTAAACCAAGGCCGCTTGGCAAGTCTCGGTCCAATCCAAGAACGTTTAACGCCCGCACACGAAAAGAGGCAAAAGGGGACACCGGAGGACATAGGAGCCCGGAATGGAAAATGGACAACGAGGAAAATGCTCGGATGCATGAGACGAACATGTATGCAAATGCGATGCTCATGATGGCATGATATGAGATGCATGACACGCAAGCAAATGACAAGGCAACAACAGCGAATAACTGGAAGACACCTGGCACATCGGTCTGGGGCGTTGCAACACTCCACCACTACGAGATGATCTCATCCCGAGATCTAGAATGGCACCGGAGGGAAAAATGGAAGAGGAAGATAAGAGGTAGAACTAAGGTGCATCTTTGACAAACGAGTGAAACCAAAGAACCTTGAGATGTTGAACAGATAGAAAGAAAAAAATGCAACAGAGATGAACGAAGTTGAAAACACTCCTTTAAAAAAAGAGGAACAAGGAACATTACTAGAACCTTGTAGGTTGAATGACATATGAAAAAAAAGGTTGCCAGGAACAAGAAGTACAGGCAAGCACTCCGGTTGAAAAGATATGCAAGACTTGATAAGATGAAAGAACTTGAGCAGAGGGCACACCACTCCGGTTAAATGGATAAGTAAGAAAAGATCTTGATCTTCACAATTCGAGATGATGACTGACAAGAGCAACATCACAAAGCCTCCGGAAGAGATGAAGGAATGGAATGGAATGGACGGAGGGGAACAAGATCTTGAGAGAGCATGCTTACAACAAATGCTGGAATGGAGTTGTTGGATTATCAACAACGAAAAGCATAAACTTGATATGGTCTTATGGAATACATCTCAAAATTATGAGGTGACAACCTGCCACTCCCAGAAAAAAATGGATTGATAAGGGCAAGGAGACGAGAAACTATTTTACCGGGAGGATAAATGAAGAACTTGGGTCATTTATAACCAGCATAAATAGCAACAATCCTTAGGGAAAGCTTTAGGTGAAATATAACCCGAGATAACTTGAATGAAGAGATTGGTGGATTTAAAGTACGTCATTCTTAACAACATGTGAATCATGAAACATGAACTCAAATTATCAAGAATGACATAATACCACCTCCAATGATACGAAAGAAAGAATTGCACTCCGGATTGCAAGATGAAGAAAGCTTGAGCTCCTTAGAAAATAATCTTGATGAAAACTTGGAGAAGGAATTAAATCCTTGATGAACTTCCATGTAGAGCCTTCATGGATAACTCCGGTAATAAAAGGATGATCACACGAAAGGAAAGAGAAGTTGAAAACACAAGGTGAAGCCTTGTAATGATTGGATGAAGCTTTGCGACGAGATAAGTTGAAACTCGGAACTCCGGAAAAGAAAAGATGAAACAATCAAAATCAAGAAGTTGATGAGCCTCCGGAATAAGGAATTAATCGCTTGGATGACACAAGAATAAGAATTACATTATGCTTATCCTTCATCAATTTAAATTGATGACAAACAATGGATTTGGCACACTACTTATTCTCATAGAAAGGATTAAGCGAGATATAGCGCAAACTTGAGAAGGTCTTCAACGAACCACCGATAGGATTTTAGGAACAACGAATGAATTGATACAATAACAAAGGAAGAGAAAATCTTGAGCGAACCACCGGTAAGAATTTGAAATGAATGAAGAAAAGATAAAGAAACACCGGTAAGAATTTTCAAATGAACGAAGATGCTTGAGAGAATTTAGATACAAGTGAAACGAATAGATCACGAACTAACTAGAGACTATTTGAATGATGCACCGGTAAGATTTGGAGAACGAGAGGTGAAAGCTAGAATGAGTAATCCCGAAATGATGGCCTCCGAAGAATCAGACTGAAAAGACTCCTGGGTTGCTCCAGAAGGATGAAAATAATTCTCACAATCAAAACAATTATGAGAGTATGGCATCAAGCTAGAATCACGAATCTTCGAGATGATGGACAAGATATGGTGGAAAAATTCTTCTTCGGTCTTCAAATGTTGATAATGATGATGAGAAGCACCACCAAGAATTGTTGAGGCACTCTGGAATGAAGAATAGAAAAGGTTGAGCCAACAATGAAAGGAATTTGAAAGATCTTGGAGAAAAGCATTTGACTGATGAAAAATTCATACTTACGTCAAAATTTTAAATGAATCTGTGAATAACTCCCGGAAAATTAGAAGAGTCAGGTAAGATCCAGGACAAATACCTAAGGGTTAGGGCCCACTGAAAAGAAACACCGTTGAAGTGATTTAAAAGAGAGGTTGCACAGGTTGAATTAAATGGCTTCAATGAGATAACAATATCGAAATAGGTTTAACGAATCTTGAATGAAAAGATGAGCCTTTTGAGATATCTTCAGGGCACTGGAACAATTGAATAACGAGAAGTGGAATGATAATAAGGTGCACCGGCATGGAAAACATTTGAAACGAGGAAAATGGATATGATCAAGACCAAAAGCTTGAATTGAATCCACCAGAGAAGAAGACGAACAAAGAATGATGTACTTGTAAAGCATATTCATGAGAATCACCGGATAAGAACATGAAGAAAAAGAATGGAGAGACTTCCATCAATAAAGTGGACAGTTGATTAAGAAATCTGAATCCTTGAAGAAAAAGGGTGGGAGGGCATGAAAACAAAGGCAATTGGGACGAACAAACAAATAACATTGAGAATACAGAGTTGGTCTTGCGGATGTTGAAAAGATGGGATCCACTTGAAGAGAAAACACTCCGGTTGAAAGAAAAGGATTCACATGACAAACTCGATTATCATGAAGGATTGGTATTCACATCGCAGTATGAGAACACCACTTAGGAAAAGTATGGAATCAACACTTGACTTCGAAGCAACTCGAATATCACAACTGGAAACAAAACAAAGGATTGGCTTGCGAAATAAGCCGGAACAAACATATGATAGAGATTTCGTCCGAAGTTTTTGTGGTGGGGCCTACACGGGCTCGATTGTACATCACCATCATGTACAAGGTAGTGCACATGACATACAAAGCATTCCCGAGTCACCATAGCCAAGGACTCTTTAAGACACAACGAGACCACTGTAAAACCAACCGTGGACAGGCGGACCACTAGACGTCGAACCCCAATTTCATATCATGCATCTGTCGGAAAGATATCCTAGGAGCTACTTGAATTCCCACTTATAAACTCCCGAAACTTTCTGGTTATGCAATCAGGTGTTGGGGATACAGGGGAAGCATAATATCTCACCCAAAACAAGCAAATCCTACATCCAACTATATCCATCCTTCAACACATAACCAAGAAACCTTCGGAAATCATTTACCTCAACCTTCGAAAAGCATCCGTCATATGAGTTATGGCAATACTCCCGAACTCCCGCCCTAGTATGGGGTGGCATCGAGGTTATCTCACCAACAACTGTATAAAAGAGATTTTCGATGTTGGTGAAACTCAGGTATTCCAGAATTGCAACGATAAAATTGTGAAGACAACACCTCGGAGCTCAACTCCCCGGGACACTGCCACAACCCCTAAATGTCAGGAGGCACCAAGAACAATGTTCTCGTCACAAAACCATCGGAATGATTCCAAGATACCCGCGTGATCCTATAAATTTTTTTAGTGAAATTTGAGAAGAGAAGAGTCAAAACTCTACGTCAGGATGCCTCACCAGAGCGACAAAGTGACTGAGGAGTAAAAAGAATCCTACTCTCCGATATATATAATCCTAAAAGACTCAAAACATTTTTCTAGACTCAACAACGCCAGCGATTCGATCAAGCAGGGGGCTCCTAAGTCGGGGAAGGCTCTGATACCAACTTGTGACACCCTCGATGCGGCTATATCTCCCATGTGTCGGAGCACGACTTAGAGGCATAACCACATTGAAGGCAATGTTGCAAGAGGGGTAATCTTTACACATCCCATGTGCTGAATAATAAAGAGATACATGGTTGGCTTACAATCGCCACTTCACACAATACACGAATAAGGCATTACATCATCCAGATACAATCAAGGTCCGACTACCGAACCAAATAAAAGAAGACTACCCCTAATGCTACAGATCCCCGATCGCCCCAACTGGGCTCCACTACTGATTGATTGGGAACGAAACAACACAAAGAATGAGATCTTCATCAAGCTTCTCCTTGAGCTCGGTTGCGTCACCTGCACGGTATCAACGGCACCTGCAAACTGGTTTTGGAAGTAATCTATAAGTCACGGGGACTCAGCAATCTCACACCCTCACGATCAAGACTATTTAAGCTTTTAGGTAGGGAAAAGGTATGAGGTGGAGCTGAAGAAAGAACTAGCATATATGGTGGCTAACATACGCAAAAGAGAGTGAGAAGAGAAGGCAAAGAGCGGTCTTGAACTAGAAGTGCTCAAGAAGTGATCATGTAAATACTTATGTTCAAGCATAACTCCAACACCATGTTCACTTCCCGGTCCCCGCCGAGAAGAGACCATCACGGCTACACATGCGGTTGATGCATTTTAATTAAGATAAGTTTCAGGTTTTCTACAACCGGACATTAACAAATTCCCATCTTCCCATAACCGCGAGCACGGCTTTCGAAAGTTCAAAACCCTGTAGGGTGTCCCAACTTAGCCCTTCACAAGCTCTCACGGTCAACGAAGGATATTCCTTCTCCCAGGAAGACCCGATCAGGCTCGGAATCCCGGTTACAAGACATCTCGACAATGGTAAAACAAGACCAGCAAAGCCACCCAGATATGCCGACAAATCCCAATAGGAGCTGCACATATCTCGTTCTCAGGGCACACCAGATGAGCGCTCCGTACAGCTAAAACCAAACCTCGAGTTTCCTCGAGGGGGCGCTGCAAAGGACTCTAGTTTGGACCAACACTCAGAAGGAGCGCTGGCCCGGGGGGGGGGGGGTTAAAATAAAGATGACGCTTGGGTTGGCCGACCCAAGGGAAAAAGGCTAGGTGGCAAATGGTAAAACCAAGGTTGGGCCTTGCTGGAGGAGTTTTATTCAAGGCGAACTGTCAAGGGGTTCCCATCATAACCCAACCGCATAAGGAACGCAAAATCAAGGACACCAGTATGACGAAACTAGGGCAGCAAGAGTGGAACAAAACACCGGGCATAAGGCCGAGCCTTCCACCCTTTACCAAGTATATAGATGCATTAATTAAATAAGAGATATTGTGATATCCCTACCAATATCCATGTTTCAACAAGGAACAAACACCAATCTTCACCTGCAACTAACAACACTATAAGAGGGGCTGAGCAAAGCGGTAACATAGCCAAACAACTGTTTGCTAGGACAAGGTGGGTTAGAGGCTTGGCTTAGCAATATGGGGGGCATGATATAGCAAGTGGTAGGTATCGCAACATAGGCATAGCAAAAGAGAGAGCAACTAGCAAGCAAAGATAGAAGTGATTTTGAGGGTATGGTCATCTTGCCTGGAAAGTTCTTCGAGAAGACGAAGGCTTGAACCTCGTAGGCATACTCAATGGGTCCTCGATCACGAACTAGTCTCCCGGCTCTACCCAAGGCAAGAATACAAGCAAAGGAGAACACAATCAACCACGTGCAATGCACAAACAACATGATGCAAAACATGGTATGATATGCGGGACGTGATATGCGATGCATATGCATGTTTCAGAAAGGAAAGATTGAACCTGGCCTCAACTTGGAAAACCAAGAGTGCCAGTGGAAAGATGAGTTGATTTCGGTCGAAATCGATATAAAGATCACCGGAATCGGATGCACTGTTTGCAAATGGCAAGCAAAACAATAATGGCACAAATCTGCGATTAACATCATGAGGCCATCTAAATGCATCAAGAAAGATAAGCTACTGCACTCTAACATAGCAACAAATCACATGGCGGGGATCCACTCAAGATGCTTGACAAAAGATGAACACTGAGCTACGGCTAAATCACACAATAGCAGGTTCAAACAAGGATGGCAAAAGTGCAAAAGATATCAGGTTACAGACTTAGTGAAAATAACATGTCAAGAATTTAACATCGGGAAGCTATGCTTAGAGCAAGATAACAACATCCTACAGGAACGTATCATGGCAAAGCAAGGCATGGCATGAAGCTACTCAAACCATACAACAAAAGTCCCTTACTGACCATAAGCCAAAAGGGATCGAAAAATACAATGGCAACCATGTGAACATAGAAACTTTCGTTAACAGCTTATGGGCTCGATGCACTCACCACAAGGCATTGCATGACAAACTAAGCATACACCCAGCAACTAGACATGGCATAGAAGCTAAACATGGCAAGAACAACCTCATAGCATGCATGGATAAACTAGAACAACCTCGGCAAAAATGCTTAACACGTAAACATTCTGCCAGGAACATTTTATAGCAAAAGTAGAGCTCGATTTAGTCAAGCTAGGGTGCCCCATAATTGCAAACAAAGACATGGTTGGATAGATCACAACAATATCTACAAAACATCCTTACTGATCATGCTCAAAAGAGGCATGGATCACTCTGTAGCAACATGAATACATGGCATAAAATATTAACAGGGCAAAGACTTGGAAGATTTCTAAGTCCCTGAAATCAGCAACATTACGAGAGCTACTTTGCATGCTTGTGCTAGTCACCACAGAGATCGCAAAAATACATGGCATACACCCTTGTAAAGATGGCATGGCATACTTCAAATCACATGTAGCGCTCAAGTTCATAGGAGGCACACATTAATCAGGGCAAAAATGTCAAATGAGCAATTACCGCTAAGAATCTGAAACTAATATAAACTAGCACTCTTGCAACAGCATTTAGGGCATCAAGATGAACTCAAATGAAAATGGTGAAATGGAATGAAATGAAGTACTCGTCGAGACGACCAATTTGATATGCTACACGCCCAAAATGGAGCCACGGATGCAGAGTTATGATGCGATGAAAAGTGCTAAAAATTACTGGGACTGGGGCAAAAGTCAACCTCTCGAGATCTAGGGTTCGTGCACGTTCTTCGAGAATCGCCGAAGGAGCCATCGGAGATGTGGAAGACGGCAGGGAGGCGCGGGGTGGTGCCGGGGAGGTCGGGGACGGCCGGATCCGGTCCGGCCCGACCAGATCCGCGGTGAGGGCGGCGGTGGTGCGCGCTCCGGCGAGCAGCAGCACCGGCGGAGGTCGTCGGCAGCGGCGGCGAGGCGGCGGCTCCATGGCGGTGGCGGCCGGTGGTGAGGTGCGGCTTCCAATGGCGAGGAGCGGTGCTGGGGCGCGGGCCTGAGCGGGCAGACGGCGGTGGAGTGCCTCGGGTGGCGCGTGACGTGATGACAAACGCCGGCGAGTCGGCGGGGGCTCCGGCGGAGTCCGGCAAAGGGCGCGGCGACGGCGCGCAGACCGGCGACGCGGGCTCTCGCGGGTGCGGCCCCAGGCCTCGATGGGCTTCGGCGGGCTTGCCCCGGGTCTGGGCGGGCCGCGGAGGAGAGAGGAAGCCGGCGGGGTGAGGTGGCAGCATGGGATTCACCGGGGCGGCGGCTGGACATGTGTGGGCGCGGTGGGGATTTCGTCCGGCGGCGCGAGGAGGACGAAGTTAGGGTTTCAACCGCGAATTTTCGGGGCAAGGCACATATATATAGGTAGAGGGAGCTAGGAGAGTCCAAATGAGGTGCGGTTTTCAGCCACGCAATCGTGATCGAACGGCCGAGATGATGTAGGGGGTTTAGGTGGGTTTTGGGCCACTTTGGAGGGGTGTTTGGCTGCAACACACACAAGGACTTTACGGTTCCTCAGTTAACCGTTGGAGTATCAAACGAAGTCCAAATGGCACAAAACTTAACATGTGGTCTACCGGTAGTAAACCAAGGCCGCTTGGCAAGTCTCGGTCCAATCCGAGAACGTTTAACGCCCGCACACGAAAAGATGCAAAAGGAGACGCCGGAGGACATAGAAGCGCCGGAATGCAAAACGGACAACGGGGAAAATGCTCGGATGCATGAAACGAACATGTATGCAAATGCGATGCTCATGATGACATGATATGAGATGCATGACACACAAGCAAATGACAAGGCAACAACAACGAATAACTGAAAGACACCTGGCACATCGGTCTGGGGCGTTACACAAATATTCGCCTCCGCAATGAGATCGTAGAAGCTTTATTTTTCTTGTTACGATGATTCTCCACTTCACTCTGGAATTCTTTGTACTTTTCAAATGTTTCAGACTTGTGTTTCATTAAGTAGATATACCCATATCTACTCAAATCATCTATGAAGGTTAGAAAATAACGATACCGGACGCGAACCTCAACACTCATCGGACCGCATACATCGTTATGTATTATTTCCAACAGGTCATTAGCTCACTCCATTGTTTCAGAGAACGGAGTTTTAGTCATCTTGCCTATGAGGCATGGTTCGCAAGTATAAAATGATTCATAATCAAGTTATTCCAAAATTCCATCTGCATGGTGTTTCTTCATGAGCTTTACACCAATATGACCTAAACGGCAGTGCCACAAGTATGTTGCACTATCATTATCAACTTTGCATCTTTTGGCATCAATATTATGAATATGTGTATTACTATGGTCGAGATTCAATAAACCATATACATTGGGTGTATGACCACAGAAGGTTTTATTCATGTAAACAAAACAACAATTATTCTTCGACTTAAATGAATAATTGTATCACAATAAACATGATCCAATCATATTCATGCTCAACACAAACACCAAATAACATTTATTTAGGTCCAACACTAATCCCGAAGGCAGACGGAGTGTGCGATGGTGATCTTATCAACCTTGGAATCACTTCCAACACACATCGTCACCTCGCCCTTAACTAGTCTTTGTTCATTTGCAACTCCTGTTTTGAGTTACTATTCTTAGCAACTGAACGGGTATCAAATACCCTGGGGTTACTATGAACACTAGTAAAGTACACATCAATAACATGTATATCAAATATACCTTTGTTCACTTTGCCATCCTTCTTATCCGCCAAGTTTTTTGGGTAGTTCCTCTTCCAGTGACCATTCCCTTTGTAGTAGAAGCACTCATTTCAGGCTTAGGTCTAGCTTTGCGCTTCTTCACGGGAGTGGAAACTTGCTGGCCATTCTTCTTGAAGTTACCTTTATTTTCCTTTGCCCTTTTTCTTGAAACTAGCGGTCTTTTCAACCACAAACACTTGATGCTTTTTATTGATTTCTACCTTCACCGATTTCAGCATCGCAAAGAGCTCAGGAATCGTTTTCATAATCCCTTTCATATTATAGTTCATCACAAAGTTCTAGTAGCTTGGTGATAGTGACTAGAGAACTCTGTCAATCACTATCTTATCTGGAAGATTAACTCCCACTTGATTCAAGCGATTGTACTACCCAGACATTCTGAGTATATGCTCACTGGCTGCCATTCTCCTCCATCGGCAAAGTATTTATCAGAGGTATAATACCTCTCGACATGGGCATGAGTCTGAAATACCAATTTCAACTCTTGGAACATCTTATATGCTCTGTGGCGTTAAAAAAGTTTTCGAAGTACTGGTTCTAAGCCGTAAAGCATGGTGCACTAAACTATCAAGTAGTCATCATACCAAGCTTGTCAAACATCCATAACGTCTGCATTTTCTCCCGCAATAGGTCTATCACCTAGTGGTGCATCAAGGACATAATTCTTCTATGCAGCAACGACGATAATCCTCAGATCACAGACCCAGCTCACATCATTTCTACTATCATCTTTCAACTTAGTTTTCTCTAGGAACATATCAAAAAATAAAATAGGGGAGCTATACGCGAGCTATTGATCTACAACATATATATGCAAATACTATTAGGAGTAAGTTCATGATAAATTTAGTTCAATTAATCATATTATTTAAGAACTCCCACTTAGATAGACATCCCTCGAGTCATCTAAATGATTATGTGATCCAAATCAACTAAACCATGTCCAATCATCACGTGAGATGGAGTAGTCCTCAATGGTGAACATCTCTATGCTGATCATATCTACTATATGATTCATGTTCGACCTTTTGGTCTCCAGTGTTCCGAGACCATGTCTGTACATGCTCGGCTCGTCAAGTTTAACCAAGTATTATGCATGTGCAAAACTGTCTTACACTCGTTGTATGTGAACGTAGAGTATATCACACCCGATCATCAAGAGGTGCTTCGAAACAATGAACTTTGGCAACGGTGCATACTCAGCGAGAACACTTTTATCTTGAAATTAAGTGGAGGGATCATCTTATAATTCTATCGTCATTCTAATGATGTGTGTCGGTGTGAAAACCAGCGGATCTCGGGTAGGGGGTCCCGAACTGTGCGTCTAGGCCGGATGGTAACAGGAGGCAGGGAACACGATGTTTTACCCAGGTTCGGGCCCTCTTGATGGAGGTAAAACGCTACGTCCTGCTTGATTAATATTGATGATATGGGTAGTACAAGAGTAGATCTACCACGAGATCAAGGAGGCTAAACCCTAGAAGCTAGCCTATGGTATGATTGTTGTCTATGGAGTTGATGTCCTATGGACTACAACCCTCCGGTTTATATAGACACCGGATAGGGTTAGGGTTACATAGAGTCGGTTACAATGGTAGGAGATCTTGAATATCCGCACCACCAAGCTTGCCTTCCACGCCAAGGAAAGTCCCATCCGGACACGGGACGAAGTCTTCAATCTTGTATCTTCATAGTCCAGGAGTCCGGCTGAAGGTATAGTCCGGCTACCCGAACACCCCCTAATCCAGGACTCCCTCAGTAGCCCCTGAACCAGGCTTCAATGACGACGAGTCCGGCGCGCAAATTGTCTTCGACATTACAACGCGGGTTCCTCCTCCAAGTCCTTTGTAGAAGATTGTAAACACCAAGAGTAGTGTCCGGCTCTGCAAAATAAGCTTCCACATATTGCCATAGAGAGAATAATATTAACACAAATCAAATCTGCTGACGTATTCCGCAGTGCGTGATCACACTACGGCCAAATCCTTTACTCGAATCATTTTTAGTTCTCCACCTCAGCACGTTTTGCGAGGCGGTTTCCTTGGCACGTCTTGTCAAAGCAGAGATCGTGTACCCCCCTTTTACGGGATTCTCATCAATACGGACGTGGGTAACCCAACCGCGCCACTTATCACGGCGCTTGGGAGGCAAGCGAGTTTTACTAGGCAGGTGGGGACGCACAACCGCATCCGCCCATATAAGGGGATAAGGATCCACCTTTTTACCTACGCCTTCTTCCTCCTTTGCCTATCCATCTCCGGTGCACTCGAGCTCCAGCATCCAAGCCTGCACTTCCCACATCAACCTTCTCCAGCAATGTCCGGAGCGGGAGGCAAGTGGATGGTCTCCTCCGCCATAGAGGGCCAAGTCAAGAAGCTAAGGAAGGACGGATACCTGTCCAAGGACATCGCGCACCGGCTTCCTGAAAAGGGGAAGCTTCTCCCCACCCCAAGGCCCCATGAGAGGGTAGTATTTTTTCCCCACTTCCTCCGCGGACTGGGTTTTCCACTCCACCCATTTGTCCGGGGGCTCATGTTCTACTACGGCCTGGATTTCCACGATCTGGCCCCGAACATCATCCTCAACATCTCGGCGTTTATCGTCGTGTGCGAGGCTTTTCTCCGCGTCTGCCCTCATTTCGGCCTCTGGCTCAAGACCTTCAACGTCAAGCCCAAGGTGGTGCGCGGCAGCCAGGCGGGGTGCGGAGGTGCCATGGCGGGCAAGATGGCCAACGTCCTATGGTTTGAGGGCTCTTTTGTGGAGACCCAAAGGGATGGCAATCCGGGTGGTTTTACATCACGGAGCCGCGTGATCCGAAATGGACCGCAGCCCCCGAGTTCCGATCCGGACCCCGCACGCGGCTTATGTCCTGGAAAGAGACGGGCCTGTCGTGGGGTGACGAAAAAGAGGTGACCGGATTGCAAACATGCATCCAGTCCCTGGTGAACAAGCCAATCCGGCTTGTTAATGTAATCCAGGTTATGCTTGTCTGCCGGATCCTCCCGTGCCAACAACGGGATTTTAATCTGTGGGAGTTCGACCCGGCGCAGCATCAAACCCTCAGCAGGCTCTTCGACACGACGTACAAAAACGCCTGGAAAATGCTATTCAAGGGCGCCGAGGCTCCCGCATCCGCTTCCGAGGACCGCGGATATAGCTCGCAGCGTCACGCTAGCGAGGTAAGCCACCTACACCTTTTACAGGATGTTAAGCTTTTTTCATAGTTTGACTCTATGCGGGATCTAAACTCCCTTACCTTTGACAGGCTTGGCAGGCGATATCCGGACCGATTAACTGTCCGGCTCCCCTGCCCGAAGACCCAGCCCCAGCTCTACTAGTGAAGCTGTTGGTTCCGGCGCCTTATGTGGTGCCGGAGAAGAAGGCTAAGACAAAGAAGACCACGGGGACTCGAAAGAGTGCCCGCAACGTGGTGGTGTCGGACTCGTCATCCGACGAGTCCGAGACGCCCTCCTCCCGTGAAAATGAGGAGGAGGAAGAAGAAAACTCTCCCGCCCCCAGCGGAGGGAGGAGAGAAGAGGAAGGCCGCCCCAATGGGGGAGGCCGAGGGGTCTAGGAAAAGGAAGACCCCTCCGCCAGACTACGCCCCCGACGCCGAAGAGGGTAAAGAGGAGTGGCCAAACAGGGCCAAGTGTCCGGCGAAATCGTAAGTTCGGATATCAGAGTAACTCATGATGTTCCTTTGCTGCACAGCCTTCCCTAATGTCGAATGTAATTATGTAGTCCGCCCCGGGCCGAATTTGACGAATCGTCGGGCGGCTCCCTGGACTCACCGGACGTGAACTCAGTTCCGCCCGCTGTCTCCCCCCGCACTGCAGACGACGCCAAAGTGGCGTCGCGACAAGCTCCGGGGCAGGAGGAGGTGGTCCCGAAGGAGCCTCAAGGAAACCTCCCGGACTCTAGGAGTGAAGGGGATAAGGCTCCTAGGGCTCCAAGTCCGGCTTTGTGCCGGACACCGTGCCGGAATCTTCCACAGTTCCGGACCGCGGTAGGCGAACTCCTTCCAAGAGGAGCAAGCCTTCTGAGCCGGCGGCCTCCGTCCAACCGGAGGTGCTTGACGACGCCTCCATCGACGAGGGGCACCATGCTATTATGAGTACGGTGATCCAGAAGGTTCAGTCCGCCAAGAGCAGACTGACTGAAGCTTGCGCTAGCCTTCTGACAGGCTTCGAGGT
Organism: Triticum monococcum; assembly: GCA_034509565.1. Lineage (NCBI taxonomy): Eukaryota > Viridiplantae > Streptophyta > Magnoliopsida > Poales > Poaceae > Triticum > Triticum monococcum. The sequence goes on from CM067842.1 coordinate 290,741,693, forward strand.
AAGTAAAAATATGTAAAAATACTATCGCATAGATAGTAGCCCCTAATGCTCTGTTTGGCGTTCGAAAAGAAAAGGCGAATAGAGGTTCTATTAAATTTCGCAGGAGTCTAAAAAAAGAGTCAATATGCGTATGCAGGCTTCGCTGCTGTCCACCGCTGCACTGACTGCGGAGGTGGGTGTCCTGAAGCAGGACCTCGAGTGGACCGAGCAAGAGCTCGGCCTTGCCAAGCGGCGGCTCGAGGAGAAAGAAGGTAAGAAATACCTTACAGAAAAAGTGCCTATAAAAAGGCGTGATTGCAAAAAGAATAACAGGATTGTACTGCTGATTGTAGGGGCCACGACTAAGGTGGCAACCCTTAAGCAGGCGCTGTCTGAGGCCGAAAAGAAAACAGCCGCGGAGCGCACCGAGCGAGACAGACTTGGGGCTCAGGTCGGCGAGGTGCAGCAAGAGCTTCGGGATCTCATTAAAAAACATGAGAGTTTGGAGCTTGAGTTGAAGGCGCAAGCATCCGAACTTGCGACGGCCCTAGAGGTTGCCAAGTCTGCCAAGGCCGAAGACAAAAAGGCCCTCCAAGAGTTGGAGGAGATGAGGAAGATAGCAGCGGGTAAGGCATTCTTTATGCAAAGCAGAAATATAAAAGTGAACTACTTGTTACTTACCCGAATACGGAGCTCTCCAGGGGCATTCGCAGATCTTCCCCGCAGCGTATCCGCCGCCGCCGCATTCTACCGTGCTGAAGAGGGTAGCTTGATGGAGAAGGTGTTTTGGTCTCAGTATTCTGAGGCCGGACACCCTGTGCCCTTGAGCGACCAGCTGAAACAGCTGGTCAAGCTCCACAAGGCGGCCGAACAGGCCATGAAGGGCTTCATAGTTCGGCTGTGGCCCGGAGAGGCCCTGCCTGGGAGCTATTTCGGGCTCGTGCGGCGGCTGGTGGAGGCCTGTCCGAGGCTCGAGGTCATCAAGCGCTCCGTCTGCATCGAAGGTGCCCGTCGGGCCCTTGCCTGTGCAAAGGTGCACTGGGTTAAGCTGGACGGTGAGAAGCTTGTGAAGGACGGGCCGCCGCCGGGGAAGGAGCATCGCAAGCCCGAGAACTACTACAAGGATATTCTTGTAGGTGCCCGCCTTGTGGCGGATGAATGTACCAAGGATGTGCTTTTTGAATGAACTCGCTCGTGTTTATCCTGTGCGCTGAAAACTTGTTCATATGCGCTAAGCAATGCTTATTGAATTTAAAATATTACTTTCTGTGCGGCCGTTTATCAAAAATTGAGAGATGGCCAGTCGTTGGCTTCTGCCCCCATGCCACTAGTGCTGGGGTGTTCGGGATAAACCTGAGCGCTCTTTTTCCCATAGTTGGGTCCTTCGAGGGAGGCGCTTAGCACAACGAACCAGGCAATCAGACTATAATGCTTGAACACTCTCACTTAGCCATAGAACTCTATAATTTTAAATTTCGGCGAAGCCCCTAGTTCGGAAGACCGAGTTCGGGGCGCTATCCACGCCTTGGCCGGACAAAGGCAGCTCCTCGCTCGAAGCGGCATAAGCCTTTAGGGACTCTAAAAACCTCTCGAACAGCGACCGGTCTCTCGCCACATCGTGACAGTCAGTTTTAGCTTTCTCCACTGAGGTGCTTAACCCAGCTGAACCGGGGCACAATCGCAGTGGTTCTCCTAGTGCTACCTTAGCCGATATAGCGGAATGTAAGGCACCAAAACATAGGAGCCGGGCAAACCCAACTATTGACCCAAATCATGATTTGGAGCCGATGCATATAGTGCTATAAGTTCGGGGTGCCGCACTTGTGAAAGTGTACGGACTTCTCACACCATTATGAGAGGTACTGAAGCCCCTGGCGTGTTTGTCGTACCATGATGTACGGGTGCAATCATGTCATTTAATAAACATATATGTGAAAAGAAGATAATGCAAAAAATAGACAGAAAGCTATGCATTGTTTATAGAGAGGCTATTTATCAAAGCCGAACGATACAAATAGTGCGGTGAGCAAAAGATATTGGACTATTTAGCATGTCCTGACCAGGGGCAGGCCGCGGAATTGTATTTAAATTAGGTATACCACTCGTAACAGAGACCACCTGGGAGTTCCATAATGCGGCATGGCTTGTCTGCCTCCCTGTATCTTGCATCGTTTGTGCGGCAGTCGAATTGCCGAACAGGTCGTCTGAAGTATGGAGTCCTGAAAGTAAGAAAAAAAATAAAAAAAGGAATCCGGCAGCCCCTAGTACGTTTTAAGCTGTATTTTGGGCGTGCCGTTATTGTGCCCCTTCCCCTGTGCCCATGGTATTGCAAGGGCGTAGTTATGTACACGAGGTACTGGTTTCACTCTGTCGCGAGAGCTGGGGTTGGGGCCGCATTGCTATGCTTGCTCAGAGTGTGCCAGGCGGTCCTGCTATGGGTTACTCCGGGCGTGCTAGGCAGTGTCTGGCTTTTTGACGGCCGGACTGGGGAATTGCCTAAGAAGGCTACTTTGTACTTCTGCTCCGAGAGCCGCCGTGTGCTCCTCCGTACGGAGGGAGCGTTCGGTGTTTCCGTTGACTGTGATTACTCCTCGAGGGCCTGGCATCTTGAGATTGAGATATGCATAGTGCGGCACCACATTGAACTTTGCGAATGCGGTTCGTCCAAGCAGGGCATGATAGTCACTACGAAACGGGACTATATCGAAGTTTAACTCTTTGCTTCGGAAATTGTCCGGGGATCCGAAGACCACGTCAAGTGTTACTGAGCTTGTACAGTTGGCTTCTACACCTGGTATAACACCTTTAAAGGTCGTTTTTGTGGGCTTAATCCTTGAGGGATCTATGCCCATTTTCTGCACTGTATCCTGATAAAGCAGGTTCAGGCTACTGCCGCCGTCCATGAGGACTCTTGTGAGATGAAATCCGTCGATGATTGGGTCGAGAACCAATGCGGCGAAGCCGCCATGATGGATGCTAGTGGGATGGTCCCTTCGATCAAAAGTGATCGGGCAGGAGGACCATGGGTTGAACTTTGGGGCGACTGGCTCCATCGCGTATATGTCCCGTAGCGCACGCTTCCGCTCCCTCTTGGGAATGTGGGTTGCGTATATCATGTTCACCATCCGCACTTGTGGGGGAAAGCCCTTCTGTCCATTGCTGTTCGGCGGCTTGGGCTCCTCCTCATCGTCGCTGTGCAGCCCCTTGTCTTTGTTTTCGGCTCTTAACTTGCCTGCCTGCTTGAACACCCAACAATCCCTGTTAGTGTGATTGGCTGGCCTTTCGGGGGTGCCATGTATCTGGCACAAGCGATCGAGTATTCGGTCCAAACTGGACGGGCCCTGAGTATTCTTTTTGAATGGCTTTTTCCGCTGACCGGATTTATAGCCTTTGAATCCGGCATTGACTGCCGTCTCTTCATTGCTGTCGCTGCTAACACGGCGTTTTTGCTTATTCCGATGTGTCCTGCCACTTTTGTCCTTGGTATCCGAATTACCAGGGTTCTTTGATAAGTTGTTACTGCGAGCTAGCTAGCTGTCTTCTCCCACGCAAAAGCGGGTCATGAGCGTCGTGAGGGCTGCCATAGATTTCGGCTTTTCCTGTCCTAGGTGCCTGTCAAGCTATTCGTCGCGGATGTTATGCTTGAAGGCTTCTAGGGCCTCTGCGTCTGGACAGTCGACTATCTAGTTTTTCTTTGTTAGGAACCATGTCCAGAATTGTCTAGCCGATTCCTCTGGCTGCTGAATTATGTGGCTTAAGTAGTCGGCATCCGGTGGTTGCACGTAAGTGCCCTGGAAGTTGTCGAGGAATGCGGCTTCCAGGTCCTCCCAAGAACCGATTGAGTCTGGTGGCAAGCTGTTAAGCCAATGCCAGGCCGGTCCTTTAAGTTTGAGCGGGAGGTATTTGATGGCGTGTAGATCATCGCCGCGTGCCATGTGGATGTGAAGGAGATAATCCTCGATCCATACCGCCGGATCTGTTGTGCCATTGTATGATTCGATGTTTACGGGTTTGAAACCCTCTGGGATTTTATGATCCATTACTTCATTTGTGAAGCATAGCGGGTGTGCGGCGCCTCTGTAATGGGCTATATCACGATGCAGCTCGGAAGAGCTATGTCTGTTGTGTTCAGCCCAGCCGGATTTGTTGTATCCGGAGTGAAGATCATCATCACATGCCGTAGGGTGCCTGCACGATCCGTAGATCGATCTTGTTTGTCTTGCCTTATCTTCTAGTACGTCTCACAGGTCTAGCGCATTTTCCCATGCCTTAGTTGAGTGGCGTCGGGGCATGGCTTGGGTGGAAGACCGAAAGGCCTCTCTGTTGCGGCCGCGAGGTGGCCGGTCTGCCTTGTCATGCGCTGGTGATATAGGTGCTTCCTCCTCTGATCAGGGTAGCGGCCTGCGCTTTGGGTAACTCTTGGAGGGGCGTTCGAGTTCATACTCTTCGGCCGCAAGGACTTCAGTCCATCTGTCAGCTAGCAAATCTTGGGCAGCTCTAAGTTGTTGCTGCTTTTTCTTGAGGCTACTTGCCGTGGCTAAAAGCCTGCATTTGAAACGCTCTTGTTCGGCGGGGTCTGATGGTATGACGAATTCGTCGTCATCGAGGCTTGCCTCGTCTTCGGAGGGAGGTGTATACTTATCATCCTCGACCTCTCGGTCCGCCTCTCTCTCATGAGGGCTGGCTTCTCCATCTTCGTGTGCCGAATCTTGCTGAGGTGGGTGTTCTTCGGCGCTATCCGGGGTAGTATTGTCTCCCGTGCGGGAATCACCGTTTTTGCTTTGGCGGGATTTAGAGCGGCGCCACTAACGCCGGTGCTTTGGCTGTTTCTTGGGGGTGTCGTCCCCCACTGTTCCATCGCCATCTCCATCTTTTGGAGTATCCACCATATATATGTCATATGACGAGGTGGCCTTCCAGCGCCCTACAGTTGCTGGTTGTTGTTCGTCTCCTACATCGTCGTCCATACCATCGATGTCTTCGGAGCCGAAGTCAAGCATGTCGGTTAAATCATTGACAGTGGCTACAAAGTGGGTGGTGGGTGGGCTTTGAATTTCTTCATCGTCCGTATCCCACCTTCACTGACCGTAATCCAGCCAGGGCTCTCCTGATAAAGAGAGAGACTTAAGAGAATTCAGGATGTCGCCAAAAGGAAAGTGCTGAAAGATGTCTGCGGCGGTGAACTCCATTATCGGCGCCCAATCGGATTCGATTGGCAGGGGCACGGGGGGTTCGGAGTCCAGGGAGGAGTCCGGATCCTCGGAGTCATGGGTCATGCAGAGTGCGGGGCTAGCGTTCGGCCTCCGAGGTGACGTCCAACCGCTCATCCTTGATTAGCGCAATAGGCTCCGAGTTAGGGGTCGGAACCGATGCGTGTGCGGCCTCCAGGACACTGTCCGGAGGCAGAGCTAGATCATGCCCCTCGAGATAGTGCAGCGCGCTTGGCCGTGGCTCGAACCCATCGAAGATCAGGTCTCCGCGGATGTCAGCCGTATAGTTTAAGCTTCCAAACATGACTTGATGGCCAGGGGCGTAGCTTTCGATCTGCTCCGGGTGGCCAAGCGAATTGGCCCGCAGAGCGAAGCCGCCAAAGACGAAGATCTGTCCGGGGAGAAAAGTCTCACCCTGGACCACATCGTTGTTGATGATCAAAGGAGCCATCGGGCCTAAAGGCGACGACACAGAGGAACTCTCAATGAAAGCACCAATGTCGGTGTCAAAACCGGCGGATCTCGGGTAGGGGTTCCCAAACTGTGCATCTAGGCCGGATGGTAATAGGAGGCAGGGAACACGATGTTTTACCCAGGTTCGGGCCCTCTTGACGGAGGTAAAACCCTACGTCCTGCTTGATTAATATTGACGATATGGGTAGTACAAGAGTAGATCTACCATGAGATCAAGGAGGCTAAACCCTAGAAGCTAGCCTATGGTATGATTGTTGTCTATGGAGTTGATGTCCTACGGACTACAACCCTCCGGTTTATATAGACACTGGATAGGGTTAGGGTTACATAGAGTCGGTTACAATGGTAGGAGATCTTGAATATCCGCACTGCCAAGCTTGCCTTCCACGCCAAGGAAAGTCCCATCCAGACACGGGACGAAGTCTTCAATCTTGTATCTTCATAGTCCAGGAGTCCGGCTAAAGGTATAGTCTGGCTACCCGAACACCCCCTAATCCAGGACTCCCTCAATGTGCAAAACTGTCTTGCACCCATTGTATGTGAACGTAGAGCCTATGTGATAGCCTGGCTTAATAGGGATAATAGACTACTCATATCAATAAGGAATTCCATCTTTTCCGGAAGCCCATTCAGACAGAACTCCAAAGTTAAGTGTGCTCATCTTGGAGTAATTTTAGGATGGGTGACCGACCGAGAAGTTGCTCCCAGGTGCGCACGAGTGAGGACAAAGTGCGCAGAAAAGACCAGTATTGATCTGTGGGGCTAGTCTAGATCCCGCCAGGAGTAATGACCACCGGCGGGTGTGCCAAGGCGTTACAGCCTATCACACCCGATCATCACGTGGTGTCTCAGCACGACAAACTGTTGCAATGGTGCATATATACTCATGGAGAACACTTATATCTTGAAATTTTAGTAAGGGATCCTCTTATAATGCTCACTCCGTACTAAGCAAAATAAGATGCATAAAAGATAAACATCATATGCAATCAAAAAATGTGACATAATATGGCCATCATCATCTTGTGCCTTTGATCTCCATCTCCAAAGCACCGTCATAATTTCCATCGTCATCGGCTTGACACCTTGATCACCATCATAGTGTTGTTTTCGTCTCGCCAACTATTGCTTCTACAACTATCGCTAATGCATAGTGAGAAAGTAAAGCAATTACATGGCGTTTGCATGTCATACAATAAAACGACAACCATAAGGCTCCTGCCAGTTACCGATAACTTTTAGAAAACATTGTCATCTCATAAAATAACGTATATCACATCATGTCTTGACCGTATCACATCACAACATGCCCTGCAAAAACAAGTTAGACGTCCTCTACTTTGTTGTTGCAAGTTTTACGTGGCTGCAACGGGCTTCTAGTAAGAACCGTTCTTACCTATGCATCAAAACCACAATGGTGATTTATCAAATTTCCTATTTTGACCTCCAACAAGGACCATCCACAATCAAATTTGATTCAACTAAAGTTGGAGAAACAGACACCTGCCAGCCACCTTTATGCAAAACTAGTTGCATGTCTGTCGGTGGAACCAGTCTAATGAACATGGTCATGTAAGCTTGGTGCGGGCCGCTTCATCCAACAATACCGCCAAATGAAAATAAGACATTGGTGGTAAACTCTTTGTGTTCTACTCGTGCATATCATCTACGCATAGACCTAGCTCGGATGCCATTGTTAGGGAACGTAGCATGCAATTTCAAAAAAATTCCTACGCTCACGCAAGATCTATCTAGGAGATGCATAGCAACAAGAGGGGGGGAGTGTGTCCATGTACCCTCATAGACCGAAAGCGGAAGCGTTTGACAACGCGGTTGATGTAGTCGAACTTCTTCTCGTTCCGACCGATCAAGCACCGAACGTACGACACCTCCGAGTTTTGCACACGTTCAGCTCGATGACGTCCCTTGAACTCTTCATCTAGCAAAGGGTCGAGGAAGTAGATGAGTTCCATCAGCATGACGGCATGGTGACGGGATGGTGATGTGATCCGCGCATGGCTTCACCTAAGCACTATGAGGATATGACCGGGGGTGTAATCTGTGGAGGGAGGTGCCGCACATGGCTAACAGATGTTGTTATATGTTCTAGGCGCGCCCCCCCTCATATATACAGGTGGGAGGGAGAGGGAGGAGCCAAGGGGGGGCGTCCCAAGTAGGAGGAATCCTACATGGAGTCCCTCCCAAGCCGCACACACCCTGCCATATATAACCGAGGTGGAAGGAAAGAGGGGGGATAGGGAAGGAAGTAGGAACCCTAATCCAGACTTTCCTTGCCCTCCCCTCTTTCCTTCTCCTCCTCATAGGGTTGGCCTCTATAGGGGTATACCAGGGCCGGTGTGTTCCCTCACTTGGCCCATAAGGCCCATATCTTTGCCAGGGGTGCACGAAACTCCTTTTCGGTGACCCGATAAGTACCCGGTACCCTCCAGAACACTTCTGGTATCCTAATACCATCGTCCTATTTATAAATGTTTACCTCGTGACCATTTAGAGACTCCTCGTCATGTCCGTGATCTCATCCGGGACTCCGAACAACATTCGGTCACCAAATCACGTAACTTGTATAATACTAAATCGCCATTGAACATTAAGCGTGCGAACATTAAGCCATTGAACATTCGGTTAACCATCTTTGATCAACAAGCTAGTCTAGTAGAGGCTTACTACGGACACGGTATTTGTTTATGTATTCACACATGTATTTAAGTTTCCGATCACTACAATTATAGCATGAATAATAAACCTTTGTCATGAATAAGGAAACATAAAATAACAAATTTATTATTGCCTCTAGGGCATATTTCCTTCATCCACCTCGATTCTTTTGATATTATTAAGGAATCCATTTCCATGAATGAATTTATTGATTTCTTGCCTAGGAGTTTGATCATTTATAAAATTAAATAATCTACTAAGAATTAGAAGTGAACAATTGAAGAATTGTATGCCAAAGAAGACAATACCTAGATCTATTCGTTTTTATGCCTAGATAAGGGTGTTAAACAATAGCGCTTGTTGGGAGGCAACCCTATTTTATTGTTATTTTTGTATTGTTTCTTTTTAGGTTCTGTTTTGCCATAAATTTTCCATCTAGCATCTGGTTAGATGTGGTTTTGTGTGTTAATTAGTGTTAGTGCCAAGTAATACCATTGGGATAGCTTACCCTGATAGTTGATTTGATCTTGCTGAAAAACTGAAACTTTTGTGCTCAGACCTAGAATTGTTAAAAATCATAGGAGCTTGATAAAATACTGATTCTTTTTGCAGAAGATTAATAAAAAAATTCTTAGGTTGTCCTAATTTTTTCAGAATTTTTGGAGTTATAGAAATATAGCTTACCCTGACTGTTCTATTTTTGATAGATTCTGTTCTCTATGTATTGTTTGCCTATTTTGATGAATCCATGGCTCATATCGGGGGTATCAACCATGGAAAAGTTGGAATATAGTAGATATTACATAAATATAAATAAAGAATGAGTTCACAACAGTACCAAAAGTGGTGCTTTATTATCTTATACTAACGTTGCTTACGAGATTTTATGTTGAGTTTTGTGTTGTGAAGTTTTGGGTAAGGATTTGATGGACTATGGAATAAGGAGTGGCAAGGGCCTAAGCTTGGGTATTCCCAAGGCACCCCAAGGTAATATTCAAGGATACCAAAAGCCTAAGCTTGGGGATGCCCCGGAAGGCATCCCCTCTTTCGTCTTCGTCTATCGTAACTTTACTTGAGGCTATATTTCTATTCACCACATGATATGTGTTTTTCTTGTATGATTTGAGTCTTTGTTTTTTAGTTTACCACAATCATCCTTGCTGTACACACCTTTTGGGAGAGACACACATGAATCATGATTTATTAGAATACTCTATGTGCTTCACTTATATCTTTTGAGCTAGGCAATTTTGCTCTAGTGCCTCACTTATACCTTTTTAGAGCATGGCGGTGGTTCTATTTTATAGAAATTGATGAACTCTCGTACTTCACTTATATTATTTTGAGAGTCTCTAAACAGCATGGTAATTTGTTTTGGTTATAAATTTAGTCCTAGTATGATAGGCATCCAAGAGGGACATAATAACAACTTTCATATAAAGTGCATTGAATGCTATGAGAAGTTTGATTCCTTATGATTGTTTTGAGATATAAAGATGGTGATATTATAGTCATGCTAGTAAGTAGTTCTGAATTTGAGAAATATTTGTGGTAAGGTTTGTGAGTACCGTAGCATGCACGTATGGTGAACCGTTATGTAACGAAGTTGGAGCATGAGATATTTTTTGATTGTCTTCCTTACGAGTGGGGGTCGGGGACGAGCAATTGTCTTTTCCTACCAATCTATCCTCCTAGGAGCATGCGCGTAGTACTTTTGCAATAAGTACGTGAGTTCTTTATGACTAATGTTGAGTCCATGGATTATACGCACTCTCACCTTCTGCCATTGCTAGCCTCTCTTGTATCGCGCAACTTTCGCCGGTACTATAAACCCACCATATACCCTCGTCAAAAACAGCCACCATACCAACCTATTACGGCATTTTCATAGCCATTCTGAGATATATTGCCATGCAACTTTCCACCATTCCATTTAGTATGACACGCATCATCATTTCAATTGCTTTGCATGATCATGTAGTTGACATCGTATTTGTGGCAAAGCCACCGGTCATCATTTCTATAGATGTCACTCTTGATTCATCGCACATCCAAGTAAACTATTGGAGGCATTCATATAGTCATATCTTGTTCTAGTATCGAGTTGTAATTTTTGAGTTGTAAGTAAATAGAAGTATGATGATCTTCCTTTTTTAGAGCATTGCCCCATGTGAGGAAATAAAAGAAAGAAAAAAAGAAAGAAAAAGAAAACAAAGAAAAAAGAAAAAAAGAAAAAAAGAAGAAGAAAGAAAAATGACAGAAAAAGAGAGAATGGGCAATGTTACTATACTTCGATATACCATGGGATCCGGGTGGATTCATTACTTGAGCACTTTATGCCTAGCTTAATGGCTTTAATGAAAGCGATGCCAGGGAGACAACCCAGAATTTTTAGAGAGTCATTTCTTTCTGTTGATTGCTTTTATAAAGTTTAAAAACATAAAAATATAGATGGGAACATAAAAACTTTTTCACAAAAGAGAAGCGATTGAAAGTTATGCACTGGAGAAGTGAGGGTCGACCATGAACACTTGTGTTCATGCTCATGGAAACAATGTATAATTTTTCATGAAGATTCTCACAAAAATAATTATCCCCTTGTACAATTCCATTGTATTATAAAAATAATGTGCCAAGATTGCGTTTAGGACGATTAGATTGCCTGTTGGTTTGTGCGGTGCAAAACAGAAACTTTGGTTGTAGTGCTCGTGTCGGGGGAAATGACACCTATGGGATCACGAGGAATCCCTTTTGCTATGGTTGGCGGGCGCGGGGCTGTGGAAAGAGCAGGATTGAGATATCAACGTAGGGGGGTTATCCTGGTTCGGGCCACAAGTGATGTGTGATACCCTACTCCTGCTGTTTTATGTTTATCTGGTGTTCTTGGACTAGCTACAAAGCGTGCAGGGTCCCAAAAAATCCGAATCCTCTCTCAGTATGCCACAGGCCTTCTTTTATAGTCAATGGGGCTGCCACAGTGGCACACAAGAGGTGGAAAGCTATACAGTAGTCGAGTCTATTTCTTGGCACCGTAGGACAAATGCATTTAATGCGTTGCTGACGTGCCCTTTATGCTTTATCGGGGATGTCAAGGAAGCTCGTCCCAGCTATCGCCGCCTCGCCTGGCTTCGACGCGCGTCCGAACTGACCAGGCGTGTAGCACCATGCTGGCTGGCTTCTATGTTTAAAAATGGCGTCATCACACTAGCTGACCCGGACAGACTGGACATTAGACAGTTGAAGTACTGGTTGACAACTAGTTTCGGTCTGGATCCTGAAGTATGTTCCGTCAGTATTCATGCATTGTGGACCAAATCTTGTAAAAATGTCAAGTGGGAGTTGATGCCGGTAGATAGGAGCCAGCATTGGTTGTCCCTGTTAAGACGCTACCGAGACCGAAGAATCCACCCATATGCACATGTGCAACCTGTGCCGAAGGAGGAGAATACCGTACAACTCCACAGGGGGTATGAACCCGGCCAAGGCAGTGAAGTGGCTAACGAGATTGTTTTATCCGGGTCACAGCCACAAGATGTGGATGCTAGCCAACCGGAGAAAGAGTCAGACTACGTGCCACAAAATGTTTGTGGTCCTGATACTGGGCAGAGTAGCCAGTCGATAATATTAGCTGTTTCTGGTTTTGCTGATGGGGATGAGGAAGGGGATGAAATGCAGAGGGTGATGGAGGAAGAGGACGAGGATGGATTGGTGGAGGAACTGGATTCTGAAAATTCTGAGGATGAAGTTGAGGTACCGATTCCTTCTGCATGGGAGCAGGACATATCCACCGGCCTTACGGTGAACGATGGCCATGAGACTCCATGGCAGTATAATCTGAACCAAGTACAAATAGGGGCTATGTTTGATACAAAGAAAAAATTGAAGTATGCGGTGATAAAGTGGGCTATGTCTACGCAGAGGGTTTTCAAGACACACATATCAAGTCCAACAAACTATACCGTGAAATGTGTTGTAACAGGTTGTCCTGGGAAGGTGCACGGTCACGTGCCGAAGTATGACATCCACTAGGTTGTCACCATTGTCGTCCCACATAATTGTGTGAGGACGAACCTGCTGGTGAAGCATCCGAACCTGACTTCAAGTCTCATTGCGCAACTCATGTATACTGAGATAGTAGAGAAGAAAGATATGGAAGCAAAACACATCCAGACAGCAGTGAAGGTCAGATGGAATTATGTCATTCCTTATGGGAAGACTTGGAGGGCTAAGCAGAAGGCTATGGAGGAAAGGTTTGGGACGTTCTTCGACTCATATGATAATGTTGTCCGTCTCCTGGGCATACTAAAGGAGAGGAATCCCGGCACTTATGTGAACGTACAACACATGAGGTTGCTGAGTATACCAGATTTCAAGGTGTTGAAACGAGTGTTCTTCTCATTTGCTATGTGCATCGAAGCTTTCCGGCATTGTCCTCCTGTTATGTTTGTGGATGGTACATTCCTGACCGGTCAGTATAGAGGGCAAATCCTGACTGCTATTGGTGTGGACGGGAACAATCAAATCATCCCACTTGCCATGGCATTTGTGGAGGGTGAGAACTTTCTCAGCTAGGTTTGGTTCTTCCGCCAAGTGAAAATTGGCATCGTGAAGGACCGACCAAACGTGTGTGTCATTCATGACAGACATGCTGGTATATTGAAGGCCGTGAAGACACTTCGGAATCCAGCAGATGACGAACCAACACCTTGGAGGGACTTGCAGAGCCGGTGGTGCATGCGCCATCTTGGGGCTAATTTTTTCTCACAGTTCAAGAACAAGCGGTTGATGAACTTGTTCAAGAAATTATGCAAGCAGAGCCAGCAGCGGAAATATGAATTTATTTGGTCAAAACTAGATGAGTTTACTAAGAAGCAGGTCCGTGCAAGGAAGAAAATGGAAGAAGATCAGGTTAAATTAGCAGCACTCATCGTGGAGCTAGAGGAGCCAGTTGGTCTTTGTGACTTGCCAGCAATTGACCCTCCTCATACTAAGAGAAAAAAGGGAAGGGCAATAAAGAATTTTTCTGAGTGGATAGAGAAAGAGCCTCCAATGAATTGGTCTTTGCTGCATGACACACATGGAGCTAGGTATGGCCACATGACAACCAATCTTGCAGAGGTGTATAACTTTGTGCTGAGAGGGAATAGAGCATTGCCACTGACAGCTATTGTGGAGGCTGTATTCCATGGCACTCTGAGATATTTCAGAGAAAGGCACGAGTTAGCAAAGAAGCATATTGAAGATAATCAGAACACACCTTATTGTAGCCGTGTCATGGAATACATGGCAAAGAAGATAGAGAAAGCAAAGAAGCACAGTGTCAGACTCATAGATAATCAAGAAAGGAGGTATGAGGTTCAGCTTCCTACCGATGGTTTTGGTTCTGGAAATGAGGTGAAGACACACGAGGTAAAAATTGGAATGGAATTTTATCCAACGTGTGAGTGTACATGCAACAAACCGAAGTTGCTTCACCTACCTTGCTCTCACGTGTTGGCTGCCTGTGGCCAGATTCAGTTGGATGCTATATGCTTCGTGTCCCCATACTATTTAAAAGAGGCAGTGCTGAACACCTGGACAGGCGAGATGACAGGGTTTAGAGTCGTCGGCAATTTCAACAAGGTAAACGACGGTGAGAGAGTATACATCCCGCATCTAGACCTTCGGCGAACAAGTAGGGGCAGACGAAAGGCCCGTCGCATCCGGAACGATATGGACCAGTCTGAAGCTGGTGGGGAAACCAGACAATGTTTGTTATGCGCGGCTTATGGGCATAGGATGAAATATTGTCCCGACCTGAACAAAGATGGTGCTTCCGCATCGACGAGTGCTTCCACATCGACGGCTGCGACAACGGGAGCAAGAGGCGGGCGTGGTCGTGGCAGTCGAGGCCGAAGGGGTGGACGAGGAAGAAATAACTCAGAAGCTATATAATGTGCCGTAGTGGGTTTTAATATGTAATATGTCAGGACTATGTTTTAATTCGTAATATATGAGGACTATGTTTTAATTTGTAATATGTCAGGACTATGTTTTAATATGTAATATGTCAGGACTATGTTTTAATTCGTAATATGTCAGGACTATGTTATAATTTGTAATATGTCATACTATGTTTTATTTGCACCTGAGATTTGTTGTTTGAATTGCAGATATGTCTTCGTATCCGTTGCTTAATGGTACCATCAATAGAAAGCACCGGGGCGCCCTTACGGAAGCGGGCAACAACTTAGACGTGTTGGTCACTCATACCCCAAAGACTAACTGGCTGATACACGATTCATGGGTTGATAGGTATGTGTGCATATAATGGAGACCATATAATGACTTACTATGTTTGACATACTTTTCATAACCGCTAACAATCTCTTTATTTTTTAGGTTAAGTTGGGCTGGACTTCTACCCTTGGCACGGCTGGTTGAGGGTACATTGGATGAGTGGATTGATGGTCCGGACTTAGATGAGGCAGGTGAACCATTGCAGTTACACAAGAGGCAAGTGAGACGTTTCTCTTACGACAAGTCACTCCTTACCTGCTTAGTAGATAGATGGACACCAGAAACACATACGTTTCACTTCCCTTGGGGAGAGATGGCGCCTACTTTACAGGATGTGTCTTACTTGTTGGGATTACCTCTGGCCGGTGCTGCCATAGGTCCCTTAGAGGTAGAATCTGGGTGGCAAGCAGCGATGCAGACCCGTTTTTTGGCTGCAGTCCCGACTGCTAGGGCTATAGACAACGATCCTCATGGACCTCTTTTTAGATGGTTGAGCCAGTTTCAGGTAACCATCACGACCACTTAAACAAATGTTGTTTTTGAGTTATCCGATGTTCATACAATTATTACGTTTCTATGTAGATTGTCTCGTTAGGACATCCCGACGTTGAGTTGTCGGAGGCTCAGATTGACGCTGTCCCTAGAGGAATATATTCTTTGGCTATTCGGCAAGACAATGTTTACGGAGAACCACGTGACCACTGTCGATGCACGACTCATCGGTATTGCACGAGAGATAGCTGACGCACGTTGCCCTGCGGATATTCTACAGAGGAGTTTTGGTTCTGCTGTGTTAGCGGCTACGTACAGAGGCTTGTGCAAAGCTTGCTTGCTGAAGTCTAGAAAATCTAGTCTTGTTGGATGTCCATTATTGTTGCAGCTTTGGTCATACGAGAGGTTCCCTATTGGACGACCCTATGTCTACATTGATAAACCTTTTGGTTTGGAGGACTTAGCTGGGACTTATGTGCCTACTATCGGTGACTTACCTACTATGGGATCTGTTTGGACACGGCGAGAGGTACTTTTATATTAAGTAATAATTAATTTAATTATTTCTTGCCATTCAATAGTATTACTAATGCTTATTTGTTGTCATGCACAGAGACAGTTTGCGCATACTCAGGTTAGGGGATGCTACCCGTCCTTCATGGCGCAGTTTGATAGTTTGCACGAGGATCAAGTTATTTGGGAGCCATACACGCCTCAGGCTATATCATCGAGGTACCCAGTTGGATTTCTGGATTGTGCACTAGAGATCGGCACTATTGGATGACCAAGGCCAAGTTGGTGTTCGACGTGACGGTTGAGGAGATGTCTCTTCATAGGGTGATGAGACAGTTCGGCCTATATCAACTACCTGAGATTCCAGATATTCCACACTTGCCAGACCATGTGCACAAGTAAGTACTAAAACTATTTTAGTTGGCAGCTCTGCATTCATAATATACCTAATCATGTATCGCGCATGTCAATCTCAGGGACAGTCGCCTAGGAGGAAACAAGTCCATGGCTTATTGGCTTGAGAGGATTACCCCTTACGTTGACGAATGGACTACCGCTGCGACAAATATCTGGGGTGAGGTTCGGACCTTTGACTGGGAAATGTTCGGGTTGTATCTGCAGCGTTACCGGCATACAACGAGGATCTACTTGATTCCATCAGCTGCTCCTGATCAGATCGAAACCCCTCTCACCAGCGATATGTACCCAACTGCCTCTGTTGTGGGAACCAGACACCACGCGGTAAATACCTTGGTTCTCATATGTTAAGTCTTTTGTTAATCTGGACATATTCGCTTGGTTCTCATACAACGATCATATAATTGGTTCATTCTTTGTGTACAGAGTGACTTGACACTACAGGCGCGAGAGGAGGTTTCCGCTTTAATGCGGCGCTGTCAGAGGGGAGAAACTATTCCACCACGAGAGGGCGTCTCATGGTTGAGGCGTCTTGATGACAAGCTACGCGGGATTTACGCATCTGTTATGTGTAGATGGACTTCGGATGTTGCACTTCCTCCTCCAGCACATCGTCCGCCACGTCCCTCTGTACAACATTCAGAACCACGACCCTCTATGCACCGTTCAGAACCACGACCCTCTGTGCACCGTGCAGAACCTCATCCTTCACAGCCAGGGAGCTCTTCCTGGCATGAGCCAACTCCTTCACAGCCAGGGAGATCTTCCTGGCATGAGCCACCTCCTTCACAGCCAGGGAGATCTTCCTGGCATGAGCCACCTCCTTCACAGCCAGGGAGATCTTCCTGGCATGAGTCACATCCTTCACAGCCAGGGAGCTCTTCCTGGCATGAGCCACCTCCTTCACAGCCAGGGAGCTCTTCCTGGCATGAGCCACCTCCTTCACAGCCAGGGAGCGCTTACTGGCATCAGCAGATGAATCTAGGTAACACTACTCACTACATTCTTTTGAACAGTGTAGGAATCGTTCTTGCATTCTCAGCAGTCACTGATGCTTACTGGTGGTGCTTCGTTCATGCATTTGTATCAATTTTACTTCACCGCAGGCGGCAACCAGTCGCAACCGTTCATGCATTCAGAGTAGTCACCGATCCTTAGTGGTGGTGCTTCGTACTTTGAGGGCGACCGCGAGGATGATGACCAAGCTACAAACATTTATGGCTTCTCGCAGACAGTGTTTCACACTCCACCACCACCACCGACGCAAGAGACACAGACCGTGACAGACGAGGTTAACTATGGTCGTGGTTATCGCGAGCCTCGTCCACCGCCTCAGCGCTTATCGCCTTCGGGTCCTCGCCCGAGTAAGACCCAGACTCGTCGTCATCCCCCGCAGTGATATGCTTATCTATCTATGTATGACTCATTATCTATGTTAGTTTGAGACTATTCGCAGCTGTGTGTCAGCATTTATGTATGAGACATGCTTCATGTATGTGTTACTATCGCACTTGCTTCTATGTGATCAGGAGACATATATTGTTTTATGTATGCGAGAGACATATTACTATTAATTCGCATTCTTATTTCAGTTACATTTCCAAATAGACTACAACCGATAATTAAGATACAAGTACATCTGAATTAAACGGTGCGGCTGAACTTGTGCAATACATCTTACATACTACCAAATGAAATTCAGATAGAACATAATGCCCTACAATAATACAATACAAACTAATAATGCAAATACATCTGAATGAAACGGTACAACTAGAATACATCTTACATACTACATGAAGTCATCATCGTCATCCTCCGTTGATGCAGCCCTCTTGCCCTTCGACGATGCGCTCCTCTTGCCCTTCGTCGATGCAGAACTCTTGCCCTTGGTCGATACAGAACTCTTGCCCTTCGCGGATGCAGAACTCTTTCCTTTGGACGATGCAGAACTCTTGCCCTTCGACGATGCAGAACCCGGAAGCGGTGGCATGAAGATATCATCGTCGTCCTCGCTCTCCTCAGTCCATAAAAATGGATGCTTTTCTGCAGTCCTTCTGAAAGTTTCACTCTTCGGCTCCACCACCTTCTTCCACCTTTCATGCAACCTAAGAAGTTCTTGACGTACCTCCTCATAGGTCCTTTAAGGCCACCCAGAGCTACGTAGCTGGTTAGCCAACTCATTCATTATGGTGTCACTACCGGTGAGTTCGTCCCATGGAACTATCCTATTGTCCATCCTGAAATCGGTAGCTAGACTCAGCAGAGTGCTGCTCATCTCAGGGTGAAAACTACGATCGAATGGATAATGGGACATCTCGACTACACTTCACTGGAATGCTTATCCACCTCCGCCTGAAGGGGGTTTTATAGATACAGAGGAAAAAATGGCAGGAAAGACTAACTGCGGTATGGCGGGAAAGGGATGGCGGGCAAATAAGGCGGGAAGGGATTGGCGGGAAAATAAGGTGGGAACGGATTGGCGGGAAAATAAGGCAGGAACGGGTTGCCGGGAAACGGGTGGCGGGAAGGGGTGGGCGGGAAACGGGTGGCGGGAAGGGGTGGGCGGGAAGGGGTGGGCGGGAAACGGGTGGCGGGAAGGGGTGGCCGGGAAACGGGTGGCGGGAAGGGGTGGGCGGGAAACGGGTGGCGGGAAGGGGTGGCGGGAAACGGGTGGCGATAAAATACAATTCAGCATGAGCCATGCAACTTCGGCCTAGGGTTGACCAAAAAGTCTATTTCGGTCTAAGTGTGGCCGAAAAGTACTACTTTGGCCTGGCTCTGGCCGAAAAGTACTACTTTGGCCTGGCTCTGGCCGAAAAGTACTTCTTTGGCCTAGCTCTGGCCGAAGTAGTACTTTTCGGCCACACGGTGACCAAAAAGTACTATTTCGGCCAGGGTGTGGCCGAAAAGTACTACTTCGGCCTAGCTGTGGCCGACGGGCTACTAGTTTTGGTTTTTTTGCATTACGTCCTATAGTTTCCGAAATTGCTACAAAAAACATGATAGTTTTGAAAAAAAATCCATGACCGAGACACCTCTCCGGTCTATAACCAATAGCGGAACCTGGATGCTCATATTGGCTCCTACATATTCTACAGAGATCTTTATCGGTCCAACTGTTATGACAACATACGTAATCCCTTTGGCAATCGGTATGTTACTTGCTCGAGATTCGATCGTCGGTATCTTCATACCTAGTTCAGTCTCATTACATCTCTTAACTCGTTTCGTAATACATCACCTCGTGACTAACTCCTTAGTCGTTTGCTTGCAAGCTTATGATGTGTATTTGACATACATGAAAGCAGTAGCAATAAACTATACAGCCAAATGCTAAGCTAACGGGCGGGTCTTGTCCATCACATCATTCTCCTAATGATCTGATCCCGTTATCAAATGAAAACACATGTCCATGGTTAGGAAACCTTAACCATCTTTGATCAACAAGCTAGTCTAGTAGAGGCTTACTACGGACACGGTATTTGTTTATGTATTCACACATGTATTTAAGTTTCCGATCACTACAATTATAGCATGAATAATAAACCTTTGTCATGAATAAGGAAACATAAAATAACAAATTTATTATTGCCTCTAGGGCATATTTCCTTCATCCACCTCGATTCTTTTGATATTATTAAGGAATCCATTTCCATGAATGAATTTATTGATTTCTTGCCTAGGAGTTTGATCATTTATAAAATTAAATAATCTACTAAGAATTAGAAGTGAACAATTGAAGAATTGTATGCCAAAGAAGACAATACCTAGATCTATTCGTTTTTATGCCTAGATAAGGGTGTTAAACAATAGCGCTTGTTGGGAGGCAACCCTATTTTATTGTTATTTTTTTATTGTTTCTTTTTAGGTTCTGTTTTGCCAGAAATTTTCCATCTAGCATCTGGTTAGATGTGGTTTTGTGTGTTAATTAGTGTTAGTGCCAAGTAATACCATTGGGATAGCTTACCCTGATAGTTGATTTGATCTTGCTGAAAAACTGAAACTTTTGTGCTCAGACCTAGAATTGTTAAAAATCACAGGAGCTTGATAAAATATTGATTCTTTTTGCAGAAGATTAATAAAAAAATTCTTAGGTTGTCCTAATTTTTTCAGAATTTTTGGAGTTATAGAAATATAGCTTACCCTGACTGTTCTATTTTTGATAGATTCTGTTCTCTATGTATTGTTTGCCTATTTTGATGAATCCATGGCTCATATCGGGGGTATCAACCATGGAAAAGTTGGAATATAGTAGATATTACATAAATATAAATCAAGAATGAGTTCACAACAGTACCAAAAGTGGTGCTTTATTTTCTTATACTAACGTTGCTTACGAGATTTTATGTTGAGTTTTGTGTTGTGAAGTTTTGGGTAAGGATTTGATGGACTATGGAATAAGGAGTGGCAAGGGCCTAAGCTTGGGTATTCCCAAGGCACCCCAAGGTAATATTCAAGGATACCAAAAGCCTAAGCTTGGGGATGCCCTGGAAGGCATCCCCTCTTTCGTCTTCGTCTATCGTAACTTTACTTGAGGCTATATTTCTATTCACCACATGATATGTGTTTTTCTTGTATGATTTGAGTCTTTGTTTTTTAGTTTACCACAATCATCCTTGCTGTACACACCTTTTGGGAGAGACACACATGAATCATGATTTATTAGAATACTCTATGTGCTTCACTTATATCTTTTGAGCTAGGCAATTTTGCTCTAGTGCCTCACTTATACCTTTTTAGAGCATGGCGGTGGTTCTATTTTATAGAAATTGATGAACTCTCGTACTTCACTTATATTATTTTGAGAGTCTCTAAACAGCATGGTAATTTGTTTTGGTTATAAATTTAGTCCTAGTATGATAGGCATCCAAGAGGGACATAATAAAAACTTTCATATAAAGTGCATTGAATGCTATGAGAAGTTTGATTCCTTATGATTGTTTTGAGATATAAAGATGGTGATATTATAGTCATGCTAGTAAGTAGTTCTGAATTTGAGAAATATTTGTGTTAAGGTTTGTGAGTCCCGTAGCATGCACGTATGGTGAACCGTTATGTAACGAAGTTGGAGCATGAGATATTTTTTGATTGTCTTCCTTACAAGTGGGGGTCGGGGACGAGCAATTGTCTTTTCCTACCAATCTATCCCCCTAGGAGCATGCGCGTAGTACTTTTGCAATAAGTACGTGAGTTCTTTATGACTAATGTTGAGTCCATGGATTATACGCACTCTCACCTTCTGCCATTGCTAGCCTCTCTTGTATCGCGCAACTTTCGCCGGTACTATAAACCTACCATATACCCTCGTCAAAAACAGCCACCATACCAACCTATTACGGCATTTTCATAGCCATTCTGAGATATATTGCCATGCAACTTTCCACCATTCCATTTAGTATGACACGCATCATCATTTCAATTTCTTTGCATGATCATGTAGTTGACATCGTATTTGTGGCAAAGCCACCGTTCATCATTTTTATAGATGTCACTCTTGATTCATCGCACATCCCAGTAAACCATCGGAGGCATTCATATAGTCATATCTTGTTCTAGTATCGAGTTGTAATTTTTGAGTTGTAAGTAAATAGAAGTATGATGATCTTCCTTTTTTAGAGCATTGCCCCATGTGAGGAAATAAAAGAAAGAAAGAAAGAAAGAAAAAGAAAAGAAAGAAAAAAGAAAAAAAGAAAAAAAGAAGAAGAAAGAAAAATGACAGAAAAAGAGAGAATGGGCAATGTTACTATACTTTGATATACCTTGGGATCCGGGTGGATTCATTACTTGAGCACTTTATGCCTAGCTTAATGGCTTTAATGAAAGCGATGCCAGGGAGACAACCCAGAATTTTTAGAGAGTCATTTCTTTCTGTTGATTGCTTTTATAAAGTTTAAAAACATAAAAATATAGATGGGAACATAAAAACTTTTTCACAAAAGAGAAGCGATTGAAAGTTATGCACTGGAGAAGTGAGGGTCGACCATGAACACTTGTGTTCATGCTCATGGAAACAATGTATAATTTTTCATGAAGATTCTCACAAAAATAATTATCCCCTTGTACAATTCCATTGTATTATAAAAATAATGTGCCAAGATTGCGTTTAGGACGATTAGATTGCCTGTTGGTTTGTGCGGTGCAAAACAGAAACTTTGGTTGTAGTGCTCGTGTCGGGGGAAATGACCCCTATGGGATCACGAGGAATCCCTTTTGCTATGGTTGGCGGGCGCGGGGCTGTGGAAAGAGGAGGATTGAGATATCAACGTAGGGGGGTTATCCTGGTTCGGGCTGCAAGTGATGTGTGATACCCTACTCCTGCTGTTTTATGTTTATCTGGTGTTCTTGGACTAGCTACAAAGCGTGCAGGGTCCCAAAAAATCCGAATCCTCTCTCAGTACGCCACAGGCCTTCTTTTATAATCAATGGGGCTGCCAGAGTGGCACACAAGAGGTGGAAAGCTATACAGTAGTCGAGTCTATTTCTTGGCACCGTAGGACAAATGCATTTAATGCGTTGCTGACGTGCCCTTTATGCTTTATCGGGGATGTCCAGGAAGCTCGTCCCAGCTATCGCCGCCTTGCCTGGCTTCGACGCGCGTCCGAACTGACCAGGCGTGTAGCGCCATGCTGGCTGGCTTCTATGTTGGTGCGGTGGCAGAATCTTCACAAAGATCTGCATGACACCACGCAGGTGCTTGCTGAGTTGGCCTAGAGGCCGCACGTCGCCATGCATGTGCTTGCCTAGCCAGTAGGCTGGCAGCTGCATGGGAACGGTGGTGGAGTCTTGGCAGATGCTGGCCTGGCTGCGGCCCCGCGAGTGTCTTCGGCAAGGGCCTTGCCGGGGCCCCGGCAATGGTCTTGCCGTGGCATCGTGGTCGTCCCCGGCAAGGGTCTTGCCGGGGGTCTCGTGGATATCCTGGGCAAGGATCTTGCCGAGGATCGTCGTCTTCTGGTTATCATCTAGTCTTGTGTGCTTCTGGTCTCCACAAAGATCTGCATGCCACCATGGACATGCCTCCCGAGCCTTGGTCTCAAGGGTGGCGGCTCAGCAGGTGTTGGGCAAGTTTCCCCGGAAAGGGCTTTGCCGGGGGAGTTCACCTCGCCCTTCTGCTCTTCATGTTTCTGGCTTGGCGTTGCTCTCATCATCGTGTGCCTTTGCTTCCTTCCTCTGCCCTGCTAGGTGTGGCCGCAGGTGCGGCTCCAACTGCCCGCACATAAGTAAAGGGGTACAAAATAGGACCCTCCTTTTGTGCACTGACAGGAGCCCCCGGGCCTGGGGCATACATAATCGCGACGCATTGTTGGGCTAGGCCCAAAACGGCGCGGGCATGCGGGGCCGAGTTGTACCACAGTAACTCCCTCGCCAGTTGCACTTCCCCAAAACCTGTGTTGAATGTGCGACGTGGGGTCGTGAGTGACGTGGGGGTCATGCGTGCGGCGGTTCCTGCCCTCATGCGTCACATCGTGTTAAATGGTAAAGAGGCGGCCCGCGCCTTCCCCATAAAAGGGAGGAAAATGCAGATGCGCGACTCATTTACTAGGTGGACTCGGGTCGCTGCCTTCAAGGTGCCCGCGCCCCACGGTCACGGGGTGGAATGTGGTCGCATGAGTCGTCCTCTTGATTTTGGTTCGCTTGCCACGTGTCCTCCATGCCCCGAGGAGGGTAGGTGGTGGATGCGGAGGTCACAGGCCATAATGTGGAGGCGGGAAACTGGGTCGTCGCTGATTGGAGCAGCGGGTTGGTCCAGATTCCCTGCGCCCCTTAGCGGTCAGATTGCTTGAGCAGGGTGGCCGAGCCTCGGCCATGCCCCTTTATAAGAAGAAGCGGAGGGGGACGACATCCTTCATCTCTCATCTCCTCCACCTTGACTCCTTTCTTCCCTCCGTCATGGCGAGAGGGCGCGCTGGTGCTCTGAATGCGGCAACGAGGGCCTCCACTCGACAATGTGCCCTTACTTACCAAGAGCTCGTGGCGGCGCAGCCGGCCGCGATGGGAAGAGGGAGGGGGCGAGGCTAAGGCCGCTGTGGCGCTTGGGGAAGAGGAGGATGGGGAGGCGCTCCGGTTCGCCTCCGCCAGCGGTCCCTCCTCCAATGGAGGGCCATGTCGGAGACCAGCCCCGGGAGTTCTATGTCAGGCTACGCGGGCCTGTGCGTGGTTGCCTTCGTCTCCCTAGTCCGTTTGCTCGGGAGATGGAGCTTGACCCGCCTCAGGTCTTGAGGCTGCGTATGAGGGGCTGCGGGAATGGCAGCATGCGGTTCGACATCGACTTCCCCGCCCGTCATGTTATGTATCTCCATCGTGGATGGAAGACCTTCGCTTGTTCCCATAGCCTGTCGGAGGGGCTCGTCCTCCAATTCAAATTGATGGAGAATGGCCTACTCTCCATCAAGGTCTTCGGGCTCTTGGGAACTAGCTTAAGGTGTTGCCTGGAGGGCTCCTCTGACGGCAAAACCTCCTCCTCGAGCGGGAGTGACGAGGAGGTGTAACATCCCAAATTTTCAATTTGGAATGTTATACACTAGATCATCATGCATATCATATTTTCTTGCATTTTTGTCGATCCTAGAAATTTCACACAACTCAAGGACCCTTGGAGAGAGTTGGAGATATCGTCCTTTTCATATTTGAGTCTTCTCAAATTTTGAAGAAAGGATCATTGGATTTATCGAAGTTTATTTGCCTTTTATTTGGATAGGGAAAAATGCGCGTTTTCAAAATTTGCATTTTAGGCCCGGAGAAAAGTTCATTTTGTTCGACTCATTTTTAGGAGTCGGGGAAAATTTACTTTAGAAGTTTTGGAGTTCGTTTAGTTCTCTTTTTTTTTCTGCGCGCGAAACCGTTTTAAAAAAAAATCTTCACAGTGCCTGGGCCAAATGCACAAGACAAGCCGCCGGCCAGGCCAAGCCCCTCCCCACCGCGCGCGCGCCTGGCGCCAGGGAGCCGCCGCCGTCGCCTGGAGTCCCACTAGGACTCCGTTTGCATTTTTTAGGACTCGTCTCCTATTCCTTTTCCTACTCTATTTATTGTTCCCTCCCCCAAGTAATCTCTCCCCTCACCCATATAAATACCCAAGCACCCCCCCTCTAATCCCACACCAAAACCCCAAGCCCCAAGCCACCACCGCGCCCCTCACCCGCGCCACGCCTAGAGCCGCCGCCGCCCGCGCCCTGCGTCACCGCGCCGCCGCCCTTAGCCACCGCCACTGCCCTTGCTCGCCGCCGCCGGAGCCCCTCGCCGGAGACCTCGCCGGAGGTACCGCGCCACATCTTTCCTTTTCCTCGGATCGGTTTTCTTCTAAATCTTTCCGATTCTTTTCTTCTCTAAACCGTTCCGGTTTTCTAGATCGGTTTTTCGTTCGGTTTTCTTCTCCAAAACCCTAGATCGGATTCGTTTTCTTTTCCAATTTTGTTGCATAGAGACCGTTCGCCGGACCGTTCGTCCTAACGAACGTGATCACCGGATTCTTCTAGGTTAACGAACGTCCGTTCGTTTAACTGTTCTTCTTTTTCTTCTCGCCGGATTTATTCCGCGATCGCGATCTCAGATCCGATCTTCTTTCTAGTCTATCTTCTCGCTCGTCTATCGGAATCAGGTGATTCAAGCGCCTGGAGTTTCATTACGAAACCGCCGTTCCGACTAATCAACTTAAACCAGTTTTGCTACGGTAAAATTTGACCTAGTTCAACTTGCTAGAACCGAGTTGTTTTCCGCCATTTGTTTTCGGTTTCTTTGTTCGGTTCTTTCTCTCTTTGCAACCGGAGTTCTTAAATTGAACTTTCTGGTTCGTTCTCTTGTTTGAGTTTTACCTGTGCATTAGGTGAGTACTTATTGTATGCTCGTTCTTTGTCTGCGATAGATTACCTGGATTGCGCCGCCTGTTACTTCGAATCTCTAGGACTCGCGGATCATCAGCAAGGCAAGTAACACTTTGATCATACCTTTTCTACAACCCAGTTTTATTGCATTAGATCCATCCTCACACATTGCAAGATTAGGATCTAATTAAATTGTGGGATGGGAAGTAGATGAGGTAGTACCTATTACCTGTTTATTATGAAACCTTTGGGAGTTACTTCTACGTTTGCTTATTATGCCATGCTATGCTAGTAGACGTGGATTGGGTGAGTGATATCCATGACAGATGTGAGATTGATAATTTTAATGGTTTATCTAAGGTGGCAACTTAAACACACATCTGGGTGGATTGAGGCACCTGATGTTTATCAGGACTTGCCTGTTTTATTTTGGACCGCCACCCAGGCTCAAAGGGATCATAAGATCTTTCATGCTAAATACTTACGTGTGCAGCCACAAGCCATTATGGGCTCTGGCATAGTTGACTAAGTCGTGCGAACTCTTATAGGGGTAGACTAGCAGATGTAGGGGATGTAGGTGGTACGGTCTACTCCATCGTAAGGTGCTAGCGCTTCTGAAAGACTATGTCTCGGTCATCTGTTTCTCAAACACCAGTAGTGCGAGAAATCCAACGGAGGCGATCAAGTCTTGTGGTGAAAAGTGCGCAAACCTCTGCAGAGTGTAATAAACTAATCATGATTAGCCGTGTCCCAGGTTATGGATATCTTGAGTATCTAGTACTTGAATATCATGTGAATCTCAACATGCTACTTCTAAATTAATATTGTTGGGTTATTGATGACTACTTTTAATTGGGATTGAGAATGCTGTCAACCATTCTCAATGTTTAACAACCACCATGATAGTTAAATAAATTTATTCCTTTGCAGTAGGGAAAAATTGGCTTTACACAAAACAGTAACCATAGAGCTTTCCACCAGCCAAATATGCATATAGTATAGTTGTTTCATTCCATCATTCTCTATGTGTTACTTTGCCAGCATATTCCATGTGCTGACCCGTTTCGGGCTGCAACGTTAATGTTGCAGACTTTTTAGACGACGATTAAGGTGCTTTTAGGTCGTGGTTCTATACTCAGTGATGCCGTTGGAGTTGATGGACCCATTTACCTTCCAAGTCTTCTGCTGTTATCAATCTTAGATGGCCTTAAGCCATATTTATGTAATAAGTTCTCTTTGGAGACATCGGTAATAAGTGTGTGATTGCCACTCTGCTATAAATCCTTTGATGTACTGTGTGGTGTCAGCATTACTAATCCAGGGATGACACCGGAGCACAGTAGACTTGATCCATTCGGGTCTGGTCGCTACAGAGATGGTATCGGAGCACACGCTGACTATAGGACACGACCACTAAGTTAAAGCCATAGATCACTACTCTCTCCTCATTTTCTAACTCCTCATCTTTTCTACTCTTTAGGATGCAGGACGCGAAGATTAAGTACGCTCAACCGGATGAAGGCACACCTTTTGGATTTCACCTGAAGGAAGTCACCAAGTATCTAAACATTGGATTACCAAGCTTCACGGGAACTTTCAACGCCACTTTGCCTGAAGAGGAGCACTGGAAGATTCAAGCTCACGTTCCGGGAAGGACATTTGCGCCAATCACGAAGCCCATAGATAGTGTTTTCAATGCACCAACTTGGAGTCTAGGAAAGAGCATGGCAGCCCATATCACCATAGGACGCAGTGGAGAAGTTTATCAAGAAGACCTCAAGGACACTATCTACCAGATTTGCGGACGCCGAGATGAACAATGGGAGTTAGTCACCACCAAGCAGGATAGATCTATTGCAGCATTCATCCAGGAGTTAAACCAGCACATTCGACACCACGAGAACCAGATGTGCAACGATATGATAGAGTTGAAGAATGCGAAGGCAAGGATCATCGAGTTAGAAGGAGAACTGAAGGCTACACGCAAGGACTACATGGACGAGATCGTAGCTCTAGCAAGACACAACGTCGATCTTAAGCAGGAGATTGAAGAACTCAAGAGGGAGTTAGCATCCAGGAAGGAAGTCATGTACGTCGCATGTCCGGACAATTACATCATCATCAACGACACCGATTCGGATCCAAGTGAACCCGGCTTTGAAGACGAAGCTGGAGCGGACATCATGGAGTCTTCCACCGGTTCAAATTTCTAGATGACCACCAACTATTAGTAGTATTTCCCCCCCATGTAAACACTATAGTTCGAGCACTTTTGCGATAGTTAGATCGATTGTAAGCCCTTGTTCGATTGAATGAAGTGATTTTGTGTGAATTTGCTCATGTGCATTGGGGGTAGTGTTTTCTCTTTAGACCTCATTCCATTCTTATATCTCTTCTTTTCGAAACCCTCAGATGCCTCCGATACGTGACAATGGATTTCCACCAGAGCTCACTCAGTTGATCCAACAGCAGAATCAGTTGATGCAGATGTTAGTTCAGAACCAGCAGAACAACAACAACAACAACAACCCACCGCCACCACCACCACCTGTTGACCACTTAGCCCGTTTCCTTAGGCTAAATCCGCCGGTGTTTTCCAGTAGCATCGAGCCGATAGTAGCAGACGATTGGCTCCGCAAGATAGGAAGGGAGTTGACCACGGCAGGATGCATGGATGGTGAGAAAGTGAAGTTTGCCGCACATTAGTTAGAAGGACCCGCGGCAGCATGGTGGGAGAATTTCACAGCCACTTTCCTAGTTGACACTGTCACATGGGATCAGTTCCAGCAAGCTTTCCGCACTGCATATGTTTCAGCAGGAGCTATGGCCATGAAGAAGCGTGAGTTTCGCAACTTACGCCAAGGAGGAAGGACAGTTGGCCAGTATGTTGACGACTTCAGCAAGTTAGCATGTTATGCCCCAGATGACGTCGCTACGGATGCAGCTAAGCAGGAGAAATTTCTGGAAGGATTAAATGATGAGCTAAGCATGCAGTTGATGGTAGCAAGTTTCAGAAACTACCAGGAGTTGGTAGATCGTGCCATCATGATCGATGGGAAGCAACAGCAGATTGAGAACCGCAAGAGGAATGGACAGGGGAAGTATAACTCTGGAGCCCAGCAAAAGCCCCGTTTTACCCCTAAATCGGGATTTCAGTTTCAGCATACCCATGGAGGAAGTAGTTCGCACAACCACAATGGCCACAAGAATGGTAATGGGAATGGAGGAAGCAACGGCCAGAACCGGACCACCCCATCATCCCCATCCAAGAGAGACCTGAGCCAAGTCACCTGTTTGAAGTGTTCCAAGACCGGAAATTATGCCAATGAATGTCCTGAAGGCCAGAATGGAAATGGCAATGGAAGCTCAGGGAAGAAGCCGAACCCTTTCAATAGGGGACAGGTGAACCACGTTAACGTGGAGGAGGTTGAAGATCAACCTGATGCAGTGATCGGTAAGTTTTTGGTTAAGTCATTTACCGCACTCGTTCCTTTTGATACTGGTGCATCGCATTCATACATATCAAGGGGATTTGTGGATAAATATAACCTGCCAACCCAAGCCCTTAGGTCACCCATGTTAGTAAGCTCACCAGGAGCGGGGTTTATGGCTAGACGATGGTGTGATCGGTTACCATTAAGGATTGGTAAATATGTTTTTCCCTCAGACCTAATAGTATTGGAATCTCAAGGATTGGATGTAATCCTCGGTATGGATTGGTTGTCGATGTATGGAGGAAACATCGATTGTGCTAGTAAGTCAATTTTGCTTACAACGCCAGAAGGAAGAAGGATCAAGTATGTATCCCGGCATGTGCCAAATAGGACAGAAGTAAATTGCCTGACAGGAGTCGTGCAGGAGGAAGTACCTGTGGTGAAGGATTACCCTGATGTATTTCCGGAAGAGTTTCCAGGCATGCCACCGGATAGAGACATTGAGTTTTTGATTGAGTTATTACCAGGTACAGGCCCAATATCAAAGAGACCATACAGGATGCCTGCAAACGATTTGGTAGAAATTAAGAATCAGATTAAGGAGTTATTGGAGAAAGGTTACATTCGGCCAAGTTCTTCGCCTTGGGGATCACCCGTACTTCTAGTGGAGAAGAAGAATGGATCATTACAGATGGTTGTTGATTACCGTGGATTGAATGAAGTAACCATCAAGAACAAGTACCCACTGCCAATGATAAATGATCTGTTTGATCGTTTGCAAGGAGCTAAAGTGTTTTCCAAGATCGATTTGCGATCAGGGTACCACCAGTTGAAGATTCGAGAGCATGACATACCTAAACAGCATTCACCACAAGATATGGATTGTATGAGTATACCGTTATGTAATTTGGATTAACTAACGCGCCTGCCTATTTTATGAACCTGATGAACAAAGTGTTTATGGAGTTTTTGGATAAGTTCATCGTAGTGTTCATTGATGATATCCTGGTTTAGTCGAAGAATGAAGAAGAGCATAAGGAACATTTGTGTTTGGTTTTGGAGAAACTAAGGGAACATCAGTTATATGCCAAATTTAGCAAATGTGAGTTTTGGTTGAAGGAAGTAGGATTCCTTGGACACGTTATATCCGGAGAAGGGATAGCAGTTGACCCCACAAAGGTTGAGGCCATAACCGAATGGGAAGCATCAACGACAGTTGGAGAGATCCGGAGTTTTCTTGGACTCACAGGATACTACCGGAGATTCATGAACTTTTCAAAGATCGCGAAGCCTATGATGGAGTTTTTGAAGAAGGATACCAAGTTCAATTGGACTGAGGAATGTGAGGCTAGTTTCCAGGAGTTGAAGAAACGTTTGGTTACCTCACCTGTGTTGATTTTGCCAGATCAAACCAAGGATTATAAGGTGTATTGTGACGCTTCACGTCGAGGACTTGGACCAGTGCTTATGCAGGAAGGTAGAGTTGTTTCGTATGCTTCACGACAACTGAAGCCTCATGAATTGAATTATGCTACGCATGATTTGGAGTTAGTAGCCGTAGTGCATGCATTGAAGACGTGGAGACATTTCCTCATTGGAAATCATTGTGAGGTGTACATGGATCATAAGAGTTTGAAGTACATTTTCACGCAGAAGGAGTTGAATCTCAGACAAAGGAGATGGTTGGAGCTCATCAAGGATTATGACATGAGATTGCATTGCCATCCCGGAAAAGCTAATGTAGTAGCTGAAGCTTTGAGCCGTAAGAGCCATGTCAATACGTTAATGACGGGAAGTATACCCAAGGAGTTAGCAGAAAACCTTCGTGAACTAAGTTTAGAGATAGTTCCGAAAGGCTATGTAGCAGAATTGGAGATTCAGTCAACATTGATGGATAAAATCAAAGAAGCTCAGAAATCTGACAAGGAGATTGCTTCTATAAAGGAGAAACTAAGCAAAGGAAAAGCAAAGGCATTTCGTGAGGATGAGCATGATACCCTATGGTTTGAGGACCGTGTTTATGTGCCCAATGACCCGGAGATCAGGAAGTTGATTCTACAAGAGGCACATGATTCACCCCATTCGATTCACCCAGGAAATACCAAGATGTATTTGGATTTAAAGGAGACATTCTGGTGGACCGAAATGAAGAAGGATATTGCAGCATATGTAGCAGTTTGTGACGTATGTCATAGAGTAAAGGCAGAGCATCAGAAGCCAGCCGGATTGTTGCAACCATTGCCGATACCCAAATGGAAGTGGGATAAGATAGGCATGGATTTTATCACAGGACTACCCAGGACGAAAGCAGGATATGACTCGATATGGGTAGTAGTTGATCGCTTGACGAAGGTAGCACATTTCATTCCAGTTAAGAACACTTACAGCAGTGCTAAGTTGGCAAAGATATACATGACTAGAATCATTTGTTTGCATGGAGTTCCGAGGAATATTGTATCAGACAGAGGAACCCAATTTACCTCAAAGTTTTGGAATCAGTTGCATGAAACTTTAGGAACCAGGCTAGAGTTCAGCACCGCTTTTCATCCACAGACAGATGGACAGACCAAGAGAGTCAATCAGATTTTGGAAGATATGCTAAGAGCTTGTGCACTAGATTATGGATCTAGTTGGGACGATAACTTGCCGTATGCGGAGTTTTCTTATAACAACAGTTACCAAACCAGTTTGAAGATGGCACCTTTCGAAGCTTTATACGGAAGGAGGTGCAGGCCACCGTTGTCATGGGACGAAGTTGGAGACCGTCAATTCTTTGGACCAGATTTGATTAAGGAGTCTGAACGGAAAGTTAAGTTGATTCATGATAGGCTCAAGGTAGCCCAGTCCAGGCAGAAGAGCTACGCAGATTCTAAACGCAAGGAGACAGTTTACGAAACCGGAGACAGAGTGTATCTCCGAGTATCCCCACTTCGAGGAGTTAAGCTCTTTGGAGTTAAGGGAAAATTAGCACCATGTTTCGTTGGACCATATAAGATTTTACAGCGTATGGGAGAAGTCGCTTATAAGTTGGAATTACCAGAGGGACTGTCAGGAGTTCATGATGTATTCCATGTTTCTCAGCTGAAGAAATGTCACGCTGAGATGGCAGAGGTACCGCTAAGAGATACAGTGCCATTGGAAGCAATTCAGTTGAAGGACGACTTAACGTATGAAGAGAAACCAGTCAAGATTCTCGATTATGCCAGCAGAGTTACCCGCAGCAAGGTTATCAAGTTTTGCAAAGTTCAGTGGAACCACCACTCAGAGGATGAAGCCACCTGGGAGAGAGAAGAAGATTTGCTCAAGGACCACCCTCACCTATTTTCTAGCCAACCCGAATCTCGAGGGCGAGATTCATCTTAAGGGGGGTAGGTTTGTAACATCCCAAGTTTTCAATTTGGAATGTTATACACTAGATCATCATGCATGTCATATTTTCTTGCATTTTTGTCGATCCTAGAAATTTCACCCAACTCAAGGACCCTCGGAGAGAGTTGGAGATTTCGTCCTTTTCATATTTGAGTCTTCTCAAATTTTGAAGAAAGGATCATTCGATTTATCAGAGTTTATTTGCCTTTTATTTGGATAGGGAAAATGTGTGTTTTCAAAATTTGCATTTTAGGCCCGGAGAAAAGTTCATTTTGTTCGACTCATTTTTAGGAGTCGGGGAAAATTTACTTTAGAAGTGTTGGAGTTCGTTTATTTCTCTTTTCTTTTATTTCTATGCGCGAAACCGTTTAAAAAAAAATCTTTGCAGCGCCTGGGCCAAAGGCCCAAGCCAAGCCGCCGGCCGGGCCAAGCCCCTCCCCACCGCGCGCGCGCCTGGCGCCAGGGAGCCGCCGCCGCCGCCTGGAGTCCCACTAGGACTCCGTTTGCGTTTTTTTAGGACTCGTCTCCTATTCCTTTTCCTACTCTATTTCTTGTTCCCTCCCCCAAGTAATCTCTCCCCTCACCCATATAAATACCCAAGCACCCCCCTCTAATCCCACACCAAAACCCCAAGCCCCAAGCCCCAAGCCACCACCGCGCCCCTCACACGCGCCGCGCCTAGAGCCGCCGCCGCCCGCGCCCTGTGTCACCGCGCCGCCGCCCTTAGCCACCGCCGCCGCCCTTGCTCGCCGCCGCCGGAGCCCCTCGCCGGAGACCTCACCGGAGGTACCGCGCCACATCTTTTCTTTTCCTTGGATCCGTTTTATTCTAAATCTTTCCGATTCTTTTCTTCTCTAAACCATTCGGGTTTTCTAGATCGGTTTTTCGTTCGGTTTTCTTCTCCGAAACCCTAGATCGGATTCGTTTTCTTTTCCAATTTTGTTGCATAGAGACCGTTCGCCGGACCTTTCGTCGTAACGAACGTGATCACCAGATTCTTCTAGGTTAATGAACGTCCGTTCGTTTAACCGTTCTTCTTTTTCTTCTCGCCAGATTTATTTCACGATCGCGATCTCAGATCCGATCTTCTTTCTAGTCTATCTTCTCACTCGTCTATCGGAATCAGGTGATTCAAGCGCCTGGAGTTTCATTTCGAAACCGCCGTTCCGACTAATCAACTTAAACTAGTTTTGCTACGGTAAAATTTGACCTAGTTCAACTTGCTAGAACCGAGTTGTTTTCCGCCGTTTGTTTTCGGTTTCTTTGTTCGGTTCTTTCTCTCTTTGCAACCGGAGTTCTTAAATTGAACTTTCTGGTTCGTTCTCTTGTTCGAGTTTTACCTATGCATTAGATGAGTACTTATTGTATGCTCGTTGTTTGTCTGCGATGGATTACCCGGATTGCGCCGCCTATTACTTCGAATCTCTAGGACTCGCGGATCATCAGCAAGGCAAGTAACACTTTGATCATACCTTTTCTACAACCTAGTTTTATTGCATTAGATCCATCCTCACACATTGCATGATTAGGATCTAACTAAATTGTGGGTTGGGAAGTAGATGAGGTAGTACCTATTACCTGTTTATTATGAAATCTTTGGGAGTTACTTCTACGTTTGCTTATTATGCCATGCTATGCTAGTAGACGTGGATTGGGTGAGTGATATCCATGACAAATGTGAGATTGATAATTGTAATGGTTTATCTAAGGTGGCAACTTAAACACACATCTGGGTGGGTTGAGGCACCTGATGTCTATCAGGACTTGCCTGTTTTATTTTGGACCGCCACCCAGGCTCAAAGGGATCATAAGATATTTCATGCTAAATACTTACGTGTGCAGCCACAAGCCATTATGGGCTCTGGCATAGTTGACTAAGTCATGCGAACTCTTATAGGGGTAGACTAGCAGATGTAGGGGATGTAGGTGGTATGGTCTACTCCATCGTATGGTGCTAGCGCTTCTGAAAGACTATGTCTCGGTCATCCGTTTCTCAAACACCAGTAGTGCGAGAAATCCAACGGAGGCGATCGAGTCTTGTGGGGAAAAGTGCGCAAACCTCTGCAGAGTGTAATAAACTAATCATGATTAGCCGTGTCCCCGGTTATGGACATCTTGAGTATCTAGTACTTGAATATCATGTCAATCTCAACATGCTACTTCTAAATTAATATTGTTGGGTTATTGATGACTACTTTTAATTGGGATTGAGAATGCTGTCAACCATTCTCAATGTTGAACAACCACCATGATAGTTAAATAAATTTACTCCTTTGCAGTAGGGAAAAATTGGCTTTACGCAAAATAGTAACCATAGAGCTTTCCACCAGCCAAATATGCATATAGTATAGCTGTTTCATTCCGTCATTCTCTATGTGTTACTTTGCCAGCATATTCCATGTGCTGACCCGTTTCGGGCTGCAACGTTAATGTTGCAGACTTTTCAGACGACAATTAAGGTGCTTTTAGGTCGTGGTTCTATACTCAGTGATGCCGTTGGAGTTGACGGACCCATTTACCTTCCAAGTCTTCCACTGTTATCAATCTTAGATGGCCTTAAGCCATATTTATGTAATAAGTTCTCTTCGGAGACATTGATGTAATAAGTGTGTGATTGCCACTCTGCTATAAATCCTTCGATGTACTGTGTGGTGTCAGCATTACTGATCCAGGGATGACACCGGAGAACAGTAGACTTGATCCATTTGGGTCTGGTCACTATAGGAGGATAGCGACAGCAACGACGAGGGCGTCAAGCGGGAGGACGCCGACTGACCGCGCCGCCCCCTCCCTTGGCTCCGCGCCCGGCCGAGGGTCCTCCCGAACAAGCTCTCCATCGGCGTGTTCCCCGCCGCTTCCTTTTTGTCTTCTCCTGCCGCACCTGGGAGGAAAGGGGCAAGAACGAAGATCACTGGGAACCTATCTTTCTTTTCAAATTGTAGGCACTTGCCAAATCTTAATTTCTACATAATGTAATCTCTCGAGCCCATGCTTGTATCCTGTAACCTTTGTACTCGCATCAACATATTAATGAAAAGGTCTAGCCCTGCCGGTAACTCGTGCACGTGTATGTTCATGCGGAGGTGAAACGCCTCCTCAGTGTAAATAAACGAGTCCTTCCGGCAAGCCACCTTGTCGGCGCCCCTTGCGCCTGCTAGAGAATCACATCTGCTGGGTTACATATAAAGGGCCCAGCCCCCGTCCACCTCTTTTTGACAAGGGTCACCACGACCACTCTGACTGAAGCAGCGTTCGAGTCGGAAATGGGATCCCCTGAGTCCTTAAATAAGAGTGGCGAGGTTTCCTAATGCACAAGTCATAGGTTACGAATACGATGGGCGAGAGGTAAACTTTATCTGTTTGGCTTGCCGGGGATCGTTGTGCCGGGCGGTCTTCTCAACTACTTGCCTGAGTTGTGTCCTTGGCGGGATTGCGCGTCCTTGCCATGGCTGGAAAGAAGAGAGGGAAAAAGCACGGAACCTCGATGGTTCACTAACATTTACTAGAATCAAAAAGCAGTATAGTACCCTGGACAAGCATTCATATACGTATATATATATATATATAAACATGGAAATCGATAGGAAACTATACATACTAAGGGATTCCTTTTCCCTGACTGCGCACAGGGTCTACGCCTGGCTCTGTACATAGGGTTACATGCCTTGGTGGCAAGGCTAGTACGAAACCGGGGTTGCCGGGGCTCCCGATGACCGTTCCTTGGGGGTAAAACTTGTGGAGATGTTCAATATTCCAGGAGTTGCTCACCGGAATGCCATCTTCGGTCTCCAGGCGGACTGCGCTAGGCCTGGTGACTCGTGTTACCCGATAAGGGCCTTCCCACTTCGGCCTCAACTTGTTTGGATTCTTGGGGATTGGATCTGCCGAAGAACAAGGTCGCCTTCCTCAAGGCTTCGGGTGTGAACCTTGCGGCTATGATAGCGGCGTAAGGCTTGCTGGTAGCAAGCGGCCCGCACAGCTGCCCAAAGATGATCTTCCTCAAGGAGCGTCGCATCATCTTGGTGCAACTGCTCTTGCTCAAGATCATCATTATCGAGCACTCGAGGTGACCCGTATACTAGGGCAAAGGGTGTCTGGCCAGTGGCTCGATTTGGTGTTGTCCTGATTGACCAAAGAACCGTTGGCAACAAATTAATCCAGCGCCTTCCGCACTTGTGCAGCTTGTCAAAAATTCTGGTCTTGAGGCCCCGCAGCACTTCCGCATTCGCCCTCTTAGCCTGGCCGTTACTTCTGGGATGGGCAACGGAAGCAAAACATACCCTATTGCTGAGGTCTTGAATGTACTAGATGAAGGTGCGGCTCGTGAACTGTGTGCCGTTGTCGGTGATGGCTCTGTTCGACACACCGAAACGGAAGACTAGCCCCTTGAAGAACTTGACGGCTGACTGTGCTGTTACCCTTCTCACTGGCTCCACTTCCGGCCACTTTGTGAACTTGTCGATCACGATGTACAAGTACTCAAAGCCCCCAACAGCACGGGGAAAGGGGCCCAGTATGTCGAGCCCCCAGACCGAAAATGGCCAGGAAAGAGGGATTCTTTGAAGAGCTTGGGCGGGTTGATGAAGCTTCTTTGAAAGGAACTGGCACGCTTCACACTAGGTTACTAGTGCAGTTGCATCCTAGAGAGCAGGGGGCCGGAAGAAACCTTGCCGGAACGCTTTGCCGGTAAGATCCTTGACCCTATGTGGGAGCTACACATGCCTCCATCTATCACTGCCAATAGCCTCAGTCTGTCCTCCCGAGGAATGCACTTCAATTTCACATCCTTCGGTCCTCTTCTATAGAGGGCATCATCCACAAACTAGTACATGATGGACCGACGGGCTATTTTCTCTGCTTCTTCCAGCTCCTCGGGGAGTTCTCCTGTTTGAAGGAAACGGACGGTGGGCTGCGCCCATGCCGGAGCTTGGGGCTCGACGGCAAGGACTAGAGGCTCATAATCTGCCGTAAGGGCAGCTGCTTCTATGGCCAGGGCGTGAGGCCCTCCTGAGGGTTGTTGCTCTCTGGCAAGCTTGGGACTCCCGGCAATGTCCTTGTCGGCGGCTCCTGGGAGCTCAGCGGGAAAGTACTTGTTGGGGCCCGCCTTCCTTCATTTGTTCTGTCCTGCTGATGGTTCAACGGATGGGTTAGTTAACTGAAGCACAAAGGTACCTGGTTCCATAGGCAACTTGAGGGCAACATGCTTTGATAGGTCGTCAGCAATGTCGTTCTCCACTCAGGGAACATTGTCACAGCCCTAGAAATCTTCTTGTAATTAGTGGCATTGCATCATGCATCAATTTCAATTTCTTTTAATTTTGAAATGGGGGCTGATAAACCCTAGCAACAAATGAAACTCAACTAGGGTCCAAATAAAAAAATCATTTCACTGAACCCAAAATGCCCCTCTAAAATGTTCATCATCTTTGGATTGGTCTTGAACCTCTGCAAAAAATATTGCACATTTTTCTAGGTCAATTGGGGGTCACTGAATTAAATCTTACAGTATTTGCATTTGAGCATTTAAATCCTATAAAATATTTAAAATGCCCAAATAATCCCAAACCAAAATGTTCCATGTTTGAGATTATCTAAACATTGGGCATGCACAGTTTGATGATTTTTGAAAGTGCTAGATATTTTTAGTAATGCCACAAACTTACAGAACAAAAGAAAAATAGAAATAAAACAACAGAGAGAGAAAAACCAACCTGGCCACTTACCTGTGTGGCCCATGAGACGGCCCAGCCCACCAGGGGCTCCTCCCTGTCGTCTTCCCCATTGCCAGGAGGACGAGCGCGTGGCCGGCGCGTGCGAGCACGCGTCCGGCCACCTCCTGCTTGCTCGCCGCTGCTGGAGGCTACCCCGAGCGCCACGACACCCCTTGGACCCCCCCTGCACTCCTCTCCTCTCTCCCTCGAGCGCCCTCCCTCCTCTGTCTCTCTCGCTCGCATTCGTCCGAACGCGCCCGTCGCCACCAATGCCGTTCGTCGCGGCCATAGCCACCGCCTCGCCTCCCCGACGCCTCCTAAAGCTCCGCCTCGACCTACTCTTCCTCCTCACCGATCCAAGCGACGCCGGGAGCCCTGCAGTGACGCCATCGCCGTCGTCTTCGCCGACGGGCACCGAAGATCACCGGCCCCGATTCTCCGTCTCCAGGTCGTCCCCAAGCCCACTGAGTTGTGCTTCGACCTCCCAGTGAGCTCCTCCATCGTTTCCCCTAACCCCGCGGCCTAGCGGTCGCTGTAGCACCGCTTTCCATGACGCCCGAAGCACACCACCGCACGAATTCGTCGCCGACGAGGCTCGGGTGGCCAATTGGCCCCGTACATATGCCCGTTGGCTTTGTGAGAGCCTGGAGAATGCGTAGGTGCTACCCGTTGATCCTTCCGTGCACGGTGTCGTCGTTTTCATCGGCGTCCGAACTCCGGCCACCACCGCGAGCTCCATTCCGGCGAACTCCGGCCACCCCGCGCCCTTCCGTTGGTTCCCCTGGTTGCGCGCGGGCACGGGCTATCTCCTGTTGTCCTCGACGCGTCATTCCGTCGCCTCTGGCGCAACTCCGGCGGACGCCGCCGCGGTTTGAGGTCGCCGCCGGCCAAAACTCCGGCGTGCTGACGGTCAACGTCATTAGCCGCTAACATCTCCACTAATTAACCCCCCTGACCCACTTACACACGGGCCCCACCGGTTTAATTAGTCAGCTAATGAAATTAATTAGAACTAATCTAACCCTGCGGGACCCACGCGTCAGCTTTGACCTTGCTGACGTGGCCTTTGACCGGCCCCACATGTCAGTGACTCTAGCTAGCCCCGTGACACTGACCAGTGGACCCCACTGGTCGGGTTTGACCTGGACCGTGCCTTGACTTGCTGATGTCACGCTGACGCAAGACTGACGCAGTAACTCTTTTTCTGGATTTAATTTTATATAGAAAATTCCAGAAAATACCACAAACTTCAAAAATTCATAGTAATTCAACCGTAACTCCAAATGAAATAAATTATATATGAAAAATTATCAGAAAAATTCAAGGAATCTGTTTAAGGAATTTTCATGCATGTTTGAACATCTTAAACTCACTGTTTAGTCCAAAACATGATAATGCACTATTTGAATTCATAGTTTAAATTTGAATTTGAACCTAGTGTTCAAACCAACTCCATTTAACTTGTCGTTAGTTGCATTAGCTCAATCAACAGCATATTACCATGTCATGATCATGCATCATATTGTTGCATTGCATTGATTGTGTTCTTCCTTGTTTGCCGGTAAATGTCCCCTCTCGATAGACGATGTACCGACGCTGTGATCGGTGACACCGATGAAGAGTTATATTATCTTCAGAAGTGCCAGGCAAGCAAAACCCCCTTGTTCATCCCGATACAATTCCCCCTCTCTCGCTCCTGCTCTCTTTTACTGCATTAGGACAACACGTTTCAACTGTTACTTGCTGCGGTAGTTGAACCCCTTATCCTCTGCATGACCTGTCATTGCCACAGTAAATAGATGAAACCCACAAGCATGAGTAGGAGTTGTTTGAGCCCTGATGTGCCTACTCATTCATGCTTGTTTGTCATGCCTGCTACTGCTTAGAGCTGAGTCAGTTCTGATTCATCGGGGATGAATCGGAGATGTGTGAACATGTCCTACTGTGTGTGAGCTAAGTGTGTGAACATGATTTGGTAAAGGTAGCGGTGAGAGGCCATGTAGGAGTACATGGTGGGTTGTCTCATTGAAACCGTTCTTAGGAACTGAGTTCTGTGTTTGTGATCCATGAAACAGTTACTACCACGCATTGGGCCCGAAACCAATGGACCCTCTCGGCTTCTTGATCATCCTTGTCCTCTGTCCAGGAGTTGCAACTAGTTTCTGGTGTTTATAGGATATGTGTTGGCGGCCGTGCGTAGCGCTGACCCTAGGGGTGGGCTATGTTGCGGTGGATACACCGTGGCACGGTGTACCGGGCGCCCGTTTGGTGTCTCGGGAACCCTGTTCGCATCGTTCGGGGCCGTATGTGGAAACCTCGGCCGGAATCCCTGCGGATGGAACCTGGATAGGCGATAAACCTGGACTAGAGACTTAGGTGTTTAGGTAGGCCATGGCCGACACCCTCGTTGGGCTTCCGCTTGAAGGTTGCCGAGTACATGTCATGTAAACGACGGTAAGTGGTGAGAGCGTGTGTGAAGAAGTACTCCCCTGCAGGGTTACCATCATCTATTCGAATAGCCGCGTCTGCGGTAATGGACTTCCGGGTTACCTATAACAGTTCATAGACAAGAGAAAGTGGATACTCTAAAATGCGCAAGATAAGTGTGAGTGCTATGGATGGCCTTCTCGTAGGGAGACGAGAGCGGTTCCATAGTGGTGTATTGAATGGTGAATATGTGGACTCGTGTGCGCCACCTCAAAAGAGTTGCTTGCAGTCATAGTTCAGATAGCCACCGAGTCAAAGCTGGCTTGCTGCAGTTAAACTCCACCCCCCCTTGATGATACCGATGCATATGTAGTTTAGATCTGATGTAAGTCTTGTTGAGTACCTTTGTACTCACGTTTGCTTAATTTATGTTTTGCAGAGAGATTTCAGTCTCGCTAGTAGTTCCGCGTGGACTTCGACGTTTAGCTTGATACCTCAGCTACGATCTTGTGCCCCCGACAGGATCTGGTAGATAGTCAGGCTTCTTAGCCTTTTTCATTTGTAGATGTCTGTTCTCAGACATGTTAAGCTTCTGCATGTGCTTTGACCTGTATGCTATGATTGTTGGGTCATGAGACCCATGTTTGTAATATCTCGCTCCTCGGAGCCTAATGAATAAATACTTGGGTTGTAGAGTTATGTTGTGATGCCATGTTGTATTTACACATATCGAGCATATTGTGTGTATGATTGAAATGCTTGGTATGTGTGGGATCCGACTATCTAGTTGTTTATCCTTGGCAGCCTATCATATGGGGAAATGTAGTCTAGTGCTTCTGAGCGATAGTAGTCCGCTACAGCCCGGATCACAGGAGTCCTGCTAGCCTAGCACTACTGCTCAGGACACTTGACTGGCCGGCATGTGATTCACTTCATTCCTATGTCTGTCCCTTCGGGGAAATGTCACGCGGTGACTTCCGGAGTCCTGCCTAGCCTGCTACAGTCCGGGTTACCGGAGTCCTGTTAGCCCAGTGCTATAGCCCGAATTCACACGTTGATGACCGACATGCTCGATATGATTCATGTATGCCTGTCCTCATGGGTTAGTGCCGCTTTGGGTTCACGACTAGCCATGTCGGCCCGGGTTCTCTGTCATATGGATACTAGCGACACTATCATATACGTGAGCCAAAGGCGCAAACGGTCCCGGGCTAGGTAAGGTGGCACCCATGGGAATACCGTGCGTGAGGCCGCAAAGTGATATGATGTGTTACATGCTAGATTGGTGTGACTTGGAATCGGGGTCCTGACAGCGTTGGTATCAGAGCCTGACTGCCTGTAGGTTTACCAAGCCAAACTGGTCAAAGTTGAGTCTAGAAATGCTATAGTTATATAAGGGAATTGATTGTGGAAGGGAACGTAAGGCTCTTTTTACTCCTTATCCTCATGACCTTCTGATCTGAGTCATCTTATCCTTCCTATGGGGTTAAGAACTAGGTTTCTCTTCTATCTCTCAAGATGACGTGTTAATAAACTGTAGTTGCCTAGGATTGTTGAGTTAAAGCCTCAGTTCAGTTCCTACTACTTCCATATATTCATAACTGGCCTCATAACCTTGATATTGTGATGTTGAGTGGTTATGCCACCATTTTTGCAGGATGTCTCAAATCTTTTCGAGCATTTACAGCCGTTATGCTGTCCGAGTCATCCCAGGTCTCTACATAGTCTGATGCATTTGCAAACCCTTTCTTTCCGTTCTCGATGTCCTTTTGGGCCAGTTTAATCACACTAATCGGTAAGTTGAGGTACTCTGTTGCCTCGACATATATGTTGGAGCTATTACTATGACCCTAGGTGTTTTAGGGAGTCATCTAGTGATCTAGCCATGTTTTGTATTCCTAGTGTGTGATTCTGGCCATCATTCTCAAAAGCATCCTATGATGCTATTAGTTAGTAGGTATTCTATTCCTGGGTTTTTGAACCCGAGATTCACCCTACTTACCTCATGTTGATAGTGTTGCTAGTTCCTTTAGGATATTAGTAGCCTTGCAACAGTCCTCAAGGTCCGTGGTATTTCCTTCTTCCAAATACCATGAACCATTAAGGCGGAAGTTATTTGAACCAAAAGCTCACAATCAGAGTACCTTTGAGGAGTTCTCCATTCATAATTGTGATTCTGCCAGTTCTACCTTCTTGCATGGGTTATCCGGAAGAAACCTGTTGAATTTGGTTCGACATACTAATCTATACATCCACAACTCAGAGAGTTATATGTACCTTGAGTTGTCCCCCTTCCTTATATTCTGATCTTCGTCTATCAATTGATAG
Organism: Triticum monococcum; assembly: GCA_034509565.1. NCBI lineage: Eukaryota > Viridiplantae > Streptophyta > Magnoliopsida > Poales > Poaceae > Triticum > Triticum monococcum. Next base: position 290,784,820 of record CM067842.1, read on the forward strand.
TGAGGAGTATGTATGCAGTCGTGTTCATCGATGCCTAGTATTCTTGTGGTTCGTCAAGCCGTTCTATTTCAGAATGACTGGGAGAAACAAACTCCAGTACCTCATCCATATCCAGGGTTGGGTCAAAGCAGTTGTATTCCGCAGATCAAATGCCAATCCAGCTTTTGCTCTGTTCTACCTTGGAGTGTTACCACTTTATGTCAGGAGCGTCGTGAGAATTGCACCTTCTCCCATGAATTCTTGATGAGGTGATACTTCTTGCCATCATTATTCATTCCTTGGTTCCCGTGTTATTGTAACCGGAATGCCGGCAAGTGAGTCTTGATGTGTGAAATCAATACTCCTAGCAACTCCGTTGCTTGGTAGTTAATGGACAATATTCTCATTCTTAGCGTGTTGGTTATTGAATCATCATTCTAAGATAGATTGTGCTACCTAATCCTTATTTCCTGGTGCACTCTTCGATCAACGAGTTAGGATTTTGCCAAACCCTTGCTCTATCGATCATATCGTCTTGCCCTGAAAAGCAAGATTGATCTCGAGCTTAGTATCATATCAGTGGTTCGTGATGTTCCGATTACCTTCTCGGAAGTATTACCTGGTTGTTACCTGACTGCTATGTTGAGTTCGTGATCATGTTGGTTTTCCTCCAACCACCCATTCTCCAAGAATCAGTGTTGGATACCCCTGAGCTAGTTGGTTAAGCTTAACAACAACTTGGAGAGTTGGAAGATAAAAGCTTGTCTGACTTAGTTCATGTTAAGGGATATCTTTGTGTTTGTGCGTGTGTTGAAGAAAGATGATATATTCATCGACTGATCCCCGTGATCAGCTGTTGAATCTATTATCTTGTCCAAACCTTGATTTGAGTGTGGGCTATCGTCAAATCAAATCAGACCCAACGATGTTCGTAATGTTGTCTTACTTGCGATTGTCCCTCGAGCATACACCATTATATCTTTGGTCTAACCAATACTATCATATTGTTCACATAGTGGTGGAAGTCCAGTGATATGGAAATTCCGATAAGTTGCTACTGAGCCCATCAGCGGCATTTTGTCTCCTCCATGATTGTGTTGAACATCCAGCTAGTGTTGGAAACTTTATAGGCATTGCCCTCATGTCCCGATCATGAAGCATATGTCCGGTTGAAAGATGTGACTTCCTCTAATTCATGTGCATCTGATGTAAGTTGCCGCCGTGAATTCGAGAAAGTTTGTTTTTGCTTCCTCTGGAATCATCCCAAGTCAGTCATGCATGTGCGAAGTATTCTATGGTCTGATAGACTGATCATCTACATTCTATACATATCCCTAGCACACCAAGCCACTGATTGATTTGTTCAAGGAGAAGAAGTTTCTTCTTAAGGGTTAGACCTACGCAAGGACTTCGATATCCTCGTTGATGGTTCCCCCTGAACTCGATAGTGTTTCATTTTAAGACTACCAGGTGACCATGCTTGTCTAGGACAACATGTTCACATGCTTGTAGCAGAACCGTCTCATGTTTTGGAGCTTACTACCGTAGTTCATTCCCCCGAGAATCTCGCAACATCGTCTCGTTGATTTGTGTGGCAAACTTTCATTTTGTTTCTAGACTCGATGAGTCTGGAATATCCTGACACCAACCAGATCTGAATCTCAGGTAGATATGATGGTTGGAGCACTTTCCAAGAACTATAATATTGGTCCCTCGACAACCGGTAAAGTAGATGTCGTGGCCAACACATCCAGTCGGAAGACCTATTATTGTAGTATCTTGATTGAGGAAGTTGTCCACCTCCCCATGAGGATTTCGTAGGATTTACCTCCGTAGTTAATCCTTATGGATTCTTGAGCTTCCGAAGTCCGACCTTTACTTGATGTCCTAGATACCAAACCATATCAATAAATGGGTTATCCTAGTACATCAAGGAGAACATTAGAAGCGGAGTGCTAAATGTCTCTCGGTCGATCATCCAGATTTTGTTTCCTTGGCTTCGCTAAGGTGAAATCTGAGGAAGTGTTATCTTCCTTTGCATCTGCATTTTCCATCACCATTCATCATGGTGGTATGTTGTGTTGCCAGGATCCTTGACATGGATGTTGGTAAGACCTTGATGAATATGGAAATGCTCAAGTTCTTGAGAGCACGCTCAGGCACTAGGTTCTGATGTTGTCGTTAACTAGAATGTGCCTCCGTCCTCTCAGTTGTTCGTTAGCCATCCAATTGGTGGAATCACCTTTGCCGATGAACCTTCTCCCCAGTTCCTGGAATCATTCCCAACATTTTCATTTTGTTCCCAGCTTACACCTCAGTAGCTATGGTTCAGGATCATCCTCAAAAGTGGACTTACCATAGGTCCCATCCATTTCCGATGATAAGAAAAAATCATCCATTGCGTTGTCTTCAACAAGGTAGTCCACATCATCCATCCTAGTCCAAGTATGTCATCTCTTCAAGCTATCTCAAATGATCGATTGTGATTGCCTTAGGCTGGTATAAAGAGTTTCAATGATTTATGGATCAAAAGTAATTCTTTTTGCCACTTAAGGGAACAGTTCTTCGAGTCACCCTCCTCCAAGATGTCTCGTTTTGGTGTCATGGCAACTCAATTCCTCACTACTTTGGCAACCGACCACCACCTCTTAGGTGTGGAATTGTTTGCCTACCTAGTGTACCTTTGTCATGTGTTGCACCCCATTCCTCTTGATGCATGCTTCGTGTCTCAGCTCGAGAGTTGTTTCAGCGTCTCGCTCCACGAGTTGATCCTGAGTTGTTTGATCTTCGATAAGATCAATCCTTCTAGGGTTTTCCTTCCTTCTAATTGTCATGAGTGGATGAAATTCTCAGAGCAAGATGGCAATGCTAGATGATGAGTGGATCAACATCTTCAGAAATGCGATGGATCGTGAAGACTGTGTCAGTTCCGTGTCCCCACTGTCTTCTTACCTCATGACTTGAATCTCGGGACGAGATCCTTGTTTAGTGGGGCTGAGTTGTCACAGCCCTAGAAATCTTCTTGTAATTAGTGGCATTGCATCATGCATCAATTTCAATTTCTTTTAATTTTGAAATGGGGGCTGATAAACCCTAGCAAGAAATGAAACTCAACTAGGGTCCAAATAAAAAATCATTTCACTGAACCAAAAATGCCCCTCTAAAATGTTCATCATCTTTGGATTGGTCTTGAACCTCTGCCAAAAATATTGCACATTTTTCTAGGTCAATTGGGGGTCACTGAATTAAATCTTACAGTATTTGCATTTGAGCATTTAAATCCTATAAAATATTTAAAATGCCCAAATAATTCCAAACCAAAATGTTCCATGTTTGAGATTTTCTAAACATTGGGCATGCATAGTTTGGTGATTTTTGAAAGTGCTTAGATATTTTTAGTAATGCCACAAACTTACAGAACAAAAGAAAAATAGAAATAAAACAACAGAGAGAGAAAAACCAACCTGGCCACTTACCTGTGCGGCCCATGAGACGGCCCAGCCCACTAGGGGCTCCTCCCTGTCGTCTTCCCCCTTGCCAGGAGGACGAGCGCGTGGCCGGCGAGCGCGTGCACGCGTCCGGCCACCTCCTGCTTGCTCGCCGCTGCTGGAGGCTACCCCGAGCGCCACGACACCCCCTGGACCCCCCTTGCACTCCTCTCCTCTCTCCCTCGAGCGCCCTCCCTCCTCTGTCTCTCTCGCTCGCGTTCGTCCGAATGCGCCCGTCGCCACCAACGCCGTTCGCCGCGGCCACAGCCACCGCCTCGCCTCGCCGACGCCTCCTAAAGCTCCGCCTCGACCTACTCTTCCTCCTCACCGCTCCAAGCGATGCCGGGAGCCCTGCAGTGACGCCACCGCTGTCGTCTTCACCGACGGGCACCGAAGATCGCCGGCCCCGATTCTCCGTCTCCAGGTCGTCCCCAAGCCCACTGAGCTGCGCTTCGACCTCCCAGTGAGCTCCTCCGTCGTTTCCCCCTAACCCTGCGGCCTAGCGCTCATTGTAGCACCGCTTTCCATGACGCCCGAAGCACACCGCCGCACGAACTCGTCGCCGACGAGGCTCCGGTGGCCAATCGGCCCCGTACATATGCCCATTGGCTTTGTGAGAGCCTGCAGAACGCGTAGGTGTTACCCGTTGATCCTTCCGTGCACGGTGTCGTCGTTTTCATCGGCGTCCGAACTCCGGCCAATGCCGCGAGCTCCATTCCGGTGAACTCTGGCCACCCCGCGCCCTTCCGTTGGTTCCCCTGGATGCGCGTGGGCAAGGGATCCTCCTGTTGTCCTCGATGTGTCGTTCCGTCGCCTCTGGCGCAACTCCGGCGGACGCCGCCGTGGTTTGAGGTTGCCGCCGGCCAAAACTCCGGTGTGCTGACGGTCAACATCATTAGCCGCTAACATCTCCACTAATTAACCCTCCTGACCCACTTACACACGGCCCCGCCGGTTTAATTAGTCAGCTAATGAAATTAATTAGAACTAATCTAACCCCGCGGGACCCACGCGTCAGCTTTGACCTTGCTGACGTGGCCTTTGACCGGCCCCACATGTCAGTGACTCTATCTAGCCCCGTGACACTGACCAGTGGACCCCACTGGTCGGGTTTGACCTGGACCGTGCCTTGACTTGCTGACGTCACGCTGACGCGAGACTGATGCAGTAACTCTTTTTTCTGGATTTAATTTTATATAGAAAATTCCAGAAAATACCCCAAACTTCAAAAATTCATAGTAATTCAACCGTAACAAGGAAATCTGTTTATGGCCTTTTCATGCATGTTTGAACAACTTAACCTCACTGTTTAGTCGAAAACATGATAATGCACTATTTGAATTCATAGTTTAAATTTGAATTTGAACCTAGTGTTCAAAGCAACTCCATTTAACTTGTCGTTAGTTGCATTAGCTCAATCAACAGCATATTGCCATGTCATGATCATGCATCATATTGTTGCATCGCATTCATTGTGTTCTTCCTTGTTTGCCGGTAAATGTCCCCTCTCGATAGACGATGTATCGACGCTGTGATCGGTGACACCGATGAAGAGTTATATTATCTTCAGAAGTGCCAGGCAAGCAAAACCCCCTTGTTCATCCCGATACAATTCCCCCTCTCTCACTCCTGCTCTCTTTTACTGCATTAGGACAACATGTTTCAACTGTTACTTGCCGCGGTAGTTGAACCCTTATCCTCTGCATGACCTGTCATTGCCACAGTAAATAGATGAAACCCACTAGCATGAGTAGGAGTTGTTTGAGCCCTGATGTGCCTACTCATTCATGCTTGTTTTGTCATGCCTGCTACTGCTTGGAGTTGAGTCAGTTCCGATTCATCGGGGATGAATCAGAGATGTGTGAACATGTCCTACTGTGTGTGAGCTAAGTGTGTGAACACGATTTGGTAAAGGTAGAGGTGAGAGGCCATGTAGGAGTACATGGTGGGTTGTCTCATTGAAACCGTACTTAGGAACTGAGTTCTGTGTTTGTGATCCATGAAACAGTTACTACCATGCATTGGGCCCGAAACCAATGGACCCTCTCGGCTTCTTGATCACCCTTGTCCTCTGTCCAGGAGTTGCAACTAGTTTCTGGTGTTTATAGGATATGTGTTGGCGGCCGTGCGTAGCGCTGACCCTAGGGGTGGGCTATGTTGCGGTAGATACACCATGGCACGGTGTACCGGGCGCCCGTTTGGTGTCTCGGGAACCCTGTTCACATTGTTTGGGGCCGTATGTGGAAACCTCGGCCGGACTCCCTGCGGATGTAACCTGGATAGGCGATAAACCTGGACTAGAGACTTAGGTGTTTAGGTAGGCCGTGGGCGACACCCTCGTTGGGCTTCCGCTTGAAGGTTGCCGAGTACATGTCGTGTAAACGGCGGTAAGTGGTGAGAGCGTGTGTGAAGAAGTACTCCTCTGCAGGGTTAACATCATCTATTCGAATAGCCACGTCCACGGTAATGGACTTCTGGGTTACCTATAACAGTTCATAGACAAGAGAAAGTGGATACTCTAAAATGCGCAAGATAAGCGTGAGTGCTATGGATGGCCTTCTCGTAGGGAGACGAGAGCGGTTCCATAGTGGTGTATTGAATGGTGAATATGTGGACTCATGTGCGCCACCTCAAAAGAGTTGCTTGCAGTCGTAGTTCAGATAGCCACCGAGTCAAAGCTGGCTTGCTGCAGTTAAACTCCACCCCCCCCCCCTTGATGATACCGATGCATATGTAGTTTAGATCTGATGTAAGTCTTGCTGAGTACCTTTATACTCACGTTTGCTTAATTTATGTTTTGTAGAGAGATTTCAGTCTCGCTAGTAGTTCCGCGTGGACTTCGACGTTTAGCTTGATACCTCAGCTACGATCTTGTGCCCCCGACAGGATCTGGTAGATAGTCAGGGTTCTTAGCCTTTTTATTTGTAGATGTCTGTTCTCAGACATGTTAAGCTTCCGCATGTGCTTTGACCTGTATGCTATGATTGTTGGGTCATGAGACCCATGTTTGTAATATCTTGCTCCTCGGAGCCTAATGAATAAATACTTGGGTTGTAGAGTTATGTTGTGATGCCATGTTGTATTTACAGATATCGAGCATATTGTGTGTATGATTGAAATGCTTGGTATGTGTGGGATCCGACTATCTAGTTGTTTATCCTTGGCAGCCTCTCATATGGGGAAATGTAGTCTAGTGCTTCTGAGCGATAGTAGTCCGCTACAGTCCGGATCACCGGAGTCCTGCTAGCCCAGCACTACTGCTCAGGACACTTGACTGGCCGGCATGTGATTCACTTCGTTCCTATGTCTGTCCCTTCGGGGAAATGTCACGCGGTGACTTCCGGAGTCCTGCCTAGCCTGCTACAGCCCAGGTTACCGGAGTCCTGTTAGCCCAGTGCTACAGCCCGGATTCACACGCTGATGACCGACATGCTCGATATGATTCATGTATGCCTGTCCTCATCAGTTAGTGCCGCTTTGGTTTCACGACTAGCCATGTCGGCCCGGGTTCTCTGTCATATGGATACTAGCGACACTATCATATACGTGAGCCAAAAGGCGCAAACGGTCCTGGGCCAGGTAAGGTGGCACCCGTGGGAATACCGTGCGTGAGGCCGCAAAGTGATATGATGTGTTACATGCTAGATCGGTGTGACTTGGAATCGGGGTCCTGACAAACATGCTCTGCTTGCAATCCGTCAAAGCGCTCTTCCAACTTCCTCACTTCATCCACATAGGCCTCCATCAATGGGCTCTGGTAGTCCTTGTTTAATTTCTTGACGACGAGTTGCGAATCACCTCTGACGATGAGCTTTCATATTCCAAGGTCAGCTACGATCCTAAGACCAGCCAACAACCCCTCGTATTCCGCCGTGTTGTTCGTTGATTTTTCCCGGGGGAAGTGCATCTAGATTACGTACTTGAGGCGCTCTCCGGTGGGCGCGACGAGTAATACTGTCACACCCTAGCTAGTTCAAGCATTAGAGTATGCATCATGTTTAAATTCCTCTTAAATTTGAAATGGGGAAGACAAAACCCACAGCACCCCCCCTGGAACAACTAGGGTTTACTAAAAACTTTTCCAATGAACCTGAAATGCCCTTCTAAAAAGCCCACCCTTTTTGTTTTGGGTTAAAACCTTTGACAAAAATGGTGCACATTTTTCTAGGACATCTAAGGTCATTGGATTAATCTTTATGGTATTTGCATTTGGGCATTTAAATGCTATAAAATATTTTAAATGCTCAAATAATCATAAACTAAAATGTTTGCTGTTGGATATATTCTAAGCAGTAGCCATGATTAATTTTATGATTTATGGAAATGCCCTGGCATTTTTAACAATGCCCTGAAGCTACAAAAATAATAGAATAAATCAGAAAACAGAAAAAAAGAGAGAGAAAATTACCTAGCGCAGCCCAGCTAACTCACCAGCCGGCCCACCTGGCGGCCCAGCACTGTGCTGGCCCGCGCCAGAAAGCTGCTTCTTCCCCGCCAGGCAGGCAGGGAGGTGACACCGGCGTGCCCGAGCTCGCCACGGCGTCACCTGCTTGCCGGCCACGCCCCTGGACGCCTGGACACCTCCACGTCGCACCCCGAAGCCCCTGGACACGCCACTCTCCCCCCTGTCTCTCTCCCTTTGTTGTTCCCCACCATGGCCGACGCCCCTGTCGCCGTAGCCGTGCCCTCTGTCGTCCTCACCCCGAAGACGCTGCACCGAGCTCGCCGTCAACTCCGGCCACCAGAGATCCCTTTCGCCGCCCCCGCCACATCAGCTCATCCCTGACCTCTCCGACTGCCTCGATGACATGCACCGCTGCGGAGCTCGTCACCGACGAGGCTCCGGCCACCCAATGCCCGCGCCACCCTGTCCACTAGTCCTACCGCACCTCCAAGAGCTCAACGCACCAATCCACGCGCCAACCCGTGCCTCCTAGCGACTAGGTCGACCTCACCCAAGCTCCGGCCACCGCCAAACTCGTCGTCGGCGATGTTTCCGGCCACCCCAGCTCCACCCACTGCCACCACTCGACGCGGCTTCCAACCCGTATCACATAGAGAGTCTTCATCGTCCTTTTGGTCGCCGGAGTGCAAATCCCGCACTGCTCCGCCGCATCTGGCCTCGCCGGCGGCTAGATGCCGACGAGTTGACCTTGTTTGACCCCCGTGTGGGCCCTGGTTGACCCCCCTTGAGTCTATGACATGTGGGGCCGGTCTGCTAATTAGTTTAGGATTAGTTTTAACTAAATTTAATTAGTTTAGTCACTGACATGTGGGCCCAGGCCCCACTGACAGTTAATTAGTGTTAATTTAATTTTTTTAATTAGTTGTGACAGTAATAGACATGGCCCACCAGTCAGGTTTGACCTGGCCGACCAAGTTGACCCACTGACGTCACACCTATGTCATGCTGACGCATTAATTCAATTACTGGATTTATTCTTTAATAGGAAATTCAAGAAAGTAGCCAAAACTTCTAAGAATCATAGAAAATCAACCATAGCTCCAAATCAAACAATTTATACATGAAAAATGATCAGAAAAATTCAATCTATGCATCTATAATGGTTTCATGAATGACAAAACAAGTTAACCTTGTTGTTTAAGCAGAATAAGAAAATGCACTAATAAGGCTATGTTAAATGAGCTAACATTTGAATCTTCGATTCAAATGAGTTCATTCCATCCTGTTTTAGCTTGCATTAGGCCAAGACACATTCATCTTGCCATGTCATAGCATGCATCATATTGTTGCACATTGTCATGTGTTGATTATGTACTGTGTGTATTTCGTGGTAGGTTCTGCCTCCGAGGATAACCCCGAGTATCCGACTGAAGGGCAGTACCCTACTACCACTACAACAGGCAAGCAACCATTGATCATTCCGATACAAACCCATGTTCTCGCTTCTGCTCTTGTTTACTACATTAAGACAACGCGATTCAAACTACTGTGTCCTACGGTAGTTGAACCCTTATCCTCTACATGACCAGTCATTGCCACAGTAACTAGATGAAACCCACTAGCATGTGTAGGAGTTGATTGAGCCATGTATGTGATTCCTACCTTGTTATGCCTGCTATGCTTAGAGTTGTGTCAGGTCTGGTTCATCTGGGTGATGGGCTAGAGTGAAAAGATTATGTCGGTAATGTGAGGGATGTGTTGAACATGTTTTAGTAAAGGTATCGATGAGAGGCCATGTAGGAGTACATGGTGGGTTGTTTCATTGAGACCGTCCATAAGAACTGAGATCTGTATGTGTGATTTAAGATGCAGTTACTACCATACATTGGGCCCGAAACCAATGGACCCTCTCGGCTTCTTAATCACCCTAGTACTCTATCCAGGAGTTGCAAATAGTTTCTCGTGTTTGTAGGTTATGTGTTGGCGGCTGTGCGTAGCGCTGACCCTTGGGGTGGGCTATGTTGCGGTAGATACACCGTGGCCGAGTATGCAGGGTGCCCGTTTGGCGTCTCAGGACGCTGTTCACATCGTTCGGGGCCGTATGTGGAAACCTCGGCCGGACTCCCTATGGATGGAACCTTGATAGGCGATAAACCTGGACTAGGGACTTAAGTGTTTAGGTAGGCTGTGGCCGACACCCTCGTTGGGCTTCCGCTTGAAGGTTGCCGAGTACATGTCATGTAAGCGGCGGTAAGTGGTGAAAGCATGTATGAAGAAGTATACCCCTCTAGGGTTACCATCATCTATTCGAATAGCCGTGTCCGCGGTAAAGGACTACTTGGTTGCCTATACAGTTCATAGACAAGTTAATGGTTACTACTAAAAGACTCAAGATAAGTGTGAGTACCGAGGATGGCCCTCTCGTAGGATGACGAGGGAGGATCCCTGGTGGAGTATTGTGTTGGTGAGTAGTGGACTCGTGTGCGAAAACTATTTTACTAGTGGAGTTCCGTAGGATAGCCTAGCCAAGATTCAAAGCTTGCTTGCTGCAATAACCCCACCACCTTCTTGAGAATAAGCATGTATAGTAGGTTTTGATGTAAGACTTGCTGAGTACCTTGTACTCATGTTTGCTTATTTATTGTTTCCAGACGACAACACCGCCCCCTCCGATGGGTTTTATGTAGACCTTGATGTCGACGAGTGACTATCCACCCAGGTGCTGATCCTGGCCATGGAGGGCCCTATGTAGATAGACAAGCTTCGGAAGCGTTCTTGCTTTCTAGTGACTGTACTCAGACTATTTACTTCCGCTTGTGCTTGTATGCTTGTATGACTTGAGTGTCGCGTCAAGTGACCCCTACCTGTATGAACATGTTATGTATGGCTCTCTGGAGCCCTTAAATAAAGTACTTGAGTTGTAGAGTTTTGTTGTGATGCCATGTTGTATGTACTCATATCGGGCATATTGTGTGTATGCTTGAAATGCTTGGTATGAGTGGGATCCGACAATCTAGTTGTTTATCCTTGGCAGGCTTTCTTATGGGGAAATGTAGTCTAGTGTTCCTCGAGCCACAGTAGTCCGCTACAGCCCGGTTCACCGGAGTCCTGCTAGCCCAACACTACTGTTCAGGACACTTGACTAGCCGACATGTGTTTCACTTCGTTCTTGTGTCTGTCCCTTCGGGGAAATGTCACGCGGTGACATCCCGAGTCCTGCCTAGCCTGCTACATCCCGGGTTCCCCGGAGTCCTGTTAGCCTAGTGCTACAGCCCGGATTCACTCGCTGATGACCGACATGCTCGATGTGATTCATGTATGCCTGTCTCCATAGGTCTGTGCCGCTTAGGGTTCACGACTAGCCATGTCGACCCGGGTTCTCTATCATATGGATGCTAGCGACACTATCATATACGTGAGCCAAAAGGCGCAAACGGTCCCAGGCCATGGTAAGGCGACACCCATGGGTTACCGTGCGTGAGGCCGCAATGTGATATGAGGTGTTACCGGCTAGATCGATGTGATATGGCATCGGGGTCCTGACAGCGTTGGCATCAGAGCCGGAGTGCCTGTAGGTTCGTTGAGCCAAACTGGTCGATGTCGAGTCTAGAAATGCTTTAGTTATATGCAGGGGAATTGATTGTGCGAGGGAACGTAAGGCTCTTTTACTCCTTTACCTTATAACCTCTGATCTGAGTCATTCTCTTCTCATTCAACGTGGGTTAAGGACTAGGCTCTCTTCTTCTGTCAGGTTCACGTGTTACTAATCCGTAGTAGCTTATACGATTGTTGTTACAAGCCCCAGTTCAGTTTCTACTATTTTTAGTATGTTGCCAGTTGAATCAGAACCTTGATATGATGTTGTTGAGTGGTATTGCGAATTGTTGTGGATGTCTCAAATCTTTTTCTGAGCATTTACAGCTGTTATGCTGTCCAATTTTCCCTAGAAATTCTAATGTCTTTGCATTGTGGTTGTGCTTTCAGATGGCCAACCGTGCTCAAAACCAAGTGGTTCGTCTGACCCGGTGCCTCGACGTGCCCGGTCATACTGCTATGTTAGTCCGGGTAATGATCGAGACGGGTTACCATTGGTATCCCGAATACACCATCGAAGAGAAATTCCGAGACTTTAATCAAAGCCAATATTTCTGCACCGTCAGGATATTTCCTTCTTATCCTGGATCTACCGAGCCCCTTCACTGTTCCTATGGACTCGGGGTTACTGTTGAGATGGCTGTGCAGGATGCTGCCTATTCCATGATGACCATCATGCGAGTCAGGACTGGCCTGCTTCGGAACACCGACTTCCGTTACATGCCAGCTTCACTTCCGGGAGCACAAGGGTATCTCCAGGCTATCTATGCTGACTCCACTCAGGAGGACTCACTAACTCGTACCACTGCCGAGATGCTTGAGGATAAAGACCGAGAGAATCGGGCCTTAAGGCTGGAGCTTTTCAACACCCGTGCTGATCAGTGGGCCACATTAACTCAGTTTGCACCTGCGGTGCAAGCTGGATGTATGGATACAAAGGATCTGTATCGTGTGAGATCTTCTCTGCCAGACATGGTGGATTGGCGTGATGTGGGAGGCATCACCCCACCACGTGGTCCCCGCAGGCCACCGTTTGTTGGTCCAAGACCTCATCCTAGCCCCTTTGGTCCACAAGCTCCTCAGGACCGTCTATTCCCGGATGATCACACTGAACATGCAGGCTATGGAGGTGACTTCTATGAGGACTACTACGGAGCTGTCTGAGTTAGTAGTAGTATCACTAGTATTGTAATAGTTGTATCTCCACTGTCCTGCGTGACTTGTGGAATATGACTTAGTGTGTAATCAATTCCGGAGGTGTAGACAAATAATGTATAGGAGCTTGGAATGCCTCCGATGAGATGTAATGTCTTACACCATAGTTGTACTCTAGCCTGGGCTTGTACTAAACTATGTACGGTGTGTATGACCAATGGTATATATATGGCAGTTTCTATATTACCATGTCGTGCAATGAACATCTTAGCATTCCATGTTATCCATTACATTCTGCACTTCCTTGCTAAGTTTTGCCATCCTTATCTAAACCGTTGTCTTGTTTTCTCCTAGGATGGTCAACACTCACAGCAACCCTGCTGTCCTGAAGCAGGGGGAAGCCAGTGCAGCTAGGGGTGAAAATCTGCCTCACCCGCCTTCTTTGGCCGAAGTGATGCTGGACGCGGAAAGAAACAAGCGTGAGACTAACCGCTTACTAGAGCGGATTGAGCAGAACACTGCACGCCATCCGCGAAATGACTTGGTATCAATCAATGACTTTATCAAGCTGTACCCACCAAAGTTTAACCATTCCGTCGAGCCCCTCGACGTGGATGACTGGCTTCGCAGCATCACCCACAAGTGATGCTCTACCAACGTAGCCGAAGCTGATAATGTTACTTACGCTGACTACCATCTCGAAGGCCCTGCTAGCCTCTGGTGGGAAAATTTTGAAGCTATGCGCCCGATCGGCCAAATGACGACTTGGGCTGAATTCAGTGAGGCTTTCCGTGAGCTTCACATTCCGGAAGGTCTCATAGATCGCAAGAGGAAGGAGTTCTGCAATTTCACCCAAGGAAGACTGACTGTGGATGCATATAGTCGTGAATTTGGAAATCTGGCATGTTATGCTCCTGAAGAGGTATCTACCGATGCTAAGAAGCAGGCAAGGTTTCGCAAGGGACTTAGCCCTGAGCTTCGCCGCGATCTTCGTCTGCACGAGTGCACATCCTTTCAGAAGTTGGTCAATAAAGCCATCAGCACTGAGACAGGCCAGACTGATTATGACGCTTCACGTAAGAACTCCCATGATTTTGGCTCTTCATCCGGCTCTGGAGCTTAGAAGCGCCGGGTGTGGATCCCAAGCACGACACTGCCACCCAGGTTCACTCCGAGGCCATCCTTTGAGGCACCTCGTCCCAACCAACAGTTTGCACCGCCCAAGCCCTATGGTGGCCCCGCTGCTAATGCTGCTCCACGTCCCAGTGTGGTGACGTGTTTCAAGTGTGGAGAGCCGGGTCACTATAGCCGAGAGTGTCCCCAGAACAACAACCCCAACCAATCTGGTAAGTCCGTTGGCCGTGGTAAGCCAGCGGGAAAGACATTCTATGCCAAGCCGGTCACCACTACACGTGGCCATGTCAACTATGTCTCAACCGAGGAGGCTTATGAGGATCCTAACGTCGTCCTTAGTACGCTCCTTGTTAATTTCCATCCGGCATCTGTTCTTTTCGATACTGGAGCATCTCATTCATTCATATCCGAGAACTATGCTCGATCGCATAACACGACGTTCTGTGACATGCCCTCTACCATGGAAATTCAAACCCCTGGCTCTAGATGGCAAACTTCTAGAGTAAGCCATGGGAACAAAATTCTTGTCGATAGACTTGTCTTCCTTGCATCCTTAATAGCTCTCAAGTCCTCGGACATAAACATCATTTTGGGTATGGACTGGATGTCAGCTCATTATGCTAAGATTGATTGTGCCACTAGAACCGTTCAACTTACTCACCCATCGGGCAAGACAGTCAATGTCTTAACTCGAGTGGCCAAGCGCTAGCTTTACTCCCTAAATGCCAACCCCCTTCCAGACCTTGAAGATGTTCCAGTAGTCCGAGACTTTCTGGATGTCTTTCCAGAAGAACTGCCAGGTGTTCCACCTGACAGGGATGTCGAGTTTGTGATAGACCTTGTTCCAGGAACCGTTCCAATTTCTAGGAGAACCTATAAGATGGCACCCTTAGAACTAGCCGAGCTTAAGAACCAACTCGATGAATCCTTGAAAAAGGGTTTCATCCGTCCTAGTTCCTCTCCTTGGGCTTGCCCCGTCCTCTTCGTCAAGAAGAAAGATGGAACAGATCGAATGGTTGTAGATTACCGACATGTCAACTTGGTCACCATCAAGAACAAGTATCCACTTCCTAGGATCAACGATCTGTATGATCAGCTCGCTGGATCCTCAGTCTTTTCCAAGATGGATTTGAGGTTGGGCTACCATCAAATCAAAATCAGAAACGGAGACATTCCCAAAACGGCCTTTGTTACCCGTTATGGCCAATACGAGTACACCGTTATGTCCTTCGGTTTAACCAATGCCCCAGCCACCTTCTCCCGGTTAAAGAACTCGGTCTTCATGGAGTATTTGGATAAATTCGTCGTAGTTTATCTCGATGACATACTCATCTACTCCAAGAATGAAGAGGAACATGCCGAACATCTAAGGCTGGTATTGATGAAACTTCGAGAGCATCGCCTTTATGCCAAATTCTCCAAGTGTGAATTTTGGTTGCCAGAAGTGACCTATCTAGGCCATGTAATCTATGGTAAGGGTATTG
The DNA here is from genome assembly GCA_034509565.1 of Triticum monococcum. Lineage (NCBI taxonomy): Eukaryota > Viridiplantae > Streptophyta > Magnoliopsida > Poales > Poaceae > Triticum > Triticum monococcum. The sequence continues at coordinate 290,800,059 of CM067842.1, forward strand.
CTGTCAATCCCGAGCGAGTTCAAGCTGTCCTCGATTGGACTCCACCTAAGACGGTCAAGCAAGTTCGGAGCTTCCTTGGCTTAGCGAGCTACTGCCGCTGCTTCGTCGAGAATTTCTCCAAGGTTGCTAAACCTCTAATTGAACTCCTCAAGAAAGATAAAAAGTTTGAGTGGACCCCACAGTGCGAGTCCAGCTTTCAGGAACTGAAAAGACGCTTGACATCTGCTCCTGTAATGGTACACCAGATTTCTCCAAGGACTTTGTTATCTATTGCGATGCCTCGCGACAAGGACTAGGTTGCATACTCATGCAAGATCGTCAGGTAATTGCCTATGCTTCACGGCAATTACACCCACATGAGAAAAATTATCCCACACATGACCTAGAGCTTGCAGCTGTAGTCCATGCACTCAAAACTTGGCGACATTACCTCCTTGGTAATCGTTGCGAGATCTTCACCGATCACCAAAGTTTGAAATATATCATTACCCAACCAGATTTGAATCTCAGGCAAAGACGTTGGGTCGAGTTGATCTCGGATTATGACTTAGGTATAACTTACACCCCGGGCAAAGCCAATGTCATGGCTGATGCACTAAGTCGTAAGTCCTATTGTAACAACCTGATGTTACAACAAAGTCAACCACTTCTCCACGAGGAATTTCGTAAGCTCAATCTTCACATTGTTCCTTGAGGATTCCTATCCACACTGGTGGTGAAACCTACCCTTACGGATCAGATCATCAAGGCACAGAAGGTAGATCCGGGAATCTCCCGTATTAGGAGAAGCATTAAGAAACGAGTCTCGAATTGTTTCTCCATTGATGATCAAGGTGTCGTATACTTTGGAAACCGCTTAGTGGTTCCAAAGGCACGAAACCTGAGGCGGCTGATCCTTAAGGAAGCTCATGAATCCCCTCTCACCATTCATCCCGGTAGTACTAAAATGTATCAAGACCTACGCCAGAAGTTTTGGTGGACTAGGACGAAGAGAGAAATCGCTCAATACATTGCTAATTGCGACGTTTGTCGTCGTGTTAAAGCAAAGCATCAACAGCCTGCTGGCACCCTTCAACCTTTGGCTATTCCTGAGTGGAAATGGGATAAAATTAGTATGGATTTCATTACTGGGTTTCCCAGGACCAAGAGAGGGAATAATGCCATCTTCGTTGTGATCGACCGTCTTTCCAAAGTAGCCCACTTTCTACCTGTTCGTGAGAGTATCACCGCTAGCTAGCTAGTTGACTTATACATCTCCCGAATAATGTCTCTTCATGGTGTTCCATTGGAAATTAACTCAGACCGTGGGAGTCTCTTCACCTCTTGATTTTGGGAAAGTGTCCAAAATGCTATGGGAACTCGTCTCTCTTTTAGGACCGCCTTCCATCCTCAATCAAGTGGTCAAGTAGAACGAGTCAATCAAATTCTGGAAGATATGCTCCGAGCCTCTGTCATCTTGTTCGGAATGGGTTGGGAGAATTTCCTTCCATTCGCGGAGTTTGCTTATAATGATAGTTATCAAGCTAGCTTGGGCAAGGCTCCTTTCGAAGTTCTCTATGGACGAAAATGTCGAACGCCTCTTAACTGGTCAGAAAACGGGGAAAGACAACTCTTTGGCCCGGATATGATTCAGGAAGCAGAAGAGCAGGTTTGTGTTATTCGTGAGAAATTCAAAATAGCCTAATCTCGTTAAAAGAGCCAATATGATCGTAAACATAAGCTCATGACTTTTGAAGTCGGCGAGAAGGCTTACCTTCGGGTTACTCCGTTAAAGGAAACCCATCATTTCGGTATCAAAGGCTAATTGGCTCCTCGCTACATCGGACCCTTTTGCATTCTAGCCAAACGAGGAGAAGTTGCCTATTAATTGGAACTACCTTCGCATCTCTCCAGAGTTCACGATGTCTTCCATGTTTCTCAACTCAGGCGTTTCTTTGCGGATCCTATCCGTGGAGTGGACCACGAAACGCTTGATCTACAAGATAATCTCTCAAATCGGGAATATCCCGTTCATATCCTTGATCAAGCCGAGCGTACCACTCGACGTCATAATATCAAGTTTCTCAAGGTTCAATGGTCACACCATTCCGAGAAAGAAGCCACATGGGAAAGGGAGGATCGCCTTCGACTCGAGTACCCCACCTTCTTTCCGGAGGATCCTAAATCTTGGGACGAGATTCTTTTGAGTGGGGGTGAGTTGTCACACCCAAGCTAGTTCAAGCATTAGAGTATGCATCATGTTTAAATTCCTCTTAAATTTGAAATGGGGAAGACAGAACCCCTAGCACCCCCCTGGAACAACTAGGGTTTACAAAAACTTTTCCAATGAACCTGAAATGCCCTTCTAAAAAGCCCACCCTTTTTGTTTTGTGTTAAAACCTTTGACAAAAATGGTGCACATTTTTTAGGGACATCTAAGGTCATTTGATTAATCTTTACGGTATTTGCATTTGGGCATTTAAATGCTATAAAATATTTTAAATGCTCAAATAATCATAAACTAAAATGTTTGCTATTGGATATATTCTAAGCAGTAGCCATGATTAATTTTATGATTTACGGAAATGCCCTGGCATTTTTAATAAAGCCCTAAAGCTACAGAAATAATAGAATAAATCAGAAAACAGAAAAAAGAGAGAGAGAGAGAGAGAAACTTACCTGGCGCAGCCCAGCTAACTCACCAGCCGGCCCACCTGGCGCCCAGCACTATGCTGGCCCGCGCCAGCCAGCTGCTTCTTCCCCGCCAGGCAGGCAAGGAGGTGACGCGGCGTGCCCGAGCTCGCCACGGCATCACCTGCTTGCCGCCCATGCCCCTGGATGCCTGGATGCCTCCACGTCACACCCCGAAGCCCCTGGACACGCCACTCTCCCCTGTCTCTCTCCCTTCGCCGTTCCCCACCATGGCCGACACCCCTGTCGCCGCACCGTCGCCGTAGCCGTGCCCTCCGTCGTCCTCGCGCCGCGTCATCGTGTCCACGAGCTCCGCCCTCGTTGATTACATCGAGTGGGTCGAGCCCCGAGCGCTCGCTCGCCCCGAAGATGCTGCACCGAGCTCGCCCTCAACTCCGGCCACCGGAGATCCCTTTCCCCGCCCCCGCGGCATCAGCTCATCCCTGACCTCTCCGACTGCCTCGATGAGATCCCCGTGAGCTGAGCCACCTCCCCACCCTCTCCGTTCTCTTTCTCGAGCCCCATAGCGACTGCATGTAGATCACCCACACGCATCGCTGCAGAGCTCATCGCCGACGAGGCTCCGGCCACCCAATGGCCGCGGCACCCTGTCCACTAGTCCTACCGCACCTCCAAGAGCTCAACGCACCAATCCACGCGCCTCCCCGTGCCTCCTAGCGACTAGCTCGACCACATCCGAGCTCCGGCTGCCGCCAAACTCGTCGCCGGCAACGTTTCCGGCCACCCCAGCTCCACCCACTGCCACCACTCGACGCAGCTTCCAACCCGTATCATGTAGATAGTCTCCGCCGTCCTTTTGGTCGCTGGAGTGCAAATCCCGCACTGCTCTGCTGCATCTGGCGTCGCCGGCGGCTAGACGCCAGCGAGTTGACCCTGTTTGACCCTCGTGTGGGCCCAGGTTGATCCCCCTTGAGTCTATGAGAGGTGGGGCCGGTCTGCTAATTAGTTCAGGATTAGTTTTAACTAAATTTAATTAGTTTAGTCACTGACATGTTGGCCCAGGCCCCACTGACAGTTAATTATTGTTAATTAGTTGTGACACTGATAGACAGGGCCCACCAGTCAGGTTTGACCTGGCCGACCAAGTTGACCCGCTGACGTCACACCTATGTCATGCTGACGCATTAATTCAATTACTAGATTTATTCTTTAATAGGAAATTCCAGAAAATAGCCAAAACTTCTAAAAATCTAGAAAATCAACAATAGCTCCAAATCAAACAATTTATATATGAAAAATGATCAGGAAAAATTCAATCTATCCATCTACAATGGTTTCATGAATGAAAAAACAAGTTAACCTTGCTGTTTAAGTAGAATAAGAAAATGCACTAATAAGGCTATGTTAAATGAGCTAACATTTAAATCTTTGATTCAAATGAGTTCATTCCATCCTGTTTTAGCTTGCATTAGGCCAAGACACGTTCATTTTGCCATGTCATAGCATGCATCATATTGTTGCACATTGTCATGTGTTGATTATGTTCGGTGTGTCTTTCGTGGTAGGTTCTGCCTTCGAGGATAACCCCGAGTATCCGTCTGAAGGGGAGTACCCTACTACCACTACAACAGGTAAGCAACCATTGATCATTCCGACACAAACTCATGTTCTCGCTTCTGCTCTTGTTTACTGCATTAAGACAACGCGATTCAAACTGCTATGTGCTATGGTAGTTGAACTCTTATCCTCTGCATGACCTGTCATTGCCACGGTAACTAGATGAAACCCACTAGCATGTGTAGGAGTTGATTGAGCCATGTATGTGATTCCTACCTTGCTATGCCTTCTATGCTTAGAGTTGTGTCAGGTCTGGTTCATCTAGGTGATTGGCTAGAGTGAAATGATTATGTCTGTAATGTGAGGGATGTGTTGCACATGTTTTAGTAAAGGTATGGATGAGAGGCCATGTAGGAGTACATGGTGGGTTGTTTCATTGAGACCGTCCATAAGAACTGAGATCTGTATGTGTGATTTAAGATGCAGTTACTACTATACATTGGGCCCGAAACCAATGGACCCTCTCGGCTTCTTAATCACCCTAGTACTCTGTCCAGGAGTTGCAAATAGTTTCTTGTGTTTGTATGATATGTGTTGGTGGCCGTGCGTAGCACTGACCCTAGGGGTGGGCTATGTTGCGGTTGATACACCGTGGTCGGGTATGCCGGGCGCCCGTTTGGCATCTCGGGACCCTGTTCACATCGTTCGGGGCCGTATGTGGAAACCTTGGCCGGACTCCCTATGGATGGAACGTGGATAGGCGATAAACCTGGACTAGGGACTTAAGTGTTTAGGTAGGCCGTGGCCGACACCCTCGTTGGGCTTCCGCTTGATGGTTGCCGAGTACATGTCGTGTAAGCGGCGGTAAGTGGTGAAAGCGTGTATGAAGAAGTATACCCCTGCAGGGTTAACATCATCTATTTGAATAGCCGCGTCCGTGGTAAAGGACTACTTGGTTGCCTATACAGTTCATAGACAAGTTAATGGTTACTACTAAAAGCCTCAAGAGAAGTGTGAGTACCGAGGATGGCCCTCTCGTAGGATGACGAGGGAGGATCCCCGGTGGAGTATTGTGCTGGTGAGTAGTGGACTCGTGTGCGAAAACTATTTTACTAGTGGAGTTCTGTAGGATAGCCTAGCCAAGAGTCAAACTGGCTTGCTGCAATAACCCCACCACCTTCTTGAGAATGAGCATGTATAGTAGGTTCTGATGTAAGACTTGCTATATACCTTGTACTCATGTTTGCTTATTTATTGTTTCCAGACGACAACACCGCCCCCTCTGATGGGTTTTATGTAGACCTTGATGTCGACGAGTGACTAGCCACCCAGGTGGTGATCCTGGCCATGGAGGGCCCTATGTAGATAGACAGGCTTCGGAAGCCTTCTTGCTTTCTAGTGTCTGTACTCAGACTATTTACTTCCGCTTGTGCTTGTATGCTTGTATGACTTGAGTGTCGGGTGAAGTGCCCCCTACCTGTATGAACATGTTATGTATGGATCTCTTGAGCCTTTAAATAAAGTACTTGAGTTGTAGAGTTTTGTTGTGATGCCATGTTGTATGTACTCATATCGGGCATATTGTGTGTATGCTTGAAATGCTTGGTATGAGTGGGATCCGACAATCTAGTTGTTTATCCTTGGCAGCCTTTCTTATGGGGAAATGTAGTCTAGTGTTCCTCGAGCCACAGTAGTCCGCTACAGCCCGGTTCACCGGAGTCCTGCTAGCCCAGCACTACTGTTCAGGACACTTGACTGGCTGGCATGTGTTTCACTTCGTTCCTGTGTCTGTCCCTTCGGGAAAATGTCACGCGGTGACATCCGGAGTCCTGCCTAGCCTGCTATAGCCCGGGTTCCCCGGAGTCCTATTAGCCCAGTGCTACAACCCGGATTCACTCGCTGATGATCGACATGCTCGATGTGATTCATGTATGCCTGTCTCCATAGGTCTGTGCCGCTTAGGGTTCACGAGTAGCCATGTTGGCTCGGGTTCTCTATCATATGGATGCTAGCGACACTATCATATACGTGAGCCAAAAGGCGCAAACGGTCCCGGGCCATGGTATGGCGACACCCGTGGGTTACCGTGCGTGAGGCCGCAATATGATATGAGGTGTTACCAGCTAGATCAATGTGATATGGAATCGGGGTCCTGACAAATACACCGGCACCAGCACCTTGGAGTACATAATCCACTCACCAGTCGTCTCCATGCTGGGGAGGGTGGTCTCTTGAACCTCCTCGTCGGGTGTTGTGGTCCGTTCTGCTACGAACTCCGTTAGGGCTAGGCTCTTGATTGTTGAAGTACTTTCAAACTTGAGGCCAAAGCTCGACAGCTCGAACACCCACTCAACGATCCTCCTAGTTGCATCTGGGTTGTGCAAGATTCGTTGCAATGGGAACAAATGACGACGGTCATCTCATGTGCTTGGAAATAGTGGCGCAACTTTCTCGAGGCCATGAGGAGGCTGAAAAGAAGCTTTTGCATACCAGATTATCTTGACCTAGCCCCCTGAAAGATGGAACTGACAAATCTTTTGCATACCAAAATAGACTGGGTGCTGCACCATCTTCTTTTCAGTCCTACTTTGCTCATCTGCTCAGACTCCGCCTTGCCGGGATCGGGTCTTGCCGGGTTTCCGTCTTGCTAGCTTCAGACTCTACCGAGAAGGGGCCCAGCCCGCCATCCGATGGCTCCGCTCCTACTGCCACCTCTTCCTCAAGTTTCCTTTGTGCCACCAGCGTGGCACTGACCACTTGATTCATTGCTGCCAAGTATAGCAACAATGGCTCTGGCAGTTTGGGTGCGACTAGTATCGGCGTGGAGGATAGATACCTCTTCAAATCTTGCAGTGCAGCCTTTGCTTCCGGAGTCCACTTTACTAGACCCGCCTTTTTCAAAACTTTGAAGAAGGGGAGGGCGCGCTCAACATATTTGGAGATGAATCTACTCAGGGCAGCAATGCAGCCGGCGAGCCTACGGACGTCTTTGACCCGCTTCGCTGCTTCAATCTGCTCGATCGCCTTGATCTTGTCGAGATTTGCTTCAATTCCGCGCTGAGACACAAAGAACCCAAGAAGTTTGCCGGACAGGACACCAAACACACACTTCTCTAGGTTGAGCTTCAGATCTTATGCAGATTTGCAAATGTTTCTTCTAGGTCTTGTACGAGCGTGGCTCTGTCCTTGGTTTTGACCACTATATCATCCATATAGGCTTCCATATTTCTATGTAATTTGGGCTCAAAACCAATTTGGACCGCTCGGGCAAATGTCGAACCGGCGCTCTTCAACCGGAAAGGCATCCGTACATTACAGTACATACCACATGGGGTGATGAACATGGTCTTCTCTTCGTCTTCTTTCATCATGAATATCTGATGGTATCCTGAATAAGCATCGAGGAATGACAGCAGGTCACACCCGGCAGTCGAGTCTACAATCTAGTCGATGCATGGCAGGGGGAAAGGATCCTTTGAACAAGCTTTATTGATGTTTGTGTAGTCAATACACAACCACCACTTCCCATCTTCCTTAAGCACCACCATCGGATTGGCCAACCACGTGGGGTGGAGTACTCCTCAAACCAGGCCCGCTGCCTCCAACTTCCTGATCTCTCCTATGATGAAGTCTTGGTGTTCCAAAGCTTGCTTCCTGACCTTTTTCTTGACGGGCCACGCATGAGGATAGACAACAAGATGGTGCTCAATCACCTACCTAGGAACGCCGGGGATGTCCGATGCTTGCCATGCAAACACATCGACATTCACCCGCACGAAGCCCCGCCCGTGCTGTCCTCCTTGACAGACACCTTCTTGGTTTCTGGTGGTGCGGCCTTGGACTTCTTTCTCTTGCCGGTGGAGCTCTCTGGCACGTTCTCAACGGGAGTGCAGCACTCTTAAAGAGGTGCGCTTGCCGGAGTCGGTGCAAGAGGTCTCGCTGAAAGAGATCTTGTCGGAAGTGGTCTTGCCGGCCTTCTTTCTCCTTGGAGCTTCAGTGGCAGGGGCAACTGTCTTCGCGGCGGTTGCTGCAACAGCCTCTTGATAAAGTTGATCATCGTAGATGCGCACATCTTTCTTGTCGTAGGGGACGGTGATGATGGTCAGTGGCCCCGACATCTTTAACGTGTTGTAGGCATAGTGGGACGCCACCATGAACTTGGCCATCGCTGGGCAGCCAAGGATCCCATTGTATGACAAAGGGATCTCGGCGACATCGAAGACGATTTTATCTGTCCTATAGTTCAGCTCGCCTCCAAATGTAACAGGCAGAGCGATTTTACCGTTAGGCTGGCTCCTTCCCGGGTTGACCCTTTGAAACGTGCCCGTCTCTTCAAGGTCTCCATCAAGAATCTGCAGCTTCTTGAACACAGCGGGCGAGATCAAATTCAGACCGGCCCCACCGTCAACCAGCACTTTCGTTACCTTGAGGTTGCGTATTGTTGGCGTGACAAAGAACGGCAAACACCCTACAGCATTGGTGCGATCAGGGTGATCCACGGTGCCGAAAATGACGGGCATGCGGGACCACTTCAGGGGCTTCTAGGCATCGAACAACAGCTCTGTCGCAGCGACCTCTCGCGCCCACTGCTTCAGCTAGTGGTGTGAGGTGTGCACCGAGGCACCACCATCGATGCACATTACCTCTGTAGCTTTCTGGAACTCGTGGTCGCCGGACTCGTCATCCTCATTGTGATCATCATCTTCCTCTTTCTTGTCGCGGCCCCGAGCGGGCCTCTCTTGTTGGTTATCTTTGCCGCGGCGACCCCCTTGGCCGCCATGCTTCTTGTCGGATCCCTCAGCACCATCCTAACCCTTATCCTTGCCTTGCCTTTCATATTCATCCTTGTGATTTTCAGCAAGCAGCTCAACTTGTCGGCAGTTCTGGAGGTCATGGCCCTTGGTGCGGTGTATCTTGCAGTACTGCTTGTTTGAGCCTCCCGGCTGGCCGGTGGCTGATAGGGCCAAGTAGGCGGCACAACCGGCAACCTCCTTGCCGGGGTCATTAGCCTTGGGCTTTTTGGTAGTGCCAAGCAAGCCGGATCCCTCAACGGCAAGCACAGTCTTGCCCTTGCGCTTCCTATTGCGGCGCCGGCCCTTCTTTGTCGGGGCGGCCGTGTCTTCGTGTGTGGAGTCGGTTTCCGCACCGGGGTACTTCCTCCCCTCTTCAGCTCGAGCACATCTATCGGCCAGAACATAATGTTCGGCCACATCCTTGATCTTGTTCATCGCCAATTCTTCACGCATCTTGCGGTTGCGCACATTATGATGGAATGCACTGATAACTGTGGCGGGATGAACAACTGGGATGTTATACTGCACCCGGCCGAACCTCTGTATGTACTCGCACATGTTTTCTCCTTCTTTCTAGGGGATGATGGGCAAATCGCTTGCCTGGCCATGAGCTTGGTGGCCTCCAGTGAAGGCGCCAACAAACTCATGACACAAATCCGACCAAGAAGAAATGGAATCCACGGGCAAGTGCATCAACCACGACATGACGTTGGGTTTGAGTAACAATGGGAAGTAATTGGCAAGCACCTTGTCGCGATCTCCAGCAGCTTGCATCGCGATGGTGTACATGCTGAGGAACTCCGATGGGTGGGTCTTGCCATTGTACTTCTCGCCAACATCGGGCTTGAACGTGTAGTGGGAGGGCCAATGGAACTGCCGCAGCTCACGGGTAAAGGTTGGATAACCCTCCTCGTAAGGCAGGTCGACGGGGCCCCGCGGCGCCGGGTGGTCCTTAGTAGGCCCCGCACGCTGATCTGATTGCTGCCGCATCTCCCATCATTGTTCGATGGTATTTTGAGGTCTTCTTGGGCCCGTTCCCGAAGGGCTTTACATTGGTCGCGGCAGGTTCGCGGGTCGGACAATGCTGTGGAAACGATGTCACCGACGTCGGGTCGACGGGCCGGTGGCTGTTGTCGCGACTATGGGGGGGGAGTGCACCATGGTCGCAGTGTCTCTGGTCCCCCACCCCCGGCATGCACTGGCTCGTTAGGATGCCAATGCGCAGGTTCCACCGGGAGCGGCTTGTCTTTGTTGGTGAAGCTGTCAAGGCTTCCGATGGTGGCTCTCCACTCATCCAGCTTCCCCGCAGCACGGGGGAAGTCGAGGAGCAGCTGCACATGCGCCAGCGCTTTTGCTGGCATAGGCGGCGGTGAGATCTACGTAGACCCTGATGCGCTCCGATTTCTAACCGGGCTAGAAGGGGCTCTGTCACGGTCTCACGGTCGCATGGCGCCTGCACCGGCGTCTGAGCACGCACGCCGGCCTGGTTCGTCCTGCGAGTGGCGCACATGGGTCTTTCCGCGGTGGTGCCCGGGGGCTCCAGCATCGTGGTGTTGCTCATCGCGCACGGTCTAGGAAGGGCACAGTGCGGGCGCCAGCTGGGGTGCCGTAGAGGCTGCTGCGCCGCCCGTGGGTAGCACGGCCCCGCCCCCGGACCCAGCGGCGCGTGGCTCGTCGTCTTAGATTCGCACGATGCTGCTCGCCTGGCTCTAATCACCAGAATGTCGTGGATGCTCGCGGGCCACTTCTCTGCCCCCATCTGTGGGCAGCCGGTCGCCTGCTAGCACTGGCGCGGACGGGCCGGCTCCGGACGAGCCGATCGTTGTGATCCCCTTTCTCTTGGGGGCCATGGTGATGATAAAGTCGGTGTGCTAACCTTCAATGCGGATTTTCACAGCTTGCGCCCCCTACCTGGCGCACCAAAGATGTCGGGGGAAAGGACACCTATGGGATCACGAGGAATCACTTTTGCTACAGTTGGCGGGCATGGGGCTGTGGAAAGAGCGGGATTGAGAGATCAATGCAGGGGGGTTATCCAGGTTCGAGCTACAAGTGATGCGTAATACCCTACTCCTGCTGGTTTATGTTCATCTGGTGTTCTTGGACTAGCTACAAAGCATGCACGGTCCAAAAATTCCAAATCCTCTCTCAGTACGCCGTGGCCTCCTTTTATATTCAAAGGGGCTACCACAGTCGCACACAGGAGGTGGAAAGCTATACAGTAGTCGAGTCTATCTCCTAGCACCGTAGGACAAATGCATTTAATGCGCTGACGACGTGCCCTTCCTGCTTTATCGGGGACGGCAAGGAAGCTCGTCATGTCACCGCCTCGCCTGGCTTTGAGGCGCGTCCGAACTGACGAGGCGTGTAGCGACACCCTGGCTGGCTGGCTGCTATGTTAGTGCGCTGGCAGAATCTTCACAAAGATCTGCATGCCACCATGCAAAGTGCTTGCTGAGCTGGCCTAGAGGCCGCACGTCTCCACACAGGTGCTTGCTTGGCCGGTGGGCTGGCAGCTGCATGGGAACAGTGGTGGGGTCTTGGCAGATGTGGGCCTGGCTACGGCCCCGTGGGTGTCTTCGGCAAGGGTCTTGCCGGGGCCCCGGCAAGGGTCTTGCCATGGCGTCGTGGTCATCCACGGCAAGAATCCGGAAGGTACCCGAGGTGGGCACAACCCACCTGGGCGCGCCTGGCGACGCGCCCTGGTGTCTTGAGCCCACCATGGTTTCCTTCCTGGTTGTTTCTTATTTTCCTAATTTTTTATATTCCAAAGCTGAGAAAAAAATATTTTTGCGAATCTTTTGGAGTCCATTCACCTACCGTATCACGTACCTCCTCTTTTTTCAAGATTTTGGAGTGTTCCGGAAGGTTTCTTTTATTTGTTCCTTGGGTGTCATCACTACCCAAAAAGACACTTCCGTGATGATATGTGTTTGTCACAGTAGGTCACATTTTCTGTCATGCATGTACATCCATGACGATTTTATGACAGAATCAAGATAGTCATACCTGTGCTATCGTAGAAGTGTTCCATGGCATTACCAAAATTATTGTGATGGAAGTGTCCACTTCCATGATCGCGCGTCATAGAAGTGCTTTCGTCAAGGGTGACCGACACATGGCATCCACCATAATGGGTCGCCGTTAAGCTATCGGGTCCCGTTTTGGATCCGATAACCCGTTAACAGCCAGGAGGAAACACGTTTTGGCTCACCGTTGGGACAGATGTCATCCATCCATTGGACAGGAGGTGCCTATGATATTTCGACACGTGGCATGGCCCAACAAAGGCCCATACAGGTTAAAAAGGCTGGCCCAATCAAAGGCCTGTAGTACTTACTCTAGTACTAGTGGGCCAGCCCAATAATGGCATGTTTAATAAGGCCCATTTACGGCCCGAAGCCAGATCTGGCCCGTTAATTGTTCGCCGAATATTTGGGCCCAATTACGGCCCGGTGACTTTTGGCATGTTAGAGGCCCGATGTAGACATGGGCCCATTTCAGCCCGGTGTGTCTTTCGGCCTGGGAATGGCCCGTGCTGCCCATGGGCCACATATGGTCCGACGCGACATCCGGCCCACTAATGGCCCGTGATAAAGGTGCCAACAGTTCAGCCCAACATGACTTTGGGCCTGTTAAAGGCCTATCGTACAATTCAGCCCGTTGATGCCTGTACTAAGCTTCCGACCTCTTAAAGGCCCATGATATCAGTGGGCCAACTAAGGCCCGAAATATGTTTCGGCCTGGTAACGGCCCGGCATATAACTGGGCCAAAAAAGGCCCGGTTTATCTTTTAGCCAGCTGAAGGACCGTCGACGACTAGTGAAAATTGAGGCCCAACATGAATTTTGGCCTGCTAAAGCCCCATGGTTTTGCTGGCCGGTAACAGGCCACCAGAATATTCAGCCTGTTAATGGCCCAGTGTTTCATGGACCAAACTAAGCGCTGGGTCCAGAAAAGGCCCAACTAAAATTTGGGCCGAATATAGGCCGGAGTAAGTTGTGGGCCCGACGCAAAGTGTGAAGGCCCCAATGGCCATTCGGGCCCAAGAAAGATGTAGGCCGGCCAAATTGTGGCTCGCTAAAAACCAAGCCCGTTAGAGGCGAATGTTTCGGCCCGGTCGACTACATCAGATTTTTTTCCAGATAGCAAATGATGGCAGTAACTAGTAGGAATTAAGAACAAACCTACTCTATACAATAAAGAAATTATGGCATAGAAACTTGGAATAAACCTACACTATACAATAATGTATTTATGGTATATTACATCCACTTGGCATCGAAGTTCACTACTAGTGATCATAAAGCGCAACAAAGAAGGAGATTACAAAAACTGGGCACCATTGTAGTGTAACAAAATACTACTAAACAAAGACCACTTCCAAGACAGTTCAAGAAAGGTTAGCCTTGCGCGGGAACTGTGCGCAAGCTACTAAGCAAGGCTGTGAGACCGGCCTACATGTCACTCATAGCTTCCAGGTGTAGCTGTTTAGCAATGAGGTTCTCATCGGCATTGAGTTGCAGAGTGCCTTTCTGCTAGAATTGGGACTGAAGAAGTCGAACTGATTCAGACAGTGAATACTGTGAGCTTGTCTGACTGCTAGTCTTAAGTAACTTGAGCACTACATCAAGACAAGACTTTGGGGTTGTCTCGCTATCTTCAAGATGTTTTGCCTTCTTTGCTGCAATATATGTTGGGTTTGTGTCACAGCCTTCAGCAGACTTGTGCATGCCATCAGGCATATCACCCTAAAACAAGCAGAGAGATGACAGGTGTTGCATGTGTATAAACAAAGATGATAACTGTTCTGTCAATTCCATCCAATTTCAAATTAGAAAATAAAGAGTAAGTTCAAAATATCAATAGCATAATTTGGCATTGTTCATAATGCGGGGAGATTCACCACACTACTAGATTACCATGTCAACATAATAAGCATAGATGAAGGGCAAAGACAATCATTGTATCTATTTTGGTTAATGTGCATGGCATGTTGTTCATATCATCAGGCACATCAGTAAGATAAAATAGGAGATGACAAGGTGCAAACGTGGGCTACTTCACCACACACTGGATTATAGATCCACAAAAACAAGCATACATATAGGGAGTATTGAGTAATGTGCATGGTATGAATAAGGAATTTGGTCTTACAAGTAAAACTTGGAACTTACGGTTGTTGCGAACATGCATTTTGATAGAAACAGCAAACTAAACAGCAGTAAACTATATGGAGTATGAGCAAACTAAACAGCAGTTGAGGATAAAGGCTTTAGAAGGACTGACTTACATTAACAGTTAACACTGTCTTTATAATACCCTTCTCAATGTCAAGGGAAGGATAACTCAAGAATTTCAGCACAGAATCTTCTTCATAAGCATTGCCTGTACTCTATATTTTGTAGATAGTAATTATAGATATGATAATACTGGAAGGGATAGAGGATAATGATGATAAGATGCAGATTGATGCTACATAATCTACTACCAATCCCTGGAACTACAAGCTTTACAGGACAAAATGTACTGACAAGAGCAATGGGCTACACTTCTACACTGCCATTGTCTGTGTATTCAACTTTTTGGTCAGATTAAATATAGATATGATATTTTTTAGTAAATGGTGGGCGAGGGAGATAAGATGCAGAATGCTACACAATGAAACAATCCCTCTTCCCATAATACAACAATGTTTTGAACACTGGTGTACTGTACAATATATTATGGGACGGAGGGAGTAGCTGTTAATGTAAGTATAGTGATAGACGACGTTCAGTCCTTAAAAGAGGAATGCAGAGCTAAACCTCTTCAAAAGCATTGTGTTGATTCTAAATATATGTTAGAGTCCATACGGATCTTATAATGTCCACCAAATGGACGATAACGAAGCTAACATGTGTAGTGATGCTACATAATCAAACAGCTATGAAAGTAAGTATGGTCATATAGGGCAAGAGGTACTCACAAGAGCAATGCAGTGTGCAGTATAGTGGCGATATTCTGTGGTCCCTTGAGAATGAATGTTCTTCTACAAGTAGTTTTGATACAAGCAAGATGTTAAGGCAAATGTAGAAATGTAGTTCAAATTGTGATGTGATATCATAGATAGTACCTTACGCTGTAGACGAGACCAATGTGTAACAAGATTATTCGAGTCACTATCTGATAAATGTAGGACCTGAGTGTCACACCCTGGCTAGTTCATCCATTAGAGTGTGGCATCATGTCTACTTTTCCAGAAAATTGAAATGGGTATGATAGAACCCCCAGCACCCCTGGAAACAACTAGGGTTTACTAAAATCATTTTCAATAAATCTGAAATGCCCTTCTAAAAAGTCCACCCTTTTTGTCTTGGGTTAGAACCTCTGACAAAATGGGTTCACATTTTTCTAGGGCACATAAGTTCATTGGATTAAATCTTTATATATTTGCATTTGGGCATTTAAATGCTACAAAATATTTTAAATGCCCAAATAATTCTAGAAATAAGTGTGGGCTGTTGGAAATAATCCATACAGAGCTCCTGGTTATTTTCAGGATTTTTGGAAGTGTTTAACTATTTTTAATAAAGCCACACAGTTACAGAAAATAGAAAAACAAAAACAGAAATAAAGAAACCACTTACCTAGCCGCAGCCCACCTCCCGGCCCACCTGGCGGCCTAGCACTGTGCTGGCCTGTGCCAACCAGCTGCTTCCTCCCGCCAGGCAGGCAGGTAGGAGGTGACGCCGGTGCGCGAGAGCTCGCCACCGCGCCACCTGCTTGCCGCTCGCGCCTGTGGACACCTGGGCGAGCTCCACGTCGCCGCCTCGACCTAGCAAACACACCCGTTCTCCCCTGCCTCTCTCCCTCGCCCTCTCCCACCATGGCCGACGCCCCTGCCGCTGCACCGTCGACGTAGCCACGTTCCCCACCGTCCTCGTGACGCACCACCGTGTCCAGAAGCTCCTTCGCCCTCCTCTCCTTCAAGGAAGCCGAGCCCCGAGCGCTCGAGTGCCCCGAAGCCACCGCAACAACCTCGCCGACCTAGCCGTCGCCGGAGATCCCTTTCGCCGTCCCCGCCCCATCAGCTTGTCCCCAACCGCGTCGTCTGCACTGTCGTGTTCGCCGTGAGATGCTACACCTCTCCATCCCTCTCGTCCTTGCTCTCGTGCCTCATAGACACCGCACCGAGCTCGGCCACACTCGCCGCCGCCACCGCACATCGCCGTTGTGCCCACCGCCACTTGGGCTTGATTCCGGGCACGTCACCGTCTTCAGAGCACTCACAGGAGCCTAACACAGCACCCCACGCGCCACACTGTGCCCCGTAGCCTCGGGTTCGACCTCGCTCGAACTCCGGCGAACGCCAAGGTCGTCGCCGGCATTGTTTCTGGCCAAGCCGAGCTCCACCACTGTGTCACAGCCCAGTTATTGCTTGTAATTATTTGCATCAGTGTGCATTCATGCATGATGTTTAAATTTATGAATTTGGAATTGAGGGAATTCTCAAAGCCTCAAAATGACAAAAAGGGCAAGAACCGTAGATATTTCATTCATTGAACCAAAATTCTCTTCAATAATGTCTGGTATTTTTGGCAACGGCTTAGAACCAAACCAAAAATAATGAACATTTTTAAAGAATTATTCTTGGACTTTGAATTTAAATCAATAGTTATTTGAGTTGGATTGATATCCATAATATTTAGGATATGAGTTCAAATATTCTGAAACTTAGTATGTGGTTTTGGTTCTGACCATTTAATCCAGATATAAATTTTCAGCATTTTACAAATTGGTTTGGTTTGTAAATCAAATCAAAAACATATTGAATAAATAGAGAACAAGAACTAAAAGAAAAACAGAGAAGGAAAACCACCTGGGCCTTCTTACCTGGCACCCCCAGCCGGCCCAACACCGTGAGGCCCAGCCGCCAGGCCCCCTCCCCTGTCGTCTTCCTCCTTGCTAGGAGGACGAGCACGTGGCCGACGCACGCCGGCACACGCCCGGCCACCTCCCGCTTGCCGCTTCGCGCTGGCCTCTTTGGATGATGCCATGCAGCCTCCCCGACCCCCTCTCACTCTCCCTCATCCCCGTCTCCTCCTCTGTCTCTCTCTCCCGCCATCGCCGCGACCACCCGAGAACACCGACGAGCACCTCCATGGCCAGCAGCTCTCCCTCGCCCCGCCGCCAGGTCCAGAAGTTCCGCCGTGTCTCCCTCAACCTCCATGCTGAGCCAGGCTTCACCGGAGGCCCTGCAACACCGTCCCCGACGTCTTCTTCATCCTCGGTGCCTGGAGATCCTTGCCGTCAATTTGCTGCCCACCGGTCGCCCCCGCACCTGCCGAGTCCTCCGTTAGCCTCTCTGTGAGCTCCGCCGCCTTTTCCCCTCCTCCCCGAGCTCGTTCCTCTCCTCTTGCCGCCTCTGCCACCGTAGCCGAGAGCTCCGTGCCGCCGGCCATGGCGCCACGGTGGCCAGAGCCTGAACCAGCCGCTCCCGCATGCGTCATCGTTCTCGTCACCTCCCCAGGAGCATGTAGCCACCACCAGCTCCTCCCCACGTGCCCCCTAGCTCCAACCGAGCACGCCTGTAGCTCCGACCGCCGCTCGACCCGCCGTCGGCATCGATTCCGGTGACCCCGTGACCTGCTGCTGTCTCCACTAGATTCGTAGGAGCAAGGGCCATGCCCTGTTGCCCTCAGCGCGCGAAACCGCCGCCTGTAGTGTATTTCTGAGCCGTGCCGCCGCGTCTGGCCTCACCGGCGTCTAGCTGCCTGCAGGTTTGACTGAGCTGACCATGGTTGACCCCCTGGTTCATTGACATGTGGGTCCGAGGCCCTGTTAATTTAGTCAGGTGCTAATTAATTTAGTTAGCCACTGACTCACTGACATGTGGGCCCAGACCTATATTAGTTTAGTTAATCACCTAATTAGGTCTAACAGGCACTACTAGCTAACTGAGTCACTGACCAGTGGGTCCCACTGGTTAGGTTTGACCTGGGTTGGCGCCTTTGACTTGCTGACGTCACACCGATGTCATGCTGATGCAGTAATCACTTTTCTGGAATTTAAATGGATCTTAAATGATTTATTTATTTCACAAAATACCCTAAACTTCAAAAATTCATAGAAAATAAACGCAACTCAGATGAAGATAATTTATATATGAAAATTTATCATAAAATGCAATCTGTCCATCTATACCATTTTCATGCATGACAGACCAACTTATACCTACTGTATAAGTGAAAACATGATAATTGCATTTTAAGTGCTTAATGTAGAGCGTGCATATGAACCTTTGGTTCATATGGACTTCCTCTAAATTGCTGCTGGATGCATTAGCACAAATCATAACATCATTACCATGTCACATTCATGCATCATATTGTGCATTTCATTGATTGTGTTGTTCCTTGTTTGCCTGTATTTGTTCCGTCTCGATAGATGTGTTCCGGCGATGATTTCGATGACACCGATGAAGGGTTATACTATCTTCAGAAGTGCTAGGCAAGCAAAACCCCCTTGTTCATTCCGATACAAATCCCACTCTCTCGCTCTTGCTCTCTTTACTGCATTGGGACAACAACGATTCAACTGTTTCATGCTGCGGTAGTTGAACCCCTTTTCCTCTGCATGACCTTCCTTCCTTCCTCTGCCCTGCTAGGTGTGGCCGCAGGTGCAGCTCCAACTGCCCGCACATAAGTAAAGGGGTACAAAATAGGACCCCTCCTTTTGTGTACTAACAGGAGCCCCCGGGCCTGGGCCATACATAATCGCGACGCATTGTTGGGGTAGGCCCAAAAGGGTGCACGGGCATGCGGGGCCGAGTTGTACCACAGTAACTCCCTCGCCAGTTGCACTTCCCCACAACCCGTGTTCAATGTGCGACATGGGGTCATGAGTGACGTGGGGGTCATGCGTGGGGCGGTTGCTACCCTCTTGCGTCACATCGTGTTAAATGGTAAAGAGGCAGCCCGCGCCTTCCCCATAAAAGGGAGGAAAACGCAGATGCGCGGCACATTTACTAGGTGGACTCGGGTCGCGGCCTTCAAGTTGCCCGCGCCCCACGGTCACGAGGTGGAATGTGGTCGCTTGAGACGTCCTCTTGATTCCGGTTCACTTGCCACGTGTCCTCCATGCCCCGAGGAGGGTAGGTGGTGGATGCCAAGGTCACGGGCCATAATGTGGAGGTGGGAAACTGGGTCGTCGCTGATTGGAGCAACGGGTTGGTCCCGATTCCCTGCGCCCCTTAGCGGCCAGATTGCTTGAGCAGGGCGGCCGAACCTCGGCCATGCCCCTTTATAAGAAGAAGGGGAGGGGGAGGACGTCCTTCAGCGCTCATTTCCTCCACCTTGACTCCTTTCTTCCCTCCATCATGGCGAGAGGGCGCACTGGTGCTCTGATGGCGGCAACGAGGGCCTTCGCTCGACAACGTGCCCTTACTTAACAAGAGCTCGTGGCGGCGCAGCCGGCCGCGATGGGAAGAGGGAGGGGGCGAGGCTAAGGCCGTTGTGGCGCTCGGGGAAGAGGAGGACGGGGTGGCGTTCTGGTTCGCCTCCGCCAGCGATCCCTCCTCCAATGGAGGGCCATGTCGTAGACCAGCCCCGAGAGTTCTACGTCAGGCTGCGCGGGCCGGTGCGCGGTTGCCTTCGTCTCCCCAGTCCGTTTGCTCGGGAGATGGAGCTTGACCCGCCTCAGGTCTTGAGGCTGCGTATGAGGGGCTGCGGGAATGGCAGCATGTGGGTCGACATCGACTTCCCCGCCCCTCATGTTATGTATCTACATCATGGATGGAAGACCTTCGCTCGTTCCCATAGCCTGTCGGAGGGGCTCGTCCTTCAATTCAAATTGATGGAGAATGGCCTACTCTCCGTCAAGCTCTTCGGGCTCTTGGGAACTCTCTTAAGGTGTTTCCTGGAGGGCTCCTCTGACGGCGAAACCTCCTCCTCGAGTGGGAGTGACGAGGAGGACAGCGACAGCGACGACGAGGGCGTCAAGCGGGAGGACGCCGACTCCGACTGACCGCGCCGCCCCCTCCCTTGGCTCCGCGCCCTGTCGAGGGTCTTCCTCGTCAAGCTCTCCATCGGCGCGTTCTCCGCCGCTTCCTTTTTGTCTTCACCTGCCGCACCTGGGAGGAAAGGGGCAAGAACGAAGATCATAGGGAACCTATCTTTCTTTTTAAATGGTAGGCACTTGCCAAATCTTAATTTCTACATAATGAAATCTCTCGAGCCCATGCTTGTATCCTGTAACCTTTGTACTCGCATCAACATATTAATGAAAAAGTCTAGCCCTGTCGGTAAATCGTGCACGTGTATGTTTGTGCGGAGGCGAAATGCCTCCTCAGTGTAAATAAACGAGTCCTTCCGGCAAGCCACCTTGTCGGCGCCCCTTGCGCCTGCTGGAGAATCACATCTGCTGGGTCACATATAAAGGGCCCAGCCCCCATCCACCTCTTTTTGACAAGGGTCACCACGACCACTCTGACTGAAGCAGCGTTCGAGTCGGAAATGGGATCCCCTGAGTCCTTAAATAAGAGTGACGAGGTTTCCTAATGCACAAGTCACAGGTTATGAGTACGATGGGCGAGAGGTAAACTTTATCTATTTGGCTTGCCGGGGATCATTGTGCCGAGCGGTCTTCTCAACTTCTTGCCGGAGGTGGGTCCTTGGCGGGATTGCGCATCCTTGCCATGGCTGGAAAGAAGAGAGGGAAAAAGAATGGAACCTCGGTGGTTCACTAAGATTTACTGGAATCAAAAAGCAGTATAGTACCCTGGACAAGCATGCATATACGTATATATATAAACATGGAAATCAATAGGAAACTATACATACTAAGGGATTCCTTTTCCCTGACTGCGCACAGGGTCTGCGCCTGGCTCCGTACATAGGGTTACATGCCTTGGCGGCAAGTCTAGTACGAAACGGGGATTGCCGGGGCTCCCGACAATCGTTCCATGGGGGTAAAACTTGTGGAGATGTTCAATATTCCAGGAGTTGCTCACCGGAATGCCATCTTCGGTCTCCAGGTGGACTGCGCTAGGGCTGGTGACTCGTGTTACCCGATAAGGGCCTTCCCACTTTGGCCTCAACTTGTTTGGATTCTTGGGGATTGGATCCGCCGAAGAACAAGGTCGCCTTCCTCAAGGCTTCGGGCGTGAACCTTGCGGCTATGATAGCGGCGTAAGGCTTGCTAGTAGCGAGCGGCCCACACAGCAGCCCGAAGATGATCTTCCTCAAGGAGCGTCGCATCATCTTGGTGCAACTGCTCTTCCTCAAGCTCATCATAATCGAGCACTCAAGGTGACCCGTATATGAGTTCGGTGGGGAGAACTGCGTCTGCCCCGTATACCAGGGCAAAGGGTGTCTGGCCAGTGGCTCAATTTGGTGTCGTCCTGATTGACCAAAGAACCGTTGGCAACTCATTAATCCAGCGCCTTCCGCACTTGTGCAGCTTGTCAAAAATTCTGGTCTTGAGGCCCCGCAGCACTTCCGCATTCGCCCTCTCAGCCTGGCCGTTACTTCTGGGATGGGCAACAGAAGCAAAACATACCCTACTACTGAGGTCTTGAATGTACTGCATGAAGGTGCGGCTCGTGAACTGTGTGCCGTTGTCGGTGATGGCTCTGTTCGACACACCGAAACAGCAAACTAGCCCCTTGAAGAACTTGACGGCAGACTGTGTTGTTACCCTTCTGACTGGCTCCACTTCCGGCCACTTTGTGAACTTGTCGATCACGATGTACAAGTACTCAAAGCCCCCGACAACACGGGGAAAGGGGCCTAGTATGTCGAGCCCCCAGACCGAAAATGGCCAGGAAAGAGGGATTTTTTGAAGAGCTTGGGCAGGTTGATGAAGCTTCTTTGAAAGGAACTGGCACGCTTCACACTAGGTTACTAGTGAAGTTGCATCCTGGAGAGCGGGGGGGCAGAAGAAACCTTGCCGGAATGCTTTGCCGGCAAGAGCCTTGACCCTATGTGGGAACTACACATGCCTCCATCTATCACCGCCAATAGCCTCAGTCTGTCCTCCCGAGGAATGCACTTCAATTTCACATCGTTCGGTCCTCTTCTATAGAGGGCATCATCCACAAACTAGTACATGCTGGACCGACAGGCTATTTTCTCTGCTTCTTCTTGCTCCTCAGGGAGCTCTCCTGTTTGGAGGAAACGGACGGTGGGCTGCGCCCATGCCGAAGCTTGGGGCTCGACGGCAAGGACTAGAGGCTCATAATCGGGCATAAGGGCAGCTGCTTCTATGTCCAGGGCGTGAGGCCCTCCTGAGGGTTGCTGCTCTCTGGAAAGCTTGGGACTCCCGGCAATGTCCTTGTCGGCGGCTCCTGGGAGCTCAGCAGGAAAGTACTTGTTGGGGCCCTCCATCCTTCGTTTGTTCTGTCCTGCTGATGGTTCAACGGATGGGTTAGTTAACTGAAGCACAAAGGTACCTGGTTCCATAGGCAACTTGAGGGCAACATGCTTTGATAGGTCGTCAGCAATGCCATTCTCCGCTTGGGGAACATGCTCTGCTTGTAATCCGTCAAAGCGCTCTTCCAACTTCCTCACTTCATCCACATAGGCCTCCATCAATGGGCTCTGGTAGTCCTTGTTTACTTTCTTGACGACGAGTTGCGAATCACCTCTGATGATGAGCTTTTAGATTCCAAGGTCAGCTGCGATCCTGAGACCGGCCAACAACCCCTCGTATTCTGCCGTGTTGTTCGTTGATTTTTCCAGGGGGAAGTTCATCTGGATTACGTACTTGAGGCGCTCTCCAGTGGGTGCAACAAGTAATACACCGGCACCGGCACCTTGGAGTACATAATCCACTCACTGCTCGTCTCCTTGCCGGGAAGGGTGGTCTCTTGAATCTCCTCGTCGGGCGTTGCGGTCCATTCTGCTATGAACTCCGTCAGGGCTAGGCTCTTGACTGTTGAAGTACTTTCAAACTTGAGGCCAAAGCTCGACAGCTCCAACACCCACTCCATGATCCTCCTAGTTGCATCTGGGTTATGTAAGATTCGTTGCAACGGGAGGCACATGACGACGGTGATCTCATGTGCTTGGAAATAGTGGCGCAGCTTTCTCGAGGCCATGAGGAGGCTGAAAAGAAGGTTTTGCATACCAGAATATCTTGACCTAGCCCCCTGAAAGATGGAACTGACAAAATAGACTGGGTGATGCACCATCTTCTTCTTTTGCCCTACTTTGCTCATCTGCTCAGACTCCGCCTCACCGGGATCGGGTCTTGCCGGGGGTTCCATCTTGCTGGCTTCAGACTCTACCGGGAAGGGGCCCAGTGTTGGGGAACGCAGTAATTTCAAAAATTTTCCTACGCACATGCAAGATCATGGTGATGCATAGCAACGAGAGGGGAGAGTGTTGTCTACGTACCAACGCAGACCGACTGCGGAAGCGATCACACAACATAGAGGAAGTAGTCGTACGTCTTCTTCCCGATCCGACCGATCCAAGCACCGTTACTCCGGCACCTCCGAGTTCTTAGCACACGTTCAGCTCGATGACGTTCCTCGGGCTCCGATCCAGCAAAGCGTCGAGGAAGAGTTCCGTCAGCACGACGGCGTGGTGACGATCTTGATGTACTACCGACGCAGGGCTTCGCCTAAGCACTGTAACGGTATGATCGAGGTGGAATTTGGTGGCAGGGGGCACCGCACACGGCTAAGGAGCGATTAACTTGTGTGTCTTGGGGTGCCCCCTGCCCCCGTATATAAAGGCCAGGGGCAGGGGGTTCGGCCGGCCAGGTGGGAGGCGCAGGGAGGAGTCCTACTCCCACCGGGAGTAGGACTCCTTCCCCCCAATCCTATTCCAACTAGGATTCTTGGGGAAGAAGGAGAAAGAGGGGGCCGGCCCACCTCTCCTAGTCCTATTAGGACTTGGGAAAGGTGGGGGGCGCCGGCCAGGTGTGGGCTGCCTCTTCTCTCTTTTCCACTAAGGCCCAATAGGCCCATTTACCTCCCGGGGGGTTCCGGTAACCCTCCCGGTAATCCGGAAAAATCCCGATTTCACCCGGAACGCTTCCGGTGCCCAAACATAGGCTTCCAATATATCAATCTTTACGTCTCGACCTTTTCGAGACTCCTCGTCATGTCCGTGATCTCATCCGGGACTCCGAACAACCTTCGGTACATCAAAATGCATAAACTCATAATAACTGTCATCGTAACGTTAAGCGTGCGGACCCTATGGTTCGAGAACAATGTAGACATGGCCGAGACACGTCTCCGGTCAATAACCAATAGCGGGACCTGGATGCCCATATTGGCTCCTACATATTCTACGAAGATCTTTTATCGGTCAGACCGCATAACAACATACGTTGTTCCCTTTGTCATCGGTATGTTACTTGCCCGAGATTCGATCGTCGGTATCCAATACCTAGTTCAATCTCGTTACTGGCAAGTCTCTTTACTCGTTCCGTAATACATCATCTTATAACTAACATCTTAGTTATTATGCTTGCAAGGCTTATGTGATGTGTATTACCGAGAGGGCCCAGAGATACCTCTCCGACAATCGGAGTGACAAACCCTAATCTCGAAATACGCCAACCCAACATCTACCATTGGAGACACCTGTAGTACTCCTTTATAATCACCCAGTTACGTTGTGACGTTTGGTAGTACCCAAAGTGTTCCTCCGGTAAACGGGAGTTGCATAATCTCATAGTTATAGGAACATGTATAAGTCATGAAGAAAGCAATAGCAACATACTAAACGATCGGGTGCTAAGCTAATGGAATGGGTCATGTCAATCAGATCATTCAACTAATGATGTGACCTCGTTAATCAAATAACAACTCTTTGTTCATGGTTAGGAAACATAACCATCTTTGATTAACGAGCTAGTCAAGTAGAGGCATACTAGTGACACTCTGTTGGTCTATGTATTCACACATGTATTATGTTTCCGGTTAATACAATTCTAGCATGAATAATAAACATTTATCATGATATAAGGAAATAAATAATAACTTTATTATTGCCTCTAGGGCATATTTCCTTCAGTCTCCCACTTGCACTAGAGTCAATAATCTAGTTCACATTGCCATGTGATTTAGCAGCAATGGTTCACATCACCATGTGATTAACACCCATAGTTCACATCGTCATGTGACCAACACTCAAAGGGATTACTAGAGTCAGCAATCTAGTTCACATATCTATGTGATTAACACCCAAAGAGTACTAAGGTGTGATCATGTTTTGCTTGTGAGATAATTTTAGTCAACGGGTCTGTCACATTAAGATCCGTAAGTATTTTGCAAGTTCTATGTCTACAATGCTCTACACGGAGCTACTCTAGCTAATTGCTCCCACTTTCAATATGTATCTAGTTTTAGAATCATCTGGATCAGTGTCAAAAACTTGCATCGACGTAACCCTTTACGACGAACCTTTTTGTCACGTCCATAATCGAGAAACATTTCCTTATTTCATTAAGGATAATTCTGACCACTGTCCAGTGATCTACTCCTAGATCACTATTGTACTCCCTTGCCAAATCAGTGCAGGGTATACAATAGATCCGGTACACAGCATGCCATACTTTATAGAACCTATGAATGAGGCATAGGGAATGACTTTCATTCTCTTTCTATCTTCTGCCGTGGTCGGGCTTTGAGTCTTTACTCAACTTCACACCTTGTAACACAGGCAAGAAACTTTTTCTTTGACTGTTCCATTTTGAACTACTTCAAAATCTTGTCAAGGTATGTACTTATTGAAAAACTTATCAAGCGTCTTGATCTATCTCTATAGATCTTGAAGCTCAATATGTAAGCAGCTTTACCGAAGTCTTTCTTTGAAAAACTCCTTTCAAACACTCCTTTTATGCTTTACAGAATAATTCTACATTATTTCCGATCAACAATATGTCATTCACATATACTTATCAGAAATGCTGTAGTGCTCCCACTCACTTTCTCGTAAATACAGGCTTCACCGCAAGTCTGTATAAAACTATATGCTTTGATCAACTCATCAAAGCGTATATTCCAACTCCGAGATGCTTGCACCAGTCCACAGATGGATCGCTGGTGCTTGCACATTTTGTTAGCACCTTTTGGATTGACAAAACCTTCTGGTTGCATCATATACAATTCTTCTTTAATTAATCCATTAGGGAATGCAGTTTTGTTTATCCGTTTGCCAGATTTCATAAAACGCGGCAATTACTAACATGATTCGGACAGACTTAAGCATAGATACGAGTGAGAAAATCTCATCGTAGTCAACACCTTGAACTTGTCGAAAACCTTTTGCGACAATTCTAGCTTTGTAGATAGTAACACTACTATCAGC
The DNA here is from genome assembly GCA_034509565.1 of Triticum monococcum. Taxonomy (NCBI): domain Eukaryota; kingdom Viridiplantae; phylum Streptophyta; class Magnoliopsida; order Poales; family Poaceae; genus Triticum; species Triticum monococcum. The sequence goes on from CM067842.1 coordinate 290,826,349, forward strand.
GTCCGTCTTCCTCTTGAAGATCCATTTATTTTCTATGGCTTGCCGATCATCGGGCAAGTCAACTAAAGTCCATACTTTGTTCTCATACATGGATCATATCTCAGATTTCATGGCTTCAAGCCACTTTGCGGAATCTGGGCTCACCATCGCTTCTTCATAGTTCGTAGGATCATCATGATCTAGTAGCATGACTTCCAGAACAGGATTACCGTACCACTCTGGCGCGGATCTTACTCTGGTTGATCTACGAGGTTCAGTAGTGTCTTGTTCTGAAGTTTCATGATCATTATCATTAGCTTCCTCACTAACTGGTGTAGGTGTCACAGAAACATTTTTCTGTGATGTACTACTTTCCAATAAGGGAGCAGGTACAGTTACCTCGTCAAGTTCTACTTTCCTCCCACTCACTTCTTTCGAGAGAAACTCCTTCTCCATAAAGTTTCCGAATTTTAGCAACAAAAGTCTTGCCTTCGGATCTGTGATAGAAGGTTTATCCAATAGTTTCCTTTGGATATCCTATGAAGATGCACTTCTTCGTTTGAGTTTGAGCTTATCAGGATGAAACCTTTTCATATAAGCATCGCAACCCCAAATTTTTAAGAAACGACAGCTTAGGTTTCTTGCCAAACCATAGTTCACACGGTGTCATCTCAAAGGATTTAGATGGTGCCCTATTTAACGTGAATGCAGCTGTCTCTAATGCATAACCCCAAAACGATAGTGGTAGATCGGTAAGATACATCATAGATTGCACTATATCCAATAAAGTACGGTTATGACGTTCGGACACACCATTATGCTGTGGTGTTCCATGTGGCATGATTTTGTGAAACTATTCCACATTGTTTTAATTGAAGACCAAAATCGTAACTCAAATATTTTACCTCTGCGATCATATCGTAGAAACTTTTATTTTCTTGTCACGATGATTTTCCACTTCACTCTGAAATTCTTTGAACTTTTCAAATGTTTCAGACTGATGTTTCATCAAGTAGATATACTCATATCTGCTCAAATCATCTGTGAAGATCAGAAAATAATGATACCTGTCGCGAGCAATATTTATCGGACCACATACATCAGTATGTATGATTTCCAATAAATCTTTTCTCGCTCCATTGTTCCGGAGAACGGTGTTTTAGTCATCTTGCCCAAAAGGCATGGTTCGCAAGTATCAAGTGATTCATAATCAAGTGATTCCGAAAGCCCATCAGCATGGAGTTTCTTCATGCGCTTTATACCAATATGACCTAAACAGCAGTGCCACAAATAAGTTGCACTATCATTATTAACTTTGCATATTTTGGTTTCAATATTATGAATATGCGTATTATTAAGATCGAGATCCAATGAACTATTTTCATTGGGTGTGTAACCATATAAGGTTTTATTCATGTAAAGAGAACAACAATTTATTCTTTTACTTAAATGAATAACCGTATTACAATAAACATGATCAAATCATATTCATGCTCAACGCAAAAACCAAATAACACTTATTTAAGTTCAACACTAATCCCGAAAGTATAGGGGAGTGTGCGATGATGATCATATCAATCTTGGAACTACTTCCAACACACATCGTCACTTCACCCTTAACTAGTCTCTGTTTATTCTGCAACTCCCGTTTCGAGTTACTAATCTTAGCAACTGAACTAGCATCAAATACTGAGGGGTTGCTATAAACACTAGTATAGTACACATCAATAACATGTATATCAAATATACTGTTGTTCACTTTGCCATCCTACTTATCCGCCAATCACTTGGGGTAGTTCCGCTTCCAGTGATCAGTCCCTTTGCAGCAGAATCACTTAGTCTCAGGCTTAGGATCAGACTTGGGCTTCTTCACTTGAGCAGCAACTTGCTTGCCGTTCTTCTTGAAGTTCCCCTTCTTCCCTTTGCCCTTTTCTTGAAACTAGTGGTCTTGTCAACCATCAACACTTGATGTTTTTCTTGATTTCTACCTTCGTTGATTTCAGCATCACGAAGAGCTTGGGAGTTGTTTCCGTTATCCCTTGCATATTATAGTTCATCACGAAGTTCTACTAACTTAGTGATGATGACTAGAGAATTCTGTCAATCACTATCTTATCTGGAAGATTAACTCCCACTTGATTCAAGCGATTGTAGTACCCAGACAATCTGAGCACATGCTCACTAGTTGAGCGATTCTCCTCCATCTTTTAGCTATAGAACTTCCTGGAGACTTCATGTCTCTCAACTCGGGTATTTGCTTGAAATATTAACTTCAACTCCTGGAACATCTCATATGGTCCATGACATTCAAAACGTCTTTGAAGTCCCGATTCTAAGCTGTTAAGCATGGTGCACTAAACTATCAAGTAGTCATCATATTGAGCTAGCCAAACGTTCATAACGTCTGCATCTGCTCCTGCAATAGGTCTGTCACCTAGCGGTGCATCAAGGACATAATTCTTCTGTGCAGCAATGAGGATAAACCTCAGATCACGGATCCAATCCGCATCATTGCTACTAACATCTTTCAACATAATTTTCTCTAGGAACATATCAAAATAAACATAGGGAAGCAACAACGCGAGCTATTGATCTACAACATGATTTGCAAGATACTACCAGGACTAAGTTCATGATAATTTTTAAGTTCAGTTAATTTACTTAAGAACTCCCACTTAGATAGACATCCCTCTTATCCTCTAAGTGATTACGTGATCCAAATCAACTAAACCATAACCGATCATCACGTGAAATGGAGTAGTTTTCAATGGTGAACATCAATATGTTGATCATATCTACTATATGATTCACGCTCGACCTTTCGGTCTCCGTGTTCCGAGGCCATATCTGTATATGCTTGGCTCGTCAAGTATAACCTGAGTATTCTGCGTGTGCAACTGTTTTGCACCCGTTGTATTTGAACGTAGAGCCTATCACACCCGATCATCACGTGGTGTCTCAGCACGAAGAACTTTTGCAACGGTGCATACTCAGGGAGAACACTTCTTGATAATTTAGTGAGAGATCATCTTATAATGCTACCGTCAATCAAAGCAAGATAAGATGCATAAAAGGATAAACATCACATGCAATCAATATAAGTGATATGATATGGCCATCATCATCTTGTGCTTTGTGATCTCCATCTCCGAAGCATCGTCATGATCACCATCGTCACCGGCGCGACACCTTGATCTCCATCGTAGCATCGTTGTCGTCTCGCCAATCTTTATGCTTCCACGACTATCACTACCGCTTAGTAATAAAGTAAAGCATTACATCGCGATTGCATTGCATACAATAAAGCGACAACCATATGGCTCCTGCCAGTTGCCGATAACTCGGTTACAAAACATGATCATCTCATACAATAAAATCAGCATCATGCTTTGACCATATCACATCACAACATGCCCTGCAAAAACAAGTTAGACGTCCTCTACTTTGTTGTTGCAAGTTTTACGTGGCTGCTACGGGTTTAAGCAAGAACTCATCTCACCTACGCATCAAAACCACAACGATAGTTCGTCAAATAGACTCCGTTTTAACCTTCTCAAGGACCGGGCGTAGTCACACTTGGTTCAACTAAAGTTGGAGAGACAGTCTTCCGCAAGCCATCTGTGTGCATAGCACGTCGAGGGAACCGGTCTCGCGTAAGAGTACGCGTAAGGTTGGTCCGGATCGTCTCGTCCAACAATACCGCCGAACCAAAGTATGACATGCTGGTAGGCAGTATGACTTGTATCGCCCACAACTCACTTGTGTTCTACTCGTACATATAACATCAAACCATAAAAACCAGGCTCGGATACCACTGTTGGGGAACGCAGTAATTTCAAAAAATTTCCTACGCACACGCAAGATCATGGTGATGCATAGCAACGAGAGGGGAGAGTGTTGTCTACGTACCAACGCAGACCGACTGCGGAAGTGATCACACAACGTAGAGGAAGTAGTCGTACGTCTTCTTCCCGATCCGACCGATCCAAGCACCGTTACTCCGGCACCTCCGAGTTCTTAGCACACGTTCAGCTCGATGACGTTCCTCGGGCTCCGATCCAGCAAAGCGTCGAGGAAGAGTTCCGTCAGCACGACGGCGTGGTGACGATCTTGATGTACTACCAACGCAGGGCTTCGCCTAAGCACTGTAACGGTATGATCGAGGTGGAATTTGGTGGCAGGGGGCACCGCACACGGCTAAGGAGCGATTAACTTGTGTGTCTTGGGGTGCCCCCTGCCCCCGTATATAAAGGCCAGGGGCAGGGGGTTCGGCCGGCCAGGTGGGAGGCGCAGGGAGGAGTCCTACTCCCACCGGGAGTAGGACTCCTTCCCCCCAATCCTATTCCAACTAGGATTCTTGGGGAAGAAGGAGAAAGAGGGGGCCGGCCCACCTCTCCTAGTCCTATTAGGACTTGGGAAAGGTGGGGGCGCCGGCCAGGTGTGGGCTGCCTCTTCTCTCTTTTCCACTAAGGCCCAATAGGCCCATTTACCTCCCGGGGGGTTCCGGTAACCCTCCCGGTAATCCGGAAAAATCCCGATTTCACGCGGAACGCTTCCGGTGCCCAAACATAGGCTTCCAATATATCAATCTTTACGTCTCGACCTTTTCGAGACTCCTCGTCATGTCCGTGATCTCATCCGGGACTCCGAACAACCTTCGGTACATCAAAATGCATAAACTCATAATAACTGTCATCGTAACGTTAAGCGTGCGGACCCTACGGTTCGAGAACAATGTAGACATGGCCGAGACACGTCTCCGGTCAATAACCAATAGCGGGACCTGGATGCCCATATTGGCTCCTACATATTCTACGAAGATCTTTTATCGGTCAGACCGCATAACAACATACGTTGTTCCCTTTGTCATCGGTATGTTACTTGCCCGAGATTCGATCGTCGGTATCCAATACCTAGTTCAATCTCGTTACTGGCAAGTCTCTTTACTCGTTCCGTAATACATCATCTTATAACTAACATCTTAGTTATTATGCTTGCAAGGCTTATGTGATGTGTATTACCGAGAGGGCCCAGAGATACCTCTCCGACAATCGGAGTGACAAACCCTAATCTCGAAATACGCCAACCCAACATCTACCATTGGAGACACCTGTAGTACTCCTTTATAATCACCCAGTTACGTTGTGACGTTTGGTAGTACCCAAAGTGTTCCTCCGGTAAACGGGAGTTGCATAATCTCATAGTTATAGGAACATGTATAAGTCATGAAGAAAGCAATAGCAACATACTAAACGATCGGGTGCTAAGCTAATGGAATGCTAAGCTAATGATGTGACCTCGTTAATCAAATAACAACTCTTTGTTCATGGTTAGGAAACATAACCATCTTTGATTAACGAGCTAGTCAAGTAGAGGCATACTAGTGACACTCTGTTGGTCTATGTATTCACACATGTATTATGTTTCCGGTTAATACAATTCTAGCATGAATAATAAACATTTATCATGATATAAGGAAATAAATAATAACTTTATTATTGCCTCTAGGGCATATTTCCTTCACCCAGCCCACCACCCGATGGCTCCGCTCCTACTGCCGCCTCTTCCTCAAGTTCCCTCTGTGCCACCAGCGGGGCACTGACCACTTGATTCATTGCTGCCAAGTATAGCAGCAATGGCTCTTGCGGTTTGGGTGCGACTAGTATTGGCGTGGAGGATAGATACCTCTTGAAATCTTGTAGTGCAGCCTCTGCTTCCGGAGTCCACTTTACTAGACCCGCCTTTTTCAAAACTTTGAAAAAAGGGAGGGTGCGCTCAACATATTTGGAGATGAATCTACTCAGGGCAGAAATGCAGCCGGCAAACCTACAGACGTCTTTGACCCGCTTCGGTGCTTCAATCTGCTCGATCGCCTTGATCTTGTCGGGATTTGCATCAATTCCGCCCTGAGACACAAAGAACCCAAGAAGTTTGCCGGACAGGACACCGAACACACACTTCTCTAGGTTGAGCTTCAGGTTGATCTTATGCAGATTTGCAAATGTTTCTTCTAGGTCTTGTACGAGCGTGGCCTTGCCCTTGGTTTTGACCACTATATCATCCATATAGGCTTCCATATTTCTATGTATTTGGGCTCAAAACCAATTTGGACCGCTGGGGCAAATGTCGAACCGGCGCTCTTCAACTGGAAAGGCATCCGTACATTACAGTATGTACCACATGGGGTGATGAACGTGGTCTTCTCTTCGTCTTCTTTCATCATGAATATCTGATGGTATCCTGAATAAGCATCGATGAATGACAGCAGGTCACACCCGCCAGTGGAGTCTACAATCTGGTTGATGCGTGGCAGGGGGAAAGGATCCTTTGAACAAGCTTTATTGATGTCTGTGTAGTCAATACACAGCCACCATTTCCCATCTGCCTTAGGCACCATCATCGGATTGGCCAACCACGTGGGGTGGAGTACTCCTCAAACCAGGCCCAGCGCCTCCAACTTCCTGATCTCTCCTATGATGAAGTCCTGGCATTCTAAAGCTTGCTTCCTGACCTTTTTCTTGACGGGCCGTGCATGAGGATAGACAACAAGATGGTGCTCAATCACCTACCTAGGAACGCCGGGGATGTCCGATGCTTGCCATGCAAACACATCGACATTCACCAGCACGAAGCCCCGCCCGTTCTGTCCTCCTTGACAGACACCTTCTTGGTTTCTGGTGGTGCGGCCTTGGAGTTCTTTCTCTTGCCGGTGGAGCTCTCTAGCACGTTCTCAATGGGAGCGCAGCACTGTCAAAGAGGTGCGCTTGCCGGAGTCGGTGCAAGAGGTCTCGTTGAAAGAGATCTTGCCAGAAGGGGTCTTGTCGGCCTTCTTTCTCCTCGGAGCTTCAGTGGCAGGGGTAAGTGTCTTCGCGGCGGTTGCTGCAACAGCCTCTTGATAAAGTTGATCGTCGTAGATGAGCGCATCTTCCTTGTCAGAGGGGACGGTGATGATGGTCAGTGGCCCCGACATCTTTAAGTGTTGTAGGCATAGTGGGACGCCGTCATGAACTTGGCCATCGCTGGGCGGCCAAGGATCCCATTGTATGACAAAGGGATCTCGGCGACATCAAAGACGATCTTCTCTATCCTATAGTTCATCTCGCCTCCAAATGTAATAGGCAGAGCGATTTTACCATTAGGCTGGCTCCTTCCCGGGTTGACCCTTTGAAACGTGCCCGTATCTTCGACGTCTCCATCAAGAATCTGCAGCTTCTTGAACACAGCAGGCGAGATCAAATTTAGACTGGCCCCACTATCAACCAGCACTTTTGTTACCTTAAGGTTGCGTATTGTTGGCGTGACAAACAAGGGCAAACACCCGACCGCATTTGTGCGATCAGGGTGATCGTCGGTGCCAAAAACGATGGGCGTGCGGGACCACTTCAGGGGCTTCTGGGCATCGAATGACGGCTCTATCGCAGCAACCTCTCGCGCCCACTGGTTCAGCTGGTGGTGTGAGGTGTGCAACGAGGCGCCACCATCGACGCACATTGCCTCTGTAGCCTTCTAGAACTCGTGCTCGCCGGACTCGTCGTCCTCGTCGTGATCATCATCTTCCTCTTTCTTGTCGCGTCCCCGAGCGGGCCTCTCTTGTTGGTTATCTTTGCCGCGGCGACCCTCTTGGCCGCCATGCTTCTTGCCGGATCCCTCAGCACAATCCTAACTGTCGGTGTCAAAACCAGCGGATCTTGGGTAGGGGCTCCCGAATTGTGCGTCTAGGCCGGATGGTAACAGGAGGCAAGAGACACGAAGTTTTACCCAGGTTCGGGCCCTCTCGATGGAGGTAAAACCCTACGTCTTGCATGACTAATATTGATGATATGGGTAGTACAATAGTAGATCTACCACGAGATCGGAGAGGCTAAACCCTAGAAGCTAGCCTATGGTATGATTGTTGATGTGTATGTTGTCCTACGGACTAAAACCCTTCGGTTTATATAGACACCGGATAGGGTTAGGGTTACATAGAGTCGGTTACAATGGTAGGAGATCTACATATCCGTATCGCCAAGCTTGCCTTCCACGCCAAGGAAAGTCCCTCCCGGACACGGGACGAAGTCTTCAATCTTGTGTCTTCAGAGTCCAGGAGTCCGGCTGAAGGCATAGTCCGGCCATCCGGACACCGCCTAATCTAGGACTCCCTCAGTACCGCCTGAACCAGGCTTCAATGACGACGAGTCCGGAGCGCAGACTGTCTTCGGCATTGCAAGGCGAGTTCCTCCTCCAAGTACTCCATAGAATATTTTGAACACAAAGATAGTGTCCGGCTCTGCAAAATAAGTTTCCACATATTGCCATAGAGAGAATAATATTTACACAAATCTAATCTGCTGACGCATTCCGTAGTGTGACACACCACGGCCAAGCCTTTATCCGAGTCGTTTCATTATCCCACCTCAGCGCGTCATGCGAGGTGGTTTTCTTGGCACGTCTTGTTAAAGCAGAGATCGTGTCCCCTTATTCCGATTCTCATCAATACGGGCATGGGTAACCCAACCGCGCCATTGATTACGGCGCTTGGAGTAAGCGAGTTTTACCAGGCTGGTGGGGACATGTAGTTGCGTCCACCCATATAAGGGGATAAGGATCCACCTTTTCACCTACGCCTTCTTCCTCCTTCGCCTATCCATTCTTGCGCACTCGAGCTCCAGCGCCCAAGTCCGCACTCCCCACCTCAACCTTCTCCAGCCATGTCCGGAGCGGGAGGCAAGTGGATGGTCTCCTCCGTCACGGAGGGACACATCAAAAAGCTGAGGAAGGCCGGATACCTATCTAACCACATCGCTTACCGGCTTCCTGAAAAGGGGCAGCTCATTCCCACCCCTAGGCCCCAGGAGAGGGTGGTGTTCCTCCCCCATTTCCTCCGCAGACTGGGCTTCCCTCTCCACCCATTTGTCCGGGGGCTCATGTTCTACTACGGCCTGGATTTCCACGACCTGGCCCCGAACTTTGTCCTCAACATGTCGGTGTTTATCGTCGTGTGCGAGGCTTTCCTCCACATCCGCCCCCATTTCGGCCTATGGCTCAAGACTTTCAAAGTGAAGCCGAAGGTGGTGCGTGGCAACCAGGCGGAGTGCGGAGGCGCCATGGTGGGCAAGATGGCCAATGTCTTATGGCTCGAGGGCTCCATTGTGGAGACCCTAAAGTTGTGGCAATCGGGGTGGTTTTACATCACCGAGCCGCGCGACCCCGAATGGGTTGCAGCCCCTGTGTTTCGATCCGGACATCCTACGCGGCTCACATCCTGGAAGGAGACGGGCCTATCGTGGGGTAAAAAAGGAGAGCTGACCGGACTCCAAACATGCGTCCAAACCCTGGTGGACAAGAAGCTCAAACTTGTCAACGTAGTCCAGGTTATGCTCATCCGCTTGATCCTCCCGTGTCAACAACGGGCTTTCAACCTGTGGGAGTTCGACCCGGTGCGGCAGCAAACTCTGAGCAGGCTCTTCGCCACGACGTACGAAGATGCCTGGAAGGTGCTTTTGAAGGGCGCCAAGGCTCCCGCATCCGCTACCGAGGATCGCGGATTCAGTGCGCAGCGTCACGCTTTCGCGGTAAGCTGTTTTTTTTCCTTTTACAGGGTATCAGTTTTTCATAGTTTGACTCTATGCGGGATCTAAGCTCCCTTACCTTTGACAGGATTGGCAGGTGACATCCGGACAGATCAACTGTCCGGCTCCTTTGCCCGAAGGCCCAGCGGACGCTCGCTTGGCGAAGCAGCTGGTTCTGGCACCCTATGTGGTGCCGGAGAAGAAGGCCGCGAAAAAGGCCACGGGGACTCGAAAGAGTGCCCGGCACCAGGAGGTGACAGATCCGTCATCCGACGGTTCCGAGGCGCATTCCTCCCGTGAAGACAAGGAGGAAGAAGAAGAGACCTCTCCCCCTCCAGCGGGAGGAGAGAAGAAAAGGAAGGCCGCCCTCTCTGGGGAGGCCAGAGGGTCCAAGAAGGGGAAAACCCTTCCTCCGGACTACTCCACCGACACCGACGACGGCAGAGAGGAGTGGCTGCCCAGGGCCAAGCCCCTGGCAAAATCGTAAGTATCCAGATACCAGAGTAATTCATAGTATTCTTTTATTGCACAGCTTTCCCTTATGTCGAATATGTTTATGCAGCCCACCCAAAGACCGGCTCGACGCGTCGTCGAGCGGCTCACTGGACTTGTCGGATGTGAACTCGCTTCCGACGGCTTCCTCCCCCCGCCCTATGGAGGACACTAAAGTGTTGTCCCAACAGGTTCCAAGCCGGGAGGAGGTGGTCCTGGAGGCGCCGCAAGGCGACCTCCCGGACTCTAGGAGTAAAGTGGATGAAACCCCCCAGGGCTCCAAGTCTGGCTCTAGGCTGGACACCGCTCCGGAACCTTCAAAGGTTCCAGAGTCCGGCAGGGGATCTCCTTCCAAGAGGAGCAAGCCCATCGTGCCGGTGACCCCCGTCCAACCAGAGGCACCGGAAAATCTGTTGGAGGCGCTCCAAGGCGCCTCCATCGACGAGGAGCACCGCACCATTATGAGTGCGGTGGTCCAGAGGGTTCAGTCCGCCAAGAGCGGACTGACTGAAGCTTGTACTAGCCTTTTAATAGGCTTTGAGGTAAGTAAAGAATGTGTAAATAAAAATACCGCATAGACTGTAGCTCCTGATGCTCTGTTTGGCGTTCGGGAAGAAAAGCCGAATAGAGGACCAAATAAAATTCGCAGGAGTCTAACAAAAATGAGTCAATATGCGTATGCAGGCTTCTCTGCTTGCGTCCGCCGCACTGACTGTGGAAGTGGACATGCTAAAGCAGAACCTCGAGCAGTCCGAGCAAGAGCTCGGGCGTGCCAAGAAGCAGCTGGAGGACAATGAAGGTAAGAAATACCTTGTTTTTAAATATATATAAAAAGGTGCAATTGCAAAAAATAACAGGATTACCGTGGCTATTGTAGGGGCCACGTCTGAGGTGGCGACCCTTAAGCAAGCGCTGGTCAAGGCCGAGAAGAGGGCGGCCTCGGAGCGCACCGAGCGGGAGAAGTATGAGGCCGAGGTTGGCAAGGTACGGCAAGAGCTCCAAGCTCTTAAGGAAAAAGATGAGAGTACGGAGCTTGACTCAAAGACGCGAGCGTCCGAGCTCGCGGTGGCTTTTGAAAATGCCAAGTCTGCCAAGGCCGAATCTCAAAAGACCCTCCAGGAGTTGGATGAGGTGAAGAAGATAGCGGCGGGTAAGGCATTCTTTATGCAAAGCAAACACATAAACGTGAGTTACTTGTTACTTACCCGAATCCGGAGCTCTCTAGGAGCGTTCGCAGATCTTCCCCGGAGTGTGTCCGATGCCGCCACATTCTATCAAGCGGAGGAGGGCATCTCGACAGAGAAGGTGTTCTGGTCTCAGTATGCTGAGGCCGGACACCCCGTGCCCCTGAGCGACCAGCTGAACCAACTGGTCGAGCTCCACAGGGCGGCCGAACAGGCCATGAAGGGCCTCATTGTTCGGCTGTGGCCTGGAGGGGCTCTACCCGGGAGCTATTTCGGGCTGGTGCGGCGGTTGGTGGAGGCCTGTCCAAGGCTCAAAGTCATCAAGTGCTCTGTCTGCATTGAAGGTGCCCATAGGGCCCTTGCCCGTGCTAAGGTGCACTGGGGCAAGCTGGATGCTGAGAAGCTTATGAAGGACGGGCCACCGCCGGGGAAAGAGCATCGCAAGCCCACGAATTACTATAAGGATGTTCTGAAGGGTGCCTGCCTTGTGGCGGATGAATGTTCTAGGGATGTAATTTTTGAGTGAAACTTGCTCATTTGTTCCTGTGTGCCGAAAACTTGTTCATATGCGCTAAGTAATGCTGTTGGAATTTAAAATATTACCTTCTGTGCGGCTGTTTATCAATTCTGAGAGATGGCAAGTCGTCGGCTTCTGCCCCCGTGCCGCTAGTGCTGGGGTGTTCGGGGATAAACCTGAGCGCTCTTTTTCCCATTTTTGGGTCCTTCGAGGGAGGCGCTCAGCCCAACGAACAAGGCAATCAGACTATAATGCGTGAACACTCTCATTTAGCCATAGAATTCTATAATTTTAAATTTCGGCGAAGCCCCTGGTATTCGGAAGACCAAGTTCGGGGCGCTATCCACGCCTTGGCCGGACAGAGCCGGCTCCTCGCCGTAAGCGGCATAAGTCTTTAGGGACTCGAAAAACCTTTCGAACAGCGACCAGCTCTCGCTTCATTATGACAGTCAGTTTTAGCTTTCTGCACTGAGGTGCTCAACCCATCTCAACTGGGGCACAATCGCAGTGGTTCTCCTAGTGCTACCTTAGCCGATATAGCGGAACGTAAGGCACCAAAACATAGGAGCCGGGCAAACCCAACTATTGACCCAAGACATGATTCGGAGCCGATGCATATAATGCTATAAGTTCGGGGTGCCGCACTTGTTAAAGTGTTCGGACTTCTCACACCATATTGAGGGGTACTAAAGCACCTGGCGTATTTTGGCCATACCAATGTGTACGGGTGCAACATGTCGTTAAGGAACATATAAAGAAAAAAGATAATGCAAAAATGGACAAAAGCTATGCATTGTTTATTAAAAAGGGCTGCGATCAAAGCAGAACGATACAAATAATGTGATAAGCAAAAGGTCGGACTAGTTAACATGTCCGTTCCAGGGGCAAGCTATGGAATAGTATGCGAAACGGGTATACTGCTCGTGACAGAGACCACCTGGGAGTTCCGTAATGCGGCGTGGCTTGTCTGCTTCCCTGGTTCTTGCATTGTTTGTGCGGCAATTGAGCTGCCGAACAGCCCTTCCGAAGAGTGGAGTCCTGAAAGTAAGAGAAAATTAAAAAAATCGGCAGCCCCTCATGCGGTTTAAGCCGTGTTTCGGGCTTGCCGTGATGGTGCCCCTCCCCCTGTATACATGGTATTTCTAGAGCGTAGTTATGTACGCGAGGGCTGGGGTTGGGGCCGCATTGCTACGCCTGCTCGGATCGTGCCAAGCGGTCTTGTTGTAGGTTACTCCGGGCATGCTTGACGGTGTCCGGTCGTTTAATGGCCGGACTGGAGAACTTCCTGGAGAGGCTGCTTTGTACTTCTGCTGCAAGGGCCGCCGTGTGCTCCTCCGTTCAGAGGGAGCGTTCGGTGTTTCCATTGACCGTAATCACTCCTCGAGTGTAACATCCCAAATTTTCAATTTGGAATGTTATACACTAGATCATCATGCATATCATGTTTTCTTGCATTTTGCTCGATCCTAGAAATTTCACGCAACTCAAGGACCCTCGGAGAGAGTTGGAGATTTCGTCTTTTTCATATTTGAGTCTTCTCAAATTTTAAAGAGAGGATCATTGGTTTTGTCGGAGTTTCATTTGCCTTTTATTTGGATAGGGAAAAATGCGCGTTTTCAAAAAAAATGCATTTTAGGCCCGGAGAAAAGTTCATTTTGTTCGACTCATTTTTAGGAGTCGGGGAAAATTTACTTTAGAAGTTTTGGAGTTCGTTTAGTTCTCTTTTCTGTTTTTTTTCTATGCGCGAAACCGTTTTAAAAAAAATCTCACAGCGCCTGGGCCAAAGGCCCAAGCCAAGCCGCCGGCCGGGCCAAGTCCCTCCCCCGCGCGCGCGCCTGGCGCCAGGAGGCCGCCGCCGCCGCCGCCTGGAGTCCCACTAGGACTCCGTTTGCATTTTTTTAGGACTCTTCTCCTATTCCTTTTCCTACTCTATTTCTTGCCCCCTACCCCAAGAAATATCTCCCCTCACCCATATAAATACCCAAGCCCCCCCTCTAAACCCACACCAAGCCCCAAGCCGCACCCCGCGCCGCGCCCTCACCCCGCGCCGCGCCCTCACCCCGCGCCGCGCCTAGAGCCGCCGCCACGCTGCCCTGCGTCACCGCCGCCGCCGCCCTTGCACGCCGCCACCGAAGCCCCTCGCCGGAGGTACCGCGCCACATCTTTTCTTTTCCTCGGATCGGTTTTCTTTTCTTCTATTCCGATTCTTTTCTTCTCTAAACCGTTCCGGTTTTCTAGATCGGTTTTCGTTCGGTTTTCTTTTCTCGAAACCCTAGATCGGTTCCGTTCTCTTTTCCGATCTAGTTGCCTAGAGACAGTTCGCCGGACCGTTCGTCCTAATGAACGTGATCACCAGATTCTTCTCGGTTAACGAACGTCCGTTCGTTTAACCGTTCTTCTTTTTCTTTTCGTCAGATTTATTCCGCGATCGCGATCTCAGATCCGATCTTCTTTCTAGTCTATCTTCTCGCTCGTTTATCGGAATCAGGTCATTCAAGCGCCTGGAATTTCGTCTCGAAACCCTCGTTCTGACTAATCAACTTTAACTAAGTTTTTTCTACGGTAAAATTTGACCTAGTTTCAACTTGCTAGAACCGAGTTGTTTTCCGCCGTTTGTTTTCGGTTTCTTTGTTCGGTTCTTTCTCTCTTTGCAACCGGAGTTCTTAAGTTGAACTTTCTGGTTCGATCTCTTGTTCGAGTTTTACCTGTGCATTAGATGAGTACTTATTGTATGCTTGTTGTTTGTCTACGATAGATTACCCGGATTGCGCCGCTTGTTACTTCGAATCCCTAGGACTCACGGATCATCAACAAGGCAAGTAACACTTTGATCATACCTTTTCTACAACCCAGTTTATTGCATTAGATCCATCCTCACACATTGCATGATTAGGACCTAATTAAATTGTGGGATGGGACGTAGATGAGGTAGTACCTGTTACCTGTTATTTTGAAACCTTTGGGAGATACTTCTATGTTTTCTTATTATGCCATGCTATGCTAGTAGACGTGGATTAGGTGAGTGATATCCATGACAGATGTGAGATTGATAATTTTAATGGTTTATCTAAGGTGGCAACTTAAACACACATCTGGGTGGATTGAGGCACCTGATGTCTATCAGGACTTGCCTGTTTTATTTTGGACCGCCACCCAGGCTCAAAGGGATCATAAGATCTTTCATGCTAAATACTTACGTGTGCAGCCACAAGCCAATATGGGCTCTGGCATAGTTGACTAAGTCGTGCAAACTCTTATAGGGGTAGACTAGCAGATGTAGGGGATTTAGGTGGTATGGTCTACTCCATCGTAAGGTGCTAGCGCTTCTGAAAGACTATGTCTCGGTCATCCGTTTCTCAAACACCAGTAGTGCGAGAAATCCAACGGAGGCGATCGAGTCTTATGGGGAAAAGTGCGCAAACCTCTGCAGAGTGTAATAAACTAATCATGATTAGCCGTGTCCCCGGTTATGGACAATCTTGAGTATGTAGTACTTGAGTATCATGTGAATCTCATCATGTTACTTCTAATTAATATTGTTGGGTTTTAATGATTACTTTTAATTGGGATTGAGAATGCTGTCAACCATTCTCAATGTTTAACAACCACCATGATAGTTAAATAAATTTATTCCTTTGTAGTAGGGAAAAATTGGCTTTACGCAAAACAGTAACCATAGAGCTTTCCACCAGCCAAATATGCATATAGTATAGCTGTTTCATTCCATTATTCTCTATGTGTTACCTTGCCAGCATATTCCATGTGCTGACCCGTTTCGGGCTGCAACGTTAATGTTGCAGACTTTTCAGACGATGATTAAGGTGCTTTTAGGTCGTGGTTCTATACTCAGTGATGCCGTTGGAGTTGATGGACCCATTTATCTTCCAAGTCTTCCGCTGTTATCAATCTTAGATGGCCTTAAGCCATATTTATGTAATAAGTTCTCTTCGGAGACATTGATGTAATAAGTGTGTGATTGCCACTCTGCTATGAATCCTTCGATGTACTGTGTGGTGTCAGCATTACTGATCTAGGGATGACACCGGAGCACAGTAGACTTGATCCATTCGGGTCTGGTCGCTTCAGAGATGGTATCAGAGCACACGCTGACTTTAGGACACGACCACTAAGTTAAAGCCATAGATCACTATTCTCTCCTCATTTTCCAACTCCTCATCTTTTCTACTCTTTAGGATGAAGGACGCGAAGATTAAGTACGCTCAACCGGATGAAGGCACACCTTTTGAATTTCACTTGAAGGAAGTCACCAAGTACCTAAACATTGGATTACCAAGTTTCACGGGAACCTTCAACGCCACTCTGCCTGAAGAGGAGCGCTGGAAGATTCAAGCTCACGTTCCGGGAAGGACATTCGTGCCAATCACGAAGCCCATAGATAGTGTTTTCAATGCATCAACTTGGAGTCTAGGAAGGAGCATGGCAGCCCATATCACCATAGGACGCATTGGAGAAGTTTATCAAGAAGACCTCAAGGACACTATCTACCAGATTTGCGGACGCCGAGATGAACAATGGGAGTTAGTCACCACCAAGAAGGATAGATCCATTGCAGCATTCTTCCAGGAGTTAAACCAGCACATTCGACGCCACGAGAACCAGATGTGCAATGATATGATGGAGTTGAAGAATGCGAAGACAAGGATCATCGAGCTAGAAGGAGAACTGAAGGCTATACGCAAGGACTACATGGACGAGATCGTAGCTCTAGCAAGACACAACGTCGATCTTAAGCAGGAGATTGAAGAACTCAAGAGGAAGTTAGCATCCAAGGAGGAAGACGAGTACATCGCATGTCCGGATAATTACATCATAATCGACGACACCGATTCGGATCCAAGTGAACCCGAATTTAACGACGAAGCTGGAGCGGACATCATGGAGTCTTCCACCGGTTCAAATTTCTAGATGACCACCACATATTAGTAGTATTCCCCCCCCCATGTAAACACTATAGTTTGAGCACTTTTGCGATAGTTAGATCGATTGTAAACCCTTGTTTGATTGAATGAAGTGATTTTTGTGTGAATTTGCTCATGTGCATTGGGGTAGTGTTTTCTCTTTAGACCTCATTCTATTCTTATTTCTCTTCTTTTCTAAACCCTCAGATGCCTCCGAGACGTGACAATGGATTTCCACCGGAGCTCACTCAATTGATCCAGCAGTAGAATCAGTTGATGCAGATATTAGTTCAGAATCAGCAGAACAACAACAACAACAACCCACCACCACCACCACCCCCTGTTGACCACTTAGCCCGTTTCCTTAGGCTAAATCCGCCGGTGTTTTCTAGTAGCATCGAGCCGATAGTAGCAGACGATTGGCTCCGCAAGATGGGAAGGGAGTTGACCACTGTAGGATGCACGGATGGTGAGAAAGTGATGTTTGCTGCACATCAGCTTGAAGGACCCGCGGCAGCATGGTGGGAGAATTTCACAGCCACTTTCCCAGTTGACACTGTCACATGGGATCAGTTCCAGCAAACTTTCCGCACTGCACATGTTTCAGCAGGAGCTATGGCCATGAAGAAGCGTGAGTTTCGCAACTTACGCCAAGGAGGAAGGACAGCTGGCCAGTATGTTGACGACTTCAGCAAGTTAACACGTTATGCCCCAGATGACGTTGCTATGGATGCAGCTAAGCAGGAGAAATTTCTGGAAGGATTAAATGATGAGTTGAGTATGCAGTTGATGGTAGCAAGTTTCAGAAACTACCAGGAGTTGGTAGATCGTGCCATCATGATTGAAGGGAAGCAAGAGCAGATTGAGAACCACAAGAGGAAGTATGGACAGGGGAAGTATAACTTTGGAGCCCAGCAGAAGCCCCATTTTACCTCTAAATCAGGATTTCAGTTTCAGCATACCCATGGAGGAAGTAGTTCGCATAACCACAATGGCCACGAAAATTGTAATGGGAATGGAGGAAGCAATGGCCAGAACCGGACCACCCCATCAACCCCATCTAAGAGAGACCTGAGTCAAGTCACCTGTTTCAAGTGTTCCAAGACCGGACATTATGTCAATGAATGTCCCGAAGGCCAGAATGGAAATGGCAATGGAAGCTCAGGGAAGAAGCCGAACCCTTTCAATAGGGGACAGGTGAACCACGTTAGCATGGAGGAGGTTGAAGATCAGCCTGATGCAATGATCGGTAAGTTTTTGGTTAAGTCATTTACCGCACTTGTTCTTTTCGATACTGGTGCATCGCATTCATACATATCAAGGGGATTTGTGGATAAATATAACCTGCCAACCCAAGCCCTTAGGTCACCCATGTTAGTAAGCTCACCAGGAGCGGAGTTTATGGCTAGATGATGGTGTGATCGGTTACTATTAAAGATTGGTAACTATGTTTTTCCCTCAGACCTAATAGTATTGGAATCTCAAGGATTGGATGTAATCCTCGGTATGGATTGGTTGTCGATGTATGGAGGAAACATCGATTGTGCTAGTAAGTCAATTTTGCTTACAACGCCAGAAGGAAGAAGGATCAAGTATGTATCCCGGCATGTGCCAAATAGGACACAAGTGAATTGCCTGACAGGAGTCGTGCAGGAGGAAGTACCAGTGGTAAAGGATTTTCCTGATGTATTTCCAGAAGAGTTGCTAGGCATGCCACCGGATAGAGACATTGAGTTTTTGATTGAGTTGTTGCCAGGCACAGGCCCAATATCAAAGAGACCATACCGGATGCCAGCAAAGGATTTGGTGGAAATTAAGAATCAGATTAAGGAGTTACTGGAGAAAGGTTACATACGCCCAAGTTCTTCACCTTAGGGATCACCCGTACTTCTAGTGGAGAAGAAGGATGGATCATTAAGGATGGTTGCTGATTACCGTGGGTTGAACAAAGTAACCATCAAGAACAAGTACCCACTGCCAATGATCAATGATCTGTTTGATCGTTTGCAAGGAGCTAAAGTGTTTTCCAAGATCAATTTGCGTTCAGGGTACCACCAGTTGAAGATTCGAGAGCAGGACATACCTAAGACAACATTCACCACGAGATATGGATTGTACGAGTATACCGTTATGTCATTTGGATTGACTAACACGCCTGCCTATTTTATGAACCTGATGAACAAAGTGTTTATGGAGTTTTTGGATAAGTTCGTCGTAGTGTTCATTGATGATATCCTGGTTTATTTGAAGAATGAAGAAGAGCATAAGGAACATTTGCGTTTGGTTTTGGAGAAACTAAGGGAAGATCAGTTATATGCCAAATTTAGCAAATGTGAGTTTTGGTTGAAGGAAGTAGGATTCGTCGGACACGTTATATCCAGAGAAGGGATAGCAGTTGACCCCGCAAAGGTTGAGACCGTAACCAAATGGGAAGCACCAACGACAGTTGGAGAGATCCGGAGTTTTCTTGGACTCGCAGGATACTACCGAAGATTCATTGAGAACTTTTCGAAGATTGCAAAGCCTATGACGGAATTGTTGAAGAAGGATACCAAGTTCAATTGGACTGAGGAGTGTGAGGCTAGTTTCCAGGAGTTGAAGAAACGATTGGTTACCTCACCAGTGTTGATTTTGCCAGATCAGACCAAGGATTATGAGGTATATTGTGACGCTTCACATCGAGGACTTGGAGCAGTGCTTATGTAGGAAGGAAGAGTTGTTTCGTATGCTTCATGACAACTGAAGCCTCATGAGTTGAATTATGCTACGCATGATTTGGAGTTAGCAGCCGTAGTGCATGCATTGAAGACATGGAGACATTTCCTCATTGGAAATCATTGTGAGGTGTACACGGATCACGAGACTTTGAAGTACATTTTCACGCAGAAGGAGTTGAATCTTAGACAAAGGAGATGGTTGGAGATCATCAAGGATTATGATATGAGATTACATTACCATCCCGGTAAGGCTAATGTAGTAGCTGACGCATTGAGCCGTAAGAGCCATGTCAATACGTTAATGATGGGAGAAATACCCAAGGAGTTAGCAGAAAACCTTCGTGAACTAAGTTTAGAGATAGTTCCGAAAGGCTATGTAGCAGCATTGGAGATTCAGTCAACATTGATGGATAAAATCAGAGAGGCTCAGAAATCTGACAAGGAGATTGCTGCTATAAAGGAGAAACTGAGCAAAGGAAAAGCAAAGGGATTTCGTGAGGATGAGCACGATACCCTATGGTTTGAGGACCGTGTTTATGTGCCAAATGACCCAGAGATCAGGAAGTTGATTCTACAAGAGGCACATGATTCACCATATTCGATTCACCCAGGAAATACCAAGATGTATTTGGATTTAAAGGAAACATTCTGGTGGACCGGAATGAAGAAGGATATTGCAGCATATGTAGCAGTTTGTGACGTATGTCATAGAGTGAAGGCAGAGCATCAGAAGCCAGCCGGATTGTTGCAGCCTTTGCCGATACCCGAATGGAAGTGGGATAAGATAGGCATGGATTTTATCACAGGACTACCTAGGACGAAAGCAGGATATGACTCGATATGGGTAGTAGTTGATCGTTTAACGAAGGTAGCACATTTCATTCTAGTTAAGACCACTTACACCAGTGCTAAGTTGGCAAAGATATACATGACTAGGATCATTTGTTTGCATGGAGTTCCAAGGAGTATTGTATCGGATAGAGGAACCCAATTTACCTCAAAGTTTTGGAATCAGTTGCATGAAACTTTAGGAACCAGGCTAGAGTTCAGCACCACTTTTCATCCACAGACAGATGGACAGACCGAGAGAGTCAATCAGATTTTGGAAGATATGCTGAGAGCTTGTGCACTAGATTATGGATCTAGTTGGGACGATAATTTGCCGTATGCGGAGTTTTCTTATAACAACAGTTACCAAACCAGTTTGAAGATGGTACCTTTCGAGGCTTTATACGAAAGGAGGTGCAGGACACCGTTGTCATGGGACGAAGTTGGAGACCGTCAGTTCTTTGGACCAGATTTGATTAAGGAGTCTGAACAGAAGGTGAAATTGATTCGCGATAGGCTCAAGGTAGCCCAGTCCAGGCAGAAGAGCTACACAGATTCTAAACGCAAGGAGACAGTTTACGAAACCGGAGACAGAGTGTATCTCCGAGTATCCCCACTACGAGGAGTTAAGCGATTTGGAGTTAAGGGAAAATTAGCACCACATTTCGTTGGACCATATAAGATCTTGCAACGTATGGGAGAAGTCGCTTATACGTTGGAATTACCAGAGGGACTGTCAGGAGTTCATGACGTATTCCATGTTTCTCAGCTGAAGAAGTGTCACACCGAGATGGCGGAGCTACCACTAAGAGATACAATGCCGCTTGAAGCAATTCAGTTGAAGGACGACTTCACATATGAAGAGAAACCAGTCAAGATTCTCGAGTATGCCAGTAGAGTTACCCGCAGCAAGGTTATCAAGTTTTGCAAAGTTCAGTGGAACCACCACTCAGAGGATGAAGCCACCTGGGAGAGAGAAGAAGATTTGCTCAAGGACCACCCTCACCTATTTTCTAGCCAACCCGAATCTCGAGGGCGGGATTCATCTTAAGGGGGGTAGGTTTGTAACATCCAAAATTTTCAATTTGGAATGTTATACACTAGATCATCATGCATATCATGTTTTCTTGCATTTTGCTCGATCCTAGAAATTTCACGCAACTCAAGGACCCTCGGAGAGAGTTGGAGATTTCGTCTTTTTCATATTTTAGTCTTCTCAAATTTTGAAGAGAGGATCATTGGTTTTGTCGGAGTTTCATTTGCCTTTTATTTGGATAGGGAAAAATGCGCGTTTTCAAAAAAATTGCAATTTAGGCCCGGAGAAAAGTTCATTTTGTTCGACTCATTTTTAGGAGTCGGGGAAAATTTACTTTAGAAGTTTTGGAGTTCGTTTAGTTCTCTTTTCTGTTCTTTTTTCTGTGCGCGAAACCGTTTTAAAAAAAAAATCTCGCAGCGCCTGGGCCAAAGGCCCAAGCCAAGCCGCCGGCCGGGCCAAGTCCCTCCCCCACGCGCGCGCCTGGCGCCAGGAGGCCGCCGCCGCCTGGAGTCCCACTAGGACTCCGTTTGCATTTTTTTAGGACTCTTCTCCTATTCCTTTTCCTACTCTATTTCTTGCCCCCTACCCCAAGTAATCTCTCCCCTCACCCATATAAATACCCAAGCCCCCCCTCCAAACCCACACCAAGCCCCAAGCCGCACCCCGCGCCGCGCCCTCACCCCGCGCCGTGCCTAGAGCCGCCGCCGCGCCGCCCTGCGTCACCGCCGCCGCCACCCTTGTGCCGCCGCCGCCGACCTTTGCCGCCGCCGCCCTTTCATGCTGCCGCCGGAGCCCCTCGCAGGAGGTACCGCGCCACATCTTTTCTTTTCCTCGGATCGGTTTTCTTTTCTTCTATTCCGATTCTTTTCTTCTCTAAACCGTTCCGGTTTTCTAGATCGGTTTTTCGTTCGGTTTTCTTTTCTCAAAACCCTAGATCGGTTCCGTTCTCTTTTCCGATCTAGTTTCCTAGAGACCGTTCGCTGGACCGTTCGTCCTAACGAACGTGATCACCAGATACTTCTCGATTAACGAACATCCATTCGTTTAACCGTTCTTCTTTTTCTTTTCGTCGGATTTATTCCGTGATCGCGATCTCAGATCCAATCTTCTTTCTAGTCTATCTTCTCGCTCGTTTATCAGAATCAGGTGATTCAAGCGCCTGGAGTTTCGTCTCGAAACCCTCGTTCCGACTAATCAACTTTAACTAAGTTTTTGCTACGGTAAAATTTGACCTAGTTTCAACTTGCTAGAACCGAGTTGTTTTCCGCCGTTTGTTCTCGGTTTCTTTGTTCGGTTCTTTCTCTCTTTGCAACCGAGTTCTTAAGTTGAACTTTTTGGTTCGATCTCTTGTTCGAGTTTTACCTGTGCATTAGATGAGTACTTATTGTATGCTTGTTGTTTATCTGCGATAGATTTCCCGGATTGCGCCGCTTGTTACTTCGAATCCCTAGGACTCGCGGATCATCAGCAAGGCAAGTAACACTTTGATCATACCTTTTCTACAACCCAGTTTGTTGCATTAGATCCAGCCTCACACATTGCATGATTAGGACCTAATTAAATTGTGGGATGGGAAGTAGATGAGGTAGTACCTATTACCTGTTATTATGAAACCTTTGGGAGTTACTTCTACGTTTGCTTATTATGCCATGCTATGCTAGTAGACGTGGATTGGTTGAGTGATATCTATGACAGATGTGAGATTGATAATTTTAATGGTTTATCTAAGGTGGCAACTTAAACACACATCTGGGTGGATTGAGGCACCTGATGTCTATCATGACTTGCCTGTTTTATTTTGGACCGCCACCCTGGCTCAAAGGGATCATAAGATCTTTCATGATAAATACTTACATGTGCAGCCACAAGCCAATATGGGCTCTAGCATAGTTGACTTAGTCGTGCGAACTCTTATAGGGGTAGATTAGCAGATGTAGGGGATGTAGGTGGTATGGTCTACTCCACCGTAAGGTGCTAGCGCTTCTGAAAGACTATGTCTCGGTCATCCGTTTCTCAAACACCAGTAGTGCGAGAAATCCAACGGAGGCGATCGAGCCTTGTGGGGAAAAGTGCACAAACCTCTGCAGAGTGTAATAAACTAATCATGATTAGCCGTGTCCCCGGTTCTGGACAATCTTGAGTATCTAGTACTTGAACATCATGTGAATCTCATCATGTTACTTCTAATTAATGTTGTTGGGTTTTAATGATTACTTTTAATTGGGATTGAGAATGCTGTCAACCATTCTCAATGTTTAACAACCACCATGATAGTTAAATAAATTTATTCCTTTGCAGTAGGGAAAAATTGGCTTTACGCAAAACCGTAACCATAGAGCTTTCCACCAGCCAAATATGCATATAGTATAGCTGTTTCATTCCATTATTCTCTATGTGTTACCTTGCCAGCATATTCCATGTGCTGACCCGTTTCGGGCTGCAACGTTAATGTTGCAGACTTTTCAGACGAAGATTAAGGTGCTTTTAGGTCGTGGTTCTATACTCAGTGATGCCGTTGGAGTTGATGGACCCATTTATCTTCCAAGTCTTCCGCTGTTATCAATCTTAGATGGCCTTAAGCCATATTTATGTAATAAGTTCTATTCGGAGACATCGATGTAATAAGTGTGTGATTGCCACTCTGCTATAAATCCTTCAATGTACTGTGTGGTGTCAGCATTACTGATCCAGGGATGACACCGGAGCACAGTAGACTTGATCCATTCGGGTCTGGTCGCTACATCGAGGGCCTGGCATTTTGAGCTTAAGGTATGCGTAGTGCGGTACCGCATTGAACTTGGCGAATGTGGTTCGCTCGAGCAGTGCATGATAGCCACTGCGGAATGGGACTATGTCGAATATTAACTCTCGCTTCGGAAATTATCCGGAGATCCGAAGACCACTTCAAGTGTGACTGAGCCTGTAAAGTTGGCCTCAACACCTGGTATTACGCCTTTAAAGGTCATTTTGGTGGACTTAAACCTCGAGGGATCTATGCCCATTTTCCGCACTGTATCCCGGTAAAGCAGGTTCAGGCTGCTGCCGCCGTCCATAAGGACTCTAGTGAGATGAAATTCGTCCATAATTGGATCGAGAACCAATGCGGCGAATCCGCCATGACGGATGCTAGTGGGATGGTCCCTACGATCAAAGGTGATCGGGCAGGAGGACCATGGGTTGAACTTTGGGGCGACTGGCTCTACCGCGTATACGTCCCTTAACGTGCGCTTCCGCTCCCTTTTGGGGACGTGGGTTGCGTATATAATGTTCACCGTCGGCACTTCTGGGGGGAAACCCTTCTGTCCACTGTTGTTCGGCGGCCGAGGCTCCTCGTTGTCATCGCTATGCAGCCCCTTGTTTTCATTTTTGGCGTTGAACTTGCCTGCCTGCTTAAACACCCAACAATCCCTGTTGGTGTGATTGGCCGGCTTTTCGGGGGTGCCATGTATCTAGCACAAGCGGTCGAGTATTCGGTCCAAACTGGACGGCCCCCTAGGATTCCTTTTGAATGGCTTTTTCCGCTGACCAAATTTAGAGCCTCTAAATCCAGCATTAACTGCCGTATCCTCAGCATTGTCGCCGTTAATGCGGCACTTCTGCTTGCTGCGACGCGACCAGCCACTACTATTCCTGGTATCCGAATTACCAGGATTCTTGGTCATATTGTTGCTACGAGCAAGCCAGCTGTCTTCTCCCGCGCAAAAGCGGGTCATGAGTGTCGTGAGTGCTGCCATAGATTTCGGCTTTTCCTGTCCAAGGTGCCAGGCCATCCACTCGTCATGGATATTGTGCTTCAAGGCTGCTAGGGCCTCAGCGTCCGGATAGTTGACTATTTGATCTTTCTTTGTTAGGAACCGTGTCTAGAATTGACTGGCCGACTCCCCTGGCTGCTGAATTACGTGACTTAGGTCATCGGTGTCTGGGGGTCGCACATAAGTGCCCTGGAAATTGTTGAGGAATGCGGCTTCCAGGTCCTCCCAACAACTGATTGATCCTGTTGGCAAGCTGTTAAGCCAATGCCGAGCTGGTCCTTTAAGCTTGAGTGGGAGGTATTTGATGGCGTGGAAATCATCGCTGCGGGCCATGTGGATATGAAGGAGATAATCCTCGATCCATACCACAGGATCTGTTGTGCCACCATATGATTCGATGTTTATGGGTCTGAAACCCTTGGGGATTTAATGAGCCATTATTTCGTCTGTGAAGCATAGTGGGTGTGCGGCGCCTTTGTACTGGGCTATATCATGACGTAGCTCCAATGAGCTTTGTCTACTGTGTTCGTCCCTGCCGAATTTGTGGCTGGCGTGATAGTTACCGTCTCGCGCCGTGGGGCGCCCCCGCGATCCGTAGATCGAGCTTGTTTGCCTTTCCTTGTCCTCCAACATATCTCATAAGTCCGGCGCATATTCCCGTGCCTTGGTACAGGGTGCGGCTTGAGTGGAGGGCCGAGAGGCCTCTCTGTTGCGGCCACGAGATGGCCGGTCGGCCGCATCAAGTGCTTCCTCCTCTAATTGGGGTAGCAACCTGCGCTTTGGGTAGCTCTTGGAGGGGCGTTTGAGTTTATGCTCTTCGGCCGCAAGGACTTCAGTCCATCTGTCGACTAGCAAATCTTGATCAGCCCTAAGCTATTGCTGTTTTTTCTTGAGGCTTCTTGCCGTGGCCATAAGCCTACGTTGAAAATGCTCTTACTCGACGGGATCCTCTGGCATGACGAATTCGTCGTCCTCGCGGCTGGCCTCGTCTTTGGAGGGAGGCATATAATTATCGTCCTAGACCTCTCTGTCTGCCGCTCTCTCATGAGGGCTGGTTTCTCCATCCTCCTGTGCTAAATCTTGCTGGAGGGGATTTTCTTCGGCACTTTCCGGAGTGTTATTTTCTCCCGTGCTGGAATCACCGTATTTGTTTTGGCGGGACTTTGAGCGGCGCCACTGACGCCGGCGCTTAGGCTGTTTCTTGGAGGGGTCATCCTCCGCTGTTCCATCGCCATCTCCTTCTTTTGGGGTGTCCACCATGTATATGTCATATGACAAGGTGGGTTTCCAGGGCCTAGTAGGCGTTGGTTCTTCTTCATCTCCTTCATCGGCATCCATACCGTCGATGTCTTTGGAGTCGAAGTCGAGCATGTCGGTTAAGTCGTCGACAATGGCTACACAGTGGGTGGTGGGTGGGCTTTGAATTTCTTCATCGTTCGTACCCCAACCTTGCTGACCATAGTCCGGCTAGGGCTCTCCTAATAAAGAGAGAGACTTCAGTGTCTTCAGAATATCACCGAAAGGCGAGTGCTGAAAGATGTTCGCGGCAGTAAACTCCATGATCGGCGCCTAATCGGATTCGATCGGCAGGGGCGCGGAGGGTTCGGAGTCCGGAGAGGAGTCCGGCTCCTTGGAGTCATGAGTTTCGCAGAGTGCGGGGCTGGTGTTCGGCTCAATCGTCGTTGGGATCGCAGCCCCCGAGGTGGCGTCCAACCGCCCATCCTCGATTGGCACAGTTGGCTCCGAATTAAAGGTCGAAGCTGATGCGGGTGCGGCCTCCAGGGCACTATTCGGCAGCAGAGCTAGATCATGCTCGTCGTGACAGTGCGGCGCGCTCGGCAGTGGCTCAAATCCGTCAAAGATAAAGTCCCCACGGATGTCAACCGTGTAGTTTAAACTTCCAAATCTGACCTGACGGCCAGGGGCGTAGCTTTCGATCTGCTCCAGACTGCCAAGTGAATTGGCCCGCAGTGCGAAGCCGCCGAAGACGAATATCTATCCGGGGAGGAAGGTCTCACCCTGGACTGCATCGCTATTGATGATCGTAGGAGCCATCGAGCCTGACGGTGATGACACAGAGGAACTCTCAATGAAAGCACCAATGTCGGTGTCAAAACCGGCGGATCTCGGGTAGGGGGTCCCGAACAGTGCGTCTAGGCCGGATGGTAACAGGAGGCAAGGGACACGAAGTTTTACCCAGGTTCGGGCCCTCTCGATGGTGGTAAAACCCTATGTCCTGCTTGATTAAGATTGATGATATGGGTAGTACAAGAGTAGATCTACCACGAGATCGGAGAGGCTAAACCCTAGAAGCTAGCCTATGGTATGATTGTTGATGTGTATGTTGTCCTACAGACTGAAACCCTCCGGTTTATATAGACACTAGATAGGGTTAGGGTTACATAGAGTCGGTTACAATGGTAGGAGATCTGCATATCCGTATCGCCAAGCTTGCCTTCCACGCCAAGGAAAGTCCCTCCCGGACACGGGACGAAGTCTTCAATCTTGTATCTTCATAGTCCTGGAGTCCGGCCATCAGGACACCCCCTAATCCTGGACTCCCTCACTAACCCTTCTCCTTGTCTCGCCTTTCATATTCATCCTTCTGATTTTCAGCAAGCAGCTCAACTTGTCGGCAGTTCTGGAGGTCATGGACCTTGGTGCGGTGTATCTTGCAGTACTGCTTGTCTGAGCCTCCCGGCTGGCCGGTGGCTGGTAGGGCCAAGTAGGCGGCACAACCAGCAACCTCCTTGCCGGGGTCATTAGCCTTGGGCTTTTTGGTAGTGCCAAGCTAGCCGGATCCCACAACGGCAACCACAGTCTTGCCCTTGCGCTTCCTATTAAGGCGCCGGCCCTTCTTTGTCGGGGTGGAGTCGGTTTCTGGACCGGCGTCCTTGCCGGGGTACTTCCTCCCCTCTTCAGCTCGAGCACATCTATCGGCCAGAACATAATGTTCGGCCACATCCATGATCTTGTTCATCGCCAATTCTTCACGCATCTTGCGGTTGAACACATTATGATGGAATGCGCTGATAACTATGGCGGGATGCATATCTGGGTTGTTATACTGCACCCGGCTGAACCTCTGTAGGTACTTGCGTAGGTTTTCTCCTTCTGTCTAGGGGATGATGTGCAAATCGCTTGCCTGGCCGTGAGCTTGGTGGCCTCCAGTGAAGGCGCCAACAAACTCATGACACAAATCCGACCAAGAAGAAATGGAATCCACTGGCAAGTGCATCCACCACGACATGACATTGGGTTTGAGTGCCAATGGGAAGTAAGTGGCAAGCACCTTGTCGCGATCTCCAGCAGCTTGCATCGCGATGGTGTACATGCTGAGGAACTCCGATGGGTGGGTCCTGCCATTGTACTTCTCGCCAACATCGGCCTTGAATATGCAGTGCGAGGGCCAATGGAACTGCCGCAGCTCACGGGTAAAGGTTGGATAACCCTCCTCGTAAGGCAGGTCGTCGGGGCCCCCCGGCGCCGGGTGGTCCATAGTAGGCCCCGCACGCTGATCTGATTGCTGGCGCATCTCCCATCGTTGTTCGATGGTATTTTGAGGTCTTCTTGGGCCCGTTCCCGAAGGACTTTACATTGGTCGCGGCAGGTTCGCGGGTCGGACAATGCTGTGGAAACGATGTCACCGACGTCGGGTCGACGGACCGGTGGCTGTTGTCGTGGCCGTGGGGGGGGGGAGTGCACCATGGTCGCAGTGTCTCTGGTCCCCCATCCCGGGCATGCACCGGCTTGTTAGGACGCCAATGCGCAGGTCCCACCGGGAGCGGCTCGTCATTGTTGGTGAAGCTGTCAAGGCTTCGGTTGGTGGCTCTCCACTCATCCAGCTTCTCCGCAGCAGGGGGGAAGTCGAGGAGCAGCTGCACGTGTGCCAGCGCTTTTGCTGGCGTAGGCGGCGGCGAGATCTGCGTAGACCCTGATGCGCTCCGACTTCTAACCGGGTTAGAAGGGGCTCTGTCATGGTCTTGCGATTGCACGCCGCCTGCACCGGCGTCTAAGCACGCACGCCGGCCTGGTTCGTCCTGCGAGTGGCGCACATGGCTCTTTCCGCGGTGGTGCCCAGGGGCTCCGGCATTGTGGTGTTGCTCATTGCGCGCGGTCTAGGAAGGGCACGGTGCGGGCGCCAGCTGGGGTGCCGTAGAGGCTGCTGCGCCGCCCGTGGGTAGCATGACCCCAACCCCGGACCCAACGGCGCGTGGCTCGTCGTCTCGGATTCGCACGGCGTTGCTCGCCTGGCTCTAATCGCCAGAATGTCGTGGATGCTTGCGGGCCACTTCTCTGCCCCCATCCGTGGGCAGCCGGTCGCCTGCTAGCACTGGCGCGAACGGGCCGGCCCCGGACGAGGCGATCGCTGTGATCCCCTTTCTCTTGGGGGCCATGGTGATGATAAAGTCGGTGTGCTAACCTTCAATGCGGATTTTCACAGCTTACGCCCCCTACCTGGTGCACCAAAGATGTCGGGGGCAATGACACCTATGGGATCACGAGGAATCACTTTTGCTACAGTTGGCGGGCATGTGGCTGTGGAAAGAGCGGGAATGAGAGATCAACGCAGCGCGATTATCCAGGTTCGAGCTGCAAGTGATGCGTAATACCCTAGTCCTGCTGGTTTATGTTCATCTGGTCTTCTTGGACTAGCTACAAAGCATGCACGGTCCAAACAATCCAAATCCTCTCTCAATACGTCGTGGCTTCCTTTTATATTCAAAGGGGCTACCATAGTCGCACACAGGAGGTGGAAAGCTATACAGTAGTCGAATCTATCTCCTAGCACCGTAGGACAAATGCATTTAATAGCGCTGCCGACGTGCCCTTCCTGCTTTATTGGGGACGGCAAGGAAGCTCGTCCTAGATGTCACCGGCTCGCCTGGCTTTGACGCGCGTCCGAACTGACGAGGCGTGTAGCTCCACGCTGGCAGAATCTTCACAAAGATCTGCATGCCACCATGCAAAGTGCTTGCTGAGTTGGCCTAGGGGCCGCACGTCGCCGCGCAGGTGCTTGCCTAGCCAGTGGGCTGGCAGCTACATGGGAACGGTGGTGGGGTCTTGGTAGATGAGGGCCTGGCTACGGCCCCGTGGGTGTCTTCGGCAAGGGTCTTGCCGGGGCCCCGGCAAGGGTCTTGCCGTGGCGTCGTGGTCGTCCACGGCAAGAATCCGGAAGGTACCCGAGGTGGGCACAACCCACCTGGGCGCGCCTGGCGACGCGCCCTAGTGTCTTAAGCCCACCATGGTTTCCTTCCTGGTTGTTTCTTATTTTCCTAATTTTTGTTATATTCCAAAGCTGACAAAAAATATTTTTGCGAATTTTTTGGAGTCCATTCACCTACCGTATCACGTACCTCCTCTTTTTTCAAGATTTTGGAGTGTTCTGGAAGGTTTCTTTTATTTGTTCCTTGGGTATCATCAATACCCAAAAAGACACTTCTGTGATGATATGTGTTTGTCATGGTAGGTCACATTTTCTGTCATGCATGTACAACCATGACGATTTTATGACAGAATCAAGATAGTCATACCTGTGCTGTCGTAGAAGTGTTCCATGGCATTACCAAAATTATTGTCATGGAAGTGTCCACTTCCATGATGATAAATCGCGCGTCATAGAAGTGCTTTCGTCAAGGGTGACCGACACATGGCATCCACCGTAATGGGTCACCGTTAAGCTATCGGGTCCGGTTTGGGATCCGATAACCCGTTAACAGCCAGGACAAATGAGGATTTTCCACGTGTAAAATTATCATTTGCCAGAGGAAACAAATTTTGGCTCACCGTTGGGACAGATGTCATCCATCCATTGGACAGGAGGCGCCTATGATATGTCAACATGTGGCACGGCCCAACAAAGGCCCATACAGGTTAAAAAGGCCAGCCCAATCAAAGGCCTGTAGTACTTACTCTAGTACTAGTGGGCCAGCCCAATAACGACATGTTTAATAAGGCCCATTTACGGCCTGAAGCCAGATCTAGCCAATTAATTGTTCACTGAATATTTGGGCCCAATTACGGCCCGGTGACTTTGGGCATGTTAGAGGCCCGATGTAGACATGGGCCCATTTCAGCCCGGTGTGTCCTTCGGCCTGGGAATGGCCCGTGCTGCCCATGGGCCACATATGGTCCGACGCGACATCCGGCCCACTAATGGCCCGTGATAAAGGTGGCAACAGTTCAGCCCAACGTGAGTTTGGGCCTGTTAAAGGCCTGTCGTACAATTCGGGCCGTTGATGCCTGTACTAAGCTTCCGACCTCTTAAAGGCCCATGATATCAGTGGGCCAACTAAGGCCCAAAATATGTTTCGTCCTGGTAACGGCAGGGCATATAACTGGGCCAAAAAAGGCCCGGTCTACCTTTTAGCCAGCTGAAGGACCGTCGATGACTAGTGAAAATTGAGGCCCAACATGAATTTTGGCCTGCTAAAGGCCCATGGTTTTTCTAGGCCGTAACAGGCCACCAGAATATTCAGCCTGTTAATGGCCCAGTGTTTCGTGGGCCAAACTAAGCGCTAGGCCATAAAAGGCCCAACTAAAATTTGGGCCGAATATAGGCCGGAGTAAGTTGTGGGCTCTACACAAAGTGTGAAGGCCCTAATGGCCATTCGGGCCCAAGAAAGATGTAGGCCGGCCCAATTGTGGCCCGCGAAAAACCAGGCCCATTAGAGGCGAATGTTTTGGCCCGGTCGACTACATCAGATTTTTTTTCCAGATAGCAAATGATGGCAGTGACTAGTAGGAATTAAGAACAAACCTACTCTATACAATAAAGAAATTATGGCATAGAAACTTGGAATAAACCTACACTATACAATAAAGGATTTATGGTATATTACATCCACTGGGCATCGAAGTTCACTACTAGTGATCATAAAGTGCAACAAAGAAGGAGATTACAAAAATTGGGCACCATTGTAGTGTAACAAAATACTACTGAACCAAGACCACTTCCAAGACAGTTCAAGAAAGGTTAGCCTCGCGTGGGAACTATGCACAAGCTACTAAGCAAGGCTGTGAGACTGGCCTACATGTTAGTCATAGCTTCCAGGTGTAGCTGTTTTGCAATGAGGTTCTCATCGGTGTTGAGTTGCAGAGTGCCTTTCTGCTAGAACTTGGGACTGAAGAAGTCGAACTGATTCAGACAGTGAATACTGTGAGCTTGTCTGACTGCTAGTCTTAAGTATCTTGAACTCTGCATCAAGACAAGACTTTGGGGTCGTCTCGCTATCTTCAAGATGTTTTGCCTTCTTTGCTGCAATATATGTTGGGTTTGTGTCACAGCCTTCAGCAGACTTGTGCATGCCATCAGGCATATCACCCTAAAACAAGCAGAGAGATGATATGTGTTGTACGTGTATAAACAAAGATGATAATTGTGCTGTCAATTCCATCCAATTTCAAATAAGAAAATAAAGAGTAAGTTCAAAATATCAATACCATAATTTGGCATTGTTCATAATGCGGGGAGAATCACCACACTACTAGATTACCATGTCAACATAATAAGCATAGATGAAGGGCAAAGACAATCATTATATCTATTTTGGTTAACGTGCATGGCATGCTGTTCATATCATCAGCCACATCAGTAAGATAAAATAGGAGATGACAAGGTGCAAACATGGGCTACTTCACCACACACTGGATTATAGATCCACAAAAACAAGCATACATATAGGGAGTATTGTGTAATGTGCATGGTATGAATAAGGAATTTGGTTTTACAAGTAAAACTTGGAACTTACGGTTGTTGCGAACATGCATTTTGATAGAAACAACAAACTAAACAGCAGTAAACTATAGGGAGTATGAGCAAACTAAACAGCAGTTTAGGATAAAGGCTTTAGAAGGGCTGACTTACATTAACAGTTAACACCGGCTTTATAATACCCGTCTCAATGTCAAGGGAAGGATAACTCAAGAATTTCAGCACAAAATCTTCTTCATAAGCATTGCCTGTACTCTACATTTTGTAGATAGTAATTATAGATATGATAATACTGGAAGGGATAGAGGATAATGATGATAAGATGCAGATTGATGCTACATAATCTACTACCAATCCCTGGAACTACAAGCTTTACAGGACAAAATGTACTGACAAGAGCAATGGGCTAAACTTCTACACTGCCATTGTCTGTGTATTCAACTTTTTGGTAAGATTAAATATAGATATGATATTTTTAGTAAATGGTGGGCGAGGGAGATAAGATGCAGAATGCTACACAATGAACCAATCCCTCTTCCCATAATACAACAGTGTTTTGAACACTGGTGTACTGTACAATATATTATGGGATGGAGGGAGTAGCTATTAATGTAAGTATAGTGATAGACGACGTTCAGTCCTTACAAGAGGAATGCAGAGCTAAACCTCTTCAAAGGCATTGGGTTGATTCTAAATATATGTAAGAGTCCATACGGATCTTATAATGTCCACCAAATGGATGATAACGAAGCTAACATGTGTAGTGATGCTACATAATCAAACAGCTATGAAAGTAAGTATGGTCATATAGGGCAAGAGGTACTCACAAGAGCAATGTAGTGTGCAGTATAGTTGCGAGATTCTATGGTCCCTTGAGAATGAATGTTCTTCTGCAAGTAGTTTTGATACAAGCGAGATGTTTAGGCAAATGCAGAAATGTAGTTCAAATTGTGATGTGATATCATAGATAGTACCTTACGCTGCAGATGAGACCAATGTGTAACAAGATTATTCCAGTCACTATCTGATAAAATGTAGGACCTGAGTGTCACACCCTAGCTAGTTCATGCATTAGAGTGTTGCATCATGTCTACTTTTCTAGAAAATTGAAATGGGTATGACAGAACCCCCAGCAGCCATGGAAACAACTAGGATTTACTAAAATCATTTTCAATGAATCTGAAATGCCCTTCTAAAAAGTCCACCTTTTTTGTCTAGGGTTAGAACCTCTGACAAAATGGGTTCACATTTTTCTAGGGCACATAAGTTCATTGGATTAAATCTTTATCTATTTGCATTTGGGCATTTAAATGCTATAAAATATTTTAAATGCCCAAATAATTCTGGAAATAAGTGTGGGCTGTTGGAAATAATCCATACAGAGCTCCTGATTATTTTCAGGATTTTTGGAAGTGTTTAACTATTTTTAATAAAGACACACAGTTACAGAAAATAGAAAAACAAAAACAGAAATAAAGAAACCGCTTACCTGGCCGCAGCCCACCTCCCGGCCCACCTGGCGGCCTAGCACTGTGTTGGCCCTTGCCAGCTAGCTGCTTCCTCCCGCCAGGTAGGCAGGTAGGAGGTGACGCCGGCGCGCGAGAGCTCGCCACCACGCCACCTGCTTGCCGCTTGCGCCTGTGGACATCTGGGAGAGCTCCACGTCACCGCCTCGACCTCGCAGACACACCCGTTCTCCCCCTGGCCCTCTCCCTCGCCCTCTCCCACCATGGCCGACGTCCCTGCCGCCGCACCGTTAACGTAGCCGTGTTCCCCGCGGTCATCGGGACGCGCCACCATGTCCAGAAGCTCCTTCGCCCTCCTCTCCTTTGAGGAAGCCGAGCCCCGAGCGCTCGAGTGCCCCGAAGCCACCGCAACAACCTCGCCCGACCTCGCCGTCGCCGGAGATCCCTTTCGCCGTCACCGCCGCATCAGCTCGTCTGCGACCGCGTCGTCTGCACTATCGTGTTTGCCGTGAGATGCTACACCTCTCCACCCCTCTCGTCCTTGCTCCCGCGCCTCGTAGACACCGCACCGAGCTTGGCTGCACCCACCACCGCCACCGCACATCGGCGTCGTGGCCACAACCACTTGGGCTTGATTCCGGGCACGTCACCGTCTTCAGCGCACTCGCAGGAGCCCAACGCACCACCCCACGCGCCACTCCACGCCGTGCCCCGTAGCCTCGGGTTCGACCTTGCTCGAACTCCAGCGACCGCCAAGGTCGTCGCGCGGCGTTGTTTCCCGCCACCCCGAGCTCCACCACTGTGTCACAGCCCAGTTATTGCTTGTAATTATTTGCATCAGTGTGCATTCATGCATGATGTTTAAATTTATGAATTTGGAATTGAGGGAATTCTAAAAGCCTCAAATGACATAAAGGGCAAGAACTCTAAACATTTCATTCATTGGACCAAAATTCTCTTCATTAATGTCTGGTATTTTTGGCAACAACTTAGAACCAAACCAAAAATAATGAACATTTTTAAAGAATTATTCTTGGACTTTGAATTTAAATCAATAGTTATTTGAGTTGGACTGATATCCATAATATTTAGGATATGAGTTCAAATATTCTGAAACTTAGTATGTGGTTTTGGTTCTGACCATTTAATCCACATATAAATTTTTAGGATTTTACATATTGGTTTGGTTTGTAAATCAAATCAAAAACATATTGAATAAATAGAGAACAAGAACTAAAAGAAAAACAGAGAAGGAAAACCACCTGGGCCTTCTTACCTGGCACCCCCAGCCGGCCCAACACCGTGCGGCCCAGCCGCCTGGCCGCCTCCCCTGTCGCCTTCCTCCTTGCCAGGAGGACGAGCACATGGCCGAGGCATGCCGGCACACGCCCGGCCACCTCCTGCTTGCCGCTTCGCCCTGGTCTCTTTGGATGATGCCATGCAGCCTTCCCGACCCCCTCTCACTCTCCCTCGTCCCCGTCTCCTCCTCTGTCTCTCTCTCTCGCGAGCGCCGCAACCGCCCGAGAACGCCGACGAGCACCTCCATGGCCACCAGCTCTCCCTTGCCCCGTCGCCAGGTCCAGAAGTTCTGCCGTGTCTCCCTCAACCTCCACGCTGA
Organism: Triticum monococcum; assembly: GCA_034509565.1. Taxonomy (NCBI): domain Eukaryota; kingdom Viridiplantae; phylum Streptophyta; class Magnoliopsida; order Poales; family Poaceae; genus Triticum; species Triticum monococcum. The sequence goes on from CM067842.1 coordinate 290,862,122, forward strand.
GCCAGGCTTCGCCGGAGGCCTTGCAACGCCGTCCCCAACGTCTTCTTCATCCTCGGTGCCCGGAGATCCTCGCCGTCGATTTGCTGCCCGCCGGCCGTCCCCGCGCCTACCGATTCCTCCGTTAGCCTCTGTGTGAGCTCCGCCGCCTTTTCGCCTCCTCCCCGAGCTCGTTCCTCTCCTCTTGGCACCTCTGCCACCGGAGCCGAGAGCTCTGTGCCGCCGGCCATGGCGCCACCGTGGCCAGAGCCTGAACCAGCCGCTCCCCCATGCGTCATCGTTCTCCTCACCTCCCCAGGAGCATGTAGCCACCACCAGCTCCTCCCCACGTGCCCCCTAGCTCCTACCCGAGCACGCATGTAGCTCCGGCCGCCGCTCGACCCGTCGTCGGTATCGATTCCGGTGACCCCGTGACCTGCTGCTGTCTCCACTAGATGTGCGGGAGCAACGGCTATGCCCTGGTGCCCTCAGCGCGCGAAACCGCCGCCTGTAGCGCATTTCCGAGCCACGCCGCCGCATCTAGCCTCGCCGGCGTCGAGCCGCCGGCAGGTTTGACCAAGCTGACCAGGGTTGACCCCCTGGTTCATTGACATGTTGGTCCGAGGCCCTATTAATTTAGTTAGCTGCTAATTAATTTAGTTGGCCACTAACTCACCCACATTTGGGCCCAGACCTAGATTAGTTTAGTTAATCACCTAATTAGGTCTAACAGGCACTGTTAGCTAACCGAGTCACTGACCAGTGGGTCCAATTGGTCAGGTTTGACCTGGGTTGGCGCCTTTGACTTGCTGACGTCACACCGACATCATGCTGATGCAGTAATCACTTTTCTGGAATATAAAAGGATCTTAAATGATTTATTTATTTCACAAAATACCCTAAACTTCAAAAATTCATAGAAAAATAACCGTAACTCAGATGAAGATAATTTATATATGAAAAATTATCATAAAAATGCGCTGTCCATCTGTACCATTTTCATGCATGACAGACCAACTTATACCTATTGTATAAGTGAAAACACGATAATTGCATTTTAAGTGCTTAATGTGGAGCTTGCATATGGACTTCCTCTAAACTGCTACTGGATGCACAAATCATAACATCATTACCATGTCACATTCATGCATCATATTGTGCATTTAATTGATTGTGTTCTTCCTTGTTTGCCGGTATTTGTTCCCTCTCGATAGATGTGTTCCGGCAATGAGTTCGATGACACCGATGAAGAGTTATACTATCTTCAGAAGTGCTAGGCAAGCAAAGAACCCCTTGTTCATTCTGATAAAAATCCCACTCTCTCGCTGCTGCTCTCTTTACTGCATTGGGACAACAACGATTCAACTATTGCATGCTGCGGTAGTTGAACCCCTTTTCCTCTGCATGACCTGTCATTGCCACAGTAAATAGATGAAACCCACTAGCATGAGTAGGAGTTGTTTGAGCCCTCATGTGCCTACTCATTCATGCTTGTTTGTCATGCCTGCTACTGCTTAGAGTTGAGTCAGGTTTGATTCATCGGGGATGAATAGGAATGGTGATGAACATGTCCTACTATGTGTGAGCTAAGTGTGTGAACACGATTTGGTAAAGGTAGCGGTGAGAGGCCATGTAGGAGTACATGGTGGGTTGTCTCATTGAAACCGTTCTCAGGAACTGGGTTCTATGTTTGTGATCCATGAACAACTACTACCACTCATTGGGATCCTTAATTGACCCTCTCGACTTATTAACTGCCCAAGTCCTTTGTCCAGGTGTTGCAACTAGTTTCTGGTGTTTATAGGATATGTGTTGGCGGCCGTGCGTAGTGCTGACCCTAGGGGTGGGCTATGATGCGGTAGATACACCATGGCACGGTGTATCGAGCGCCCGTTTGGTGTCTCGGGAATCCAGCACACATCATTTGGGGCTGTGAGCGAAACTCCGGCCGGATCTCCTCACGGATGGAACCCGAATATGCGATAAACCTAGACTAGATGTGTACGTGGTGGTAATTGGCGAGAGCGTGTGTGAAGAAGTACACCCCTGTAGGGTTATAAATGATCTATTCGAATAGTCGTTTCCGCGGTAAAGGACTTCTGGGTTGCCTATACAGTTCATAGATAACTTGAAGTGGATACTCTAAAATGCGCAAGATAAGCGTGAGTGCTATGGATGGCGTTCTCGTAGGTAGACGGGAGCGGATCCATAGTGGTGTATTGATTGGTGAATTTGTGGACTCGTGTGTGCCACCTGAAAAGAGTTGCTTGCAGTCGTAGTTCAGGTTAGCCACTGAGTCAAAGCTGGCTTGCTGCAGTTAAACTCTACTACCCCCTTTGTTGTTACAGATGCATACGTAGTTAGTTCTGATGTAAGTCTTGCTGGGTACATTTGTACTCATGTTTGCCTATTTTATGTTTTTGCAGAGAGACGTCAGTCTCACTAGTAGTTCCGCCTGGACTTCGACGTTTAGCTTGTTACCTCAGCTACAATCTTGTGCCCTCGGCAGGGTCTTGTAGATAGTCAGGCTTCTCAGCCTTCTTTGTTTGTAGTTGTCTGTACTCAGACAAGTTAAGCTTCCACATGTGCTTGCTGTTTGTATGCTCTGTATGTTGGGGTCATGAGACCCATGTTTGTAATATTCGTTCCTCAAAGCCTATTGAATAAATACTTTGAGTCATAGAGTTCTGTTGTGATGCCATGTTGTATTTAGACATATTGAGCACATTGTGTGTATGATTGAAATGCTTGGTATGTGTGGGATCCGACAACCTAGTTGTTTATCCTCGATAGCATCTCTTATGGGGAAATGTAATCTTGTGCTCCCATGAGCCATAGTAGTCCGCTACAGCCCGGTTCACCAGAGTCCTGCTAGCCCAGCACCACTGCTCTGGAACACTTGACGAGCCGGCATGTGATTCACTTTGGGGAAATGTCTGTCCCTTTGGGGAAATGTCAAGCGGTGACATCTGGAGTCCTGCCTAGCCTGCTACAGCCAGGTTCACCGGAGTCCTGTTAGCCCAATGCTACAGCCCGGATTCGCACGCTGCTGGCCGACATGCTCGATGTTGATTCATGTATGCCTGTCCCCGTAAGTTAGTGCCACTTTGGGTTCACGACTACTCATGTCGGCCCGGGTTCTTTGTCATATGGATGCTAGCGACACTATCATATACGTGAGCCAAAAGGCGCAAACAGTCCTGGGCCATGGTAAGGCGACACCCATGGGAATACCGCGTGTGAGGCCGCAAAGTGATATGAGGTGTTACTGGCTAGATCGATGTGACTTGGAATCGGGCTCCTGACAGCGTTGGTATGAGAGCCTGATTGCCTGTATGATTACAAAGCCAAACCGGTCGAAGTTGTGTCTAGAAATGCTTTAGTTATGTAAGGGAATTGATTGTGGAAGGGAACGTAAGGCTCTTTTTACTCCTTTACCTTATGCCCTTCTGATCTGAGTCAACCGCTTCTTCTCTATGGGGATTAAGAATTAGGCCTTCTCATCTGTCTATCAGGATGACGTGTTACTAATCCATAGGCTTATAGGATTGATAGTTTCCAGTGCCAGTTCAGATTCGACTACTTCCGTATGTTCATAGCTGGCCTTAGAACTTTGATATTGTTATGTTGAGTGGTCATGCCACTATTATGCAGGATGTCTCAAATCTTTCTGAGCATTTACAGCCGTTATGATGTCCGAGTCATGCCAGGTTTCTAAATAGTCTGATGCATTTGCAAATCCCTTCTTTCCGTTCCCGATGTTCCTTTGGGCCAGTTCAACCACACTAATCGGTGAGTTGAGGTACTCTATTGCCTCGACATATATGTTGGACCTATTATTATGACCCTAGGTGTTTTAGGGAGTCACCTAGTGATCTAGCCATGTTTTGTATCCCCAGTGTGTGATTCTGGCCATTATTCTCGAAAGCATCCCGTGATGCCACCTAGTAGTAGGTATTCTACTCCTGGGTTCTTGACCCAAGATCCACTCTACTTACCTCGTGTTGATAGTGTTGCTCGTACCTTTAGGATATTAGTAATCTTTGTGATAGTCTTTGAGGTTCGTGGTATATCCTTCTTCCAAATACCATCAACTACTTATGGCAGAAGTTCCTCGTTGAACTAAAAGATCACAATCAGAGTACTCTTGAGGAGTTCTACATTCATAATTGTGACTCTGCCAGTTCTACCTTTCTGCATGGGTTATCCAGAAGAAATATTTTGAACTCGATTCGACATACTAATCTATGCATCAACAACTCAGAAAGTGATATGTTCCTTTGAGTTGTCCCTTTTCAGTTGTATTCCGACCTTCGTCTATCAATTGATAGTCAGGAGTAATTATGCATTCGTGTTATCGATGCTTATTATTCTTGTGGTCCGTCAAGCCATTCTATCTCAGAATGACTAGGAGAAATAAACTCCAGTACCTCATCCATATCCAGGATTGGGTCAAAATAGTTGTGCTCCGCAGATCAAAATGCCAATCCAACTTTTGATTCTGTTCTACCCTAAAGTATTACCGTCTTATGTCAAGAATGTCATGAGAATTGCACAACCTCTCATGAATTCTTGATATAGTGATACTCCTCGCCATCATTGTTCATTCCTCGGTTCCTGTGTTATCGTAACCGGAATGCCGACAAGTGAATCGTGATGTGTGAAATCAATAATCCTAGCAACTTCGTTGCTTGGTAGTTAAAGGACAATATTCTCATCCTTAGCGTATTGGCTACCGAACCATCGTTCTGAGATTGATCGTGCTACCTAGTCCATATTTCGGGTGCACTCCTCGATCAATGAGTTAGGGTTGTGTCAACCCCTTGCTTATTCGATCACATCGTCTTTCCCTGAAAAGCAAGATTGTTCTCGGGCTTAGTAACATATCGGTGGTTCATGATTTTCCGAATATCTTCTCGAATGTATCACCAGGTTGTCACCTGACCGTTATGTTGAGCTCATGATCAAGTTGGTTTCTTGTAGCCACCCCTTTCTCCAAGAATCTGTGTCAGATACCCTGAGCTAGTTGGTTAAGCTAAACAGCAACTTGGAGAGTTGGAAGATGAAAGCTTGTCCGACTTAGTTCCTTTTAAGGGATATCTTGTATGTGTGTTGTAGAAATATGATTTCTTCATCGATTGGTTCTCGTGATCAGTTGTTAAACCTATCGTCTTGCCCAAACCTTGATTTGAGTGTGGGCCATCGTCAAATCCAGTTAGAACCAATGATATTCATAATGTTGTCTTACTCGTGGTTGATTCCTCGAGCATACACCATTACATCTTTTGGTCTGACCAATGCTATCATCTTGTTTACATAATCATGTAACCCCATCTTATGGAAATCTTGATAAATTGTTGTTGAGCCCATCAACAACATCCTTATCTTGTCCATGATTCATGTCGAACATTTAAGTTAGTATTGGAGACTTTTGTAAGCATTTTGTCACATCCCTAGTTCTGGTATACACTAGGCTAGCCCTTCATGTGAGCATCATGTTTAAATTCAAATGAAATTAGAATTGAGGAATTTTCAAAAGCCTCAAAATACCTCTAAAAATAACCAACATTTAAATATCATCAAATGAGTTCAAGAAAATGTTCCAGTTAATCTCTGGAAATGTTGGCAAGGGATAAAATTCAAACCAATATTTCTAGAATCTCAGAAACAATTTTTTTGGGCCTTTGAATTAATCCAATAAATATTTGAATTGGATCTATATTTGTTATATAATAAATATATGTTCAATAATTCTGGAAATTGTTGTGTAGCTTTGGATAAGTCCATTTAGTTCACACAATTATTTTCATGGATTTTGAAAATGGTTTGGTCTTTGAACTAAATCAAAACATAATAGCAAAAATAGAAAAACAGAAAACAGAAAATAGGAAGGTGCGAGAGAGGAACTTCACCTGGGCTTACCTGGCGTCTCAAGTGGCCTGCCCAGCCCACCACCGCAGCCCCTCTGTCGCCTTCCTCCTCGCGCCAGTAGGCAGGGGCGCATGCCTGGCGCGCACAGCCACACACCAGCCACCTCCTCCCTGCCTGGCTACCTCCTCCTCCCCCCTGGACGTCTCTCGCAGCGCCACGCCACCCCCTGGAACTCTCTCACTCTATTCCGACCTTTTCCCCCTCCTCTGCTCTCTCTCCCTCTCTGCCCGAGCGAAGCTCTTCGCTGCCGTACGCCGTAGACAGGGCCTCCATGCTCCCCTCGCCTCCCTGACGTGTCCACGAGCATCGCCAGGCCTCCCTCGTCCTCTCCGTCCAGCCACGCCTCGCCGGAGGCCTTGCATCAACGACATCTTCATCGTCTTCGTCGCCGGCCACCGGAGATGCCTCTCGCCGCCCCGCTCGCTCTGGTGCTTCCCCGAGCACGCCGAGGCAACCTCTTCACTCGCCGTGAGCTCCTCTACTGATCCCCCTACTCCCATGTCCATTAGTTCATCGTAGCTCTCATTTCCGTCGAGACCGAGACCACACCGGCGCCGGACTTGTCACCGTCGTCGTTTTGGTTCACCTCCATCCAAACCGAGCGTGTCACTGCACTCAGTGCACCCCCAGGAGTCTGTAGCGGCCACCAACTCCTCCTCCCATGCACCGTAGCGTCGAACTTGTCATTGCCCGAACTCTGGCCGTCCCCTTGGAGCTCGGCGTCGTCGGCTCCCGCCACCATAGGCCCGGCCTCCACCACCACTCAAAGCGTGCCTGCACGAGCTCTTCAACGAGCCCAAGAACGGCCTCGTCCGTGCCTTGTGGATGTTTTCCAAGCCGCGCCGCCGTCTCAGGCCTCGCCGGCGTCGAGTCGCCGGTTGGTTGACCCACTTTGACCCCGGCTGGGCCCCTCCCAGAGTCACTAACATGTGGGGCCGGCCCTAACTGGATTAGTTAGGTGTTAGTTAGTGCTAATCACCACTGTCAGGTGTTAATCCCCTCACTAAACTAACCCTGAGCCACTAACATGTGGGCCCAACCCTGCTGACATTGTTGTTAGAATTAGTCTAACCCAAATTAACCCAGTTAACTAACTGAGTCACTGACCAGTGGGCCCCACAAGTCAGGTTTGACCTGGACGGTGCCTGTTGACCTGCTGACGTCAGCATGACCTAATGCTGACGCAGTTTTTCATTTACTGGATTTATTAATAACCAGGAAATTCCAAAAAATAGTATAAACTTCTAAAAATCATAGAAATTCAACCATAAGTCCAAATGAAACAAATTATATATGAAAAATAATCAGAAAAATCCAATCTATCCATCTGTAGCATTTGCATGCATGTTTAAAAAAATTAACCTTGCTGTTTAGTTCAAAACTTCATCATGCACTATTTGAATTCATAGTTTGAATCTGAAATTGAACCATGAGTTCAAATCAACTCAAACCCTTCCGTTCTTAGCTGCATTAGCTCAAATCACAGCATATTGACATGTCATGATCATGCATCATATTGTGCATTGCATTGATTGTATTCTTTCTGTGTTTGCCGGTGATTGTTCCCCCTCGGTAGACGTATGTTTCGACAATGTGATCAATGACACCGATGAAGAGCTATATCATCTTCAGAAGTGCCAGGCAAGCAAAAATCCCTTGTTCATTCCGATACAATCCCACTCTCTCACTCTTGCTCTATTTTACTGCATTTGGACAAGAAATATTCAACTGTTACATGCTGCGGTAGCTGAACCCCTTTTCCTACATGTTTTACTGCCTTTAGTCATTGCCACAGTAAATAAATGAAACCCACTGGCATGAGTAGGAGTTGTTTGAGCCCTGATGTGCCTACTCATTCATGCTTGTTTTGTCATGCCTGCTAGTGCTTAGAGTTGAGTCGGGTCTGATTCATCAGGAATGAATTGGAATGGTGATGAACATGTCCTACTGTGTGTGAGCTAAGTGTGTGAACACGATTTGGTAAAGGTAGCGGTGAGAGGCCATGTAGGAGTACATGGTGGGTTGTCTCACTGAAACTGTCCTGAGGAACTGAGTTCTGTGTTTGTGATCCATGAAACAGCTACTAGCACACGTTGGGCCCTGAAATATGACCCCGCTCGACTTAGTAACCGCCCTTGTACTCTGTCCATGTGTTGGCGGCTGTGCGTAGCGCTGACCCTAGGGGTGGGCTATGATGCGGTAGATACACCATGGCACGGTATACCGAGTCGCCCGTTTGGTGTCTCGGGAACCCTGCACACATACTTTGGGGCTGTGAGCGAAACCCCGGCCAGATCTCCTCGCGGATGGAACCCGAATAGGCGATAAACCTAGACTAGAGACTTGTGTGGTTAGTTAGGTCGTGGTCTACACCCACGTCGGCTTTCGCTTGAAGTCTGCCGAGCACATGTCGTGTGCAGACGCAAAGTGGTGGAAACATGTGTGAAGAAGTACACCCCTGTAGGGCTATAAATGATCTATTCGAATAGCCATGTCCGTGGTAAAGGACTTCTGGGTTACCTATAATAGTTCATAGATAACTTGAAGTGGATACTCTAAAACTCGCAAGATAAGCGTGAGGGCTATGGATGGCGTTCTCGTAGGTGACGGGAGCGGATCCATAGTGGTGTATTGATATGATGAATATGTGGACTCATGTGCGCCACCTCAAAAGAGTTACTTGCAGTCGTAGTTCAGGATAGCCACCGAGTCAAAGCTGGCTTGCTGCAGTTAAACCCCACTACCCCCTTTTGTTGATACCGATGCATATGTAGATAGCTCTGATGTAAGTCTTAATAGGTACATTTGTACTCATGTTAGCCTACTTTATGTTTTTGCAGAGAGACGTCAGTCTCGCTAGTAGTTCTGCATGGACTTTGACGTTTAGCTTGTTACGTCAGCTACGATCTTGTGCCCTCGGCAGGATCTGGTAGATAGTCAGGCTTCTCAAACTTTTTCATTTGTAGTTGTCTGTACTCAGACAAGTTAAGCTTCCGCATGTGCTTGTTGCTTGTATGCTCTGTATGTTGGGGTCATGAGACCCATGTTTGTAATGCTTGGCTCCTCGGAGCCTAATGAATAAATACTTTGAGTTATAGAGTTTTGTTGTGATGCCATGTTGTATTTACACATATCGAGCATATTGTGTGTATAATTGAAATGCTTGGTATGTGTGGGATCCGACAACCTAGTTGTTTATCCTTGGTACCCTCTCTTATGGGGAAATGTAGTCTTGTGCGTCCATGAGCCATAGTAGTCCACTATAGCCTAGTTCACCGGAGTCCTGCTCACAGCACTACTGCTCCGGAACACTTGACTGGCCGGCATGTGATTCACTTCATTCTTGTGTCTGTCCCTTCGGGGAAATGTCACGCGGTGACATCCGGAGTCCTACCTAGCCTGCTACAGCCCGGGTTCCCGGAGTCCTGTTAGCCCAGTGCTACAGCCCGGATTCGCACGCTGATGATCGACATGTTCGATGTTGATTCATGTATGCCTGTCCCCATAAGTTAGTGCCACTTTGGGTTCATGACTAGTCATGTCGGCCCGGGTTATCTGTCTTATGAATGCTAGCGACACCTATCATATATGTGAGCCAAAAGGCGCAAACAGTCCCGAGCCATGATAAGGCGACACCCGTGGGAATACTGTGCGTGAGGCCGCAAGGTGATATGAGGTGTCACCGGCTAGATCGATGTGACTTGGAATGGGGTCCTGATAGCTTTGGTATCAGAGCCTGACTGCCTACAGTATTACCAAGCCAAACTGGTCGAAGTTGAGTCTAGAAATGCTTTAGTTATATAAGGGAATTGATTGTGGAAGGAAACGTAAGGCACTTTTTACTCCTTCACCTTATGGCCTTGTGATCTGAGTCATCCTCTTCTCTTCTAGGGGGATTAAGAACTAGGCTTCTCATCTTTCTATCAGGATCATGTGTTACTAATCCGTAGACTCGTAGGATTGTTGGTATTAAGCCTCAGTTCAGCTTCTACTACTTCCGTGTGTTCATAGTTGGTCTCGGAACCTTGATATTGTGCTTCTGAGTGGTTATGCCACCATTTTGCAGGATGTCTCAATTCTTTTTGAGAATTTACAGCCGTTATGCTGTCCGAGTCATCCTAGGTTACTAAATAGTCTGATGCCTTTGCAAATCCTTTCTTTCCGTTCCCGATGTCCTTTTTGGTCAGAATTAGCACACTATCCGATACGTTAGGTACCCTATTGCCTCGGTATATATGTTGCAGCTATTTTTATGACCCTAGGTGTTTTAGGGAGTCACCTAGTAAACTAGCCATGTTTTGTGTTCCCGATGTGATGATTCTGGCCGTCATTCTTGAAAGCATCCCGCGATGCCATTTAGTTAGTAGGCATTCTATTCCTGGGTTCTGAACCCGAGATTCACCCTACTTATTTCATGTTGACAGTGTTTGCTCGTTCCTTTAGGTTATTAGTTATCTTGTGATAGTCCTCGAGGTACGTGGTATTTCCTTCTTCCAAATACCATGAACTGCTTATGGCAGAAGTTCTTTGAACCAAAAGATCACAACAAGAGTGCTCTTGAGGAGTTCTCCATTCTACGTTGTGAATCTGCCAGTCCTACATTTCTCCATGGATTATCTGGACGAAATATGTTAAGCTTTGTTCAACGTACTAATCTATGCATCCACAACTCAGAAAGTGCGATGTTCCTTTGAGTTGTCCCTCTTCGATTGGATTCCGACCCTCGTGTATCAGTTGATAGTCAAGAGTATGTCGTGCATTTATGCTCATCGATGCCTAATATTCTTGTGGTCCATCAAGCCATTCTATTCCGGAATGACTAGGAGAAACAAACTCCAGTACCTCATCCATCTCTGGGATTGGGTCAAAGCAGTTGTATTCCGCAGATCAAAATGCCAATCCAGCTTTTGTTCTGTTCTACCTTGGAGTGTTGCCTCCTTATGTCGGGATCGTCATGAGAATTGCACCACCTCTTATGAACTCTAGATAAAGTTATACTTCTCACCATCATTATTCATTCCTCGGTTCCGTGTTATTGTAACCGGAACGCCGACAAGTGAATCGTGATGTGTGAAATCTATACTCCTAGCAACTCCGTTGCATGGTAGTTAAATGGACAATAACCTCATTCTTAGTGTGTTGATTATTGGATCATCATTCTAGGATTGATTGTGCTACCCTGTCCTTATTTCTGGTGCACTCTTCAACCAAGAGTTAGGGTTGCATCAATCCCTTTCCTATTTAGTTTTATCATCTTGCTCTGAAAGAAAGGTTGTTCTCAAGCTTATAACATATCGGTGGTTCGTGATGTTCTGAATATCTTCTTGGAAGTATTACCAGGTTGTCACCTGACCGCTATGTTGAGTTCGTGATCATGTTGGTTTTCCTCCAAATCTCCCCTTCTCCAAGAATCTATGTTGGATATCCCTGAGCTAGTTGGTTGAGCTAGACAACAACTTGGAGAGTAGGAAGATAAAAGCTTGTCTGACTTAGTTCATGTTAAGGGATATCTTTTTGTGTGTGGATGTTGAAGAAAGATGATATCTCCATCGATTGGTCCTCGTGATCAGTTGTCGGATCTATTGCCTTGTCAAAACTTTGACTTGAGTATGGGCTATCGTCAAGTCAAATAAGTACCAACGATGTTCGTAATGTTGTCTTACTCGTGGTTGATCCCTCGAGCATACACCATTACATCTTTTGGTCTGACCAATGCTATCACCGTGTTCACATGATGGTGGAAGTCCAGTGATATGGAAATTCCGATGAGTTGCTGTTGAGCCCATTAGCAGCATTTTATCTCCCCCAAGATTCATGTTGAACATCTAGCTAGTGTTGGAAACTTTGTAAGCAATGCCTTCGTGTTCTGTTGATGAAGCTTATGCTTGGATGAAAGAAGTGACTTTCTCCAAGTTCACGTGCATTAGGTGTAAGTTGCCGCCATGAATTTGAGAGAGGTTTGTTTTGTTTCCCTTGGAATCATCCCAAATCAGTCATGCATACGTGTGAAGTATTCTATGGTTTGGTAGATTAATTACCTCCACTCCATATGTGTTCCTAGCACACCAAGCCACTGCTTGGTTTGTTCAAGGAGAAGAAGTTTCTTCTTGAGAGCTAGACTTACACAAGGACCTCGATATCCTCGTTGATGGTTCTCCCCCCGAACTCGGTAGTGTTTCGTTTTAAGACTACCAGGTGACCATGCTTGTCTAGGACAGCGTTTTCACATGCTTGTAGCAGAACTGGCTCATGTTTTGGAGCTTACTACCGTAGTTCATTCCCCGAGAGTTTTGCAACGTTATTTCGTCGATTTGTGTTGCTACCTTTCTTTTTCTATACATGTTGTCTGAAATATCCCGATACCAACCAGATCTGAATCTCAGACAGATATGATGGTTGGAACATTCCCAGCATTTGCATTTTATTCCCAGCTTGCACCGCCATTGTGCCATTTTCTATGGTCTTCCTTCTCATTAATTAATGTTTAAGATCATCTTCAAAAGTGGACTTCCCATGAGTCACATCCATTTCTAGAGATAAGCAAAACTCATCCATTGCGTTGTCTTCAACAAGGTAGTCACATCATCCATTCTAGTCGATATATGCCATTCTTTCGAACCTCCCTGAACGATCGTTTGTGATTGTCTTAGGCCGGCATAAAGAATTTCAATGATCATTATATCAAAAGTAATTCTTTTTGCCACTTAAGGGAACTGCTCTATGAGTCACCTTCCCTGAGGTGCCCCGTTGGGTAATCATGGCAACTTATCTCCTCGCTACTTTGACATTCACTCACCTTCTCACCTAAGCGTGGGATTGTTGCCTACCAATTTGGACCTTTGTCATATGTCCCTCTACATCCGTCCTGATACGTGTTTCGTGTCTCAGCTTGGGAGATGTCTCAATGTCTCACTCCATGAGTTGATCCTGAGTTGTTTGATCTTCGAGAAAATCGATCCTTCTGGAGTTTTCCCTTTCCTCTCATTGTCATGTTAGTTGGAGTTCTCAGAGCAAGACATCGATACAAAGATGGTGATTGTGTCAATGTTCTTACGAAGTGCAACCTGGATCGTGAAGACCGTGTTAGTTTGTGTCCCCTCCGTCCTCTTACCTCACATCCTGAATCTCGGGACGAGATTCTTGTTTAGTAGGGGTGAGCTGTCACATCCCTAGTTCTAGTATACACTAGGCTAGCCCTTCATGTGAGCATCATGTTTATATTCAAATGAAATTAGAATTGAGGAATTTTCAAAAGCCTCAGAAGACCTCTAAAAATAACCAACATTTAAATCTCATCAAATGTGTCGAAGAAAATGTTCCTGTTAATCTCTGGAAATGTTGGCAAGGGATAAAATTCAAACCAATATTTCTAGAATCCCAGAAACAATTATTTCGGGCCTTTGAATTAATCCAATAAATATTTGAATTGGATCTATATTTGTTATATAATAAATATATGTTCAATAATTCTAGAAATTGTTGTGTAGCTTTGGATAAGTCCATTTAGTTCACACAATTATTTTCATGAATTTTGAAAATGGTTTGGTCTTTGAACTAAATCAAAACATAATAGCAAACATAGGAAAACAGAAAATAGGAAGGTGATAGCGAGGAACCTCACCTCGGCTTTCCTGGCGGCTCAAGTGGCGGGCCCAGCCCACCACCGCAGCCCCTCTGTCGCCTTCCTCCTCGCGCCAGTTGGCAGGGGCGCGTGCCCGGCGCGCACAGCCACACGCCGGCCACCCCCTCCCTGCCTGGCTGCCTCCTCCTCCCCCTGGACGTCTTTCGCAGCGCCACGCCACCCCCTGGAACTCTCTCAGTCTCTCCCAACCTCTTCCCCCTCCTCTGGTCTCTATCCCTCTCTGCCCGAGTGGAGCTCGTCGCTGCCGTACGCCGTAGACGCGGCCTCGGTGGTCCCCTCGCCTCCCCGACATGTCCACGAGCATCGCCACGCCTCCCTCGTCCTCTCCGTCTAGCCACGCCTCGCCGGAGGCCTTGCATCGAGGCCATCTTCATCGTCGTCGTCGCCGGCCACCGAAGATGCCTCTCGCCGCCCCGCTCGATCCAGGGTTTCCCCGAGCACGCCGAGGCCACCTCTGCACTCGCCGTGAGCTCCTCTATCGATCCCCCTACTCCCATGTCCATTAGCTCATCGTAGCCCTCATTTCCGTCGAGACCGAGACCTCACCGGCGCCGGACTTGTCACCGTCATCGTTTATGTTTGCCTCTGTCCAAACCGAGCGCATCACTGCACTTAGTGTACCCCCAGGAGTCTGTAGGGCCCACCAGCTTCTCCTCCCATGCACCATAGCGCCGAACCCGTCATTGCCCGAACTCCGGCCACCGCCTTGGAGCTCGTCGTCATCGGCTCCAGCCATAATAGGCCCGGCCTCCACCACCACTCGATGCATGCCTGCAAGAGCTCTTCAATGAGCCCAAGAACGGCCTCGTCCGTGCTGTGTGGATGTTTTCCGAGCCACGCCGCCGTCTCGGGCCTCGCCGGCTTCGAGTCGCTGGTGGGTTGACCCACTTTGACCCCGACTGGGCCCCTCCCAGAGTCACTGACACGTGGGGCCGACCCTAACTGGATTAGTTAGGTGTTAGGTAGTGCTAATCACCGCTGTCAGGTGTTAATCCCCTCACTAAACTAACCCTGAGCCACTGACATGTGGGCCCAGCTCTGCTGACATTCTTGTTAGAATTAGTCTAACCCTAATTAACCCAATTAACTAACTGAGTCACTGACCAGTGGGCCCCACTAGTCAGGTTTGACCTGGACGGCGCCTGTTGACCTGCTGACGTCAGCATGACCTAATGCTGACGTAGTATTATATTTTCTGGATTTATTAATAACCAAGAAATTCCAGAAAATAGAATAAAGTTCTAAAAATCATAGAAATTCAACCATAACTCCAAATGAAACAAATTATATATGAAAAATGATCAGAAATCCAATCTATCCATCTGTAGCATTTCCATGCATGTTTAAACAAATGAACCTTGTTGTTTAGTTCAAAACATGATCATGCACTATTTGAATTCATAGTTTGAATCTGAATTTGAACCTTGAGTTCAAATCAACTCAAACCCTTCTGTTCTTAGATGCAATAGATCAAATCACAGCATACTGACATGTCATGATCATGCATCTTATTGTGCATTGCATTGATTGTATTCTTTCTGTGTTTGCCGGTGATTGTTCCCCTTCGGTAGACGTATGTTTCGACGATGTGATCAATGACACCGATGAAGAATTTTATCATCTTCAGAAGTGCCAGGCAAGAAAAACCCCCTTGTTTATTCCGATACAATCCCACTCTCTCACTCCTGCTCTATTTTACTGCATTAGGACAAGAACGATTCAACTGTTACATGCTGCAGTAGCTGAACCCCTTTTCCTCTGCATGACCTGTCATTGCCACAGTAAATAGATGAAACCCACTAGCATGAGTAGGAGTTGTTTGAGCCCTGATGTGCCTACTCATTCATGCTTGTTTGTCATGCCTGCTAGTGCTTAGAGCTGACTCGGGTCTGATTCATCGGGAATGAATTGGAATGGTGATGACCATGTCCTACTGTGTGTGAGCTAAGTGTGTGAACACGATTTGGTAAAGGTAGCAGTGAGAGGCCATGTAGGAGTACATGGTGGGTTGTCTCACTGAAACCGTCCTGAGGAACTGAGTTCTGTGTTTGTGATCCATGAAACAGCTACTACCACACGTTGGGCCCTGAAATATGACCCCGCTCGACTTATTAACCGCCCTTGTCCTCTGTCCAGGAGTTGCAACTAGTTTCTGGTGTTTGTAGGATATGTGTTGGCAGCCGTGCGTAGCGCTGTCCCCAGGGGTGGGCTATGATGCGGTAGACACACCATGGCATGGTGTACTGAGTCGCCCGTTTGGTGTCTCGGGAACACTGCACACATTGTTTGGGGTTGTGAGCGAAACCCCGGCCGGATCTCCTCGCGGATGGAACCTGAATAGGCGATAAACCTAGACTAGAGACTTGTGTGGTTATTTAGGTCGTGGTCAACACCCACGTCGGCTTTTGCTTGAAGTATGTCGGGCACATGTCGTGTGCAGATGCTAAGTGGTGGAAACATGTGTGAAGAAGTACACCCCTGCAGGGCTATAAATGATCTATTCAAATAGCCGTGTAAGCGGTAAAGGACTTCTGGGTTACCTATAACAGTTCGTAGATTACTTGAAGTGGACACTCTAAAACTCGCAAGATAGGCGTGAGTGCTATGGATGGCGTTCTGTAGGTAGACGGGAGCGGATCCATAGTGGTGTATTGATATGGTGAATATGTGGACTCATGTGCGCCACCTCAAAAGAGTTACTGGCAGTCGTAGTTCTGGATAGCCACCGAGTCAAAGCTGGTGTCGGTGTCAAAACCGGCGGATCTCGGGTAGGGGGTCCCGAACTATGCGTCTAGGAAGATGGTAACAGGAGGCAGGGGACATGATGTTTTACCCAGGTTCGGGCCCTCTTGATGGAGGTAAAGCCCTACGTCCTGCTTGATTAATATTGATGATATGGGTAGTACAAGAGTAGATCTACCACGAGATCAACTATGCTAAACGCTAGAAGCTAGCCTATGGTATGATTGTTGTTCGTCCTATGGATTAAAACCCTCCGGTTTATATAGACACCGGAGAGGGCTAGGGTTACACAGAGTCGGTTACAATGGTAGGAGATCTACATATCCGTATCGCTAAGCTTGCCTTCCACGCCAAGGAAAGTCCCCTCCAGACATGGGACAAAGTCTTCAATCTTCTATCTTCATAGTCCAGGAGTCTGGGCGAAGGTATAGTCCGGCTATCCAGACACCCCCTAATCCAGGACTCCCTTAGTAGCCCCTGAACCAAGCTTCAATGACGACAAGTCTGGCACGCAGATTGTCTTCGGCATTGCAAGGCGGGTTCCTGCTCCAAATACTTCATAGAAGATTTTGAACACAAAGGTAGTGTCCGGCTCTTCAAAATAAGTTTCCACATATTGCCATAGAGAGAATAATATTTACACAAATCTAATCTGCTGATGTATTCCGTAGCGTGACACCACACCACGGTCAAGTCTTTAATCGAATTGTTTTACTGTCCCACCTCAGCGCGTTTAGCGAGGCGGTTTCCTTGGCACGTCTTGTCAAAGCAGAGATCATGTCCCCTTATTCTGGGATTCTCATCATTATGGGCGTGGGTAACCCAACCGCGCCATTGATTACGGCGCTTGGGAGATAAGCGAGTTTTACCAGGCTGGTGGGTGCGCATAGTCGCGTCCACCCATATAAGGGGATAAGGATCCACCTTTTCATCCACGCCTTCTTCCTCCTTTGCCTATCCATTTCTGTGCACTCGAGCTCCAGCGCCCATGTCTACACACCCTACCTCAACCTTCTCCATCCATGTCCAGAGCGGGAGGCAAGTGGATGGTCTCCTCCGTCACGGAGGGACACATGAAAAAACTGAGGAATGCCGGATACTTGTCTAACGACATTGCGCACCGGCTTCCCGCAGAGGGGCAGCTCATCCCCACCCCTAGGCCCCATGAGAGGGTGGTGTTCCTCCCCCATTTCCTCCGCGGACTAGGCTTCCCTCTCCACCCATTTGTCCGGGGACTCATGTTCTACTATGGCCTGGATTTCCACAATCTGGCCCCGAACTTTGTCCTCAATATCTCGGCGTTTATCGTCGTGTGCGAGGCACTCTTCTACATCCGCCCCCATTTCGGCCTATGGCTCAAGACTTTCAATGTCAAGCCGAAGATGGTGCACGGCACCTAGGCGGAGTGCGGAGGCGCCATGGTGGGCAAGATGCCCAACGCCCTATGCCTCGAGGGCTCCTTCGTGGAGTCCCTAAAGGGGTGGCAATCGGGGTGGTTTTACATCATCGAGCCGCACGACCCTGAATGGGTCGCAGCCCCCGAGTTCCAATTTAGATCCCCTACGCGGCTCACCTCCTGGAAAGAGACGGGCTTGTTGTGGGGTAAAGAAGGAGAGCTGACCGGACTCCAAACATGCATCCAAACCCTGGTGGACAAGAAGCTCAAACTTGTCAACGTAGTCCAGGTTATGTTCATCCGCCGGATCCTCCCGTGTCAACAACGGGCTTTCAACCTATGGGAGTTCGAACCGGAACGGCATCGAACTCTAAGCAGGCTCTTCGACACGATGTACGAAGATGCCTGGAAGGTGCTTTTCAAGGGCCCCGAGGCCCCCGCATCCGCTACCGAGGATCACGGATTTAGCACGCAGCGTCACGCTCGTGCAGTAAGATGTTTTTACCTTTTATAGGATATTAGTTTTTCATAGTTTGACTCCATGCGGGATCTAAGCTACCTTACCTTTGACAGGATTGGCCGGAGACGTCCGGACAGATCAACTGTCCGGCTCCTTTAGCCGAAGGCCCAGCAGACGCTCGCTTGGCGAAGCTGCTGGCTCCAGCACCCTATGTGGTGCCGGAGAAGAAGGCCAAGAAGAAGGCCATGGGGATTCGAAAGAGTGCCCAGTGCGAGGAGGTGTCGGATTCATCATCCGATGACTCCAAGGCACACTCCTCCCATGAAGACAAGGAGGAGGAACAAGAGACCTCTCCCCCTCCCATGGGGGGAGGGAAGAAAAGGAAGGCCACCCCAACTAGGGAGGCCGAAGGGTCCAAGAAGGGGAAAACCCTTCCTCCGGACTACTCCACCAACGCCGACGACGGCGAAGAGGAGTGGCCGCTCTGGGCCATGCCCCTGGCGAAATCGTAAGTATCCGGATACCAGAGTGATTCATTGTATTCCTCCATTGCACAACATTTCCTTATGTCGAACATGTTTATGCAGTCCACCCAAAGACCGGCTCGCCGTGTCGTCGAGCGGTTCCCTAGATTCGTCGGATGTGAATTTGCTTCCGACGGCTACCGCCCCCACCCTACGGACGACGCCGAGGTGCTGTCCCAACAGATTCCAAGCCAGGAGGAGGTGGCCCTGGAGGCGCCACAAGGCGACCTCCCGGACTCCAGGCGCAAAGGGGATAAAACCCCCAAGGGCTCCGAGTCCGGCCTTCTGCCGGACACCGCGCCAGAACCTTCAACTCTTCCGGACTCCGGTAGGCAGCCTCCTTCCAAGAGGAGCAAGCCTACCGAGCCGGTGACATCCATTCAACCGGAGGCACCAGACAATTTGTTGGAGGTGCTTAACGACACCTCCATCGACGAGGAGCACCGCACTATTATGAGTGCGGTGATCCAGAAGGTTCAGTCCGCCAAGAGCGGACTGACTGAAGCCTATGCCAGCCTTCTAACAGGCTTTGAGGTAAGTGAAGAATATGTAAAAGTATTACCGCATGGACAGTAGCCCCTGATGCTCTGTTCAACGTTCGGAAAGAAAAGCCGAATAGAGGATCTAATAACATTCGCAGGAGTCTAACATAATCAAGTCAATATGTGTATGCAGGCTTCGCTGCTGGCCTCCGCCGCATTGACTGCGGAGGTGGATACGCTGAAGAAAAACCTCATGTGGTCCGAGAACGAACTCGGCCATGCCAAGAGGCAACTCGAGGAGAAGGAAGGTAAGTAATACCTTGTGCAAGTATATAGAGAGGATGTGGTTGCAAATAATGACAGGATCAACATGCTATTAAGCAAGCGCTGTCCGAGGCCGAAAATAGAGCGGCCGCAGAGTGCACAAAGAGAGGGAAGCAGGAGGCGCGGGTGGAGGAGGTGCAGAAAGAGCTCTAGGCTCTCATGAAAAAACACGAGAGTTTGGAGCTTGACTCAAAGACGCAAGCCTCCGAGCTTGTGGCAGCCCTCAAAAGCGCGAACTCTGCCAAGGCCAAAGCCCAGAAAGCCCTCCAAGAAATTGAAGCGATGAAGAATATAGCGAAGGGTAAGGCATTCATTATGCAAAGCAAGCACGTGAAAGTGAATTACTTGTTACTTACCCGAGTCCGGAGCTCTCCAGGAGCATTCGCAGATTTGCCCCGTAGTGCATCTGATGCCGCCGCCTACTATCGAGCCGAGGAGGGGAGCTCGACGGAGAAGGTGTTCTGGTCTCTGTATGCTGAGGCCAGAGACCTGGTGCCTTTGAGCGACTAGCTGAAGCAAATGGTCGAGCTCCACAAGGTGGCCGAACAGGCCATAAAGGGCTTCATAGTTTGGCTTTAGCCTGGGGAGGCTTCGCCTGGGAGCTACTTCGGGCTGGTGAGGCGGCTGGTGGATGCCTATCCACGGCTTGAAGTAATCAAGTGCTCCGTCTGCATCAAAGGTGCCCGTAGGGCGCTTGCCCGTGCTAAAGTGCACTGGGGCAAGATGGATGCGGAGAAGCTGGTGAAGGACGGGCCGCCGCCGGGCAAGGAGCATCGCATCCCGGAAGCGTATTATGAGGGCGTCCTGAAGGGTGCCCGCCTTATAGCAGATGAATGCTGCAAAGATGTAATTTTTAAGTAAACTCGCATTTGTGATCCTGTACGCTGAAAACTTGTTCATATGCACTACGCAACGCTTTTGCATTTAAAATATTACCTTCTGTGCAGTCGTTTATCAAATTTGAGAGATGGCGAGTCGTCGGCTTCTGCCCCCGTGCCATGAGTGCTGGGGTGTTCGGGATAAACATCAGCGCTCTTTTTCCCATTCTTTGGTCCTTCGAGGGAGGCGCTCAACACAAAGAACGAGGCAATCGGACTATAATGGTTGAACACTCCCACTTAGCCATAGAATTCTATAATTTTAAATTTCGGCGAAGCCCCAAGTGTTCGGAAGACCGAGTTCGGGGCGCTATCCACGCCTAGGCCGGACAAAGCCGACTCCTCTATCTAAGCCGCATTAGTCTTTAGGGACTCGAAAACCTCTCGAATGGCGACCAGCTCTCGCCTCATCATGACGGTCAGTTTTAGCTTTCTCTACTGAGGTGCTTAGCCCAGCTCAACTGGGGCACAATCGTAGTAGTTCTCCTAGTGCTACCTTAGCCGATATAACGGAACGTAAGGTACCAAAACATAGGAGCCGGGCAAACCCAACTATTGACCCAAGACATGATTCGGAGCCGATGCATATAATGCTATAAATTCGGGGTGCCGCACTTGTCACACCGTATTGTGGGGTACTTAAGCCCCTCGCGTATTGGCCGTACCAAAGTGTACGGGTGCAACATGTCATTAATGAACATATATTCGTAAAAAAAGTAATGCAATAATAGACGGAAGCTATGCATTGTTTATTTAAAAAAGCTGCGATCAAAGCAGAATGATACAAATAGTGCAATAAGCAAAAGATGGGACTATTTAACATGTCCCTTCTAGGGGCGAGCTGCGGAATGGTATTTGAAACAGGTATACTGCTCATTATAGGGACCACCTTAGAATTCCCTAGTGCGGCGTAGCTTTCTGCTTCCCTGGTTGTATCGTTTGTGCGGCAATTGTACTGCCGGAAAAGCCTTTCGAAGAATGGAGTCCTGAAAATAAGAGAAAATTAAGAAATCGGCAGCCCCTAGTGCGGTTTAAGCCGCGTTTCGGGCATGCCGTGATGGTGCCCCTCCCCCTGTGCCCATGGTATTTCCAGAGCAGAGTTATGTACGCGTAACACTGGTTTCGCAAGTTCGCGAGGGCTGGGGTTGGGGCCGCATTGCTATGCTTGCTCGGAACGTGCCAGGCGGTCTTGTTGTAGGTTACTCCGGGCGCGCTTGACTGTGTCCAGACGTTTAATGGCCGGACTGGAGAATTGCCTTGAGAGGCTGATTTGTACTTCCGCTGCGATAGCCGCCGTATGCTCCTCCGTTCGGAGAGAGCGTTCGGTGTTTCCATTGACTGTCATGACTCCTCGAGGGCCTGGCATTTTGAGCTTGAGGTATGCGTAGTGTGGCACCGCATTGAACTTAGCAAATGCGGTTCGCCTGAGCAGTGCGTGATAGCCACTTCGGAACGGGACTATGTCGAAGATTAACTCCTCGCTTCGAAAATTATCCGGAGATCCGAAGACCACTTCAAGTGTAACTGAGCCTGTATAGTTGGCCTGTACACCTGGTATGACGGCTTTAAATGTCGTTTTAGTGGGTTTAATCCTCGAGGGATAGATGCCCATTTTCCGCACTGTATCCTGGTAAAGCAGGTTCAGGCTGCTGCCGCCGTCCATAAGGACTCTAGTGAGGTGAAATCCGTCAATAATTGGGTCTGGAACCAATGCGGCGAATCCGCCATGACGGATGCTACTGGGGTGGTCCCTTTGATCAAAAGTGATCGGGTAGGAAGACCATGGGTTGAACTTTGGGGTGACTGGCTCCATCGCGTATACGTCCCTTAGCGCATGCTTCCGCTCCCTCTTGGGGACGTGGGTTGCGTATATCATGTTCACCATCCGCACTTGTGGGGGAAAACCTTTCTGTCCACTGTTGTTCGGCGGTCGGGGCTCCTCCTCGTCATCGCTATGCAGCCCCTTGTCTCTGCTTTTGGCATTTAACTGCTTGCCTGCTTGAAGGCCCAACAATCCCTGTTGGTGTGATTGGCTGGTTTTTCGGGGGTGCCATGTATCTGGCATGAGCGGTCGAGTATTCGGTCCAAACTAGACGGGCCCGGAGTATTTCTTTTGAATGGCTTTTTCCGCTGATCGGGTTTAGAGCCTCTGAATCCGGCATTAACTGTCGTGTCCTTAGCATTGTCGTCGTTAATGCGGCGCTTTTGCTTGTTGCGACGCGACCTGCCACTCTATCCTTGGTATCCGAACTACCAGGGCTCTTGGTCATGTTATTGCTGCGAGCTAGCCAGCTGTCTTCTCCCACGCAAAAGCGGGTCATAAGTGTCGTGAGGGCTGCCATAGATTTCGGCTCTTCCTGTCCTAGGTGCTGTGCAAGCCACTCGTCGCGGATGTTATGCTTGAAGGCTGCTAGGGCCTCTGCGTCCGGAGAGTCGACGATTTGATTTTTCTTGGTTAGGAACCACGTCCAGAATCGGCGTCTGGTGGTCGCACATAAGTTCCCTGGAAATTGTCGAGGAATGCGGTTTCCAGGTCCTCCCAACAACCAATTGATTCTGCTGGCAAGCTGTTAAGCCAATGCCGAGCTGGTCCTTTAAGCTTGAGTGGGAGGTATTTGATGGCGTGTAGGTCATCACCGCGGGCCATGTGGATATGAAGGAGATAGTCCTCGATCCATACCGCAGGATTTGTTGTGCCATCGTATGATTCGATGTTCACGGGTTTGAAACCCTCGGGGTTTTGATGATCCATTACTTCATCTGTGAAGCATAGTGGGTGTGCGGCGCATCTGTATTGGGCTATATCACGACGTAGCTCAAACGAGCTTTGTCTACTGTGTTTAGCCCGGCCGGATTTACTGTATCCGTCGTGACGAGTACCGTCTCGTGCCGTGGGGCGCCCACGTGATCCGTAGATCGATCTTGTTTGCTTTGCCTTGTCCTCCAATATATCTTGCAGGTCTGGCGTATTTTCCCATGCCTTGGTATTTTTTGAGCGGCGCCGGGGTGCGGCTTGAGTGGAGGGCCGAGAGGCCTCTCTGTCGCGGCCACGGGGTGGCCGGTCGGCCGCATCATGCGCTGGTGATGTAGGTTTAGGTGCTTCCTCCTCTAATTAGGGTAGCAACCTGCGCTTTGGGTAACTCTTGGAGGGTCGTTCGAGTTCATACACTTCGGCCGCAAGGACTTCAGTCCATCTGTCGGCTAGCAAATCTTGATCAGCTCTAAGCTATTGCTGTTTTTTCTTGAGGCTGCTCACCATGGCCATAGGCACGCGTTTGAAACGCTCTTGTTCGACGGGATCCTCCGGCACAAAAAATTCATCGTCGTCGAGGCTTGCCTCGCCTTCGGAGGGAGGCATATAATTATCGTCCTCGACCTCTCTGTCTGCCGCTCTTTCATGAGGGCTGGCTTCTCCATCCTCCTGTGCTGAATCTTGCTGGAGGTGGTTGTCTTCAGCACTGTCTGGGGTGTTATTATCTCCTGTGCCGGAATCACCATTTTTGCTTTGGCGGGATTTAGAGTGGAGTCGCTGACGGCGGCGCTTAGGCTGCTTCTTGGAGGGGTCATCCTCCACTGTTCCATCGCCATTGCCTTCTTTTGGGGCGTCCACCATGTATATATCATATGACGAGGCGGCTTTCTAGTGCCCTATAGGCGCTGGTTCTTGATTGTCTCCTGCATCGGCGTCCATACCGTCGATGCCTTCGGAGTCGAAGTCGAGCATGTCGGTTAAATCATCGACAGTGGCTACGAAGTGGGTGGTGGGTGGGTTTTGAATTTCTTCATCATCCGCATCCCAACCTTGCTAACCATAGTCCGGCCAGGGCTCTCCTGATAAAGAGAGAGACTTTAGTGAATTCAGAATATCGCCAAAGGGCGAGTGCTGAAAGATGTCTGCGGCGGTGAACTCCATGATCGGTGCCCAATCGGGTTCGATTGGTAGGGGCGCGGAGGGCTCGGAGTCTGGAGAGGAGTCCGGCTCCTTGGAGTCACGGGCTTCGCAGAGAATAGGGATTCTGTTCGGCTTGATCACCGTAGCAATTGCAGCCCCCGAGGTGGTGTCCAACAACCCATCCTCGATTGGTGTGATCGGCTCCGAGCTAGGGGTCGGAGCGGACACAGGTGCGGCCTTCGGGGCACTGTTCGGCGACAGAGCTAGATCATGCCCATCGTGACAGTGCGGCGCGCTCGGCTGTGGCTCGAATCTGTCGAAGATCAAGTCTCCGTGGATGTCGGCCGTGTAGTTCAAACTTCCAAATCTGACCTGATGGCTAGGGGCGTACCTTTCGATCTGCTCCAGATGACCAAGCGAATTGGCCCGCTGTGTAAAGCCGCCGAATACGAAGATCTGTCCGGGGAGAAAAGTCTCACCCTGGATCGCATCGCTGTTGATGATCGGAGAAGCCATCAGGCCTAAAAGTGACGACAAAGAGGAACTCTCAATGAAAGCATCAATGTCGGTGTAAAACCTGGCGGATCTCGGGTAGGGGGTCCCGAACTGTGCGTCTAGGCAGATGGTAACAGGAGGCAGGGGACACGATGTTTTACCCAGGTTCGGGCCCTCTTGATGGAGGTAAAACCCTACGTCCTACTTGATTAATATTGATGATATGGGTAGTACAAGAGTAGATCTACCACGAGATCAAGTAGGCTAAACCCTAGAAGCTAGCCTATGGTATGATTGTTGTTCGTCCTTTCGACTAAAACCCTCTGGTTTATATAGACACCAGAGAGGGCTAGGGTTACACAGAGTCGGTTGCAATGGTAGGAGATCTACATATCCGTATCGCTAAGCTTGCCTTCCACGCCAAGGAAAGTCCCCTCCGGACATGGGACAAAGTCTTCAATCTTGTATCTTCATAGTCCAGGAGTCCGGCCGAAGGTATAGTCCGGCTATCCGGACACCCCCTAATCCAGGACTCCCTCAGCTGGCTTGCTGCAGTTAAACCCCACTACCCCCTTTTGTTGATACCGATGCATATGTAGTTAGTTCTTATGTAAGTCTTGCTGGGTACATTTGTACTCATGTTTGCCTATTTTATGTTTTTGCAGAGAGACGTCAGTCTCGCTAGTAGTTCCGAGTGGACTTCGACGTTTAGCTTGTTACCTCAGCTACGATCTTGTGCCCTCGCATGATCTGGTAGATAGTCAGGCTTCTCAGGCTTTTTCATTTGTAGTTGTCTGTACTCAGACAAGTAAAGCTTCCGCATGTGCTTGTTGCTTGTATGCTCTGTATGTTGGGGTCATGATACCCATGTTTGTAATGCTTGGCTCCTTGGAGCCTAATGAATAAATACTTTGAGTCGTAGAGTTTTGTTGTGATGCCATGTTGTATTTACACATATCGAGCATATTGTGTGTATGATTGAAATGTTTGGTGTGTGTGGGATCTGACAACCTAGTTGTTTATCCTTGGTAGCCTCTCTTATGGGGAAATGTAGTCTTGTGCGTCCATGAGCCATAGTAGTCCGCTACAGCCCGGTTCACCGGAGTGCTGCTAGCCCAGCACTACTGCTCCGGAACACTTGACTGGTCGGTATGTGATTCACTTCATTCCTGTAGTGAGTGCATCGAGCTCGTAAACATGCCTACTCGTTAATCTATTTTGCATGCTCCAGTTTTTCACGAAGTCTGAATCTGTTTATGTTTTTGCTATGTTCACATGCTTGCAATTGTATTTTCTGATCCCATTTGGCTCATGGTCACTAAGGGACTTTTGTTATATGCTTAGAGTAGCTTCATGTCGTGCCTTGATTTGCCATGATATGTTCCTGTAGCATATAGCTATCATGCTCTAAACATTGCTTCCTGATGATAAATTCCTGATATGTTGTTAATTTCACTAAGTCTGAAACATGTTATCTTTTGCACTTTTGCCATGCTTGTTTGAACCTGTTAATGAGTGAATTAGCCGTAGCTAAGTGTTCATCTCTTGTCAAGCATCATGAGTGGATCCCTGCCATGTATTTTGTTACCATGTTTGAGTGCTATAGCATATTTATCTTGATGCATGTAGAAGGCTACTTGCTGTTTATCGCAGACCGGTGCCATATTTGTTTTGCTTGCCATTTCCAAACCGTGCATCCGATTCCGGTGATCTTTATATCGATTTCAACCGAAATCAACTCCCCTTTACAGTGGCACTATTGGATTTCCAAGTTGAGGCCAGGTTTAGTCATTCCTTTCCAAATCATGCATATGCAACACAAACCGCATCCCTCATATCATACTGTGTTCATGCGTTGGTTGTTTACTATGTTGTGTGCTTCTTTTCGGTGTTGCTTCTTCGGGTTGGTTCCGATAACGTCGCGTTTGTGTGGACCCCTTCATCTACGTCCGTTTGTCTTCTTCATGGACTCGTTCTTCTTCCTTGCGGGATCTCAGGCAAGATGACCATACCCTCGAAATCACTTCTATCTTTGCTTGCTAGTTGCTCGCTCTTTTGCTATGCCTATGCTGTGATACCTACCACTTGCTTACCATGCCTCCCATATTGTTGAGCCAAGCCTCTAACCAACCTTTTCCTAGCAAACCGTTGTTTGGCTATATTATCGCTTTGCTCAGCCCCTCTTATAGCGTTGTTAGTTGCAGGTGAAGATTGGAGTTTGTTCCTTGTTGGAACATGGATATTTTGTTGGGATATCACAATATCTCTTATTTAATTAATGCATCTATACACTTGGTTAAGGGTGGAAGGCTCGGCCTTATGCCTGGTGTTTTGTTCCACTCTTGCTGCCCTAGTTTCCGTCGTATCGGGGTTATGTTCGCGGATTTTGCGTTCCTTACACGGTTGGGTTATAATGGGAACCCCTTGACAGTTCGCCTTGAATAAAACTCCTCCAGTAATGCCCAACATTGGTTTTACCATTCGCCACCTAGCCTTTTCTTTCCCTTGGGTTCTGCAGACTCAAGGGTCATCTTTATTGAAACCCCCTTGGACCAGTGCTCCTCTACGTGTTGGTCCAACCGAGTAGACTGCGGGGCCACCTCAGGGCAACTTGAGGGTTTGTTTTACTCGTAGGATGTCTCATCTGAG
The DNA here is from genome assembly GCA_034509565.1 of Triticum monococcum. Lineage (NCBI taxonomy): Eukaryota > Viridiplantae > Streptophyta > Magnoliopsida > Poales > Poaceae > Triticum > Triticum monococcum. The sequence goes on from CM067842.1 coordinate 290,889,513, forward strand.
TGTGCCCTAAGAACGAGATATGTGTAGCTCCTATCGGGATTTGTCGGCACATTCGGGCGGTGTTGCTGGACTTGTTTTACCATTGTCGAGGATGTCCTGTAACCAGGATGCCGAGTCTGATCGGATTGTCTTGGGAGAAGGAATATCCTTCGTTGACCGTGAGAGCTTGTGATGGGCTAAGTTGGGACACCCCTACAGGGATTGAACTTTCGAAAGCCATGCCTGCGATTATGGGCAGATGGGAATTTGTTAATGTCCGGTTGTAGAAAACCTGAAGTTGATCTTAATTTAAAATACATCAACCGCGTGTGTAACCGTGATGGTGTCTTCTCGGCGGAGTCCGGGAAGTGAACACGGTGTTGGAGTTATGTTTGACGTAGGTTTGTTCTAGGATCACTTCTTGATCATAGTTTCTCGACCGTGCTTTGCCTTCTCTTCTCGCTCTCATTTGCATATGTTAGCCACCATATATGCTAGTCTCTTGCTGCAGCTCCACCTCATACATTTTACCTTACCCATAAGCTTAAATAGTCTTGATCGCGAGGATGTGAGATTGCTGAGTCCCCGTGACTCATAGATACTTCCATAACCAGCTTGCAGGTGCCATTGAACTGTGCAGTTGACGCAACCAACTTCAAGGAGGAGCTCTAGGAAGATCGTGTTCTTTATGTTGTTCCATTTTCCAGTTGATCAGTAGTGGAGCCCAGTTGTGATGATCAGGGATCTGTGAAGCATTTGGGGTAGTCTTCTTTTATTTTGGTTCCGTAGTCGGACCTTGATTGTATATGGATGTTGTAATGCTTCATTCATGTAATTGTGTGAAGTGGCGATTGTAAGCCAACTATGTATCTCTTTCCCTTATGTATTACATGGGTGGTGTGAAGATTACCTCACTTGCGACATTGCTTTCAATGCGGTTATGCCTCTAAGCCGTGCTCTGACACGTGGGAGATATAGCCGCATCGAGGGCGTTACAAGTTGGTATTAGAGCCTTCCCCGACTTTAGGAGGCCCCTGCTTGATCGAATCGCTGACGTTGTTGAGTATAGAAAAATGTTTTGAGTCATTTATGATTATATATAACGGAGAGTAGGAATTCTTTTTACTCCTCAGTCCCTTGGTCGCTCTGGTGAGGCATCCTAACGTAGAGTTTTGACTCTTCTCTTCTCAAATTTCACTAAAAAGAATTTTAGGATCACGGTGGTATCTTGGAATCGTTCCGATGGTTTTGTGACAATAACATTGTTCATGGTGTGTCCTGACATTTAGGGGTTGTGGCAGTGTCCCGGGGAGTTGAGCTACGAGGTGCTGTCGTCACAATTTTATCATTGCAGTTCTAGAATACCTGAGTTCGCCGACATCGAAAATCTCTTTTATGCAGTTATTGGTGAGATAAACTCGACGCCACCCAGTACCGGGGCGGGAGTTCGGGAGTATTGCCATAACTCGTATAACGGATGCTTTTCGAAGGTAAACGATTTCCGAAGGTTTCTTGGTTATGTGTTGAAGGATGGATATAGCTGGATGTAGGATTTGTTAGTTTTGGGTGAGATATTATGCTTCCCCTGTATCCCCAACACCTGATTGCATAACCGAAAATTTTCGGGAGTTTATAAGTGGGAATTCAAGTAGCTCTTAGGACATCTTTCCCACAGATGTATGATATGAATTTGGGGTTCGACGTCTAGTGGTCGGCCTATCCACGGTTGGTTTTACAGTGGTCTCGTTGTGTCTTAAAGAGTCCTTAGCTATGCCGACTCGGGGACGCTTCGTATTTCATGTGCACTGCCTTGTACATGATGGTGATGTATGATCAAGCCCATGTAGGCCCCACCACAAAAACTTCGCACGAAATCTCTATCATGTGTTTGTTCTGGCTTATTCTGCAAGCCAATCCTTTGTTTTGTTTTGAGTTGTGGTATTTGAGTTTCTTAGAAGTCAAGTGTTGATTCCATACCTTTCCTAAGCGGTGTTCTCATACTCCGATCCGAATACTAATCCTTCTCGATCATCGAGTTTTTCATGTAAATCCTTTTCACCGGTGTGTTTCTCTTCAAGTGGATCCGAACATTTCAACATCCACAAGATCAAGTATCAGTTCTTCTCAACGGTGTTTGTTTCATCCGTCTCCAAGTTTCCTTTGTTTTTCCTGCCCACCCACCCTTTTTCTTCAAGGACTAAGATTTCTTTCTCAAGTATCTATCTTATGATTATGAACTCTCTCCATTCTTTTCCGTCAATGTTCTTACCGGTGATTCTCATGAAGATTCTAATGGAGCTTCTAGTTCGTCATTCCTCATTCCTTTTCTTCTCCAGTGGGACCAATTCAAGCTTTGTTGATCATATTCTTCCCTCATTTCAAATACCACCTCTTACCGGTGCACCTCTTAATCATTCACCTCCCGCTATACATTTGTTCCGGAGTGTCGAAGATAGCTTAGAAGATTTGTGTTTCCACTCTGCATGCGTTCAAACTCTTTCGAGGATGTTATCTAAGTCAAGCCTTTTATTCAACCGGTGCAATCTCTCTTTTAAATCAAATCAACGGTGTTTTTTTTGAGTGGGCCCTAACCCACAAGTCTTTTCCCAGGATCTTACCTGACTCTTCTAATTTTCCGGAGTTATCCAAAATTCTTTTCAAAGATTGATGTAAGAATGAGTTATCATCAGTCTAATGCCTTTCTCCAAGATCTGTCAAATTCTTATCACCGTTGGCTCAACCTTTAAATTCGTCATTCCGGAGTGTCTCAACAATTCACGGTGGTGTTTCTCGTCGTCATTCTCAGATTTTGAAGACCGAAGAAGAGTTTTTCCTCCATATCTTATCCGTTCTCTCAAAGATTCGTCATTCTAGCTTGTTGCTATCCTATCATAATTGTTTTCAATGGTGACAATTCTTTTCTCCCATCCGGAGCAATTAAGGAGTCTTTTCAGCTTGATTCTCCGGAGCCCATCATCTCAAAATTATTCATTCACAGCTGTCAGCTCTCGTTCTCCAAATCTTACCAGTGCATCGTTCAAGTGATCTCTAATCAGTTCGTGATCCCTTCGTTCTCATGTATCTAGATGGTCTCAAGTTTCTTCGTTCGTTTTCTAATTCTTCCTGGTGTTTCCTTATCTTTTCTTTGTTCGTTTTTAATTCTTACAGTGGTTCGTTCTAGATTTCTCTTACTTCATTATCATAACAAGTTATTCGTTGCTTCAATCATATCGGTGGTTCACTGAAAACCTTCTCAAGTTTGCGATATATCTATCTTAAATCCTTTCTACGAGAATAAGTAGTATGCCAATTCCATTGCTTGTCATCAAATTTGAATTGGTGAAGGATAAGCATAATGTAATTCTTATTCTTGTTTCATCGAGTTTATTCAATTTCTTTTTTCCGGAGTGGTTCATCATATCACATTCTCAGTTCTAGATGCTTTATCTATTCTTTTCCAGAGTTCCAAGTCTCCACTTTATCTCGTCGCAAAGCGTCATCTAATGATTTCAAGGATTCAACCTTACTCTTTTCATCTTTCTTTTTGTTTGATCATTCTTTTGTTTACCGGAGTTCTTCATCAAGGTTCTACATGATGGTTCATCAAGGATTTAATTTCCTTCTCGAAGTGTTCATTAAGATTCTTTTCAAAGGAGCTCAAGTTTCTTCATCTTGCAATCCGGAGCGCAATTCTTTCTTCCATATCATTGGAGGTGGTATTATGTCATTCTTGATAATTTGAGTTCATGCTTCATGATTCACAGGTTGTTAAGAATAGCTTCTCGCCTCCTTGTAATATCAATCCAATCAATTTTTTTTTGTGAGTGGCAAGTTGTCACCTCATAATGTTGAGATGTCCTCTATATGTCCATATCAAGCTAATCCTTTTCATTGTTGATAATCCAAAAACTCTGTTCTAGCCTTTGTTGGAAGCGTGTGCATGCCAAGATCTTGTTTTCTACTTTGCTCATTCCATTCCATTCTCTCTTTTCCTCCGGAGGCGTTGTGATGTTGCTATCTTTAACCCATCTTCTTGTTTTGTCAGGATCGTGTTCTTTTCTTGGTTTATCCATTTAACCAAAGTGTTGTGTCCCTTTGCTCAAGCTTTTTCAATTTATCAAGTCTTTCATCTTTTTCCAATTGGAGTGCTGTTGGAAGTTGTTCTTCCTTGTTCATCTTTTCTAACGGAGTGTTTTCAACTTCGTTCATCTCCGTTGTATTCTTTTCTTGAAATGGCTTAACCTCTTCAAGGTTCTTTGGTTTCACTCGTTTGTCAAAGAAGCAACTTAGTTTTACCTCTTCTCTTTCCCTTCCGTTTTTCCCTTCGGTGCCATTCTAGATCTCGGGACGAGATCCTCTTGTAGTGGTGGAGTGTTGTAGTGCCCCGAGACCGATGTGCCAGGTGTCCTCCAGTTATTCGCTATGTTGCCTTGTCATTGCTTGCGTGTCATGCTTTCCATATCATGTCATCATGTGCATTTCATTTGCATACATGTTCGACTCATTCATCCGAGCATTTTCCCCGTTGTCCATTTTGCAATCCGGTGCTCCTATGTCACCCGGTGTCCCTTTCTACCTCTTTTTGTGTGCGGGTGATAAACGTTTTCGGATTAGATCGAGACTTTCCATGCGGCCTTGGTTTACTACCGGTAGATCGCCTGTCAAGTTTCGTGCCATTTGGACTTCATTTGATACTCCAACGGTTAACCGAGGGACCGAAAAGGCCTCACCTGTGTTGCAGCTCAACACCCTTCCAAAGTGGCCCAAAACCCACCTAAATCCCCTCCATCGTCTCGGTCGTTCAATCACGATCGTGTGGCCGAAAACCGCACCTCTTTTGGACTCTCCTAGCTGCCTCTACCTATAAATATGTGCTCTCCTCCGAATTTCTCGCGCAGATGAAACCCTAATTTTTCCCCTCGCGCCGCCGGACGTTTCTTCCTCCCGCACCGGACATGTCCGCCGCCTCAGCCACCTTACTCTAGCAAATCCTGAGATGACAACTCAGCGCCGCCACCTCTATCCTCCACTCCCAGGCCGCCACCTGTCCCGCGCCTCATCTCCACCGCGCCGGCCCGCCGGGCCCATCGCGGACCTGCCCCGCGCGGTCGCCGCGCACCGCCGATCCCGCTCGCCCGATGCTCCCCGCCGGCGACCATCGCCGCTCGCGCCTCGCCTGCCGCTCCGATCGAGCTACTCCGTCGCCGAGCGCGTCGCGCCTCCCGCCGGCGACCCTCCGCCGCCCGTCCGCAGGCCGGCCAGGCCGTCCTCCGCCGCCTGACCTTCCTTGTTGTGGCCGGCCCCCTCCTCGCCGGGGATGACGCATCCTCCGCCACCGATCCTCCCCGTGGTGCCCGCCTCTTGCCGGTGTTCGCTGGAGCAATTCGCCGGCCATCGCCGGAATCGTCGCCCCTCACCGGAGGTTCTCCAGCTGGATCCGAGGAAGATGGTTCAAATCCACCACTCCTTTCAACCAAACGGCCTCCGTCGAGATCTGGATCCCTCCATCCTGCACCGCTTCGTCCTGGGTTGACTTTTCCCGAGAGGTCCAAATTTCACTAAGTCCCCCAGATTCCAGTATTCTTGGGCATTTTCATTGCATCATAACTCATCATCCGTGACTCTGATTTGTGCGTTAGCATATCAAAATGTTCGCCTCGACGAGTACATCATTTCATCTCATTGCATCATTTTAATTTGAGCTCATCTTGATGCCCGAAATGCTATTGGAAGAGTGCTATGTGAGGAATATGTCAGATCTGTTTCAGCAAATGGCCTTTTGTCATTTTTGCCATGATTAATGTGTGCATGCTATGATCCTGAGCTCCACATGTGTTTTGTTATATGCCATGCCATCTTTACAGGGGTGTATGCCATGTATTTTTTTGATCTTTCTGGTGACTAGCACAAGCATGCAAAGTAGCTTACTCAATGATGTTGATTTCAGGGACTTGGAATTTCACTAAGTCCTTGTCCTGTATTTGTTTTTATGCCATATGTTCATGTTGTTTCCAAGTTATCCGTGCCTCTTTTGAGGATGATCAGTAAGGATGTTTTGTAGATATTGTGGTTCTCTATCCATCCATGTCTTTATTTGCAATTATGGAGCACCCTAGCTTGAGTCAATCGAGCTCTACTTTTGCTATAAAATGATCCTGGCAGATTGTTGACATGTTTAGCGATTTTGCCTAGGATGTTGCCATTGATCCGTGCATGCTATGTTATTGTTCTTGCCATGTCTAGCTTCTATGCCATGACTTCTTGATGGGTGTATGCTTAGTTTGTCATTCCATGCTCTGTAGTGAGTGCATCGAGCTCGTAAGCATGCCCACTCGTTAATCTGTTTTGCATGCTCCAGTTTTTCACTAAGTCTGAATCTGTTTACGTTTTTGCTATGTTCACATGCTTGCAATTGTATTTTCTGATCCCTTTGGATCATGTTCACTAAGGGACTTTTGTTATATGCTTAGAGTAGCTTCATGCCATGCCTTCCTTTGCCATGATATGTTCCTGTAGCATATAGTTATCACGCCCCTCCACCGCAGCAGCGTCCTCATGGAAAGCAAAACCAGGTGCACCCTACCAAGAATCCTGATCTCTGTCCCATTTGGAAGTCCCATGAGCATCCTCCTGCGCGATGCCCGCAAGCTTTCTGTGAGCGCTGCAACAAATTAGGTCATCTTGCTTCTGTTTGTGTCGAATTCCTTCTATGGGAATGCATTGCCCCTATGTGTGCTTTCCAGTCAAAAGGGCAGGGCTTCTACTACATACATGATTCTTGTACTGCCAATCAGGTGAAGGAGAGGGCCAATAGTATTGTAGTTACTATCATTGAAGGGGAAACATCGACCCGGCAAATGGAGCTTGATCTTAGTGATTACTTGGGTACGGGTTGGCGCTGTTCGGCGCATGCTATTGGCCCTGGAGTCTTTGTTGTGAGATTTCCTAACCCCAGAGCAGTAGCACAAATATGTTATGTGGGGAAAGTCACTCTCAAGAAAAGTGGGGCTGTGATTCATGTCACACAGTGGTCATCTGTTGTGGGGGCCAAAGGAGTCATGGAGGTAGCCTGGGTTAGAGTCAGTAATGTCCCTCTAGATAAGAGAAGCGAAAGAAATATGGCTTATGGTACATCGTTGGTAGGTGTTCCTCTTGAGATTGATGGTGTAACTCTGCACCGTCCTAGCTCTGTTCGTGTTAAAATGGGGTGCAGAAACACTGATGAAATCCCTGTTATGGCTGAGGCAGTTTTAGGAGGGCACTTTTATGATTTTTTCTATGAAGTGGAGCAAGTTCTGACTAGAGATCCCAACAGAGAGAAAAAACAGTTGAGATATCTCAGGACCCTGATAAGAATGTGGAAAAAGAGGGATATAAGCATGCGGCTCCTAGAGCTATGATGAACAGTTTCTCTCCCGGGCTTGGGCAGGCCCCTTCCAGGTCCAAGGGAGAGAAGCAGGACGTCATTCGGGAGACGCAGGAGAGTGTGGAATCCGATGACTCCTTGCACACTTCTCTGTTGATCGACACTATGGCTCAAGAACAGAAACTGAGAGAGGAGAGTGTGAATGAGATGACTGAATACAAACAAGACAAGCTGGGTGGAAGCAACAACTACAGAGTAGAATTGCCTGATGATGGTGTGGAAGATGAGGTGATTCCTACCCCCCTCTAGTCACCAAAGAGAATATTCACTTCAGTTCGCGTAATGTGCAGAAAAAGCTGGAGAGGGTGGAGGAAAAGGCCGTGGCAGCGGTGAAGAAGAGGAATATGGAAGGTATGCATAAGAACCCAAACTCTTTTGAAACGCTCTCTAATCCTGATTTGATTCTTAGGGCGGTTAAAATGGGTGTTGACATTCCTGATACTGACTTTACCTGCATTGATGTTCTGAGAGAACTTGAAAAATGTCGGAACAGTGAACCTCAGGAGGAAAAAAAAGAAGATAGTAACAATGTGGAGATCCCTATGATCTTAACTAATGCAAAAGGGGATAAAACCCCCTTGAATTTGAGGTGGGGAGATGAAACTGATGTAGAGGAAGAGAATTTTACTATGGTTAAATCCAGGAAGAAGAGGGATATAAAAGTTAATGTGGTGATATCCAAACCTGTGACCAGGAGTCAGAAAAATGGTGTTTCCTTAATAAAAAAGAGGGTAATCCTACTCTACCTCCTAGTAGGATTACCAGAAGGGGAAAAAGCAATGTGATTAAATGAATGGAATGTTTTGGAATTGCAGAGGAGCAGGAAAAAAAGGAATGACTACCTGCTTCTCTGATTTAATAAGAGATCATTCCCTTGACTTTATAGGTCTGCAAGAAACTATGAAGAAAGAATTCTCTCCTAAATTCCTAAGAAAGGTGGACCCCTTGGATAGATACACCTGGAACTGGATCCCTTCTATTGGCAAGTCAGGTGGTATCCTATGTGGTATCAAGAAAGAAAATCTTGACATATATCCTGGGTACTTGGCAGCTTATTCAAGCTAACATATATGATACTAAAGAAAGTGCGTCTGGGCTCTCCTAGTAGTCTATGGGGCAGCTCAGGATGATAAGAAGGATGAATTCTTAAATGAGCTAGATACTACTTGTTCCCAGATCCATGTCCCTTATATAGTGGGCGGTGATTTCAATATCTTACGATACAGTGAGGAGAAAAACAAAAACATGACCCATTCCCATTACACAGACAAATTTAATTCTGTTATTCAATCCTTAAATTTAAGAGAGATTTATATGGGAGGGGGAAGTACACATGGTCCAATAAGCAAAAACACCCTACCTTGCAGAAACTAGACAGAATCCTTATGAATTTTAAATGGGAGGATTTATTCCCTTTGGTATCTGTTCGTAAGTTCGTGAGAGATACCTTGGATCACAATCCACTACTTCTGTTCATAGAACCTATGAAAACTAGCCCTTCCCATAATCGGGAGTTTAGATTTGAGCTGAGCTAGCTTAAGAATGAAGAGTTTTAAGCCAAGGCTAAGAATATTTGGGAGCAACCTGTGAATTCCGACGATCCCATTGATATCTTCAATATCAAACTCAAACGGATCAAGAAATACTTCAAAGGATGGGGGGCACATTGCTTTGGGCATGCCAGAAAAAGAAAAAAGTGCATCAAAGAAGAATTACAGAAGATTGAGAGGTTGGAAGAAAATGGTCCCCTTGATCTAGAAATTTATGAAGAGAGGACCTCCTTGTATGCAGAACTAAATGACCTCCTTGTTATGGAAGAACTGTTTTGGATACAACATTCGAATGAGCGATGGCTGCTCAAAGGAGATAGTAACACAGCCTTCTATCACAGGATTGCAAATGGTAGGAAGAGAAAAAATACTATTCAGTCGTTCTCCGCTGGGGAGGTGACCATTGAGGGCACGAAAAACCTGCTAGAGCACGCAACCTCATATTACAAGGAACTGTTTGGTCCGGCTAGGGGCAATATGTTCCATTTATCCCGTGAAACCTGGTCTGAAGAAGAAAAACTCAATGAAGAGGATAATATCCTACTCACAATCGAGTTCACAGAAGAAGAAGTGAGAAAAGTGTTGTTTGGGATGGGATGTAACCGTGCACGAGGGCTGGATAACATTACAGCAGAGTTTTATATGCATTGTTGGGAGTTTGTCTAGAGTGACATCATGCGTTTGTTCAAAGCCTTCCATTCGAACAACCTTGACATAGCCCGCCTGAACTATGGGGTGATTACACTTATTCCAAAGATGAAAGGGGCAAAGAAAATACAGCAATACCGCCCCATATGTCTCCTAAGATGCCCTTATAAGCTTATCACCAAGGTTTTGGATAACCGGGTGGCGCTTTTTGCTGACATCGAAATGCGTTCATTAAGCACAGGAACATCATGGATGGTATCCTTACGTTGCATGAAGTTCTACATCAGACCCACCAGAAAAAAAGAGTCGGAGTGGTGCTGAAATTAGACTTTGAAAAAGCCTATGACAAGATCGACTAGGAATTCCTATTGGAATGTCATCGAGATCGAGGATTTGGAACAACTTGGTGTGGTTGGCTTAAAAAATTCTTTACAATGACATTGTCAATGTCAAATTGAATAATGAAAAAGGCCCCTATTTCCAAAGCCACAAGGGGGTGCGTCAAGGCGACCCCCACTCCCCCTTTCTCTTTAACCTGGCAGTCGAGACACTGTCAAAAATGATCTACAACGCACAGAAAGAAAAACTCCTTACTGGATTGGCTTCGGACCTTATCAAAGATGGGGTAGCCATCCTTCAATATGCAGATGACACTGTCATTTGATTGGAGCACGATAAAAAAGCTGCCATTAACCTGAAGTTGTTACTTTATATCTTTGAACTCATGTCTGGGCTTAAAATAAATTTCCTAAAGACAAAAATCCTATGTGTTGGAGGGGATAATGATATTTTAACCTTCTATGCAGACCTATTTAATTGTCAGATTGGTCATTTCCCAATGAAATATTTGGGCGTGCTAGTCAGCTATTCCGCCCTTCGTAGCCTACACTAGAACTTCGCTGATGAGAGATTCTTGCACTGTTGCGAGTCCTGGATAGGCAATGCGGCCTCATCAGGAGGAAAGCTTATCCTTCTGAACTCTTCCCTTACTAGCATCATCTATTTTTATATGTCCATGTTTCTCCAACCTAAGATGGTCATTGAAAAACTGGAGAAACACCGTAAGCGCTTCTTTTGGCAAGAACATGAGGGGCCCAAGGGATATCACCTGGTCAAATAGACCAGAATATGTAGATCTAAGAATAAGGGGGGACTGGGGGTGAAAGATCTCCGAAAACAGAACATCAGTCTTCTCACCAAGTGGTGGTGGAAACTGGAAACACAGCAAGGGCTGTGGCAAGAAGTGATCTGAGCGAGATACCTGAAAAAAGATACGGTTACATCGGTCAAAAGAAGATTTACTGATTCCCCTATCTAGAAAGCTATTATGAAAGTAAAAGAATATTATCTGGCTGGTCGTAAAGTGGTTATGAATTCGGGCAATCTTGCCAGGGTGTAGAAAGATTCCTTGCATGACGAGCTCCCTATGGAGCAGAAATACCCTATGCTGTACAACATTGTAATACACAGGAGATCACGGTGGAACAGTTTAGACAGCTGCATGCAACATTGTTAGATCAGTGGAATGAACTCAATAACACTGTTAACTCTAGGGAGTTATCGGATGAACCTGACCAAGTGGCTTGGAACCTGGGCAAGAAGAATAAATTTACAACCAGATCGGTATATGACTACCTAGAGAGAAACATCACAGGTTGTAACTACAGATGGATCTGGCAGGCAAAGATCCCTTTGAAAATTCAAATTTTCATGTGGCAAACCTTCCAGGATGCTATTTTGACTAGAGATGTCATGAGTAGGAGACGATGGGCTGGCAACCCCAAATGTTCTTTCTATTGGAATATTGAGACCTCAAATCATCTGTTTTTCACATGTCCTGTGGCCAGGGTGGTCTGGAGGACGGTGGGTTGTGTTCTGGGTACAGACACATGTCCGAACAATATTTGGCAATACTTTTCATGGTGCTACGTTTTCCTTCCTGATGGAGGAAAGTTTTACACATTTGTGCTTGCAGCCGTGTGCTGGGCTATATGGAATTGCCTAAACAAAGCTACCTTTGAACAGAAAAATTTAAAGACTCCTTTTGTTGTGATTTATTCTGCTTGTGGTTTCATCTCTTATTGGGCAGGTATGATGACTGGCACAGACCGGGAGGCGATGGAGAGAGGATCTAAAATGCTAAGAGCTAGCGCATCAAACATGATGAGGATCTGTGCGGCTTCAGGCAAGATGGAGCAGGACTGAAGGAAGAGGATCGGTGCCTAAGCTGGGTCATGTTAATCTCGTCTTGGTCATGCGCCTTGGTCTTGGTCTGTGATCAGGCTACTCCTGTGTGAGCGTTCTCATTCTGCTCCTATGTGAGCTCTTTTGCTGTATCAAAACCTCACTGGATGTATATCGTTTAGGGCTAGTTCTGTGTTTGGGTGTCCTTGGGTTTTTGCCCCATGGTAAGATGCTCAAGGACGGGTGCTTGCAGTGGGTTTCCCAAGGATGCGTTGAACTCGCTTTCCCCTTTCTCGCCTCCTTAGTAACTGCAGTGTGGAAAACTTTGTATTTCCATTATGTCAAAGTAATGGAAAGGGGTTATGCCCGGTTCAAAAAAAACATTGCTTCGTGATGATAAATTCCTGATATGCTGTTAATTTCACTAAGTCTGAAACCTCTTATCTTTTGCACTTTTGCCATGCTTGTTTGAACCTGTTAATGAGTGAATTAGCCGTAGCTCAGTGTTCATATTTTATCAAACATCATGAGTGGATCCCGACCATCTATTTTGTTACCATGTTTGAGTGTTGTAGCATATTTATCTTGATGCATGTAGAAGGCTACTTGCTGTTTATCGCAGACCGGTGCCATATTTGTTTTGCTTGCCATTTCCAAACCGTTCATCCGATTTCGGTGATCTTTATATAGATTTCAACCGAAATCAACTCCCCTTTCTAGTGGAACTCTTGCATTTCCATGTTGAGGCCAGGTTCAATCATTCCTTTCCAAATCATGCATATCTATCACATACCGCATCCCGCATATCATACCATGTTCATGCGTTGGTTGTTTACTATGTTGTGTGCTTCTTTCCGGTGTTGCTTCTTCGGGGTGGTTCCGATAACGTCGCGTTTGTGAGGACCCGTTCGTCTACGTCCATTTGTCTTCTTCATGGACTCGTTCTTCTTCCTTGTGGCATCTCAGACAAGATGACCATACCCTCGAAATCACTTCTATCTTTGTTTGCTAGATGCTCGCTCTTTTGCTATGCCTATGCTGCGATACCTACCACTTGCTTACCATGCCTCCCATATTGTTGAGCCAAGCCTCTAACCAACCTTGTCCTAGCAAACCGTTATTTGGCTATGTTACCGCTTTGCTCAGGCCCTCTTATAGCGTTGTTAGTTGCAGGTGAAGATTGGAGTTTGTTCCTTGTTGGAACATGGATATTTTGTTGGGATATCACAATATCTCTTATTTAATTAATGCATCTGTACACTTGGTAAAGGGTGGAAGGCTCGGCCTTATGCCTGGTGTTTTGATCCACTCTTGCCGCCCTAGTTTCCGTCGTATGGGTGTTATGTTCCCGGATTTTGCGTTCCTTACACAGTTGTGTTATAATGGGAACCCCTTGACAGTTCGCCTTGAATAAAACTCCTCCAGCAATGCCCAACATTGGTTTGACCATTCGCCACCTAGCCTTTTCTTTCGGTTGTGTTCTGCAGACTCAAGGGTCATCTTTATTTAAACCCCCCTGGGCTAGTGCTCCTCTGAGTGTTGGTCCGACCAAGTAGACTGCGGGGCCACCTCGGGGCAACTTGAGGGTTGGTTTTACTCATAGGGTGTCTCATCTGAGTGTGCCCTGAGAACGAGATATGTGCAGCTCCTATCAGGATTTGTCGGCACATTCGGGCGGTGTTGCTGGACTTGTTTTACCACTGTCGAGGATGACTTGTAACCGGGATGCCGAGTCTCATCGGATTGTCTTGGGAGAAGGAATATCTTTCGTTGACCGTGAGAGCTTGTGATGGGCTAAGTTGGGACACCCCTGCAGGGATTGAAGTTTCGAAAGCCGTGCCCGCGGTTATGGGCAGATGGGAATTTGTTAATGTCCGGTTGTAGAAAACCTGAAGTTGATCTTAATTTAAAATACATCAACCGCGTGTGTAACCGTGATGGTCTCTTCTCGGTGGAGTCCGAGAAGTGAACACGGTGTTGGAGTTATGTTTGACGTAGGTTGTTCTAGGATCACTTCTTGATCATAGTTTCTCGACCGTGCTTTGCCTTCTCTTCTCGCTCTCATTTGCGTATGTTAGCCACCATATATGCTAGTCGCTTGCTGCAGCTCCACCTCATACCTTTTACCTTACCCATAAGCTTAAATAGTCTTGATCGCGAGGATGTGAGATTGCTGAGTCCCCGTGACTCACAGATACTTGCAAAACCAGCTTGCAGGTGCCGTTGAACCGTGCAGTTGACGCAACCAAGTTCAAGGAGGAGCTCTAGGAAGATCATGTTCTTTATGTTGTTCCGTTTTCCTGTTGATCAGTAGTGGAGCCCAGTTGGGATGATCGGGGATCTGTGAAGCATTTGGGGTAGTCTTCTTTTATTTTGGTTCCGTAGTCGGGCCTTGATTTTATATGGATGTTGTAATGCTTTATTCATGTAATTGTGTGAAGTGGCGATTTTAAGCCAACTATGTATCTCTTTCCCTTATGTATTACATGGGTGATGTGAAGATTACCTCACTTGCGACATTGCTTTCAATGCGGTTATGCCTCTAAGTCATGCTTCGACACGTGGGACATATAGCCGCATCGAGGGCGTTACACTTGACACGCATATTGGTAAAACCTTGATGAATATGGAAATGCTCAAGTTCTTGAGGGCACGAGCAAGCACTAGGATTTATCGTCGGCATTAATTGGGATCCGCTCTTAGTCTCTTCGATTATGCCATAAGCTTTCAAACAGTGGAATCACTCTCCATTGTTCAGTTTCACCCAATTACTAGAATCATTCCCAGCTTTTGCATTTTGTTTTCAGCCTGCACCTGCCGTGGTGCCATCCTACCATGGGTTCCACCCATTTCTTGTGATAAGCAAAAATCATCCATTGCGTTGTCTTCAACAAGGTAGTCCACATCATCCATTCTAATATGAGTGTGCCATCCCTTCAAACTCTTTCAACCAATCGGTTGAGATTTGCCTCAGGTTGGTATAGAGAGTTTCGATGATCCGAATATCAAAAGTAATTCTTTTTGCCACTTGAGGGAATATTCTGTGAATCACCTCTTCTAGGTTACCCCGTTGTGGGATCATGGTAATTGTTTTCTCGCTACTTTGAAACCCTCGTCAACTTGTTCTTCCATCCTTTCTAAGGTATTTTGCCTCTCAGCTCGGGAAATGTTCCTACGTCTCATTTTGTGAGTTTATCGTCAACTACTTGATCTTTAACGAGATCGATTCTTCTAGAGTTACCCTTCCTTCTCGTTATCATGTTGAATGGAATTCTGAGAGCAAGACGTCAAGACTAATATGATGAATGGATCAACATCTTTGAGGAGGCCAATTGCATCATGAAGATCGTCTTAGCTTTGTGCCCCGTCTATCCCCTTACCTCACGTCTTGAATCACGGGACGAGATTCTTGTTTAGTGGGGGTGAGCTGTCACATCCCAGTTATTGCTTGTAATTATTTGCATCAGTGTGCATTCATGCATGATGTTTAAATTTATGAATTTGGAATTGAGGGAATTCTCAAAGCCTCAAAATGACATAAAGGGCAAGAACCCTAAACATTTCATTCATTGAACCAAAATTCACTTCATTAATGTCTGGTATTTTTGGCAAGGGCTTAGAACCAACCAAAAATAATCAACATTTTTAAAGAATTATTCTTGGAATTTGAATTTAAATCAATAGTTATTTGAGTTGGATTGATATCCCTCATATTTAGGATATGAGTTCAAATATTCTGAAACTTAGTATGTGGTTTTGGTTCCGACCATTTAATCCACATATAAATTTTCAGGATTTTAAAAATTGGTTTGGTTTGTAAATCAAATCAAAAACATATTGAATAAATAGAAAACAAGAACTAAAAGAAAAACAGAGAAGGAAAACCATCTGGGCCTTCTTACCTGGCACCCCCAGCCGGCCCAACACCATGCGGCCCAGCCGCCTGGCCCCCTCCCCTGTCGTCTTCCACCTTGCCAGGAGGACGAGCGCGTGGCCGACACACACCGGCGCACGCCCGGCCACCTCCTGCTTGCCGCATCACCCTGGCCTCTTTGGATGACGCCACGCAGCCTCCCCGACCGCCTCTCACTCTCCCTCGTCCCCGTCTCCTCCTTTGTCTCTCTCTCCCGCGATCGCCGCGAGCGCCCGAGAACGCCGACGAGCACCTCCGTGGCCACCGGCTCTCCCTCGCCCTGCCGCCAGGTCCAGAAGCTCTGCCCTGTCTCCCTCAACCTCCACACTGAGCCAGGCTTTGCCAGAGGCCCTGCAACGCCGTCCCCGACGTCTTCTTCAACCTCAGTGCCCGGAGATCCTCGCCGTCGATTTGCTGCCCACCGGCCGTCCCCGCACCTGCCGAGTCCTCCGTTAGCCTCTCTGTGAGCTCCGCCGCCTTTTCCCCTCCTCCCCGAGCCCGTTCCTCTCCTCTAGTCGCCTCTATCACCGGAGCCGAGAGCTCTGTGCCGCCGGCCATGGCGCCACCGTGGCCAGAGCCCGAACCAGCCGCTCCTGCATGCGTCATCGTTCTCCTCACCTCCACAGGAGCATGTAGCCACCACTAGCTCCTCCCCACGTGCCACCTAGCTCCAACCCGAGCAAGCCCGTAGCTCCGGCCACCGCATTTCCGAGCCGCGCCGCCGCATCTAGCCCCGCCGGCATCGAGCCGCCGGCAGGTTTGACCGAGCTGACCAGGGTTGGCCCCTTGGTTCATTGACATGTGGGTCCAAGACCCTGTTAATTTAGTTAGGTACTAATTAATTTAGTTGGCCACTGACTCACTAACATTTGGGCCCAGCCCTAGATTAGTTTAGTTAATCACCTAATTAGGTCTAACAGGCACTGTTAGCTAACTGAGTCACTGACCAATGGGTCCCACTGGTCAGGTTCGACCTGGGTTGGCGCCTTTTGCTTGCTGACATCACACCGACGTCATGCTGACGTAGTAATCACTTTTCAGGAATTTAAACAAATCTTAAATGATTTATTTATTTCAAAAAATACTCTAAACTTCAAAAATTCATAGAAAAATAATCGTAACTTAGATGAAGATAATTTATGTATGAAAAATTATCCGAAAAATGCAATCTGTCCATCTGTACCATTTTCATGCATGACAGACCAACTTATACCTACTTTATAAGTGAAAACATGATAATTGCATTTTAAGTGCTTAATGTGGAGCTTGCATATGAACCTTTGGTTCATATGTACTTCCTCTAAATTGCTGCTAGATGCATTAGCACAAATCATAACATCATTACCATGTCACATTCATGCATCATATTGTGCATTGCATTGATTGTGTTCTTCCTTTTTGCTGGTTTTTGTTCCCTCTCGATAGATGTGTTCCGGCGATGAGTTCGATGACACCGATGTAGAGTTATACTATCTTTAGAATTGCTAGGCAAGCAAAAACCCCTTGTTCGTTCCGATACAAATCCTACTCTCTCGCTCCTACTCTCTTTACTGCATTAGGACAACAACGATTCAACTGTTACATGCTGCTGTAGTTGAACCCCTTTTCCTCTGCATGACCTATCATTGCCACAGTAAATAGATGAAACCCACTAACATGAGTAGGAGTTGTTTGAGCCCTCATGTGCCTAATCATTCATGCTTGTTTATCATGTCTGCTACTGCTTAGAGTTGAGTCAGGTTTGATTCATCGGGGATGAATTGGAATGGTGATGAACATGTCCTACTGCGTGTGAGCTAAGTGTGTGAACACGATTTGGTAAAGGTAGCGGTGAGAGGCCATGTAGGAGTACATGGTGGGTTGTCTCATTGAAACCGTTCTCAGGAACTGAGTTCTGTGTTTGTGATCCATGAACAGCTACTACCACTCATTGGGATCCTTAATTGACCCTCTCGACTTATTAACTGCCCTAGTCCTCTGTCCAGGAGTTGCAATTAGTTTCTAGTGTTCATAGGATATGTGTTGGCGGTCGTGCGTAGCGCTGACCCTAGGGGTGGGCTATGATGCGGTAGATACACCTTGGCACGGTGTACCGGGCGCCCGTTTGGTGTCTCGGGAACCCTGCACACATCGTTTGGGGCTGTGAGCGAAACTCCGGCTGGATCTCCTCGCGGATGGAACCCGAATAGGCAATAAACCTGGACTAGAGACTTGTGTGGTTAGTCAGGTCGTGGCCGACTCCCTTGCCAGGCTTCCACTTGAAGGTTGCCGAGATACACGACGTGTACATGGTGGTAATTGGCGAGAGCGTGTGTGAAGAAGTACACCCCTGCAGGGTTATAAATGATCTATTCAAATAGTTGTGTCTGCGGTAAAGGACTTCTGGGTTGCCTGTACAGTTCATAGATAACTAGAAGTGGATACTCTAAAATGTGCAAGATAAGCGTGAGTGCTATGGATGGCTTTCTCGTAGGTAGACGGGAGCGGATCAATAGTGGTGTATTGATTGTAGTCGTAGTTCAGGTTAGCCACTGAGTCAAAGCTGGCTTGCTGCAGTTAAACTCCACTACCCCCTTTGTTGATACCGATGCATAAGTAGTTAGTTCTGATGTAAGTCTTCTTGGGTACATTTGTACTCACGTTTGCCTATTTTATGTTTTTGCAGAGAGACGTCAGTCTCGCTAGTAGTTCCGTGTGGACTTCGACGTTTAGCTAGTTACCTCAGCTACGATCTTGTGCCCTTGGCAGGGTCTTGTAGATAGTCAAGCTTCTCAGCCTTCTTCTTTTGTAGTTGTCTGTACTCACACAAGTTAAGATTCCGCATGTGCTTGTTGTTTGTATGCTCTGTATGTTGGGGTCATGAGACCCATGTTTGTAATATCTCGCTCCTCGGAGCCTATTGAATAAATACTTTGAGTCCTAGAGTTTTGTTGTGATGCCATGTTGTATTTACACATATCGAGCATATTATGTGTATGATTGAAATGCTTGGTATGTGTGGGATCCGACAACCTAGTTGTTTATCCTTGGTAGCCTCTCTTATGGGGAAATGTAATCTTGTGCTCCCATGAGCCATAGTAGTCCACTATAGCCCGATTCACTGGAGTCCTGCTAGCCCAGCACTACTGCTCCGGAACACTTGACTGGCCGGCATGTGATTCACTTTGTTCCTGTGTCTATCCCTTCGGGGAAATGTCACGCGGTGACATCCGGAGTCCTGCCTAGCCTGCTATAGCCCGGTTCACCAGAGTCCTGTTAGCCCAGTGCTATAGGCGGAATTCGCATGCTGCTGACCGACATGCTCAATGTTGATTCATGTATGTCTGTCCTTGTAAGTTAGTGCCACTTTGGGTTCACGACTAGTCATGTCGGCCTGGGTTCTCTGTCATATGGATGCTAGCGACACTATCATATACGTGAGCCAAAAGGCGCAAACGGTCCCAGGCCATGGTAAGGTGACACCCGTGGGAATAATGTGCATGAGGCCGCAAAGTGATATGAGGTGTTACCGGCTAGATCGATGTGACTTGGAATCGGGGTCCTGACACCCTGCCACCACTCGACGCTATTTTCTCCCAACTACGCGTAGGAGGTCTTCGCCGTCCATTTGGTCGTCGGAGTGCCAAACCCGCACTGCCCTGCCGCGTCTGGCCTCGCCGGCGGCTAAACGCCGGCGAGTTTGACCCCGTTTGACCCTGGTTGACTCCGTGTGGGCCCAGGTTGACTCCTCCCTGAGTCCATGACAGGTGGGGCCCATTTGTTAATTAAGTTAGGTTTAGTGCTAACTAAAAATTTGTTAGGCTAACTGCACTGACACGGGGGTCCCACTGGTCAGGTTTGACCTAGACCGGCTGCGTTGACCACTGACGTCACCATGACGCACAGCTGACGCAATAACTATTTTCTGGATTTACTTTTATACAGGAAATTCCAGAAAATACTACAAACTTCAAAAATTCATAACTTTTAATTTGTAACCCCAAATGCAAAGATTTATATATGAAATTTGATCAGAAAAATTCAATCTTTCCATCTTTAATGGTTTCATGCATTACAGAACACTTTAACCTTGCTGTTTAGGTGAAACAAGATAATGAACTTATATGACTTAATAACTTGAGCTTTCATTTGAATCTTTGATTCAAATAGACTCAAACCAACGTGTTTAACAATGCATTAGCCAAGACACATCATATTTCCATGTGATAGCATGCATCATATTGTTGCATATTGCCATGTGATGATTGTGTTCTGTGGTGTCTTTCATGGTAGGTTCTGCCTCCGAGGATACCTTCGATTATCCGACTGAAGGGAAGTACCCTACTACTACGCCATCAGGCAAGCAGCCCCATTGATCATATCGCTACAATACCATGTTCTCGCTCCTGCTCTCTTTTACTGCATTAAGACAACAACGTTTCAAACTGCTATGTGCTGTGGTAGTTGAACCCTTGTCCTCTACATGACCTGTCATTGCCACAATAACTAGATGAAACCCACTAGCATGTGTAGGAGTTGTTTGAGCCATGTCTGTGTTTCCTACCTTGCTATGCCTGCTATGCTAAGAGTTGTGTCTGGTCTGGTTCATTTGGGTGATGCGCTAGAGTGAAATGATTACGTCAGTAATGTGAGGGATGTTTTGAACATGATTTGGTAAAGGTATCGATGAGAGGCCATGTAGGAGTACATGGTGGGTTGTTTCATTGAGGTCGTCCTTAAGAACTGGGATCTATATGTGTGATTTAAGAATCAGTTACTACCATGCATTGGGATCCTTAATTGACCCTCTCAGCTTCTTAACCACCCTAGTCCTCTGTCCTGGAGTTGCAACTAGTTTCTGGTGTTTATAGGTTATGTGTTGGCGGTCGTGCGTAGCGCTGACCCTAGGGGTGGGCTATGATGCGGTAGATACACCGTGGCATGGTGTACCAAGTCGCCCGTTTCGTATCTCGGGAACCCTGTACACATCGTTCAGTGCCGTATGTGGAAACCTCAGCCGGACTCCCTGTGGATGGAACCTGGATGGGCGATAGACCTGGACTAGAGACTTGAGTGTTTAGGTAGGCCGTGGCCGACACCCTCATTGGGCTTCCACTTGAAGGTTGCCGAGTACATGTCATGTAAACGATGAAAAGTGGTGAGAGCGTGTTTGAAGAAGTATAGCCCTGCAGGGTTAACATCATGTATTCGAATAGCCGTGTCCGCGGTGAAGGACTACTTGGTTGCCTATACAGTTCATAGACAAGTTAATGGTTACTACTGAAAGACTCAAGATAAGTGTGAGTACCGCGGATGGCCCCTTCGTAGGATGGCGAGGGAGGATCCATGGTGGAGTATTGTGATGGTGATTAGTGGACTCGTGTGCGAAAACTATTTTACAAGTGGTATCTCGTAGGATAGCTTAACCAAGAGTCAAAGCTGGCTTGCTCCTATAACTCCACCACCTTCTTGAGAATAAGCATGTAGAGTAGGATCTGTTGTAAGTCTTGCTGAGTACCTTTGTACTCATGTTGCTTTAATTACTATTTTCAGACGAAAACACCGCCCGCTCCGACGGATTTTATGTAGACCTCGACGTCGATGAGTGACTTGCCACCCACGTGGTGATTCCAAGCCATGGAGGGCCCTATGTAGATAGACAGGCTTCGTCAAGCCTTCTTTATTTCTAGTGTCTGCACTCAGACTAGTTTGCTTCCGCATGTGCTTGTATGCTTGTATGACTTGAGTGTCGGGTCATGTGACCCCTACTTGTTTGAACATGTTATGTATGGCTCTCCGGAGCCTTTAAATAAAGTACTTGAGTTGTAGAGTTTTGTTGTGATGCAATGTTGTATTTACACATATCGAGCATATTGTGTGTATGATTGAAATGCTTGGTATGTGTGGGATCCGACAATCTAGTTGTTTATCCTTGGCAGCCTCTCTTATGGGGAAATGTAGTCTAGTGCTTCCATGATCCATAGTAGTCCGCTACAGCATGGTTCACTGGAGTCCTGCTAGCCCAGCACTACTGCTCGAGCACTTAACTGGCCGGCATGTGCTTCACTTCGTTCATGTGTCTGTCCCTTCAGGGAAATGTCACGCGGTGACATCCGGAGTCCTGCCTAGCCTGCTATAGCCCGGTTTCACCGGAGTCCTGTTAACCCAGTGCTACAGCCTAGATTCACACGCTGCTGACCAACATGCTCGATGTTGAATCATGTATTCTTGTCCCTGTAAGTTTGTGCCGCTTGGGTTCACGACTAGCCATGTCGGCCCGGGTTCCCTGTCATATGGATGCTAGCGACACTATCATATACGTGAGCCAAAAGGCGCAAACGGTCCCGGGCCATGGTTAGGCCACACCCTTGGGAATACTGTGCATGTGGCCGCAAAGTGATATGAGGTGTTACAGGCTAGATCAGTGTGACTTGGAATTGGGGTCCTGAGAGCGTTGGCATCAGAGCCGGACTGCCTCTAGGTTCGTTGAGCCAAACTGGTCGATGTCGAGTCTAGAAATGCTTTAGTTATATGTAGGGGAATTGATTGTGGGAGGGAACGTAAGGCTCTTTTACTCCTTTACCTTATGCCCTCTGATCTGAGTGATTATCTTCTCATTCTACGTGGCTTAAGGACTAGGCTCTCTTCTCTCTATCAGGTTCACGTGTTACTAATCCGTAGTAACTTATAGGATTGTTGGTTACAAGCCTCAGTTCAGTTTATACTACTTTTAGTATGTTGTCAGTTGAACCAGAACCTTGATATGATGTTGTTGAGTGGTTTTGCCAACTGTTGTGAATGTCTCGAAACTTTTTCTGAGCATTTACTACCGTTATATTGTTCGATTTCTCCTAGGAAACTCTAATGCCTTTGCATTATTTCATGCTTTCAGATCGCCACCCGTTCACAGAATCAAGTGGTTCGTCTGACTCGGTGCCTCGACGTACCTGGTCACACGACCATGTTGGTCCAAGTGATGGTCAAGACAGGCTATCGATGGTATCATGAGTATACCGTCGAGGAGCAGTTTCGAGACTTCAATAAGAGACAATACCTTTGTACTGTCAGGATATACCCCTCTTATCCTGGAGCTACTGAACCCCTTCATTCCTCTTATGGATTTGGGGTTACTATCGAGATGTCCGTGCAGGACGCAACTTACTCATTGATGACTATCATACGAGCCAGAACTGCCTTGCTTCGGAACACCGAGTTCCGCTACATGCCAACATCACTCCCTAGGGCACAGGGGTACTATCAGGCTTTGTACTGTGACTCTACACATGAG